>QJPP01000200.1:0-1384728 GCA_003996215.1 Jaltomata sinuosa
TATATGTAATATCGAGTTGATTCGGTTCGATTTGACTTTTTTTAGTTAAAACCAAACCAAATCAATTATAGTCAGGTTTTTTTCAATACCAAACCAAGTCAAACCAAACTACTAATCAGTTTTTTTTTCCCGATTTAATTCAATTTATAATTTAATTCGATTTGCGGTTTAATTTTGTACATCCTACTTAAAAGTTTACCATAATCCACATTAAAAGTATATCTTTTTTCTTGAATGAAGTGTGAAGATCACATCCACAAAAATCATGTGAGTTGATAAAAAACCACGAGTGCATCTTTGCCTTTTTGTACAATAGATCAAGCCATGTGACTTTTTTGATATGTATTTTAATTTTTTTGTATTTATTTTACTTGCTATTTTTATGCTTATTTTGTACATACTTTGTTGTCATGAACTCATGATCACATGCCACTATTTGACAAAAGAGGAATATTCAGTACTTTAGATTGTATAATTTTTTTGACAAAAGAGCAAAATGGCTCCAACCTACACATTGAATTGAAGTGCTTTGGTCTAATAACCTTACATACAAATAACAATAATAACATATTCAGTCCAATTCTATAAAATAAAGTTTGTAAAAAAATAGAGTATCTGTCGAACTTATCACTACTTTAGTGGTAGAGATCAGATTGTTCTCGATAGACCTTCAGCTAAAGAAATAACAGTTCAAAATAATATAGAGAAAGAAATAACTGAAATGAAGAAAGTCATAGCAGAATACTACAGACGACCTGACAAATCATCTTAAACAGTAATCATAACAAAATAAAATGATAATCAAAATGTAAAAGAAACCACACTAACCAAACTCAAAGGACAAGCAGCTACAAGATCTAATAATCTAAATAGTTTTGTAAAAATATTTTCTCCGGTCTTTTTTAATTATCATATTTACTTTTCTGGATATTTCTTAATAAAATATCACGTAATAAAAAGCATGGACGAATATAAAATAAAATATTAAATATATACAAAAGAAATGACATCGATAGCTCGCTAGTTAAGTGCTTCAATTATCATATTGAGGTCAGGAATTCACTCGCTCAACATAAATTTTTTTGAGAAAAATTTGTAAATAACATCATTTGTCTTCAAATTTATGAAAATTACGAGAATTTGCTTAATTACAAAATATAGCAATATTTTAATTTCAAAATATAATAAAGTACATTGCATTCACACGCATAATAAATATTGAAATACAATATATTATAGTAATAATAATGGCAACTTAAAAAGGACAAGAAGGAACAGTATTTTCCTCCCTCAACTCCATATATGCTGCAAAAGTTAATTAATATTAGTGGGTATTAGTGGGTGTTCATAGTCTTTTTGTTTGTTTGTTTTTTTGTTGAAATTATTGGGTGTCATAGTCACAATACAACACATTGAAAATGGGGTACAAGTTTTAATATTCTTTTTCTTATCTAAAAGAATAGCTCCATGACCCTAGTTGGCTAGTCACCCTCAATAGAGTTGCCATAGCCATAGCCCATATGTAACTTTTTCTTAATTTTTAAAACTCTACTCCCGTCGTTTTAATTTATGTGAGTTAATTTGACTCGATATGAAATTTAAGAAAGAAAGAAAGACTTTTGAAATTTGTGGTCTAATAAAATAAGTTATAGATATTTGTGTGGTTATAAATCATTTCATTAAGAATAAAATAGGCATTTTAAAGTTAAATTATTACTCAATATAGAAATGTGTCATTTTTTTTGGCACTAATTAAAAAGAAGCAAGTCATATAAACTGGGACAAAGGGAGTATTAAGGAAGGATACGAAGAGTATTATTTTGCTGTTATTACTAAATTTTTTTCCTCGGGTGCTTTGTCATGATATTTTTAATATTTTATCATAGCTTTATCACTTTTGTTATTTCTTTCCCGATCTAATTTGATATGTTTTTTCTTGAGCCAAGAGTCTATCGAGAACAACCTCTTTACCTTCTAAGATATGGTAAAGTTGTGTAAATATATGTACAAACTATCCTTCTCAGACCCTACTTATGAGATAACACTAAAAATATTATCGTTGTTGTTGTTGGAGGAGGAATACACTATGGGATTTGAATATTAACCTTATGTCCTTAACTATAGAAGACATCGAACTTTTCAAGTGAGCTAGCCCTCAATCTGATAGCCATTCATAATGTGTATTCTGCTTCTACCACATTGTCCTTATACTTCATCCGTTTCAAATTGATTGACCTGTTTTGACTTGACACGGAGTTTAAGAAAATAAAGATGACTTTTGAATTTTGTGTTCTTATATTAAAGATATGTCAAATGTACTAAAATGCTCTTTAATCTTGTGGTCCTAAACATGCCATGTGGAAAGTTGGAACTAAAGAGCTGCTAAAAAATGAAAGGGTCATTTTTTTTAAACGGACTAAAAAAAAAAGTAGGTCAAATAAATTGAGACAAAGGAATTTTTTCACTAATCTGCAAAAAACTAATATTAATTTATATTTAAACATAATCTAAAACAAAACAAATTACTAAAAACTCTTTTTTTTACTTTTCAGGCCTACAAGGCCCAACTATCTTATGGTTAAAAATAGAAGGGATAACTACAGATATAGACATACTTAAGACTTTAATTAGTCAATTTAGCATAACTATATTAATTACAAATCATGATCAGATAGCAACACTTTAAAAAATATTTTCATACACGCACTAACTCTTCTTCTTAGTTGCTTTTAAACAACACTGCTAATATACTTAGCTCAACAATTAGTGATGAAATCATTTTTTCAAGCCACCATTCACTAGAAATTAAGTTTCAGAAATGGAGAAATAAGACATCAATTTAATAATTTCAGAAAGGGACGAAATCAGTCACAAAATAACTCCAATCAAAACTCAAGTTTCAGTCTTCGTCAATGGAGGATTGACGCCATTGTTCCTCCAAAAGCTCTTGAATCTAGATATTTCAACTCCAATAGAAATTTCAGATTTGGCAAGTTTTGAACCCAGCTCGGTGTTCTTCAAAAAATTTGTTTTAGATACTAAATCGGCACTAATTCAAGCTTTGCGTTCTTGTATTCATGGATATATTTGTTGCTTTATGTATTTTTTATACTTGTTTGTTTGTATTCGTTGATACGAATTATACTTTGTATTCGTTGATACACATTGATACAAGTCTTTTTTATACTTGTATTTTGTATTTATTGATACAGATCGTATTTGTTGATACAACTTAAATTATCAGAATACAAATAATACATTTATATACAATTCTATTCGTTGATACAAATTGTATTTATTAAAATAAGTTGATCCATATAAATTACAAATGATACAAAGAAAGAGAAAGAGAGGGAAAAAAATACAAAATACAAAAAAAAAATGAGAAAGAGAGAAGAGAGGTTTGTATTCGTTGATACATCTGTATTTACTGAAACAAATACAGTTGATAACAATTCGCTAATACAAATACAGTTGATAATAATTTGTTGATACAAATACAATTGATAACAGTTGATATAAATACAGTTGATACATGAAGGCTATGAATTGAAATTTTTAAAACTGTGACTATGAAGACCTATTTTTGCTATATGTATGCTATTTCTGAAAGTTGCTCAAAATAGAACCAAAAGCCCAAGGCTGTTGTGATTGTCTGAGTCCAAGGGAAAGACAAAAGATACAGCAAGGCTGATTTATGGAAATAATATTTTTTTTTGGCTGTTATTTAGATTGTTTTATTTTCATAGTTGTGCAAATGTAACTCTTGAGAAATTTTTCTTTTCAATAACATTAGACTCAAATTTAATGTTTGCTTACTGTCGTTTAACGTTTGTAACAACTTACAAAATATTAGACCATATTAGACCGTAGCTAATGTTTTCTTATAACATTTTCAATTCGCTCTAAATAAATCTTTAGATTGTAGTCATAACAGTTGGCAGCCGTCTAATGTATACACGCTGATTATACAGTCATTATACATGGATTTTACACTGCATATTGGTTAAAATTTGTACTACAACATAAGGATTAGTTAGTTTTTTGTTGTGGGCTTTATTTGTGTTGTTGTGCAGTGTGAAAATCCCACCCATTGTATTAGAGGAAAAATCACAAGTTCTGATTTCAAACAAGGTAATGCAATTTAACCCACACATGGATGCCACCATGGTTATGGGAAAAAGAAGAGGACAACCCAGTACACTAACCTTACGCTACATGCGTAATCCGGAGAAGAGTCGGACCATAAGGGTTTATTATACACAGTCTTACCCTACATTACCATAAGATGTTGTTTCTATAGCTTGAACCCGTAACTTCCTGATCACATGGCTACAACTTTACCATGGCCATGCAAGTTCACAAAAATACATGAGAAATGAATGTTTTGTCCTTCACAGAGCCCATTTAGGAATTCCATCATACCAAGTATTCACAACTTGTCAGCATCATTAGATTCCACTTGAAATGCTTTTCACATCTGGAGTTCAGTTGCAAACTGACCATGAAAGATAAAGAGTGAGGAAAACAAGAAAATTTGTACACCAAAAAGAGGACTATGCAACCTGCAAATCACCTTTGCGAGCTCTTTTTCTTTCCTTCGTTACCACCTCAGACCGATGGTCCTCCTTAACCGGAGTTTTAGGTCGTGTATCTTCCTTTCCTGGTACTTTAGTTCTTCGATTAACAGATCCACACTCGAACTTTCTATGTCCCTTGAACCCTTTCTTAGCAGCTAACAATGACTGCAATGGAGCCTCAGAATCAGCATCACTTGGTTTATGATCATCTCCACCAAGTGTCTCACCACTGTTGCAAGACTTGGCTTGATGTTTGAACTTGGAGGGACGAGGGTGAGCACTTGTTGGCTTCACGGGCAGATTACCTGTTGTTGAGAGTATGGGCAGAGAAGAAGTAGCTGTGTAGTAAGAGCTTTTATAATGGTCATGATATGCTTTAGTTACGATGTCTCTGAGGGCCATAGCTGACTTGTATTCTCTCGTCCTCTTCGAGTAGAATACATTGGCATTGGTTGATAGCAAAAGTAAATCTCTAAAGAGTTCACCTGCTGATTTGATGGAACAACTGACTAATCTTGATTTTACTGTTTCAATATCCATATGCTGCTTGATCATTTCCTTATATCTAGCTCTCTTCTGACTATTGCGACGATGCCAAAAGACCATAGCCACTTCATTCTGTATAATGGAATTGAAAATTGCCATCAAATCGTCATCCATCAACCTAGATAATCCTCCTTTACTATCCTCTGTGGTGGTAGGCTTAATACTTTGGTCGCAACTGGCTGATTTTTCTTTACAGTGGGAAGCGGAGATACCACTGATTGAACACACATTGTCACTCTCCCCATTGCTCCCTTCTTTGACATCCGAAACAGCGTCTTTCCTCTTTCTCTTACCTCTTCTCTTCCTCAAAGCTCCTCCATTTCCCTCGGTAGTCTGTGATGGCTTGCTTATACTTGGAACTTCATCCGGCTCACAAGACTCGGAGCATTGTAGATTTGAGTCTCTCTCTTTAGCTGAGGCTACTGCAGAACTCTCAAACTCGGGTGAAAAATTGGTCGTAGTACTGTCTAGCGTGAAGCTGCCAGCAGAGACGCCATCTTTGCCAATAGATTCCATGCATTCTGACTTCACAAGAGCAGCAAGCGATTCAGTGTGACTGGAACCATAATCTGTCTGAGCAGACTGTTCTTTGTCAGCCTTCAGGCTTTCAATCTTTGTGAGGAGAGACCTGAGATTAAACACAAAACAGAGCTAGAAATCTTAAGTGAAAGAACAAAACTTTTTTGAATCAGAGACTGTCTATTAAACTATGGAAATGTAGGTACAAAGTATGGTCAAGAAAGTTAGAACACGAGATATTTGAGAAGCAATAACTTAAGACAGAGAAGCATTACACAAACCCGATTGAGCTTTCAGATTTCTCCAATTCTCGCTTCAGTTCTTCAACTCGTCTTTTTCTTAGCTCTTCAAACCAAGCACTGAGCAAGAGAAGGTAAACAAGTGGAGCATTGATAAGTGCAGCAGGTAAGATCCTAATGTCAAAGCTTAGTATCCTAGGCATAATAAATTCAAACGCCAATTCTTTTGGCACGTGAGCTGAAATAAAAAAGGGGCATCCCGGTGCACTAAAGCTCCCGCTATGCACGGGATACAGGGAAGGGTCGGACCACAAGGGTCAATTGTATGCAGTCTTACCCTGCATCTCTGCAAGAGGCTGTTTCCACGACTTGAACCCCTGACCTCCTGGTCACATGGCAGTCATAAGCTGAAATAGTTTAGGAATCATCTCGACTCCATACAAGGGACCATAAAACTTTCATAAGCATTTCAGTAGACACAAGCTGACAACCTGACATGGTTACTGACTCGATGCACAAAATTAAATTAGCTCACGAGCTTGAAAAACTTGACTTACTTGCAACCAGAGTAGAGCTTTTGTAAATCCTCATACTTGGCTTTGCAGGCCTGCAAATTAAGTATTTTTTGTCGAATCAGCATTTGATAAGAGTCGACGTAATAAGTAAGCTTAAATATAAGGATGGTGACAACTGACAAGCATGAAAAAATGATTTACTTTACTAACCATACAATTATTACGGCAATTTCATATACTAAGAGTTCAGGTTCACAATTTACAAAAAAAAGTTCCCACCAGGAATGATATCCTGAGCAAGACTTAGTAGTTTGTACTGTTTTTGGATAAAAGAAACTAAAAATTTGTATACATGTAAAGTGAGGGGTGAAAAGGCCCGTAACCTTACTGGTGACAACAAAGTAGCATAACTATACACGAAATACCCAAGGGAGATCTTCGAGTAATTTCTATGGGTTCAACTGAACACATTACTTTTGGCTCAAACTTTGTGCACATATACAATAAAATTAATTTAAGAGGTATACATACTGACCGGGAAAAATAGTGGTCGGCAAATTTGAGGGGCAAAAAATAGGATTTTCCGGTATCCGAAAAAGTGATTTATTCGAAAAATAGTATTTTTTTTTTCTTTTATATCAAGTGAAGAAGAAAGGAAAGAGAATTGACAAATTTTTTTGGAGGAATCTGATTTTACAAAAATGTTCATGGCATAGGGAAAATGAAAATTGTTGTTTTAGGAGAAATTAATTTTTTTTGTTTGGCTGGAAATTTTTTCTATGAAGAATTCTAATTTGCAGGTGAACAGTAACAGTGAAGAGGGAGTTTTTCTGGACCTTTAATTACTCCTTATGTTTGACTGGAAATGCTGCTACACTTTTTAAAAATGACATGTATATCCTTGCGTCTCTTGGTGTTGGTGAACTGTCCGTTATGATCTGACACGTGGCAGTTTATAAGGAAGTGGATTGAATGACCAAATTAGATTACTGTCATCGATTGAGTAATACGTCCGGACCTCTCGTTTGACCGAAAATTTTATGGGGAAAAGGACTTGGAAAAAAAAATAGCCCTTCACCATATTTACTTTTAATTTGTATCCGTGTATAAAAATTATATATTCTTTTTCTCTCAGTTTATATGACTCATTTTTTTTAATCAGTCTAAAAAAAAGACATATTTCTATATGTAGTAACAATTTAACTTTAAAATACCTATTTACTCTTAATGAAATAATTTATAGTCACACAAACATCTATGACTTATTTTAAACTACAAATTTAAAAAAAAATTCTTTTTTTCTTAAACTTTATGTCGAGTCAAAGTAACTCATATAAATTGGGACAGAGAGAGTAATTATTATATAGAATATATTATGTATAATACTTCTATAGGATTTGTATTATATGATTATTGTATAAAATATGTATCTGAAAAATTATTTCAGCTAAATTATATAAAATATGTATAGAAATTATATAATTAATGTATAAAATATGTATTTATATATGATATGTATAAAAAATATATCATTTTTGTATAGATATGTATCTGTATATGGGATGTGTATATACACAATATCAATATGTATTATGTATATATTGTATTATATACACGTATCAATACTTTGAAATAATCTATTGTATTGTATCAATATGTATCAATACATTTGGATGTTGTATCAGTATGTATTTATATATTATATAATTAGTATGTATATATTATACATGAATTATATATTAATTATACATTTATTACACACAAATTATTATACACAAAAATTAAGCGTGAAAAATTACAGTTTATTAATTTTTTTTTAATTCAAACTAAAAATTATTTCAGAGAAAAATAAGAAACGTTATAAAATTATATTTGATTGTTAAAAAAAATAGAAGAGTAATTTTTTTTTAAAAAAAGAACCCAACAAAAAAAGAGAAAAAAATAGTGAAATAAAAGGCAGGAATCAACAAAATTAAATTAGTATAGCAAGTTAAACATAAAAAAAAGAAAAATATTTGTTACAAATATCAGACCTGGGGAAAAAAAGAATTGCTGGAGAAGGCTTTGCAATAGAAAGGAGTAATTGCTCATATTTAGTTAATGATTAGCTTTTCCTTTAGGATATATTTACCGAGGGAAATGAGGGTGAAATATCAATAATGGCTAAAATGTGGCAATACAATTTCTAGGCTATTATTAGTGAAATTTGTTTAATCGAGAGGTTATATTTGTCCTCATCTCAATTTTATAGCGGTTATAGCAAAGTATTATATATGTATAATAATATTTGATTTTTATATCTAATTTAGCCGTTATACATAAAATATGCAACATTTAAAAAAAGTATGAATATATAAAAATATAAATATCAATAATATTTTTCTCGTGAAGTTATGATCGTAACTAATAAATATTATATGATTTTATTTTTTTAGATATTTTTACTTGAAATTAATTATGTGCATGATATTAATGATGACTACCATAAGTCTTTTAATATTTAAGTATGACTGTTATAGAGAAATAATTTTACAGAGAGTGTATTAGCTACAATGAATGTCATTGTTGTTATAGAGAAGTAAAATATAACATAAAAAATCGATTCTAGAGAAAATTAGACCGTTATAATGAAATGTTGTTAGAACAAGGGGTCGCTATAGAGAGGTTTGACAATACTTATAACAGTAAAGGGTCGTTTGACATGTGAAATGAGATAGACAAAAATATTTCATAGGTTAGAATCGTTGAGATATATCATGAGATGAGTTAATTTCTTGGACGATTATTCAAGTTTCGAAAATGTTTATAAATTATTTTTTTAATACAAAATCATTTAACTATCACTATTTTTTTGAAAAAAATACTAAATATTTTAAAAGCTTCCTTTTCTTCTAGTTAGCATGCCTAGTTCTTTTTCTTTTCCCTCCAAATATGCTTATAATTGTTAGAGTTTGCCTGAATTTCCTACCTTATTTGAATTCTACACAATTGTGTTTTAATTCAAAAAAGTTTTCTTGACGGAAAAGGTTTTCTTGGTGAAAAAGAACTCTACAATATCTATCATTTTTCTTGGAAGAGAAGTCTTGTAATTCTATAAATAGAACACTTTTTCTTCTTAAAAAAACACAATAGCATCCCTAATGTAGTCGTTGAGAGAGTTTTGTTTAGGGGGAGATTATTCTCCCAATAAGCCTTATGCTTTTTTAGTTTAATTTTCTATATGTAGGCCGATGGCCAAATCATATCAAAGTATTATGCATCTTTAGTATGTTTTTCTTTGTCATCTGATTTATCGCCTTCAAGATTTGCAATTAATAGCTTTCGCATGACGCCTTCTCGATTTCGATCCCAACAATAATAAGCCCTGCACCTATATATTCTTCAAAGCCTCACTCTTTCTTTTATATAACAATTGATATATTTGATTCATTAAATTCATTTAATAAAATTCATATATTCTAATATTCAATCAAACGTGATTCGATTAAAAGAGAAATCAAATCATATTTTCTATTAAGTCTTGATAACATGGTTCAATCAAAGATTATATGTGCGCAATCTTCTGATCAAGATTAATTTAGCTAAAATTAATTTTAACTGGACTCGTTCTACCATACGTCACCCTTCTGAGTCTGACGAAATATAACTTGAATAGTAGTTTATTTTGGCGAGATATGAGTTCCTTATTAGTTTCAGTACCACAAAATATCTCAAGGAAAACAAGCTAAAAGAAAGTTGATAGCATATCATTGCTTAGAATAAATAGTACGTAGTATTAAATTCAAGAGAAATTTGAATATAACCATCAAGCATTTCCTTTATTCATGATCACTTAACATTGGGAGGCATACAAAAAAGATGGAAGACACATGTTGACACACAAAAAAAATAGTTCAGTATATTAAATTTTTGCTATATGGAGAGTTTGGAGAAGGACTATGCCACAAGAATCTATTGCACATTGCATTATCCTGTATTTTTATAAGAGGTTGTTTCTACAACTCAAACTCATATTGTCCTTCATTTTAACAGCCTTCAAATTAAATCCCCCCAAAAAATCATTAATGACATGGAGGCCTCCCATTAGTCCCCATATAATTAATTAAATTAATTTAAAAGACCCACTCAATATCCGAATCCCCCAATAAAATGACCCACCCCGTTACTTTTTCTAACCTATGTGATTTAACACATTTCTTGCACACGCAAATTCACTTCATCGACATTTCAATGGTTGTTCACTATTTGCTACTTTTATAGTCCATGATTGTCTGGACATGACTTAGAAAATAAAAAGATCAGCTAGAAAAGAAAATAACATTTGAACAGTTCTATGTAGATCTTTGTGTAGTTTGAATGTTTCTACTTATATTTTTCAACAAGCACCATTGGGTGGCCTGGAATAAACTTTGCTTCCCTTATCAAGAAGGAGGCTCAAACTTTAGAAGCATGGAAGACATCTGTAGAGCTTTCACGGTGAAACACTGGTGGAAATTCAGGACCACAAACTGCTTATGGACTCAATTTCTTAGAACCAAATATTGTGGCCTCAATCACCCTATTAATTCTATCTGGAGGCTAGGATTATCACACAACTGGAGAGCTATACGTGAATTGAGCTTGAGAAGTGAAGAGAATATTTGGTGGAGAATTGGAAAAGGTGACATCAGCTTTTGGTTTGATAATTGGTCTAACATGGGCCATCTTTACACAGTGGTGGATGAAATAAATATCAATCAAAATATTAGAGTCAACGAAGTGCTCATACAGGGATATTGGGAGTGGGACAGACTTGCCCATCTACTTCCAAATTCTGTTAAAGAAGCTATTATCAAGCAAGATATCACCATCACTCCTGACAAGGAAGAAACCCCTTACTGGACGTGCACTGACAATGGAAAATTCAGTTTGACTTCTGCTTGGGAGTTAGTTAGGAAAAAAGACCTTTCTCCTATTTTGACTCAAGAATTTGGCTCCCTAAAATACACTATAAATGGAATTTTCTAGTTTGGAGAGCCATCCACAACAGACTGCCTACAGAAGACAAAGTTGCAAAACTTGGTATTAACATAACTTCCATTTGTTGTTGTTGTGCAGGGACTGATAGAAGACCAACAAGAGAGACAGCTGATCATATCTTTTTCTCAGGACACTTCGCAGAACAAATTTGGCGATACTATGCAAGAGGTATAAGCATAAACTTCAGGACTACATCATTGAGAAGTTTCCTATACGCCTTCTGAAATTATAACTGCAAGAACTCCTTAGCCTCCTACACACTGAAGATAATGCCTCCAATCATTCATTGGGAGTTATGGAGATCCTGATGCGGAGTCAAATATGAGGATGAGAAACTTTCTTTGAACATATCTACCTTCCTGATTGATCTCACCATTACTCAACTCAATAAACTACAATTCCCTAGAGCTCCAATCCCCGACAACTGGGATAACCTCAGGGATGTATTGGACTTAAAATTGGTTGAAACCATCTCGACAACTATCAGCTAGAAGAAGCCACACCAACAATTTGTCAAAATCAACACAGATGGATCATGCATCGAAGGTAAGTGTGGAGGAGGGGGAGTTGTAAGAAACCATGAAGGAATGGTAATCATAGTTTTTCATCTTCCACTAGGGAGAGGAGATAGCAACATGGCAGAAGCTAATGCTTTCCTGTTTGGCCTCAACTGGTGCGTGCAAAATGGTCACTCCAGGATCATTGGTGAAACAGACTCGCTACTACTGCTGAATTGTACCCAAGGAAACTGGCAAAACCCATGGAGGATAGAGACTACCATAAACAAGATCAGACTTTTGTTGGAGACCCACCAAATTAGCATTAACCATTGCTTTAGGGAAGCTAACAATGTTGCTGACAAGCTAGCATCCCTGAGCCACGTGTCTGAAAACTCTTGTATTTATACTAACTTCAATTCCTTACCTAGGCAGATAAAAGGTTTAATTAACATTGATAGATGACAAATACCATCCTTCCGAGTCAGGAAGAGAAACCATAGTGCCATTATCTTTGATCCACCATGAAGTATCAGCTTTATTGTCACTAGTATGGTATAATTTTTTGCTTTTAGCTTTGCAAGGCTAATAGATCCTCAATGTACTCAAGAAGGCAAGGCCTAGCCCTCCTTCTCTTTTGTAACCCCGTTGACAGTGGCAATAGAATCTTGACCTCTTAAAAAAAAAGAGGGAACTCTTCGTCTTCTTTAAAAAAAAATTAAAAAAATTACCTATTTATTTTTGAAATGGTATATAAAAGGATTGGCTTCTACAAGGTCAAAAATCAAGAATTATTATGAACATCTCAATTCAAAGATTTTGACTTTATCTCCAGTTATTTTGTTTCTTATGTTTAGTGTGGTTATACAACTCCATAGTTTAACTCTTTCAAGTGTTAACGTTACTACTTTTACATAAAAAATGGTGTAAAAGAATTGTATTAATCAAATGGATGATAATCTCAGAAAGAAATTCAAAGTTGTACAATTCTTTGGAGAACTTTTTAAGATCTAGTGGTGCAAAACCAGAAGCAAAATATCTTTTTCGCATCTATTCAGAAGAAAATACAACTCCTTCCTATATAGAAAAATATGTTTGAAATTCCTGAAAATATTCTTGATTCTTAACTTCTTGTATATATTACTCCCAAATAGCATAAAATTCAAAGACTTTGAAAAACACATTTGTGAAAGATACTCTTCCAATTTAATTATTTAATTAATTATATAGCAGACCTTCACGTCATTAATGAATTTTTTTTTGGAAAAATTAGGTAAAATGGTCACTCGATCATAATTTTTGTCAAAAAATAACAGTTTTTTAACTTACACCTGAAATGGCCACCCGACCTTTCTTCTTCTTCCTCTTCCTCTTCCTTTTCCTCTTCTTCTTCTTCCTCTTCCTCTTTTCCTCCTCCTCCTCCTCCTCCTCCTCCTCCTCCTCCTCCTCCTCCTCCTCCTCCTCCTCTTCCTCTTCTTCTTCTTCTTCCTCTTCCTCTTCCTCTTCTTCTTCTTCTTCTTCTTCCTCTTCCTCCTCCTCCTCCTCCTCCTCTTATTCTTCTTCTTCTTCTTCTTCCTCGATCATAATTTTTGTCAAAAAATAACAGTTTTTTAACTTACACCTGAAATGGCCACCCGACCTTTCTTCTTCTTCCTCTTCCTCTTCCTTTTCCTCTTCTTCTTCTTCCTCTTCCTCTTTTCCTCCTCCTCCTCCTCCTCCTCCTCCTCCTCCTCCTCCTCTTCCTCTTCTTCTTCTTCTTCCTCTTCCTCTTCCTCTTCTTCTTCTTCTTCTTTCTTCTTCTCTTCTCCTCTGCCTCCTCTCCTTTTTCTTATTCTTCCTCCTCTCTGCCTCCTCCTCTCTCCTCCTCCTCTTCCTCCTCCTCCTCCTCCTCCTCCTCCTCTCTCCTCCTCCTCCTCCTCTGCCTCCCCTCCTCCTCCTCCTCCTCTCGTCCTCCTGCTTCCTCCTCCTCCTCCTCCTCCTCCTCCTCCTCCTGCCCCTCCTCCTCCTCCTCTCTCTCCTCCTCCTCTTCCTCCTCCTGCCTCCTCTCCTCCCTACTCGCTGCCTCCTCCTCCTCTCCTCCTCTCTCCTCCTCCTCCTCCTCCTCCTCCTCCTCCTCCTCCTCCTCTCTCGCTCACTGCACTCCTACTCGTCCTTCCGTCCTACAGAAACTCCTCCTTCCTCTCTCCGTCACGGTTCTACTACATCATGAGACGCTCCGCATACCTGACGGCAAGCGAGT
Source organism: Jaltomata sinuosa (assembly GCA_003996215.1). Taxonomy (NCBI): domain Eukaryota; kingdom Viridiplantae; phylum Streptophyta; class Magnoliopsida; order Solanales; family Solanaceae; genus Jaltomata; species Jaltomata sinuosa. Next base: position 14,155 of record QJPP01000200.1, read on the forward strand.
CGCATTGCCGTCACCGGGCATACGGTTCTCTCCTCTCTCCTCCTCACTCCTCGATCGTCGCCCTCAATAACTAGGGAGGCTTCGATTCTCCTCCTCCTCCTCCTCCTCCTCCTCCTCCTGCCTCCTCCTGCCTCCTCCTCCTCCTCCTCCTCCTCCTCTCCTCTCCTCCTCCCTCCTCTCCTCCTCCCTCCCCTCCTCTCTCCTCCTCCTCCCTCTCCTCCTCCTTCCTCTTCTTTCTTTCTCTTCTTCTTCTTCTTCTTCTTCTTCTTCTTCTTCCTCTACTTCTTCATCTATTTCGATGAAATTTCTTCTTCTTCGTCTATTTCGATGAAGATTTATTCTTCTTCGTCTTCCTCCTCTTCTTCGTCTTCCTCTTCTTCTTCGTCTTCCTCTTCCTCTTCTTCTTCCTCTACTTCTTCGTCTACCTCTTCGTCTACTTCTTCATCTACCTCTTCGTCTACTTCTTTGTCTTCTTCGTCTACTTCTTCATCTATTTCGATGAAATTTCTTCTTCTTCGTCTATTTCGATAAAATTTATTCTTCTTCGTCTTCGTCTATTTCTTTTTTTTTTTTTTAAAATTGATGTACCGCAAACATGAATCGTTTTGAGTGAATTATATACTAAAAGACTCTAAACATCAAGGGGAGCTCATATCTAAAATTTGGGACTCTTTAGAGGAGATTTTGAGTTGGTCAAAATTGAAAGAACTTGTTTGGAGAGATTGTATTAATGGTTAAAAGCTTTGCTGTTTATTATGCTTCCATTTAGAGACTTAATGATCGAAAAGAAAAGATCGATACACTTGTAAACACTATTTATACAATATCAATACGTATTTTTACACCATTTATATAATATCGATATACATTTGTGCACTATATAAACAATATTAATACACGTTTATACATCATTTATACAATTTTGATACATTACATAACTTTTATACAATATCGATACACGTTTATACACTATTTATACAATTTTGATACATACATACTTATACACCATCGATACATTACATATACATTACATATACATGCGGCTATTTTCTTTGTAATTTTTTTTTTGTGGCTAGTTCATTTTTGAGTTATTTTTTTTGTAAAGAAAACTTGGCTATATTTTTTGTAAACTAATTACTTTATTGTATATATTTGAAATTGTCCCCTTTTTGGGTTTAATTTGGGGGCTGTTAAAATGAAGGGCAATATGGAGCCCAAAGGTGAATGTCGGGGTATAATGAAGCTAATAGGTGAATGGAGGGTATTTTTATATCATTTTCAATAGGTGAGGGATAATTTAGATCCTTTTTTGTACAATTAATAGTGAAAAAATCATTCTAAAATAATATAAATAAAAACAATAATAACAAAATAACAAATAACACAATAACTGAAGCACATACACTTAATTCCAACAAGGAGGCTTATAAGTAATTAATCATCTAACACCACTTACCAGGGCAAGTGAAAAGAGCACGATGAGGAGAGCAATAGGGGACTTCATAACTTCAAAAGCTTTTGTTATTGATGTTAATTTGCTTAATCACTTTGTTGCATGAATAAGCTTTATAGACAGGTTGGATTATTAATATATTTCCTCGCATTTTAATATGTTGTTTGATTTTAATTTGATACGAAGTATAAAAAAATATAGAAGACTTTTAAATCTTTTAGTTTTAAACCAAAAATATATAAAATGTACCAAAAATATGTCATATGGAAAGTTAGAACTACAAAATTGCCAAAAAAAAGAAAATAAATGTTCTTTTTGAAATGGATTAAAAAAAAAAGTAAGACAAATAAATTAAAACAGAGGGAATAATAATTTGAGAAAATTTGAAAAAGGACTACCATTTTGACATAATTAAAGATCTATAGCTATAATTTGGGTATTTAGGATTCGTGGCTACTGTTTGAAATGCTTAGCACAAAAATAAAAATCTCTCTGGCCCCTCTGATCTCTTTCTCTCTCACTCTCCTTTCTCCTCTCTATGCCCTCTCTTCCTCCTCCCCCCCCTCGCTCTCTCTTTCTCTCTCCTTTCTTTCTCTCTCTCCCTCTTTGTATTTTATATTTTCACTTCTATCTCTCTGTATTTTGTATTACCACCCTTCACTCCCTGTATTTTTATATTTTTTTGAGGTATCAAGTGAGTATATTTATTGTATTTATATGTGGATTTAGGTTACTTTCTCTCTTTCCCTTTTTGTATTTTGTATTTTCACCTCTATCTCTCTGTATTTTGTATTACCACCCTTCACTCCCTGTATTTTTATATTTTTTTGAGGTATCAGGTGAGTATATTTATTGTATTTATATGTGGATTTAGGTTACTTTCTCTCTTTCCCTTTTTTCTCGTCTCTTTCTGTATTTTGTATTTTTACCCTTCTCTCTATGTTTTTATATTTTTTGATATATCATGCGAGTGTATTTATTATATTCATATGTGCATTTAGGTTGAATCCCCTCTCTCACCTCCTCTCTCTCTCTATATTCTGTATTTCCATCCCTTTCTTTGTATTCATATTTTTAGGTGTCAAGCGATTATTTGTATTCATACGTGCTTTTAGGTTGTATTCTCTTTCTCCTCTCTCGCCTCCCCTCACTCTATATTCTGTTTTAACCTCTCTTTCTGTGATTTATATTTTTTAAGGTGTCAGTCGACTGTATTTATTTTATTTATGTGTTTATTTAGGTTGTATTCTATATTTTCACCTCTTTCTCTCTTGTATCACTTGTATTTATTCGCTCTTGTATCACTTGTATTCATTCGCTATTGTATCACTTTTATTCATTCGCTCTTGTATCACTTGTATTCATTTACTCTTGTAGCACTTGTATTCATTCGCTCTTGTATCACTTGTATTCATTTGTTCTTGTATCACTTGTATTCATTCGCTCTTGTGCATCATTTGTATTCATTCGCTCTTGTATCACTTGTATTCATGTACCATTCACTTTTGTATCACTTGTATTCATTCGCTTTTGTATCACTTGTATCCAAAGATGCTCACTCGAGATACACATATACACATATGTTATCTCCTTAAATCTGCCATACATAGATACACATATACATAGATAGACATACATAGATACACAAATGCGAAAAGGTGTATCAAAAATAAGAAGAAAAGAGCTAAAAGAGAGAAAATATACAATTGTCACAAATACACAAAGCAAAATTCAAGAAAAAAAAGTTATAGAGAGAGGGGGGGGGGGGAGAGAGAGAGTGCAACTATACAATCGATATAAACAAACAAAGCAAAATACAAGAAAAAAGGCTATATATGGAGAGAGAGAGAGAGAGAGAGAAAGGGGGAGAGGGAGGGAAAGAGAGCCCAAATATACAAATACAGGGAGAGGGAGAGAGAAAAAGGTTATAGAGGGAGAGAGTTCAAATATACAATTGATACAAACACACAAAGTAAAATACAAGAAAAAAGGCTATATATGGAGAGAGACACACACATACAGAGAGAGAAAGGGGGAGAGGGAGGGAAAGAGAGAAAATATACAAGTGATACAAACAAAGCAAAATACAAGAAAAAAGGCTAAAACGGGAGAGGGGGAGAGGGAGAGAGAGAGAGCGAATGTATAATTGATACAAACACACAAAATAAAATACAAGAAAAAAGGCTACGCATGGAGAGGGTGAGAGAGATAGAGAGCAAATATACAATTGATACTAACACACAAAGCAAAATACGAGAGAAAAAAGCTAAAAAGGGAGAGAGAGGAAGGAGGGAGAATGGAGAGAGGCGAGCGAGATTGGGAGAGAGATGCTACAAGAAATAAAGTGTAGTTATATTATGTGATTTTTTTAAAGTGTAATTCTGAATGATAAATACATAGCACATATTTGCTATACTACATAATTTTCCCTAATAATTATAATTATAATAAAACCATATTGCAGGCAACACGTTATTGATGTCAAGCTTCAACATGAGTCACGCACTCCTATATGTAGGACCAAAATAATTAAGGGTTTTTGGAATATCCAAGACTATATGTCTATATCATCAATAAAAATATCTTTTTTGATTGAAAATATAGTTCTAATAATTGCTCCAAATAATTGTCCAGCAAGCTGTTTGAGAGGATCTCCTTGGCAAGCAATTTATTCGTTTTTCACCAAATGACGTTAATTTACTAGTTACTAGTTCTAATTCTCCAAATATGTCTGTTTTTTTGTAACGTCCTCTTTGAAGGACGTCCTTTTAGTTCAGACGATTTTGATAATTAATAAGTTTTTAGCCGGTTTTTTGAGCTACAATTTTCCTGTATGATTAACTTTTAATATTAATATAATATATCTTTTTGAAAAGAAAAAAAAACATACGTACCATGTGAGGAGTATGGTAATCATCATCAAATTGAGAGCTTATACAATAGAGGTGATGAAAATCTAATGATGTACGAGTGAGGGAGAAGGGTGTATTTATAGTCTAACCCTAAGTAATGTTTTTCGTGTATTCAGCTAAATATAAATATCATTGTTTGCACGTTGCTTTCGATGCACACGTTTGGAGGACGTTACATGGGCGCAACCTTCTAATCATGAGAGTTAACTTTGTTGAAGCTGGCTCTGACTAGACTCGTTTTGTCATACGTCACCTTCTGAGTTCGAGGAAATACAACTTGAGTTACTTAATTTCAACGAGATATGAGATTCTTATTAGTTTCGATACCACAAAATATTTAAAGAAAACAAGCTAAAATTAGGAAGTTGATTGCATATCTGTATGGGGTAAAATAGCTCTGGTAAGAATGGGCCGACTCGGGTCGGAGTAGAGGAGGCCGGCCACGATGGCATCATCTCGAAATAAGCCCGCATAAAGAAATAACCTCTCGGGCAAAATCGAGGTAGTCCGAGAGGACCAACGATGGTGACAACATGTAAAAGATAGGAAAAAAAATGGTGTGTCAGATTATTCAGTTGCACAGGCGACTCTCGATCCAATTACTGCATCAGACGCAGTGTGCTGGACTAGTATTCTCTAATGGTACAAGGACAAGTGGTTGTCGACCATTGATCAAGGTACTATAGGATTAACAAAATAACATTATCCCATTTGCCAGAAGGAACCTTTCGTACCCTATAAATAGGCACCTCCTCCCCCATTATAAAGGATCGAATTTTTGGTTGGCTCTTGTCAAAAAGCAATAAAACATCTTTAGCTTGGTCCTTAAGCTTTCTCTGTTTTCCTTTAGTGTTTTTACTGTTGCATTGTTATTACGCTTGTTTATGCTACATTCATGCACGGTCACGACCTGCTCATAGCTAGAAGGACCGAGCACCTCACCGTTGCTACAGATTTGTTCTTAATCGTTGTCGTGCCGAATTATTTTGTATTTCTTTTACGTTATTTACCTTTTACAAACTTACGCCTCTAATTACAACGAAGCTAAGATCGTAACGCGTGCTCTTGACCTACACCAACAAATCTAACTGTCCCAAATAGACGGTAAGTAATATCATCGCTTAGAATATATAGTACGTAGGATAAATTCAAGAGAAATTTGAATACAACCACATCAAGTATTCTCTTTATTCATGATTATGTAACAGTGGGAGGCACACAAAAAAGCAGGAAGACACACACTAACACACAGTACTCTTTATATGTCATGTTATCAATCATGGTACACAGTAGTACTTGGCCTTGGCTCGAAATCTTTTTCTTGTTTGAGACCAGCATCATCATCATGGTAACTAGATACATTTGGCCTTGGCTCGAAATCTTTATCTTTTTCTTTCAACTTGGTGTCATCATGATAACTAGATACATTAGGAATTGGTTCAAAATTATTAGATGATTTATGACAATCAGTTTTGTCTTTATGTGGTTGAGGCATAAGATGTTGGATTGCTTTAGGCATTGGCTCATCTTTCATCACATCTCTCCAATATTCTCCAGGGTCTTTTCTTGCATCAGTGTACTGCCCAAAAATGAAAAAAGATTGCTTAGTTTATATATGGCATAATTGATAATAAATAAACAAACACTCAGATTTGGCCTCAACTGGCAAGTAAGCAGTACTCAAACATTTAGAGTGCATATCTAGACATCTCAATTTGGTCTCAACTGGCAACTAATTAAACACTCCAACCCGTCCTCACTGTGTCACGTGGATACTCGACTCTGACATGACACACAAATTCCAGAGATGTCTATGACATGGTGGAGAGGAGTTGAGGTGTCTAGACGTGCATATATACTCAAAGTTGGAGTGTTTACTTGCAAACTGAGGCCAAATTTGAATGTTTGTTTATGTATCAATGGATTTCAGAGAATATTCACAAAATATCAATTATTCATGTTACACAAGAATAATCAATTCAAATGATCAATGATTCCTGTAAGTAGTCCCTAATTAAATTTGCTAAAACGGCTAGGTTTGTAGAAAAATTTAATCAAATGTCAGTTATGCTAAAAAAACAAATATGCATTCTTTCTAACCATGATGTTCGGGTCAGTTTATGTGCACCTCGACTAATTCGATGAAATATCTGCCACCTCCCACATTAGCATGTACCAGGTAATTAACTCTATCGACGAAGACTAAAACAAATGAGATCATCTAAAAACACTTACCAGGGCAAATGAAAAGAGCAAGATGAGGAGAGCAATAGGGGATTTCATAACTTCAAAAGCTATTGTTATTGATGTTTGCTTAATCTCTTTAATGCATGGATGAGCTTAATTTATAGACAGGTTGGGATATTTATTATAATTATTATAATTATAAATAAAATCATATTGCAAAGTAAATGTCAAGCTTCAACATGATACACGCACTTACGTAGGACCAAAATAATTAAGTTTTTTTGGAACACATATCCAAGACTATATGTCTATATCATTAATAAAAACAATTTTTTCTGATTGAAAATATAGTACAAATAATAATTTCTCCTAATAAATAAAACATATACGTACCATGCATCGTAGGATCGTATAGTGTTTTGATTGAAAATATAGTTACGACAAATAATTATATTACTCCTAATCTATATCTATATGCCCTTAGGCACGGCCATACATAACATAGAAATCACACTTGGAAAGGGTGGACAATTAGCTAGAGCAGCGGGTGCTGTAGCGAAACTGATTGCAAAAGAGGGGAAATCGGCCACATTAAAATTACCTTCATCTATATCTATATTTATATCTATCTATATCTATATTATATTAAAAGTGTGAAGGACCTTATAATGTGATTTGAACTTTTTACCCTTCATTAAAAGTCTCTCCTTTAGACAAAATCATCATTCACAGCAACACGATTGCACTATTGGCTGAAGAATGACTGAAACTTCCACCATGGAAGAAAATAATAACAGCGTGAAGGTGCCAAGGCAATTACATTATTCTTACTATATCGTCTTATTAAATCAAAGGATGAGCTTGTTGAAAAGCGTTAAGCAGGCTTGTAGCACAATCAACTACATCAAAAGAGTAAACACCATCAACTGAAATCGAGTTTGCAGGGACTTTTCGGCTGAAGTCACGGTTGAACGTGCCATCAGACCGGCGAAGCATGTTGTAAGCCAACTTGAAACGGATATAAGTATCCATGTATGAAGGGGAATCACCCTCTTAAAGTTAACAACGACGAGAATAAGCTAAAGCAATTGGTCTTATGCCCATGATTGATCAAGTATATATCTAGGTTAAAAGTAAATTTGTTTTCCAATTTCTACTATTCTTGCTTTTCTCTATTTCATATACGTGGTACAATATTGTACTTTTCTTTGTCAGAATAGAATAATTTAATTATGGGGACACAAACTTCTGTTGTTGTTTTGTTGTAGTTTCTGTTATGTTACTATTTATTATTTTTGTTAGTATCCACAGTTTCTTGTACTTTTGTTACTTTTTTTTGATTATTTTGGACATTTTTTAATGAGTTCGAGGGTATTCAAAAACAATATGAGATTATAGTGTACCCTTTTCATGCCTCGCTTAGTGGGACTACACTGGTTTGTTGTTAGGTTTAATTAAGTAATATTTCAATTTGCTATAAAATCAAGGATTTATGAAAGGTTATGAATTAGTATTGAATTATAAAAAAGAAAATTTGCTACGAGCAATTTAGCTAAGCCCAATTTTTTTCTATAATATTTGTTATCAAATGAGGTACACGCATTGATCACGCGCAAAATGCATACACTAAATTAATTTAAATAAAAATATACATACCATATATCATTATCCAATAGAAAAGCTAGGCGTTTGTCACAGAGTTATTATTACCGACCAAATCTTTTGTATGATATGGTTGGTTATAAATACATTATTATAGGCACCATTTGCTCATAAATAATATTATTTCGAATTTCGCAATCATGTTAATTTGAAGTTGAAATTTTATTTGGACATGTAATCTGGATTTGTTAAGTCATGTTTTCTTTATAGACATAAAGACTCCAGAATTTATAAAATATATCAAATTTTCTCTAACTTTTTATACAATCTTACCAATTAAACAAAATTATAGTTCATAAACAAAGTATAGTTCATAAATAATACGAGGTTGCAGAGTAGTTGTGATAGAGAAGAAGGAAAATTGAAGTAGCAGAAGAGAGAATGGGGAAAGAAATCCAAAATTAACAGAGTTGCAAGGAGAAGAAGATTAGTCCGGGCAAGTTTCGATAAAGAGTATTCATCATTACCTCGATAATCGTCGTTTGGTGTATCATTTTAATTAGGGTAAACACACACACCCCTATCCCCACTCTCAAAAGCCGATCTAGGATTTAAACTCTATGATTTCAACTTTAACTTCTTAACATTAATGTCATTATATTTTAAAGTTATGGTTCATCTCTATTATTTACTGCAATTTTAATGATCTTTTTACACATAAATTTATATTTCGTATCAAAAGTACTGGTTCATATGAACCCGATATAACCAAGCTCCATCCGCCCCCACCCACCCATAGTTTTTGTTTACAGTATATACAATTTTTTTTTGGCTTACGTACGAACAAAGAAAATAAGTTAGAACCTTGCTTCTTTTTTTTATAAAAAATATATTTCATATTAGTGGACAGTGCATTTTGATACCAAGTTGGTCCTATGGTCTAGTGGTTAGGACATTGGACTCTGAATCCAGTAACCCGAGTTCAAATCTCGGTAGGACCTCTTTCCTTTTTTTTTTTTTTTTTTTTGTTTAATCCTTATTTTATTGCACTAAAACAAAGATAAAATTTTAAACTGTTAAACATAATTTATATATAACAGTTGTAAAACTTTCAATAATAAGCGAAGTTTTAACAAATTTGCCTATTAAAACAGATATATGTGACAAAAATGAATGCTAAGTAACTCAGGTTGATGCACCATCAAAGGTTACGTTGTGGTAGAGTGGTAATTACTCCTTCTATTCTGAATAAAAAGGTTGTGGGTTAGAGCCCGTAATATGGATTTATCTAAGATAGGAAACACTTTACCTCAAAGTGAGACTTCCCGATACGAATTCAAATTAATCGAGCCCTCAAACAGATATCAAGCACCAAATGAGAACCAACGGAAAAAAAACTCAAGTTATCCACTTTAAAGATTTCTAAGAATGCAACAATTGCCATAACTATCAATTATTATCGGCCACCATCACTATACAACCTCCATTGATAGCCATCACCACTAGTCCACCAACTACCACAATGTAAATAAGGACTTCCTTTATTATTTTTGTAGATATTGTATGTAATTAAAGACAAATTAGACACATTTGGTATACTGACAAAACAAACCATCTTAATATTGAATTTTTAGTTTTACCGATCTTAGGTAAGCTACGCGTTTGAATATGAATTAGTTGATATTTTTTTTAGAAAAATTGTATTGGAAGTTGAAAATGTGTTTAGATATGAATGTTTACCCCTAAAACAAATTTTCAGAATAACAATTAAATTTGTATACTAGGGTCAAGGACACATCGATTATGATAATCAAATATTATATTGCAGATGCTAAATGACTTGCTAACAAAAGTAATATTATATTGTAGATGCTAAATGACTTGCTAACAAAAGTAAACAGAAATAACAATTAAGAACAACAAATTATAAAGCAATAAGTAAAAGAGACTAGGTAGATTTTATTGGACAGGCATGCACTATCATTGAGAAAGTAAGATCTTTTGTGCTTCTGTTACAACTCGACTACAATATTTATAGTGCTTGTGATGAGAATCAGATGAATTACAAATGAGGGAAAGGTGTATATTTATAGTCTAAATGCTAAGTAACGCCTAGCGTGTTTCAAGCCTCTCATAATGATCATAATCTGTACGTTTGAATCATAACGTACGTGATTGAAAAATTGCTGGAGCGAATCCAAGGATCTTTGGGAACAGTTACTGAAGAAGCTATCCTGATTGGCCACAGATATACTTTCGATTAGGTTGTGCCGGAGCTAGGCTGACTTGCATTACCCCCCACCCCTCACCCCAAATGATCTTGAGGGGATAGATGTTGATAACCGGATGTGATCAAATGTTGCGCGTGATGTCATTTCTGTTGAGCTGAATCTGATTAGACTCTGACTTTCACGTGTCATCTTTTGATACATCTAATGTCAAACCCGTATTTTGACCCATCCAATAAACACAAAATTAAAGTTTTACGAATGAAAATTTTAAAAACTCTAAAAAAAAAAACCTGCTTCAAATTTCAAATTCAATATTTCAAGTTTGAAGTTAGAAATAACTAAGCAATTTGATAATCAAACACATTTGAAATAATCTTCAAAATAGTATTTCATACTACTAGTTTTTCTAATGTATTTATTTAATGAAAAATGTCAAATTCATATGGAGGAAGAGATTAACCCCCCGGAAAATTAGCAGCATGAGCCTAAATAAAACAAAGAAAAATAATTTCTAAAAAATTGACTTTCATTTCTCTCTCTTTTGGTAACAAAGGAGAAAAATAAAAAAACAAAACTTGTCCATGGGGATTTTTGTACAACCTTCAGAGGCTTAAGGGCCTGCCCAAATAATCTTTTTTTAATAAAAGAACAAATTTTTTTTCATTTTCTGATTTTGGAAATTTTGAATGTTCTTCATCATCTTCATACTCCTCCTCCAGTTTTTGAATTTTTTTTATTCTTTAGCAAAATCTTTGTTTCTATTTTTTAAAACCAAGAAAGTTGAGTTTTTTATTATTAGAAATTGTTATTGTTATTGGTTGCAAATGCAATCTGGGGAATGTTCTGTTGTGGCTCCTCCTCATTTTTCCCCCTGGAAGCTCTCTACATTTGAGGTACATTGTCCTTTTTTCTTCTTGTTTTCACCTTCTTGATTTCTTATATTGCGGGGAATCTTAGTAGCTCAGTTGGTTGGCTACCTGAATTTTCACGCTGTTGGTGAGGGTTCGATTACCTGCCTTGTAATACCCTTCCCCATTTCACATTTTAAAGAAAAAAAAAGATTTCTTATGTTGCTAATAGACCTTTGTATGTGGTTACAATATTGAAGAATGTGAAATTTTTTCTGCAATTGTTATGTGAAAAAGAGAAAAAGAAAATATCTAAATGGATTTGTGTGTTCATTATTCCAATATATTCCATGCTAAAGGACAAAGGTTTGGTGTAAAGAGTAACCTTGTACATACCCCGTGAAATTAGTCGAAGTGCGCATAAGCTGGTCCAACACCACAATTATAAAAAAGACCAAAGGATATGGTAGCCATATCTAGGAACTTTAATGTTCATTGATACAAAATATTGAATTGTCTAACAATCTCAATTAAAAGCTTAAATTGTTAGATAGAGCATACTGTTAATTACTTAATTATATATTCAACACGTCCTTTTACTTGCGGGGTGCCTTTTTTTCTTAGGCCAAAGCACGTAGAAATTTATTTTTTTCGACAATGGGTGACTGAGGCTTAGCTTATACCCTAGGCCTCTATCTGCTATGTTATCATGTTGAATTGTGTTATCACCTCATCTAAAAGCTTAAGCTACGAGAGAGAGCGTACCTTTAACTATTTAATTATGTCTGGAGTCAAAAAACTCCACACGACCATGATGTAGGACAGCTTCAATAAGAATAGTTTGTTAAAGAACGGAATGTTGGAATTGTGTGACCACCTTATCTAAAAGCTTGAATCGTATGATAGAGAACACTTCTAATTATTTAGTTATATCTTCAGCATGTCTTTTTACACGCGGGCTTGACTCTTTTTCTTAGGCCAATCACATTGATTATTTTTTTTGTTGTTGATAATGGGTGACTATGAGGATATCTTGTACCCAAGACCTCTGTCTGCTATGTTATCATGTTGAATTGTGTTATCAACTCGTGTAAAAGTTTAAGCTACTATGCCTGAACTCAAAAAACTCCACGCGACCATAATGTTGGACACCTTCGATAAGAATAGTTTGTTAACGAGTACAAGCATATTTTTATGTCATAGAACCATGGAGGTACACTCTGTAAAATCTAATGAAGTTTTGAGAATCGAAAATAAAGTTGTTCATCTTGTATTTGGACATATCGATGATCATCCTGTCATAGAGTACATTAAAGGGATTGAAGTACTCAAAAAGTTGCATTTTCCAGCATTGATAGTTTATCACTGACATTAGTTTTTGTATTGCCAGGAAGATGACATGCATGAAACCGAAAAAACATCCTCCATAGTAGTATCGAAAAGTTTTAATGCAATTGCAACCAAAGGCTCAAGAGTTCACAATTCATGTGGGGTTGCAGACAGCTTCGTTATAATGACAGCGCTCAGGAGCAAGACCCTCACCTTGAGAGATTTGCTCGACTTATCACCTTGTTTTGGCTCTGCATCTGTAAATGAGGTATTATTCTGTCACTTTGGATGCAATTTGCGGAGGTTACTAATAACTTCTGCAATAAAACCTCCGCAAATAGACCTTTTTTGTACTGTTTAGACAAGAACAATGCAAGTCCTTTTAACTCGTCTTATATATGAGTATTTTTCGACAGCTGCTGATATTGACCCTAAAGGATCTACATCAAATGTATCCTTCCATCAACCCGAATGTTCCATTGTCAAGTATTGATGGAGCAGGAATGGATCAGGTTACCAATTTACTCATTAAGTTGTGCATTATACATCAAACTGTTTTCTTATAGCAGATCACAACTTACTTTGATCACCAAATTGTCATGTATATCAGGCACTACAATGCTTTTGTGATACTCTGAAATCAATCGGGGCAATATGGACGGGTGATGATGCATTCATAATGAAGTTGGATGAGGAATACAGTAATCTCCACAACGATCTAAGGCGTTATGGTACGTCATAATGTTATGCAGATACTAAATGGCAAAAATTGTGCCTTGTTTATTCGCCTCTTTGCTCTGAGTTCTATTGTTGAATTTTGTTTACTGTTCAGGATTGGTATTGCTTGATGAGATGATTAAGCTAGCCACTGAAAGGGTGTTCGACGATATGATGGACGAGGATGACCAGACGAGAGATGAAAGTCCCTCATCTGACGCATTTGGGAGGGCTCTGCCGGAGTCTCACTCGGGCAACGAGTCCTCCCACTCAAGCCCTCCACCTACCCCAACTTCAGTCCTCTCCTCAGTAATTAGTGCTTCACAGAAGAGTGAACTTAAGGCTCAAGAAACTGAGAAGCTGAATCCTATTGATTTAAAACGCCTCTATTTCGACTTGCTTCCTTATGCAATAGCTCAGGATCCAAATTATGTTGTTCAGCTAGCAACCAACTTCAGTGAGCAAAAATCAGAAATACAAGCAAAGCTTGGTTCTGAAGTGAAAGAGGGGGGTGATTATGAATTTGGCCAAGATTTTGAAATGTTGGACTCAGCAGATATTCTACTAGCTGATATGGATAATGTATCAGAAAACGGAGGAACTTGTTGGACTGGTTCTTCAAATAGTCAGCCAGTGCCAAGTCGTGTTTCGTTAGACATGCTTTTACCTCCATCTACACTCCCCGAGTTGAGATCAAATGTAGAAGAACAGGTAGCAGCTCCGCTAGCACCATTCACATTATCTTCATATGTCATAAAGTCACCATCTTTGACATCAAGAAACATAGTAACACCTCCACCTCCGCCCCCACCACCACCAATGACATCAAGAAACATAGTAACACCTCCGCCTCCACCCCCACCACCACCAATGACATCAAGAAACGTAGTAACACCTCCACCTCCACCCCCACCACCACCAATGACATCAAGAAACCTAGTAACACCTCCGCCTCCACCCCCACCCCCACCAATGGCATCAAGAAATATAGTAACGCCTCCGCCTCCACCCCCACCACATCCCAAGATGGTGCCTCCACCACTTCCATTGCCACCTAAGACAGCAACAAGTATAATAACACTTCCAGCTCCACCATCGCCACCTCCCATGACCTCTGGAAATGTAATAGCACCTCCATCTCTGCCTCCACCCCCACCACATCCCATGGTGGTGCCTCCACCACCTCCGTCTCCACCTAAGACAACAACATGTAAAACAACACTGCCACCTCCCATGGTGTCCAGAAATGTAATACCACCTCCACCACCACCTCCCATTGGATCAAAGGTTATCGCACCTCCGCTGCCTCATAAGACAATAGGAAATATAATAACACTTCAACCTCCACCACCGCCACCTCCCATGACATCTAGAAATGTAATATCACCTCCACCTCCTCCACCACCTCCCATCGGATCAAAGGGTATGACACCTCCACCCCCACCTCCACCGATGGTTTCAAATGGAGCAGTACCAGCACCACCTCCACCCATGCCAATGGGAAAAGGACCTGCACCTCCACCATCACTAGGGTTTATGGGTGTGTTGCGAGTTAAGAGAGCAGCCACTAAATTGAAAAGATCAACTCAAATGGGTAATCTTTATCGACTTCTCAAGAGCCAAGTTGAAGGCTCTAGTTTAGATAGTAAATCATATCACAGAATGGGAAAAGTTGGTGCCTCAGCAGGAGGTAAACAGGGAATGGCTGATGCACTAGCAGAGATGACAAAGAGGTAATCTTGTTAAAAATCCTCATCGGTTATTTGGTGGGGTTTCGCATTTTTCAGGAGTTTGAGTTATATTTTAAAATGTGCAATGTTTGTCTCAGGTCAGCATATTTCCATCAAATTGAAGAGGATGTTAAAAATCACGCAAAAACAATCAAGGAGATAAGCACAGCCATTGCTTCTTTTAAAACATCAGATATGTCCGAGCTCATTAAGTTCCACGGATATGTAGAATCTCACCTTGAGAAATTAACTGATGAATCTCAGGTTCTAGCAAGATTTGAAGATTTTCCTACCAAAAAGTTGGAAGAACTGAGGATGGGAGCAGCATTATATTCCAAGTTAGACACAATAGCCACTACTCTACGAAATTGGCCAATAGTCTCACATGTTGGCGAACACCTTGACAAAGCTGAGAGTTACTTTAACAAGGTAGAAATTACTAAGTTTCTGAATCTAAATACTGTCATTCCTCTGCTTCTTATAGAACAGCTCTAACAAATAGTTCTGTCACATAGATCAAAGTAGAAATCGATACACTGGAACGAACAAAAGACGAAGAGTCCAAGAAATTTATAAGCCATAACATTCATTTTGATTTCGGCATCCTTGTCCGTATCAAGGAATTAATGGTAGATGTTTCCTCAAACTGCATGGAACTTGTCTTGAAGGTTAGTACAATGTAGTAATATGTAGTATGCATTAATTCTGGTGAAAATTACTGGCCCCTAATGATCTGGTGTACTTTTTTCTAAAATTAATACCGGAATGTTGAATCAGGAGAGGAGAGAAGCAAAGACAGAGGAAAATGGAAGAGGTGGATCGAAAAATGACGGGCGAAAAAAGGGACCACGTAAACTGCTATGGAAGGCCTTCCAGTTCGCATTCAGAGTCTATAGTTTCGCTGGTGGGCAAGATGATCGTGCTGACAAGTTGACAAGGGAATTGGCTCAAGAAATCCAAACAGATCCTAACCAATAGACATATAGTTATACTCAGAAGGCGGATGGAGCATTTGAACAATGGGTTTGACAACTGAACCCAATATTTTCGACATGGAATATAGATTCTATTATATTTTAAACCCATAATTTTAAAACTGCAATGGGTTCAGTGCTTAAAATATCAAAGGGTACGTGAAACTATCAAGTTTAAATCTTGAATCTGCCTCTGGTCCAACCAAAGGGTCAATGATGTTGGCGATATGAAGGCATCGTGTGGCAAGGACCTTAAAGATGAAGTATTAAGCTGCAACTATCATGCATATACTAGGAAAGAATTGAGATGCTTGATATCAATTTTGTTTAGACTGCAGGTAGAATTGAGCTAAACTCTATGCATATAATATACATTGCCTCTTAGTAACTGGTTTGTAGCACTAGATTGTCTATTCTTTTATAATGAAACTATAAGGGAGACTTGTAACTTCAACATTTGCCTCGTTTTTGCAATATAATCTTTTCTAGTTCTTTGTAGTCGCATTGCTATAAGTACAGAGACGAATGTTATATCTCATTTTTCTGTTCCTCAAATTATGCTTTTCAATATTTTTTTGGTAGTCCTGAGCGATTATACCCTGATTTGGTGAGCTGTGTTTTCAGCTTTGGCTACTTGATGCAACTCGGAAAAGAGTAGCCAATGTTGGAAAACTTCGTATAAAACATTGTCTACTCCTCCTCCGCTTCTTCTTCTTTGCTGCTAAAAACCAGCCAGAAGAATTAGAATATGTGCTAGTATTGGCATTGAAGTTTCTGTCAGAGATAGTGAAAGGGGCATTGCTCAGGGCTATGGCAACTTCGGACAAAAATGTCTGAAGTTAGGGTTCGTAGTTCAAACTTTAAGTATACATGTCTGAAGTTGGGACTGCCAAGTCTGAAGTGCGAACTACACAAGAATATGCCAACTTCAGACATACAGTTTGGAATTTAACTTTAGACCGCTATTCAATCGTGTAGTTTGAAGTTGATTCTGAAGCGGTTAAAATTAACTATATAGTGATTTTTGGATATATGTCTTTAATAGTAGTCCTCCAACTGGGAATTTGCCCAAATCATCAATAGTTATTGTAGGATGGATGAAATCTCTACTCCTTAACCAGAGGTCTGGAGTTTGAGCCCTCTGAATGGGATTTGCGAGGGGGTGATGGAGTAGTCCCCGGATAATTCATTTTTTTACTCTCTATCAATGTGGATATCCAACGACGGATTCCATAGATCAATTGCTTTCCTTTTCCCTACTATCAAAGTCAGGTGGTTAGGCAACCATTGAAGACTATGAATGCTTAGCTTCAGAGTTGTGTATCTAAGTCCAATCTACGGTAGAAGAGAAGGTTTCATCGGAAAAATTATTTATTTCAGTTCAGGGTTCCTCGTCTCTCTATTTTTATTTTTATTTTTGGAAAAAGAAAAGTGACAAGAAGATATTGGAACGACAAGAAATGAATCCTAAATTTAGGATGACTTGACCCTTTTAATCCAGTTCATATAATGTGTTTCTCGGGAGCTAGAGGAAATGCATCTCAGGTACATCAATTAGTAGTTATGAGAGGATTAGTAATACCTTGAAGTTCGTTAGAATTACTGAATTTTTCACTTATATACGTCCAAACATATACAAAGATTCTATGTATCCTATATGTAACAAAAAAAAGTCTACTGAAGTGGATGTATAATATGACTAATCATGTGTGAATGTAGCTCTAGACCTTACCTTATGTTGCCCTACCACGTCTTACTGCAGATCGAGATACAAATCTAGTCAACATGGAATGTCTAAAAAAAAGTCATCATTTTCGACTTTGAGTTCTCTGTCTTACTGACAAGAGGGAGTTGCTCGGATAGTAAGCACCCCTCACTTCCAACCCTAAGGTTGTGAGTTCGAATTACCAAAAGAGCAAAAAGGGGTAGGAGCTCGTAGGGAGGGGTTAAAAAAAAGAAAGTCCTCCGTCTTACTATCCGACCACGGAAAAGGCTACCATATCCATATCAAGGTGACAAGATTCGAACCTATGATTCTCTGTACTTAAAACAGATGCGCTGACCAGACTGCGCTACACTTCGTCTCATGACCCCGAAGCATATAAATCCACCCGATCCATGAACACTCAAACCGAACTCGGTAACATATTTTGAATCAACTAAGTCTTGATCCATGAGGCATGGTAGAATTCTGAATCTGAATTCATATATAAAATCAAAAGGAAAAATACATTAAAACCACCCTAAACTATAGTACTATTTGTTTTGTCACTTTCACACTTAAACTATTTGGCATTCTCGAACCCCCTCACCCACCCCCCCACCCCACCCCGCTAAACTATAATTTTCGTAGTTAAACCCTACCACCCCTATCACATGCACGTGGTATAGTTTAGAGGAATTTTAATGTATTTTTCCAAATTAAAATCTTGGATCCGCCTTCCGATATATATTCGATCACAACTTTTTGTAAGCCTAAATCTTAAGAACATAGGCATGCAACAAAAAGGTCTGCCTCTACCATGCTTATACCCTCACACGAAGACAAACTAAAACCCTTCATCTCATGTTCCCTTCCAATAACAGAATGCTTTGAACTTTGGATAAAAGATTGAAATTGACACTTAATGGATATTAAACTTCTAATGCAGTGCCCAATTAAGCTTGCGTTTGGACATGCGACATGAAGTCATGATTTCAAATCAGTGTTTGGAAGTTTGTAATCTTAAATATTTTTTTATAAAAAGAACATGTAGATATGTGATTTATCAATTGAGCGCCTTAGGACATTCCGATATCTTGTTTATGAACTATGGTTTGCTCATTTGGTAAGGTTGTGTAAGAATTTGGAAAATTTTGATTGTTTTTCACAACTTGCGAGATTTTTATGTTTATGAGAAAAAATATAACATAAGAAATCCAAATTGTATATTCAAATGAAACTTCAACGTCATATCAGTCTGATTTCATGTCGCATGAACAAAATAAAAACTGATTAGGGACATCAAGAACACAAACATTATTATTAAAAAAACTTACTTGTACTTGATATTTGCACACAAGTGACAAAGGGGCTTTTCTATATAAAGAGAGAGTGACCATTAAAGTTAGCAACACACATTGTGTGCACTATACAACTCATTGACATCATTTCTTTCTCTTACACATCCATTTTCCATGGCATTCTTTGCCAATCACTTATCCTTCTTCTTCCTCCTAATCACTCTATTATATACATTGCAAATCCATGCAAGAGACAGCCAATTTTTCAACAAAATCCCCACCACCAACAACGATGGTCATATTGAAAAAGAGACAAAAGTTGTAACTCCAAACAAAGACCAAGAACCAAATTTCATTCCTGAAAATGAAAATGCCTATGGTGTTTATGATCATGAGTCAAGTCAATTGCCACCTTCTACCCCCACTACTAACCTTATTCCTAACAACAAGTACCTTCCCAAGAATTACAACCCTGTGGCTTATGTTACTGTCCCTGAAGACAACACTGATGAAACCAATGACAATCAGTACTATAATAGTGACAATACTGACCATCACTATTATAGAGGTGATCACAATACTTATGACAACAACAACAACGACAATAATAACAATCAGTATTATTATAATAGTGAGAACACTTACGACCACTACTACAGAGGTGACAGTATGTATGACAATAAAGACGACGACAACAACAATCAGTACTACAACGGTGTCAACACCTATAACGACCAATATCACAATGGTGGCAGGGGCGGCTCTAAGGTAAGGCTATCAAAGTCAAAAAGCAAAAGCCCCAATAGCTTCAATTTTGATTTTCACTCATATACATATATTTCTGTTTCACGCGATTTCATTTTTCAACTTCAACTCAACTTTTTGAAATTAATTTTTTTTGTTTCGTTTTATTGATCCATACATCAGAAAGTAAGTACTTTCTCTGTTTCATTAGTATATGATTTTTATGAAACAAGTATAAAGACTCTTATTAAAATTTGGATTTAGGTCACCAGTTCTATTGAGCCATCTATGAACTATGACAGTCGTGAATACTACTACAACAATTACGACCAGCTGCAGGACATGAGTGAACCAAGATTAATGGACAAAGGCACCACCACCACAACCACCAATAACCCAACTAACACAAATTATTATCCCTACAAGAATGGTGGAAAAAGTTACTACAACAACAATCAAGAACAAAGTTCCAACAAGTACTCCTATGATGCCAACACAGAGAAGTATGTCAAGAATCCATATGAAAACTCAAGAGAATTTGCAAACTCCTATATTGCTAACAATGAATTAAGCAATTACAACAACAATTTTGTGAACTATCATGAGAATGAAGAGGAGTTCCAAGATGAAGAGCACATGCCTTGAGTTTTTTTCACTTTTTCCATAGTTTTCATGATCAGATCTATTAATCATCATTAGTGTTTGGTTTTCAGCTTTGAGTTATGTTTCATTAGTGTGTAAAATGTTAATGTGGGTTTAAATTCTATGCACTGACGATATAAATGATGTTTACATAAATAGATAACTTAAGTTAATTAGATTTTTGTATTAATCGATAATCTAGTTAAAATGAAAATTAACTTGCAAGATTAAGCCACTTTGGTAATAACGAGGGCATGCACAAGTGACCCCAATTATTATCGGAGGATAAAATTGTTTCGTTTCGCATATAATTGTAAGGCGAATTTGACCTTTTATCCTTTTCTCAGTTACACGTGGAAGTTCATTAGTTTTAAGGGGTATAAGTGGGTTACTCGACTAACGGCTAAGACTTCTTTTGTGACCAAATCAAATGAAGGGTATAATTATCCTATTTGTTGCTATCATTGAGGGGCAAAATTGACCCTTTTCCTTTCTTCATGTTAAGTTTAATATAACAACTTGAAAAATAAAGTGTTAACTTGCTATAATAAGGTGAATCGCAGTGATACACACTATCATATCAGTGCACAAAACTTAAATCCTACGTTAATTAGCTTTACAGATAATTTATTCATGGATTTGTCCGTGATGCGATGTGTATATATATTTTTTTTAATGAGCGTGAAAAGAGCTAAAGGGAGTAAAGTGAACTTCCAATCTTAAATAACCAAAAAAAATATGTGAAGGGGAAACGCGCCAGGTAGGGGTCGAACCTACGACTTTCTGCTTAGGAAACAGACGCTCTATCCACTGAGCTACAGGCGCTTTATTGTTCCATGTATGCAGTGTTTTATATAAATACTTTCATATGTTTGAAAGGAAATCTTTATTAGTAGGAGTATTATTTTAAAGTTAACAAATTTATTTAATTGTGATTATATCAAACATTATTAAATATACAAATAATATTATTCTCTCTGTTTCAATTTGTTGGTCTGATTTTGACTTGACAAAAAGTTTAAGAAAGTAAATAAATATTTTGAATCTTATGGTCTTAAACTAAAAATGTGTAGAATGTACCAAAATGCTCTTTAATATTGGGCATAATACATAAATATGCCCTTTAACTTGGCCTCAACTCACATTTATGCCCTCTAACTTTGGATATGCACAAAATAGACAGTTAAACTTGTATAAAGTTGAACAAGTAGACACACGCGTCCTACGTAGGACGCCACGTAGGGATGAAAATTGCCACATAGGACTCCACGTATGACGCATGTATTTACTTGTTCAATTTTATACAAGTTTAAATGTCTACTTGTGCACATTCAAAGTTAGAGGGCATAAATGTGAGCTGAAGCCAAGTTAAAAGGTACATTTATGTATTATGCCTTAATATCGTGGTTCTTAACATGCCATGTCGAAAGTTAGAATTAAGGAGTTGCCAAAAAAAGGAATAGACATTCTTTTATAAATGAACTAAAAAATAAAGTATGACAAACAAATTGTGATAGAAGGTAATCTTTTCTTGTGATATTTTTAGTCAACTAAATTTTATTTCAAATAAGAAGTATTGAAAATAGGTGATTAGATAAGACATGACACACCTACAGATTACCAATGATATGATCCTAGATAGGATGATATAAAAGTCAAGTATTAGGGAAGAAGGTTAGTAGTTAGTCAAGCGTTATCGACTTTCCTTTATTAATAATATTATTAGTACTCTTTATATTAATTTTTTCTTCGATTTTATTTTTCACCTGTTGTTTTTTCCACTTCATTTATCGTACTATTTGTTATTTGAGACTGTTCTTTTTGCACTATTTTCTATATGATTTCTTCACTATTGCCTTTTATTTTCTTACTAATTTGATATACTCTATTTGAGTTGAGGGTTTATTAGTAATAATTTATCTACCTATCACAAGATAGGATTAATAGTCTGTTTGACCAAGCTTATTTTTAGTCAAAAATGCTTATTTTTTTTCTCAAAAGTGCTTATTTTAAAAAATTAAGGTGTTTGATCAAGATTTTGGAAGAAAATAAGTACTTCTGGAGAGTAGCAAAAGCTGTTTTTCAAAAGCTAAAAAAAGTAGTTTCTCCCCAAAAGCATTTTTTTGAAAAAACACTTTTGAGAAAAATACACTTAGAAACAATTTTAAAAAGTTTGGTCAAACACTAATTGCTGCTCAAAAATATTTTTTAAATTGCTGCTCAAAAATATTTTTTAAATCTATTGGCCAAACATGCTATTAGGCTATGTACAAATTACCGCCGTGACACACTTTATTTATAAGATTTTACTGAATATGTTATTATTATTGTATAAATATATTATTTTTCTATTCAAAATATATAAAATTAAAATAAATTTATAAAAAACTACAATATAAAACATTATTTGACTTAATTTTTTTTTTTTTAAAAAAAAAAAAGGAGATAATCCCAAATATTCTCGGAACCTAAAACCCCAACAAAGCCCTTTTGCCTCTGCTAGTAAGCCTACAACAAACATGGCCACTATCACCGCCAGGTCACTCCTCCGCTCCGCCACCACCTCCGGCCGAACAGCCGCCGTTAGACTCGCCGGAGGCTCCAAGCCGAAGGTCTCTCCCTCCCCCTTTCGTATCCCTTCACAGAAACCACTCACCGCTCGCATTTTCAGGTCATTATGCCACAACTGTATTTTTTTTTCACCAATTATTTCAATATTTTACCCTTAATTGTTTAAATATGCTAGTGACCCATATAGATTATATGCACATATATATGAAAAATTATTTTTTCTTGTTTACCAATTTTGTGAGTATTTATTTGCCCTTTAGTTTTGTACTCCGTGCGGTTCAATTTAAGTGTCTTAGTTTAAGAGGGATATGTTTGAATCTTGTGATCTTAAGCTTATTGAAAAAAACTTACTAAATATAGAAAGGTGCACTCTTTTTGTGATAGAAGAAATTGGAAAGTAAAACGCTTAAATTGGGAGAAAGGGCTTAAATTGGGACAGAGGGAGTATATGATATTGACCCAGATAGATTATATGCACATATATATGAAAAATTAATTTTTTTACTAATTTTGTGAGTATTTACCCTTTATTTTTGTACTCCCTGTCCGTCTCCGTCCTAATTTAAGTGTCTTAGTTTGACTATGCCCGATATTTTTTTAAAAAAGGATATTTTTGAATTTTGTGATCTTAAATCAAAGATGTGTGTAGTCCTTTAAATCTTGTGGTGTTAAACTTGATATGCAGAATGTTGAAATTGGAAAACTTACTAAATATAAAAAGAATTCTTTTTGGGATAGACGAAAAAGAAAAGTGAGACACTTACCGAGTACGGAGTTTAAGAAATAAAGGGAGACTTTTGAATCTTGTGGTCTTGGATTAAAGATGCGTGTAGTTCTTTAAATCTTATGGTCTTAAACTTGCCAGGTAGAATGTTGAAATTGAAAAACTTACTAAATATAGAAAGATGCACTCTTTTTGGAACAAACGAAATAGGAAAGTAAGACACTTATTGTGTGCGGAGTTTAAGAAATTATTTGGAGACTTTTTAATCTTGTGGTATTAAATTAAAGATACGTGTAGTTTTTTAAATCTTGTGGTTTTAAACTTGCCACACGTAGAACGTTCAAATTGAGAGACTTACTAAATACCGAAAGATGCACTCTTTTTGGGACAAACTGAAAAGGTAAGTAAGACACTTAAATTGGGACGGAGGAAGTACATGATATTGACCCAGATAGAATTTTTCCTTGTATTTTGTAGGTTACCTGTTGAAATGAGCTGTGTAAGAGTTGAAACGATGTTTCCATATCACACTGCTACGGCCTCTGCATTGCTGAATTCCATGTTATCTGCCACTCCTCGAAGCTATGGTTGGAATCTTGAAGGTAAATTTTACTTCTTTTTTGAAAATTTTTATGGATTTATACGAGAATTAGTTTGTTGGATGCATGATTAATGCGTATAAATTGTTCATCAATATCCCCCTGTGAAGAATTTACATTTGCTCTAAGTTTCTAAAAGATTGTGCTATGTAAACTTTCACTTGTTCGGGTATTAGCTTATATTTAGCTTGTCTCTTCTCTGTTTTTGTACTTTAGCTTTTGAGTGGACTGCAATATGACATAAGTTGACTGCATGAGCTGCGTTTAGGAGTATGAAATGTTTGCATTTGTTTGAGGTTGAATGGTTTGGAGAAGGAAAGATAGAGGAACCAAAAGTTCCTTGTTAGTTAAGACAAATACATAGAGACAGGCCTCTAAAGTTGTCACCACTTTTCATTTAGACATCTCACCCGAAGTTGTTACCTATTAGACACTCCAATCTAATCATGTGTACCTATTAAACCTGTCATAACTAGCTAATAGAAAAAATTAATACGTGAACTGTACACATGGTGACTTGAAAAAAATAACCTCAACGTGACCTTTAAGTCTTAAGTAATCCAAAAAATACTATTGAGAAATAAAAAAAAGAAAACACTATTTTCAGAACTTCATTGCTTCCCCCCTTCTCCGCTGGTCATCTTCTTCCCCGGACCCTCCCCCTTTCTGCCTCCATAGAACTTCCCCAACCCCCAAAACAACTTCAGATAGTGTTTTCAGAAACTTCCCCATCGGTCATGAATAAATTAAATTGAAAGGGGCAAAAATGCTCCTAAATTATCGGATTTGTTCTACTATTGCCCTCCGTTAACCTATTGGCTTCCTAAAGCGCCCACACGATTCATTTTAGGGGCAATTTAGATAAATACTTGACTTTGGTCAATGTAACTTAATTCATCCGTAAATTGTCGATTTAACTAATCATTCGTCCAAGTATATAAATGGACTTCATTATAAATATGATTACGTGACCATGAAGGTCACATTTTGCTAATACACATACCTAACATAACTTGTTGACGTGATATTTCACATTAGATTAATGTGTTTCCAATGGAACTAACCATGTCATATGGTTGTTTCTGACACATGATGCGTTCTATTGTCAGTATTAAGAATAGAGTGACCTTTGTCTATTATAAGAGTTCTGTCAGGAGATGCATCGGAATTTGATTTGAGATTTAAGACTAGTTGTATTGTTGCCTTTTGTTATGTTTGTCTTTCTAGTCTACAATGAGAACTCCTTGCCGTTGAAATTCTTGTAACATAACTCTCAGTCAGAACTCTTAAATGCTTATATGTTCAGTTTACAGAAAGAGTGATATTTCTTCACCAAAATATCAACATTTATTGACATGTCGTTGAGCCTTAAAATATGCGAGATGTATTTGTTGTGCCTATCTGATGGTAGATTGATGCATAAATACATATTTCTTGCAGATTTGTGAATCATGCAGCTGATATTGATTGTTGATGAGTTAATTCCTTAATAAGCCTCAGGAAAACTGAATCAGATAGTATGTCAGACAGAAAGTTGCTTAGCATATAATTTTTCCTTTCCAATTGTAGTTGTTAAGATGTAAGTGACATTCTAATACTTGGTATTTAATCAGATTGCAACGATGATGTATGATGAATGTCAGAGAGTTCAAGTGAAGTTTATGTCCAAGCGCCTAAGAGAATAATAGTAGAGCACTGAATGAGAACATCGGACTCTTCCCCTTTCTTTGAATTCTGCCTTCTATTAGTATATTATCGATGGGTCCTTACATTTTCAAGTCCTAAGTTAGCTCGTTGTAATTATAGATTATGTGAGGGTCAAAGCTTGAATTGACGCCAAAACACTTTATCGCATTTCGTTTAATTATGCTGTTAGATAAAGCAATATATTTACCAAGATTTTAGTTTCCTTGGATTGTTCTGAAAGCATCTGACGCTGTCGTCTATGTTTTTGTATATAATTACTTCTGGAAATTTCATATCATGAATAACTTAAATGGGGCCCTGCAGACAACCGAAGTTAAAAAGAGAAGTTCTTGTACAAGTTGAAGCCTTGTATATCAGCTTATAGTGACCATAAAGAGAGGGCCGAGGGTCCATCGGAAACAACCTCTCTACCTCTCGCAAGGTAGGGGTAAGGTTTGTGTACACCCCACCCTCCCCAGACCCCACTTGTGGGTCACACTGGGTATGTTGTTGTTTGTAGTGACCATAAAGAGTGGGCCAAGATAACATAGATTTGAAGTTCTGCTGAGAACTGAAGTTTGAACCTCCATTAGTAAACTGTGAACCTGATGAAATGTGAACAATTCCAACACTTGACCTCCACCATAGGGAACAATATCATCCTTAAACAACATATTTATGCATTTTCAGATTGCCTGCAGACTTTGCGTGATGCATTCGTTGTCATTTTCCTGTACTAGTAGATTTTGTGAATCATATGGCTACATGATTGTCGAAGAATTAATTCCATATATAAGCCTAAGTATCACCGAATTGGTTAACCTGAGGACTGAAACTTAGCATATATCTTGTGGCCTTTCTCATTGTAGTTCTTGCTGATTAAATAATGCTTAGTAGGTTCATTCTAATGTACTTTGTCTTCAATCAGATTGCATTGATGATTTATGATGAATGCCAGAACGTTCAAGCAAAGTTTTACCGTGCAGTTTAAGGACTAAGAGAATGTCTGAATGCAGGGTACAATAGGAGCTCCAAAGAAGAAACGTATATGTTTTTTTCCTGTAACTGTCATTTGATTTTTGTTCTAAATGAATACATTTGTGATTTGTTAGATGCTGAACCCACTTCAGTGAATTCTGGATCCTACTTGAGTGTTATTTTATTACTCCCAAGTATTTACTTGTTGAACGACTTCTAAGCTCATTGTGCCTATAGACTATGTGAACTGAATATCAGGATGCATAAAGCATCTAACCTTTGTCTGCTATTTTGTTGCTGGAATATGCTATCGGTTCTAAGGTTTTGTGCCATGAACACCACCCCCCCCCCCCCGGGATGGGTTGAAAAATGTCTTTTTGCGGCACTCAGGGTTTGAACTAGTGGTCAATGAAGTGGGTTGAGAAGCATGAAGTCTCTGATTCAACCTTTAGCAGAGACAACAAAACTAAGTGACTTTTTCCTATTTGTCCAAGCCTTGATGGACAGAGTGACATGATACCTATGCTAATGAGAGTTGGTAAGTATATGTGGAATTAATTGAGGTGCATGCAAGGTAGCTCGGATATTACAATCATCTAAAAGGTCTTTTCCGCACGAACAGAAATTCGGAAATATCATAACTAGATCTTTTTTTCTTTTTATAGTAATTTGTTAAAATTCTTTTGTGTAGTCAATCATGGGAAGACCAAGCAGCAAGTCCACCACAAGTCACAACCTCATTAACTAAAACTTGGCTGAATTCTGTATTACATCTCAGTTTATGTTTGCTTAAACAAAATCACCAAAAGATATATAGCCATTGTAACAACATTTGTCTCTGGATTTTGTCACCAATGGAGCTCCAAGAATAAGACAGCAATATACAAAATTCCACACCTTGTACTAGAAAAATAATGTGCAAGCATTTCATTTTCACAATTTGAGAAAATGATTACTCCAAGATATGGAGTTTGTTTATCTTAAGAAGTCCCTTTTAGGGGGAAAAAAGTGAGAGCACCACAGAAACAGCTCAAGGAAACATTGGCAATAAATGATCTCTCCTCCTTTTTTTTCCACTCGGTGTTCGTTACTTGAATTGGAGCTTGATTATATTCGGATCGTGCATTGGAGGGCCCATTATGGGATTAGTACTCTCAACAAGATCTTTTCCACACAGGATTTAAACTCGAGCCTGTGATTAAGGGTGAAGGGACTCAACTATCCCACCACCGTCCATGTTGGTAAATAATCTCATATTCAAGTATGCACCATTCTCTTTTTACCAAGTATGCTCCTTTAACCACATTGGTGAATGGTGATCACTAAAACTAGAAAGACTAGTGATATACTTGAAGAGACGAATTTTTAATTTAAAGTTTATGAATTTTACAAATTAATATTTATAAATTAGCGATCTTTATCTGATCAAAAGTTATTAAATTCTCATAAATCCAATATTTTAAATTAGATCTGCCTATGACTTAACACATTCAAATTCAAACAGAGTGAAATACGAAGAATGAAGTCGTATATATTAACATTATTAAAAACTTTTACCTTAATATATCCACTTTTCATCTCTCTATCGAACAGTATTACCAATAATAAAAAATGAAAAAATGAAAGTCAACGTGCAACTATTTAATGAACTTAATAACAAAATTTCAATCATTTGTATTGGATATTTAATTATATAGACGTGTTTTTGGTGTCTAGCTAGTAAATTAATAGGTAGCTAATGAATAAAAAAAATATTTGACAATAATGTTTTCTAGCCAAACAAACTTAATATTTGTATCACCAACTCATCGAAATCAACTTATTGTTAAAGACATTGTTTATCAAAAATATTTTAGGAGAATAACAATTTATATTTAGCTAAATCATCTGAGAATTGTTTTTTCTTGATAGTTTGTATTTGGATAATATTTTCATAAACTAATTTTACAGGTTAATTTACAAAATAAATTTCCTAGTATTAATTAATTTGATATTAATGATTTTTTTATATAGATAATCTTATCCTAAAAAACAATAACATTTTTGGAGAAGTTACTTTCGGCTTAAAATACTTATTTTTTTCACCTAAAACTTGACCAAATACGTTTATTTTCTAAATAAATATTTTTCTAAAAAATAATAATTTAAATATAATAATAAAAAAAATGTTAATTTTATCTGAACCTTCATCACCAATAACAAAGAAACAAAAAAAGTCAAAATCACATATCTCTTTCATTCATCAATTCATAGCTCAAAAAAATTATATCCACAATAAACACATCAAAAATAAAAAAAATTAAGATAAAATTATCTTTATCACTGTTCAAATTTTTCCTTAATCCATTTTTCATTTTTCATCTATAATATCCATTTCTATTTATTTATCTAATAATGGATTCTGATTTTTGGACTAATCGAATTGCTGCTGCGAAAAGACAATTTAATTTACAGCACCAAAATCATAGCAGCCGTCACCATTACATCCCTCACAGCTCCCAATTTGGTTTGTATTTTTTTCTTAAAAAAATATATTTTGTTTGATTTTGGTGAATGATTGATAATTTTATATTAATTTTTGCATTTTTTTTGGGTAATAATAGATTAGCTCTCAGTTGGTTGTTAATTATTTTTTTTCCCTTCTCCACTTTGGTAATTTTTTTTTTTTTACTTTTTGAATGATCTGGGTGAATGAAATGTTAAATTTTTTCTTGAAAAGTTTTTTTCCTTTGCATGTTTTTGCTTGTAGTGGATTAGCTCTTAATTGGGTTGGTTGTAATTTATTTTTATTTTTTTGCTATTTGTTAGCTCTGATAATTTCTTTTGTTTGATGACTTTTTGTTGATTTGGATGAATAATTGTAAATTTTGTATTAATTTGTGCATTTTTTTGGGTAATAATAGTTAGCTCTCAGTTGGTTGTTAAATTTTTTTCCCTTTTCCGGTTTTGTATTATGTATATATATATTTGGGTTTTTAGTTTTTGATTGATCTGGGTGAATGAAATGTTAAAGTTTTTCTTGAAAAGTTCTTTTCTTTAGCATGTTTTTGGTTATAGTGGATTAGCTCTTAATTGGGTCCTTTTTTTCACTTTGATATTTATGTTGTTTGATGATCATTACACATTTAGATGAGTTGGATGAATAAATGCTAATTTTGTAGTTCTAAAAAAGTTCTTTTCTTTATCTTTGGATGTTGTGGATTAGCGTAGATCGGTTGAGCATCGATGATTTTGAGGTTGAAGAGGAGGCCCGACCAGATTTTCAATGCCCGTATTGTTACGAGGACTTTGATATTGGTTCTCTGTGCTCTCATATTGAAGATGAACACTCTTGCGAGTCCAAAATCACTGTGAG
This sequence comes from Jaltomata sinuosa, assembly GCA_003996215.1. NCBI lineage: Eukaryota > Viridiplantae > Streptophyta > Magnoliopsida > Solanales > Solanaceae > Jaltomata > Jaltomata sinuosa. The sequence continues at coordinate 44,440 of QJPP01000200.1, forward strand.
TTTTTGCAGATAGATTTCTTCTTGTGTGTATGTGTGTATATATATACAAGTCATACTCTTTTCTCTGTTTTGCACCGATATGTTTTGTTCGTTGTTGATTACAATATTTGTTTAATGTATATTACTTGAAAAGTTTTGATATTTGAGTGTTCTTGTTGAAGATTATGATGTCATTTTCTGCGCGGAGAAAAAAAGAAAGAACTTAGAGAGAATGTGGTATTAAAGGTGAGTGTAGAAAAATTGTGTGGTCTTGTTTCTGGTTTATTCCCATTTTTTGTCATTTCCTTGTAGGGTAATGCTCTAAATGACCATAGAGAGTAAAACTCAAAGCCTACTTAATTGTATATGTTGAGAAGTTACCATTTTGGTCGGAGACGTATTTAGGGTATTGGATAGGGGTTCTCGTGAACCTAGTATCTTTTGTGCGGATCCTGTATTTATATTGAAAAATACAGTATATACAGAAGATATACGACTTGAGAACCCATTAACAGAGTGTTGTTGGTTCAGTGGCAGAAAAGGAACTTTTAAACCTTTGCTGCCCTCTTGGTCAAGGTTCCGAATCTCTTGGTCACCATGTAGGCCTTATTTTGTCTCTAAACTTCAAATTCTAGATCCGTAGTTGGTACTTGGCACATTAATAGCAACAATGTAATAACTTTAGATTGCTAGCTCCTTTACTGGGAATTTTCTTGATCAGAGTCAGAAATTTTAACATTCCAAATAGAAGATGTGCACTTAAACTCGACATTTTGGTAAATAAGTATGTCACACAGATGGTAATAATATACCTAGTGGTTTCACATGCATCAACTATCTTTAGAAGTTACATCTCGACTGATCATAAACTCGACGATATACAGTAGCACCACTAAATGCAAAACAGTGGACTCAAGTAAGAAATTGTTGATCATCCGCTACTTGAATAAAATTAGATATTCAAGTATCATGTGACTACTTCAAGTATATTAGCATAGAGGTTGCTGATGCGAGATCTATACATCCTACTTTGATGGAAGTCCATTGCCACTTGCTTGATTGGAATGATTGATGTAGTTATCTTTCCTATGCTTGTATATTTGCTATGTGAATAGTTTCTCCCTCAAAGAGTTTTATTCGCTCTGTACTTAGGTGTGGGAAAAGTGAGCATCATTTAACAAAGTTTATTTCAGAGGAAGCTCCGTCTTAATGAATTTATCCTCGAATTCTTTCTGAAGCTAATCTGCCATCAATTCCTCTTTTTTCTGCATATTGTAGAATCAGTTTAGTTGTCTGTCTTTTGCTTGGTGGCAAGACCGACGGTTTCAAGTGACTGTTCTTTCTGAAATTTATTTAGATTGGAAAAAGGAATCTACTTTAGATTTTTCCTGGGGTAGTTAGGCAGTGCGATACTATGTTCAGATATGAAAATGTTTAGAAGCGAACACATAACATTCTCCTATATTTGCTCCCGAGGGTGTGGCCTAGTGGTCAATGAAGTGGGAGGTCTTAAGTTCATTATCCAGCGGAGACCAAGAAAAACACTAGGTGATTTCTTCCAATTTGTCTAACTATTAGTGGGCAGAGTTAATCGGTACCTATGCAAAGAAACTAAAAAACTTGTGAAGCACGCACCTCAATCACCCTACCTGTGTGAATTGAACAAACTTAAAAGTACAACCAATTTAAGCTGGTTTTCCACCTATTTTTTAGTGTTCGGCCATTTCTAGCAAAGTCTAAAGGACATATTCGTTGCCGATTTGGGGTTCCGATGGAAGATACTGCTAAGGTGATACACCAAGTACACAACAATAGCTAAAATTGTCACTTTATAGAATTATTTTGCTTTCTATGGATTCCCCATAGGGGGAGAGGCCCAGTCAGTGACCCAAATGGTGAATCAGAGTTCTTGAGATTACATTGGTGCCCATATATGTCTTTCCCGTCAGGTGTGCCAAGCTGATCCATAAACCACCGTCATAAAAAGAAAATCTCCTATACTTTGCTAAGAAGTCCTACTCTCAATGACAGAGAATAAGGGAAATGTATTCTAAATTCTTTTTGGTTATCGCCTTACCAATCTAGACAAAATTGTTCTATTTGGCTAAGTGTAGGTTTAGCTGTTGTTCCCTTGAACATCAGTTAGCCTTTACTTCTTCTTGATAGCCTAGAGGAGTCTTCTTTCATCTTCCCTGTGTTCCTTGATGAGTTATTTTGTATCTAGCTAGTTACAACAACAACATACTCAGTATAGTCCCACAAAGTGAGGACTGAGAGGGTAGAGCGTACGCATAGGTTATTTCCGATAGACCCTCGCCTCAAGAAAAACAGTCCAGGAAAGAGATTTGCATCTAGCTAGTTAGCTTTCAATTTGTATTTTGTTCTCGCTTACTTCAAAACTGCAATATATATATTAAAGGAGTGTAGAATAACGGTTGTAGCATCTTATGGTATGGTTCTCAAGGTCGTGAAGTTTACCATGTGTTTGTTCCTTATCTTCAAATTACTCCTACATGCTACACAAAGTATTTAGCTATTATATTCACCTTCCATTGCAGGTCTGTCCAATTTGTTCTGTTAAAGTTGTCAGCGACTTGTTAAGTCATATAACGTTGCAACATGGGCACTTGCTCAAGATATCCTTTTGAAATGTCATTACTCTATAGCGACAGCCGGTTTTTAAGTGACTATTTGACACAGTACCAATCTCAAATCCTGTTTCAAGATTTCTTTAACTCAAAAAAGTACATACAGAGACGGCGTAGATTACGAAAAGTTGCAATTCCCAGCAGTCAGGCACTGTCTCTACTAGGTAAAGATCTTCGAGATGCTCACTTGCAGGTGCTTCTAGCAGGCAGTGGATCTCAATCAAGTAGCGGTACTACTTCATCTGCTGCAGCCATTGATCCCTTCCTTTCTTCTCTTGGTTTGAACTTCCCCTCATCTGAAGCAGAGGAAATTTCAAAATTTGTTATATCCTGCATTGAGGACACTACTACAAAGAACGCGACATCACAACACACATGGAAGTTAAGGTAGTGAGATGAGTCATTTTTCTGTGCTAGTGAAAATCTGCAATTTATCGTTTTAGCTCTAGTTGAGTTTTTTTAGTGATGGAAAATTACTAAAATGACGCTTATACTATAGCCGAATTTGCAGTAACACACTCTTTCATTTTTGGAGTACTATGACCCCCATGAATATTTCTTTAAAGCATTTCTTTGGCATTTATCGGCTGACCTGGACAAGAAACCAAACCTTTGTTATATTGTTTGTATGCACGCGCTTATCAAAAGGGGAAAAAAGACAAAGGGATCCGGTCATTGTCACTCATTTTACACTTGAGAAAAACGCTACCGGAGAAGAAAATGGAAATTTTGAGCTTCGATCCTTTTGTTTATCAATGGCGGCTACAAATTATGAATGGTGTAATTAAAGGGAAAATGGAAAATAGTTGTTATTTCTCTCCTACGTGGCCAATAAATGCCAAAGAAATGCTTTAGAAAAATATTCAGGGGGTCATAGGACTCACGAAAAGTAAGATTGTGTTACTGCAAATCCGACTATAGTATAGGTGTCATCTTAGCCATTTTCCCGAAATTAAATGAAGGGTCCTACACTGTTGAAGCAGTTAAGTAATCTTGTAGTTGTATGGCAAAAGCAATAGCTGCTCTATGGTCTTAGTTGCAGTTGATGCTTGATAGAAATCTATAATCTTATCTGACTTCTGCCAAACCCCTCTTTGCCTCTTGGTTTCTTGCAGTTTTGACCCTTCACTAAGTTCTGAGGAACGAGAGAAGCGGATAAGATGGGCTACTGGAAGAGCTGCTTTTGTTCAAGATCTGCTCGTCTCTACTTTGTTAGCTGACTAATTGCAGTAAAGTCTTGAAGTGAAAAATAATAGTTACGCAGGTAAAGTTTGGATATGGGGTAGCTTGGCTGGTTTAATAATTTGTGTCATTTAACCTCTTCGGCTGGTTGTTGATGCAGCAAATGATTCTAAGCATAATATCCATATTCTCAACTTCTCTCAATATGGTTTATTATTTCTCTTTCCACCATTTTCTTTATTGCTTGACAAATTATCCTTTTCTCCTATGTCACTTATATATTGTTTAGTGACACAAAGGATAAAAGAAATGAAGTGATAGCTCAAAGTTGTAAATGTTCTGGTTGTTCTTCCCTACTTTTATGAACAACAGTTTGTTATTATGTTTACTCGCTTTCAGGTTTGTAGATTCTTATTCCAGGCTACCTTTGACGCACTTGTTTGATGAGCTAAGACTAAGCGTCATATAAGTCAAAGGTTAGCTCGAGACCTGCTCGTGACATTTATAGAAGCCGGACATAGATACAGTTCAGTACACTAGATAACTTTTACATGTTTGGATTATTTCATTTGATCTTAAGCTTAGCTCCGAGTCACTCTTGACATGTTATCCAGAAAATAGTGTGGCATACAAAGAATGTTGCCCACCTAACTGTTTCTTGATTCTTGTCACAATCATCTTATGAACTCACCTTGAAAATTGGTCTATATGTAATATACTAGGGTTAATTCATCCTTTCATATCTAGCTCCAAACACTGGCAATGGTAAATGTACGTAGCCACGTTGTGCTGTTGCATCAAAGGATATGATGCATTTGAATGCAGAAGGAGAAGCTTCACAAGTATTCTTGCAACATGCCTATGCATCATCTTGTACAAATTCTTCCACCCTTTTTCACAAACTTATACGTTGTTCTTTTTGTTTTTTCGGGATACCACAAAAGAGAAAAAGAATTAGGTGTAAGTCCGTGAAAAAAGGTGGAAGAATTTGTACAAAGATGATCCCCAAGCATATTACATGAACACTTGCGAAGTTCATCTTTCCACATTCAAATGTATCATATTCGAGGGTCTATCGGAAACAAGCTCTCTACCTCACAAAGGTAGGGATAAGGTCTGCGTACATCTCACCCTTACTTGTGAGCTTACACTAGGTAAATGTATCATATCCTTTGATGCAACAACATGGCCTGGCTATGTTTACCATTTCCATGTATGCTTTTTCGTATTCTTCAACTTTGCTCTTCATCCAGCTGTGCATGTCTTTACTTGATGCTCTTGAAGGGCCACTTGTGCAACACATTTTTAGAAAAGCGAACACTATGGGCGATATGTTGTCAAAATATGGTTGTAATAGCACTGATATTACTGATCTACTATAGTTTATTTTGATAGTTACAGCCCTAAACACTTACTTGAACTATCACTAAGTTTTGAGGAACGAGAAAAGCGGATAAGACATGCTACTGGAAGAGCTGCTTTTGTTCAAGATCTGCTTGCCTCTACTTTGTTAGCTGACTAATTGCAGCAAGTCTTGAAGTGAAAAATAATAGTTACGAGAAAAATGCAAGTCTTCGTTTAACCTCATTGGCTAGTTGTTGATGCAGCAAATGATGCCAAACACAGCAGTATGGAGGGGCCAGTACAGAAGTATGGTCTCTTCTTAATGTTTTTTTTCTTATTCTTTCATCCTTTGGGTGTCAAACATGGCCTTTTAAGCTAATGTTTTAAGCTTTGAAATATAACTTTAAGCTACTAGCATTGTGCCAAAGGTAAAACAGATTGTCAGCATTAGAACGTGGCTTATAAAGCTTTACACATTATATCAAGAAAAATCAAAACTGAAATGCGAAAACATCAAATTTACTGGCAAGCTATTCAGTTTAATCAAAACATCAGATTTTGTTTAAGCAACACAAACTGAGATGTAGGGTGTGCTCGGTATGAATTTTCTAATTTTTTTTTTTTATGTTCGGTTTGTTAAAATTGTGGAAAACATTTTTTTTTTTGAAAACAAGTTCTTTAAGTTTTCTCTAATAAAAGTAGGCAAAATAAATTCCTATCAATCAAGTGATCATAGACTGCCATCAAAGCAGGAATTATAGATCACTCGCATCAGAGACTCTATGCTAATATACTTGAAGTAGTCACATGATACTTGAGTACAACAACAACAACAACAACAACATACCCAGTGAATCCAACAAGTAAGGTCCAGGGAGGGTAGAGTGTACGCAAACTTTACCACTACCTCGTTGGAGGTCACATGATACTTGGGTGTCTAATTTTATTCAAGTACTGGATGATCAACAATTTCTTAGTTTGAGTCAACTGTTTTCCATTTAGTGGCGTTACTGAATATCGTTGAATTTATGATCATATAATTGATGTTTACTAAAAGGAGAATCAAAACACTTTTTATCAAATGTGCCGATGGATAAACATAGGCTATTGGGAAATTCTTTAAAATGGCAGGCATTTGAACCATTTGTTGACATGCTACTGTCTTGTATAAAATCTGTCCAACGGAGAATGGTTAACACAATAAATGATGCAGTAGTTGGTACTTGGCACATTAATAGCAGCAATTGTGTAAAAACTTAAGATTGCAAGCTCTTCTATTGGAAATTTTCTTTTATTAGAGTTAGAAATTTTGACATTCCAAATAGAAGATGTGCAAGTTCAAGTTACAAGATGTTAAAAAAATCATCACACAGTGTGCACTTACCCGCACTATATGTGCGTTTTATCTATCGGCACATTTGGTAAAAAGTTTTTATGGTTCTTTTAGTGAACATCAATTAAATGCTCTCTCTGACAAGAAAGTTTATTTCTCTTAAGGAGGTTACTCTTTCATCTGAGGGGAAAAAAACGTAGCAACATTCTATGGATTCAAAAAATAAACAAAAAGTAAAAAAGAAAAGGGAGAACTTTGGGAGCAAAAGATAAGTCACTTTTAAACTTGACATTTTGGTAAATAAGTGTCATCACTCAGATGGTAAAGTGCCTAGTGGTTTCACATGCACCCACTAGGTCACACCCTTGCTCCTGGACACATCCTTGGGAGCAAATATAGGAGAACGTTTATGTGTTGGCTTCTAGACATTTTCATATCTGATCATAGCATCACAGTGCCGAACTTTCTCAGAGAAAATTTGAAGCAAGATTCCTTTGGAAAGGATGTTTTAGAACAGTCATTTAATGATATATGGTGTCAATCATAACTAATGAGTTTTGAGTCTCCATTGCAAGTATTTCCATCATGCATTTCATACAAAATATACACACACTACAACTGGAAGGTCTCGAAATACTACATTTCACATATTTTAGTTAGGTAAGCATTTGGTCCGTGTGAAGCACCAACTCTCCATGTGCAATGAAAAAGTCTGTACATGATGATATGTGAAGCTAAAAATATATAGGAATACTGTTTTTCCTATGTAACTTCAGATTAGAAGAGCCAACTGTTTGTATCTTTGTCTCCCTTCTCTCAATATTGGACAGCATTCCACTGGGTGTGACTGCAATAACTTCTGGAAGTCAATCTCAGATTTCACAACCAAACTCTAGCACAAAAGCAACAATGTCAATGACAATATCCGTCATGCATAATCCTACAAGTCAAAAACAGAAACTGCCTCATGTATAGATATTACACAAGCAAAAAAGACTAAATACAGTCTCTTAGTTGAGGAAACAACCAATCTAGCAGAAAATAAATTGTGAAAGAAGGGATTACCAAAACTAAGCTCAACAAATCACCTTAGTCTTCAAACAAATTAATTACATATAAGACAAACTCATGTTCAGTATGGGGCAAAAGACCATAGACATACCAATGCTTTTAGCTATTGAGAAAGCTAATGAAATCTAGCATAAGTTCTATGTTACTTATATTAAAAATTTTACACCAAGAGTACAAAAATAGAGACTGTATTTAGTCTGATGTTAGGCTGATGTTTTACTATCTTCAAAGCATCTTATGTTTCTGTCCTTTCTCAAAATAGATTAATCTTCGCCAAATATAAACTATCATGTGGCAAAATTAACTCATGAAAATATTATCCGCCTAATATGCTCAAGGTCTGGGCGAGTTAATGTTCAATATGGACGACAATAAAAATATTTTTTTCTACAACATGGGCATTAATATGACACTTCTCTATACAGTATGTGCAAAAGTAGACATAAGAATATTGTATAGATCTATAACTGTTGTGCAACCACAGTTAACTACTAGTTAGAAACTTACAATACCCAAATACATGGGTTGTTCGTAATTTTCAAGCTTGACACAAGCACATCCTAAACATCAGCTATGAGTAACTTGCTACAGTGCATTTATGAGCTTGAGTAGAACAATAAATTATGAAAATATATATTTCCAGGTGAAATATGAAATTGACAGAAGTACTCAGATATAATTAAAAGAAGATGTATCTTCATGATGATTAATACAGAAGTACACACGCTTCACTCATTGCAGAAACTTCTCTCTTGTTTGATCACTTTATTCTTTTACAGTCCTAATATTTAACATAGCAAATCTAATATTACGGCAAATGAACAACTAGCATAGCTTTGATAAGAGATAAATTTTGACTCTGAACACAGTTCCTCATGTAACGATATGATTCACTTCAAAATGTACAGAGCATACATAAAGAGGTATTGTGAAGCCTAACATATGACAAATAGTAATAAAGGCAAGTTTCTCAGTATTAGCTGAACCAATCTTCTTACCTGCACAGCTGCACTAGATCCGCTTTACTCTTTAACCAAGCTACTCTTCTTTCTTTTTCTTCACTGACATTCTATTTACCCCTCTTTTTGAAAGCCTTTCTCAACTTTTAATTACTGTTAGTAATTTGCTTTGATTTCTCTATAGCTAATGCTTTATGGGTCTACTTGTATTGACATCTTTCAATATTAGATGAAGCGCTAGATAATGCTTTTGTTTACTGAGAAAAAGGGGAAACTACATTGCTTCATCTCCAGAGACTTAGGTAAATAAATATATTTATGCTATGTTTTAGAATGAACTCGGTCAAGTCCGGAAAACACCAATATCTTTTCCATTCTGAAGTTTCTCACTCAGCAACAGCCTGGCACTTCTTATACCCCTTGGATGTCTGTTATTCCTTATTTTCACCTTTTGCATTCCTTTTTTATATTTTTAAAGGAGATTTCACGATTTCAATAAACATTTGTTGTTTGTCTTTTGTTATTTATCAATATCAAAGTAAATACAAGTTTTGATTGACACATTATGAAAACATTCCAACTGTAGATGTTTTATCATGCAAACCTATTGTGGATCAAAAACTACCAGATAATTCACCAATTACCGCAGGGATGATCCAATTAGAAATTCATTTGGAGATGACTTTGGAAATAGATGAAGTAACATGGTAACTGAAGCTGTGCCAAGAAATAATAAAAAACAGAGAAAATCGTTAGAATTTTATTGGCAACTTTCCGATATCCATGAAACTTCAAATGCATTAAACACCCTTAAAAAGCATAAAAATCAATACACATGAAACAAATTTAAAGAAAATATAAAAAGAAGAAAAGAGAGAAATAAGAACGTGTCAGTGAGTGTGTACAGTTAGCTGGATACTTTTACAAAGTAACAAGCAGTTCAACTACAGTAAGTGAGCAAAACTTTTTAACTTGAAATGAAATGGAAACAAAGGAACTTGCAAGTCTTAAAATGACAAATTTGATTTCTATAGAGACAAATATATAATAAAGGACATGTTTATTATTCATATTGGGATTTCCACTATTAACAATATCTAAAGGGAGCAAAAACAATCCAGAGAAGCATGAGAAATGGCAGTTTGAGATATTCCAATTAAAGAAAACACCTAGAATGACTGCCATCAGCATTTACACATCATCAAGAATAATCAAAACTGAGAAATAGCGTAATACATCTACATCAATAAGAACAAACTAGGCTTCACTTACATATATCTCGTGTGGTTCAAGATTTACAACCTATGCAATCTTCTCGGTCATCATTTTCGGAGAAATTCCCATAGAGATTAGTTCTTGATATAACAATTTCCAAGCGTATGGGATATACACCTAGCCAAAGAAGAGAATTTTGACACCATATAAGCATTTTAAAAGGACAGAGAGAATAAATGAAGTGGGTGAATAGAAAACTACCTGGACAACCTCAACGTTGCTTTTGCAACATTTCCTTCCCAACGCATTAATTAAAAATCCGCAATTTGTACAAACGAAGGCCCTGAAGGGGTCACTTTGCTCAAATAACCGCTCTTTGAGAAGATGAGCAGTACCATGAGCAATTAGGCAATCTCGTTCCATTTCTCCAAATCGTTGTCCACCTGACTGAGATCGACCCTGCGTTGGTTGCCTTGTAAGAATTTCCACTGGGCCTCGTGGACGACAGTGGATTCTATCATCAACTAATTGTGGCATCCGCTGGTAGTAAATAGATCCAATGAAGATCATTTCTGAATGGTGCTTCCCTGTATCACCACCATGCATTCTCTCCATACCAGCCATTTGGAACCCTCGTTTTTTCAACTCTTCACTAATACTGTCAAATGTCACACCCGTGAATGGAGTAGCATCTCTTTCTTTTCCCTCAGATGCAGCAATCTTGCCCATAAGGCACTCCATCAGATGACCAACGGTCATTCGGGAAGGAATAGAGTGAGGATTAAAAATAATATCAGGAGTGATTCCTTCAGTAGTCCATGGCATATCCTCCTGTGTAAATGTCATCCCAACTACTCCCTTCTGACCATGCCTACTACTAAATTTGTCCCCAATCTGAGGAATTCGAACTGATCTAACTTTCACTCTTACCAATCTAAGCCCAGTCGCATTTGTCGTTATCAGAACCCGATCTACTGTACCACTTTCACCACGTACTACACTGGTACTGCAATCAACCCTAGTATAATGGTTAGCTACCCCTTCATAGGGAATTGTCTTCCCAATTATCACATCCTCACTAAGAACTCTAGTTCCCGGAGCAACAAAACCATCATCTTGTAATTTGTCATAAGAACCAACTTTCATACCCTTCGTGTCGGATCTATTAGGACATCCGAACTTCTCTTTCACCAAATGCCCCTTCTTCTTTTCTGTGTCCGTATAACAACGGTATGACAAAGACCGAAAAAGCCCACGGTCGATTGAAGACTGATTCAATATAAGTGCATCACCTTGATTGAATCCTGAAAAGCATGCAATGGCCACAATCGCATTTTCGCCCGCTGGTAGTTGCCTAGAATGCAAATGCTCCATGGCTCGAGTGGTGACAAGAGGCTTCTGAGGATAGTAGAGCACACGAGACACTGTATCCTGTCAACAAAGAAAGAAAACAATGTTACATGGATGAATAGAACTGTTAGAATAGGAATAGAAACAAAAATAGTATATCGAATCCTTCTTGGTAAAGGATTGTAGAATAGTGCCTATAAATAGGGTCTATATGTAATAATACAAGGGAAAAGAGTAAAAAACGTCCCTCTACTTTCAACTATCAACCAACTTTGTCCCTAGTTATACTTTAGGGCTAAATATATCCCTTTTGTTGTACTTTGGGGCTAAATATATCTCAGCTATTAACGAAGAAAACAAAAGTGTCCCTCCTTGGATAGAATCCCCCAAATCAGCTTAAAATACCCAATTTAATTAAAATAACTTGTTCCCAAAAAGCCCAACCCGACCCAACTAACCCGATCCAAAGCCAACCCACCTAAATCTAATAGGAAAAACTACATGGGTTGACAAACATAGCTATGTATATACTATGCATAGCTACACTTTAAAAAATATATGTTTTATAACTACACTTCACTTTTTAGTTTTTATAGCATCTCTCTCCTTTCTCTCCCAATATCGCTCGCCTCTCCCTCGTTGTATTTTATATTTTCACCCTCTCTCTCTTATCCTCTTTCTCTATCTCTCTCCTTTTCTCTTTCTTTCCCTCTTTGTATTTTGTATTTTCACCCCCCTCTCTCTCTCCCTCTTTGTATTTTGTATTTTCACCCCCTCTCTCTCCTCTTTGTATTTTGTATTTCAACTCTCTCTCACTTTGTATTTTCTATTTTCACCTCTCTCTCTCTCTCTCTTTGTATTTTATATCAATGAATATAATTTGTATCACATAATACAAGTTTATCAATAAATACAATTGCATCAATTGAATCTATTTGTTGTGTATTCACTCTATATCAAGTGTATCAATGAATACAATTTGTATCAACGTGTACAATTGTATCAACAAATATAATTGTATCAAGTTATATCAACGAATATAACAACAACATACCCAGTATATTCCCACTATCAACGAATATAATTGTAAAAAAAAAAATTGTAATTGGGAATCCTAAGGAGCTGTGTAAAATTCAACTACTATAATGGAAGAATTTTTAAGAAAGAAATTAGCCAAGCATATATAGTTATTTTTAAAAAATAAGCCAAGAGAAAGAGATCGAAAGAGAGAGAGAGGGGGAGAATTTTAAAAGAATTAACCAAGACAGAAGGAGAAAGAGAAAGAGAAAGAGAGAGAGGGGGGAGGGAGAGAGGCAGCGAGAAAGATGGAGAGGGGGCAGAGAGACAGAGGAGAGAGGCGAGTGAGATTGGGAGAGAGATTGTGAGGGAGAGAGGAGAGAGATGCTATAAAAAGTAAAGTATAGTTATAAAAAAATTTAATCATAAAGTGAAGCTATGTATATACATAGCTATGTTTGCCGACTCATGTAGTTTTTCCTATTAGATTTAGGTGGGTTGGCTTTGGATCAGGTTATGTGGAAATGAATTATTTTAATTAAATTGGGTATTTTAAGCTGCCTTGGGGGATTCCACCGAAGGAGGGGCATTATTGTTTACTTTGTTAATAGGAGGGATATATTTAGCCCCAAAGTATAACTAGGGATAAAGTTGGTTGATTATTGAAAGTAAAGGGACATTTTTACCCTTTTCCCATAATATAAATGCACAATTCAACAATATTTTTCTCCTATATTTCTCACATGGTATCAGAGCATTGGTGAGAAACATCGGTGAAAGAAAATTAGGTCAAAACAGTCGCCGTGCGTCAAATTCCAGCGACTTTCTAGGGCTGTGTTGCGTCACCCCATGTCCGTCAATGTTGTGCAAAAACCAACACCACCACGGAGTCCGACACCCTCTCGCGATCATAACCCTAAAATCCCACCAAAAGAAACCCAGCCACGCGCCGTCAGGAGCAGACGTCTCCGGCGAGATCTACACCACACGGGCACGTAAGCCTCTTTCCGGCCACTTTTTCAAGACTTTTCTCCAGTCAGCTTGCCTAGCAACCATATAGTTTTCTTCTTCAAGTTTCGGAGAGAAAATATCTTTTCCGGCCATCGCTGCACTATTTTCGGTAGATCTGAGTTTTTCCTGTGTTTTCTCTTCGTTTACGGCAATTTGTTCCAAATTCCGGCAACATATTTCCAAATTTTTGACTACAAAATTCTAATTTCACAAGATGTCTTTCTGGGTTGATATTTTTTGCTCCATAAACACAGGAATTGGAAGTTCAAGCCCTATGATCACTTCAAAACCATTAATGAGATGTTCAAATTATTTAGCTTGGGTTTCCTCGATTGAGTTGTGGTGCAAAGGTCAAGGTGTCCAAGATCACTTAACGAACAATGCTAGTGTGGAAGATGAGACAACAAAGTCTAGTGAGGAAGATGCGAAAACCAAAGCACAATGGGAGAAGGTTGATGCTCAATTATGTAGTCTCCTATGGCAATCTATTGATTCCAAGTTGATGCCCTTGTTTCGCCCATTCCAGACATGTTATTCAGTTTCGGAAAAGGCTTGTGCTTTATACACTAATGACATATCTCAATTCTATGATGTGATATCTCGGATGACCAACTTAATGAAACAAGAATCCGATATGTCTACTTACTTGGGATAGGTACAAGCAGTCATGGAGGAATTTGAAACATTGATGCCCATCACTACGGATGTGTAAAAACAACACGACCACAGACAAACATTCTTTCTGGTTCTTACACTTGCTGGACTTCCTACTGACCTTGATTCAGTACGTGATTAAATTCTAACTAGTCCTACGGTTCCAACAATTGATGAATTATTCTCTCGTCTACTTCGTCTTGCCGCGCCTCTCGGTCACAAAGGGGTTTCATCACCCACCATTGACTCCATTGTTCTCGCATCTCAAACCATAGAAAAACGAACATCTCCGTCTATAGAGAATCGACAAGGAGGAGGTTGTATTGGAAGATCTCGATCTAAGAGTAGTTATTGTCATAGGCTTGGACACACTCGTGACATATGTTATACATTGCATGGTCAACCACCAAATAATGATTCTATTGCTCAAAAGGAATATAATGAGTTCATTCGACATCGAGCACTCTAAGCAGACATCTCCACAAGTAGCCTCTGGTGCTCAGCCTGATCGGCCATCCAATAATGCTCATATTGCTCAAGTAGCAGCTGGTCCTTCAGTATCGAGCAAGTAAGCAGGCGTCTCTACAAGTAGCCTTGGTTGCCCAGCCTGATGCTTCTGCTGCTGGTAATTCTTTAGCTTGTGTTTCACAGTCTAATACTCTTGGGTCATGGGTCGTGGACTCAAGCGCTTCTGATCATACTTCTGGTAACAAATCACTTTTGTATGACATTGTTTATTCCCAATCTCTTCCTGTTATTACTTTAGCCAATGGGATCCAAACAAAACCAAAAGGAATTGGACAAGCCAAACCCCTATCTTCTGTCACTCTAGACTTTGTTCTTTATGTCCCTGGTTGTCCTTTTAATCTTGCATCTGTTAGTCATTTCACCCGTGCCCTACATTGTGGGATAACATTTTTTTGATGATTTTTTCTCATGCAGGAAAATGATTTTTTCTCATGCACGACCGCAGTACAGGACAGGTGATTGGTACATGACATGAATCACAAGGCCTTTACTATCTTACCTCTTCAAATTCCTTCACAACATGCTCCGTTAGAAATCCTCCGGACCTAATTCACAAACATTTGGGACATTCGAGTCTATCCAAACTACAGAAGATGGTTCCTAGTTTGTCTAGTCTATCCACATTAGATTGTGAGTCGTGTCAACTTGGGAAACACACCCGCGCTACATTTCACGTAATGTTGAGGGTCGTTCAGAGTCTATTTTTTCATTAGTTCATTCTGATATTTGGGATCAAAGTAAAGTTACTTCACCCTTAGGATTTTGTTATTTTGTTAGTTTCATTGATGATTATTCAAGATGTACTAGGGTTTTCTTAATGAAAGACCGTTCTGAGTTATTTTCTATATTCAAAAGCTTTTGTGCTGAAATACAAAATCAATTTAGTATTTCTATTCGTACTTTTCGTAGTGATAATGCTTAGAATACGTATCCTCCCAGTTTCAGGAGTTTATGACTCACCAAGGAATTATTCACCATACATCTTGTCCGTACACCTCTCAGCAGAAAGGTGTAGCAGAAAGGAAGAATAGGCATCTTACTGGGACTGCTCACTCTTCTCATTGAATCCCATGTTTCGCTGCGTTTTTGGGGTGATGCAGTCCTCACATCTTGCTATTTAATTAATAGGATGCCCTCATCTTCCATTCAGAATCAGGTTCCCCATTCCGTATCGTTTCCTCAGTCAAATCTCTACTTTATCCCCCCTCGTGTCTTTGGGAGCACATGTTTTGTTCATAACTTAGCTCTAGGAAAAGATAAATTAGCCCCTTGTACTCTCAAATGTGTCTTTCTTGGTTACTCTAGAGTTCAAAAGGGTATCGGTGCTATTCACCTGATCTTCGTCGATACCTTATGTCTGTCGATGTCACATTCTTTAAAACTCAACCTTATTATACATCTTTTGATCATCCTGATATCTCTGTGGTTACCATTGGCTGAGTGGTGGTATGACACCACCTTCCACTCCTCCATTCAAATGACACCCTAAGAAGTTGTGTATGGCCAGCCCCCACCACCCCTCTTGCCTTACTTAGCTTTTGACTCTCAATTGGATGTTGTTGACAGGAGTTTGATGGCTAGGGAAGCCACTTTGAGATCCCTCAATGCTTGCTTAGCTAAGGCTCAATGTAGAATGAAAGCACAAGCTGATAAGGGGAGGACTGGTAGGTGCTATAATGTTGGTGATTGGGTTTATGTGAAGTTGCAGCCTTATAGACAACTCTCCCTCAAACCCCCCCTCCTTTTCAAAAAGTCTCAGCCAAGTTCTTTGGCCCCTTTCAGATTGTTGCTACTGTGGGAAAGGATGCTTATACCTTAGCTCTACCTGCTGATGCCAAGGTCCACCCCATTTTCATATCTCTAGACTAAAGAAGAAGGTTGGTTCTCATCTAGTCTCTCCTACCTTGCCTATTGTTCACTCTTCTGCAAGCCATATCCTTCTTGCGGCTGAGGATGAGGCTGAGGCTGTTTTGGATAGAAGATTGATTCAGAAGAAGGGTTGACCTGTTTCCCAGTGGCTGATCAAGTGGTTCAATGCACCTGAGGAGGATAGCACTTGGGAGGATCATCAGACCTTCTCTCCCAGCAGTTCCCTCAGTTCCATCCTTGAGGGGGAGTATTGTTACGATTCTATTGTAATTCAAATTCATTTTGATCACAGGAGTATTGTTACGACTCTATTGTAATTCAAATTCATTTTATAATCACAGTTGATTAGTAGTTAAGTAGTCACGTGATTAGCACACGTTAGAAGAAGGCAGTTGGAGGTTGTTAGGAAGAGAGTTAGTTATAAGTAGCTTCCAGAAGTTTCATTGTGTATAAGTAGGAGCTATTTTCCCAATTGTAATCAGATTGAATTCTCAAAAGATCTAATAACTCACTCTCTCTCTCTCTCTCTCAACTGTCTTGGAGCTCTTGAGAAAGTTGTTCAAGAGCAATTCTCTCTCTTTGTTCTTTAGGCAATCTCGATTTCTTCTCTAAAATTCACAATTGATATTAAAGGAACCTAACAGAATCCTACTTGGTAAAGGATTGTAATATAGTGTCTATAAATAGGGTCTCTATGTAATAATGTCTCTATGTAATAATGTAGATACACAATTCAATAATATTGTTCTCCTATATTTCTCATAAGAACATTGAAAACTCAAATAAAATGGACAGTTTCAAAAAGAACTCAAATAAAATGGAGAAAAATAATTGAATTCCTACCATACGTAATGGATAATTGACGGCATAAGTTCCCAAGGCTTGCTTACTCATTGCAGACGCCCCAACATTACGGGGAGACTGAAAGAAGAAGAAGACATGAAAGCATCAGACCATTACAAAATCATAACTAATTGACTACGGAATTCACATTCAAAACACAATTTACCTGGTTATGTTCAGGAAGTGGAATAAGTGATGCACATATCCCCAATATCAGAGAGGGGTGAATCTCACAATGAGTCGGATCCTCCACTTCTGGGATCACACTAGGAATATCGTTGTTATCAAGACTTACAAGATCCTTAAGGACATTAATATAAGCAGTTAGTATATTATAGGATCTTGAAGTGCAATAGAAATTGTTCTAGTAGAAAAACTTTTTATAACTACTCACTTTTATAAACATGCTAATGGTCATGGTTTCTTCCTCTTCCACACCGACGTATTCAATCAAGCCTTTGACCATCAGACTATGCCAACCATCTTCAGAGGATTCCTGGAAACAAATACTGTCAGTATCTTTTTCTTGATAAATATATAGAGACATAAGAGAACAAGAAAAAAGAGCGGTCAGGGACAATTAGCAAACCATTTTGAATGCTTCAATATCTCTCTTCTTAATTAGAAGCCTCTGTTTTTCTACGACGAACAATGGACGAGTACATCGGCCAGAGTCCGTATAAATTCTAATTTCTTTCAACGGGACATCATGAACAAAACCAATTCCAGTAGATTGATCATTCTGCATAAAACAAAGAAACGGATGAAAGACAATCTCATAAAACAAAGGAATAATTATTATCACTTTTAGCATGATTCTTTTACCATCTTAAGTTGTCTCAATGCACTCACTAAAAAGTGTGAGTCATCA
Organism: Jaltomata sinuosa; assembly: GCA_003996215.1. NCBI lineage: Eukaryota > Viridiplantae > Streptophyta > Magnoliopsida > Solanales > Solanaceae > Jaltomata > Jaltomata sinuosa. Next base: position 62,314 of record QJPP01000200.1, read on the forward strand.
TCACGAAGAATTCTAGCCCATCTACCATTGACAAAAATCTTTATGGACTTTGAAATCTCAACGGGAGAAATTTCCTAGAACAAGAAGAAGAGTGAATAAAATCCAAAACATCAATATCAACATTTGAAAGTGTGAAATGGAAAAGAAAAATACGAGAAACTCAGCTTCATTATTTCCTCAAGCTATTGAGGTTTAAATAGCTAAGTTTACATGTCCTAAAAAGGAAAGGAAATCAATACCTAATCAATACAAATCAATATCCAATTATAATAGGAGTAAATCAAGCTACCTACTATATTTACATATATGCTATAGAATATTCACAGGATTCTAACACTCCCCCTTAAGTTGGTGCATACAAATTATACGTACCAAGCTTGTTACATAAATAACTCGTTTTGGGACCGGATAGGGACTTGGTGAATATGTCTACAAGTTGATCACTTGACCGCACAAACCTTCTGATGATGTCTTCTGAGAGTACCTTTTCTCTCTGACAAAATGATAATCAATCTTATGTGTTTGGTCATCTCGTGAAGCACTGGATTCGATGCAATGTGAAGTGCAGCTTCATTATCGCACACAAGTTCCATTTCTTTAGTATCTTCAAATTTCAACTCCTTCAGTAGTTGCTTGATCCATATGAGTTCACATGTTGCCACTACTATAGCCCGATATTCTGCTTCTGCACTAGATTTAGCAACCACATTTTGTTTCTACTTTTCCAAGATACCAAAATTCCCCCCAACTATAACACGGTATCCGTAAGTGGATCGTCCATCAGAGGGTGACCCTGCCAATCTGCACCTGCATATCCAACAATTTTCTCATGTCTCGGTCTTCATAAAGTAGTCTTTTCCCCGGAGTAGATTTTATGTGTCGAAGAATGCAAATAACTGCATTTCAATGACTGTCACAAGGAGAATTCAAGAACTGGCTTACAACACTAACTGGAAGGTAATATCAAGTCGAGTCACTGTGAGACAAATCAACTTTCCTACCAGCCTTCTATATCTTCTGGGATCGCTAAGAGGCTTCCCATAGGAGCTTAGCATTTGAATCCATTGGAGAATCAATAGGCCTACAATCTATCTCCCTGCCTCCTCAAGAATATGAAGTGCATACTTTCTCCGTGAAATGACAATTCCTGATTTGGATTGAGCAAACACAATGCCCAAGAAGTATCGGGGAGAGGTGATTCGACAGGACATGGCGTAGTTGCAGCTTACCGAGGACATGACCCTAGATAGGAAGATGTGGAGGACGCGGATTAGGGTAGAAGAGTAGTAGGTAGAAGTGTGTGTAGGCTAGTAGGTAGGAGTGTTTTTCCTTATTGTCCCGACTAGTAATCGTAGTGTTACGCTTATAGTTTCTTGTTCTTGGATTCCTCGTGGTAGTATTTTGTGGCAGTGCTCTGTTTCTGTCTGTTGTTTGTTACTACATATTACTTCCTATCGTCTCTTGTAGTTTTATCTTGTATTTTTATCCTGTATCATTGTTACGTCCTTTTGAGCCTATTTTTAGACTGTTTTGTCTTGAGCCGGGGGTCTATCGGAAACAACCTCTCTACCTCACCTCTGAGGTAGTGGTATGGACTGCGTACACTCTACCCTCCCCAGACCCCACGCTGTGGGAATACACTGGGTATGTTGTTGTTGTTGTTGTTGTTGTAAACACAATGCCCAAGAAGTACCTCAATCGACCAAGATCCTTAGTCTGAAAGTGCTGGAAAAGGTGATGTTTCAATTTGGTAATTCCCTCATCATCATTACCTGTGATAACTATGTCATCAATGTACACCACCAGATACATGCACAAACCTGGAGCAGAGTGATAATAAAACACAGAATGATCAGCTTCACTTCGTATCATGCCAAACTCCTCAATAACCATGCTAAACTTCCCAAACCATGCTCGAGGAGACTACTTTAGGCCATAGAGTGCTCGTCACAGTATGCACACCATGTTACTAGACTCCCCATGAGCAACAAAACAAGGCTATTGCTCCATATATACCTCATCTTCGAAATCTCTATGAAGAAAGGCATTTTTAATATCCAATTGGTAAAGAAGCCAATGGCGAACAACCATGGATAAAAAGAGACTGACAGAAGCAATCTTAGCCACGGGAGAGAAGGTATCACCATAGTCAAGACCAAAAATCTGTGTATAACCTTTAGCCACTAGTCGAGCCTTTAGGCGATCAATCTGTCCATCGGGACCAACCTTCACTGTATATACCCAACGACAACCAACTGTAAACTTACCCGGAGGTAGAGGAACAAGCTCCCAAGTACCACTAGTGTGTAAGGCCGACATCTCCTCAATCATAGCATGTTGCCAGCCTGGATGAGAAAGAGATTCACATGTAGTCTTAGGAATAGACATAGATGATAGTGATGATACAAAGGCAGAATGGGTCGGTGACAAACAATGATAGCTCAAACAAGTATAAATAGGATGAGGGTTACGAGTAGAGCGATATCCTTTTCGAGTGGCGATGGAAGGACTCTGTGTAGACAACTCCTCAGCAAGCAAGGATTTTAGTGGCGGGCATGAATCATCTGGAAGCAGACGACAATGATAAGTCAATAGCGGTAAAGGTGCAGCGGTGGAAGATGGAGTTGTAGAAGGTGATGTGGAAGGATAGACTATTGTGGGATCCCAAAAGATAGAACTAGTAGAACCTCAGAAATGCTTAAATGTTCAGCAGGAGAGGATGTAAAGTATGGTTGACCTTCAAAGAAAGTAACATCAACGGACATAAGGTATCGGTATCGCTGGAGATGAGGTGAGAAGCATCAATATCCCTTTTGTACCCTTGAATAACCGAGAAAGACACATTTAAGAGAATGAGGAGCCAATTTGTTGTTTCTGCTCCCAAAGACACGTGGTGGAAGAGAAAACATGGTTGACTTGGGAAACAAAACAGAGTGTGGAACCTGATTTTGAATAGCAGCGGAAGGCATACGGTTAATCAAATAACAAGAGGTGAGCACTGCACCCCCCCAATTGCGCAATGGAACATTTGCTTGTATGAGAAGGATGTGTGCAGTCTCAACAATATGCCTATTTTTTCTCCCTACTCCCCCATATTGTTGTGCAATGTAAGGACAAGATATCTGATGAAGAATGCCATTGAGAACACAAACTATTGAAATTGAGATGACAAATATTCACGTGCATTATCACTATGAAAAGTGCGAATAGAAACACCAAACTGATTTTGTAGTTCAACACAAAAAGTTTGAAATATGAAAAATAATTCAAAACGATTTTTCATTAAGAAAATCCAAGTGCATCTTGAGTAATCATCAATGAAAATAACTATATACTTAAAACTCAACGTAGAACTAACTCTTCCAGGACCCAAAATATCAGAATGAACTAAATGAAAAAGAGACTTTGCACGATTATTAGGACTACGTGGAAAAGTAGCTCGGGTGTGCTTCCCCAATTGACACGACTCACAATCTAACTTAGACAATTCGGACAAGCTAGGTACCATCTGATGAAGTTTGGATAAGCTAGAATGTCCCAAGGGTTAAAACTGGAGAGTCGGAGACCGAACAAACTATAGTAGACCGAAGAAAGTCACTAAAGAATGCGATGAAACAATTTAAAGACTTAGCCAAATGACTGATTCACAGAAGGCTAAAGGGACAACTAGGGACAAAAAGAACATTATTCAGAGTCAAGGGAGGTAAGGGATTGGCTTGACCGACTCCGGTTGCCATGGACTGAGAACCATTAGCTAACATAACAGTGGGAAGGGACCTCGAGTAAATAACATCAGCCAATAAAGATTTGTTACCAGATATTTGGTTAGAAGCGCTGAGTCCATGACCCAAGGGCCACATGTGGTGGACTATGAGATACAAGCAACAGGATTACCAGTCTGAACAACGGAAGCTATTGATGGAGATGTCTGTTTACTCGCCTGATACCGAAGAAAGTCACTGTATTCTACCTCAGATAAAGAGAAAAGTTGTTGGTTGGATTACCAGTGGATTCAGTCCGAGCAACATGAGCATTCTTTGGTTTACCATGGAGAGAGTAGCATACATCATAGGTATGACCCAATTTGTTACAATAGCTACACCTTGACCGAGGTTTCACAGAGCGGCCTTCATGTCAATTTCCAGTCTGGAATGCAGTCTGAGATGCTAGAACAGAAGACTCTGCAGGTGTAACTGGATGACTAGACGACATAGGTGGTGCAGAAAGTCGCAACAATCGAGCAAACAGGTCATCCATAGAAGGAACAGTGGAGCTAGCCAAAATTTGATCTCGCATCGAGTCAAGATCAGATGGAAGTCCAGCAAGTGTAACAACTAGAAACATCTTTGCACGTTGCTCCAGTTGTTTTTCAACACTTGGAGTAGCGGGAATCAACTCAGTAAACTCTTCCATAACCGCCTGAACCTGTCCAAGATAGGTATACATATCTGAATCCTGCTTTTTAAGGTTAGCCGACCGAGAAATAACATTATAAAAACGAGAGATGTCATTTGTGTATAGCCCACGAGCCTTTTCTCAAACTAAGAAGCAAGTTTGGAATGGTCGGAACAATGACATCAACTTCGAATCAATAGATTTCCATAATAGACTACACAAGTGAACATCAATCTTCTTCCATTCGCCTTATCTTTTTCATCAACATCCTCAGTCTATATAACCAAGTGGTCCTGAATGCCTTGTCCCTTGCACCATAGCTGAACAGAGGAAGACCAAGATAAGTAGTTCACACTACGAAACCATAGGTTTAGCGGGAAAAGACATCAAAATCACCCTAAACTATACCCGAAAAGTCGAAGACACACCTAAACTATCGAAGTGACCTATTACACACCTATACATATTAAAAGTGAATTTAACACCACCCTGAGACATATACCACCACTCTCACTGAATGTGGTGTTCTACACTCGCCGCCACGTCAACGCCATGTCAGCACCACGTCAGAAATTTTATAATTTTTATTTTTATAAATTTTCTTTTTCTTTTCTTTTGTTAGTTATATTTTACCCTAATTAATTTCTAATTAATCATTAAAATCCTTCAATAATATCTTCTACATCACTAAATCACTCCACCTATTCCGCCTTCATCTCGCCGGAAACACCATAGGCGCCGCCGCCGCCACCACACCTATTCTTTGCTCTTTACCACCAAGAACAAGTATCATATCACCTTCAATTCCTTCTTCTTCATCACCTACCACCAAATATCAACACCACCATTAATCATTATCAATTTATTCTTTTTTACCACCTTCAATTTTATCTTCTTTATCATTCACTACTAGCAAACCCACCACCAAATATCAACACACTTACTTTTTCTTAAAACCTTATATTTTTTTCTTTTAGATCGATTTGTGGGCTTTTTTCTTATTGGAATTTCATAGAGTGAAAGAAATTAAATTAGAAAATCGATTATTAAATTGGTGAAAGTTTCAAATTTAACATTGGTATAATAGTTTATCTCTATTTTTTCATGCCAATTTGTGAGATTTTGACAGAAAAAGAAGAAGAAAAGATCTGGAAAAAAAAGAAGACAAATAAAGTACTCTATTGAGTTTGCTAAAAAAATATTTGATACGAATTATTGGAAAACTTAATTTTTTTTTGATGAAATAGCATTTCTCTGCCCAAAAAGTAATTTTTTTTAAGTTGTGATTTATTGATTGTGTTGAGTTTGTGTTGATTTTTTTTTAATGAAGTGGGTGTAAAATTTTTCTTGAAAATAAGAATAAAAATAAGATTTTTAATGATGAAGGTTTGATTTTGAGAGAAAAGAGATGAAGATTTGATTTTGAGAGAAAAGAGATGAAGGTTTGATTTTGAGAGATAAGAGATAAAGTTTTCTCTAAAGGTGTTGAGTTGGTGTTCATGGTGAAAAGGTTAGGTATTGTAGAGAAAGAGAAAGGGAAAGTGATGGAGATAGAGTGAAGAAAGAATAAATAAAAAATAATAGAAATAAATAAATAAGTTATAAAAAACGCGCTTTTTTTATTTATTTTTATTTTTTTGTGCCACATCAGCTTGTAGGGTGGTGTTAAATTCACTTTTAATATGTATAAGTGTGTATTAAGTCACCTTGATAGTTTAAGTGTGTTTTCGACTTTTTGGGTATAGTTTAGGGTGTATTTGATGTCACCACTAAAAATATATGAACTGAGGTACATAATGTAGATGTTACTCGAATCTGGAAAATCTGCAATTGCAGGAAGCTGGAAGCAAACAGTTGCCGGAGTCTGGAATAACTGGACAGTCGCCAGAAAAATCAGATCTGACCACCGAAAACAGGTTGGAATCAAGTGCAACCAGTGTCCATATGCTCAGAATTGAGGGGCGACCCTGTGGGAAAAAGAATCTCGTCGAAAAACAGTTTGGAAGATGGCTCACACGCTGGCGCGTGAGACGACAGTCGCCGGAATCTGACAGCTCTGATCGGCACGTGAGAGCGTATGGGCTGGCTGGTGGTGGCGGAGCTGACTGGGTTAGCTCGCGCCGGTGGTCCGAGTCTTGTGGTGGTGTTGGTTTGATCACAACACCTCCGGAAATAGAGATCTGTTCGGACAGCCAAGAAACATAGCCGGGAAAAAAAACGAGTTTGAAATTTCTCTTCCAATGTCACTGGCTTAACCAGGTTCTGATACCATGTGAAATGGAAGAGAAAAATAAGAGAAACTCAGGTTGATTATTTCTTCAAGTTATTGGGGTTTAAATAGCTAAGTTTACATGTCCTAAAAAGGAAAGGAAATCAATTTAATCAATACAAATCAATATCTAATTATAATAGTTGTAAATCAAGCTACCTACTATATATACATATATGCTATAGAATATTCACAGGATTCTAACAGAAAGCACTGTAACTTGCTCACCCCGAGGTTCTGGATCCGGACAGGTTGTTCATCCAAAAAGGAAAAAATGTCATGGGCGGGTGAACCAACTGTAATTTTCACCATTAGTGCTAGGTTCTTCATCAGTCCACAAGCCTGATAAGATCAAAAGCAAGCAAAAGAAGTGTTGAATGAATCTGGGAAGGATGTGCCTTGTGTATATCCCACAGTTGCAGGAGGTAGGGTGGGTGCGATGGTGGTCCGGTAAAAAATAAAACCAATAGGAATCCAGTCACTTACTTGACCCAATGGTGTTTCTACTGGACAGATCATTCCCCATTCTGAGTTGTGCAATTGCCTTGGCTTGACCTGTTTTCCTGGAAAACAAAAAGCAAAACCTAAATGAGAATCTTTGCACTTAATTCAGACAAAAAAAGCTACCCAATTCTCCAAATTATCTCCAGAATAAAAACACAATCCTCTTTCCTCTGTTGATCCAATGACAACAACCCATTACACCAAGAATGATGCCACAGGGTATTAAAACTGAGAATGCAATGATAGCTTGGCTTTTTTCAGATGAAGAGTTCTTCGTCATAGTGCATAGTCAGTGGAGAGACTTCTAAGAAAACAAAGATTCACAAACAAAGAAGCAACCAATCAAGATCCACTATTCAATTCAATCTTATGAATCAAAATTGAAAAATAAAAAGCCAATTGTTGAATATACGGAAAAAAAATTGTGTGTGGTAGAACACAAAAAGATATATATCTTCAGAGGAGAACAATAAATGTTACTGAAAAGAGAGATGGGGCTGGATATAATGCATAGGCTCTGTTGGAACCTATCAATCTCAGATCACAGTTCAAGGTACTTATCAATTTCAAAATTTAATTTTCTATTTTCATAATGGATGTATCTGTGATTCTGTATAACTGCTTTTACTTTCTATTTTCATAACAGATATATCTGTGATTCTGTATTATAACTGCTTCATAAAGTTCTGTATGTAGAACTAATTTAGAAACACATCACTGGAAACACAAGCATAATAAGTTAACACTTTGGAGATCGATAGCTTATTAAACTCATTATCCACAAATGTGAAAAACAAAAGAAAGAGTATTCTTTTATGTTTGCTCTTGTGGGAATAATGTAATTTCTTTTTCACGTTTCCATGTTATGATGGACTTGATAAATACTTGGCTCATGCGAGAGTAGTGGTACCAATTTTGAAAGTAAAGAGCTTTATTTTAAGCTTTAAACTGAATACTTGGTAAAAGTAAAGAGTGAATCTCACTTGCCTTAACTAAGGCGTTAATGTTAATAACACAATGACCAAGAAATATTTCACCCTCCATATTTGATGTGGGACTCTTAATAAAGATGACGAAGATATGTTCATTAGGGAGAAGATAGGTGACACACAAGGGAAGAGAGAATAAAAGGCGGAGCCCTGTAAAGAAGCATCTATTTATAAGGTACAGGTTTGAGATGTCGCATGGGAATGTGCGCTCCAACAGAATCTAACACGTGGCAAGAAGGGAGATGGGAAGATCAAGGGTTTTTTCTTCTTACCGTTTCCCAATCTCGGTTGAATATCGAGCCTGAAAAACAGAGGGACTATCTGTATTGGGTAAAATAGCTCAAACAATGTGGCAGATACGTGGCAGTAAAGAGATGCAATGTGGCGAGCACGTGGCAGTAAGTTGTTTGTATGGCATCTCCGTTTCTATGGCCTATTTTGATGGACGCTGGATCAATTGCATGGACAAGAAGACAAGGGAGGCAAAAATGCCAGGCAGTTCAGGTGCACGAGCAAGCTCGGCACGGAGCTGAGCACAACCAGAATATTGGCGGGCACGAATACGGGATGGCCACATGGCACGCTCTGATTAGCATGTACCCTTAGGGGTCGTTTGGTATAGTGTATTAAACAAAATAATGCAAGCATTAGTTTTGTGTATTAGTAATACTTTGTTTGGTAGAATTTTTGTCTTTGTATAACTAATGTTGTATTAAGCAATGTATTGTTAATACCACAGATTTTGATGCATTACTAATGTAAAGGATCTCAACACATGTATTAGCTTGAGAAATGACAATACTACCCCCCCAAAACCCTCCCAAAATATTTCCCAGTTCCTTTTTCCACCGCCTAATGTTTTAGAACTCCAGAAATTTGCTCTCCCCTTTCTCTTCTCTGTACTTTGCCATGGAAAATCAATGATGATTTTCTCCACATCTTCTTCCTTCCACTTAATCAAACATTATTTGCTATCCGATGGCTATTTAAATCTTGGTGATGTCCTAAATGATAAAGTTTTGTATTCTTGGGGAGGTCGTAGTAAGGCTATTCCGAGGCAGGTGATTTTGTTTAGTTCTTGCACATTTGTAGCCTTGGATTTTGCTACCAAAACAGTTCTCACGGGTACAACAGATAACTGTGATTTTGTTAATTAGCCTAACCCTCTCTGTATTGGACTATCCTGCCAAACCAGAGCTAAATGCTAAAAAAATTCACTTGTTGTGTGGTGTACTGCATTCTCAACAGGGCACCAAAAATCATTCTCCATAATGGAACAAGGAATTGTCATTACAAATGCCAATGAAGTTTTTTTTTAAAAATGAGCCAGTAAAGTTGAAAAAGGTAAAAGAACTTTGTTGCAAAGAAAGTGTATAAAGCTAAAGAGTGTGAAGGGTATTTTTGTAAACAAACATTATTTTTATAGAAATTATGCAGGACATGTTATCTCTAATACATCAAACCAAACAGTGTATAAGAAATAATGCCAACATTACTAATGCAAGCATTGCTAATTCAAGCATTACTAATACACCCTATTCAGCATTATTCTTATACACTCTACGAAACGACCCCTTAGGGCATGCTACAAATTTTATCAATAACGGTCTCATGAATGTAATCTATAAATAGCCTTTCTTTCCCAATCTTTGGGGACATCTGAAAGCATTAGAAAAGAAATATATACTGTCTTTTAGCGTGTGTTATTCTGTGTTTACGGAAGAGGAATTGTGATCTTCGGCAACGAACTCGAAAGCTTGATACTGACCCCCAGTCCTCGGGAACACTGGATTCATTCCTTTTCCCTTTAACTTTTAGCTCTATAAATCTACTTTACTATTTATTATCATTGTTTGACATAGAAATAGCTCTTACACTGATCTAGAAAAGGTTAAACTAGGACGTGTGCTCTTGACCTGATATACAAATTTAACTGTACCATTTCTCAGGCCAACAGACACTGAATTCAGCTTTTCAAGATTAGGGTGTGTTTGATAGGAGGAAAATCTTTTCTTGGAAAATAAGTGGTTTTCTTATTTATTTTTTGGTGTATGGTAAGGAAAAGAATTATCTTAAAAGCATTTATATGTAATCTATGAAAATGCTATGGGGGTGGGGCAGGAGTAAGGTGTCGAAAGTGATGGGGGATTGGGTGGTCAAGGGGTGACGGGGGTGGAGGTGGGGAGGAGACAATGAGCTTGAAACTTGTTTTACGCACTCCCACTAGGGAAGTCATTTTCCTGATATTTAAGGAATTTGTTTTCTAAAACATTTTGACCAATCAAACTTGGAAAAATGCTTTCCGAAACATTTTGACCAACCAAACATGGGAAAATGTTTTCCTTGCATATCAAACACGCCTTTAAGTGGCTTTACAGATGTTTCTTTAGTAAAACGGAAAGTTTCTCCAAATGTTTGTGTTTGCAATTGAATTACCGTTTCAAAGTTCTATATTGTCCATCCCAATGCATCCTTTCATTAAATGTTCAAGTTTTGTTTGGTGCATCAATTGCTTAGAAAGAATGGTTGTGAAGTGAACTAGCAATCAACATACTTATATCTAATGTTCAACCAGATGTACAAAATAAAGCAATGGCAGAAAGGGGAAGTATAAATACCTTCTTCGCCTCTACGGGAATACACCCTTCGCAAATGAGACAAAGTAGAGGTAAAGTTTAGACGACTCAACTCCTGAAGCATATCAGCAGTATTACTCTACCACTTTTGGATAAGAAAAAAATTTAACACCATTTGTAAAACAACAAAACAGCTAACCCAACCTGTGAGACGCCGGTTCTTGTACCAGCTGCATATGGTTGCCCCCAGTTGCCAGTAGCCAGTGCATAATTCAGGCCACTGGTAATGATTTTAGACTTTATTGCAGATGAAAGATTTACATCTTTCCCTTTTTCAAGATACTGAAAACACCCCAGAAAAGGAAAGACATTAAAACAAATAAAACATCAGACCAAAACTTACAGAAAGAAATTTTCACTTATAACCTTCAGAACAGAAGCTTTAAGTTCCTTCATAAACTTTTTGAAAAACTGCATGCACAAGCAAAAGCCCAAAACGCATGGATGAGCGAACACATGCCTGACAATATGAAACAAACAATATACAGTACGCAACACACCAATTGAAAAAGGTGGCCGAATAGAGGACCCGCAAGATCCACTCTCTTATAGCCATAATGATCTACATCAGCAACCACCCTTCTTCGGTCAAGAACACATAATAGAAGTTGGTGGATCGTATACCTGAAGTAGGCAGTTAAACTATCCTCTTAGAAACCTTTGTCACTAACACAACTTTCAAAAACCTAATATCATATAACTCAAAAATATATAACACAAAAAGACTGAAAATTTTACCCGAAATAATATGCTTTTTCAGTCTCACAGTGCTCGCCGACCCCAATATGAGGAAGAAATTTCTCCTGAAGAATCTCTTTTGCATACCTGCAACATATTGAGATATACTTAGGCTTCTAAAAGGTCCCATGAAGGAGCCAGTTTTTGAGTGAGGCAATCAAAAAGACATACCGAATTCTCTCATTCCTAGGAGTACCAGGAGGTGTCCCTCTCTTCCCGATATAATCCAAAGCAACCTAGTAAAATTAGGTCACTAAACTGAATGAGTACGAAAAAGAGCAGGAGAAAGCATTAGTAGGCTGGAATGAAAACAATTGTTATAACACTGAACTTTTTTGTTTTGAATGAAACCTCAACCGTATAATTGGAAAAAAAACTCAAATCAATTTATAGAGTCACATCTTTAGCAAAAACATCATGAAAAATACCTCTTGGCTTTGTATTGCATTCGCTTCTTCGAAAGATGGATGTAACAGTTCTCTCATTCCAACATCCTCGATATTGTAACAAGTGTACAGTATCATCTCCTTTGGAGTCAGAGCTTTGAGAGCTTGAAAAACAACACAAATTGGAATACTTCCACGAATAAATGGAATTTCAGCTCGAAGACATCCACCCCTTGAATAACTCTGAAGCAGAAAGTGACATCACATTAGAAGAAATAACCAATAGAACTGAAAAGAGAAATGCAGCGCAGAAAGAAGATACCTCTTTTATTCTAGTCCTTAGCATCCCCACATACATAGTAGTCGAAGGACGGTCCTGCTTATCGACCACAGAACGCACTTCCGCAACAAATTCATATTTATCCTTTTGAATTTTCTTGACTACATGCACATGGTTGGGACTAGTCCTTTCTTGGGGTATAATTACCCTTTCACTGCCATTAACTATGAAGTATCCACCTTCATCATGTGGACACTCTCGTTTTGCAATCTTTTCTTCCAGCGTAAGCCCATTGAGTACGCAGCCAGATGATCCAACCATCATGGGAACCTAAGATTATTGATAAGTCATCAAAATGAACAGAAAATTACAGGTTATAAGAAATGGTTGACAAGCTAGAACCTCCCCAATGAGAACTTTTTTGTACTCTTTAGTTCTTCCTTGTTTATTCTCAATGCCTTGTATGATCACTTTTTCTGTGATATCCACATACAAGGGCGACGAATACGTCATTCCCCGGAGCCTAGCATCCATTGGATTCATCTCAGTAGTAGCATTCTCAGCCTCTACCACAGAGGGATTCTCGCCAAAATGAAAATTTCCAAAATCTAGCTGGTAAACAGCCTACATAAAAAAAGATTTGTTAGTTAAGTTGTTCATAGTTCAAACTCATGCACTTTAAAAGCACACGCATATGATAATATATCCGAAAGAATAACAACAGATGAATGAAGTTCATTTTTTTCCTTATCGAAATAAAAAGGTACATAAAACTCTAACCTCTCTAGTTTCAATCCTTGAAGAATGTACAATTTGTGACACATTCTTGATGAACTCATTGAATGAATGAAGGTGTTGCTCCACAAGTTTATTTCTTTTGAAGTGTTGTTTGATCACTTCCCAAGACTCGTGTTCATCGATATCATCATCCATGGTGTCTGTATCTGTACAGCTGATTAAGATTAGTAGAGGCTAGTTAACAGTCAGACTTGATATTAACTCAAACATATTCAGAAGGCATCCATTGAATAGATGCTTGGTATTTGCCTATACGAGCTCCTATCTGAATCATACAGTCTGAATTATAGAAAAATAAGTTGACATCCGGAAACTAGAAAACAAACTGAAGTCATGCTTTGTAGAGATTATGTCCGAAAACATATGAAATGTTATTTTACATCAGAGTTGAAGACAATTCCTCCCTTTTTTTCTCCTTTTTATTGTTTAGAGTGACAACTTAAAGATGATAATGATGTCATTTTAGTCTTTAATAAAAGGAGCTCATGTACAATCGTGTATTTATCTTCTTTTAGGCAAATTACACATTTGTGACTTGCATATCGCTGTTTTCTGCACTATGTAATTTATTTCTTTTTTAAAAAAAAAACTAGGGTTAACGGATTTTAATGGAGCCCATTAGCCAAGTTTAGTATAGCGCACTAAATTGTTGAGCTAATAGTAAAGAAGATCAAGTTTTTTTTATCATTACTTTGGTTCATTTGGACGTTTTTTCCATCATTTAGGTTCCGGACTCAAGTTTTACAAGAACAAATACTATTCTCGAACAAAAAGAAAAAAGATGGCAACATAAAGGTATCTCATCTTTCACTTGTTCAGTAATAAAACCATCCAGTGATCCACCAGACAAGGTAACTAGACTAACATTCACATTCCAACAGAATGGTTAATTCTTATTTCTAAATTTGAGAAGTGACTAAATTAACCATTGACGAGCATTGAAAGAACAAGATGTGGAAGAAGTTAAAATAAATTAACCATTAACGAGCATTGAAAGAACAATATGTGGAAGAAGTGAATAAATGTACAAAAATAAATTTCTTACCTCCAATATCAACAGAATTCCAAAATCTTCAGATTTAGAGGAACTATGATTTACTCATGTCAAAAGGAGAGAAAAAGAGCCACACAATTACTTAAGAGCTCAAGAGAGTCAACTTACTGATTCCTCTGCGGAAAATCCAAGAATATATCACCACTCTCATGACATGTGTGAGGAAGAGAAGACAATCAAACAACAACAGGAAAATGGCACTTGATAGAGGAGAGTGTGTATAGGCAAAATCAAGAATACAGTGGCTAAAACTAGGTGATGCAAACTCAGCCTACATCTTTGCCAACATGAAAAATATAAGAGCACAGAACCAGATCAGATCCTTGCTTGATGATTCTGGCAAATTACTCCAGCAAGAACAAGAGATTAAATAGGAGATTTTGGGCTTTTATCAGCAGCTTCTTGGTACTACAAATGCAATCCTAACAGCAATACAGCCTAACATCTTGGACAAAGGCCATGTACTGACCAGGGCATAACAACACAAATGCTGTGGAAATTCAGAATACCAACTGATGATGTGTTAATGAGGATGGGAGTACGCATTACATCCAAATGCTGGTGTTGTTCAAATCCTAAACAAGTGAAAATGGAACATATTTTTCTAACCTCTTCAGCTCTTCTACAGCCTACAAGCTATGGAGACTGTTTGCTAGTTTTGCAGGAATAACTATAGAGGGACTTACATAAACCCAAGTAATCATTGCTTGGTGGAATTCCCCTGCTAGTCACAAACTGAAGCCAATTTTGACAGCAATCCCAACTATCATTTTATGGGAATTATGAAGGAGCAGAAATACAGTTAGACATGGAGGGAAAATGAGCTACAATGGATTACTAAATCAGATAACAACTGGAATCTGGTAACTAGCTAAATGCAAGTTCCCAAAACTGAAAAATTTGCCCACTAGCAGGCCAGAATTGGTGAACTTTCTGGCAAATTATAAGCCACAGCTACACTACAAGAAGATCATAAGGAGACCACCAGATATTGCAGTAGTGTAAAATGTAATACGAATGGAGCAAGAAAAAGGAAATGCAGGGAGAAGCTCCTATGGATATTGTTTGAGAGATCACAAAGGAGACCTCATTTATGCACAATCAGAGGAGATACAGAGGAAACAACAAACATGGAAGCAGAGGTCCTTGCCATTAAGGAAGCATTATACTGCTGTGACACGAGCGGTCTAAATCAGGTAATGCTTGAAACAGATTCACTAGCCTTAAAACACATCATAGTAGGAAGTTGGGAAACACCATGACATATCAGAAAACTATAGTGGAGGACATATTAGTATTCATGCAACACTGTCACACAAGCGCACACATACAGACATGGAAATTCGATGGCGGATTTCCTAGATAATCATGAACTGGAGCTAGCATGAACCCTAACAGAAAAATGTATAAAATCGAAATTCTACAAAAACAAAAACAAAAATGGATGAGAAGAAGAATAACTGCAAAAATTCAACACATGCATGAACCCTAACAATATGGGGAAAACTCAAAAATCTGAGAATAACCACAAAAGAAAGATGACTAGAACAATAACTGTAAAAATTAAACACATAACACATGCATAAACACTAACAATGGGGAAAACTCAAAAATATGAGAAGAAAAAATTGAGACTTTACCTTAGCAACAGCAGAAACTTTCCATAGCTGGGGCGCAAGATATACGTACAAAGTTGAGTGTTTACCTTAACAGCACGGGAGTTCTACGTTTGGTCCTTTGGAGAGTGAAGAGTGAGAAATTCTAATTTTGCTGAGAGGGAAGTTCAAAGAAAATCTAAAATAAAGTAGCGGAATCAACTATTGCAAAAACTTTAATATGGGGGGGCATGTTGCACATTGGGGCGCATTCTTAAAAACGTGCGTAATTATTCCAATATTTTTTTTAAAGTGAATTACTAATTATTTAATTGAAGTCCTTGCTTCTAGAAAATGAATTGCCTGATATTAAAAGTTAACAAAACAAAATGATAATTGTTACTCCCAAGTCCGATCATGTTTATGAAGCAAAAACATTACCAAAAGTCTCATAGCTAAGAGACTATTTTTTTCTAAATACATCATATATTATCCAAATCAAATATGAGTATTTTTATTTTATTTTATTTTGAAATCGTGGTGTCCGGGACAGTTTTCGCACATCTCGACTAATTTCACGAGATACCTGTCACATCTCACCAATAACAGATATCAGGAACTTATGGGAAGAATCACCTATTTATTTTTTTGTGAGGGAATCCATGGGTGGCCGCTAATGTTGGCACCAACTTTTACTTAGACACCTCAAGTAGATCTTGTTCATTTTGAACACCTCAAGCAGGGTCTGTTGTGTCATTTTGACACTTTTTTGACAATCAACAAAAACATCCAGGAGAGTGTAATACACTCGCGATGACATGGCAAAACAACTAATTAAATAATTACACGTGACATTTTAAGTGAAAAAAATTAAAGGCCAAAACACATGGCAAAGTGACCAATGAATTGCTGACACATGGCATTTTTCCCAAATAATTGTAAGACCACTTAGAAAAAATATTTTTTGCAAAACCCCCTCCCCTCAGATCGTCTTCTCCGACACCCCCTTCCCCTCCTCCGCGATCGTCTTCTCCGATACACCCAACACTCACCTCCTCCCGCATCATCTTCTCCGCCATACCACCAACTCTCTCTATCATTTATAGAAAAACTCATTTGAAGATCTTTTTCAAATTATTTTTAACAATAACTCAAAAAGTAAAGAAAATGATTGCTAAAAAAAAATGAAGATTTACAAATTCTAATCACTTAAAGTGTGTTCTTTGGTGAAGTTTTTCTCTTTTAAGAGTTAATTATTCTATTGATATAATTGTTTACTCCTTGTAATTGGATTAAAAATTCAATTTTTTTCTATTTTCTTGTACATATGTGTTCGGATAAATTTTTATTTTCTTAACTTTTTGGGTATTGTTAGAGGTGATATGGAAAGAAATTTCAAATGAATTTTTTTATAAGAGTTAGAGTGAGTTTAGAAGTACCATGGAAGGAGCTTAAGCTTGAAAAAATAGTGAAAGATATATAGTGGCTGAAAAAATGGGGAAGAAGAAGAGAAAAATAAATAAATAATTGACAAAATAAGCCTTCACGCACTCAAAATGAGTGTATTACACTCACCCTATCATGTCAGCAAAAAGTGTCAAAATAACACAACGGGAGCCTACATGAGGTGTTTATAATGAATAAGGCCTAGTTGAGGTGTCTAAGTAAAAGTTGGTGCCAACTTTATGGAGCCGTCGATGGATTCCGTCTTTTTTTGTCTTTGATGAAATTTGAACCTGAGACCTCATGCTCATAGTTTTTAACTCACTTCATTGACCACTAGGTCACACCCTTGGATGTCAAATCAAACATGAGTATATCGGCAATGAAAGATGGAGGTTAGTATTCCACTCCATCAAATCTGATATAGAAGCAAATGCTCTAGCAAGATAATGAGCAACATGATTTGTTGATTTCTTAACAGACAACAAAGAGAAAAATGGTAACTCCTTGGACCTTGAGAAGAGTTTACAATCAAAGACCTAGAAATTAAAATAAAAGCAATTTATCAAAAAAAAATCCAGAGCTTGCTTCACGAGTAAATTATTAGTTTTCACAATCAGTTTCGTCGTATTGAATCACTCTTCTAACTAAGTAAGAGCCTCGCGCACCTATGATCTGGCCAACAAAAGACTAGCAACACAACTAAAAGATATAATTTTTTAGCAGTAAATTAACTCAAGTAATCACGTAGACCATGCCCACCCTTGCCAAACCTGTATGAATATCGTAAGAGACATCGGTATTGTTGGGTTATGTAGCATTTTATTATTACAAAATGCCAAGTACTTAGTGTTGTAATGTCTAATTTTCTAACGTGCAGCATAATGTCTCATTACACCCACATTTCCTTTTTACATTAGTAGTAACGATAAAGTGGCCATTAGTCTTTTGTAACTTTTCTTACCATTAACACATTAATTTTCTCATTATTTTACCTCATTATACTTTGTAATTTATGTAATTTTTAGGTTATTTATTTATCCACTTTACTACTCTATCTTCTTCTTATTTAATATAAGAAAGAATTTTCCGCCTATGAATAAGGGCAGTCTTACATTATCTGTTATATATAAGAAATACATTGTATTTATATTTTGAGGTTAGTTAGTACTAAATGAGAGAATTGAAATAAAGAAAATATTGTAGCCTCCAACTAATTCACCATACAAAAGAAAATAATTATATATGGAAGAAAGGTGTTCGTTTGGTGGAGCTTTGGACTCTTCAATTAATGCGGAGTTGTTTGAGTTGTACGACATTGTCGGGTTGTTATATCATGAAGGGGACAAGTCAAGAATGAAATTATTGGATCGGTGTAGATTATGTCGCATTGTGCTTGAATCTCCTTAAAGAGAGTGAGATATCCGCAGCTCATCCTGAATATATTTTTATACAATCTTATTCATTTAGTTTTTCAACTGTAATTATTATAATTTGTGGTATATTATACCAATAATTTAAAAAAAAATTATTTTGTTATAGTCTAAAAAATTACGAATATCAAAGTAGGAGATCTCAACATCACCCGCTTCAATGTCACTATATCTCTTCAAGAGATAGAAGAGAAGAGATGAACATGTAAAGTATTTTTTTTAACTTGCTTAATTTAAGTGGAGAAACAGGAAAAAAACATTTACCTAATATTCTTCATGAATAAAGTTATACTATTTTTCATGAATAAATAATGATAATTAAATTCTCAAAATAGTGGAGGTCAATGAAATGAAAAAAAAGCATCATGAAAAATGTGATTTTTACATTTTTGAGAATGCTTTAAAACAAAAAGAGTGTCATAAGTACATATATTAATCTTAAAATAAATTATATATTATTATTTGCATATGATGTGATATTTTTGGCTCTAACATGGATGTTATAAAAGAAAATATGAAAACATGTTGAGTATTTTCACATGAAATATTTGAGTGAGATAAATTTTATTTTTGAAATGAAAAATATCATAAAACATGTGATGAAATCTTTCTTGACATGTCACATTATGGTAAAAAAAATTGTGAAATACAATTTTTTTATCTGTATGAGCCTTGCAATTCCTTTTGATTCAAATATGTGAAAGGTATGACAACTTAAAAAAATATTTTGCTAGCCTAATAAAAAAAATGAGATATGTGACTACTTGCACTTAGCCTGATATTGTATATGCAGTGTAGAAGTACTTAACAGATACAAGCAAATTCAAGTATATTTACTTGGTACGAAAGCTTATAGCTTGTTTTCAATTAAAAAAAAATCCTGCTATACTTCAAAAAAATTGACACGGATAAAAAAATTTGATGCTATTTATTGAAAATAAAAATTGTTATGGCTGACTATCATGGAGACTGAGTTTATTGCTTTAACTTCAGCTAGTGAAAAGGTGAATTGGTTTAGAGATTTATTATTACTTTATTTGGAGAAATTAATTTCTCTAATTTTGATTAATTGTGATAACACCAGTATTATTGATAGAGTATAAAATCATTATTATAATGATAATTCAGACCCAAGGAAAAAATACAATATTATGAGATCATATTGATAAGTGGTATATCATTAATATTAATTGTGTTAAATCTTGTGATAATCTTGCAGATTCATACACTAAGGCATTAGCAAGAAAAAATTCTGAAACACATCGAGAAGGATGAGATTGAAGCCTATAAATCCATGAGTCATATATGAAAAGACTCAACTTGGGAACTAGAGATCCTATAACCAGGTTAAATGGGGGGAAACGAATCATATGATGGTTCGCTAGAATGCTCTAATATTAATTTTTATTCTCTCCCTATGATGTGAGTGCATTTATTCTGTAATGATTTGTGGAGGTTGAGTTTATATACTCTTAATAAAAATTTATATCTCGTACGAGTGGTGTATTAGAATACAGGAGCACCCTTCACAGATTTCACCTATGTGATTGTGGAAGTAGGTCACTTCCGACGAGAATTGGGCTTATTCTTAAAAATATTCATGAAAATCAGAATAGCACAAGGTCATAACGTGTTGTCTATTAAAACTTATGTCTACACTTTGATTATTATGTGTAAGCATCGTTATTTTATTTTTCTTAAGCAGTCATAGTTTGAGTCTGAGACCACTACGACTTTGAAGTAAAAATTATTGTCTTACTAAATGAAGATTCAATGCAGACCACACCTTCATTATGCATAATACGCTTCCTTCAACTAAATTGATGAACTTTAGAATTTTAATATTAAAATGATCAGGGATTCTTGGGTTACATAGCATTTTGATATTACAAAATCCTAAGTACTTAGCAGGCGTTTGGTAGAGTGCATTAAAAAAAAATATATGCATTAACTTTATGTATTACTAGTATTTTGTTTGGTACATCTTTTCAATATATGTATAATTAATACTTGTATTAATTATACACTATATTTGGTATTAAGATGTATATAACTAATACATGAAAATTAATGGTATTAATAATGCAATGGGTTCTAATGCATGCATTAGCATGATAAAAGATACAATTACCCCTCAAAGCCATTTTCCTGTCCTTTCCAACATATTTGTGAAGGGTATTTTTGTAAACAATTTTTTTTTTGAAATTATGCAATGCATATTATTTTTAATACACCAAATCAAATACTGTATAAAAAAATAATCTCAGCATAACTAATGCAAGCATAACTAATAATAATACTACTAATACAAGCATTACTAATTAATATACCATATTCTGCACTATTCTGATACACTCTACCAAATGATCCCTTAGTGTTGTAATGTCTAATTTTTAACGTGCAGCATAATGACTTATTACCCACATTTCCTTTTTACATTAGTAGTAGCAAGAAAGTGGCCATTAGTCTTTTGTAACTCTTCTTATCACTAACACATTATTTCTCTTATTAGTTTACCTCATTATACCTTGTAATTTATGTAACTTTTAGGTCATTCATTTACTCACTTTACTATCCCGCCTTCTTCTTATTCAATACAAGAAAGAATTTTTCATCTATAAATATTGGTGGTCTTGCATTATATTGTGTACATATAAAAAATATATTATGTTTATATTTGAGATTAGTGTAGTACGGAAAGAGAGAGTTGAGACAGAAAATATTCTAAGTCTCCAACTAAACTCACTATACAAAAGAGAGTAATTATATGTTGAAGAAAGGTGTTCTTTTGGTGCTTTGGACTCTTCAACCTAATCCGGAGTTGTTTGAGTTGTACGATGTTCTTGGGTTGTTGTATACTAGAGGGGACAAGTCAAAAGAGATACTGCTGCATCGGTGTAGATTATGCCACAGTGAGCTTGAATTTTCTTAAGGAGAATAATATATTTTATTCATTTTATTTTCAATTGTAATTATTGTAATTTATGGTATATTACATCAACGGGTATTACATTTGATTGTGTCAAGCAAAGGTAGTTCTCATTTAGTATTCATATTATTCACGATAACAGTAAACATGTCATCTCGCAAATTGGCACTCCTTCATCGCACGGTACAAAGTGGCAATGGGCATACTTTGCTCAACATAGACTATTTCTGGCTTCCCACAAACTCCACAAATCATGACTGCTTCATCCATTTTTGTTTTCACGTTCCTTTTTTTTGCTACTTAAACTACTCCACAAAATCTTTTATTGAACCATGCCAACCAAAATTTGATTGAATCCGATATTGTTTTACAAAATGACATTCTACCAAGTAATGTTTCACTGTCTCGGCACTGGCAAATATATATTTCTTCTTTGAAAATCTCTTATAAGTAGGTAAAATATTTCTCAAAGCTCTCTGGATAAAGCTGCACACCATGGGAGATAATGCGATGCTCCAAATAAACTTTTAAAGTAGTTGATTCTGCGGATTTGGTGTTATGTTATAGGGAAAAGGGTAAAAAATGTCCTTCTACTTTCGCCTATTAGCTGTGTTTGTCTTAAGTTATATTATAGGGTCAAATATGTCCATGTTGTTACCAAAGTATGCAAAAATGTCCCTATTATGAATGGAATCCCCCAAATTAAACAAAAATATCCAATCTATACTACCTAAAAAGCATGAACTTAAAAAATTAAAAGTGAAATTACTAAATTACCCCAACTCATTTAATTAAAACAAATTTATCTTAATTCCAAAATTACTCCCAGGTCATTTAATTTAAATTAGATTTTACAACCCTACTCGAAGAGGCACCAACAAACCAGAGTTTCAGACGCCAAGAAGAATTTTAAGATTTTAAGTTTTCTGTCATTGTTGTTGTTTCTTTCATTAAAGCTAGCCAAAACATTTGCACAAAATAACAGATGCCAAGAAGAACAAAAGTCCTTGGATGAGATGTCAATAGAGAGAGCAGAAAAGCGCTCCGCCCACAAAATCAAGCTATAAATCTCTTCATATGAAGCTATAAATCTGTTTTTAAATATTTCTCTTTTCTATATAATGCATTCTTATATTCATTCTTGCGTTGTGTGAGTCATTTTTAAGAAAACAAGCATGATTATGGTCTAAGATTTCTATTCTTATTTTACTTGCTTATTCTCCATTCGGTAATGCGTTGCTAAACTCTCTGGCTACTATTTTCACTTATTGATATTGTTTTGTTTGTGTAGGTCATTTTTAAAAAAACAAACATGATTATGGTCTTAAATTTTTATTATTATCTTACTTGTTTATTCTTCATCCGGTAATGTAGGTCAATTGAATAGGTTATGAAAGTATTAATCATTCGGAGTGGTTCAATTATACCGTACAAAAATCTTAGGCACGAAGACATTTATCGAACTATAAAAGTTGTTGATGACGAGGTAATACTATTGACTTTTTGTATTAAATTATCATATCATTGCATATTACCTTACTTCAAGACATCAAATGTTTTCCATATCCTTAATACGGGAAAAAGATCACAGCAACGCCATTTCATAAGCATGTAAAAACATGAAAAGACTTCTTCAAAGTTCAAACCAAATAAGAGTTACTATATTGCTAATGGACGCTTTGATCGTATCAACACCCTACTCTGCGATTCACAAAGACAATGAACTTGTTTTTATGGATAATACCATCGTCAAGGAGTCTAAAAATGATGTTTCTACCCACAATTTCTTAAATGGTTTTGTATTCTTGAAATATGCAAAAACGTTACCTGATGGCACTATATTTGATAATCTCTATACTGGAATTAATATATTTTCGTTAATAACTAAATACCTATCACTAATTTAAATAACTTTCACACTTTCCAGACTTAGTTTGTATTTTAGTTACCGTGAATCTTTTCATTGAAAAAAGGCAGAGCAGGAGAAGAGATATAGTTGTTACGAATGAAAGATAAGTTAAAATTATGCAAATTACATGTTGCATGTGCTATTCGAGTCCAATCGTGAATGCGTTTGATTATAGATTCTCAAATATTTTTGGCAAATATTATTTGGGTGAAATTTCATCATGTGTTTGGCCATAGTATTTGAGAAACACATTTCATTTTTTTAAGAAATATGATTTATACCTATAAGTTTTAAAAATTATTAAAACTAACCATAAGTTTGTATTACATAGCAAGATAGAAATGTCGACGTAATAAGATTCATGACTTCCGCAACAAGTCAGTTGGATCTTCGTTGCAGCAAATAACAAGTAGTGAAGCACGACTATTGTTCCTTTCAAAGATAAAAGTTGATGTAGAATTTGAATAAATAGAGGGTGTTTTATAAAAGATAAAAATTTGATGTAGAATTGCAATATACAAATGCAAATTGTAATGATTTTTCAGTATATATACATACAATTGTTCAATATGTATTTGTCTTACAAATTCAATGGTGTAATATATAAATTTTAATTTTAATATACAAAATATGCAAATACAACTTGATACAATTATATCTGCGTGAGTATGTCATATGCAAATATAATTGAAGTATAGCATATACAAATTGGTTCCTCTCTCGCCTCTCTCCTTTATTTAAATACTAAAATTTAACTTTAAAAAAAAAAGATCTTTGAATTAAAAATATTTTACTTATTGTGAAAACCAACACTTTGATGAAGAAATATGAATTTTGGAATAATGTTTTTCTCTTGTTTAAATTTTTTTCATTCAAGTTTCTTGTTTGGAAATAGAACCTTCGTTAAGGATTTTTTTTCTTTTTTAACTGAATCTTCATTAAAGTGTAATCTTATTAATTTTTTCAAATCACACGCGTGATATTAGTAGAAATTAGGACTCATTAAAGATTTTTTTCCTTTTTCAACTCAAACTGTTACCCAAAATTTACTCTCCCATATTTAATTTATATTTGTATTTTATTCTTACAAAACGCGTAAAATACATTTAAAATGGCAATATGTTGTCGAATTTGTTGCTATCGCTGGTAATTATTAAATTGTTGCTATCTCCTCCTTAATTATGGACTCATATTTGCTATTTGTGAAATTTTCTCTTTTAAGAAACACCCCCTCCCCCCTTGAGGGAGGGTGTATCAAGCCAGAACACCCGGCCCAACCTACACTCCTACCCCTTCGCCCTTTGGCCAGTGCGCCGTACGATCTTTAGTGGTTCGGAGCCCGGACTAATTGACAAATATACTCTTGTCAATAGATTGTTAATAACAATCAAGGATAAAATAAAGATCGCATATAATTGACAAATATACTCTTGTCAATAGATTGTTAATAACAATCAAGGATAAAATAAAGATCGCATATAAGAGAGGGAAAATGACGATTGCCCAAAGTTGAAGAGGGTAGCGCACCCTCATTCTAAAATTGAATTATTTTGTTGCAATTTACAAATTACCCTTTATATATGTTTCTTCCCTTGAATAAATTATACTCCCGTTGTTTCAATTTATTTGACTAGATTCGGAGTACAAGGTCAAGTTAACTAATGCTTGGTGTGAATTTGAATGTTGAATCTTTAATTTTTGTTGTAAAAAAATTATATATTTAGAAACTACTTAAAAAGTATTATAAGTCACATGGCGTACGTAGGTGCTCATTCTAAAATTGAATTATTTTGTTGCAATTTACAAATTACCTTTCTTCCCTTGAATAAATTATAGTGAATGTTTTTTTCTGGCAGCTAATTTAGTAATGGGTTCCTAGTATGGTAAGGTTTAGGAATAGGAATAGGGTTAATCTCTTTTAACACCAAAAATAATCCTTTTCCTAATCGGACAAGGTTTCAATTTCAGAGGTTTTGCTTCCAT
Source organism: Jaltomata sinuosa (assembly GCA_003996215.1). NCBI lineage: Eukaryota > Viridiplantae > Streptophyta > Magnoliopsida > Solanales > Solanaceae > Jaltomata > Jaltomata sinuosa. The sequence goes on from QJPP01000200.1 coordinate 87,655, forward strand.
ATAAAGGTGTGGATACAACAATGCACATGCATCGCAACTTACAACGAAGATGACTAAAATTACTATCAAGAAAGAAATCTCTTTTGACGTCAAGAAGATGAATGAAATTACTATCAAGAAAGAAATCTCGAAAGAGGAGAAGATAAATGAAATTACAATCAAGAAAGAAATCCCTATTGACATCTCAAAAAGGAAGAAGATGAATACTAGCTCCGCTAAAGAAATTCATTCTGATATTGTGTTCGAAGTGCTCACTCGGCTACCCATCAAGGACTTGGTCAGATGTAAGTGTGTATCGACATCTTGGTCTTCAATGATTCGTCAACCTGAATTCATGAAAGCTCATAGGGCTTGCGCTGGTATACTCGTCCATCTCTTGCCCATCTATTCTCCCCTGCGTGGAAACAACATATTAGATATGATGAAAGGCTTCTTTTACGCGTCCATAAATTATGGTAAGAATAATCAAGTGTTCACTCACCGAGTACGTTTGCCTTATATTGGTGGTTATAATGATATTACCCCGGTTGTAAATGGCCTTGCTTGCCTTTACACGGGTCATCAAGTTTCACTTTTTAATATATCTACTCTTGAACTTATGGAGCTCCCTTCTTCAAGTATACGGGGAGAAGGGCTAATTAGTGTTTGGTATGCTCTTGGTTTTGATCCTAAGGATAATGTGTACAAATTGCTTAAAGTGAGTAAAGTTGCCAATCAACTAGTCTATGAGATTCTCACTCTTGAAACAAGTTCAAGATCGGCGTGGAGATGGAGAGTGATTGTTCAGGAAGGTTTGCCTCGATTCAACTCTGTTAGCGTTCAAAGTTACTTTGTGAATGGTATAATCTATTGCAAGTTTAGAGCTCCCAACACCTACTGCGATGTAGGGAAACAATCTCTTCTTGCATTTGATGTCCACAAAGAGCGTTTCACAATTTTCAATCTACCACGCGTGCCCTCACATATACGTTCAATATTTGACCGAAGTTTCACAGTATTTGGTCAATTTGAAGGGCGTCTAGCTCTAGCACGTGTTAAGAAGACACAATTTGAGACGGTTTTGGAACTGTGGGCATTAGAAGATCATCAAAACTCTACATGGAGCAAGCACAAAATCGACATGCCTAATGAACTGGTTAGATACTTTTATAAGGTCACACCTATCGGGAATCTTCCATCCGGTGAGTTATTGCTTTGCTGTTCAAATGCAACACCACAGACGAACCCATTTTATATTTATGATCCCATCAACAAGAAATTTAGAAAATTGATGGTTGAGCTTCCCAGTTCACTAGAATTGACAGCGCTATCTGCTAGTACTCACATAACTTGTCTTATGGAGAAGATCACCCCACTGCACGATTTAGTCGGTTTAAGAAAGAATGATTAATTATTTTTGTAGGGTGTCTGCCAATTGTGATGGAAATGTTTATGAATCTTATTTGAAATTCCAGTAGTATTCTACTTTTAGTTTTGTAACTCAAATTTAACATATATGAGCTAGTTACCTCATGCATGCTTTTTAATTAAGTTAAGATTTCTAGTGGAATCAAGTGTTAAGGCTAAGGCCATTCTTAGGCAACAAAGATCAAGGGGAAGTTTTCTAACTTTCATGTGTTCAATTCATCAATTTACGATCAATTAGTTACTATTTCGTTTCTGGCAATTTTGATACATTTGTTTCATCTCTTATTTTTATTTAGTATTTTAATAAATCTTGAATATTTATTTCTATTATTTTTACATTTTCAATTTTTGTTAATTTAATTATCATGATGAATACGCTAAAAAAAGCAGGTAAAGCTGTTAAAAATCCTTGTTCCGGTGGTAATAAGAAAAAATCTTGTTCTGGTAGGGGTAGTACAAGTACTAAAACGTATTCTCGTATTCCTCTAATACCACCTAGTGAAATAGGTGACATAGGTGTGAGTGAACATGATATGAATTATTTAGAACAAAAAACTTAAGGTATGGAAGAAGAGAATGAAGTAGAGGTAGACGTAGATGATGATGATGATAATACACCTACTAGTTCCGTTATTGCTCAGTTTTGAACTCAAGGTTAGAATCATCCTCCTCTGCCTAAATCCCGAAAACGAACTAGTATAGTGTGGAATATATTTACTCAAGTAGAAGGTACAAATATTGTTGAATGCTCAATTTCAGGCGAAATATTAACATAAGATTGGAGGTAATAAAATGGGGACGGGTTAGTTGACGAGACATTCGGATAATAAACATAAAGGATGGAGAGAAGTTAGAAGGAGGTGAGGGTGTTACAGGGGGAGCAAACCCAAAGAAGATTCAACCCATGAATCGGTAAATTATTGGGACCTATAATAATAATAATAATAATAAAAATAATAATAAAAATAATAATAATAATAAAAATAAAAAGAACCCTCGAGAGTTAGTGAAAATGATAGCATTGGATTTTTTTCCTTTCACGTTTGCTTAAAGTGAATAAAGTTGACAATCGCTAGTCTATGAGATCCTCACTCTTGAGACAAGTTCAAGATTAGCGCGGAGATGGAGAGAGATTGTTCAGGAAGGTCTGCATTGGTTTAACTCTATTATCTATAGCAAGTTTAGAACTCTGAACATCTTCAGTGATGTAGGGGAACAATATCTTCTCGCCTTTGATGTCCACCAAGAGCATTTAACAATTTTCAACCTGTGGGTGCCCTCACAAATACGAACAATATTTGACATAAGTTTCACAGTATTTGGTCAATTTGAAAGGCGCCTATCCCTAGCACGCGTTAAGAAGACACAATTTAAAATGGTTTTGGAACTTTCGGGTTAGAAGATCATCAAAAATCTATATGGAGAAAGCACAAAATCGGAATGCCTGATGAACGCGTTAAGAACACAATTGCTTTACTGTTCGAATGCCTCGCAGCAGCCAAACATGTTTTATATTTATGATCCCATCAGCAAGAAATTTACAAAATTGTTGGTTGAGCTTCCCAATTCACTCCATTTGAAAGGACTATGGGTTAGTGCTCGCATAACTTGTCTTATGGAGAAGATCACCCCACTGCATGATTTAGTCGGTTTAAGAAGGAATGATTCATTAATAACTTTTGTACAGGAAATGGTTGTGAATCTTATTTGGCCCTTTATCGATTTGCCTCGGGGCCGTAGCTAAGATTTGAAACTTATGAATTCTGTAAATATTAAATATTTTTTAAGAAAAATATAAAATTTGAACCAAAGCTACTGATTTCAGTCGAACTCGTACTCGTCACTCTCCCTCTGCCCCTGCATTATTCACATAGTAAGGTCTCAATGAGTACTTATTTGCATTATGATCATGGTCATCATAATGAAAGTATGAGATGGTGAATTTAATTGTCTCGTCTTTCAGGTAAGTTGATTCATAATTGGTGAAAGGCACATATAAATAATGGAGAATATAATGCCAATATTTCAAAGATTTTACTATTCCTATGGTCTTGTAGATCAGTGGCTTTTGATATTTAAATTGTCTATTGACAAATCGGAATATGATTTTAGCACGTTGATATGCTATATTAAGAAAATATTTACCATCAATAGCAATAACAGTTTTTTTAACTAGACACTTATAATACAGTTTTAATACATATTACAGAGAACAATTTATAAAACACATATAATACAAGTTTTATATATGGATAATATATTTGTCACACGCTTTAATACATTTATAATACATTGTGTCAGTTTTTTACCAAACAAGCATAATATATTTTAAAACACTTATAATACATATATATATTGCATGCACAATTTACTTTTAATACACAGTGCAGATTTATCATAATATTGCTATGTATTATTATAGATGATAAAATAAAAAGTATAGCTAAAAACAGTAATTATTTATACTCACCTAAGTAATTTTCTCAAATAATTTTATGAGATACATAACTATTAGTTAAGTGACCATTTGAGCCTTCGCCCTTTGGCCAGTGCGCCGTACGATCTTTAGTGGTTCGGAGCCCGGACTAATTGACAAATATACTCTTGTCAATAGATTGTTAATAACAATCAAGGATAAAATAAAGATCGCATATAAGAGAGGGAAAATGATGATTGCCCAAAGTTGAAGAGGGTAGCGCACCCTCATTCTAAAATTGAATTATTTTGTTGCAATTTACAAATTACCCTTTATATGTGCGAGGGAAAATGATGATTGCCCAAAGTTGAAGAGGGTAGCGCACCCTCATTCTAAAATTGAATTATTTTGTTGCAATTTACAAATTACCCTTTATATATGTTTCTTCCCTTGAATAAATTATACTCCCGTTGTTTCAATTTATTTGACTAGATTCGGAGTACAAGGTCAAGTTAACTAATGCTTGGTGTGAATTTGAATGTTGAATCTTTAATTTTTGTTGTAAAAAAATTATATATTTAGAAACTATTTAAAAAGTATTATAAGTCACATGGCGTACGTACGTGCTCATTCTAAAATTGAATTATTTTGTTGCAATTTACAAATTACCTTTCTTCCCTTGAATAAATTATAGTGAATGTTTTTTTCTGGCAGCTAATTTAGTAATGGCTTCCTAGTATGGTAAGGTTTAGGAATAAGAATAGGGTTAATCTCTTTTAACACCAAAAATAATCCTTTTCCTAATCGGACAAGGTTTCAATTTCAGAGGTTTTGCTTCCATATAAAGGTGTGGATACAACAATGCACATGCATCGCAACTCACAACGAAGATGACTAAAATTACTATCAAGAAAGAAATCCCTTTTGACATCGCGTTGAAAAGGAAGAAGAAGATGACTATCGAGAGAGAAATCCCTTGTGACATCTTCAAAAAGAAGAAGATGAATATAATTACTATCAAGAAAGAAATCCCTCTTGACGTCTTGAAAGAGAAGATCAAGATGAGTGAAATTACTATCAAGAAAGAAATCCCTTTTGACGTCAAGAAGATGAATGAAATTACTATCAAGAAAGAAATCTCGAAAGAGGAGAAGATAAATGAAATTACAATCAAGAAAGAAATCCCTATTGACATCTCAAAAAGGAAGAAGATGAATACTAGCTCCGCTAAAGAAATTCATTCTGATATTGTGTTCGAAGTGCTCACTCGGCTACCCATCAAGGACTTGGGACGATGTAAGTGTGTATCGACATCTTGGTCTTCAATGATTCGTCAACCTGAATTCATGAAAGCTCATAGGGCTTGCGGTGGTATACTCGTCCATCTCTTGCCCATCTATTCTCCCCTGCGTGGAAACAACATATCAGATATGATGAAAGGCTTCTTTTACGCGTCCATAAATTATGGTAAGAATAATCAAGTGTTCACTCACCGAGTACGTTTGCCTTATATTGGTGGTTATAATGATATTACCCCGGTTGTAAATGGCCTCGCTTGCCTTTACACGGGTCATCAAGTTTCACTTTTTAATATATCTACTCTTGAACTTATGGAGCTTCCTTCTTCAAATTTACGCGGCGAAGGGCTAATTAGCACTGTTTGGTATGCTCTTGGTTTTGATCCTAAGGATAATGTGTACAAATTGCTTAAAGTGAGAAAAGTTGCCAATCGACTAGTCTACGAGATCCTCACTCTTGAAACAAGTTCAAGATCGGCGTGGAGATGGAGAGTGATTGTTCAGGAAGGTTTGCCTCATTTCAACTCTGTTAGCGTTCAAAGTTACTTTGTGAATGGTATAATCTATTGCAAGTTTAGAGCTCCCAACACCTACTGCGATGAAGGGAAACAATCTCTTCTTGCATTTGATGTCCACAAAGAGCGTTTCACAATTTTCAATCTACCACGCGTGCCCTCACATATACGTTCAATATTTGACCAAAGTTTCACAGTATTTGGTCAATTTGAAGGGCGTCTAGCTCTAGCACGTGTTAAGAAGACACAATTTGAGACGGTTTTGGAACTTTGGGCATTAGAAGATCATCAAAACTCTACATGGAGCAAGCACAAAATCGACATGCCTAATGAACTGGTTAGATACTTTTATAAGGTCACACCTATCGGGAATCTTCCATCCGGTGAGTTATTGCTTTGCTGTTCAAATGCTTCGCAACAGACGAACCCATTTTATATTTATGATCCCATCAGCAAGAAATTTAAAAAATTGATGGTTGAGCTTCCGAGTTCACTAGAATTGACAGGGCTATCTGCTAGGCTATCTGCTAGTACTCACATAACTTGTCATATGGAGAAGATCACCCCACTGCATGATTTAGTCGGTTTAAGAAAGAATGATTAATTATTTCTGTAGGGCGTCTGCCAATTAAGATGGAAATGTTTAGTATTGTAAATCAAATTTAATATATATATGAGCTAGTTATATCTCATGCATGCTTTTTAATTAACTTACGATTTCTACTGGAATCAAAAATTTTGTCACATGCTTTTTCGCCTCTCCATACATGCAAATTGCAATTAGCTCAGTGTATCTTAAAGTATGAAATTAAGGTCATGTTTATGAAAACAAGACAACAGTGTAACCAAAACACAAATCCAACAAGCAAATAGCTGTAAGAATACTTTTGTGCTACCTTTAGAGGTTAAAGCATATCACCATATGTGTTCATGTATATTGGCTATAAAGTATCATTTAACAATTAGAGATTGATAGTCCCAGTTACTTTTATATTTTTTTTAAGAAAGATCTCTTTGTGGCTATTAGTATATATGGCTATTAAGAGAGATCTTTCCAGTTACTTTTAAATAGTCCCAAGTTCTCCTTTCTTTATTTCTCTGTGTATTAAGTAGCATTTCTTTTTCCATTCGTACTCCCCCAGGAAATTCATTCGGATTTTATCAATGAAATTTATAGTAAAACTTTGGAGGTGATATATTTTGCATGAAGAGTTAATCTAAATAATGGTCTACCCACAGATTAAACTAAAAATAGTCACTGGATATATAATATAGGTATAATTTATGTACAATATGTGTATGCAACAATATTGGGAAAAATAAACAGTAAATCTGCCCGACTATTCATGTAAAGATCCCTTTTTGCATAGCATGGTTGGGAATTGGCAAGTAAAGTGGATTTTATAAGTGTCATTTTGGCTAAGTTCAAATGTCTAGCCTTCAACACCCTTAGTCTAGTGTTTAATCTATCAATGATGTATTGATAACCTAAGGGTAGAATAGATATTTAGAAAAGTTAATTAGGAAAAGGAGGGGAGAATGACTATTTTTCAAAGTTAGGGGAGGAGGAGGGGGGGGGGGGTTTAATTTTTAAAGCAAATTAAAGTTGGAGGACGTAAATGATTTTCACCCGTTTATATATGACAAAGAGAATTTTGATAAATACGGATTAAAGCAACGAAAGTATACAAAGGGAATATACTCAAAAGACATCATCTACAAAGAAGAATTGGTAAGATATGATTGTATTACATATTTTTATACTATAGATACATATACTATATATTAATGAGAAATACGTGCATGTCTCATAGGAGCAAACTATTTATAACTAAATAACTCTTACAAAAAATACCCCTAACTAATTATAAAAATGCCCCTTCCCTTTTCCTTGTAGTTTTTGTAGTTATTTAGCTCCCTTTTCATTCTTTTTTCTTTCTAATGTCTATAATTCTTTTCTTTTTTCTTCTTTTCTCCTTTTTTTTCTTTCTTGCTTTTCTTTTTCTTTATTTTTTCTTTTTTATGTTTCTTTGTTTATTTTATTTTTTTCTCAAATTATGTTATTATTTTTTTACACCATAATTTGATTAATCCTAAGTTTTAACTTCTTCTTTTTCTACTTTTTTGGTTATTTATTTTTTATTTCTCTACTTCTTCTTTTTCTTTTTTACTCCCCTTCTTTGTTCTCATCTTTTTTCTTATTTTTTCTCCTTTATTATTCATTTATTTTGTTCATAAATCATGTTATTTTTTATTTTCTTCTTTCACCATAATTAATTTTGTCTCCTTTTTCTTGTCGTTTGTTCTGTTTTCTCTTTGTTTTTTAATTTTTTTATTTCTTATTCCTTTTTTAATTTTTTTTCTTCCATAATCTATTTTTATTCATGATATTTTGCTCTTTTTATTTTTTTTCTATATAATAAAAAAATATAACTAATATAGTAAACATTCGCCCATATTTTTTAATTTTTTTCTACTCCTTTTTTTCTCATTTATTTCTTTATTTTTTAATTTTTTTCCTCCTTTTTTGTTCATTTATCTATTTTTCTCAAATCATATTGTAATTTATTTTTTTATCATAATTTAATTTCATACTCAATTTTAGCTCCTTTCTTTTTATTTTTCTATCTTATTTTATTTATTTATTATTTTTTGTTTTATTTAATTATTTTTTCTTTTATTTTTTTTCACAATCTAATTTCATTCACACTCATTGAGATTTTCTTCTGTCCTTCAGTCTGACATTTTTCGATCCTCCATGATACCATCACAATCTATCTATATGCTAGCGTAGTATCATGGACAATTGCTTCAGTTCTTTATTGAGATACTCCTTAATATACCATCACAATATATCTAGATACTAGCATATAGTATCATGGAGGACAACTTCAATCCTTCAATGAGACACTCATCAGAATATCATCACATATATCTACATACTGACATGGTATCATGGAGGACTATTTCAGTCCTTCAATGAGGCCCTCTTTAGTGCTCTATGATACCGTCACAATATATTTATATACTGACATGATATTATCCTTCAATGAGACACTTCTCAATCCTCCATGATACCATCACAGTATATCGATATACTATGATGGTATCATGGATGACTATTTTAGTCCTTCAATGAGATACTCCTTAGTATACCACCATAGTATATCTATATACTGAAATGGTATCATCCATCAATGTTAGTCATCTATGATACCATCACAATATATCTATATATTGATATGGTATCATGGATAACTGTTTTAGTCCTTCAATGAAACACTACTCAGTATACTATCAAAGTATATCTATATACTGACATGGTATCATTGAAGACTATTTCTGTCCTTCAATAAGATACTTTTCAATCCTTCATGATACCATCACAGTATATTCATATACTATCATGGTATCATTGAGGTTTGCTTCAGGCCTCAATGATACCATCACAGGATATTTATATATTGTCGTGATATCATTGCTTTATGCTTCAGTCCTTAGTGAGACCTCAATGATATCATCATAGTATATTTATATACTGGCATGGTATCATGGAGGAAAATTTTAGTCATTTAATGAGACACTCCTTAGTATACCACCACAATATATCTATCTACTAAAATAGTATCATCCATCAATGAGACAATCCTCAGTTCTTTTTTATACCATCACAATATATCTATATACTGGCATGGTATAATGATCGGGTCCGTCGTTACGGATAAATCATTTGTGCCAATTTTTAGAGTTAGAAAACTTTGGATTTGGGAGTTTGAAATTCTGGGCTAGGCTAGTCTCAGCCGGATTTAGAGCGAGGTATGGTCTAGGTCAATCCAGGTAAGGATTGGGTTTGATGTCTTGATTTGAGCTAGTTTTCCTTGTAGCTAACACATAAAGAATTCTGGGAGACTTTTCGGAATCAAATTCGGGTAAGTAGAACTCCCGGAATCGAGGTTGACGTGAAGGGGTTGTTCTGAGATGTCAAAAAAATAAGTGTGTTGTAAAATGGACTAGTTTTCAAGATTTTATGACTTTCTATCCCGTGTCAACTGCTACGGCGATTGACACTCCACCATGACGACCTCCGCTGCAGCGGAGAAATTACCGCTACAGCGGAAGTCAATGATGGTCAGCCTCCGCCATAACGGATGACTCCGCTACGGCGGTACCGCTATAGCGGAGCGGACCGCTATAGTGGAGCATGACGGGATATAATGCAGAAATTTCTCCAAAACAGTTCAGTTTTTCTTGAAATATTTTGGGAGAAGAAGGGGGCGATTTTGGGCTATTTCTACCAATTTTTTTATCATTTTTCGTCCTAAAGGTAAGGATTCAACTCCCCAAACTCTGTGATATCTTTTCTATGCTATAGAATTGCTAGGGGTAGACTTGGAAAAAAGTTTGGGATGACCTAGGAATGGTAAAATCCGGAGAAAAGGGGGATTCTAGGGTGCTAGAGTTCTTGGGTTTTGATTCTTGATAATGGGTAATGATCATTTAGCCATAATTCTCTAAGGAAATCCGTAAAAATAATGAATTTAGGTGGATTAATGGTGGAAAATCTTGGGAGTGGATGGAATGATCATGGTTGGCCTGGGATTTGGGAGTTTTCATAATCCAGGTAAATTGTAGGCCATAAGAATTGATTTTGGTTACTGTGTATTATTTCTAGACCAAGAACAAGCAAGGGATCCTTAAAAGGGAAAAGCTCCGGCACTGTAGAGTTTGCTTATTTGAGGTAGGTGATGATTATTGGTTCTTGTATGCATTGTGTATTTGTGTACTCATGTCTAAGTAATTGTGTGGTATGCATTGCTTAGGAAATGGTTAAGAATGTCCAAAATTATATTTTCAGTCTTGTAAGATGAACTAGGTATGTTGCTTGTTGGTTTACAAGTGTGATTGTTCATTGTTTGTGACTGTGAATTTGTGTGACATTCGGTTGGCTCGGGTACCATGCTTGGTACGGAATATACTAACGATTGGCTCGGGTACCACGCTTGGTACGGGATATACTAACGGTTGGCTCAGGTATCACGCTTGGTACGGGATAATACTAACGGTTGGATTGGGTACCACGCCTGGTACTGGTTTACTTTCTTGTATTCTGCATCTTTATTAATGGTTTCCTGAGTGGACCGGGTTATGTTTATGAATTGTGGTTATGTATTTTGGTCCTTGAGATCCAGATTGTTACATTACTTTATGAGTTGGTCTTGGTGTAGACCGGGTTATTTTTCTGACACTTAGGTGTTGTCTAGAGGGGATCCAGGGTGGGTCTGAGATATGTAACGAGGCATAATTGTTATTGTTGTGGATTGTTGATCATAACTGTGAAGTGGTTTACATGTGGGAAACGTTAGGTAGAGACTTGTAGTCTAGGAATACCTGTTGACTTACCTATGTGTTTTTGTACTCTTACTTGATTTCTATACTGCTCATGCACTGTTTATTTGGAATTGGCTGATGATCCTACCAGTACACGGGGGTTGTGTACTGATACTGCACTTGCTTGTCTTTTTGTGAGTACAGGAAATCTTCCAGTGGTTGACGCATGACCTCACTTGTAGGCCTGACACTTTGAGATATCAAGGGTGACTTGTTCGACCAAGCTGCCTTGATTTCCATCTATTTGAGTTGTAGCCAATTTGTTTCGGGCTTAGACTATTTTTATTTTTGGGATTGCATCCCCGTACTCTAGTTTTGGTAGATGTTTTTGGTACAACGACTTTATGATTCTAGAGTGGGATTTCCGCAGGTTACATTATTTGTATAGAGTTGATTTTAGTATGATTGATTGCTAGTTTACATTTTCACACACTGGTTTTAAGCTGTTAGGCTATGCTAAGAGTGAGACTCTATTAGTTCGCTCATCCGGGGGTTGGGTGGGTGCCTTTCATGGCGTTTGGATCGTGAAAAAGATGGTATTAAAGCCCTAGGTTCGTTGATCTCATCGTACCAAAACAGGTTTAGTAGAGTCTTGCGAAATGGTGCAGAGACGTCTGTACTTTTCTTCGAGAGACTATAGGACTTTAGGAAACTATCTCTTCTTTCTTCCATCGTGCTATAACTTGATTCCAATTGGTATCTGGTGATACAAATTGGTATCTGACTCTTTCACTCTTTTGTCTGCAGATGGTTAACACAAGAAACAACGGAGCTAGACCGGTGGTCCCAGCAGTGGGCCCGGCTATCCGTGGTAGAGGCAGAGGAAGGGGCAGAGGATGAGGAAGGGGCACATCCGCCAGGGGTGGGGCTCAAGCTGTTGCAGGAGTGCAAGAGGCAACCCCTTCCCCACCTCAGGAACAGGTTGTCAAAGATGTGGAAGTTGTTGTGGAGGATGAAGGGGTGCGGGGGAAGGCAAAGGAGGCACCGGCTGGAAGTGCAAGCCTTCCTTCTATGATGCTCGAAGCATTTCAGTAGGCTTGGAACTTCTTGAGCGATTTGGTTGGTGTTGGAGCCATACCCGTGGGCGTTACAAACCAGGCTCTGGGCACTCAGCCACCAGATCCTACGGCTCCTAGGATGGATGCAGCTTCAGGCACATGTGATTTCTTTAGGCCAATGCTAGGCCCAGTGATGACAAGAAATGAACATGAGATGCAGAACAAGTTTCTCAAGATGAAACCTCCTACGTTTCAGGGTACTAACATGGAAGATGCTTATGAGTTCATACTGGATTGTTATAAGAGGTTGCACAAGCTGGGCATCGTGCAACAGTATGGGGTTGAGTTTATCATATTTCAACTGCAGGGTGATGCCAAGCAGTAGAGGAGATATCATATGGAGTGTCGGTCATCTGTTTTACCTCCACTGACTTGGGAGCAGTTCCACTCTCTTTTCTTAGAGAAGTACGTACCCCGTACCTTGAGGGACAAAAAAAAGGATGAATTCTTGAATTTGGAGCAGGGTAGCATGTCAGTATCTGCTTATGAGGCAAAATTTTATGCCTTGTCTCATTTTGCTACACAATTGTTGGGTTCCGAGGAGGAGTGGGTTCGGTTGTTTATCAAGGGTTTGAATACTGAACTTCAGGTATTGTCTGTGCACATGACTTCTTCAGTGAAAGGCTTCAATAAAGTGGCATATTATGTGAAGAAACTTGAGGGAGTCAGGCAGGCGGGGTAGGCTAAGGAAGGTGTTAGCTAAGAAGCCCCGAAATGAGGGAAATTATAGTGGTTCGTACTCTAGGGATCAGAATCAGCAGGTACACTCAGCCCGTCCTATTCTGTCAGCTCTTCCAGCTGCTACAAGTGGTCGTCCGAGAGCTAATCAACATTTTTCAGCTCCTAAGGGCCAGAGAGCTTCTTATTCATCTGCTAGCAGGCCTGCACTTGACCGCAGTTATTTTCATTATGGTGATCTGGGCTACTTTAAGAGGGAGTGCCCTTACAGGCAGACCAGTAATCAGGTTCAACAGCAGCCCAAGGTTGTGGTCCCGGCAGGTAGAGGTGGTCATGCTAGGGATCATCCACAGGGTGAGCGAGGTAACTTTTAGGGAGATCGGGGAGATAGAGGAATTGTATTACAGAGTTGACATACAAAATACAAAGAAAAAGAGAAAGAGAGAGAGAGAGAGAGAGGTGAAAATACAAAATACAAAGAGGGAGAAAAAAAGAGAAAGGACGGGGGGGAGAGGATATAGAATACAAAATACAACGAGAGAGATATAAAGAGAGGGGTGAAAAATACAAATATACTTGAAATTTAAAATATAATTATATGAAGCTGGTCATAAGAATCAGATACAAAATACAAATACAAATGATACAAAAATATAAATATACTTAAATATATTTTTACAAAATACAAGTACCAAATGATACAAAAATATAAGTACCAAAGATACTCGATTTCATTGATACAAAATAAATGATACAAATACAAATATACAGACATATACAAATATAAAATACAAATGAGGTAGTCAACTATAAATACAAACATAAAATAAATGATACAAATAATATAAATATGAATATAAAATACAATCACATACAAATATAAAATAAATGATGCAAATAAAAGATATGCCAACTCAAAGAAAAGGTTAAAGCAGGGTACGTGGGAGATGATTGGCTAGTCCCGGGTGGAAAATATATTGTGTGAAGTGGCTACAAATGGAAAAAAGGACCCGGAGATCGCTAGCAGCATTAGAGAGGAGTGTAGAACCCTATGAGTGTGCCCAAGCACTGTTTTATCAGTTGGCTTGTCATGCACAAAAGGATTCTTACACGAGAGAGACTCAAGAAGATGGTTATAACTCAAGATGACACCTGCCTACTTTGTTGGAGCCAAGTGGAGACAGTAGGTCACCTCTTCTTTGAGTGGACACAACGGCACATTCAGAATCAAGAGCTGGATGGCTACTGGAAAAGACTAGATAGAAAAGCCAGGGAAAAAATTAGTAGAGCATTACTTTGGGCACTGCTTGCAGTAACTATTTACCACATCTGAAAGGCTCGAAATGAAGTATTATGGCATCACAGAGTGCCTCGGCCTCATGTGATATGTCGTCAAGTCCAACAACATTGCACATCACGGTATATGTACAGACCCCCAATGAAACAGACAAGCACAAACAGGACATGGATAGAAGAACTACTAGCTAGAAGTAATGTATAGCAAAAGAAAATAGGGGAGCATTTGCTTGGTTTTGATTTTTATTTGTTTTCTTTGTTGCAACACATATAACTCTTGATGAGGATTCTTGGTGTTTAATAAGATAGTTTGTTCGACCAAAATGATGCAAATAAAAAATAAAATATAAAATACAAAGAAGGAGAGAGAAAGAGAGAGAGGTGAAAATGCAAAATACAAAGAGGGAGAGAGGGGGGGGGGGGAATACGAAAACAAAAAGGGAGAGAGAAAGAGAGAGATTAAAATACAAAATACAAAGAGGGAGAGAGAGAGGGGGTGAAAATACAAAATACACAAAGGGAGAGAGAGAAAGAGAGAGAGAGAGAGTGAAAATACAAAATAATACAAAGAGGAAGAGAGAGAGAGAGAAAGAAAGAGATGTGAAAATACAAAATATAAAATATAAAGGAAGAAAGAAAGAGACAGAGAGAGAAAATAAAGAGAAAGAGAGAAGAGCGAAAGACTGAGAAGAGAGAAATAGGGAGAGAGGCGAGCGAAATTCAGTAGAGAGGTGAGAGAGATCTTTATTTTTTTTAGCTTAGCATCTCAAATAGTAGCTATGAATTATAAATACCAAACTATAGCTATACATCTCCCAATTAAGCCCAAACTATAGTCATTTTTAAAGTTCCTCTATTATTTTCCCTATACTTCTCTCTTTTCCACTCATTTTCCAACTCACGCACAAACCACCAACTATTAATATACATATATATATACACAAGATATACACTAATAGTTCGCCACAAAGTATATATCCGTAACTTTTCCATTTTAGGAGGCAAATTCGGAGGTGTGATAGAACCCTCCCCTTAGTAGGACGGTGTATCGAGCCAGAACACCCGGCCCATCCTACACTCCTACCCCTTCGCCCTTTGGCTAGCGCGCCTTACGCTCTTTAGTGGTTCGGTGCCCTGATCGATTGACAAATATACTCTTGTCAACAGATTGTCGATAACAATCAAGGATAAAATAAAGATCACATATAGGAGAAGGAAAATGACGATTGTCCAAAGTTGAAGAGGGTAGCGCACCCTCATTCTAAAATTGAATTATTTTGTTGCAATTTACAAATTACCCTTTATATATGTTTCTTCCCTTGAATAAATTATACTCCCGTTGTTTCAATTTATTTGACTAGATTCAGAGTACAAGGTCAAGTTAACTAATGCTTGGTGTGAATTTGAATGATGAATCTTTAATTTTTGTTGTAAAAAAATTGTATATTTAGAAACTACTTAAAAAGTATTATAAGTCATTGTTGATATGAACACTACAAGAACAAAATTTATCAATAGTGAGGCAGATCAAGTGTCCCGAGTTCTAAATACAATCAGAGTTTTATTTTTCAGATCTATAATGACGATTTTCAATTTGTTTTTTGAGATCTATGTTCTAAATACATTCGAAATTTTAATTGTAGCTTTGTATTTATTTTATTATTTTTCTTCACTCTTCAATTGTATTTATATAGTGGAAGAGTTGTATATGTATCAATATGTACTTAGGTATTTGTATTTTTATTTCCAATGGTAATGTACAAATGCAAATGTAAATTGTATTTAGTGGAAGAGTTGTATATGTATCAATATGTATTTAGGCATTTGTCTTTTTATTTTCAATTGCAATATACAAATGCATTATTGTAATGATTTTTCAGTATATATACATACAATTGTTCAATATGTATTTGTCTTACAAATTCAATGGTGTAATATATAAATTTTAATTTTAATATACAAAATATGCAAATACAACTTGATACAATTATATCTGTGTGAGTATGTCATATGCAAATATAATTGAAGTATGTCATATACAAATTAGTTCCTCTCTCGCCTCTTCCTTTATTTAAATACTAAAATTTAACTTTAAAAAAAAAGATCTTCGAATTAAAAATATTTTACTTATTGTAAAAACCAGCACTTTGACGAAGAAATATGAACTTTGAAATAATATTTTTCTCTTGTTTAAATTTTTTCATTCAAGTTTCTTGTTTGGAAATAGAACCTTCGTTAAGGATTTTTTTCTTTATAAACTGAATCTTCATTAAAGATGTAATCTTATTATTTTTTTCAGATCACACGCGTGATATTAGTAGAAATTAGGACTCATTAAATTTTTTTTCCTTTTTTAACTCAAACTGTTACCCAAAATTTACTCTCCCATATTTAATTTATATTTATATTTTATTATTACAAAACGCGTAAAATACATTTAAAATGGCAATATGTTGTCGAATTTGTTGCTATCACTGGTAATTATTAAATTGTTGCTATCTCCTCCTTAATTATGGACTCATATTTGCTTTTTGTGAAATTTTCTCTTTTAAGAAACACCCCCTCCCCCCTTGTGGGAGGGTGTATCAAGCCAGAACACCCGGCCCAACCTACACTCCTACCCCTTCGCCCTTTGGCCAGTGCGCCGTACGATCTTTAGTGGTTCGGAGCCCGGACTAATTGACAAATATACTCTTGTCAATAGATTGTTAATAACAATCAAGGATAAAATAAAGATCGCATATAAGAGAGGGAAAATGATGATTGCCCAAAGTTGAAGAGGGTAGCGCACCCTCATTCTAAAATTGAATTATTTTGTTGCAATTTACAAATTACCCTTTATATGTGCGAGGGAAAATGATGATTGCCCAAAGTTGAAGAGGGTAGCGCACCCTCATTCTAAAATTGAATTATTTTGTTGCAATTTACAAATTACCCTTTATATATGTTTCTTCCCTTGAATAAATTATACTCCCGTTGTTTCAATTTATTTGACTAGATTCGGAGTACAAGGTCAAGTTAACTAATGCTTGGTGTGAATTTGAATGTTGAATCTTTAATTTTTGTTGTAAAAAAATTATATATTTAGAAACTATTTAAAAAGTATTATAAGTCACATGGCGTACGTACGTGCTCATTCTAAAATTGAATTATTTTGTTGCAATTTACAAATTACCTTTCTTCCCTTGAATAAATTATAGTGAATGTTTTTTTCTGGCAGCTAATTTAGTAATGGCTTCCTAGTATGGTAAGGTTTAGGAATAAGAATAGGGTTAATCTCTTTTAACACCAAAAATAATCCTTTTCCTAATCGGACAAGGTTTCAATTTCAGAGGTTTTGCTTCCATATAAAGGTGTGGATACAACAATGCACATGCATCGCAACTCACAACGAAGATGACTAAAATTACTATCAAGAAAGAAATCCCTTTTGACATCGCGTTGAAAAGGAAGAAGAAGATGACTATCGAGAGAGAAATCCCTTGTGACATCTTCAAAAAGAAGAAGATGAATATAATTACTATCAAGAAAGAAATCCCTCTTGACGTCTTGAAAGAGAAGATCAAGATGAGTGAAATTACTATCAAGAAAGAAATCCCTTTTGACGTCAAGAAGATGAATGAAATTACTATCAAGAAAGAAATCTCGAAAGAGGAGAAGATAAATGAAATTACAATCAAGAAAGAAATCCCTATTGACATCTCAAAAAGGAAGAAGATGAATACTAGCTCCGCTAAAGAAATTCATTCTGATATTGTGTTCGAAGTGCTCACTCGGCTACCCATCAAGGACTTGGGACGATGTAAGTGTGTATCGACATCTTGGTCTTCAATGATTCGTCAACCTGAATTCATGAAAGCTCATAGGGCTTGCGGTGGTATACTCGTCCATCTCTTGCCCATCTATTCTCCCCTGCGTGGAAACAACATATCAGATATGATGAAAGGCTTCTTTTACGCGTCCATAAATTATGGTAAGAATAATCAAGTGTTCACTCACCGAGTACGTTTGCCTTATATTGGTGGTTATAATGATATTACCCCGGTTGTAAATGGCCTCGCTTGCCTTTACACGGGTCATCAAGTTTCACTTTTTAATATATCTACTCTTGAACTTATGGAGCTTCCTTCTTCAAATTTACGCGGCGAAGGGCTAATTAGCACTGTTTGGTATGCTCTTGGTTTTGATCCTAAGGATAATGTGTACAAATTGCTTAAAGTGAGAAAAGTTGCCAATCGACTAGTCTACGAGATCCTCACTCTTGAAACAAGTTCAAGATCGGCGTGGAGATGGAGAGTGATTGTTCAGGAAGGTTTGCCTCATTTCAACTCTGTTAGCGTTCAAAGTTACTTTGTGAATGGTATAATCTATTGCAAGTTTAGAGCTCCCAACACCTACCGCGATGAAGGGAAACAATCTCTTCTTGCATTTGATGTCCACAAAGAGCGTTTCACAATTTTCAATCTACCACGGGTGCCCTCACATATACGTTCAATATTTGACCAAAGTTTCACAGTATTTGGTCAATTTGAAGGGCGTCTAGCTCTAGCACGTGTTAAGAAGACACAATTTGAGACGGTTTTGGAACTTTGGGCATTAGAAGATCATCAAAACTCTACATGGAGCAAGCACAAAATCGACATGCCTAATGAACTGGTTAGATACTTTTATAAGGTCACACCTATCGGGAATCTTCCATCCGGTGAGTTATTGCTTTGCTGTTCAAATGCTTCGCAACAGACGAACCCATTTTATATTTATGATCCCATCAGCAAGAAATTTAAAAAATTGATGGTTGAGCTTCCGAGTTCACTAGAATTGACAGGGCTATCTGCTAGGCTATCTGCTAGTACTCACATAACTTGTCATATGGAGAAGATCACCCCACTGCATGATTTAGTCGGTTTAAGAAAGAATGATTAATTATTTCTGTAGGGCGTCTGCCAATTAAGATGGAAATGTTTAGTATTGTAAATCAAATTTAATATATATATGAGCTAGTTATATCTCATGCATGCTTTTTAATTAACTTACGATTTCTACTGGAATCAAAAATTTTGTCACATGCTTTTTCGCCTCTCCATACATGCAAATTGCAATTAGCTCAGTGTATCTTAAAGTATGAAATTAAGGTCATGTTTATGAAAACAAGACAACAGTGTAACCAAAACACAAATCCAACAAGCAAATAGCTGTAAGAATACTTTTGTGCTACCTTTAGAGGTTAAAGCATATCACCATATGTGTTCATGTATATTGGCTATAAAGTATCATTTAACAATTAGAGATTGATAGTCCCAGTTACTTTTATATTTTTTTTAAGAAAGATCTCTTTGTGGCTATTAGTATATATGGCTATTAAGAGAGATCTTTCCAGTTACTTTTAAATAGTCCCAAGTTCTCCTTTCTTTATTTCTCTGTGTATTAAGTAGCATTTCTTTTTCCATTCGTACTCCCCCAGGAAATTCATTCGGATTTTATCAATGAAATTTATAGTAAAACTTTGGAGGTGATATATTTTGCATGAAGAGTTAATCTAAATAATGGTCTACCCACAGATTAAACTAAAAATAGTCACTGGATATATAATATAGGTATAATTTATGTACAATATGTGTATGCAACAATATTGGGAAAAATAAACAGTAAATCTGCCCGACTATTCATGTAAAGATCCCTTTTTGCATAGCATGGTTGGGAATTGGCAAGTAAAGTGGATTTTATAAGTGTCATTTTGGCTAAGTTCAAATGTCTAGCCTTCAACACCCTTAGTCTAGTGTTTAATCTATCAATGATGTATTGATAACCTAAGGGTAGAATAGATATTTAGAAAAGTTAATTAGGAAAAGGAGGGGAGAATGACTATTTTTCAAAGTTAGGGGAGGAGGAGGGGGGGGGGGGTTTAATTTTTAAAGCAAATTAAAGTTGGAGGACGTAAATGATTTTCACCCGTTTATATATGACAAAGAGAATTTTGATAAATACGGATTAAAGCAACGAAAGTATACAAAGGGAATATACTCAAAAGACATCATCTACAAAGAAGAATTGGTAAGATATGATTGTATTACATATTTTTATACTATAGATACATATACTATATATTAATGAGAAATACGTGCATGTCTCATAGGAGCAAACTATTTATAACTAAATAACTCTTACAAAAAATACCCCTAACTAATTATAAAAATGCCCCTTCCCTTTTCCTTGTAGTTTTTGTAGTTATTTAGCTCCCTTTTCATTCTTTTTTCTTTCTAATGTCTATAATTCTTTTCTTTTTTCTTCTTTTCTCCTTTTTTTTCTTTCTTGCTTTTCTTTTTCTTTATTTTTTCTTTTTTATGTTTCTTTGTTTATTTTATTTTTTTCTCAAATTATGTTATTATTTTTTTACACCATAATTTGATTAATCCTAAGTTTTAACTTCTTCTTTTTCTACTTTTTTGGTTATTTATTTTTTATTTCTCTACTTCTTCTTTTTCTTTTTTACTCCCCTTCTTTGTTCTCATCTTTTTTCTTATTTTTTCTCCTTTATTATTCATTTATTTTGTTCATAAATCATGTTATTTTTTATTTTCTTCTTTCACCATAATTAATTTTGTCTCCTTTTTCTTGTCGTTTGTTCTGTTTTCTCTTTGTTTTTTAATTTTTTTATTTCTTATTCCTTTTTTAATTTTTTTTCTTCCATAATCTATTTTTATTCATGATATTTTGCTCTTTTTATTTTTTTTCTATATAATAAAAAAATATAACTAATATAGTAAACATTCGCCCATATTTTTTAATTTTTTTCTACTCCTTTTTTTCTCATTTATTTCTTTATTTTTTAATTTTTTTCCTCCTTTTTTGTTCATTTATCTATTTTTCTCAAATCATATTGTAATTTATTTTTTTATCATAATTTAATTTCATACTCAATTTTAGCTCCTTTCTTTTTATTTTTCTATCTTATTTTATTTATTTATTATTTTTTGTTTTATTTAATTATTTTTTCTTTTATTTTTTTTCACAATCTAATTTCATTCACACTCATTGAGATTTTCTTCTGTCCTTCAGTCTGACATTTTTCGATCCTCCATGATACCATCACAATCTATCTATATGCTAGCGTAGTATCATGGACAATTGCTTCAGTTCTTTATTGAGATACTCCTTAATATACCATCACAATATATCTAGATACTAGCATATAGTATCATGGAGGACAACTTCAATCCTTCAATGAGACACTCATCAGAATATCATCACATATATCTACATACTGACATGGTATCATGGAGGACTATTTCAGTCCTTCAATGAGGCCCTCTTTAGTGCTCTATGATACCGTCACAATATATTTATATACTGACATGATATTATCCTTCAATGAGACACTTCTCAATCCTCCATGATACCATCACAGTATATCGATATACTATGATGGTATCATGGATGACTATTTTAGTCCTTCAATGAGATACTCCTTAGTATACCACCATAGTATATCTATATACTGAAATGGTATCATCCATCAATGTTAGTCATCTATGATACCATCACAATATATCTATATATTGATATGGTATCATGGATAACTGTTTTAGTCCTTCAATGAGACACTACTCAGTATACTATCAAAGTATATCTATATACTGACATGGTATCATTGAAGACTATTTCTGTCCTTCAATAAGATACTTTTCAATCCTTCATGATACCATCACAGTATATTCATATACTATCATGGTATCATTGAGGTTTGCTTCAGGCCTTAGTGAGACCTCAATGATATCATCATAGTATATTTATATACTGGCATGGTATCATGGAGGAAAATTTTAGTCATTTAATGAGACACTCCTTAGTATACCACCACAATATATCTATCTACTAAAATAGTATCATCCATCAATGAGACAATCCTCAGCACGTGTTAAGAAGACACAATTTGAGACGGTTTTGGAACTTTGGGCATTAGAAGATCATCAAAACTCTACATGGAGCAAGCACAAAATCGACATGCCTAATGAACTGATTAGATACTTTTATAAGGTCACACCTATCGGGAATCTTCCATCCGGTGAGTTATTGCTTTGCTGTTCAAATGCTTCGCAACAGACGAACCCATTTTATATTTATGATCCCATCAACAAGAAATTTAGAAAATTGATGGTTGAGCTTCCCAGTTCACTAGAATTGACAGGGCTATCTGCTAGTACTCACATAACGTGTCTTATGGAGAAGATCACCCCACTGCATGATTTAGTCGGTTTAAGAAAGTATGATTAATTATTTTTGTAGGGCGTCTGCCAATTAAGATGGAAATGTTTAGTATTGTAACTCAAATTTAATATATCTCATGCATGCTTTTTAATTAACTTACGATTTCTACTGGAATCAAGTGGCCTTAGCTTGCAATTAAAATTGCAATAAGCTCAGTTTTAGAACAAGTGTATCTGAAAGTATCAAATTATAAAACGTTGACCAGTATATATGCAATTGCAAAATGAGTTCAAAAATATCATACAAATCTATTTGATCATATATATAAAATCATCCCTAACTGTTTGATCATGGCCAACTCAAATTCTTAAACTAAACTACTGTTCCAACCTAATGTTTGCATTATAAATGACCAGCATCCGGACTTAATGGAACCATCAAAACTCAATTCCGAACAATTTGACCCATTTTGTTGACTTTGGTTGACCTTCCACATTTCCAAATTCCTAGAATTTAATTTCCTTCTCCAAAATGCATTTGAATGTCGCGGTAGCTGTGTCATCTATCCCTGCAAATCATAAATTACATTTTGATGCTATGAGAAGGGTCTTTTAGCTAGGGGAAAAGATCCCTAATACTCAAAACGACCGTACGGGTCGTTACAGCCCTACTCAAGGCACTTATCCCTCCATGACCACTTCAAATTCGATATATAAAGGGTTATCTACATGTGTAAAAGAGAACCACATTGATGATGTCCTTTTATTTTATCTACATGTGTAAAAAAATGCAAATAAAATATTTTTTTTATTTTATCTGAAAATGAAATAAACAAAAATATGTAAATGCAAATTCATTATCTTAGCTAAAACCTTTTGTTTGGATAAAAATAATAGAGATATAAATGTACTTTTTCTACAGATTTTTCAAGAAAATAAAAGGAATACAACTGGAATAAATAATTGAAGGGCTAAAGAAGAATTTAAAAAAGAATAAAGGTAGAATTCTAGAGGCTAAGATTGAGCATTTTCATAGAGGCGATTTTAAGATTTTTAGAACATGGGTGCGCACTACTTTGAAGAAAAAGAAAAAATATATGTAGTGGGAATTGAACCCAAGACCACAAGATAAATAATTCAACCTTTAACCAAGTGCACCATTTAGTCTCCTTATAGCATGGGTTTCAGCAGTTAATATTATACTAATGTTATAAAATATATATATATAATATCTAATTTTACGGGAAGACCACGGGTTTTCGTTCCCCATTTTTTTTAAGGGAAAAGGACATGGGTTGACCCTTTTTAAAACAAATGGCCCAAGTTTGGTCTATTGGACATTTGTGTACCATTCGGCCATTTTAATTTCACTGAATGGTCATTTTCAATTTGGTCCATTTCGAGCCCATTATGCAGCTTTTTATTTATTTTTTCGCTATGAGCAGCTCAAGGTGTATATAAAGTATATAGAAACTGTATAATTATTGTATAGAATATCTATATGTACAAGATGTGTATAGAAACTGTATTATTGTTATAAAAAATATATATATGTATCATTGTTGTATAAATATGTATAGAAAATGTATAATTGCTATATAAAAACTGTATAATTATTGTATAGAATATGTATTTTGTATATGATATGTATAGAAATTATATCATTATTGTATAAAATATGTATAAATATAGAATATTTATAGAAACTGTATCATTCTTGTATAAAATTATATTTATCACGATTATATATTAAAAAAAAATATCATTATTGTATAAAACGTATATGCTTCTTATATATTTCAACTAAACTTGCACATTATCATTTGAATATTTTAAATATATAAATAAAGTGTATAATAATTGTATATATTTTATAATTATACATTGTGTACATATTGATTATACATTTATTACACATGAATTATATATAAAAAAAATATGAAAAACTAAATTACATTGACTTTTTTCTATTCTAACTATCTTTATTCTATTAGGAAAAAGAAAAAAAAATAAGAAAATCATATTTGATTGTAAAAAAACAGAGCAGATTTTTCTTTTTTTTAACAATAATGAAAAAAGAAAAAAAGAAGAAGAAGATGAGGACAGTAGTAGCGAGAAAAGGCCAAAATGGCTACTAATTGGGAATGTAAATTCAGTGGCCATTTCGGTGGCAATTTTTTGGGCCGAGTGATCATCTTTGTCCATTCCCCTTTTTTTAACGTAAATTCGCCCCTGAATTTTTCATGGGTCAAGTTGGGCATTATCATGGGTTCATTTGGGCTGATAATTTGTGATGGGTTAACTTAGGCTATCCCAATCAGCCCATCTTCAAAATTGCTCGGGTCCAAACCAATTAAAACTTGCGCGGGTTAAATAGGCTAGATAAATTTAGGTTAGTTTTGGCCCTGACTGAAATGATTACTAGAAGTTTTGAACTATCAACTTTGTTCTTACCTTAGACCGAGACCCCTCCAAAGCTTAAAAGATCTTTTTGACTCCACTTTCAGACGTATGAAAATTGAAATAATAAATTTAAAGGTAATAGAATTAAATATGAGAATTACTTATTAAAATGGAAAGTAAGGATTCGAGTGATTGTAGCAAAATGCTCGAGTAAAAACATATACACTATAATTGAAAATTGTTGTTCATGAAAATTTAAAACTTGCTTTTGCTAGGTCTCTTCACCAAAAATAATTTAAGTAGAATTTTGATACCAATTTAAGAGAATATATTTGAGAAGAGAGATGCTGAAGAAGTTGTCCTCAAAGGGTAAAACAAAGAGAAAATTGGATTTTCTGGATGTCCGAGAAGAGGCCTCCAACTTTATGTTATGGCCTTTTCATAAAGCACGCTACTATATGTGCTAATTACTCAATGAAATGATAGTTTCAATAATTAAATAAGTTGTTCGAGATTAGTTTTGGATATATATATCTGATTCGGGTGATCAGTATATCTCAGATACATGCGCACATTAAACAAGGAGAAAATTATGCCTATAACAATTTTTGAAGATCCTGTGTATCCATGAGCTAAAAAAATAGAGCAAGAAATCTAAATTCTCTTCTATCAATATTTCATCGCTGCAAGAAATCAAATTCAAGTGATTGTATTTGTAATTCACTTTATCTAGGATTTCTAATTGACAGTATTAACAATGACTATTTTTATTTGTGTTTTTACAATGTATCTGTGTTTCATAGTTTCATGTATATGTTTGTATCCAGTGTATATGTATCTAATATCAGTTTGATGTATTCAATATCAATTTCATCTAGTGTGTCTAGTATTAACTTAATGTATTCAGTATCAATTTCATACGATGTATCTAGATACATATATCTGATGTCAAATATGCACTGATACATTCATCAAAATAAGCCAGTATTTAGTGTATCTATGCATAGATACATACTTAGAAGAAGAAAAAAAAAAAGAAAAATACATATATACACCTACGAATAAATATGCAATGTATCTGTGCATGTTTCGTATAATTCGCTTTTTGCTAAAATCATCTTTAGCAATTGATGAACTTGAAAAAAACTTGATATAAATCCTAAACTAATTTGAAATTACAGAAGTATGTTTTCTTTCTTCAAAAATTAAACACACTATTTCCCAAGGTCTGCTGAGAATCATTATCCGACGACTCTCAAAGTAAAATTTCTAAACTAAACAATCGTCTCTCAAAGGCTAGACAATCATTATCTGGCAAAATCAAAAATCGAATGAGAAACTCCGGTAAGTTTTTGGCGTTATGCTATAAGGAAAAAGATGAATATATAGGAAAAATTTAAGAGATGGAGCACGATTGGAAAGAAGTAGTATGATTAGGAGGAGAATTAAGTGATAAATATAGGGTAAATTAATTTTAGGCTAAAAATAAAGAGCGTGTATATGTTGCAGAAAGATCATGGGTTAGCTAGCACACAATCACACATAAAGCAGATAGAAAAAAAAAATACAAGGATTTAATGAGGTTCGGCCAGGAGCAGAGCTAGGTGGGCGGGAGAGGGTTCGTTCGCCAAAAAATTACACTATATATATAGGGGTTAAATCTACTTATTTTGTATATTTACATTGTAATGAACCTCCTTGACATAATTGAAAAGCGCAACTTAGTGGTTAAGGGGGTTCAAGTCTTCTCGCAAGTTGCCGATTCGATTTCCACTAGCACTTGGTTTTCCCTTTTTTTCAAGCTTCAATGCTCCCCTAAGCTTGGCCCACAATTTCTTTCAAGGCCCACAATTTCTTTTCATTGGTGATAGACTCAACTATATACCGTTCTTTAACTTTTTAGTACTACAAATTAGAGATTTATTGAATAATTAATCTAGAGCTCATTCTTCATTTATGAAATAAAAATAATAATAATTCTTACAAACAAGTAAAATTAATGGAGAGAGGATAATAAGTATAGTAGTATATGATTACAAAGTTTGTTTTTAAACTATACAGAAAACAATTAGAAAAAATGACACGGTGTATCAACTGAGGCACCAAATTGACAAATATTAGCCATGTTTTGAAAAATTGGCATGAAATCCCTTTTAGGCTAAAAATTTTGCAAAACATAACCCCATAACAGTTTCCTTAAAAGTAGTAAAATATATTTTATTTTTCTTAAAATATAATACCCTCCCTCTCTTCTAACTTCCAACCAAAAAATCTTCTTAAAACTAGCAAAAATTTCTAAAAATTAAACTAGAATTGTTTTCTGTTAATTGTTGTGCAGTTATTAAATATTTTTAATAACTTTCACTATATTTTTTCAATTGGGTCACTGTCTCTTTTCCTTCATATTTTTTTTAGTCAATTGCTAGAGTTATATGTATGTAAAATTGTGGAGAGATATTAATATAGTGTAAAAAAGATTAAATTGAAGGGAGTAATAAATAAGAATAATTTAGTTAGATTATCCTCTATTTAATATTCTTAAGGAGTATGAAAAAAACATAAAAAATAAAGTGATTAGAAGGAAATATTATTTATTATTTATGATTTTTTTGATATTGAGCTTCATAGCTCATTTTTTTCCGTTTTAACTTGATATTATTTAGGGGTGTTTGATATTGAATTTTTTATTTTGAAAGACTTTGTAGGGAGTTTGAACATTTTTATCAAAGCGGTCATAGATTGGGAGTTCAAACTCATTTTTTATAAAAATAATTTTAAAAAATAAAATTGATTAAAGTTGAATATCATTCATGCAATAACAATTATTTTAAAAAAAGGATACACATAAAAACTCGTGTATATGTATGTAAAATTATAAAAATATTAGGGCAAACAAATATATATCAACTTTTATTCTAAATTCAAGAGTAAGAGTGGTTCTTCTAAGAAATGTATTAAAAATTAAAATATATGATATATGAATTTATATAAATTGATGCAGAATTGTATAACAGTCTAATGTATATGTCTTCAAATTGAATGTATATGCAGTTAATATTAGCGGAAATTCATCGGTGGCCCCCTAAAGTTGGCACGACTTTTAACTAAGACACCTCAACTAAGGATTGTTCATTTTAAACACCTCAAGTATGGGTCCGCTGTGTCATTTTGACACTTTTTCGACAATCAACTACATTTACAAAGTGTGTGTGATACACTCGCGGATGAGATGGCATGATGACAAATTAAAAGAGGACACGTGGAATTTGAATGTAAAATAATAATTTAAAAATAAATTTATATAAAAAAAGAACAATCTATTTTTTAGCAAAAATAAATTTTAAAAAAGTACTTATTTTCTATACCCCACTCCAACTTACCCCCCCACCACCTCACCCCTTTCTTCCTGGCGTCCCTTTCGAACCCCATTCTTCTTCCAGCTTTTTTACTTCTTTTTTTTTTTATTTATTTTCATTAGATATTTATTTTTTTCTTGTGGATTTGGTAGCTTAGAGAGTTGATTGACCTCAACAACGTGCTTTAATTTTGGTTCATTCTTCTTAATATATGGGTTAATTTGTTCAAACCATCACCATAGGAAGATAATGAAAATTCATTTTGAATTATGCTAGTAATTGAAGTCAATCCATTAATCTTATTTTCTCGATAGTGATTTTTCGCGGGATTCTGACGTACAACTAGCACTCTTGGATACAGATTAGGAGCTTCTCTTTTTCTTTCAATTTTTTGTGTTTTATTATTTTTCGTGTCAAAATGACACAGGGGGACTCTACTTGCGGTGTTTAAAGTGAACAACCCTTAGTTGAGGTGCCTAAGTAAAAGTTGGTGTCAACTTAAAGAGACTGCCGAGGAGTTCCGCCTTAATATTATTTATACACAAGTGATGATATGTATAAAATGCTGGTCATATGTATTAATATGTTTTGAATGAAATATATCTTTTTGACGTATATATAAATGTGCAATATATTTATTTGTACTAATAATGTATATAAATAAAATATAATTTATGTATACATACTGCAATTATCGTATACATCAATTAAATTTACAAGTCAATTTTTATGAATAAAATTTTATGTAAACATGTAATATATTAAATTATTTTATGTAGTTGCAACGATAATTGTTATTAATATTACTATGTATAAAAATAAAATATAATTTATATATACTTACTGCAGTTACCATATACATAAACTGAATTTATACGATAATTATTATGAATAAATTTATGTATACATATGGCATATTTTTTTTACTACGTATACATTATGCAGTTATAACTATAATTATTGTTAATATTCTTATGTATACATATAAAATATAATTTGTGTATACATATTGTAGTTATTGTATACATTAATTAAATTTACACATAAATTATATTTTATTTATATATATGAGAATAGTATATATATATATATATATATATATATATATATATTATATATATATATATATATATATATATATATATATATTAGAGAGAGAGAGAGAGAGAGAGAGAGAGAAAGAAAAGATAGGAATAAAAAAATATTCATCCCTTAAAATGTGCATAGAGAGAGAGAGAGAGAAAGGTGGAGTAGGTGGTAGGGATAAAGAATGAAGAAGAAGATGAAAAAAAATTATTTTTTACAAAAAAAAATATTTCTCACGCGCTAAGAAGGAGTGCAATACACACAATGTGCTTAGTCAGCAAAAAGAGTCAAAATGACATAGCGAGACCCTACTTAAGGTGTTTAAAGTGAACAACCCTTAATTGAGGTGCCTACTTAAGGTGTTTAAAGTGAACAATCTTTAATTGAGGTGCCTAAGTAAAAGTTGGTGCCAACTTAAAGGAGTTGTCGATGGGTTCAGCCTTAATATTACTTATACACAAGTGATGATATGTATACAATGTTGGACATATGTATTAATGTGTTTTGAATGAAATATATCTTTTTGACATATATATAACTGTACAATATACTTATGTGTACTAATAATATATATAAATAAAATATAATTTATGTATATGTCGCGCCCCGTTTTCCCTCGTGGACGAGCGGGTTTCGACGTGACAACTCTCTTTTTAGGAAGAGAGCGTGAAGAGTCGCCACCTAACGAATTTTAAGGCGCGTTAGGGCGCCGTTCTAACTAACTACAACTAAATTAGATTTTTTAAGTCTACGCAACCAGAGAATCGGGTAAGGGTTCAAGTTACCTCGAAAGGAAGGTGTTAAGCACCTTTCGAGGTCCACAAATGTGGGTCCCTGCCGGATTCGTTATTTATGTGGGAATTGGTGATAAATAATAGGTCGATTAATTAAACTATAACTATGTAATCAAACAAGTAAGACTTTGTTTAAAACAAGTATTTAAGACAAATTAATTACTAAATCTAAGTGAGAAAATCATGCGTGCATTAACACAAGTAAATAAATAAACGAAAAATCAGATAAGCGAGAAGTCAGAAGTGACACAATGATATAGGAAAAGAGACCTAATTACTAAGTGACTTAGTTGACTACCCCAAACAAATAGAAAGAAACAAACTTAGGTTAATTTAACCTATTCGGATCAGCGCCCGGCTTATTATCGGAGACAATTCCAAAGATATTGTCGTATTCTGCTCGGGTCAATTTCCATCATATCCGTCTATCTACCCGCCTAAGTTGGTTGTTAAAATTGTTATTGACCTAAAAGCGCACTAGAAAAAATGAAAGACTAACGCGTCTTAAGATGCCTACCCGTCCCAACTTAACGTCCAAGAGGCGTTTGGACTTACTATTTGGGTATGGGACTAGACAAATAAAATCTTAGGTTTCCTAATTAGACACGGAAAAGCGTCAAGCAAGAACAAGAAGGGACTTTAAATCAAGTAGCATATAATGATTTCATAGAAGCCTCTTAATTAATTAAAGGATAACTAAGTGATTAACATACTTCAAACATTACGCCTTCGTATGATTAAACCTATAGGCATGATTCCTAATGCAGAAATTTACTAATTAAGTCCTATGAGCATAATATCTAGCAGTTTATCGTGCTGAAATTGGTTTTGACATGCTGGAAACAGTTTTAACCTGCGCGTGATCTAAACTGATTTTGAAGCTTAAGATATGGTGACTAATTTATTTGAAGTGCTGAAACTGATAACTAATTGACATGCTGAAAATTTGTTAGTCCTATAGGCATAATCTCTATTTTTTAACTTGCAAAATGACTAATTCAATCATGCTGATTGATTTTAATATGCTGAATTAAATTTGACAGATTTAAACATGCTGAAAATTGAAACTAACATGCTGAAACAAGTTTAAATCCTATAAGCATGGTATCTAAATGAACTAATATGCTGAAGCAAATTTAAATCCTATAGGCATAATATCTAAATGAATTAATATGCTGAAGCAAATTTAAATCCTATAGGCATAATATCTAAATGAAGTAACATGCTGAAAATGGTAGTCGGATAATTAAATATGCTGAAAAGAGGGTTTAACATGCTGAAATTGGGTTAATACGCCGAAATAAATTTGAATCTTATAGCCATGATATCTGACTTAAGTTGAAACATATATTAATCACATAAGCCTGGTTTAAAGTGTCGAAACTGATTTTAATATGCCGAAACTGATGACTAAATAAATTAAAATTCTGAAACTAGTTTTAACTTATACATGATTTCTGACTCTTAAAAGATGAAGATGATTTTAAAAAAAAAACCTACAACATGGTCACTAATTTATTTTAAATGCTGAAGCTAACTTTACAAACTAAAATATGGTAACTAGTTTATTTGCTGAAACTGGGTTTACAACTTAAAACATGCTATATAAACTATCGGCAGAAGTTATAAATAACATACAGAACTGAGAGTTGCAGGCGTCATAACCTGAATTTAACATGTACATGGAACCTATTGTACCAAATTACCATATGCTAGAAATTCCTTATTAAGCCTATTGATATGTTATTTAAAGTTAACCACCATTTAATCAATATCTATAGGCATGCTTTCTACATTTTTCAATTAGATAGAACACGTAGCACATAGTTTGCCCCTCCCCCATAGCAACCCCTAAAGATTTCATTTCTTATCGAAGTTTATACAATAATTATTACAGACCCAAATGAATGAATATAAAGGAAAACGAATAAAAATAACAGAACTAGTAATTTAAATCTTTTGAGACTCCCAAATCCCAGGCCACTCTTCACTATCTCCAAAAAGATCCGCTACCAAATAACCTGTCAAACATAGTAAACATAGGATTCGGAGGACCTTTTATCACCCATAGGGTTACCCCGACATGTCAGAGTTCCTAAGGATCTCAAGGATCCTAGGCAGTGCTTATGTCGGAGAATGAGGTGCATTAGGCCCTCCATAATTCACCCAAATACCACAGAACAGCCAAGGTGGAGCCAAATATAATTGTATAAGCCAACAAAACTGTCAAACATACAACTAATTGGTTTGTGCTAACGGAAGATTAATGCAGCCAAACAAAAATATAAGTTCATGCTTTTATGAACAACTCACCGATAATCATGGATAACACAGACGATTACACATTCTAAAGGTAAACATGCATATGAATTGATATATACATAGGTAGAGCACTAACCAGTTATCCGCAAATAACAAGAGAATATTCAAGTCGTCACTCTTAGCAATCAGTACCACTTTAGCAGCCAGAAAGAGAAGTCAAAAGAAAGGAGTAGTAGTCTGTCAAGTCTTAGTGATAATGAAAAGAGGGGGACTGCTTTTATAGTGAAAAATAGGAGTCCTTTTGCCAAAGGAAAGAAATTAATCCTAATAATAAATAAGGGGAGCCTTTCCTTTAGTTAATCATAGAGAATCAATTAGTCGTCAGAAAGGAATTTAATTTACCATATATATCAAATAAAGAAAAGTTGCCCAAAATGAGAGAGGGAACAAAATATTTGATATGATAACTAAATTAATTAAAGCAAAACTTTCCATAACTAACGAAACGCAGAAAGGAAAACAAAATTGATTTCGGGAATCCGAGCTTCCATAATTGACAAAATTCTGCAGCTATTCAATTCGTCTAAGGAAAAAGGAATCAATCACATGTAATTGAGGGAGATTTACCATAACGAAGGGAGTAATTACAGTTGTGCAAGGATAAAGAAGAGACAAATTGACATACGTAATCAATTAGCATATTCGACAGGCTTGACTTTACCATGAATAAATAAATCACACAATTATCAACCAAGATCTTTCTTCCAAAATCAGGTGATTGAGCCAATCCAGTCAATACTTTTCAAAATTATCCAAGTACTAAAGCTACTCTAAGATTCGAAATAGTGTATATGCCAAACAATCTGTCCCTTCTTACCATAATACTTTTCCCAAAATTAAGTAATTGAATCAATTAAGGAGAAAATAGTTTAGCATTTTATCATAATAAACCAAGTACTAAGTTGTTCTTAGTCCGTAAAAAGAAGAAAAATCAATCACAAGGATGAATAATCAATTGCGCATCCAAATCTTACCAAGAATAAACAAGTATCCAGGCTTGTTACAATTCAAATAAGGTAACGAGGTTCAATCAAAGGTATGGGGACATGCTGAAAATAATCATTATAAATCAAAATTATTAAAACAAATTGCACCCAAGGCTGTCCAGATTTGATTTCTAGTAAAGAAGTAGGCAGCCAAGTTGAAGTCACCAAATTTGCAAGAATAAACAAGTATCGAGGCAATCCTGCTCATGCAAGGAAAGGAAAACATAAATCATGCTTAGATTGATCAATTGTGACTTAGAGTAATCAAACATTAAGCATAAAAGGGTTTCTAATCACAGAATCAATCAAGTAACAGGATCATAGCCATTATTCTACTCCCATGCTTACAAACAGGCCATATAAGACTTCCTTAAAGCATAACTTTTCCAAGTCATGAACATAGAACTATATTCCAACAACTAGTAAACAAGCTATGAATTAACATGTATAATACATTGGGCAATATAGGGATAATGAGCAAAGGCAAGGTGACCCACAAATTCGACTTAGAACCTAAAAATAGTAGTCAACCATATGCTTGGAAATCAGTTTCACACACAGAGCATACACATATTCGAATTTTTCGAAATCAATTAAAGGTAAAGGTTTGTAAAAGCTGGGGTTTGCCCCCATATAACAGTCTAATAGCGTAATTAACACGAACTTGCAGAATTCAAGCACCAATTCACCAGTCAAATTTTAATAATTTTACCTCTAATAATCTGATAAAATGGTAAAAGAGAAAGCAGATGCCAAAAATTGAATTGTGAACGAGGTCAAACCAGGAACGAGCTTGTGATAGTCCATCAGTATTCGATGCTTTAGCAGAAATCAAGATGAGGCAATAACTTTGGGAACCACTAATCCCAACGCATATTCTGTCAGAAAACGTCGATGGAAGTGGGGTTTTCTGGCCCGCCGACCGGTAGTGGAGGCAGCTGTTTCTGGGGTTTAAAAGGGGAGTGAACAGAGATAGAGATGGAGCGGGGAGCATGGGGATTTGGTGGTTGTTTACTGGCGGTTCACGGTGGTGGCGGCGACTCATCGACCGAAGCGGAGGAGAAAGTGTTGAGTTGGGTTTTCGGATGGGGGGA
This sequence comes from Jaltomata sinuosa, assembly GCA_003996215.1. Classification (NCBI taxonomy): domain Eukaryota; kingdom Viridiplantae; phylum Streptophyta; class Magnoliopsida; order Solanales; family Solanaceae; genus Jaltomata; species Jaltomata sinuosa. The sequence goes on from QJPP01000200.1 coordinate 121,956, forward strand.
GTCTGAGTGGTTGTTTATGGGTTCTGGTGGTCCGTCAGAGCAGCGGCGACGGCGTGGGTTTGGTCGACTGGTAGCGGAGGTGGAGGAACAGAGGGAGGAAAGAGTATGGGAGGTGGTGGTGGTGCCGGCGTTGTCAGCGGCGGCGGTTGGAAGAGATGAGAGAGTTGAGGGAGATGAAGTTGAGGCGGTCATGTGGTGGAAAATGGGGGGAGGGGTGTTAGGGTTAGGGTAGTATATTTGGTGAAAAAGGAAAGAAGACAATAGGTTTGATCTCGGCCGTTGATCGTGTTAGATCAACGGCTGAGATTGAATCAGACTTGGAATTTAAAGTTGGGCCAATTTAGCCCAATTAGGCTAAAATTGAAATAAATTGGGTAGAAAGGGGGGCTAGGATTTAAATAATTTGAGATTAGAAATTGAATTCGGACGGCTATTTAATAAACAAACTACTATGTATATAAAATTTAGTAGATAAAAATAATAATTAACGATAATTATCCAAAGATAAATTATTTCAACAAAAGAATAAATTACGTATATGACATGTAATATCATATGAAATTTATGATAAAAATAGTAATAATAGAGAATAATTACATATTTATACTAATTTTAAAGTATTAACACGTAATTTATTTAATAAAATCAAGTAAAATATACAACAAGTTAATATTTAAAATAATTATTATTATTAAAATAACAGCCCGAGAGATGTATAGGGAGGTCAAAATTGGGTGTCAACAGTATACATACTGCAATTACCGTATACATCAATTAAATTTACAAGTCAATTTTTATGAATAAAATTTTATGTAAAAATATAATATATTAAATTATTTTATGTAGTTGCAACGATAATTGTTATTAATATTACTATGTATAAAAATAAAATATAATTTATATATACATACTACAGTTACCATATACATAAACTGAATTTATACGATAATTATTATGAATAAATTTATGCATACATATGGCATATTAATTTTTTTTCTACGTATACAATATGCACTTATAACTATAATTATTGTTAATATTCTTATGTATACATATAAAATATAATTTGTGTATACATATTGTAGTTATTGTATACATTAATTAAATTTACACATAAATTATATTTTATTTGTATATATGAGAATAATATATATATATATAAGAATAAAAAAATATTCATTCCTTAAAATGTGCATAGAGAAAGAGAGAGCGAGAAAGAAAGAGAAAGAAAAATATATGTAATCTATCATTTAAATTTTAAAATAAAAAAATATTACCCCTTAAAATGTGCAGAGAGAGAGAGAGAGAGAGAAAGAAAAAAGAGAGAAAGTACGTGTGTGCGAGAAAGAAAAAGAAAGAGAGACAAACAATATGTGATTTATCATTTAAATTTAGAAATAAATAATATTATTCCTTAAAAAGGGATAATTGTTTATTAGTTGACTATTTAATGCTAATTAATTAAAGGATTTTTTTCTAATTTTTTTTTACTATAAACTGTCAATATTTTATGAGTATTATATTTATATGTTAATTATATGTAAAATATCATATGTATTTTTACATACTAGTTTAGCACACGTGCGTGCACATATATATCACGTTAATATATTAAATTATATACAAAATAAGATGAAATTTATAACGTTGCAATTAAAATTATAATGTATGCAACATGATATTCATTTAAATCATAAAAATGTGTGTTCTTCTAATTTTAATATATATGACTATAAGCTAAAATCTAAATATTAGGACAATTAATATAAGATAATCTTAATTATTTACCTTGTTAAATAATTATATCAAGTTTTTTAAACACACCCTTTATTGATTGTGATTAATAAGCTATTGCTATCATCATTTACATAATAATTCAGTGACTTAATATCTTAAATATACAGAAAATTAAAATCATCTTTCTCCGATCTCAGCTCCCTATGTCAATCAAACACCCCAAACCTCAGGGCTTAGGTAACTTTGATTATCCTTCAACTTCGGACACAATTCAATATTTTTTGATAATTCTAATTAATTTATATCACAAAGCTGTTATATATAATTTCTATTACAAGGCTGCTATATGTCAACAATACATCAATTTTACATGTTTTCATATAAAAATAATTATATTGAAAAGAAAGGAAGAAATTTATTTATTTTAACTGATAATTGATGTATCATTATTTTTAACCTTTCAAGTTAACATAAAAATAATGAATCAATGGCTAAGGATTACACGCAAATAAAAGAAAAGACATTAAAATCAATAAGGCGGTAGAATGATAGTTAAAACTTGGACCTTTAAATTAGAATACATATTGTTCCAGACTTCTATTAAAAGCATTAACAACGTTAGTTAGAACAATGGCATAATACTAAATAGGAGTAGATGTTCTTCAATAATCGCATCAAACCAATTGCAACCCTAAGAAATACAAGTTAATTTTTACTTTCACAATCAAAATAATATAATGGCATGCTAAAATAACAATTGTAAACTTTTACAACTTAATCAGATGAAAAAGAAATTATAATAAAAGAAATATAATACTTAATATGATTTGGTCAAATGACCTACATATTGAAAAAACTAATATTGAAAACATAAAACTTAATGAAAGAATAATCTCCCCTAAACAAAAAATTTAAGTACTATATTATTTCTAAACATATAAATTTAGAATTCTTTCCTCGGGAAAAGGCATCAAAATTACCTTAAACTATACCCGAAATGTTGAAGACACACCTAAACTATTCAAGTGACCTATTACACACTTCTACTATATAAAACTTAATTTATATACCCCCCGCGACACCCGCACCCAGGCGCGTTAAGCTCAGTCATTTATAGCGCGTCAAACTTAAAAAATATATTTTAAACTAACTTTTTAATCCCCCAACAGTAATAATCTCCCCCCCCCCCCCCCACTTCTTATAACCCGATTGAAAACCCTAATTGCTACAAAGGCAATTGAAGAACCCTAAATTTTAATACTTAAATTGTTCACTCAAAATTGTAATTGAAGCTAGATTTTTTGAAGAAAAGGTAACTAAGTTCTTTTACGCTTTTGAGAGAAAGTATTGTTCTTTTCTCTAAATATTTTTCTTTGATAATGTTATCAAATAGAGCAATCTCAGTTGTTTTTTCTTCTTTGATTGGTTTTCATGTTGTATTATTTTTGTTAATCAAAGTACTGTAATGGCTAGAATAAGCTTGAGTAGACTTTGTAAGCAAGAATAGATCATGAGTTGGAAGAAGTGCGATGCAAACATGAATTTCTTTTGTCTTTGTTAACCTCATGGACCCCAAAAAATTCTGGTAGAAGATATTGGGGTTGTCCATATTATGGGATAAGTGAATTTTCATTCAAAAGTTAATCTTGAACTTTATACGAATTTAATTGCTTTTGTTTTGAAATGCTAGATCATGTAATTTTTGGCTCTGAAAAGATGACTATATTGATCGAAGATCCAAATTTGTTATTCCTAAATTGTTGAAAAGAATTGATGAGCTTGAACAAAGAGTTGAATCTTCTGCAAAATTTGACACTTATGAACAAAATAGAGTTGATGAGAAGCCTAATAGGACAACTAAATCTGTGAAAAGCAAAATAGATATAAACAAAATGGAGTTGCAGCTGGATAATTTTAAAGATGCTTTGAAGAAGATGAAAACAAATAAGAAGAAATGAAAGATCAAGTTGGCTAAGTCCAAGAAAACGGAGAAACAACTTTGGATTACTCTCATTTGTGTTTGTATTTTACGTGTTAGTGTTCTATTTCAAGTTCTATTTCAATTCATATATTTGAAAGGAGACCCAAGAAGGCTGCTATAAAGGCTTTATGTAGTTATTTTTGCCATGTTCTGAGAGGTTGTAATTGTAAGTTTGTAATGAACTTTAACAGTTTTTTGTGCAATGAATTGGTAATATTTTCTTAGCTTGAATTGGTCTTTTCTTTAGTGTATGAACTATACACTTTGTGTAATCAAAACATATATTAAGTGTCATATATGTGTCTGAAATAACTGCACAATCATAATTTACACCAACCAAACATTTACACCAACTATTTATACCAACCATTTGTTAGGGTTTGCCCTGAATTTTCTACTTTACTGAATTATACCATAACTGTGTTTTACCTTGAAAAGGTTTTCTTGGTGGAAAAGGTTTCCTAGTAGGAAAATAACTCTTCCATAATTGGTTAACCGTTTCTTGGAGGAGAAGTTTAGACTTCTATAAATTGAAGATCCCTCTTCTCAAATCAAACACAATAGCATCCACAATGTAGTCGTTTAGAGAGTTTCGTTTAGGGGGAGATTATTCTCCCAATAAGTCTTTATGCTTTTTAGTTTTAGTTTTTAATATGTAGGCCAATTGGCCAAATCATATAATAATATTGTGTTTTTAGTATGTTTTTCTTTGTCATCTGATTTATCGCCTTAATGGTTTGTAATTAATAGCTTCCGCATGACGCCCTCTCGATTTCGATCCCAACAAGTGGTATCAGAGCCTGACAATCTAATGGGTTCAACGATCCCAACAAGTGGTATCAGAGCCTGACAATCTAATGGGTTCAACGATCCAACGATCCAACGATTCAATGGGTTCAATGAGCCGATGGTTGAATGAGGTTGAAGACAGGTTTAAGGCGGTTTCAAATCAAGTTACAACCAATTTGATGATAATGAAGATTTTTATCCAGTACTACATGTGGAGAAGGAGTTTCAAGTTTCAACCATATTTTCAACATACTTGTTGCTGCATCTTTAAAAATAAAAATAAAATATTTTTTAAACCATTTTCAACCACAATATTTTAAATCTTATTTTTAACCATGGAAAGCAGCAGTGATGAAGATGATGTGAAGAAGAAGAAGATGATGAAGATTATTTTGCCAGAAAATTCAGGCCAAGGGGAGATTTGTTAGGGTTTGCCCTGAATTTCCTACTTTACTGAATTATACCATAACTGTGTTTTACCTTGAAAAGGTTTTCTTGGTGGAAAAGGTTTCCTAGTAGGAAAATAACTCTTCCATAATTGGTTAACCGTTTCTTGGAGGAGAAGTTTAGACTTCTATAAATTGAAGATCCCTCTTCTCAAATCAAACACAATAGCATCCACAATGTAGTCGTTTAGAGAGTTTCGTTTAGGGGGAGATTATTCTCCCAATAAGTCTTTATGCTTTTTAGTTTTAGTTTTTAATATGTAGGCCAATTGGCCAAATCATATAATAATATTGTGTTTTTAGTATGTTTTTCTTTGTCATCTGATTTATCGCCTTAATGGTTTGTAATTAATAGCTTCCGCATGACGCCCTCTCGATTTCGATCCCAACAAGTGGTATCAGAGCCTGACAATCTAATGGGTTCAACGATCCCAACAAGTGGTATCAGAGCCTGACAATCTAATGGGTTCAACGATCCAACGATCCAACGATTCAATGGGTTCAATGAGCCGATGGTTGAATGAGGTTGAAGACAGGTTTAAGGCGGTTTCAAATCAAGTTACAACCAATTTGATGATAATGAAGATTTTTATCCAGTACTACATGTGGAGAAGGAGTTTCAAGTTTCAACCATATTTTCAACATACTTGTTGCTGCATCTTTAAAAATAAAAATAAAATATTTTTTAAACCATTTTCAACCACAATATTTTAAATCTTATTTTTAACCATGGAAAGCAGCAGTGATGAAGATGATGTGAAGAAGAAGAAGATGATGAAGATTATTTTGCCAGAAAATTCAGGTCAAGGGGAGATTTGTTAGGGTTTGCCCTGAATTTCCTACTTTACTGAATTATACCATAACTGTGTTTTACCTTGAAAAGGTTTTCTTGGTGGAAAAGGTTTCCTAGTAGGAAAATAACTCTTCCATAATTGGTTAACCGTTTCTTGGAGGAGAAGTTTAGACTTCTATAAATTGAAGATCCCTCTTCTCAAATCAAAACACAATAGCATCCACAATGTAGTCGTTTAGAGAGTTTCGTTTAGGGGGAGATTATTCTCCCAATAAGTCTTTATGCTTTTTAGTTTTAGTTTTTAATATGTAGGCCAATTGGCCAAGTCATATAATAATATTGTGTTTTTAGTATGTTTTTCTTTGTCATCTGATTTATCGCCTTAATGGTTTGTAATTAATAGCTTCCGCATGACGCCCTCTCGATTTCGATCCCAACAAGTGGTATCAGAGCCTGACAATCTAATGGGTTCAACGATCCCAACACCATTTACACCAATCAAACTATCATTAACCATAACTTCAAAATCACTATCAGCTATTTACACCAATCATTTACACCAACCAAATTAATGCATAGCTACATAAGCACCACCAAATATTTACATCAAATATTTAACAAAATGGACAGTCATAACTGCATAACCATTAATCAAAAGTGAAGTGCATTCATATTTATTTGTCAAATGCATTTACAAGTCACAACTGTCAAAATTAATTGCAGTCATAATTGTCAAAATAATAGTGTCTTAAAATACAGTCACAGCTGTCAATTCATTTAAGCTATATAGCTACCAAAATATTATCTTAAATATAGTCACAACTGCAAACAGTTACACCAAATAGCAAGATACACAAATAACTTAGATATTGTGAGATTGAGCATTAGAGTTTTTTTGACTCAAATGTGCAGTCTTGGACCTCGTCTCCATTTGACTTTTTCTCTCATTTTTTAAAGTTATCTAGAGGTCATAGCTTCTTTTCCTCTCCATTTTACATCACTTTTTGGTGTATATTCAAGATTTTCAATCACAACTGTTGAAGGCTTGGCACTTCTAAACCTCTCACTAGATATTTCAGACTACTCAAATGAAGACAATTAGGGGTAATCAATTAACTGTAGTAAATAAAAAATTTAGATATTAAATAAAACTTACATTACGGATAGTACATTCACTTTGTGTGTGAAGTACACCCATTTCAATCATTTTTGGTCTGCTAGTATCAGCTGCCTAAAAAAGAAAGGAAGAAAATATTAAGTAAATTAACTAGTTTACAATACATACATTAAGTAAAATAACTAATTTACAATACACATATTAGAAAAAGTAAAATACCTTTTCTATTGAATCCTTTGATCTATCCCTTCCTCTTTCAGTTGGAGCAATATTTGATACCCTTGATGTACCCCTTCCTCTTCCAACAGTAGGTGTTGCAGCAGAATTTGGACCTGTACTTGGGCCTGCAGCAGAGGATGAACTTGGGCCAGAATTTGTATTAGTGTAAGCAGCAGGTGAACTTCTAGGACACTTTCTCTTATTGTGACCCTTGTTATGACAAGTACTGCATGACATCTCAATCTCCCTACCTGGCATTTTCCTAACAACAGATGGTATAACATAACTGTTTTGAGATTCTGGTCATATTTTCATATTCAAAACTGGCTGAATGAAGTAATTGTATGTGTTCATGTAAGTGCCTTTCTTATACCAGTCAGAGATGTAGTTAACTGATTTCATTTTTTTGTGGTGAAGAACAGCTATTGCATGAGCACATGGAATATCCTTCAACATCCATGATCTACAACTACAAGTTTGTCTGGTAAGATCCACAATGTATCTGTATCCTATCAAGCAACGCATACCTTGTATTTGAATTTCATTCAATGTTGTACTTCATTGACTTAGCTGTATTTTCTGTCAGGACTTTTATTGTCATTGAAGAAATGTCACTGATCCAAGTATTGTAAAACCCTTTCATTTATCCTACTCTTTTCATCATTTTCACCCTTATCTCTTTTAACATTGTAATTATAGTTTTGTGTTTTGCTTCTAATATTCATGCATTGAAAATATTCAGTCATGTTGTTGTCTATAATGTCATATTTTGTAGAAAAACAATGATAAATCTTGCTCCATCTTTCAGGGTTATAATAAAACAGCCTATTCAAAAGTTTTTTCCCACCCAACATCTTTATATAATTAATATTATCCCTTAACTCAGTTTCAAAAGTAAACCTTGCACATCTCCAAAAAAAAAAAATCTTTTCAATGTCTCTACATATAGAGGACTTTGATCAGTTGACAAGGACATGCCTAGCACACATCTTATGTTCAGTATTGGGTAGATGTTCTCTTACAATATTTTTCAAACCCTTAGAGAAACAGAAAACATATCATATAGTTAAACAAATATACAGTTATATGAAGTGAATTAAAAAAAAAAAGTGAAATAAATTCTTACCTTTTGCATGTTTGTTATTAATATTTCACAAAAACACTTCTCAATTAGAAATTGCCTTTAAAGAATACATGATAATTTATTACTGTAAACTTCAAGAACATACTAAAATTCTAGAAAACTTACTTCAAATTACAAAAAAAATTATCTCTTTAATGATAGATACTATTAAGATTGTAAACATCAAGACCATACTAAAACTTTAGAAAACTTGCGTCAAATCACAAGAAAATTTATTTCTTCAATCATAAAATATATCAAGATTTCATAAAAAGAATTCTCAATTAACAATTGTCTATCAAGAATACATGATATTTATCGTAAACTTCAAGAACATTGTAAAATTTTAGAAAACTTAACTCAAATCACACGCAAATTTATGTTTTTCTCCATACGTACAGTAGTTTTGAAATTAATTTTGAAAGAATAGCCTAAACCTAAACAAAAAAAAGACAACTAATGTAAGTATCATTAATTAATTGACTTTACCAAAAACAAATTATTAATTAATTGATCTAGATTTAATTTTTTTTAGAAAAAACAGATTTTTTATCTATAAAGAAATTTTTTCAAAAAAAAAGAACAAAAAACAAAACAAAGTAAAAAGAACGGTTTTTTGTTATTACTTTGGCAGTTTTGTATTTTTACTTTAAGTTGCTATTTTTTTTAAAAAAAAAAAGTGGCTTCAGCCGTAATTGACTGACCTATTTTTTACACTTTTTACACAAACCGACTTAATTCTTTGGGACCATTTTTTGACATAAATTTATATTTATAATATTTTTGAGAAAATTGATGATTTTTAATTAGAGGAAAAAAGTGAAAAGACAATTTTGTCTCTTGCGATATCTTTTAATGAAGGGTAAAAAATTAGAATCACAATATAAGGTGCTTCACACTTTTAATATAGTACTAGTTTAGTGTACATGCGTTGAACGTATGCGTTACAACAAATCATTAATCAATATAAAATATATAAAAATAATTATTATTATAAAATAGCAATTGCCTTTAAACATAATATATTATTTTAGCTTAATTTTCACGTAAGATATGTACACGTTAATTGATTAAGAAAAATATTAAAAGAAGAACTTGATGAGTTCTTTGATGAGGTGTGAGACTTTTAATATTCCGTCTTAATATGAACTCTTTTGCATTTTTGTATTTCTTTGTTCATTTAATTTAATTTTTTGGTGTGTATGTGTGTTTTTCTAGAATTCTTATTGAATATTTAATTTAATTTTTTGGTGTGTATGTGTGTTTTTCTAGAATTCTTATTGAAAATTGTTATTGTTTAATTTTTTTTGTGTGTGTCTTTCTAGAATTCTTTCACAATGTTTCTATAATTTTTGTTATTGTTTTACATGTTATTATTGGTAATTGTACGTAAGATTTTTTTTTGTACATATTGCATCACCTACCTCTACAGATTGGTCAATAAATTAATAATATAAAGTGCATTTGGTTAGAGCTATAGAATGGTCTTTTTTTTTACCTCCTCTTGTTTTCCAGTAAATTCTTGTTCATCTCTTTTGAATCCAAAAAAAATATAACAACATTCGCTCAAAGTGCATCATCCATTGAGTCCAAACTCTTAGTGTACTCTTATAATATTATTGAACTCAAATTATGAGCACGTTATTGGAATCAAAGCTAACCAAAAAAAAAATTACGACGATAATAAAGATAAATTATAAAAAAGACTCATAATATATTAAATTAGGAGAATAATCTCCCCCTAAACAATACTTCGTTTGAGGACTACATTATGAATGTTATTGTATTATCATAGAAAAGAATGATACTCAATTTATAAAAATCCAAAAAACAATTATCCAAGAAAGAGTTACCTAAATATGAAAAAAAATTATTTTTCTTCTATAAATTATTTATCAATATTAAAATTATAACATGAGTCCCAAATTAGCTTCCTACTTATTTTCTCATTAAAGCTTTTCTTTTCCCCTTATTTTTAAAGTTTAGTACGAATAATTTTTTATATTACTTGTTCTTCATTTTTCCTTTTTATTAATTTGTTTTCCTTGTTTAGTTTTTGACTATTAACCTTCTTTTTTCTTGTTTTTCCCTTTTTGTTCCTTTTTGACTACAAACTTAGTTGTTATATTTTTTCAATTTTGTTTTTCTTAAAAATAATTAAATAATAATTTCAAAAAATAGTAAAAGATAAAAAAAATTATTGTAAAATCTTTTAATGAAAGGCAAAGGCAAAAAGTTCAAATCACATTATAAGACGATGAAAAGGACTTGCATTCACATATAAGAGTTGAAGTTCTCATTGTATGAAAAATTTGTCAATAATAATTTTTCTTTCCATATATTTTTAGGAGATTAATTCTCCTAATATTCATGTACAGAAGGAAAAAAGGAATTTATCAACATTAATTCTTCTTTTCATATATTTCTTGAATTCTTTTCATACATTTTAGGAGGCTTCTTCGAACTATCGTTTCCAAATTTATGCAAAATTTTGTTCCTAAATATTAGGAAAATAGTTAAATGTTTATTTTGTTTAATATGGACTTATTTACCTGAATTGATGAAACTATTAAAATTTCAGCTAGGAACACCAACTACAAATATTTATTCTTAATAGCATAATTTTTTAAAATGTAGTATATAATACTATAAGGTAAGAAGCATACATTGTGCAATCATCAATTAAAATAAGTAATTAAATTTATAGAAAATCTATAAATTGGGAGTACCTTAATTGAAGATTAAAAAATTATTGCATCCAAAACATGTACAATAAAGACATAGGGATGGCTTGAACCCCAAACGGTACTATAGTTAAAGAATGATACAGATTGGCCATTCTTTCTGTAAATATATAATACCCAAGATATATTGATTGAGCATATAGCACAGCAAGAAAATATAGAAGAAAGAAACCTATTGGTATTGGAGGCTGTTGCTAAGCTGACGATTTTAGGTTTAGAGACGTTGCTGCTTAGTTTTATTTCTAATTTATAATTTATAGGATATTTTTTATTCAGGTTACAAAGTAATAAATCGTGTCTTTTTGTGAAAAGAATTTTTTTTATAATTATTAATTAAATGGAAAAAGTGATATGTATTAATTTGAGGGGAGAAGTGAAAAGACAATTTTGTCTAAAGAAGAGACTTTTAATAAAAGACAAAAAGTTCGAATCACATTATAAGGTGCTTCACACTTTTAATATAATACTAGTTTAGTGTACGCGCTTTGCGCGTGATTAAAGCGCGTACCTCACTTAACAACAAATATTAGAAGAAGAAAAATTAAACTTAAATATGGACTTCATCAAGTTAGTGTATGTGTGTTGCATATGTACATCATGTCAAACCGCAATCAATATAAAATATATAAAATTAAAAATAGCAGATAGTAACATAACAAAAATTATAATAAAAGAATATGACAATTGAGATACGATTAAACCTAATTTTTATACCAAAACTTTTTAAAGCCCGATCGAACATTCGTCTACCACCTATATTAAACAGAAAAAGTAGCAGATAACAACATAACAAAAACTATCATAAAATAATGTGATAATCGAAATATCAGAACAATGCGATTAAACCTAACCTTTCCACAAAAATTCCTCAAAATCCGATCGAACATTCATATACTACTTATATTAAACAGAAAATAATAGAATAGAAATTATAATAAAATAATACAATAATTGAGATATTAGAACAATATGATTAAATCAAATCTTTATAAAAAAAGCCATCAAAATTCTGCTAATCTTCATGCACTGTGACTATATCTCTGTGAACTGTGACTGTTTTTGAAGGTGCCACTTGATGATAGAATGTATTGGTTGCTTGCCTTGTAGCAATAAACATCCCTTGGTTCACTTCTATTTTCTCATAAACTTCAAAGCTTGGGGAGCTTAAAAAACTATTTGTGTCTTCATCATCCAAGAAAGTGGCATCATTACCAAATTCTGATGAGAAATTGTTTGCTTCTGTTTCATATGCTGATCACCTGCTTCTCCGGTAAATATTAATTATTGTTGATCAACAAAAAGAGCAAAATAATTAGAGGAACAACATGCTCCCACGAAGAAATCACACACAAAAAGAGAAAAACACACAATGACCACGTTGAAACACGTTTTTTTTACTAAAATTTAAGTGAATGAAGAATAATTCAATTCACAGTAATAAGAAGTGGACGGTGGAGGGCTGGACGCTTTTAATTGATTAAACCAATTATTATGATTTTTTATAGTGATGTGGTCTTTTAACCTAGGTATGGTGGAGACTTTAATATTGTATATTTTAGGAGTTTTTCTTTTATACCTTATATATAATATAGTTTAGGGTTTACACATGATAATAATTTTATAATTAAATAATAATTATTGGAGAAAATAAGTGAAAAGACAATTTTGTCTATTGCAAAGTCTTTTAATGAAGGGCAAAAAGTTCAAATCACATTATAAGGTCCTTTACACTTTTAATATAATATAAATAAATAAATATATAAATTTTCAAAGATAATATATGATTAGAGGGGCATTACTATAGAAGAAAAAAATTAAAGAGATCAAAATAAAGTAAAACGCTAAAAAAAGTGCACGCTTTATGAAGGGCTCGATATAGGAGGACAAAAATAGAAAGAAATGTTAAAACTAAAAAAGTATGACAAGACGAGTTACATTTTAGTGGGTTAAGACTAATTTTATCCTTCGCACGCCGCCCCGCCCCGCCCTGCCCCGCCCCGCCCTGCCCCGCCCCGCCCTGCCCCGCCCCGCCCTACCTCGTTTATTGTCATGTAATCTTGATGTGTTATTTTTTAATTCATATTTTGAACCCCCTTAGTAAAAATTCTGCCTCCGCCACTGGATTTGGCTAGGCCCGATCCTCCAAGCAAAAGCAAAGAGAATTTTTCACTATAAAAGAGAAAAAGTGTATAATACTTATTTGAGTCCTCAACTACAACTCCTATATATTGATCTCAAGTAGTCTCAAGCCTATAAAAAAAGATCTTCCGATCCTACAAGGATAATATTTTCCTTTCTCAAATCTATTAGGACAACGGGTATCTTAACCAACAACGATTACGGGTTACTAAAAATTATTCAAGAAAAAAATTTAAGACATAACTAACAAATCTTTCCCTTGACTTGAATTTTCTTCATCAATAGGAATAATGTTTGCTCTCAGCCCTCGAAAGGGGTCTACTGAGTCCTGTCACATCAATCAAGTCTAGCCAATGCCTAAACATATTTTTAGGATTATCATGTGTAGACATCTTTAAATCAACAACCCATTTGCAGTCTCATACCTTTTGTCCCTTTGACAATAAACTACACTTTCATGTTTGATTCTTATGAAGTGATTCAATTTCTTCACCCATATCACCAACCCATTGATTTGCTTCTGAACTAGAAATAGTTTCTTTATATTTAAAAGGTTCAAATACGTCGAGTGCCTCTACAACTAACAAAGCAAATTTCACAAAATTTGCGTATCCAAAAAAAAAATCAACAACTATATTTGCAAACCTATTTGGTTGATTGATAACTCTTTTTTCCCTCTCTGTTGCAATGCTATACAATTGTTGTTGTATAGATACATTAACATTATTATCTTGATTAAGGTTTTGCACCTCCTCCACTTCTGATCTACTGGGTTGAACTAGTGGGAAAATTCGACAGTTGCTAAAATTTATTTCTTTAAGTTTTGCCTTGTCAAAAAAGAATAAAGAAGAATTAAACGACAAATTTGATCTACTAAACGATAGAATTTTTAAAATAAAGATTTTCATTCGATAAAGTTATATTTCAGTCTCAATGACTTTACCAGAGATTTATTTTATTACATTTTTTTTACATTTATTCTCTTTAGGATTTTTTTTTTAATCTAAGTCAAGACTCAAAGGCTTTTATGAACCAAATAGTTTATGTTAAAATTTAAACTCAAGCTTGTTTTATTTTTGTATATACTGAGTTTGGTTAAATAATTCTAAGATATTTTACTTATATATTTTTTAGTTATAAAATAAGACCTCCTTGAACCCGAAATGGAGTTCTAAGTCGAAACAATTTTTTTAGTTAAAGGAAATGTCTTTAAATGATATTTCATTTCCACTAATTTTCAAGTTGAGGTTGATTAAGTAGTTTAGTGTTAAATACTTCTTTTTTTAAAAAAAAAAACAACTTTCAAATTTTCATTTTTGCAAACAAGATATGTTTTAGCCATAAATTTATTTTAAATTCGTCAGTCAACCATATTTGCGAATTTTTTGAAATGCCTAACTCCTTCTTTTAAAAATCACTTGAACTCTTATCTTGAACTCTGATTATAAATTAAAGGTTTTTCTCAACTACCTTTAAAAATGATTTTATTAATTTCCTAAAAATTAAGTGCCGACTCTTCTTTCTTTTATTTTTCAATAAATTATCAAGTTATAATGCTTTGATTAAGTTCAAAATACGTTGTAACAACTGTAAACTACTTCAAAGACTTAACATTCTAGTCTTCAAATAATGCCATCGACTCACCGTCTCAAGTAAACATGACTGCAAGCAACAAGAAAATATTACAACTCAAAAATGACAAATTACAGACTCAATATGATCAACCTAAACATTGGTAAACCAGTTCTTGGCTTGATGAAGCTAGATTCTAAATCTTCTACTTTGTACTGTTGTGACTTGCTGGAGGGAAAATTTCTTGAATGTAATGCAATAGCTGTCTCTTCACGTTTCATCATAATCCTTTTATATTGTGAAGAAAATGGAAACAATTAGGTTTTACAACCTATGTTTTCTCCGGTAAGGAAACAAATCCACTCTGACTAAATTTCAAAAACCAACATGAATTTTATACAAAATTTATACAGTTATATGCATATTTCATACAGCTGAGTAAAATTCTAGCCTTGAACAAGATACAAAACGTATTTTTTTCTCCATATATATTCATACCGATTTTATACAGTTTTTATACACAAAATTGTGAGCAAACTTCTAAGCCTTGAGCGATTTAAAGTGTGATTTAGTATATGTTTTGAAAAGAAACTCCTACTATATTTAGTAAACAGAAATTTCCTGCTACGTTTTGTAAATATGAATCTTATTATGTATATATATGAAATTTATCCAAAAAAGTATCTAACTAGTTCAGCCCAAATGTTCAAAATTGCCTCAAATTATGTCTTCTTAACACGATCTAGTATTGTGCACCCTTCAAATTGATCAAATATCGTGAAACTATGACTAAATTCTACGTATATCATTTTGGACCGGGGTGATAGGTTGAAAATTGTGAAATGCTCTTGGTAGACATTAAAGACGACCGAGAAGATACAATTACAGTAGACTTGATTCTATTATTCAACAAAATTCGATTCTTGATAGTTAGACCGTGGAACTTGGCATGTTTTGCACCTTTGTATGTGGATGTCACAAAAAGAGTGACGTTGATTTAACTGATTTCCCCACATAGAATTTAGACGTTGATTTAACTGATTTCCCTGCATGGATGAATAATTTTGTATTACAAAATATTACATTGTTGAAAAAGAAAAAAAAATTAGAAGATTTCTTGCTAAGTTTCTTCTTTTCATATTTTGCTAAAAAATGTCTCGCAATAATTATTTATATATGTTTTCGGTAGGATTTAGAAAAAAGGACAACTCAGAGAATATGAAAAATTATATTATTCTACAACTTGTAACTTGTAAGCGAGAAATGAAGTGGGGAAAAATTATTTGGAGCAGTCGATTCTTGTGACCTTAAACAGTCACTTCCTTTATATGTTTGTGTCTCTCTATATATATGAGAACGATTGTGATTTAAAAGAAGTGGCATTTGTACTCTACGTTATGAAACTATTTGATATTGCTTAATATATTCTATTATGTTTGATATTATGTTTGATATTGCTTAATATATTCTATTATGTTTGATATTGCTTAATATCTATTCTATTATGTTGATAAACATTTATTTAAGAGTCAAAAGTCCAAATAACCCCTAAACTGTGTGAAATTGTTCATCCACACCCTCTGTATATAGTTCTGTTCAAATACCTACGAGTAAAAGTTTATATACTAAATAATTTCATCATTATTAATTTTATATTATAATTCCTATATTATAATTTCGGTATAATTTACTTATAGTGGCGTATGCAAGATTTTTATAAACAATATCACAACTTAAAAGTGAGTAAAGTGTAAAAATGACATTAAAAATATAAAAATAATTATTGGTTGTGCGAACAAAAGTCCTACATTGATAGCTGAAAAGATTGGGAAGCTACATATAGGTGCAAGATCTCTTAATGGTGGTCGGCCTATTAGAAAAATCGTGCGAACTTGACACAAAGCGGACAATATCATACCATATAAGAGTATCTTTAACCTCGTTGTGACCTAACAACTGATATCATAGCGCAGGTTCAACAGAATGGGTATAGGGATATGACGAAGTAATGAACTCCATGGCTCATTTTCTTACCTTCACGAACTTGGAGAAGCACACACAAGAAGAAACTGATTGCGGGCATCGATTGCCATAAAAAATACTTAGACAATGTGGTGACACACAGTAAATCTCAAAAATTGACTCGTGGACAGTGGTAATGGTCACGTGAAACTAGTTCAAGGGGGAGATTACCACGTGAAACTTAGTTTGAGGGAGAGATTGTTGGGTGTGCGAACAAAGTCCCACATTGATAACTTTAAAAGATTGAAAAGCTACAAATAATATGTAGGATCTCTTTCGCAGATATATATATATATATATATATATATATATATATATATATATATATATATATATATACACACACACACACACACAATATTAGATTGATTATTACAAGTCATAGCATTCCTAAAAAGAGTTGGCCTTTAAAAAAGGAATAATCAATCATCCCCCATATCTCTTCAACAACCGTTTTTTCTTTTTTTTACTCTTTCATAATTCAAGCAGATTCACTCCCAAAGTTATCCAGATTATTAAAACATTTAAAAATTCTTCTTCGACAATTTTTTTCTTCTTCTTCCAGAAATCCTTCTTCGACAAATCGCGATTCAATCCCAATATTATCCATATTATTGTTCTTAAACTCTTTCCACTTATTCTATACATATTGCATACAGAAAAATATTCAATTTGGTATAAATTCGATATTCAATTTGGTATAAAATTGGTATTCAAGTTATGCTACTATAGTCTACACAAAAATTATTATGCAACCAAATTCTATACACATTGCATACACAAAATTATTTTCACCTATTCTATAAAAATTGCATACATAAAACCATTCAATTTGGTATTCAAATTGGCAATACATTGTGTAACGCCTCTGCCATGCTTCAAGCCTAGACGGGGCGGACAAGCATCATATGAGCATATACTATACAACTGATATGTGTTAAACAGATGGGCCACTATTCATAAGACAATTATAAGGAATTGTACCTAAGCAGCACTAGCCAACTGGCCACACGAATGCGGTTGACAACTGAGACTATAAATACATTTGAATATTTTACATTCTCTACGAAGCCTCTAATTAAATGTATAACTGTACAATGTCAGATGATCGATATAGGGCCCCGACGTACTCAAATTATGATTATAAATGTGACTAAAGAGTACTACACATCTATTAACTCCAGATGAGAGAAGAGCTCATCGACTGCTCGCTGAATACGAGACGAGCGCCTAATATAGAAGTCTACTAACTAGTATACTTGATCCTGCATATATGAAAATGTGGACCCCCCAAACATAGGAACGTTAGTACATATAAAATATGTATTGGTATATAAAGCAGACAAAATAACAAGTAAACAAGTAGAATGCTCATGTGTATCAGATATCAAAATGATGGACCTATGAACATACAAGTAATAGATATACAATATGAAATGATGACCTATATACTAGTCTTATTAGCACATCAAACTTCAAGTACTAAAGATGATAAACTGTGTACAAAACTAAAAAAACTCTAGTTTGATTTATATCCATGAGTGACCATATTAGCTTAATAATTATTGTCTTACTTATGTGTCCTAAAAGTCATTCTTCATTATAAGACACCTAAAAATCTATCTAAGTGATTTTCTATGTCGATATCAATTACAAATGATCATAAAATGGTCTACCAAAGGCAATCTCTGTCAAACGAATCACATATGTTGCCCAAGTACTCAAATCTATGTACTTATTATAATTGTATATCACGGTCTGTTGTGTGGTACGCCCCCCATGTGCTCACTATGAAGGTCTGCCCGCAGGCCATATGTGTCATGTATTGGCTCGAGTCAGGAAAACTAGTACATGATATTTCAGCTGACTCTAAATGTAAATGATGCCACGAGGGTGGGTGCGCCACAATATTTGGGCTCACAAATAATAGTTTAGTCTCAATCATGTGCACAGAATTACATCGCGCGAGCGTGTCAAGTAAAACCTATGAATACCCTCCTGTCGCTATTCCTTATCAAGTAATGCCTTAAAAGTCCTATGACATATAATTTACGATAAAGATCGTTCAACTATTTAAGTAACATCTCTATATGATACCTAACTTTCCGAATATGATATTGACTATCCAAATGCTAATTCTTATTTTAGCTTATGGCTATGTTATCTATGTCCTCACATATACAAACACGATTATATTATGGTTATTTATCCTCATTGAACACAAATGATATATATACTATATGGCTTTAAGGAATCCCAAGTAAAGATATTTATAGTGATGCAAAACATTATGATAACTCAACTCAAAGGAGTATTATGAATATTGCGACTTCAACAAATAGATATACGAAGTACAAAAATAAAAAAATTCAAGTAGAAAGAGCATATGAATGTCTTGGCCATATTAAGCATGTAGACATATGTTGACAGGTAGAGAATGGAGGCTCTGTTCAAATATATCAAGTAACTATGTTGACTCTTTTAGAAAAATAAGTGATTTAAGGTCGTGCTTTAACGACAAAGGAGGTTTTAGCTTCACATACCTTTGGTGCTTTTCTAGCTAACGGTAGTACCATGAGTCACAAACAACTCCAAATACATGGGTATAGTCTCTACATAACCGATCATTAGCTTCCACCATCCAATTGGCAACCAATCAATCCAACACAATCAACTACAAAAATAATATATATGTTCATCAATAACTCGTAGACTCATCTAACGAATCATTCAAGTATTCTTCAACTATGTCTAAAATTCAGCAAATTTCTTAACAGTTGTTTAGAGTGAATTCTCTATTTTTTTAACTTAAATTAATTCAACATCGAATCTGCCCGGGCAGTAGGAATACCCCAAAAGAGTTTCACTTTTATCAATAATTCACTGCTTACCGTTTCCCTCTTTCAACTTTCAAGAACCCTACTTTAGCAACACCCATTCCAAAAACTAGTGAAAAATTCAAATCAAATAATGACTATCACTTTATACTACATCTCAAATACGTATTCCATACTTATATTCGAGTTTGGAGTATAAAAATTACCTATTTGAAATCAATCCCAACTTGAGTCTTTGTTGAATCTTCAAAATTCTTATGGGAACTAATAGTTGTGCAATAATGTAGAACCATCGTGTGCTTCTCCTTTATGAGAAATCTTGTTGTCTTATGAACTCAATTTACTCGATGATGCTATGGCCAAGGAACGCACGAGATAGACTTGGTTTCTGAAAAAAAAAATCAACCAAGAGAACTCTTCTAGTATCTTGTATAAGAAATGATAAAAATGACCCACTAAATTTCAAATCTTTAATAAATTAATTATGGGACGGGTCACTTAAGCTTCTATAATGATTTTTGACTATTACTTACTTGAACTCACTATTGTAATGTACTCAAATAAGTACATACCTATTAACACGTATCACTGCTATGTAAATGTAGCAAGTGTTGCACTTAACTTGGTATCGAGTAATGCTTCATTGCTCTTTTCGAACATTATCTATAATTATTGAGGAAAATTCTTAAATAACAATCATTTATGCCATTGAAAGATAAATTCAAAGATTCTAACTTTGATATATGGTGAACCACGTAACTCTTTATAGATAGAGAGTTAAACTCGTTTAAAGTATTAGACAAACTTCAAAATACTTCCGAGACGCTAAAAAAAATTAACATATAAAACGTGAATTATAATATCCGTTAATCCTCTAAATAAACTTAAAATATTATAAATTCTTGGGGTCTTACAAATTGATATTTAATTTGGTATAAAATTGATATTCATAGAGTAAAGAATGATTATTCTATTAACAAACATCATATGTTTAGCATCAGTTTTCATATCATAAAAATCAAAAATACATTAATCCTTTTTCAAAAATTGAACTTGTTAGTAGAGAAGATGTATATTTAAGGAATGACTTTCTTTTCAAAAATTGAAATATATTTTAGAAGAGAGAATGAATATAAAAGGTGTATATTTGGGGAATGAATATATTTTAGAAGAGAGAATGAATATAAAAGGTGTATATTTGGGGAATGAATATATTTTAGAAGAGAGAATGAATATAAAAGGTATATATTTGGGGAATGAATATATTTTAGGAGAGAGAATGGTAGATTAGGAGGGAAAATATATTTTGTTGGTTAATGAATCTCTAGATTTAAGTCTACAAAATGAATTTAAAAAATCTTTATGAAAAAAATAATTAATTATTAATAAATCTTTAAAAAATCAAATTTGGTAGGTCTTGTAATTATTTACTTAGTTTTGAGAATATTAAAAAATAAATTTATTTAGTGTAATAGAGATCCTAAATCTTTATAGGGTAGATTTTCTCATCTCTTAATAGTGTGAGGCCTTCTGAAGAAAACCATACGAATTTGATCCAAAACGAACAAGATCTCACCGTATAAAAGTATTTTTGGAATTACTTCAAAGGCGTATTAATTCATGATTTGAAAAGAATGAGTATACCACTATATCTTCATTCCTTCAAGATGAATATTGGATTTGATTGTATAATTTATTTATTTTTGTGGTGAAGAATATTGGATTTGATTGTATAATTTATTTATTTTTGTGCCAATAAGTTGACGAACAAACTATAGTTAATACTATTATCACAAGAAAGCATTAATATCATTTCACAAGTGTCCTTTTGAAGTTCTCTTTTCATTGAACAAATTAATACTTATGACATAGTTTTGTAAACTTTAGTGATGATTTTTAAGAGTGTGAGTGAGGAGAATGATACTCCCTCCATTTAGTTGTCATAGTTATTAAAACATTTGGTCCAAAATATTTATCATTTTAAAAAAATAAGATAAAATTAATTATATTTTTCTTCTGTTTGTCCTAATACTAATTGTTCTTCAAAACAAATAATATTTTATTACATAGCATAAAACACATAATTGAATGCATGTTTATGTTAAACACAGAGAATAAATTAGTCAAAAGGTACTTCTTATTTATAATTTTCCAGAGACGTGCAAAAAAATGATAAATAGAAAGAAATTGACGAAGAATTAGTATTTTGGGGGATTTTGAAACTCAAGTAAAGAAAATATCAAAGAAAGAAATGAAAAAATGAGATTGTTATGGGGTTATAATCGCTATTTTGTTAAGGATTAAGTAGAGAAGATCTCCTAATTGGCTCCGGGAACGAATTC
This sequence comes from Jaltomata sinuosa, assembly GCA_003996215.1. Lineage (NCBI taxonomy): Eukaryota > Viridiplantae > Streptophyta > Magnoliopsida > Solanales > Solanaceae > Jaltomata > Jaltomata sinuosa. Next base: position 143,817 of record QJPP01000200.1, read on the forward strand.
ATCGCTGTATGGCTGATCGGCGATTACTAGCAATTCTGACGAAAGAGATTCTCATATTTCCACAATTTAAGTAGATGAGAGATATAAAAATACTAATAGCCTGTCGTGCGAGCCTTCCACTGGGGCCATAGAATTGAACATAGTAAAATAAGAAATTGAAAGATTTCGTTGAAATTGTTCGTTTGAAAATTTCTGCGATAGATGTGTGGATTTACTTGGAAAGATAGGATTAGAAATGAGGTTATCGGAGACAAGGTGGGAGTGACTTCGGTGAATGTCAAGATGCGAGAAGCGAGGTTGAGATGGTTCAGGCATGTGATGAGGAGGTGCACGGATGCCCCAGTGCGAAGATGTGAGAGGTTGACTATGGATGGTTTTAGGCGAGGTAAAGATAGACCGAAGAAGTATTGGAGAAAGGTGATTAGACATGATCTGGAGTCGTTACAGCTTATCAAGGACATGACCCTAGATAGGAAGGTGTGGAGGACGCGAATTAAGGTAGAAGGTTAGTAGGAAAGTTGCGTCCATGCTAGTAGGTAGGAGTAATTTGGTTTGTGGTCCGTGTTAGTAGTTGCAATACTACTCTTGTAGTGTCTTGTTCTTGGAGCTTTGGTGATGTTTGTTTCGAGTAGATCGATTTGTAGTATTATTTTGTGGTAGTTTTGTTTCTATTACTATCTGTTGTTGTGGTACTACCTATTGTTTCTTGTTCTTATATTATGCCCTTTTCCATACTGTTTGTGTCTTGAGCTGGGGGTCTATCGGAAACAGTCTCTCTACCTCACATTTGAGATAGTGGTACGGACTGTATATACTCTACCCTTTTCAGATCCCACTTTATATTCGGAATTTAGAAAATAGTCTAATATTTTCATTATTCACTTTTACTTTTTTTACTTTTTTAATTTTTTTTAATGAAAAAATCTAAAAAAAATTATTTTCATAAAGTAACTCCATTTAAATTATATTTTATTTTTAAATCTTATTTTATATTTCTTAAAAGATACGTTTAAATTTTATCATTTTATTGCAAAAGTTATGGCGAGTCGCAATTTCAAGTTTGAAAATTTCAAATAAAATGAATTTCTATTTGATTTTCATAACTAAACCAAGTCTTAAATACATGTATCCTTACATTAATATCCTAAATACATGAACTAACTAAATTCACATATCACACAAATCAAAATCTCTTTTCTTCTTCCGTGACAAGGTTCACATTTCAACAACCCCAAACATTCATCAACTTCACCATTTGAAACAACCCCAAAACACCCATCAAAGCACCAGAGAGGTCAGTTGACCATGCATTCACAACAAAAAGAGTACTACTCCCTCCGTCTCAATTTATATGAGTTAATTTAATTCGACACGAAATTTAAAAAAAAAATAAAAAAATATGTGGTCTAAAATAAGTCATAGATATTTGTGTGGTTGTAAATCATTTCATTAAGAATAAAATAGGCATTTTTAAAGTTAAATTGTTACTAAATATAAAAATGTGTCCTTTTTTTTAGACTCACTAAAAAGAAAAGTGAATCATATAAACTAGGACAGAGGGAATATATTGTTATACCTAATCTTGGGATGGGAACAGGGGTGTATCTAGGGATTTTTCGGGTTCACGTGAATTTATATTTTCTTTTTAAAATTATATATAGTAGTGTTATATTTTTTTAAAAATACTTAAATATAAGTGTGTGAACTCATGCTCGAAGTATCATATAATGTCATGATGAATTAATGCACCTTTTTATGATTAGAAATTTAAATCTTATATCTATCTTTTTTTTTTCTTTCTAAAATTAAGTAACACCTTTCTAAATGGTTATTGGTAGCATTTTTTGCATTTTAATTAATATTATTTTAGTCCTTTAAAATTTTCAAGTCTGTCACATTGAAAACTCCTGATTTCTTTCACTACTATAATTTTTTTATATAATTAAATCATATGTGCATAGTAAAAACTAGTAGTAGTGAATGATATATCATATTGTCAATGCGGATTCATAAAAACCTAAAATTTAAATCAGTCAAATTTATATTTTAAATTCACCTTTTCGTAATAGTGCACCTTGTTGCGATGAAAAGTGACAAGCCCGAAAATAGAGAAAATAAAGAACACCAAATTTAACATGAAAAACCCTTCGAATCGAAGTTAAAAATCACGGGATCACAAAGATTCAAATAGCTCTCCTATAACAATAAGAGGGTTACAAATATTCTTCAACAATGGCTACACAATAAGTGTCAAACACGGAGAAGCAATAGCTACACCAATAAAATAAATCAAGAGAAATCACCCTAAATAGAGCTTTTGTTCGTGATTGAAAATTAGATGTTATGGACCTTCAAATTCGATCTTCACTGTTTAAATCAAAAACCAAGATGTTAGAAACACTCAGTCAAAATTCAGTCCGATCCAATAATGGAAAATGAATAAACGCAATTTGAAGGTGGCTGGTCGGAGCGTAAAAATTGCAGCAAAAAAAACTCTTTTCTTCTCTCTTGGTGAAAGCTCTCTCAAAAATTTCTCTTATGTGTTATTTTCTTTCAAAGACAAATACCAATGAGTCTTGAATAATTCTCTCAAGTAGTCATATTTATAGATGATGAGTTGTGCTTTCTCCATAAGCCAAAACTAACTCCAAATAGGAATACAAATCCAACTCCTATTCCAAATAGGACTGAAAACTTACCAAAAGAGAATAGGACTTGACCATGAGCCTTTGGCTGGAACATAGGCTATATCCCAACAAACTCCCCCTCCAGCCAAGGGGCCAAATGAATCTTCAAGTGGAGGAACTCTGGACAGGCTTTATGCCTGTCGAAGTTCTACAAAACTCATGTCTATCTAAAATCACTACTTTTGTTAGCATATTCATAGGATTGTCATCTGTGTATATCTTCTCAATCTCTAAATCTAGGTTTATGGCTAAGCCTAGAATCGTAGAAGACATTTTCACAACAGGAGAGAAAATTTCATCAAAGTCAACTCTCTTTCTCCGGTCAAATTCTTTGTCAACTAACTTCGCCTTATACCTAGGTGCAGAGGTATGTTGCTCTTGCTTTATTCTGAAGATTCATTTGTTCGATAAAGCTCTCTTACCTTTCGGTAATTCCACTAACTCATATGTGCCATTCACATGGAGTGACTTTATCTCATCTTCCATAGCTTCTGCCCACTAATCTTTGTGAGTATCTTGCATGGATTCATCATAATTTTCATGTTCTCCCCATGTCATTCAAAATTATATACTCATTAGGAAATGACGTGTTGATTTTTGCTTCTCCCTGATAGATCTTTTATTAGAGGTTTCAAGAGAATTCAATGTAGCAACCTGAGGAGGAGTTGATTGCTGATCAACTACAACATCATTAATAGGAGCATCTATATATTCTACACCCTGATTATCATTTTAATTTTGCTCACCATTTGCATTATTATATTGGGTTCCTTTATGTGCAATGAATGTATCAGAAATAAGAACTGAATTAACATCGGCTAAGCTCTCATTATTCTGAGAATCTATTTTCTAAGTCTTGTCAATATATTCAATTGTTTGGTCTTCAAAGAATACCCCATCACGAGTTCTAATAAGCTTATTATCAACAAGATCATAAAAACGATACCCAAACTCATCTTGACCATAACCAATGAAGATGCACTGTTTAGTTTTAACATCCAGTTTCGATCTCTCATCTTTTGGAACATCCACACAAGCTTTACACTCAAAGACTTTCAAGTGATCATAGGAAATATTCTTAGCAAATCAAACTCTATTTGGAACATCACCAACCAAAACAATATAAGGAGATAAATTGATAACATAATCAACAGTGTTAAGTGCTTCTGTCTAAAAGAATTCGAAACGTTAGCCTTTGAAAGCATGCATCTAACTCTCTCAACTAGAGTTCTATTCATTCTCTCTGCCAAGCCATTCAATTGAGGCGTCTTGGGCAGAGTTTTCTGATGACGAATTTCGTGCGATTTACAATGGTTATCAAAGGGACCAATATATTCATCATCACTATTAGTGTGAATATATTTTGATTTTCTTTTAATTTGTCTCTAACTTAAGGCTTGAAATTTCTTTAAAACATCAAGCAATTAATCTTTGAATTTTAAAGGATATACCCAGAGCTTGGGAGAATGATCATCAATGAAAATTACAAAGTAAAGTGCACCACCTTTTAACTTCACTTTAAAAGGATCACACAAGTCAGAATGTACTAACTCCAATAATTCAAGTTTTCTTGAAGGGGGATGACTATGAAAAGAAACTCTTTTCTGCTTCTCGGCTAAGTAATGAACACATCTTTTCACCTTTACTTGTTTCATATCAGCAAGTAAATTCTTCTTAGTCAAATATGTAATTCCCCTCTCGCTCATATGACTTAGCCTCCTGTGCCACAATTCTGATGAAATGTCACTTTCTACTAAATTTACAGAGTCACTAAGAATAGAACCTTGTGTCACATATAAACTATAATCATTTCTTCCTTGAGCTATAACTAATGAGTCTCTTTCATTGGTCATTAAACAAGTTATTATAATAGCCGTCATCATCCAGTTGTCTTATAGAGATCAAATTCAAAGGAATGTTTGGAGCATGCTTGACATTCTGAAGGACTAACGTTGTACCAATATTAGTTTTCAAATAAAATGTGCCAACACCAAATACCTTAACTTCACCAGCATTGTCCATCTTTAACACTCGAGAGTTAACAAGAGTATAAGATGGAAAAAAATCTTTTCTTGGTGTGACATGAGATGTAGCTCCAAAAACTACTATCCAACTTGTATCTTGAGATACATAATTGATGACAATTTTATCAGAAGCAAAGAGAAGGTCTTCTCGGATAACAACTACAACATTATTTTCGTTATTTTCTTCTTTCTTTCCTTCATTAATTTCTTGCTTCAACTTGTTGTAGAACCTCTTAATATGTCATTTCTCGCCATAATGATAACATGAATGATTCTGATACCATGACCTTGACTTTCTTCTACTTTTACCTCTATTCCTCAAATTTTTTATTTTATCTCTCCCCCATTCTTTTGTAAATAAAACATCTGAATGTGAAGACGAGCCTTGAGATTTTCTTCTTACTTCTTCATTCAACCCATCACTCTTGGCATATTCCATAGTAACCTTACTACCAGGATCTGAATTTAATAAAGAAATACAAAGAGTTTCTCAAGAATCTGATAGAGTATTAAGAAGCCAAAATCCTTGTATCTCATCATCAAAATTGACACTCATTCCAGATAGCTGATCAAGGTATAACAACCAGATTCATCGTTATGAGTAAACCATTCATGCCAAGTTTCGAATTAGAAAACTTCCGAATTTGAGAGTTGAAAATTCTGGGCTAGGCTAGTCTCGATCGATTTTGGAGTGAGATAGGGTCTAGGACAATCTGGGTAAGGCTTGGGTTAGATGTCTTGGTTCTAGCTAGTTTTCCTTGTAGCTAAGACATAGAGGAGTTTGGGGGATTTTTCGGAATCGAATTCGGGTAAGAAGAGCTCCCAAAATCGAGGTTGGCGTGAAGGAGTTATTCCAGAATGTTGGGGATTCAAGGTTGTAATGACCCTTCCTGTCATTTACACTTTTTTGCCTTTCTTTTACCATTAGAGCTTACTTGTAGCGGCCCAAGTCATTTATGGCTTGTCGGGATCGGTAGCTCGGTGTCCGGGCCATTTGTTTGGTCTTTATGGCCGCTCCTCATTTTAGAGCTTTAACTTTGGAAATCGTTGACTTCTGACAATATTCTTGGTAATATCAAAGAATTAAACCAAGGTTCTAGGTCAAAGGAATCCCTTACTCAAAAGTTCGAGTTAAAGAAATGTCTCGTGTAACACCTCGCCCCCATTTGGAAGGTTTAAAGTAACTCGTGCCTTTGGGGTAAGACTAATAGTGTCTAATATACTAAGAAGGATGTGTTATAAGGTATTGTAATGGCAAAATATTCGTATGATAAGTTTTGAAGTCAAGCAAGTTGCGAAACAAAAGTCGAAAAAAGTTATTGTAAATTGCTTTAATGAATTCTCTTCAAATTTGGGTTAAATGTCTTGGGGTGTTTCTCCCTATATATAAAGAGTTAGTGGTCCCCCAATATACCAAATCAAAGGTCGACGAGTCTAGTTTCCAAAGCACTAAATCGTTCATCCATACGACTTCAGAATAGAGAGATATCCGTGTTTTCATAAGATCGCGCAAGCAGACACGTCAAGGTGGGGCCCACATCCTAAGTCGGTTTTGCTTTATAAAAGGTGTTCCAGCTTCATTTTAATTCATAAAAATCACCTAAAAGCTTCAGAAAATCAAAAGGAAAGTCCATAAATAATCCATGGACTTTGATCCTTTCAATTCGGAAGTTTAACGGAAGTTGTTCTACGTCGCGAGCTCATCATTTTGGTATAGTTTTCTCCGTTGATTTCATGGCGTATCTTCGCGGGTGTTGATGCAGCGAGCTAGTAGGTGTTTTCTGAGTATTTGGCAGTAGCTATGGAGTTATTTTGGTGAGGTATGGATCCCGTACACTTATCTATTTGTTGGATCAAGATTTTAAGTTTCTAGTTATGAAAAGTTGTTGTTGCCAATATCTTGTAGTAGTTTCTTGTTGATTTTGGTTCTGTTTGTTGTTCCTGTAAGGAGGCAGGTTGTTAATCTTGGGATATTGAGTATTTTTGTCAAGGAAATCTCTCCCCTATGACCCTCCTTCGTTATTATATGTTCTAGTATTATTTTATGGATTTCTGAGCCGTGAAGTGGTATTTTGGATTTGTGGCTTTGGACAGCCCCTTTATCTTGTTATGTTTGGTTATTATTGTGGTGTTCTGGTTGTGGTAAGGTTATTAAGGGATTGGAAAATTATGCGATTCTTTTTGGGATCACATACGATAGTGATTGGATTGAACAACGTGAAGTATGCCTTGAAATAGTGCCTCGGGAGCTTGTCGCTCCTTTGAGATATGGTTAACATATTATTGTTGGATTTAGCTGTTATTTCTTATTTTTATTGGCCTCATTTTATGTTTTGGAGTTGGCTAATCGCGAGTGTGACATTAACACCTTATCAAATGGTTATGGCTCGTTCTTGCAGCCTCGTCGATTCTAGCAATTGTTTCATTACCTTGGTTGGTCAGCCTTCATAGAGACGCCTTTGGGGCTTCAATTAAAAGTATTCCTTTGTGATTTGGAGCTTTTCGGAGCAGTTCGAGTCTGGACGATGCCGTTCCCGCAGCTAGTCATCGGATGACAAGTAGGTTATGGTTTTCCCCTATCTAGACTCTGCGTATATAGGCTATAACTGCATTAATTAGCATCATTGGATGGGTTATTATAGGTTGGTACCCCAGACCTTGTCCGCCTTTCGTCCGTCTATTTCACACGTTGTTTGTAGTAATCGTGTAGTATTGTATATTACCTTTGTGGTCCTGTGTGGCCTTGTATTGACTCTGAAACATAGATGGTGGGATATTTAGGGAATGTCCGCGAGACCCGGACATAGAGATGATCCTTTTAGGCTGGTTATGTCTGCTGAGTAGATGTTGGGCCTGTGCAGGGCTGATAGGAGTTGTTGTGAGCCGTTGGGCTACTTTTATATTTGTGTGCGAGCATATCATCCATGAAAAAGGTTTTTCCCTGCATGTTTTACTACAGTTTTGGCTGCGATCCACTACTGATAGTTCTCCTAAATCTGCATGGCCCTGAGGCCCTTTTTTTGGTACTGTTGATGATAGAAAAGGGGATTTTTGGATTTTTTGCACTGATTTTATTACTGGTACTAGTCTCTGCGGGGCAGAGCACTAGGATTGATTTTATTACTGATACTAGTCTCTGCGGGGCAGAGTACCAGACTTGATTCTATTAGAAGCTTTTGTACTGTCGATACCAAGTCTTGGGGTTAGTGTAGTTTCATGATGTATATATTCGGGTAAATTGCTTCCGCGTTGTCTTATCTTTATATTCTGCTTCTTCTTATCTCAGCTTGTTGAGCGTATTGGTTAGGTAGTATCCCATTACTAGCTGTTTCGGGCTACGAGAATTGGTTCGCCTACTGAGGGGTTGTAGGTGCCATCATGACCTGAGAAATTGGGTCGTAATAAAGGTGTGTTGTAAAAAGGGCTCTTTGCACAAATTTTCAGAGTTTCTGTCCGTGATGAGCGCTACCGCTCCGCCACGGTGACCTCCGCTATAGCATAATAATTACTACTATAGCGGAAGTCAATATGGTCAACCTTTACCATAGCGGTTGACTCCGCTACGACGGTACCGCTATAGCATAGCAGGGACCGCTATAGCGGAGCGACGGGACCAGAAAACCCAGAAAATGGATTTTTAATTTCATTCTCTTTCCTTCATCTCCAAAACAGACGAGAGCTATTCCAAAAACCCTCCTAAGCTGCTCCAAGGCTTGAGAGCCATGGGAAGGAGGGATTCCAGCGAAAGGGACGTGAAACCACGGATTCGGGCCTACAGAATTGTCAGGGAACGCTTTTATGGAGCCAGAAAGGGCATGGAACAACTGTTCGGCATTCAGGTAGGCTAGGTTTTCATTGAGTAGATAGACATGCTTACATTATGTACTTATTGTACAGTGGGAAAGGAGAATCCATGATTAGGCCTCCGGACACGGAGTCTGGTGGATTCGGTGTTGGTTATGTATGTGCTAGGAACTGGTTGGATTGAATTGTGGGTTATTGATAATTGTTTGGGGCTGTTTATGTTGTCTTGACATGATAAGATGATATGGCTCAGAGACTGGGATATCGGAAAAGTTTGGGAAACCGAAAATTGCAAGGATAACTAAATGGGTATGAAAATGAAAAACTCCTAGGTGAGGTTTCAAGAATACGAAGGGCATGATAAGTAGCGTTGATTTTGCTAAGGGCTAAGGGGTGGTAATTCACATTGTTATTATTTATGTAAGTTCTAAAATCAATGTGGTTGTTAAATTATGCTAAAAAGGGAAATTGTTCATTATTCGTAAATAAAGGGTGAGTGTGTTTGGCCTCCAGACGGAGGTCGAGACTAAGTTATATACCTGGGAAAGAGGATAGGTGATGGCTTAGAATTTTTGTGAATATTGTATGTTTTGTACTCTTATCTAAGTGTTCATATGAATTGCATGACTTAGAGGAATTGTGTAAAATGTCTAAGGGTCCTGTTTTGCAGTCTGTGAATTAAACGGCGTGTTGCTTGTTGGTTTACAAGTTATTTGTTCATTATTTGACTGTGGATTATTGACATTCGGTTGGCTCAGGTACCACGCCTGGTACGAGTATACTAATGGTTGGCTCGGGTACCACGCCTGGTACGGGTATACTAACAGTTGACACAGGTACCACGTCTGGTACAGGTATAACAAATAGTTGGCTCGGGTACCACGCTTGGTAGGAAAATACTAACGGTTGGCTCGGGTACCACGTCTAGTACGAGAATACTAACGGTTAGCTCGGGTACCACGCCTGGTACGGGAATACTACTGGTTGGCTCGGGTACCACGCCTGGTACAGATTTATTTTACTGTATCATTGTATTGATATTATTGTAGTACATTGACTGTTATTGGTTCCGTGAGTGGGTCAGACTGTTTTATTGAAATGTGATATTTGTTGGTGATCCTTGAGTGACCGGAAATCCTGTTATATCTATTGGGTTGGTCTTGGTGTAGGCCTGATTGTTATAATATGTTATTAGTTTGGTCTTGGTGTAGGCCGAGTTGTTATAACATATTGTGAGTTTGGTCTTGGTGTAGGCTGGGTTGCTATATTATGTTATTAGTTTGGTCTTGGTGTAGAGCGGGTTGCTATATTATGTTATTAACTTGGTCTTGGTGTAGGCCGGGTTGTTATAGTATATTGCGGGTTTGGTCTTGGTGTAGGCCGGGTTGCTATGTTATATTATTAGTTTGGTCTTGGTGTAGATCGGGTTGTTGTGGTATATTGTGAGTTGGTCTTGGTGTAGGCCGGGTTGCTATATTATGTTATTAGTTGGTCTTGAGATAGACCGAATTTGTCATGTTAACACTGGATGTGTGGGGGAGATCCGGGTTGGTCCGGACTATTTAAAAGAGGTTATGTGCTCATAAATTAATGTCATTAAGGGTAATAAAAGCGATCATGAGTTATCATGGTTAATGAGATAAGGGTGGGTCTTGGTGTAGACCGGGGTAGTCTGTTGAACACTTAGGTGTGGATGGAGGATCCTTGGAGGGTCCGGGTTATGTGATCTAAGAAGAGATTTAGATGTAGCTCCATGGTAGTCACTGAAGGTGTCAATAGTGGTTAGGTGAATTGCATGTGGTTGGTAATATAGAGGAAGACTGAGAGTCTTGGTGTGATTATTGGTTAATATAACCAGGTGGTAAAGTTGTCCTAGAGGTTCGGAAAGGTCCGAAAAATGGTAGGTAATACTTGGGTATAAGTGGTTTGGTTGGGCAGCGGGCCAGATTTAGTCTGGATATTTAATCAAGGTAGTTGACTGAGGTAAAGGTTAAAGGTGACTTGGGAAGTCCTAGATGTCAGGGTCAAGGTTAAAGGTGAAGGAGGGAGCTATAATGTTTATTTCATGTTTTTCCCTATTTTCTTATATGATGGTACATGTGGATTCGGGTCGACCGATAATGCCTACCAGTACGTGTGGTTGTACTGACTCTACTCTTGCTATACCTTTTTGGTATAGTCTGGTTGCAGGGTTGGTGATGTTTCATAGGTTCACGGCGATGAGGATCTCCAGCAGCTTCTGTCCTTCGACTCTATGATTAAAGTTGTGTCTTTTCTTTCTTGTATAAATCTTGTAGTAGCTCTTGTACATGCTTAGACTAGGTCCTAGGGAGGGTGTTTTAAAAGTTGTAAAGGTTTTTCGCAAATTCTTTAAGTCGTCTGTTTTATGAACATTTTCTGTAAGAGGAATTCTCAGGTATAAAAATGAACTGATTAATGATTTATTTTAATTTTCGCAAGTTGCCTGTTGGTTCGGGTAGTAAGGATTCTCCTATCTAGGTGGATTAGAGTAGGTGCCCGCACGGCCTGATAGTTAGATCGTGACACAAGGACACCTTGAAAATCATTTATATGATCAAGAATAGCACAATCCTTCTTTTACTTAAAAGTCATCAATTGCTTTAGTAGGAACAACTTGTTATTGTCAGTTCTTGAAGCGTAAAGTGTCTTCAACTTTTTTCACAATGTTCTAGCATGTATTTCATTCACAATATAATTGCGAACATTGTTTTCAACGCATTATCTATTATATTCACATACTTGTTGGTGCTTAAAATTCTAATTCTCATTAGTCGTAGACTCAGATTTATGAGCAGCAAAACTGGAAAGATGCATTTTCTTCACAAAGAGTAGATCTTTCATCTTACTTTTATATATGTTGTAATTACTCTCGTTTAAACATACCATCTTGCTCATGTTCACCTTCATCAAAAAAAAATTGATAGGCAACCAAGGCTCTGGTACCACTTATTGTGATAGAAAGTGACAAAATTGAAAATAGAGAAAAGAAAGAACACTAAATTTAACGTGAAAAAACCCTTTGAATCGAAGGTAAAAATCATGAAATCACAAAGATCCAAATAGCTCCACTATAATAATAAGAGGATTACAAATATTTTTCAACAATGGCTACACAACAAGTACCAAACATGGAGAAGCAATAGCTACACTAATAAAATAAATTAAGAGAAATTACTAAAAATAGAACTTCTATTTGGGACTGAAAATCAGATAGTACAAACATCCAAATCCGATCTTCACCATTCAATTCAAACACCAAGATGTTAGAAATACTCAATCACAATTTCAGCCCGATCCAATGGTGAACGAATCAATAAATAAAATTTGAAGGTGGCTGATCGGAGAGTAAAAACTACAATGAAAAATACCATTTTCTTCTCTCTTCTCTCTTGGTAAAAACTCTCTCCCATCATCTTCAAATCTTGAATATGCCTCTGGAGAGAGACGTGGGTTCACGGGAATACCCATCCACGTAAATCCTCCCATGCTCTAAACATGATGATAAATTTCTTGCAAACAAAGTGAAGCAAGTTAGCAAAGAACTAAGGGGTCGTTTGATCGCTGGTTAAAATTATGCAGGTATTAGTAATATATGTATTAGTTATCAGGTATTAGTTATATATGTATTAGTCATTTCACCTTTTACTCTGCATAAGATAATACATCAGTTCCTTCATAACTTATACATGTATTAGTTATGCAGGTTTCTAAATTGCAAACCAAACGTCATATTAATTTTATACATGAATAACTTACTTCCTAACTAGCTACCAAACACTGTATAACTTATACAAAATTAATACATAAATAAGCTACATCTTTACTAGCTACAAAACGACCCGTAATAACATATCAAAACAATATTATAAGGAGTTAAATGCAGGATGAGATAAATAAGAATATTTCATGGACTTATTTGTCTCACCTTTGATATGAAATTAGAGGCAGATTCAGAATTTGAAGATTGAGGATATTATTATTTTATCGAAAAAGAGCCAAAAATATCCTCAAACTATTGAAAATAGAGCAAATATATCCTCCATTTTATTTTGAGCTCAAAAATACCCCTCCCGTCAAACTATAATCTCACTTATACCTTTCACTTTAACGGATTGCCATTAGTCGATATGTGGCATCCGACCTGGAAAAAAATACTATGTGGCTGCCACATATGCAATCCAACATGGCAGATGTCCACCCCCTTTAAATTAATATCTTCCTCTACCATTTAGAACCCTAATTTCAAATTTCTTTCTCCCTTCATTTCTTCAAAAAGCTTTCTTCCCCATATCTCTACAATTGAATTTGAATGCTTTTCCAGGAGTACTCTAAATTCTCCCTCAATTAAGTCCCAAAGCTATGTCGTAATTACATAATAAATGAAGATAGATGTGTCATATGTCCCCGTGAATAGTGTCTTTCATGATGTCAGACCATCATTACTATAAAACAATAATCCATTAACAAGTGATGAGTTGATTTGGTCATCCAAAATATTTAGACCTCTGATATGGTTCATTAAACTTAACAATCAAATTAGCCTTTTAATTTGAGATATATTTTTCTTTTTAGTTCATTTCAAAAAGGAATGTTTCAATTTATATGGACGGAGGGAGTACTCCTCCTGTCTCAATTTATGGGATACCATTTGACTTGTCACAAAATTTAAGAAAGAAATAAAGAAATATTTTTGAAATTTGTGATCTAAAACACTTATCACAATATTTCAAAATTTATTTGAAATTTGAAATAAATCGTATTTTAAAATTGAAATTGTGTATGACCATTAATATAAATTAAAATTATTTTTAAATTTTTATGAGTAATTTAAAATAAAAATTTAAATTCTAAAATTCAACTTTAGAAAATAAAAAATATTCGTGAATAAACACACACAATTAGAAGTTAGAAGATAAAAAGAAAAAGTAAAAATATTTGAAGTACTCTTTACTAGTACAAATTAACGAAGAAGTTATGTTTTGAACGAGGTACCACGTGGTGGGTAAACAGTAACACAGAGGGTTAGGACGTTACGTTCAAGGAAACAGTCATAGTCTTTACTTGCTTTCCCACGTGGACTCCACTGTTCTTTTTCTTTTTAGAAAAAAATTGTTTAAAATTTAAAAATATATTACAGTAATTATCTTCTTCTTTTTTCAGAATAATAATGACTCTGTACTTTTAAGAAGAGTTTAGAATCTAATGACCAAACATCTGCTAATTCTTCGTTTGATTATAAATTATTTTATTAAAAATAAAATAAATATTTTAATATTAAATTATTACTAAATATAAAAATATTTTTTTTTATTGGGTAAGAAGTATTTGGTATTTTTATAGCGAAATAAAATTTTCTGAATAAAGTAATTTAATTTTCTGAAAAAAAGTGAATAATATCTGTGGCAAAAAATCCACTATAATTTATCTTCTCTTTATATCCTTTTTGTCTTCTAAACTTGTCTCTGTTGTCGCCCTAATTCTCTACCCCCTTCTGTAATTCTTCTCTCTTTGGGACTCTACAAATTTGCAAAAGAAAGGGTAAAAATGACACAAATACTCCAAATTTGCAAACTCCTTATCTGAATCACTCTCTGATCGAAGATGAATTAAACTTGCGGAGCTTTCTTCCTATGGATCGTTGCTGATTTTAGGTAAGATCGTTGTGCTTTCTGTTGATTTTTCTCCATACATCTTTCCTTTTTTATGGATTTTGGAATTGTGTCTATTATGGACTGTTAAGCTCTTGAATAATTTCTATTAGACAAAACTTTCAAACATCTTGAAGACTTTGTGGTTGTTTATTGTTTATTATTTTGTTGCGATCTGGACGTTTAACCTCAAATGGGTGCAGAGTTGATAACATCCTTTTTAAATACATATACAGGCCTAACTTTTAAAGTATGAACATTATTTCAAATATTCTTTGCAAAAAGTATAACCAAACACAACTTCATAAATTTCAAATAAAGTGAAAAATATTTGGAATCTATGACCATACCATTACCATTCTGGTTTTTCCTTTTTTTATTTGTCCATTTAAGGAAATGTTTGAATGAATTGATCCCTAAAAATAATTTTTTGTTTTGATAACTAATCTTTTATATTAATAACCAAGTAACAGTTGAGTACCACAACCAAGCTACATCACAGTTTGCTGCTCGCTGTTCATTTCAAAATTGATCAAGCTTCTACCCTCTAGTTGCTATTTACGGAAAAACAAAATACATTAAGGGTGTGTTTGGTAGGAAGGAAAACAAATGTTTTTCCAATTTTTCCATGTTCGGTTGGTATTCACATTGATTGTGCCCTCCTCACCCCCCAATTTACCTCATCTTCGCCCCCACCTCCATAGCCCTCATTCCCACCACTCCACACCCCTACCTCCCAACTCCACCTCTCATAGTATTTGTCTAAATTATATACAAATGCTTTTAGAATAATATCTTTTGCTGACCTACTAAACACAAAAATATAAGTAAGAAATCTAGTTATATTCCTAGAAAAGAAAATATTTTTCTTTGTACCGAACACACACTAAAAAGACAGCTTTTGGAGAAGAATTCTAAGCTTCACAGATGCTCTAACATTGCATGTACATGCAATTTCTCTGGCAAAACTATCAGAAGCTCTTTCTCTTTGCTACAAAATTCTGTTGTTCCTCTCCTGACCATATGACATGAACACTCTCTGTATAAACCTGCTTTAGGACTTGAGCTTGAGTTGATCTTCCTTTGGTCATCTTGAAAATCCACTGCTGCAATTGGTTTCTAGCTGCTATCATGTTTACTGGCCTTTTCAACCATTGCATCAACCTGCACCACAGTCGTATACACCTAGTCCAGGAGTAAATGCTCTCTAGTTTCTAATGCATTGTCACACATCACATATCTAGTTTCCACATTTAGCCCTCACTTAGCTAGCCACGAGTTTAATCTTGCATTTCAAAAATTAAAAGGATGAACCTTATATGAATTTTTAATAAGGTTTTGGCCAAGCACTTTGTATTTGGCAAATTCATTTACAAATGCTTTTTAATATATCTGATAAATAAATTGTGTTTGGCTAAGCTTTTGGAATGGTTTTTCCCAATTTTTTCTTCCTGAAGTCTTCATGAGTGTATAAAAGAAATATTATTAAGGTTCACTTACAGTTAGTATTATTTAAATAGGTAAATGAATAGACAAAGTAGAGAGTGGTTCTATAGATTATACAATACTATATAAAGTAGAATATAAAGTGCAGTTTTGTTGAGGATGTATTAATTTGTACTGGTTGTGGATGTGTTGTCAGGTGATCATAAAAAAATTCTGTTCACCAAAAAAAAAAAAAAAAATTGAAAAATATGTGGAACTTTTTTCTTGCATTGCAACCAATAATGTCTTTTATAAATGGTTGTATCCTTACAATCTTGAACTAACATTGCAATATCAGCTATATAAGGTAAACTATTATCGACATTAGAGTAATTGTACCAAAAAATTTCTTTAGTAGCTTTAAAATATTTAATAAAAATTCAACAATGCTTTCAACAGTAGTCCAATACTCCAATCAGCATCACCCAATAAATATTCAAGAGATTGAACATTATGCATTATATGAGTTTCAAAAAAAATTTAGTTTAGTTTCAACAACAGATTGGACATATGTTATTTGTTGATTGTATATGCTGCTTAAAACTATATGCAACATATAATATTATACAAATAATTACGCCTTGTATTACATTCTTGTGGCATTTTTAGGTCTAAGACCATAATCTTTGCATCTTTGCCTAAATTCCCGAATTTCACCTGTTCTATTTCCTTAAAAAAATATGATAAATTGCTTATCTTTTTTTTTTTTGAATAACATATTGAAATATTTCAGGCCATAGCTTACAATTAAATTATCGAATATGACATGTACATCTAAATGACAAATTTCAATTAAAGGTAATTTTAGTTACAATTTCAATGTTATTACTAGTATTGCTTAAATTTACCATAATACATAAAGACAATAATATAAAAAGTAACCAAATACAGGACAAAAAGAAATCAACAAAAATTACACTTGCACCACTTACAAAGAGTCACAAGGAGTGATCTTAAGAAATTGAATGAGGCCACATGTAGTAGCTTCACACATCAAAGAATGAAAATTCTAATGTTGTCCTTGTGAAGGCCACATGTGTGTGTGTTATGACGTAAACCTACAAAATCAACTCAGTATCCGGTCAATCTGTACTTCTTGGTCATAGATGTAGTCAAAGTACCCAAAATGAGTTGACCAAATCCGGTGTGGATACCAGACCCATGTCGTGTCGACATGGTGCGGCAAGGATTTTGAAGAGTCCAAGCAACATAGATGAAGAGTGTGTGCAACATAGAGTCATTTGTTCAAAGTTGGAGGGGACTTTGATTTCTAAAATAAATGTTGAAGGCTGTAAATGATTTCCAGCCATTAAATTTTACCTTCATCTACCGATTTCATTGAATCGCCCTCATGAAATATTTAATACCAGTCATTTTTTTATTTCCATAGTTGTTTCTTACTTGGGATTTTAACCGAGTCCTTTCTGTTTTTACGGTTTTGAAATGAAGCTGCTTTGGGAAAAAAGTCATATTTTTTGACAAATTGCTTCACAGACGGAACTAGTTTTGTTTTCTTGTGCCTGAGTTATATATCATGGTGAAGCGTTAGATTGTTTTTCTTAAAATAAAGAAAAAAAAAACCTTAAATGTACCACATCCTCATTCTTAAACCGATGTAGTTTGTTGCAAATTACCCTTTCTGTTTCTTTCCTAAAATGATTAGTCTTTTTTATTCCAGCTATAGTCTATTCCATATTTACTGCGAGAAGTGATGTTTTCAAGTCTGATAAGGTTTCATTTTCTGGTTGGTTTAGGAATACTGTTGATCTCTTTCAGTAGTTATGCTTGCTAACCTAGACCATATCCATTAGAAGGGGAGATAACAAAGAACATGCATACGCAGGTCATAAAGAAGATGAATGAAATTACTCTCAAGAAAGAAATCCTTTTTGACATCTCGAAAAGGAAGAAGATGAAGAAGAAGAATAGCTGCAGCTCGGTATCCACTAAAGAAATTCATTCTGATATTGTGTTCGAACTGCTCAGTCGTCTAGCCATCAAGGACTTGGGCAGATGTAAGTGTGTATCGACATCTTGGTCTTCAATGATCCGTCAACGTGAATTCATGAAAGCTCATAGGGCTTGCGGTGGTATACTCGTCCATCTCTTGCCC
Organism: Jaltomata sinuosa; assembly: GCA_003996215.1. Taxonomy (NCBI): domain Eukaryota; kingdom Viridiplantae; phylum Streptophyta; class Magnoliopsida; order Solanales; family Solanaceae; genus Jaltomata; species Jaltomata sinuosa. The sequence goes on from QJPP01000200.1 coordinate 161,599, forward strand.
CTCAATTCTCCCCTGCGTGGAAAGAACATATCAGATCTGATGAAAGGCTTCTTTTACGCGTCAATAAATTATGGTAAGAATAATGAATTGTTCACTCACCGAGTACGTTTGCCTTATATTGGTGGTTATAAGGATATTACTCCGGTTGTAAATGGCCTTGCTTGCCTTTACACGGGTCATCAAGTTTCACTTTTTAATATATCTACTCTTGAACTTATGGAGCTCCCTTCTTCAAGTATACGGGGAGAAGGGCTAATTAGTGTTTGGTATGCTCTTGGTTTTGATCCTAAGGATAATGTGTACAAATTGCTTAAAGTGAGTAAAGTTGCCAATCAACTAGTCTATGAGATTCTCACTCTTGAAACAAGTTCAAGATCGGCGTGGAGATGGAGAGTGATTGTTCAGGAAGGTTTGCCTCGATTCAACTCTGTTAGCGTTCAAAGTTACTTTGTGAATGGTATAATCTATTGCAAGTTTAGAGCTCCCAACACCTACTGCGATGTAGGGAAACAATCTCTTCTTGCATTTGATGTCCACAAAGAGCGTTTCACAATTTTCAATCTACCACGCGTGCCCTCACATATACGTTCAATATTTGACCGAAGTTTCACAGTATTTGGTCAATTTGAAGGGCGTCTAGCTCTAGCACGTGTTAAGAAGACACAATTTGAGACGGTTTTGGAACTGTGGGCATTAGAAGATCATCAAAACTCTACATGGAGCAAGCACAAAATCGACATGCCTAATGAACTGGTTAGATACTTTTATAAGGTCACACCTATCGGGAATCTTCCATCCGGTGAGTTATTGCTTTGCTGTTCAAATGCAACACCACAGACGAACCCATTTTATATTTATGATCCCATCAACAAGAAATTTAGAAAATTGATGGTTGAGCTTCCCAGTTCACTAGAATTGACAGCGCTATCTGCTAGTACTCACATAACTTGTCTTATGGAGAAGATCACCCCACTGCACGATTTAGTCGGTTTAAGAAAGAATGATTAATTATTTTTGTAGGGTGTCTGCCAATTGTGATGGAAATGTTTATGAATCTTATTTGAAATTCCAGTAGTATTCTACTTTTAGTTTTGTAACTCAAATTTAACATATATGAGCTAGTTACCTCATGCATGCTTTTTAATTAAGTTAAGATTTCTAGTGGAATCAAGTGTTAAGGCTAAGGCCATTCTTAGGCAACAAAGATCAAGGGGAAGTTTTCTAACTTTCATGTGTTCAATTCATCAATTTACGATCAATTAGTTACTATTTCGTTTCTGGCAATTTTGATACATTTGTTTCATCTCTTATTTTTATTTAGTATTTTAATAAATCTTGAATATTTATTTCTATTATTTTTACATTTTCAATTTTTGTTAATTTAATTATCATGATGAATACGCTAAAAAAAGCAGGTAAAGCTGTTAAAAATCCTTGTTCCGGTGGTAATAAGAAAAAATCTTGTTCTGGTAGGGGTAGTACAAGTACTAAAACGTATTCTCGTATTCCTCTAATACCACCTAGTGAAATAGGTGACATAGGTGTGAGTGAACATGATATGAATTATTTAGAACAAAAAACTTAAGGTATGGAAGAAGAGAATGAAGTAGAGGTAGACGTAGATGATGATGATGATAATACACCTACTAGTTCCGTTATTGCTCAGTTTTGAACTCAAGGTTAGAATCATCCTCCTCTGCCTAAATCCCGAAAACGAACTAGTATAGTGTGGAATATATTTACTCAAGTAGAAGGTACAAATATTGTTGAATGCTCAATTTCAGGCGAAATATTAACATAAGATTGGAGGTAATAAAATGGGGACGGGTTAGTTGACGAGACATTCGGATAATAAACATAAAGGATGGAGAGAAGTTAGAAGGAGGTGAGGGTGTTACAGGGGGAGCAAACCCAAAGAAGATTCAACCCATGAATCGGTAAATTATTGGGACCTATAATAATAATAATAATAATAAAAATAATAATAAAAATAATAATAATAATAAAAATAAAAAGAACCCTCGAGAGTTAGTGAAAATGATAGCATTGGATTTTTTTCCTTTCACGTTTGCTTAAAGTGAATAAAGTTGACAATCGCTAGTCTATGAGATCCTCACTCTTGAGACAAGTTCAAGATTAGCGCGGAGATGGAGAGAGATTGTTCAGGAAGGTCTGCATTGGTTTAACTCTATTATCTATAGCAAGTTTAGAACTCTGAACATCTTCAGTGATGTAGGGGAACAATATCTTCTCGCCTTTGATGTCCACCAAGAGCATTTAACAATTTTCAACCTGTGGGTGCCCTCACAAATACGAACAATATTTGACATAAGTTTCACAGTATTTGGTCAATTTGAAAGGCGCCTATCCCTAGCACGCGTTAAGAAGACACAATTTAAAATGGTTTTGGAACTTTCGGGTTAGAAGATCATCAAAAATCTATATGGAGAAAGCACAAAATCGGAATGCCTGATGAACGCGTTAAGAACACAATTGCTTTACTGTTCGAATGCCTCGCAGCAGCCAAACATGTTTTATATTTATGATCCCATCAGCAAGAAATTTACAAAATTGTTGGTTGAGCTTCCCAATTCACTCCATTTGAAAGGACTATGGGTTAGTGCTCGCATAACTTGTCTTATGGAGAAGATCACCCCACTGCATGATTTAGTCGGTTTAAGAAGGAATGATTCATTAATAACTTTTGTACAGGAAATGGTTGTGAATCTTATTTGGCCCTTTATCGATTTGCCTCGGGGCCGTAGCTAAGATTTGAAACTTATGAATTCTGTAAATATTAAATATTTTTTAAGAAAAATATAAAATTTGAACCAAAGCTACTGATTTCAGTCGAACTCGTACTCGTCACTCTCCCTCTGCCCCTGCATTATTCACATAGTAAGGTCTCAATGAGTACTTATTTGCATTATGATCATGGTCATCATAATGAAAGTATGAGATGGTGAATTTAATTGTCTCGTCTTTCAGGTAAGTTGATTCATAATTGGTGAAAGGCACATATAAGAATATAATGCCAATATTTCAAAGATTTTACTATTCCTATGGTCTTGTAGATCAGTGGCTTTTGATATTTAAATTGTCTATTGACAAATCGGAATATGATTTTAGCACGTTGATATGCTATATTAAGAAAATATTTACCATCAATAGCAATAACAGTTTTTTTAACTAGACACTTATAATACAGTTTTAATACATATTACAGAGAACAATTTATAAAACACATATAATACAAGTTTTATATATGGATAATATATTTGTCACACGCTTTAATACATTTATAATACATTGTGTCAGTTTTTTACCAAACAAGCATAATATATTTTAAAACACTTATAATACATATATATATTGCATGCACAATTTACTTTTAATACACAGTGCAGATTTATCATAATATTGCTATGTATTATTATAGATGATAAAATAAAAAGTATAGCTAAAAACAGTAATTATTTATACTCACCTAAGTAATTTTCTCAAATAATTTTATGAGATACATAACTATTAGTTAAGTGACCATTTGAGAAATCAACCTTCTAATTGGCTTTCATCCATTCATAGAATTGTAGAAGCGTAATCCTATTTATTATTGAACAATAGAACTCTTGCGATGCATGGATGATATTATGAGAATACCAATAATATTAAACTAGGGTGATTTGGCTTGTTTGAACACGTTAGGTCATATTACTCTAACACGTTTGGTCGAATCATAGGGCTCAGGTCAGAGTCGATAGTCAGATCGAGAGTTGAGTTTCGAATCGGGGTCAGAAGTCGGATATCGAGGCCAGGATTTAGGTCTCGGATCGAGATCGGGAGTCATATACCAAGTCAGGGTTGGTAGTTGGGTCGGGAGTCAAGGTCTTGGGTTCCGGATCAGGGTTAAGAGTTGAATCAGGGGTCAGGGTCGAGAGTCAAAATCTGATTCGGGGTCGGGATATATAGAGAGTCGAGTCTTGGGTCGATGTTGGATCTTGGATCTCGGGTCTCGAATAGGGGTCGGAGTTGGGAGTCGAGATTCAGATCTTGTGTCGGAGTCGGGAGTCGAGTCAAAGTACAAAGTTGGTTCCCATGTCGGGTGGGCAGTCGGGATCGGGTCCATTGTCAAAGTATTTGCCAAGATTATACTTAAATATTCTTGGGATAATATTTTCTTTTTACTAACTAAACACCTAAACATAAGTTTAAAAAATCACTTATTTTGATAGAAATGTTGGTGCATTTTAATATTTGTATAATATATTAAGTGCATATGTTAGTGGATAAATTGTAGTAAAAGATGACCATTAATTCTTGTAACTCTTATGGTCATTAGTTTCTTGTAACTTATGTAACATCTATCCCTTTATTTATCCACTTTACTACCCCATATTCTTCCAATTGATTACAAGGAAGAATTCTACACCTATAAATAGTGGTGGTCTTGCATTATATTGTATACAAGAAAATAGAGTGGAAAAAGATGAGAAGTATTATATTGTATTTATATTTTGAGGTTAGTGTAGTGAAAGAGAGAGTTGATACAAAGAAAAATTCTAAGTCTTCAACTATATTCACTATACCAAAGAGAGTAATTATAAGTTGAAGGAATGTGTTCTTTTGTGGAGCTTTGAACTCTTCAACTTATCCGGAGTTGTTTGAGTTACACGACGTTGTTGGGCTGTTGTATCCTGGAGGGGACAAGTCAAGAGTGATACTGCTGGATCGGTGTAGATTATGCCGCAGTGGGCTTGAATCTCCTTAAAGAGAGCGAGATATCCGCGCCTCAACCATGAAGATATTTTTGTTCATTTTATTTTTTAAACTGTAATTTAATTATTGTGGTATATTACACCAACAAAAACTATTTTCGAGGAAAACATTTTATTCCTTTATACCAACCACACCCTTGGTTTTGATTAGTTTTCTTTGTTGAAGATTGAATTTCTGGAATCCAAGTGCAAACAACAAGAAAGGACTTTAGAAATAGTGATTAAGGAAGGAGGAGTGGTGGTGCCATGGTGGTGGGTGGAAGTGGGGGAGATGGGAAGGTTTAGAGAGGAGAACAAATTGGGAATTTCATCTTCTTCCTTCTTTTTTTTTAAAATAGAAAAAGAGATGAATTTAATTTCTTATAAAAGCTAATTTATAGAAAAGTAAATGATGGTATGACATCAAATTATCTTGGTGGACCTTATGTGTCCTTCATGTTAGGGCTAGTGAACACTACATAGCGTTGGAGGTGTTTAAAATATCCGTTTAGGTTTGGGGTCTAGATGAAACCCCGTAAAATAAAATTGAAATGACAATTCAAAATAAGTACAAAGACCTCCTACGCTATTTCAGTCTTAAGTTTGAGTATGGCATTCTTATGGATCCGGAAGTTATAATAAAGTAATAGTTTGTCATACTCAAACTTCAATTTTTATTTCATTGAATGGACGCATATATTCAAAGAGAGAAAAAACTCAATTCTCCCTTAAAGTTTGGGTTAAGTTCAATGTCTGCCTTTTTTGCAAGATACTATCAGTTGTTCATTTTTTCTACATAAACTATCATTATCTATGTATTAAAACATATCTCAACTATCAATTGTTTTCTTTATTGACCTTAAGATGTGAAACTCGCAAAAAGTGATTTTCTTTTAGGGGGAGGAAAGGGGGGTTTAAATCTATCTCGTCCTTTAGATATATTGCAGTCTCAATATTCGATTGCTTGCATTTGTATTTTCCCTTTCCCAAACTTTTTTTTTTTCAAAAGAGTTATGAAATACTCCCCCCGTTAAGAGTATTTATAATTGAGAATTAGGGCAAAGTATACATTTATAAAGTTTTGTTAAAAATATAATTTGGATTCTAATATTGGTCTACTGTCGAACTGAAAATTTGACCGTTGGCCAATGGTTAGAAACAACCAATATATTTGGCACATAAATAGTTTACAAAACATGTTAAAAGTCTATAGATAGTGTATACATTGTACTAAATATACATATCTATATACAATATATACACTAATAGATGGCTGCAGGGTATATACCCGTAACGTTTCCATTTTAGGAGGCAAATTCGGAGGTGTACTGGAACCCTCCCCTTAGTGGGCCGGTCTATTGAGCCAGGACACCCGGCCCATCCTACACTTCTACTCCTTCGCCCTTAGGCCAGCGCCTTACGATCTTTAGTGGCCCGGACCAATTGACAAATATACTCGATCATGTTAATAGTTTTGTTAATAGCAATCAAGAGTAAAACAAAGATCGCATATAGGAGAGGGAAAATGACAATTGTCCAAAGTTGGAAGAGCGTAGCGCACCCTTTATGTTTGTCGCTATTTACAAATTACCCTTTATTTTTCTTCCCTTGAGTGAATTATACTCTCGTTGTTTCAAGTTGTTTGACTAGATTTGGAGTATAGGGTCAAAATAACTAATGTTTGGTGTGAATTTGAATATTGAATCTTTAATTTTTGTTATAAAAAATTTGTATATTTAGAAACTGTTTAAAAAGTATTATAAGTCACATGGTGTAGGAGTGTAGTACACTGTACACCCTAGCTCAAAGTGTTTTTTTTTTCTGGCAGCTAATTTAGTAATGGGTTCCTAGTATGGTAAGGTTTAGGAATAGGAATAGGGTTAATCTCTTTTAACACCAAAAATAATCCTTTTCCTAATCGGACAAGGTTTCAATTTCAGAGGTTTTGCTTCCATATAAAGGTGTGGATACAACAATGCACATGCATCGCAACTTACAACGAAGATGACTAAAATTACTATCAAGAAAGAAATCTCTTTTGACGTCAAGAAGATGAATGAAATTACTATCAAGAAAGAAATCTCGAAAGAGGAGAAGATAAATGAAATTACAATCAAGAAAGAAATCCCTATTGACATCTCAAAAAGGAAGAAGATGAATACTAGCTCCGCTAAAGAAATTCATTCTGATATTGTGTTCGAAGTGCTCACTCGGCTACCCATCAAGGACTTGGTCAGATGTAAGTGTGTATCGACATCTTGGTCTTCAATGATTCGTCAACCTGAATTCATGAAAGCTCATAGGGCTTGCGCTGGTATACTCGTCCATCTCTTGCCCATCTATTCTCCCCTGCGTGGAAACAACATATCAGATATGATGAAAGGCTTCTTTTACGCGTCCATAAATTATGGTAAGAATAATCAAGTGTTCACTCACCGAGTACGTTTGCCTTATATTGGTGGTTATAATGATATTACCCCGGTTGTAAATGGCCTTGCTTGCCTTTACACGGGTCATCAAGTTTCACTTTTTAATATATCTACTCTTGAACTTATGGAGCTCCCTTCTTCAAGTATACGGGGAGAAGGGCTAATTAGTGTTTGGTATGCTCTTGGTTTTGATCCTAAGGATAATGTGTACAAATTGCTTAAAGTGAGTAAAGTTGCCAATCGACTAGTCTACGAGATCCTCACTCTTGAAACAAGTTCAAGATCGGCGTGGAGATGGAGAGTGATTGTTCAGGAAGGTTTGCCTCATTTCAACTCTGTTAGCGTTCAAAGTTACTTTGTGAATGGTATAATCTATTGCAAGTTTAGAGCTCCCAACACCTACTGCGATGAAGGGAAACAATCTCTTCTTGCATTTGATGTCCACAAAGAGCGTTTCACAATTTTCAATCTACCACGCGTGCCCTCACATATACGTTCAATATTTGACCGAAGTTTCACAGTATTTGGTCAATTTGAAGGGCGTCTAGCTCTAGCACGTGTTAAGAAGACACAATTTGAGACGGTTTTGGAACTTTGGGCATTAGAAGATCATCAAAACTCTACATGGAGCAAGCACAAAATCGACATGCCTAATGAACTGGTTAGATACTTTTATAAGGTCACACCTATCGGGAATCTTCCATCCGGTGAGTTATTGCTTTGCTGTTCAAATGCAACACCACAGACGAACCCATTTTATATTTATGATCCCATCAACAAGAAATTTAGAAAATTGATGGTTGAGCTTCCCAGTTCACTAGAATTGACAGCGCTATCTGCTAGTACTCACATAACTTGTCTTATGGAGAAGATCACCCCACTGCATGATTTAGTCGGTTTAAGAAAGAATGATTAATTATTTTTGTAGGGCGTCTGCCAATTAAGATGGAAATGTTTAGTATTGTAACTCAAATTTAATAAATATTTGAGCTAGTTATCTCTCATGCATGCTTTTTAATTATATTGGCTATAAAGGATCATTTAACAATTAGAAATTGATAGTCCCGGTTACTTTTATTTTCTTTTTAAGGAAGATCTCTTTGTGGCTATTAGTATATATGGCTATTAAGAGAGATCTTTCCAGTTACTTTTAAATAGTCCCAAGTTCCCCTTTCTTTATTTCTCTGTGTATTAAGTAGCATTTCTTTTTCCATTCGTACTCCCCCAGGAAATTCATTCGGATTTTATCAATGAAATTTATAGTAAAACTTTGGAGGTGATATATTTTGCATGAAGAGTTAATCTAAATAATGATCTACTCACAGATTAAACTAAAAATAGTCACTGCATGTATAATATAGGTATAATTTATGTACAATATGTGTATGCTACAATATTGGAAAAAATAAACAGTAAATCTGTCCGAATATTCGTGTAAAGATCCCTTTTTGCATAGCTTGGTTGGGAATTGGCAAGTAAAGTGGATTTTATAAGTGTCACTTTGGCTAAGTTCAAATGTCTAGCCTTCAACACCCTTAGTCTAGTGTTTAATCTATCAATGATGTATTGATAACGTAAGGATATAATAGATATTTAGAAAAGTTAATTAGGAAAAAGAGGGGAGGAGGGGGGGAGTGGTTTAATTTTTAAAGTAAATTAAAGTTGGAGGACGTAAATGATTTTCACCCGTTTATATATGACAGAGAATTTTGATAAATACGGATTAAAGCAACAAAAGTATACAAAGGGAATATACTCAAAAGACATCATCTACAAAGAAGAATTGGTAAGATATGATTGTATTACATATTTTTATACTATAGATACATATACTATATATTAATGAGAAAAGTACGTGCATGTCTATGGGAGCAAACTATTTATAACTAAATATCCCTTACAAAAAATATCCCCTAACTAATTATAAAAAATGTCCCCTTCCCTTTTCCTTGAAATTTCTTTTTAATGTCTCTACGTCTTTTCTTTTTTCTTCTTTTCTCCTCTTTTTTTTCTTTCTTGCTTTTCTTTTTTTCTTTATTTTTTCTTTTTTATGTTTCTTTGTATTTTATTTTTTTCTCAAATTATGTTATTATTATTTTACACCATAATCTGATTCATCCTAAGTTTTAACTTTCTTTTTTTCTCCTTTTTTGGTTTTTTATTTTTTATTTCTCTACTTTTTTTTTACTTTTTTACTCCCCTTCTTTGTTCTCATCTTTTTTCTTATTTTTTCTCCTTTATTATTCATTTATTTTGTTCATAAATCATGTTATTTTTTATTTTCTTCTTTCACCATAATTAATTTTGTCTCCTTTTTCTTGTGTTTTGTTCTGTTTTCTCTTTGTTTTTAAATTTTTTTATTTCTTGTTCCTTTCTTAATTTTTTTTCTTCCATAATCTATTTTTATTCATGATATTTTGCTCTTTTATTTTTTTTCTATGTAATAACGAAAGATAACTAATATAGTAAACATTCGCCCTCATATTTTTTTATTTTTTTCTACTCCTTTTTTTCTCATTTATTTCTTTATTTTTAAATTTTTTTCCTCCTTTTTTGTTTATTTATCTATTTTTCTCAAATCATATTATAATTTATTTTTTTATCATGATTTAATTTCATACTCAATTTTAACCACTTTCTTTTTATTTTTCTATCTTATTTTATTTATTTATTATTTATTGTTTTTATTTAATTATTTTTTTCTTTTATTTTTTTTCATAATCTAATTTCATTCACACTCATTGAGACTTTCTTCCGTCCTTCAGTCTGACACTTTTCGATCCTCCATGATACCATCACAATATATCTATATGCTGGCATAGTATCATGGATAATTGTTTCAGTTCTTTATTGAGATACTCCTTAATATACCATCACAATATATCTAGATACTAGCATATAGTATCATGGAGGACTGCTTCAATCCTTCAATGAGACACTCCTCAGTATATCATTACATATATCTATATATTGACATGGTATCATGGAGGACTATTTTAGTCCTTCAATGAGGCCCTCTTTAGTGCTATATGATACCGTCACAATATATTCATAAATGACCACCATCCGAACTTAATGAAACCGTCAAAACTCAATTCCGAGCAATTTGACCCATTTTGTTGACTTTGGTTGACCTTCCACATTTTGAAATTAGTTTTAGAGTGAGTTTATTTATATTTGGTTGGGACAAAATAACGGGATAACATATTCTCGGATCGTAGTATTACTTTTATCCTACATTGAGGGTGGAATAACAATCATGAGATAATTAATTCTGAAATATATAATTAATCATGAAATAACTTGTTCCTCAACCAAACAAGCCCTTGTAGTTTCTTTTGTCACTTGAGTTGCCGATAAACATGGCGTATAAGCGACATTGTTTTTTTTCTTTTATGTTTCAGGTTTAATTTTTTTTGCATATTTTCTCAATCAAGCTCATTGCATAAATTTAATTACCTAGTACTATTTACATGTCTTGTATAATTTGCAGGCTAATCTTTTCTTTTCTGATTTCGAGGATGAGCCGGTCGAAGGAAAGAAAACATCGTTTTTCAATTATTACTTGTTGTGGCCTCCTCTACCTACTGTGAAATAATTTTCGGCTCCTCCTTTAATGTTTTGAGACATTATGACTTAAGGTTCGACCCCGATAACAAAAGCGATTGTGAATTTCTATTGTCATTAAAAAAAAAAAGTAGTGAGTAAAAGGGTGTGTTTGGTATGGCTATTTGAATCAGATTTGTTCTTTAAAAAAAGTGAGGTAAATTGGTGTAATAAAGATTTTCACTTATTATTTGTCACTTGATTACTAGCAAACTAACGATTTTTCTCTGTAAACACGATTGTACGTTGATCAACGCTAGGCTTATCAATAAGAATCTCTCTCATTTATTTCGTCAATTATTTCCTTTTAGTTACTCGCATCTTTATTCTAATTACTTTGTTCTCGATTATTTAAAATTAGCTTATGTCTCTACTCTTTTTAGTAAAGTTGGCAAACATGGGTTACAACTACTAATTTATCACTGTTCAAAATTGAAGCGAAACCAATAATTTGAACCAAAAAAAATTTGTTAGTTTATTGGTAATTGGTTATTGATTTAGCGATTTTGATAACGATTTTGATTTTTATTTATATCAAGTTATCGATTCTTAATGATTTGAGATTTTTTCTTAACGGGTTAATCGATAAGCCGATAGTAAATTAATAAATTATATTTATATAATTTGATATATAAAGTCTTTGACTTAGAGTTTAGGTTCATACTTTCATTTCTGATTGTCACGAACTCTCGGTTATTCTACAAGGTGTCAGTGTTTGCTTTTGAGTAAGATGCAATCTGCCAAATCATGTGCATGGTTCATTTGGTTTGTCACTTATTTCTAAGTTATTTTCAATGATTTTTTTTTTTGTAAACCAAAAGCGATCAATAACTGATAAATGGATAATCGATAAACTAATATCTTAATGATTTTATAACAATTTAACATGTCTACAATCGATAATCGATAAGTCGTACCGATAAACTTCGAAATCGAATCAACCGATATGCTGGCCTTTATTATTGGTTACAATAATGTTTGATTAGGTGTGATAACGACTCTTATTAAGTGTAAAAAGCATATTGAAAAAAGGAAGAATAGGGAGGCTTTTTATCATAGGTTAGTCAAGCATTTTTCACGTTAAGAATATTTAACTAATTAATTAAGTCCTTTGTGTCAATATATTATTGTCTTATATTAACAATCATTGTGTATTCAATTGGTCAGATTAATTTCTTCCAACAGAACGTCACAAAAAACATGGGAATTTTCACAAGTCTTCGTAAGTTACTTTTCTGAAAATGGATTGTTTTTTTTAAAAAAAAAAAGATTTTTAAGAATTTTTATTTTAGGTTAATTTATATTATTAGTACACTAAACATAAAATACGTGTAGCTAAACTAAAATTCTTTCGATCAGGGACGAAGTCAAGATTTAAAATTTAAAATTTAGATATTTAAAAATTATACAAAAACTACTATAAATTATAGTTTTTCTTATATTAATATAAAAAAAATTAAAATATTAATCAAAATTCATACCATTTAATTTTCAAAAAAGATGAAAAATATTTTAAAACGAATAAAATACGAATGGAGTCACACTAAAAAAGGGAGATCATAATAAATTAAAAGCAAAAATAGAAAGGAAATAAAGAAATGTAAAATTAGCAGCCGTCCACACTCTTTTTTCTTTCCGACACACAATCTTTTATCTCTCCTTAATTTCTGTCTTACAATATTCTTTTGTCTGTTGCCCATAAAATATAAATGTGGCGTGTAAACGTCAATGTTCTTTTTTCTTTTACAAACTCATAATTAACGTGTTACAAATGGAGCTTATTGCATGGAATTTGTTTAATACTCGATATTTCAATTTATATGATTCATTTTAAAAATAACATATCTTTATATTTAGTACTCTTTTTATTCAATTTTATGTGGCACGTTTTCCTTTTAATTCTGTTCCAAAGAGAATATCACATTTTTATAATTTAAAAAAAAATTAACTTTTAAATTCCATTTTACTCTTAATGAAATGATTTACAATCACACAAATAATCAAAGATTATTTTAGATCACAAATTTCAAAAGTCTTCTTTTTTTCCTTAAACACCGTGTTAAGTCAAAGGGTGTCACATAAAATGAGACGGAGGGAGTAATAATTTAACTTTAAAATATTTATTGTATCTTAGCCTTAGGGATCATTTGGTTGGGAACAAGTTATCCACAGATAAATAATCTCGGGATAAGCTATCCCCAAATTAGTTATCTCACTATCTATATAGAATAACTTATCTCATCACTATGATATAAACGGTGAGATAAATAATCCCAAGACTAACTAATATCTTCAACCAAATGTAGGATAAAATAATTAATGCTCAAACTTCATATTATACTCGTCATATATTAATTCAATATAATTAGCCACAAAATAGCAAATAAACTCGTGGAAGAATAGACTCAAGGTCAATTCTTATTCTTTCACATAGAGAACTAATATTCCTCTTATGTCTTATTGTATTGGTGTCTTTTTGGTTAGCCCTCAAACTTTTTTTTTCTTGATATCGAAAGGTTTATCACGTTAGACTTCACGTGCAATAGTATAAAATTTTCTTTCCTTGTTTGTCAAAAAAATTGTTACTTTGCGTTAACATTTAAATTTGTAAAAATATAAAATTAAAAACAAGTGATTTATGATTGACCAAACTCCTTTCTTTTCTAGCTGAATCCACAAAATAAGAATAAATTATAAAACACAAATTATGTAAAAAATAAGAAGAATAAGCACAAGAATACAAATAACAATAAGAATAAGTACTCTTCACCTTATCTTCTCTCACATAAAGTTATTATTTCTAGTAAACATAGAGAAAGACGACTGAACATTACATACACTAAATGACGTAATTTTTTTCTTTCTTTTTTCTTCCTTAAAATGAAAAAAAAACATTCGTACTTGTTTTTACTTTTGTCAAGAAATTTTTAAAAGCAACAAAAAGTTGTTTTCACCTTTTTCATTTCAAATTACCCATAAAATTTAAAAACAACTCTAATTTATTTCATGATCAAACACAATTTTAATTTTTAAATATTATTTTTTATTTTAAAAATAAAAATTATTTTATTTTATTTTTACAATAAGACATGACCAAACACATGCTTAGACTTTTTCTTCACTATAGCAATGAATTAAATGGGGACCAATTTGAATGAATTCTTGTTTGCTGACTATAGATGCTTTCCCTAATATCCATTCTTCTTAGTTTGAAAATCAGAATGACAACTACTACTCTTTAGAATAACATTTATAGCAACTTAGCAAGTAATTGATTTCCAACATTTAAAGTGTCTTTTAAAAAGTTTGTTGTCCTTCCCATTTGTTTGAAGAAAGAATTTAAATCCAGTGTGTAAGGGGAAAAAAAAGAGAGAGAATTTAAATGGAAAAATTACTGGACTAGACAAACATAAACTCTTATATTATGTAGTTGAGCATTACTTTTAAAAAATTATGTAACATAGAGCTACATTTAATTATATAGCATTTAATTAGTATCAGAAAAGATATTAGTCGAGTTAATTAGTATAAAATACCCCTATATTTTATATCTCTAAAATAAAACCTAATTTTCTCTAATTTACAGATTTGGATTCAGCCGGGCAAATTCGATGCCCTCGTGACGACAGTAACAACAACTGTCGGTAAATCCCTCTCCAGATCTGCCAAATCTTCGTCGGAGACTTGTCTATTTCCCCCTCAATAATTCATGCACAAAAATTATGAACTCGAATGGCGAGAATTCTGTCCAACTGAACATTCCGGCCGGTGCCACTGACGGATTTTTCGACAGAGATATTCGGCTAACGGCGACGTCCTCTGCAGTTCAACAAACCCTTTTTCTGATTCATTCAGATGACCCCACTTTGAAAGTGCAGGCGGCTAAGGAGATTCGCCGTCTAACCAAGACTTCTCAACGTTACCGCCGTCATTTCTCTAACGCCGTTAAACCCCTCGTCGATATGCTCCGTTATTAATCTTGGTCGCTGCCTCCACCACCAAAACGAAGAAGAAAAGAAGTCACAACCCCTATGTATATCAGATTAATTGTATCAATATCAATTTTTCTGATATCAGATACATGTATTTTGATACCAGATCTATGTATATGGAAAAAAATTCTTCTTCTATCGAAAGATATTGATACAATTAATTGTATTTGTGTATCAAAAAAATTTATATGTGTATTCAAAAAATTTGATACAATTATTATAAAATTATATCTGCATATCAGAAAAATTAAAAAATTGATACATCTATTATAAAAAAAATTGTATCGTAAAAATATGTTATGATATATAAATATTAAAACTATTGCTAAGCGGCGTAATATAGACCTAAACTATTGTCTTTTATGAAACTTTCTCACTTTAAATTAGTGTGCATACCTATCTTTATCGAGAAAATGACAAAAATGGTCTCTTATCTTTGAGTGTAGGTTTAAAATAGTCCCTTAAGTATGCACTTATCAATTTTGGTCCTTTAAGTTTACCATAAGTTAACAAAAATGGTCCCTTAACTATGCATTTAACAGTTTTGGTCCTTCAAATTTGCCAAAAGTTAACACTTTTAGTCTCTGCCAGAATATTCAAAATCGAACTATATCTATTAAATTTGACAAGAATTAAGGGATCATTCTTGTTAACTTATAATAAATTTAAAGGACCAAAATTAATAAGTGCATACTTAAAGAACTATTCTGAACCTACCCTCAAACATAAGGGACCATTTTTGTCATTTTCTCTATCTTTATCATCAAAGAATTTTCACAACTTCAATGACGATTATAGCCTTCCATACTTAATAGTTCATACCGTACTCGAAGTATTTATACAATTAATTGATAGATTAGCTGCACCCATCTCCTTGCTCCATTTTATAAATATTCCCTCTGTTTATTTTTATTAGTTCACTATATTAAAAATAAATATTAATTTATTTATTTATTTTTAAAATATTAAGAAATAAATTATTTTTAAATTTTATAAATTAAAAGTAAAAATAAATATCAATTTTTAATATAATATACAAATAAAAGTGCACTAAAAGAGTAACTTATTAATTTGGTAGAAGTTCTTTGTGATTCATGTTTTTATAGGAGTACCAATTTTTTGTTTGCTAAATTGATATAAATATGATCTCTTTCCCTCCTACAATTAGAATAAAAAAAAAATTCAGATATCTTATGTGTAAAAATAAAAAATAAATTGAAAAAATTTACATAAAACTAAAAAAATTGTAAAGGAATAGAAAATTATTTCTCTCGTTAAATTGTACTCCCTCCATTTCATATTACTTGATTTCCATATTAAAAATAGTTATTTAATTTACTTGTTCAATTTATGAAATTAAGAGAATTTTTTTTATTTCTACCCTTAGAATTAAATAGTAATAATAAAATTTAGAGTATTAAAACATCATTAATAAATTTAACTTAATAAAATATACCTTTAATAAAAAAAAATATTAAGAAATATTATTAACAAGAATCAAGTAATATGGACGGAGGAAATATGTTGAGTCCGACTGTTATTATGGAGGTGGCAAAATCAAACTCAACAACTTTTTTAAGTTTGGGTTAATTATTGATCCGCTCATTTACTAGCTCAACCCATTCCAGCTCAACACATTAACAAGTGAGTTGATATGTAGCCTAAATTGTTTTTTGAGAAATCTTGTCAAAATATTTTTAAAAAACTTTTGTTTATTTAATATGTTATATATAGTTTTAATAAAGAAAAAAATAATTTTATTAAGTATTAAAATTTATAAAAAAGATGAATAAATTAATTAAAACTTAGTAAAAATTTAACGAATTAAGTTATGATCCATTACCTGTTTTATTTTAGTCCAACTCATTTTAACCTAAATAAATTTAAATCAAGAAGGATCTTGACTCATAACCCGTTTAAATTTAATCGAACCCGCTCAATTATCACACCTACGTGCTAATAAACAACTTGCTAGAGAAGTTGTATGAAGTCTTGGACTTTTAGACCAAATAAAAATATTAATAATAGTGAATAAAAATAATTAATAAAAATAATTGTAAATTTGAAAGTCAAGTAAAATGAGAAATGGAGGAGAATCTCGTGGACGGCTTTGGACAAACAAAATAAAATGTGGGGCCCTTTCATGCAAAAGCGGCAGCCGCGCTTTCTCTTCACTTCTTAATGTCCGTCTCCACCTGTGGGCCCCAATCCCCATATTTTCTTCCTCTTACCATTTTTTAAGGCAATCAAATACTATAATAGTGTGAAATAAAAGCCATACCCTACGCATCTTAATTGTTTACGTGGCTCTAAATCATTTCATTCAGGATAAAATAAGTATTTTAAAATTAAATTATTACTAAATATATAAATATGTTATTCTTTTTGTGACTGATTAAAAAGAAAAGTAAATCATATAAATTGGAACAAGGAGGTACTGCTTTAGTTTAAGGTTACAACCCCCTCCTCCCGTCCAGTAGCGAATTCAGAATTTTCAATTATGAGGTTCGAAAAATAAAAATGTAATGCTTGAGATTTGAATTTGAAATCTCAAGATAAATTCTGAACTCCTTGACAACTAAAATCACCACCTAATTTTATTTCCAGAGGGTTCAAAATTCATATGTATATATAAAAAATTTAAAAAATACTTTTCATATATAATGTAATTTTTTTATCGAAGGAGTTTGGGTGAACCGTGAACCTCCTGAGTACCCTCTGGATCTGCCCCTGCTCCCATCAAAGCGGATTCAGTATTAAAAGTTCATGAATTTTTAATGATTTTAAATTTTGAAAAAACTTTATTATATGTACCTAAGAGAAACTAATTAAACCCTCGTCAAGGAGGATAGAAAAACTTTAAAAAAATCCATTTCTACGATTGGATCGAGAGACTACTTTATTATTGAGTTTTCAACGAAATTTTTATATATATTCATTAGATTTCTCAATATATATATGAGATCTGAGTGAAAATTATTGTTCCCATAAATCTGATCCCTCCACCCTAGATCGCTCTTCCCCCCCCCCCCCACCCCCACCAACTACCATCACCACCAAATTAATATTGTACTCCCTCTGTTCCATTTTTATCATCATTTTATTTTATTATATTCATTAAAAAAAATAATATATAAGATATAATTTATTAAATTATCTTATTTAATAAAAATAAGACTGATGTTTTCTCTTAAATACTGTGAATATTTTAAAATGATAAATTATTTTGGTACAAATTTTTTAAATTAAAACGACAGTTAAAATGAAATGGAAGAATTTAAAGCCTTAAATGTTTCTCTAATTTATGTTTTACATTTAATTTAAGATAAAATCTGTTTTTTTGATTTGATTCACATTAACTTGTTTTAAGGATAAGTCTTAGAGATTCTTCGGCTTAAGACCACTATTTATGTCGGGGATCCACCAACAGACAGCTAATATTACACTGTTATCTTGTGCCAAATTCCAAATTTACCCTTGGAAATTAATTTGTCAAATTATAGATCTAACATTTTTAGTAAGTATAATTAAATTGCATTAACTAATTATACACATCATTTTATATCAATTGTATAGGTTTTTATTAACCATATTGTCAATTGAGATTCAAATAAAAATTTCATATTTTCTACTAGCTTAAGTATTTCTACAACAATGCAGTGTAATTTATAATTGAAGTTTAGAGAGGATAGGAAGTACGTAGATTTTATTTCTATCTTTGTGGAGGTAAAAAGTAATTTTCAATAGACCCTCAGATCAAAAAAGTGTACTCAATGCGAGATTGGAAGAAAAATAAGACAGTAAAATGGATGTACGTATTTCTAATGTGTTAGAAGATTTCTAGAAAGTACACAACCTACCGTATACATAATTATTATTTATAATTATATAATGATTTTAATTAACCATCTTGATTCACCCGTATCCAAAAGAATCATCTCTTATTTAGCTATAGATTTTAAGAGTAGATTTTCGAAAAATTAAATAAATTGAAAGCATTATTCATAAAAATTGGTTAAGTTGGACAAAAATTATCTTCAAAAACTTTCAAGTTTCTCAAATCAGTTCTTGGTTGAAATTTAACTTCCTTCCACTTATAAAATTCAAAAAATATTTTTTTAACATAATTTTAGTTTTTTTTTTATATAATTTTAACTATATCTATTATCAAACGCTAACTAAATAAAGATAACAATGCAAATCACAAAGTATTTGACAGCAATTTGATCAAAAGATATTATCAAGAAAAAGACATTTCCTGAAGAAACAAGTAATGGCCAACAATGTTAATCCATTAATTAGGCTAACAGTTTCCACTTAAGATATGTTTGGGGCTAATATAATACAATTACACGCTTCAATTTTAATAGTAATTACATAGTGTAATTATCAGATGGTTTATAAGAATTTTTCATTTGCACATATAATAAAAGGATATATTTTAAAATATTATTTTCTTCATTTTAATTTGTTTAACTTATTTTTTTTGTGTGTGTATTTCGATTTATTTGATTTACTTTTTTTTAGTGTGTTTTAATTTATTTAACCTACTACTTTTTTTAGTTTGTTTCAATTTATTTGATCTATTTTTTATTTTAGTCTATTTCAAAAATAATAATCATTTTCTTTTTAGCAACTCTTTAAAGTGCGTCTCGTCGCTCCTTGTCACTGTTCAAAGGGATTTTGAAGGTTACTTGCAATGGCTTAGAATCTGAAGTCGCTGTGCGTGAGTCACTCTATCTTACGAGTTTCAACTTTTCACGTGATATGTTTAAAATCATAAAATTACAAGATTAAAAATTATTTTAATATATTTAATATATATTTAATTTAAAACTATGAAACTAAAAAAAATTCTATATTTTGCTAAACTCAATTACAAATTAAGTCGAACAAATTTAAACAAAAAAGTCTAGGCGAACTAATGAAGTAAACATTCAGGTCAATTTATCCGTATACGTAACAGTAAGTGTGAGCTGAAAGTAGGACTCTCCCCCGTCAATTTGACTAAACTTCAAAGTTAAATTAAAATAGATTAATTTAAAATTTTAAAGTTAAAATTTAGATGATCTAAAACTATACAAAAAAATATTATAAGTTACAATTTTTTTTATATTGATATAATAAAAAATATATAATATAGTAAAATGTTGATCAAAGTTTGCAGATGAGTATTTGTTACGTTAGCTGAACAGATAAACCAAACCCCCCAAAATGGGGAACAGACAAGACAACACCCACGTGGCACAACCTCCGTTATTACTCTAAATAACTCTCTGTTAGTACTCTGTATCTGCCATGTCCGTACTCTAATTGACCACACGTGCCACACGTGTACCCCCCAAAAAACTCTCTTACCTGCTGCTCCGATTCCGACCACACCGAGAAAAAAAAAAAAAAAAAACCGAAAACTAACATGTTTTTTCAGCTCAAAAAACCGGCAACAATGTATAATATTATAGGCAAGATCATTATGAACAACAACAGATTTAGCAAAATCAATAAGATTTTTGTTTTTTCTGTTGCAAAAAAAAAAAAAGTAAAGTAGATCAGGCCTTCTTGATATTGACATCGGCGGTGATCAATCAACGCCGGCGGCGGCAACAGCAGCGGCAGCCACGGTGGCTCTTCCGTTTTCTATCAACTAACTAAAATTCTCTATACCTTTTTTTTTTGTCTTTCCCCTTTTTTTTTGTTTGAAATAAAACATTAAAAAAAGGAAATTGCACTAAATTAAAATGAAACATCGCAAAATATCTCCGATGGACCTCTTCGTCGTCGGCGCCGGTGATTTCACATATTCTCCGGCGGTGGAAAGTTGAGGTCCAGATTCAGACCTCCGGCGGTTGCGGTTGGTTTAGCATCAATACGCATGAAATCAATCACCGATGATTCATCGGAATCACTCCCCCCGCCGCCGCTGTTGCCGCCGAGAAAATCCACCGTTTTCCTTTGATTATTTTTTTCTAGATTTATAACACCGGCGCGTGCTAGTGCTTCCAGATAATACATATGATTCACCGCTGCCGGAGCAGCACCGGTGAATCCTCTGCCGGAAAACCCGCCGGAAATTTGAGATGATCGGAACTGATTGTTTGGTAGCTGAAATCTAAACCCGCCGAGGTTGAGATCTAACGGCGATGAATCAACCATAACCGCCGGCGATAACCCGTCACGGCTCGACGACTCAACCGTACTGCTCTGACTCGGACTCCGGTTCATCTCATTGTTATTAATTTCACAAATATTGATGATTTTGAGATTCATCTCCTTTTTCTCCTCCTTTTCCTTTTCCAATTGTGGAAAATTAGTTTTCGCTTTGGCACCGCGGAATTCCCTAGCCGCGGAATCGTATGCTTTCGCGGCTTCTTCCGCGGTGTCAAAAGTACCTAACCAAACCCGGGTCTTTTTACTGGGATCTCTTATCTCCGCCGCGTATCTCCCCCACGGCCTCTTCCTTACGCCTCTATAATGCACCTCTTTCGATATTACTCCGTTCAATTTCCCCGTCGCCGTCACCGCCACTGCGCCACCCTTCTCCTTCGGCGCCATAATAAAGAGGTATATATGCTACTAATTTTTTATTTTATTTTTGTTTGGCAATTTTGGATAACAACAAAGAGATAGTAGGGAATAGAGAAAATGGAGAAAGGGGGGAAGGGAGATTATATAGGAAAA
Source organism: Jaltomata sinuosa (assembly GCA_003996215.1). Classification (NCBI taxonomy): domain Eukaryota; kingdom Viridiplantae; phylum Streptophyta; class Magnoliopsida; order Solanales; family Solanaceae; genus Jaltomata; species Jaltomata sinuosa. The sequence continues at coordinate 183,058 of QJPP01000200.1, forward strand.
AGTGAGTGTCGGGGGACACAGTCAATAGTGGCTATAGGTATTTTTGACTAATGAGAAATAGCCGCCCCCATGGGTAATGTGGGGCCCTTGTATTTTTATGTGGGGCCTATTCAGTTACGTGACATTTGTGTTCTTGATGGCGGCAGAGATGTTATTTATTTATTTTTATTTTTATTTTTCTTTTTTTTGTTTGGATATATTACGTGGGAAGTATAGGTACATTTGGAGTATTTTTGTATTTTTTGTTTGGTGGAAATTATATTGAGGGGTATTTTGTCGGTTTTTTAATAAACAAATGTGTATTATATAGGAAATAAATGTGGAGTCAAAGGAGAACAGTTTTAGGTTTATTAAGGGGAGTTTGATTCTTGAAATGTACGTTACAAAGACTAACTTCAATTATCCATAAATGCAAGAGAACAACTTGCGATACCCATTATGATAATTACATGCTGTACTCTTTTTATGTATAGAGTTTTAAGATAATAATTATAGGTTATTCTTTGCAATAAATAGTAACGCATATAATAACAAAATAAATACTCAAAAAGGTACAAATAGTTCTATGTTCGAAAAATACGCTACGAACAGTCCTCGAATTATGAAGAATAAATAAATACTCAAAAAGGTATAAACTATATTCGAGAAATACGCTACGAACAGTCCTCGAATCATGGAGAATACTCAGAGAGAAGAATCAAGGAAAAACAGAGTTGTACTCACAAATATTATCAATAAAATCTATGTTTCATCATATGCATAAGCATAGCGATTAATAAGGAAAATAAACGTTACTCCGTCCATTCCTAAATAAATAATGTTTTAAATAATCAAGAAGACATTAGTGATGTTATTCCAATTTTATCCTTATTTACATAAAAAAAGTTATATATAATCAAAAAATTATTAAAAAAATACATCTTTTTCAAAATATTTATTAAGGTTAAATTAATAAAAATACTATTTATTTTCTAAGAATGAGTTATTTTTGAATTTTAAAAGGTATATCCAAGCTAAAAACATCATTTATTTAAGAATAAAAGAAGTAACCCATAATCTGCCAAAAAAAAGAGTAAGTAATTTATTTCAATCAATTCATTAAACTTGTATGATACACATTTTTTCGATTATGAATTTCTAAATATATATTAATAGAACATACTAGAAAGCACGAGATGACGAGAATATCCAATACACTTAAAAAAAAAAAAAAAAAAAAAAAAAAAGAAGAAGAAGAAACTGAGTAGTTTCAGACTTCAGACACAACACACAGAGAGAGAAAGAGAAAAGGAGGGACACGTGTCAGAATGTCAACAAAATGTAGGGAAAACGGTGACAAATCCGGTTGAACCGGGTTTGTCGGCTAAGCTTCAGCTATTCCGCCGCGTGTTTATGGATCCGTTTTTTTTCCCCAACACTTTTCCCTTAATGCCATCTGGGTCCCACATTTCTTAAATATTCGTGTGGGGTCCATTGTGTTAGCCAATGAGAATTAGACACGACATGTAGAAGCAAATGTAAGGCGTGTCTGCGGATTACTCTCCCCGTTCAATTTTACTTGTCATTTATTTTTATTTTTACGTATTAATTTTGACATATAAAAACACATTTTTTTATATATATTTTATTCTTAATATTAATTACTTATTTATAAAATTATTATTTAAAATTTAATACTAATATTAATTAATAAAAATAATGTAATAAAATAATTATATCAATTTTTTTTTTAATGCGTCTGTTAAATAAAAAGTGACAAGTAAAATTGAACGGAGAGAGTACTACCTACCGAATGCCGGCAAGGCCGCCCATAGCTCTCTCCAAAACCAGCAGAATTTTAGTTTTCTTTTTTTTTTAAAAACAAATGTTTTATTTATTACGACACACTTATTATTGCTTCTTTACGGCTCATCTACACACGCGTTCACTTCAGAGCGTGTAACCACATCTCTCTCTCTCTTTTTTTTTTTTTTTTTTTTTGAGACAAAGAGAAGCTTAATTGAAATATGATAAATTGCAAAGCCTCGTTTGGTCATGAAAATCAAAATAAAATTTTATTTTATTTAAAAAATTTAAAATTAGAGTTGGAGTTGAAATTGCGTCTAGCGATATTTTTTGTAATAAAAGGATAAATTAAATGTATTTTGTAAAAAAATATAAAACATAATTTAAATGAGGTTATTTTATAGAAAAAAAATAAAAAGTGAAAATAGTAAAAACAAGTATTAGACTGTTTTTAAATCTCAAATTCAAATTTAAATTGTATTCCGAAACTATTATATCTTATACCTTACACCACATAACCTCTTTGTGTTCGCCATGTGTTTGGTCACGAATATACAAATATCACAAAATTTAATATTTTAATATATTTATATTTCTAATACATTAAAAATAAATCGGAGGAAGTATGCATGTATAGTGTATAGTGTATAGTGCGATTCACTTAACAAAGAACAAAAAAAAAAAAAAGATGGAAAAGACAAAAGTAAAGGAAGGTGCATGTGTAGTATCTAGGATGTTACAATTGTTGGTTATGTAAAATGAAGGCCAAATTGGGCAATATATTTATAATTATTAGTATTAATTTTATGGGCCACAAGATTCGATCGGCTGATATTGACCCCATAACACAAGGTTAATGGGATTTCACTTCAATTGTATCTATATAATTAATCGTTTTATTTTTGATCGGATGACCGGTAAATTTAGATTCACATATTGCAAAATTCATTTCTGACAATGACATTTTCAGCAATAACTTTTTAATATTTAGAGTTTAAATTCAAGATTTATAATTAAAAGCAAAGAGATATCAACCATCCACCACTTCAATAATTTATTAATTAGTCCATGAGAACTAGCTGGCAACATCCTACTCTTTTAATATTTTATACTCCCTCCGTCTCATTTTATGTGACATACTTTTCTTTTTAGTCCGTCCCAAAAAGAATGTCACATTTCTATAATTGAATAATTTTAACTTTGAAATTTCCCTTTTACCCTTAATGAAATGATTTACAACCATACAAATATTCAAGGATTATTTTAAACCACAAGTTTTAAAAATCTTTTTTTTTCTTAAATACCGTGTCAAATCAAAGTATACCACGTAAAATGGGACGGAGTATACTACTAGAAAAAAGTCATGTTGTCAATCTAAATTTGGTGGCACGCAACACATAAGCACTTTCTGTGCTGCTTGATATTATTGTAGATTTGTAATAATATATTACGCCATATATTATGGTTTCAACTAACCATAAAGTTAGGATCTTTATATAGATAGTTGGTCAAATTTATATTCTTTTTATTCAATTACATAAATTATATACTGATTATACATAATTATATATATGTGTATTATTATCTGTTGCTTCATTAATTTTGTATCTTTTTATTTTGCTTTTTCCTTGCAATCTCTGTTTCAAATTTTTTTCTTTTGAGCCGAGATACATAAAAATCAGTCTCTCTACTCTATAAAAATAAGGATAAGATCTATGTACACCCTAATTTTTTTAAAATTTATTTGTGAAATTACACTAAATCTCTTATATATCATCATTATTATTATTATTATTATTATTATTATTATTATTATTATTATTATTATTATATATATCCATAGACCATAATTTGAACGAGTGAGTGAGGGGCTATTTAAGCCACCACACTACTCTTTTTCTTTCTTGGTTAATACTTTTTAATGGTTGTTTTGCCAAACTCTTCCAATTATTAGGAAGGCAAATAGAGAAAAAGATCAAATAAACCTTCTACCTCAAATTATTACTCTACAATCTATTTTAAAATAATTCCTAGCTGAATTGCTGGTTACAGGTCCATCATTATTCTTTATATTTTTTCTTACCTAGAAAAACAAAATTCTTTTAATTTTAAAAAATAAAGTCTGATTTCTGATATTGAATAATACTTAACAAATCACCACATGATTCTTTTAGATATAACAACAAATGAATTTCGGCGATACTAGTGATCATCATATCACATTAATTAATTTATTGGTATGTGTACGTTCACATTTCAGATCTGTATAAATTATTTTTATATTATATACTTTTTATGAGGCGGCTGAAAAAGGCACCACAAAATTATTGTGCTATTTTTTTGGGAATAATATAAAACACAGCATGATTGCCTTTGACGATCTGTTATCAACAATATTTTTCTGCTGCAGCAGATCACTAGATTAAATAATATAATGGAATATTCCAAGAACCTAATTAGCTTTTATTTAATTTCTATTATTTTCTCCTCTTCGTATATTAAAAGAAATTTTATTTATCGTGGCTTTAAGATTATTTGAATTAATATTTCACATAGGCATTTGTTAGCAGGTGCAGAGCGAGGTAGTGTAGAGGGGTGTCATCCGAAACCTCATAGATGAAAAATTACAACGATTGTATATAATTAAAATTATTTTTATTTATATTTAGTAGATATTAAATTTTCTTTAACTTTTTTCGTGTTTATTTTTTTATAATTTGAATCCGCTCGATAAAAATCTTGGCTCTACCACTATTTATTAGAGCTGTGACATGATCCTCTCGTGTTGGATTTTTATGATAAACAAATAATTAGAATTTAGATTTTTAATTTTACGAGTTTGAGTTCTTATTATATCATTTCTTTGTGAAATAGTTTAAGTAAGTCCTCCATAACTAGTTGGGGTCAGGATACCCCTATCATAACAAGATTGATCCAAATATGCCCTTATTGTAAATCTCTTTTTTCACAATTAAAAAGGGTCAAAATTTATTTCTAAACACTGCAAAATGGTCCAAATTTGCTCTAAACTTTGTGATACTGTGCTGATCTTTATTTTTTCACATTCACTATTCATTATCGCTCTAAATTAATCACCATCAAATCACTATTACTTTGTCACTATTTCAATATAACGATAATTATTTCTGACAGATAGCTATGTTAGATAGGCCACCTGCCTGATTAGGGATTTCATCCAAACTAGTGTCTTAATCAGGAAGTGTCTGATTATAGCACGACGTGTTAAACTTTATAACTTTTAGTGCCATATCTTTCAAAATCAAAATATGTACCCAATGATTTTCAATTCCTTCTACATATGTCTTTACGATATTTACTATATTTTGCACATTTTGAGTATAGCATTACAATTCCACACATAGACCACCCAATAGATCGAAGCTAGCATGTACTTAAATTACCTTTGTACTTTTTTGTTGATCGTCAAAAAAAAGAAGTCTAACAGAACAATTTCTTAATAGGTTAAAATTGTAAAGGAATTTTTTACCCCATTTTTTCGTCTCCCTATACGTGTTTAGCCTAAATTGAAGTTAGTAAGTGTACTTGAATTATCTTGTACAACAAATGTCACTTAAAAGACAATCATAGTCCTGTCAATATTGTGTCCACAAATAAAGAATTCTTTCTTCTCCACTGATAAAAATGTGTTGACAACCACAACTTTTGTAAGCAACCAAACACTTCTTTAATTAGTTAACATGTTTCATATATAATTGTTTTAACGTACACAATCATCAATACTAGGACTAGTAAATTTTATGAGTTAGTGGAGTAGCCAAACAAAACGCGTAAATTTGTTTCAGACTATGATGTTGTGATTTATGGTTCGAAATATAATATATAGTCAAACTATATGCGTGTATTAGTGCATGTCACTTTCAATGACATTAATGGACGTTAATATCAAAAGATGTGGTGCGGTGAGTGAAGTTGTTCCTCCTTTAATCAGAGGTCTCGAGTTAGAGCTTTGAATATAAAAAAACCCTTGGTAAGGAGCGTTTTCCCCTGAACGGGTCCTATGCAATGCAAATTCGAATTAGTCGGGCTGCAATGCAGGTACCAGCCGCCAGATGAAAAACCAAAAAAAAAAAAAAAAAGACATTAATGGTTGCTTCTCCATCCTAGTTGTGTCCAAGTATACATAGGCAGGGGGATATGACTTTCTCAAATGGTTGTTGAAAACATATATTGATAATATTAACCATGAATTATATATCGTCTTGAAAGCGATTTCAGTTTGATTAGGATGCAAATTGTTTGAAACATGCATCACGCGTCATGCAAGTTCATAGAGGCGTCCAATATTGAAGTTCGAATCAATGCCTAATTTGCCCTTATTCAGCTAGGGCAGGAAACGAAAAATGAGATGTTGCTTAAAAACATAGTCAGGATGCTTGCAACTCAATTATATTAATCTCCTCAAGCCATAAGGCGTAGGGTCTTGTATTTGAATAGTGATTTATATGGTTATTAGAAACATAGTCAAACTATATGTGTATAAGTGCATGTCGCTTTCAATTATGACATTATAAATGGTTGCTTCTCCATCCTAGTTGTGTCCAAGTATACATAGGCAAGGAGGGGGATATGCCTTGCTCAAATGGTTGTTAGAAAAATATGACAATATGAAACCATGAATATAAGAAGAATAGAAGTAACTTATTGAATAAAATATCGTATTGTTGTGATGTATAACTCTGTATTAGAGATGTATATATTTATATACGTTGTTTATACATATTTACATATGTATATGATGTATAACTATGTATCAGAGATTAGGGAACGCTTTACCTTTTAATATAAGACATTCCGATGTAAATTTGAATTAAATTGAGTCCTAATATAAATATCAAATACCAAATTTAAAAAAGATTATAATACTTCAAATCTAGTAATAGTCTGTATATATAATTTAAATTGGTGCATCTGTCTGGACACCAGAATGACAAATCATTCAGCACATATATTCAATGTTTAAGGATAGGTGTAACATCAAACAGTTCCTATTATTATTGATGGATATGTGTAAATGTCCAAATTCATTTTTGTGGGCTCAGGTATGAAACCTGGAACAATCAAATGATAAAAATTTATCCGCACTTGATATTTATATTAATTTACTATAATTTAAATTATATATTAAAGATGAAAATATGCATTAATTAATTATATTTAGATAATAAAAATGTATATAAAGACATGTATCATTGGTGTAAACACTGAACGTGAATAAATTTTTATCAAACAAAAACTACAGTTAGAGCCAATTGTGATTGGACTGATTAATTAATGTACAATCTGATAAAATTAAATTTTGTAGAATCTCACACGTTGATGTTTACAAGAAAAAAGGTATGTGCCACCAAACAAAACGCGTATGTGTTTTTTGTTTTGTACTCGGTGTTCGATGTTCGTATTGGAGTCTCGATTAGTTCGGATCGTGTATTGCGGGGCCCGTTCTGGGAGTGACGCTCTCAACAATATTTTTTCCATACCCAAGCTTTGAATTCGAGACCTCTGATTAAGGGTGAAGCAGTCCCACCACTGCATCACAATCCATGTTGGTCAAACGCGTATTTGTTTAACATGATATTGTAGAAAAAAGAAGATATTGTAGAATATATATACACATTAGAAATTTTAATTATTGATATGAGAGTGGCTGGAAAAAGGCTCCACTAAATAATTGCTTGATTGGGATAGCAATTAGCATTGCATAATTGACTTTTGCAAATACATTTTTCAGTCAGCAGATTATGAGACAATGGAATTGAAATGCCTTTATCTTTATCCTTTTTTTCCTTTACAATATTAAATGTTGTTATAATAGTCTCTATAAAGAATTATCTAGAGTTTGGAATAATTGGTTTAGTTATTTATTTATATCTATGTGGACCACTAAAAGGAAAAATGATTCAACACATTTCTCTAATGTTTAATTTATAATGAATAACAATAATACTAAATAGTTTGAATTGATGGTTATGCGCCAAGATCCCAAGTGTTACAATTGTATGGCTTTGAATTTATGCTAAGTTAAAATGGAGATATCCAACTTTTTTTTTGGTTGGGGGGTGGGAGGGTAGGGGTTGATAAGTATGGTATTTATGTATTAGTTAATGTATTTATTAAGGGTTATTTATATAATTGTGTATATATCACTTTTGTATGCTTAACCAATTCCAACAAGATTTTTTTGGTGAAAATCAATTGAATTTGAATATCAGATCACTAAGTACGTTAGAATCAAATGGTTTTAAGTTAGATTGAGGTTTATGAATTAGAGAGTGTGTTACCACTAATAGTCGGCATCGAGACATCTCTTGCAGCTTGGAAAAAATTGACTTCGGTGTACGTAAGCTATAACATCGACGTTAAAATAAGTTTCATAAGTTTCATTCCATATTGATTGTGTACTCCTCACCCTTCAACACACATTTTATCTTTACCCCACTCCTGAAGCCCCCATTGCCACCACCCCCACCTCCAATAGTATTCGTCTAGATTTTATTTAAATATTTATAAAATAATATTTTTTTTACACTTAATTATATACCGAACACAGAAAAATAAATTAAAAAACTCACTTATTTTCTGAAAACCGTTGTCTAAGACCCTGCCTTAGACACCCCTCTTCTTGCGATTAAAGGTAATAACTTCGTACATGGCCGGCCAACTTCCATAACTTGACAAGCTATGTGTACGAGGTCAAGAAACGAATTCACCACCGTATAATTGACCGGTGATTAGTAGTGATTCCCATGGAAATTGACATTTTCCTTCGTACACACCCTAAATCTTACTCAAGCCAACAAAGATGTCTTTATCGTTGAAAACAAAATATATAGCCTCCACTATTGGCTCCACTCATAAAAAGATTAGTTCTTGAATTGCCTTAGATGATTAATACACATGTCAATTTGGTGCTTTCATAAATGAAGAATTAATTCTTTCATTCCATTAATAAGTTGTTGGCATTTCCATTTGACAACCACAACTTTAGAAAAAAGTATATGCTTTGCGATGTGCATGTTTCATGATTTTGAACAGTAAGCATATTTTCTCCGTCTCATATTAATCGGTCATATTTCTATTTACACATATATTAAGAAATCATAAACAAAAAGATAGTATTACTAATTCACCCCTTAAGAAACTTATTTGAAACTTTACAAACAAGTGTGAATACTTTCAAAAAGAATTAATTACAAGGGTAATGTGGAAAAAATTTAATTAATGTTTTCTTGATTTAATAAGGTGACCAACTAGTATGAGACAACTATTTTTAGTATAGTGGCCAACTAATATACGACATAGGAAGTAATTAACAATGGCAGAATAAGAAGTTTCACTATGAAAAGTAATATATATATATATATATATATATATATATATATATATATATATAGTTGTCCCATACTAGTTGGATCTAGAATAATACGTTATACCCAACTAATAAAAATAAATACTAATATAAGACAAAGACAGACGAAGCATTTAGGATAATTTGATTAAGTTAACATTCAGAAGATAGAATCAAAGACACCATTGATAACCTAAAGAGACTAGAATATTTAGACTTAAAGCTAACACCAGAAAAGAAATATAGGAGACTAAAAGATAACTCTCTAATAAGGTGTAATTTCAATTGCGGAGAACACTTATTACACGAAGACGATCAACAGTTAAATACTATTACAGATCTAATAATAAATCTAGGTGAACTTGTTCAGAAAGATATTTCAGAGATAATAAATACCATACAAACTATTGGAAAGCTGCAAGAAAAAATTAACAAATCATTAGAAAGGTTAGACTTAAATTTAGAATTCATAAAAAATCAACAAATAGAAACAGAAAGAAAGTTAAAAAACTTAATAAATAAAGAAAATATTCCGACAGAAGGTTCTTATAATCTAGGAAAAGATATAAAGGAATTAAAGAAAGAACTCGAACAACTAAAGACAATAACCCTTTCTTAGTTCATGAATGACCCTATATACCAGAAAATTATAAAGAAAACAGAAGAAATCCAACCTAATCCAGAAGGATTATCAGACTATCAACTCCCAGGAAAAACTGACTCGATAATAATAAAACAAAATAATACAATTATACTTCTATTATTAGAAATTAATAAAAACTTAGAAAAGCTTCTAAAAGATAAACAACTCGCTCTAGACAAAAATATAGACGAATTAGTAGAACAATTAAAAAGAGTAGAAGTAACCCCTCAAAAGGAAAAAGCAAAAATAATTAAAAAGAAACAACCATGGACCTTTTCTCAGGTAAGTCTAGAACCATCACAGAAAGGCCAAGACCAAGTTTCTCGCAAGACAGCTTAGGGAATAACCTATTAGCAAAAATTATGAATGCTCCAAAAAAAGATACTAAACAACAGTTAGACGAAATAATAGATGTAGACAAAGATATACAAATCTTCCAGAACAATAGGTTAAAATTGCTAAGTCCAAAAATACTCTATAATATATGAACTTTTTCGAGCAAAGCTCAGTTATATAGACATTATAGAGAGGAACAATTATGTGTCATAGGAAAAAATACAAGTAGTATAAATTTGATAAGTAAAGAATCTCTAAAAGAAATAACTAAATCCAACATGAATCTGATGCATATGGGACTAATCATAATAGGATTAAAAGGACTAACTAGGAAAAACCTAGGTACGAAAGTTTTAATAACCCTATACGATGATAGATGGGCAGACTCTAAGAAATCAATAATAGGACTCACAGAAGTAGACATGTCAAATAATGGAGGAATTTTCTATTGTAGCGCAGACTATTTAATAAACTCATCAGAATTTGGAAGACACATAAAAATAGGAATTCAGACTAAAGGATACGAAGATATGAATAATGAAAATAATCTTCTAGCATGTGTAGGATTTATAGGAAAAATAGCTACTAATAGTAATACCAAATTTAAACTAAAGGTAGAAGACGTAGTAAGCCTAATAGGAAATAAGGGAATAAAATTAATGAAGCCTTTAAAAATAGACCCCGAAGAATATGCAGGATTAGAATGGAACTTAGAAGATTTTAATAAAAAGGAGACGTTAAAACCTAACGATCACATAATGTACACAAATAATAAAGGACAGACCTCTATTAGATTTACAGATTATAAATACATAGACCAGAAAGAAGTTGATGAAGAAGTAAAAGATAGTGAACATATGAATATAGAATTAATACTAGAAGAAGAATTTGAAGTAGATAAAGTAATCTTAAAGGCAGAACAAATGTACAAAAAGAATACAGATCAAAACTTCAAATGCAAAGCATGTAAAACTGGAAGTTTAGATTTAATAAAAATGAAAGAACACTTTAAAAGATGTGAATTAAGAACAAACAACAATGGGTACAGAAGTACTATTTGGTCAACAAACAAATTACAAAGAGAAAAAGACGAAGAAAGTGAAAATGATACAGTAATAAGCCAAAAAGAATTAATGGAAAGTGCATCTAGCAGTGCAAGCCCTTTTCAAAAAACAACCTCTATGAATAGAATAAATATCACTTCAGAAAATTTACCAAGGCATAAAGTATATAGAACAACCCCAAATGAAAATATAGAAAATATACGACCAATTGGAAGAAGGATGCTGATAGAGGAGCCTATCAGACTCCAAGAAGGAGGCAATAAAGGAAAAATACTAAATATAGCAGCGCACGATCCACAACTATGGAATTCAGTAATAGACGTATGGAAAGGAATAATAGTAGCAGACTACATACAATCCAACCAAGAGGTAGATGCAGAAGCCATGTATAGATACATGGAAACCTTTTTAGGAGAATCTGCAAAAGGATTATGGGAAGCTTATAAATCAGAATTCCCAGAAGAATTTCAAGGATTAGTAGACATGGGAGCAAACCCATACAATTTCGCAAATAAAATACACTGTTTAATCACAGGAGAAGACCCGAATAGCGGATTAATAGCATTCAAAGAAACGCGTTAATAAAATTAGAACAACTAAGTATAAGTAGTTGGTTCCAGATAAAAGAATTTCTGAATGAATATTTTTATTATTGTACAATTAGTGGAAACACTTTTGACCAAACCTTAGGAAAGAAACCCTTTAATAAACTACCCGGCGCCTTAGGCAGGGAAATAGAAGAAAGATGGAACAGACGAGACGGAGTGTTACAAAACCCAGAAACAAGATGGACCATAGGTCACAGAATACAGCATGTAATGGAGATATTACAAGAGAAATGCACTAACATACAAATACAAAAACAATTAAAACAAAGTGAGACAAGTTTTTATAAGAGTATATATACTACACAAAGTTACGACAAAGACCCACAACAGAAAAAATATAAGAAATATAAGAAAGCTTCTTATTATCCAAAGAAATATTATTTAAGAAAATCAATAGCAAAAAAGCCATACCTAGATAAAAATAGACATATAAGAAAATTTGATGGAAAAAGAAATTATAAAAACAGGCTAGAATGCTTTACGTGTGGAAGCATAGACCACTTAGCTAATACTTGTCCTAAAAGAAATAATAGCAGAACAAGAAATGCACAGCTAGTAGAAGAATTTAATGAAACCCTAATAAATATAGACGAATACATGTCAGATAGTGAAAGTATATATTCAGTAGTTAGTATAGACCCAAATGAAGAACTAAAACAGAATTCTTCAGACTCAGAAGGAGAAGAATTAATAAATGAAATAGGATTAGAAAAAATAGACCTAGGAGAATTAGATAACCACAATCTAGTCAATCTCGCGATAGAATGTGATCATATTTTCGAAAAAAGAAAAGGACTGGATAGTAACCAATGTTACGTATGTCATTGGTATCCAAGTAAAGATAAAAGACTAAAATGTAAAAATTGCTACATCGTAGGATGTATTAACTGTATAGAGAAGACTCTAGAAACCAGAATACTAAAGAAAAAAGTAGATATTAAAGAACTAATTAGATCACTAACAGAAATGAAAATATCAAACCTAGAAGATAAGATTGAGAAAATAGAACGAAGACTGGAAAAACTAGAAAAAGGTAAAGAAAAGATCATAGAAGAAGAATTGATGAATACAAATCAAAGAAGAAATTTTTTTGAAGGTTTAATATGTAATGAAGACAAAAAAATGAACACCATAAAAATACTAGCAAAGATAAGAATTCAAGACTATGAAATAGAGACGTTGGCCCTGGTTGACTCAGGATGTACGAGAAGTATTATAAACGAAAGAATAATACCAACAGACCTAATCAAAAACTTACCAGAAACACAAGTGTCAATGCAAATGGATGGATCATACAATACATACTCACACTATGTGGGAAAAGCAACGATAAGTTTTAAAAATACTTGTGATAATTTTTACAAGCCATCCTACAAGCTAGATAAGATATGGACGAGAGACTTAAATATTAGAGTAGATTTTGTACTAGGTTTAGACTTTTTATTACAAAATAATGAAAGTTGTCTTCTGACTAGAAACAAAATAATATTATCAAAAAACATCACTCAGACATCCGTAACCACCACACATATGCCCACGATTCTACGTAGTATTAGAAGTAAAACAGGAAAAGAAGAATTAAAAACAAAATGTGAAAAAGGAAAAGACTGTCAATGCGACCATTGTGAAGCAATAACCATCCAAGGAGAAATAAATGAGATGATAGACATGGAAGAAATAGAAAAAGATTATTCATTAATAGAAATAAATGCTGAACTTTACAATTTCAAAAAAGGAATAAAACAAATAGGAATAATTAAAGATCAGAAAGACCTAGAAGAAATAATACAAATTCTAGACGAACTAGAAATAATTGGAGAAAGGCCTCTGAAGCATTGGGAGTCCAATAGAATAACCTGTAAACTAGACATAATTAATCCAGAATATATAGTAAAAACAGCGTCAATAGAATCTACGAATCAAGATTTAGCATATTTTGAAACACAGATTAAAGAATTATTAGAATTAGGAGTAATAAGAAGATCTAGGTCAAGGCATAGATCAGCAACCTTTATGGTTAGAAATCATGCGGAAATAGTGAGGGAAAGCAAGAATGGTTATAAATTACAAAAGGCTAAATGATAATACTAGAATGGACGGATATAAATTACCAGACAAAACAGAATTAATTAACAGAATACAAGGGAGAAATTGTTTTAGTAAATTCGACTGCAAATCTGGATACTGGCAAGTAAAAATGCATGAAGACAGCATAGACTGGACTACATTTACTTGTCCCGAGGGACATTTCGAATGGTTAGTAATGCCATTTGGACTAAAAACTGCACCTTCTATTTTTCAGAGAAAAATGGATAATATCTTTAGAGATTTTAGAAATTTTGTAATTGTATATGTAGATGATATTCTAATTTTTAGTAATGATATGAGAGAACATTTAGGCCATTTACAAATGGTCTTCAAACTATTAGTAGACCATGGGATAATCATAAGCAAAAAGAAAATGAAATTATGTAAGACACAAATTAACTTTTTAGGAATAACAATAGGAAATGGAAAAATAAAGTTACAGCCTCATATTGCAAAAAAAATACTAGACATGCCAGACAAATTAGATGAAACCAAAGAATTACAAATTTTTTTAGGAATACTAAACTATGCAAGAAACTTCATAAAAGACTTGGGAAAGATAGCAGGGCCGCTATACTCCAAAACAGGATCCACTGGCCAGAAAACCTTTAACACAGAAGACGTAAAATTAGTTCAAACACTGAAGAATATGGTAAAAAATATTCCAGACTTAGCAATGCCCCTAGAAACAGACTATTTAATAGTTGAAACAGATGGGAGTTTTGAAGGATGGGGAGTTGTCCTAAAAACTTGAAAAAATAAATATAGCAGTAAAAAAGAAGAAAGAATATGCGCATACCAAAGCGGTAAGTATAAAGAAAAAGGTAACATGAGTAGTATAGACGCAGAAATCTTAGCAGTTATTTACGGTCTGAATGTTTTTAGAATATACATTCTGAATAAACAAGAGATTTTGGTAAGAACAGACTGTGAAGCAATAGCAAAATTTTATCAGAAAATAAACGAGAAAACTAGTAGTAAAAGAAGATGGTTAAATTTTTTAGACGCCACCTCAGTATATAATATAGTACTAGAACACATAAAAGGAAAAAAAAATAATTTAGCAGATCAGCTAAGTAGACTTATGATAAAATGACTAACATGAAAAAAAAAATTAGTATGAATGCAGGAAGAGACAAAGGAAAGGCGGAGGCTTCCCCTTCCACAGACAATTATTTACAGACTTTGCTAAGAACTACACAGTTCAAAGCCCAGACTCCAATGGATACTCAAAAATTAGAAAGACTTTATTTTGGTAAGCAAAATCTAATATGTTATCCAGAATGTAACTTAAATTTCAGGGTACAAGGCGGAACAAGCATAGACAAACCACAGAGGTGTCTAATAGATAACCTGTGGATAGCCTTTGGAAAGACCCCCAAAGACCATGGTTATTTTATTTCAGTCTTAAATGATTTATGCTCTTATTTCACAGACAAGAACCAAGACAAAAGGTTTAAATTTTATACAGTAATACAAGAAAAAAAGCCCGGTGTTTTTCAGACATGGATTGAAGTAGTAGACAACATAAAAAACTTCCAGACGCCTTTGTTTAAAGGATTTAATGATTTAAATGAAGCATTAGACTTTGCTAGAGGAAATCTAGGACCAAATTTCTTTATCACTCCATCCCTTAGGCAAACTACTACCCATATACCATAATATAAAATCAACAAAGACACCGACAAAATTATTTTTTGTGACCATTGTTCAGCCATGACAGACTCTTTCAAAAGACTAAATGGCAGAAACGAGGAACTTAGACAAGAAAAAGAAAAAATGCTAGAACACATTAGAATACTGCAGGAAAGAATCAAAATACTCCATTTTGAAATTAGCCAGAATCAGACCCCGATTTACGTTCCAAATACCCCCCAGCCAAGGAGTTCTCCATCTCAAAAAATGGATGAGAAGGGTGTCATTCCCCAATGAATGCAGAAAGATCTACTATACCAGATATCGGTATAGCTAGTCCAGTTCAAACGGTAACTGGTAAAGACACATCAAAACCGTTAATAGCTGACACTTTGCCAAAAAGTGTAAGAATTCTACCAGACAGTTTTAATCTAGCAGGAACCTCCTCGACTAAAAATGAGACAAAAAGGCGAGGAATAAATTTAGGAAAAAAGAAAGGAAAGAAGATAGAAGATATTCTAAGCAATACTTTGAAAAAAAATTTAGAAGGAAAGACCAAAGAAGTAATCCTTGAAAATCCAAGACCAGAATCTCCAAAATCAGAGAACATCAGCTATGACCCTACTATGGATCAATTTGCTCAAGACCCTAACGAAGACGAAGACTCAGGAATGAGTTTTGACACTATAGCAGAACATAACCTAAACACATAAAGAAAAACAGTGCAGCCATAATACTCTTACGAAAGAGACAAAGACAGGCACGCAAGCAATAACATAATGAAAAAGAGACAAAAACAGATACTTAAGCAGTGACGCACAGATATGTAAGCGGTGATGAAAGGGAGCACTAGGATATCAAATGGAAGAAAATCAATCAAGCATGTGACGATGGGGCCCACAGCGCACCCGGCAAAGCTGAAAAGATTCTTCAACCAAAATGAAATCCGAGTTTGAAATCCGCTCCTCAAAGCCTATAAATACCCTCCTGGACAGAACAAGAAAAATAAGAAGAGAAGGCGAGAGAAAAAAGAGAGAGAGAAAACACTAGAGAGCAAGAAGAATTTATATCTTCAAATCTTCAGTTTTTTTAGTTATTGAGTAAGCTTTCTGTAAAAATAAGAGAGAATAAGAAAGAGAGAGGGACTCGTTGTTCCGACGTAGCTTCATAGTTTTCGGGGACTCCCGAAAGGAAAACCTCTCTCCGTCTAAAAACATGTAAGTATTTTATTGTAAAATATTATTGTCTATGTATCTCCCCACTATGTAATTTTTATGTTTAAATGTTTATCTAATGATAATATATCTATGTTGATAGAAATAGATTTATTGTTTTATCCTTAGTATATGGTGAAATTCTTAGCTTCTTATACAACAACGATGGATTAACCTGTAAAATCCTAGGAATTGATGTCTGCCATGGTCAAGAGTACCGAAGGACCTGTGTCTCCCGGGGTGGGGTTAAAGAAGAAGTTGATAAGAGCATAGGCTAAGAAGGAGAGATGAACAGGGTAAAATAATAAATTAAAAAAAAAAGGGAGAATACTTAGATAATGATATTTACATAATACAAATGTGTCTATAGACTAAGGAGGAGGGAGTACCGAGTAGGAATTTACAACAATCGCTTACACCCCTTTAAATTTGTTTAGAATTTTACCACAATTATATATTTTGAAATAACCCCTTTATATTGGTTAAAGAGAATCAACATTTATTATATAAACATAAAAGATAATGTTATGTTTATATATATTGCATAATTTTTAGGAAAAAGGATTCGGATGGACCTAGTGGCGCTGCTAGTTCCGTGGTTGTATTTTTAATAAAAAATTTTGAATTTGAGTCCTAAATATAAAATTATCTTTATTATGGACTATTTTACGTACTTCAGACGTAGAATTTTTGATCAGCATGAATCCAAATTTAATTATTTCTGACACAAATATCGAATATCGAACGAGAAGAAGAAAACGTGGCTAGGAATAACTCAAATGGAAAAGTCTGTTTTTGTGGGCTCAAAGTATGAAAAGTACTCCACAAGGAAGAAAAAAAAGAGAATGTTAAGAGTCAATTTTGCGTGGACTCATTACATTAATATTAATTATATATACTATGAGAATATAGGCTTAGCTTTTTTTAGGATTTGACACGAACTGTTCAATAGATTAATCTCACATGTTAGGCATTTGTGTTTTAATTTAAGGTGTTCTTTATCTTTTTAAGTGGAGATCTACTTCGATGCTTATCGGAGATAGACTCCTATCTATAACTATTTTTGTTTGGTTTTGTTTATTAGATTTGCATGTTTAGCTTCTCGAAATGATCACCTCTCGAATAAAAAAAATCCCTCGGATCCAGACCCACAAATGAATAAGACATCTAACTTGAAAAGCTCGATACCCATTAGTAAGAGGAGTGGCCAAAGGTCAATTGTGACAAAGGTTACCTACTTTCGATGGATGCAAAATCAATAAATTCAATCGAACAAAGTTTTTTTGGTTGTCGAAAAATTCCTCTACGCTTTATTAAATTCTTCTTTTAAACGAGAGTAAAGTGTGAAACAATCTCATATTAAACGAAACGATTTTCACAACAAAAATACTCTCACACTTGATGTTTACAACTTATAAATTAATAATTCATGTGGTCCCAAGCAAACGCGTACTTGTTTCAAACTATGATATTGTATGTGTTAATCATTGTTGGGATTATTATGTTCATGTTCATAAATCAAGTCAAGATGTAGTGCCATTTTTATTGACATTTTTGCTTGCTTCCCCATTTTGTGACAATTAAGAGACACCCATGAAAAAAATGTTTTAAGTTACTTTAGGAAACATCGAATTATTGTTGAACATTGACCAATATAAGTGAAAGACTTGAAGACGATGTATTGGAGTCAAGTTCACATCTCGATTATTTATTTATTTCAAAAATGAAAAAGAATTGGGTAAAGAAACTACAATAATTATAATCCTTCATTCTTCAACCAAAAAAAAAATCCACTAATTCAACTTCCAATTCGACCCCCCTTTCATCCCTACTAAGTATTAAATTTCCACTATGGTGGGGTGTATACCAATCAAGTTGTTGCCCAAAGAACAAACCTGATTGTTGAGACAAGCTTGATATATTGTCTTCCTTTTATCAACATGCGGTATAGTCACATTGTAATTATCAGTAGGTGATATAGTAGCATTGTATCGTATAACAGGTTGGTACATACTTTGTATATATTTCATAATAGTTTGTATATAATTTTTATATAATATAGAGGAACTTTCAAAAACACCAACCTTAATGAACTTAATTAGGCCTCCATAGCAACAGTTTGACTAATTACAAACCGTACCAATAGTTTGAATACCAATTGTATTTCACACCAATTGCATTTTGCATCACTGTTTTTTTGTATTTCGCGTCACTGATTTCATTGTTACAATTTGTATTCAATTGTATCAATGTGTATCAACGAATACAAAATACAATTTATATCAACGAAATACATTTGTATCAACGAATATAATTGTATCAACGAATACAAAATACAAATGTATATCAACAAATACAATTTGTATTTAGTTGTATCAACAAATAAAAAATATCAATTCGTATCAACTAAATACAATTTGTATTTAGTTGTATCAACTGAATTGATTTGGTCGATTTGAATCAGCGAGACAGGGAGAGGGGAGTGCGTGAGGAGAGTGGCTAGCGAGAATGAGAGAGAGGGAGGAGAGTGGCGAGACAGGGATAAATAGGAGAAGGAGAAGCTATAATTGTATATACCAATAATTTTGACCCATTGGTGTGATGTATACTACCGATAAGGAGCGTAATTAAGCATGAATTCTTGGTGTATTATGTAATTTTTCCTATAATATATGCAATTTTTGTTGAGGGTGGCTATTTTTGTTGAAAATGTTCTCAAAATGTAGGAATTGTGTAATTTATAATGAATAGGGTTGTCTTTTGTTTAGGATTATTATTGACGAACACACAAGGTAAAATTCTCTAGGGATATTTTCTTTAAAAAATTTAGGAGTTGTTTGATTGCTGGTTAATTAGGAGTTAAGTTATGCATGTATTAAATTATGCATAATTAATAATATAATTGGTAGATTTTTTTCTTTTTGGTACGTAAAATTTTGTTTACACACCAAAATAATCATTACAACACGTTCATACAAGAGACTAAGCAGATATGCATCAATCCCCTGTATCCCTCTAAAGCAATTTATCCCTATAAACTATATTTGTTAAAGCATGATCTCAAAGTTCTGGATATCTCTCCATATGCAGCATCTTATCTACTAGTTTCTTTTCTTGATGCCCTCGACAGTCCACTTCTTGAGCTATGAGTCTCATAACTTGGCTGGTAGTACGAGATTTCTGTTGAAAGATCCTTGGTAGATTTTTTTTTATGCATAAAATTCAACACATCTGATACAATGTTTGATTTGCAATTTAAAAATTCATATAATTAGAATAGATGATGGAATAACTAATTCCTGTATAAAACAGAGAATACATAAATTATTCCCACAACTTAATTTCGCACTTTAACTTTACATTGTTTGTCTCCCCCTCCCCCTCCTTCCCTTTTATTTATTTTTATTAGAAGTGAAACTAATATTTCCCTAAGAGTTGACGTGGCAAAGAAAATGATTCTACCTTCCTATAGGCGCATCAAGAACGGGAAAAAAATGAGTTAAGTTATACATATTACATTTTCATATTGGAGATTATTGATTAAATTACACTTAATTCATAGTGAAATCTTTTTTTAATTTTCTTTTCTTATTTTTTTGCTTTTCCTTTTTCCCCATTTTCTTTCTTTCATTCTTTTTTTCTTTATCTTTTCCCTCCAAGCTGCAAATTCCCGGCAAGTGAAAAAATAGATGAATTGTTGCAATCTTTCCGGTGAACCCCTCTCTTCGTTCTTTATTTGGTCTTTTCATCTCTTTCATTTCTTTTAATATATGTAATTGAAAGAGCAAATAAAGATTGGAGTTTTTTTCCTCTAAAAAATAAATCATTAATAATATCACTTTAATTTTTTCAATTCCATACTTTCACTATTCACCTCCTACCTAAAAATTAAAATTTAAACATATTTTATCAATTAGACACATAGTTTGCTTTTCTCATTTTCAGCACCTCCAATCTTCACCCACTATAGTTTGTTTTTCTCATTAGCACCTCCAATCATCACCCACAATTTTTTCCTTCTCTTACTTTGCCAAAAAAAATTCTGGCCTTATTTGTCGGATATTTGTCTACAAGTATATTTTAACTCAAGAAATAAATTTAAAAAAATTGTGAATATAGAAGAAAGAGATGATATGGGAGTGATTATTTTTTATTTTAGTTGAGCGATGAAGATGTATATGAAATATGAAAAGACGAAATGATGGGGAAAATAAAATAAATTACGTGTCATACATGAATAGTTCGTGACAAAAAGTATATATGATGAAGTTCATTTAAGTGTCATAGATGGTATTAATTGTTGGATTTTTAGTCTTGTTTTTTTATCTACTAGTTGATCTAGTCTTTAGGAGTTATGATTTTCTTAGTTGAGTCAGTTCGCAGGTTCTGATTTTTAGAAATTAGTGGAGTAACGTGTTATGTTTCATTTAGGAGTCATGTGTTCTATTTTTTAGGAGTAAGTTGTTTCATACTTATCATGGACTGATATGTGTCCTATTTTAGTAGAAGTGTCTGTTAAGTAGTTGCCTATATAAAGGCTTGAAATTCTGAATGAAAGACGTGAGTTTCCAGCCATTGTTTTCCTCTTATATTTCTCTGTTTTTTTTATTATTATTATAACAGTGGTATCAGAGCCATGTTATTGTGGGAGCAAAAACAAGTGAGGCAGCCACATATTTCTGTTCACATTATCCAATGGCTACATAAAATAATTTTGTGCAAGCAACTATTCCATGCTTTGATGGTCACTACGATCATTGGAGCATGTTAATGAAAAATTTCATGCGGTCTAAAGAGTATTGGCAGGTGATTGAATCTAGAACTCAACAGCCAACAGGTACAACTTTGACGGATACTCAAAGAGAAGAACTGAAAGCTAGAAAGCTAAAAGACCTGAAAGCAAAGAACTATCTCTTTCAGGCAATTGATCATCCCATCCTGGAAACTATTCTTTGCAAAGAAACTTCCAAGAGTATTTTGGATTCCATGAAGAAGAAATATCAAGGCTCTACCAGGGTGAAGCGTGCACAACTTCAAACTTTGAGAAAGGATTTTGAAACAGTGGAGATGAAGAAAGGTGAATATGTCACTAATTATTGTGCTAGAACCATGAAAATAGCCAACAAGATAAGTTTTCACGGTGAGAAAATAGACGATGTTGCCATTGTGGAGAAGATTTTGCGTTCTTTGACATCAAAATATAATTATGTTACCTGCTCAATCGAAGAGTCAAAAGATATCGATGAACTATTTCTTGATGAACAACAAAGTTCTTTACCAGTTCATGAACGGAAGATAAACAAAAGTTTCACGGTGCAGGAGCAAGCGTTGAAGGCTTTGATAACGCCCAAACAACACCTCGAATTAACGAAGCGTAAGCGGTCGTAGTCAAATATAGAACCCAACAAAGGTTGGGGTCGATCCCACAGGGAATATGGTGAAAGTTAAGCCTTTAGTGAATTACGTGACTAGTGGTCAATAGTTTCCGATAAATAAGGGGGGGTTTTGTGTGAACAATGTGTAAACAAAACGAGCAATAATGTATGAGAAATAATCAGTAGGAGAATGAACTAGGGAAGTGTTTACCATGGCGTTGGTAACAATCGATTTTAGGCGTAGCAAGGTTCTTTCTATATGCGTGTCACGATGTGATTGAATTAATGGTATCGTCTAAACGTTTCTCAACCAAATAGACGAATTTACTTTTCAATTCTCTCGAACTTGAAAAGGTGATCTTTTAGATTTCAATCCTAAACATCAAGTAGATTAATCTAGTTACAGCATTAATCATAAGACGAGAGTTGGTAGTCTCGAATCCTCGTCGTTAACCAAGTTTCCCGGTTTTAATCTCTTTACTCAAGCAAATTAAACCTAGGCATGTTCTAATGTTTGCAACCACTAGAAAACGTAAAGAATGAATGATTAACAACATGACACTCATAAATATTGCATCCGACGCTACCCAGAATCTATATCGCTACTTTAGCCATGGCTCCCACAACCCTAGTTGTGGGAGTTTAGTTACTCATGCTATTAGGAGAAGAGAAGAAAGTCATATTCATAATAAAGAGAAAAGATTCTTACAATATAATGAAAACAAACTTCAAGAATCCAAGAACAAGAACTAAGATACCAAGAACAATCAAGAACAAGATCGAGGAGGAAGAAAACGTGTTGGCGTGTTTCCTCTCTCAAAAATCGCTCAAAACTCTCCTAAAATTATTGAGTAATGTATGTAAAAACTATTGGAAAAGCAACATGTAAAATAAACCTAACATAGGGTATTTATAGGAGTCTAGGAAACCAATCCCAAAAACGTCCGGATTCCGCGTAGCGGACTGCCTAGGTGTGACGGCCAGGCTGACGGACCGTCACTGGCTTGACGGACCGTCGCCTGAGCCGTCACCCTTAGGCAGTGCACTGCCTTCACTTGACGGTCACATGTGACGGACCGTCACTCAGGCCGTCACTCTTAGGCAGAATGTCGTTTTGCTCGTATTTCCTTCCGTTTCCATGTTTGTCCCTATTTCCTGAAAATACAACATAAAAATATCAAAAACGACAATCGTTGCTTGAAAACGTACGATTGTTCTTAGTAAAAAGGAGTCGAAAGTGCCGTAGAATGGCGGCACATCAACACCCTCAACTTAAAACGTTCGCTTGTCCTCAAGCAACATACCATAAAAACAATAAAACGACTCGACTAAGAACAAAGACTCGTGTCTCTAGCAACTCATGGTCATTCGAAAACTTATTCACTTTTAAATCAAGCTCCCTCATAGCACACAAATGTATGAAACGCTAACTTGCAAGGATCCAAACATGTCATTCCGATATGATAGAACATTATGCATACACACGCACAGCTATCCTAACAGTCGACAGACAATACAGAAATCTTGGTGCCCTCACCACAAAGAAATCCCACACACAAGATTTGGGACTAGGTAAGCGCTCACACTCACAAACGATTTCAAACAATGCACATGCGATACCATAGGCTTGCCCTTACTATTCTATTTCAGTTCTTCAGAAAGCCGCTCAGGATCACTACAGGACTTGTTTAGGCTTGTAATGAGGCTTCAGGTGCAGGTAGGATACATTTAGGGGTTAGTGACTAAGCCCTCCTTGGAACCACCGACGTCTTATTACCACATAACTTTACTTTGTCCATCCTTATTCACCTTTATATTTTCTTCTTTCTAGCTACGGGTGCTGCCTCTTTATTTTGACAATTCTTTTTATTACTTTTTCGATCTTTTTCATTTCTTTTTTTTTTCTTTTTTTTTTTAGGCACACACCCGAATTTTCACTCTATTCACAACCAATCTCTTCCGTCCTCTTTTTCTTATCATTCACCTCTATAGTAGCCACCCTCAAGTTAGGCTGATTGCCTGAAGTGAGGTGCACGATGTCCATGGAAGGACCAGGTCCAAAACAGGGTTTACCTCTATAGTAGCCACCCTCAACTTAGGTTGATTGCCTGGGTTGAGGTGCACGATGTCCAAGGAAGGACCAGGGCCAAAATAGGGATTCAAAGTTAAACAGGAACGGTGACAGGTTATTGAAAGAACAAGGTCAATTATGGCTCAAACAGGGATCAAAGGGAGTATTTGCATTTGGACGGTCTTATCGGTTAAGTGGACTGCACACAAAAAGGGCCTGTGATCCTTTCCTAAGCAACCAACTTCAAATTTTAACAAAATAGACCGGGCAAGTTCTAGATGCATGCACAGAGTAAGAATTTATAACAATAAGCTCACACACTCTTGGCACCAAGAAACTATATCGCTACCAACTATCAAACAACCGCTCGGCTTAAGCATGCTTATTCTAATCATAATCACACAATGACATTCAAGGATACAGACAGTCAATCGTTTCAACATAAGTACAAAACCAGAAAATTTTTAAAGGGGCCTCGTTTTAGTCAAGAAAAACGCCATGCTCATCACTATAGACACTATAAAAAACAAAAATTTTAAAATAACAACCTAAACTTGCCGGTTCTACTAGATAGCACACCGGAGGGAAAAGAAACACGGCAACAAAAACCCTCGGTGGTGACTCACAGGTTTCCCCACACCCTCAACTTAGACTCATGCATTTTCCCCAATGCATCCATATGAAAGCTAAAAATTGTGAGAGAAAGGAATACCTGTGAAGTCGATATGACTCAGATTCTGGAATGATGTTGGAGACCGCCAGGGTCTCCAAAACAGGAGAACTCGATGGAGTGTGTGCACGCGACACACTTCTGTTGCATTCCAGCTTCTTCTTTCATCGGCTTCGCCGCTAGTCGCGACAACTTCTTCGCTCTTTCTTTGCAGATTCTCTTGCGGTGTTTTCGTTTCTTTGATCTATTTTCACCGCCTTCCTCTACATGTTTACGCTCTCGCGGCATCCTTCTCACAACAGCTAGAGTCTCGACCAAACCCTTCTCCTCAAGGTGCACATCCGCAGGAGCTTCCTCAATAATATTGACGACCGCGACCACCCTCATGTCACTTGGTTGCTTCATCAATTTAGACACATCGAACTTGACAGCTTCATTGTTTAGCCTGAAGGTCAATTCGTTTCTTTCCATGTCAACCAACGCTCTAGCCGTGGCTAACAAAGGTCATCCCAAGATTATGGGAACTTCAAAATCTACTTCGCAATCCAAGATCACAAAGTCAGCTGGGAAGATAAGCTTACCGATCTTTACTAGCACATCAGACAATATTCCCACGGGCCGCTTTACCGAACGGTCAGCCATCACCACTCTCATGGACGTTGGTTTAGGAGCTCCCAAACCCAGTTTTTTATAGACTGCTAGCGGCATCAGGTTGATGCTAGCACCAAGATCACACAAGGCTCTTCCGAAACCGAGTTTCCCAATAGTACAGGGAACAGTAAACGCACCTGGATCTTCTTTTTTGTCTACTAGCGACCTTGAGAAAATAGCACTGCAATGGTGGAGGTTGTCTTCCGGTTCAAAACTTACCGACCTTTTCTTTGTAATCAAGTCCTTCATAAACTTGGCATAATCGGGCATTTGTTCAAGCGCCTCAACCAATGGGATGTTTATTGATATTTGCTTGAGCATGGTCAGGAAATTCAGGAACTTACCATCTTCCGCTTTCTTCTTCAGGCGTTGTGGGAAAGGAGGTGGTGGTCGGGGCATCATAGTTGGAAGCTTTTCAGCTTCCTTGCTTTTCTCCGCGGGCTTTTGAGTAGCTTCCTCTACCGCCTCTTCATCTGCGATCTCACCCTCAACTTGACTCTGAATTTCCGGATGTGATTCCGGTAATATTTTGCCGCTTCTTGTGGTGATCGCCATACAGCTCGCGTCATTCCTCGGGTGAATCGTGTCACTCGACAAGGTACCCGTCCTCCTTTGATTTAGGGATGCCGAAATCTGCCCTACTTGCTGCTCCAATTGCTTGATCGAGGTGGAATGTGAATCCACCAACTGACTCAATGCAGATAATTCAGTCCTCATCTCCTTTACTCCAGAGTCAGTCGATTTCACCTTCAGCAGCATCTTCGCCATCATGCTCTCTAGCTTGGCTGTCCCTGTCTCGGTGTTAGCTCTGTCCCGATTGCCAGGTGGTACATACAACCCACCTTTATCAGTGTTATTCCTCCAGTTTCCTTGGTCGCGATCTCTGTAGCCGCCTTTCTCATAGTGATTGTCTCTCTGATAGTTCCGACCTTGGTTTCCCTGGCCATTGGCCTGGAAACCCCCCAAATAGTTGGCCTCCTCATCAGATTCAACCTCTGCTGCTCTACCTTGCGAACCCACGGCTTTCACCTTCTCAATACTACCTGACATCAAATGCTTGGTCAAGAGGTCCATTTGCATTTTTAGATGGGCCATGTCTTGGTCACGCTCTTCCTCTTTTCTGCGCTGCTCCGCAGACACACCAACTACATAAGTACTAGCTGGTACCTCTGAATCCCGTGTATGCCAGGCCCTGTTGGTTTTGGTGAGCCTGTCCAGAATAGCTGTGGCATCGGCAAAAGTGCGACCCATAAACGCTCCACCTGCTGCGTTGTCCAACGTCGGCTTGGTAGCCGAATTCAGTGCCCTGTAGAATGTCTGCATCAAAAACTCGTCGTTCAACTGATGGTTCGGGCATTGTGTTAGCTTCTTCTTGAATCGCAGCCAGGTCTCGTGCAATGCTTCGTGAGGTTGCTGCCTGAAATTGTTAATCTCGTCCCTCAACTGTATCATCCTAGAGGGAGGAAAGAACCTTTCTAGGAAAGCTCCTTTCAACTCTCCCCAAGTTGCGATAGAGTCGGGGGTCAGCTCTGTCAACCATAACGCTGCCTCATCAGACAGAGACAACGGAAACAACCTGAGCCTGATCGCTGTCTGACTTACGCCAGGCAACTCGAACGATTTGCAGATCCCCACGAAATTCATCAGGTGCTGGTTTGGATCATCACCAGCTACTCCACGGAACACTCCTCTCAAGTTCAACAGCTGAATCATCGTGCTAGTAATGTTGAACTTGGCTCCGGGCGCTAGGGGAGGAAGAACAATGGCGCCCGTAGCGCCAACTCCATCCAAGTCGATATCCTCATCATTCAGCATAACATCGTCCTGCAGACCACCATCATTCAAATTTTGTTGGGCCTGCAGTTCTACAGCGAGCCTTGCTGCCTCTTGTTGTGCGGCCATATTCCGCCTTAATGTTCTAGCAAGCTCGGGGTCGTAAGGTAATGTTGATTCACCCGAGCGCCGGGTACTTGGCATGCACAACTCTGTACCCTGTCAAAAACAAAAACAACAAATAAACGTAAAAGCAGGAAAGTATGACTAAGAGTCAAATAAACACACCAGACTTAATAAACAACCGTATTCTCCGGCAACGACGCCACTTTTTGATAACGGCCAAACTACACCTCGAACTAACGAAGCGTAAGCGGTCGTAGTCAAATATAGAACCCAACAAAGGTTGGGGTCGATCCCACAGGGAATATGGTGAAAGTTAAGCCTTTAGTGAATTACGTGACTAGTGGTCAATAGTTTCCGATAAATAAGGGGGGGTTTGTGTGAACAATGTGTAAACAAAATGAGCAATAATGTATGAGAAATAATCAGTAGGAGAATGAACTAGGGAAGTGTTTACCATGGCATTGGTAACAATCGATTTTAGGCGTAGCAGGGTTCTTTCTATATGCGTGTCACGATGTGATTGAATTAATGGTATCGTCTAAACGTTTCTCAACCAAATAGACGAATTTACTTTTCAATTCTCTCGAACTTGAAAAGGTGGTCTTTTAGATTTCAATCCTAAACATCAAGTAGATTAATCTAGTTACAACATTAATCATAAGACGAGAGTTGGTAGTCTCGAATCCTCGTCGTTAACCAAGTTTCCCGGTTTTAATCTCTTTACTCAAGCAAATTAAACCTAGGCATGTTCTAATGTTTGCAACCACTAGAAAACGTGAAGAATGAATGATTAACAACGTGACACTCATAAATATTGCACCCGACGCTACCCGGAATCTATATCGCTACTTTAGCCATGGCTCCCACAACCCTAGTTGTGGGAGTTTAGTTACTCATGCTATTAGGAGAAGAGAAGAAAGTCATATTCATAATAAAGAGAAAAGATTCTTACAATATAATGAAAACAAACTTCAAGAATCCAAGAACAAGAACTAAGATCCCAAGAACAATCAAGAACAAGATCGAGGAGGAAGAAAACGTGTTGGCGTGTTTCCTCTCTCAAAAATCGCTCAAAACTCTCCTAAAATTATTGAGTAATGTATGTAAAAACTATTGGAAAAGCAACATGTAAAATAAACCTAACATAGGGTATTTATAGGAGTCTAGGAAACCAATCCCAAAAACGTCCGGATTCCGCGTAGCGGACTGCCTAGGTGTGACGGCCAGGCTGACGGACCGTCACTGGCTTGACGGACCGTCGCCTAAGCCGTCACCCTTAGGCAGTGCACTGCCTTCACTTGACGGTCACATGTGACGGACCGTCACATGTGTGACGGACCGTCACTCAGGTCGTCACTCTTAGGCAGAATGTCGTTTTGCTCGTATTTCCTTCCGTTTCCATGTTTGTCCCTATTTCCTGAAAATACAACATAAAAACATCAAAAACGACAACGGTTGCTTGAAAACGTACGATTATTCTTAGTAAAAAGGAGTCTAAAGTGCCGTAGAATGGCGGCACATCAGGCTTCTACTAATATCTATTCCAACAACTATAGAGGAAGGGGTAGAGGTAGAGGCCGCGGAAGAGGATGAGGTAGAGGAGATCGTGGAGGCAGAGATTTTAGCAGAAATTTCAAAGCCAACACTGATCAATCTTAAGAAAGAGGTCGAGACCCTGACAAATCCAAGGTAAAGTGCTATAGATGTCACAGATTTGATCATTATGCATCAGATTGTTACATTAGACTGCCTAACGATAAAGAAAAGGAAGAAAGTGCCAATTTTATCAAAAATAAGGAAGTAGAAACTTTGTTAATGGCTGTCCGTGATGGAGCAAAACACGAGTCAAATATTTGGTATGTCGATACCGAATGCAGAAATCACATGTGTGGAAGTAAATTTTCTTTTTCGTCTCTAAATGAAAATTTTCGTTCTACTGTGGCCTTTGGTGATTGTTCAACTGTGGAAGTGACGGAGAAAGGTGATGTCAAGATTAAAATCAAGAATGGTTTTGTGGAAACAATCTCTAATGTGTTGTATGTTCCTGACTTGAAAAGTAACTTACTAAGTGCTGGTCAGTTGCAAGAAAAGGGTTATGTCATCACTATTAAGAAGGGCGAGTGTAAAATTTATGATCATGTGAGAGGAGCTATTGCAGTAGTTCAAATGAGCTCCAACAAATTATTTCCGCTAAAGATTGATAATATTCAATCTTGTTTGATGGCTGAAGTAAAGGATTCTTCATGACTGTGGCATTTTCATTATGGTCATTTGAGTTTTGGAGGCTTGAAGACATTCCAACAGAAAAATATGGTTACAGATCTTCCTCAAATCACTACTCCTTCTAAAATTTGTGAAGATTATGTTGTTAGCAATCAATCTCGCTCTCATTTTCCCAAAGGAAAGTCATGTAGAGCAAATGATGTTTTGGAGCTGGTGCATTCAGATCTTTGTGGTCCGATAAACTCAACGTCTAATGGAGGTAAATAATATCTATCACATTTACTGATGATCTTTCAAGGAAAACTTGAGTTTATTTTTTGCAAGAAAAATCTAAAGCTTTTTCAACATTTAAAAGCTTCAAAGTTTGTGTGAAAAATGAAGCAGAAAAAGCCATTAAGACTCTCCGAACAGATCGTGGCGGTGAATATTGCTCAAAAGAATTTAAAGCCTTTTGTGCAGAGCATGGCATTCGGAGAGAGCTTACAGCTGCGTATACACCACAACAAAATAGTGTATCAGAGAGAAAAAACAGAACCATCCTCAACATGGTGAGAAGTTTGTTAGCAAGAGGAAGCATTCTAAAAACTTTCTGGATAGAGTCAGTAAATTGGAATATTCATATTCTAAACAGAAACCAACTTTTTTTGTTCAAAATATGACACCAGAGAAGGCATGAAATGGGAGAAAACCAACAGTAAATCATTTTAGAATTTTTGGCTACATTGCATATGCCCATATCCCAGATGAGAGGAGGAAGAAACTTGATGATAAGGCTGAAAAATATGTCTTTTTTGGTGTAAGTGAATCTTTTAAAGCATATAAATTGTTCAATCCATTGATAAAAAAGATTGTTATCAACAAGGATGTTACTTTTGATGAGGAAAGCACTTGGGATTGGAATAGGCAGTAGCTTACCCAAATTCTTTATGATACTAATGTTGAATATGAGCAATTTTCAGCACCTTGCATGCTGGAAAATTCATCAGATTCTACCACCACAACTTCACCAACAGTTGCTGTAGCAAATGAAGAAGCAACTCTAATTGTTGGGCGTGTTAGAAGAAGGCCTGCTTGGATGAAAGATTATAAGGTAACTGGAATTGAGGATCCAATTACTCATTTTGCTTTATTTTCAGATTGCGATCCTACATCTTTTGAGAGTGCTGTGAAGGAAGAAAAATGGAGAAAAGCGATGGATGATGAAATATTGATGCCATTGAATGAAATGATACTTGGGAGCTGTCCGATCTTTCAAATGAACAGAAAACTATTGGAGTGAAGTGGGTCTTCGGAACAAAGTTGAAAGAAAATAATTTAGTAGACAAGTACAAGGTGCGTTTAGTGGCTAAGGGATACAAGCAACAATACGGGATAGATTATACATAAGTATTTTCTCCTGTTGCTAGGCATGATACAATCAGATTGATTATTGCATTGGCAGCTCAGAAATTTTGGCCTGTTTTCCAGCTAGATGTCAAGTCGGCGTTCTTACATGGGTACTTAGAGGAGCATGTATTTGTTAAACAACTCTCTGGTTATGTTGAAATTGAAAATGAGCATAAGGTTTACAAATTGAAAAAGGCCCTCTATGGTCTAAACAAGCTCCTCGGGCTTGGTATAGTCGCATTGAAGGATATTTTCTAAAAGTTGATTTTTCGAAATGTTCTTATGAGCATACACTTTTTTGTAAGATTGGGGATCAAGAAAAAATGCTCATTATTTGCTTCCATGTTGATGATCTTATTTTTACTGAAAATTGTGGTGTCATGTTTGAATAATTTAAGAAGTCAATGATGGATGAGTTTGAAATGTCCGACCTCGGATTGATGCATTACTTTCTTGGCATAAAGGTAGTGCAATCTGATAAAGGGATCTTTATTTCTCAGAAGAAATATGTAGGGAAAATTCTAGACAGATTTCAGATGATGGATTGCAATCCAGTTAACACTCATGTTGAACTTGGTTTGAAGCTACACAAAGATCATACTGGGAAGAAGATTGACAACACATTTTACAAGCAAATCGTGGACAGTTTGATGTATCTCACTGCTACAAGGCCTGACATAATGTATTCTGTGAGTTTAATCAGCAGGTACATGGAGAATCTCACAGAAATGTATTTGTCAGCAGCCAAGAGAATTCTTCGTTACTTGCAAGGAACGAGAGACTTTGGACTATTTTACAAGAAGAGTTAAAAGTCTAATTTTATTGGGTATATTGATAGTGATTATGCTGGTGATCAAGATGACAGAAAAATTACTTCAGGTTATGCTTTATGTTCGGGTCCGATGTTATTTCATGGTCAGCTAAGAAGCAACCAATTGTCACTTTGTCTACTATGGAAGCCGAGTTTGTTGCTGCGAGTGCTTGTGCTTGTCAAGCTATTTGGTTGAGGAGACTTCTAGAGGAAATGGAATTCAAGCAATCAGAAGCTACCAAGATTTTTTGTGACAACAATTCAGCAATCCAACTATTCAAGAACCCGATGCTACATGAAAGAAGCAAGCACATTGATGTGAAGTTTTATTTCTTACGAGATCTTAGCAATAATGGAACAATTGATTTGATCTACTGTAGGAGTGAAGATCAGGTTGCATATATTTTCACCAAGACTCTGAAGACAGAGTCATTCATGAAATTTAGAAGGCTGCTAGGTGTCTGTACAATCAAAGATGTAAACTGATTGTTAGCAAACATCAGTTTAAGGGGGAACTGTTGAATTTTTAGTCTTGTTTTTTTATCTACTAGTTGACCTAGTCTTTAGGAGTTATGATTTTCTTAGTTGAGTCAGTTCACAAGTTCTGATTTTTAAAAATTAGTGGAGTAACGTGTTATGTTTCATTTAGGAATCATGTGTTCTATTGTTTAGGAGTAAATTGTTTCATGCTTATCATGGACTGATATGTGTTCTGTTTTAGTGGAAGTGTCTGTTAAATAGTTGCCTATATAAAGGCTTGGAATTCTGAATGAAAGACGTGAGTTTCCAGCCATTATTTTCCTCTTATATTTCTCTGGTTTTCCTTCTTTTTTTATTGTAACACTAATCTATATCTATCTATCTCTATTTATACTATATTAAAAGTGTGAAGGACCTTATAATGTTATTTGAATTTTTTACCCTTCATTAAAAGACTCCGCAATAGATAAAATTGTCTTTTCACTAATTTTTCTAATTTATCTATACTATATTAAAAGTGTGAAACACTTTATAATGTGTTTTGAACTTTTTGCCCTTCATTAAAATACTATGTAATAGATAAAATTGTAATTTATTATTTTTTAAAATTATTTTTATAATATTAACTTCTAAAATATATGAAAAAATAGATATAAGGTAACGTGTACAATTATATATGGGAGGTGTACATGAAAAACTCCTAAATTATAAGGACTCCTAAAAATATGGTAAGAGGTTTGTGAAAAATTAAAGACTCCTAAAACAGAAGAATCTTATAAAACCTAATAATAATAATAAAAAACCGGCAACAACTATGTGAATAAGACATAGGTTTGCCCCTCACATCTTGTTCGATGGCTTGCTTCGTTCCAGGAGTAAGATTTTTGGATTACTTTTTTTTCCTCTTTTTGATCTTATTAGTAGTTTTATCATTTTTTTTTTGAAGAAATAACAATATTTTATTGATAAATATTTGTGAGTACAATCTGTTACTCTCTTGATTTTCTCTTCTAAATATCTTCATGATTCGAGATTTATTTATGTTTGATTTCGTCCTGATTTATTTTGTTTTAGCTATTTGATTGAGAATATATTTACTGAAAGGGACTCCTAGATCTAATGTTTGTAACAACCCAATTAATTCTAAATCTCAATTAACTAAATGTATAAAAAGAATATTTTTAACGTGATACACACGCGCAACGTGCGTACACTTAACTAGTATATTATATTAAAAGTGTGAAGCACCTTATAATGTGATTCGAATTTTTTGCCCTTCATTAAAAGTCTCTCTTTTAGACAAAATTGTCTTTTCACTTCTCCCCTCAAATTAATACATATGACTTTTTCATTTAATTAATAAATATAAAACTAATTTTCCACAAACAAAACACGCTTATAAATCTCAAAAATTATTTTCACAAACAAAACACGGTTGAAAAAGAATTGCAAAACTATCTTCACTACTAACAATTTTTAACACAGACTCTAATATTATGGGGAAAAAGTCAATTTCAAACATATTTGGAAAAGATATCTACTAAAAAATGTTAACACGGTTGAAATATATTTGGAAAAGGTTTTGTGTTTCGAATTTTTTGCCCTTCATTAAAAGTCTCTTCTTTAGACAAAATCGTCATTTACTATTTTCTAATGTTTTATACGTACTTTAAAATAATCAACTAAAATATATTTAAGAATTTAAATCAAATAATTTGTATTTATGTAACCCTAATTGGGGTGACCTGCAAAAGGAGAGAGTACAATTTGGTTGAGAACAAGAAGAACAAGCACGAAGATAAATCTCCTCAAGAAGCACCGAGAGGGTTTCTTCTTCACTCCCACCAATTACCCCATGCTACTAAGTTATTAAGAAAAGGGTATCTTTCCTAACAATTTTGACTTTTGCTAGGTTTTCTTTATTATTATTTTTTGATGTTGCACTGATATTGTTATTGATCTTACCAATAGGGTGATTATTGATTTGATTGGTACATTAAAGTTTGTATCTTTCGATTAATTATGGGTTAGGGTATTTTGAATTTATTGATTCAAGTGAATTGATAAGCCAAGGATCCTCTGGAAACAGCCTCTCTATCTCCACGAGATAGTAATAAGGTGCGCGTACACTCTAATTAATCTTATGATGAATTCTTTTCTGATGGTGTTAGTTTGTTCATTCTATTTTTTCTCCAGAATTTCAGCTCAGTTCTATTTGAGTTTGGTATGTTAGTTGGAGGTGTTCTGGGTAATACAATGGATGAATCATATATGAGGATTGGTCTGTTTAGCTACATTGATCCATTCCTGCCTTACTATGGTCCTGGTATGAAATTCAGTCCTTTTCTTTTATTATAATACAATTCTTTTATGTGTGTGTGTTTTCAATTATAGACTTTTAGCATATGAATGTGCTTAAAATTAATCTCATACCTTTTTACCAATTTTTATCTTGTGTATTGTATTGATTATAGAAAATATATGTGTATTCTTCATCTGTTGTTGGTGTGAAGTTGTTAAATTAGTTTTGACTTTATATTAATTTTTTTCTGTAATATTTTCATCTTATAAAGTGAATTTGATTTCTAGAACTTTGTTGTCAAAATCCCTAGAGATATGGTTTGTATTGTGAGTTGTGACTAAATTAACTTGCTTCAAGTGTACTTTTGTTTAACATCGACGGGAGCAAAAATATGGACGAAGACGCTGGAATGGAGGTATTTGTAGGGATAGGAATGGGATTATGATGATGGCATTCCATGGGTCGATTGGCAAGGAAAGTAGCAATATGGCAGAAGCAAA
This sequence comes from Jaltomata sinuosa, assembly GCA_003996215.1. Taxonomy (NCBI): domain Eukaryota; kingdom Viridiplantae; phylum Streptophyta; class Magnoliopsida; order Solanales; family Solanaceae; genus Jaltomata; species Jaltomata sinuosa. The sequence goes on from QJPP01000200.1 coordinate 218,186, forward strand.
GGCTACTCTTTTCGGCCTAAAGTTATGCAAAAATAACGGTTTAAATCATATTATTTTAGAATGTGATTCTCTTATAGTGGTCAATATGTTAAAAAAGAAACACAATGTTCCATGGCTCATGCAAGACACAATAAAGGAGACAATGGAGCTGATCGATCGAGGAAATTGTTCTGTTCAATAGTGCTATAGACAATCGAATCAAGTGGCGGATGCATTAGCTAAATGGAGCATTGAAAGACAGAACAAAATTATCTCTTCTCTGAATGATTTACCTGCTATTGCTAAAGGATCATACACTCTGAATTTGCAACAAATGGAGGCCTTTCGATACATTCACAGCCCACAAGAAGAACTAATTCATGTGAAGTCATGTACATGAGTATCTTCATATACTTTTACTAGCCTTTTTGCCTTTTCAGAAGATACAAATTTTTAGTGATGATGTTAGCTAATAATAGTGCTATACGTAGTAGTTAGTGGTGGTTGTGCTAACAGTAGTGATTGATGGTGATAAGTTGGTATTGACGACGAATAGTTGTGGTGGATAAAAGTGATAGGTGGTGATGATGAATAATGACAGTGATTGACGATATATAGTAGTGACTAATAGTGATGATTATTGATAGTGACGGGTGGTTGTTGTGATAATAGTGATTGATAGTAGTGAGATACAAATACTAATGAAATTCGTCATATTTGCATTCAGAAGTTGTGTAATAATATTTACTCCATTATTTAAATAAATATTTATTTTGTTTAATGTTAATTATTTTTTATAATAATTTTTATATATCTATTTGTTTGATGTGATACACACGTGCAACGCACGTACACTAAACTAGTTATATTAAAAGTGTGAATGACCTTATAATGTGATTTGAATTTTTTACCCTTCATTAAAAGACTCCGCAATAGATAAAATTGTCTTTTCACTAATTTTTCTAATATTTAAAAAGTCAACAAAAATATAATTATTAAATATTTAAATTATTTCCTATAATAATTATTACACGTTAATATATCAAATTTTGGACTCTAAAACCTAAAAACTAACATTAGTTTTTTTTTTTTTTTTTTTTTTCAGAACAATCAATAATCATCAAGGAGGGGCACAAAGTTGATTTGTTTCACTGATATCGTCTCTTTGTTAACACACTTTAAGAAAATTCTTGTTCCTCTTTATTTTTCCTCCATAATAAATTTATCAATTATATAATTAACATAATTATTTTTAATTACAAATAAAACTTAGGATTTGAGAGGTGAAGTGATAAATTATTGTGAACTTTTAACTTGGTAAAAAAAATGAGTTTTGTATAATTTGAAATTGAATCATCGCATCTTACTTTAGCTCTTAGTTTACCAACAACTTGAAATTCTTTATCCACTTTATATCATCTTATTAGAGTGCTAAAATTTGTACTCTTAAGAATTCTAACTAATTAAAAAAGCCATACTTACGTGTTTAAGAATAGCAGTTTTAAGTTCTTATAGGAATTTACAAGATTATAACTAATTCAGCTTTTCATACGTAATATATTGCATATATTAATTATGAACCAATTTGCTGTTTAATTATTTCTAAGAATTATTTGATTAACTAATTCAATAAAAGTACAAACTTTCTACGCAAAATATTAATCGATTCTTTTATCCTTTAAAATTATTTTTCATATATTAGAACTTGAAATCAGATCATGTTTTAGTACTTTTCATTGAGTTTTTTGTATGATATTTAAAAAGCTACGTTCACTAATCAAAACAGATAAAGAATACTTAATTAATGTAAACAAAATAAATAAATAAAAGAATTAAGTATATTAAAAAAGAGGTTCATGTTTTTTTTAAATAACTTTTTAACCTTCCTATGTGAAATTCTTATCATTTAGATGGATATAACATTTATTTTAACCTCAATTACTATTTTGTAATAATCTTATTCCTTTTATATATAAATTTTGATTTACATGAGACACACGTGCAAAACAAGTATGCTAAATTAGTTTTACGTTAAATATGAATAAAGGTAAAAAAAACGTTCGTAAAGTTAAAATGTGAAATTAAATTATTAATAATTTATATTTTTCTTTTATAAAATAATACTTACATAATTTTCTCATAACTAATCGCAAGGTTAATAATAGCTCGCGAAAGCAAACACCCTTAAAATTTCCTAGAAAAATCCAAACAAAGATATACCTGATGAAATTCCTTTCCCTTTCCAGCAAAATAAACAATTTATGATTAGGGCCGCCGTCATCTGCCGCCAACTCCTCCCTTCGCTACCAGATTCAACGGCCGCAGACACCAATGCCATCGTCGGTTGCGGCGGCTGATCCACTAACAAACAACTCAGCTCCGGTACACAAAATCTCAGTTAACGAGGACGAAAATATTGAGGTTGAAGAAGGATCATCAGCACCACTCGATAATGGAGATCATAAAAGAGGTTTTTGTTACTTCTTTTGGAGATAATTTTTTGCGTTGTTACTCATTATTTATGCGTATTTTTGGTGTTATATTTTTGCATATTATTGTCTACATTTTCATTGTAACAAATATATCAATGAGCACCAGCAACTAGCAACTAGCAACTGGTACCAAGTAACTCTGTTCACCAGGATAGATGGAAAGAAATCACCTAGTATTTTTTTGTCGGATTTGAACCTGAGACCTTAGGGGTCGTTTGGTAGCTGGTGAGAGTTATGCATGTATTCGTTATACATGGATTATTGGGTTTAGTAATTCAGGTGTTAGTTATTCCACCTTCTATCCTGTATAAAGTAATATGTAGATTCCTTCGAGACTTATATATGTATTAGTTATTCAGGTTTCTAAATTACAAACCAAACACCACATTAATTTTTTATATGAATAACTTACCTCCTAATCGGCTACCAAAAAAGGTATTACTTATGCAGAATTTAATACATGCATAACTCACCTCCAGACTAGCTACCAAACAACCCCTTGTAGTTCTCAATCCACTTCAGTGACAACTAGGCCACACCCTTGGGTGTATATCAATGAGTGTTTATAGTGTACATGTTAATGATAAAAATTGTTGATTCCGATTTAGTAGTTGGACCCTTGTTGCTTTTGGATAATTATAGGAGTATTAATTAATCCCTTCTTTTCATGAAGCCTGGTTAATGGTATGAATTATGTAAGCTTATGGGGCAAGTAGTACATTCAGTACCTATCATTATTATGTTTTGTGTCTGATTAATAGAAGGACAAATTCCCTTTTGCTGGACGGAATCAATAGAATCTATTGGTGACCGAACACAATCTTTCCTAGCTACCGGTTAGGGGAGAGGAGAGCATAAGTAACCATCAAGCAATAGAACCTCACATCAAACAAAGGCCCTCGGAAGAGCCTGAAGTTGAGAAAGCTACAATAAAACCACCAGACAGGGTTATATGGAAGCATAGCAAGGATGGGAAGTTCACAGTCAATAGTGCATACAAGAGAGGGATACAAGGTGGGGCTGGTGATTATCAATACCCTTGGAATTACATTTGAAAGGTCTGACCCCCACTAAAGTGAAATGTTCACATGGTTAGTCATCAAAAGAGTCTGCTTAACTCAAGAAGTACTTCAAAAAAAGGGATGCAATTAGTCCGCAGATGCTTTCTTTGCAACAAAACAAGGGAAACAAATAAGCATATGTTCGTACACTGCAAGTTTACTGCACAACTTTGGGAGCTATTTTTCAACATTACTAGCACCAATTGGACTATGCCAGAGCACACATTTGATCTACTAAGTTGCTGGATTAGAAGGGGAGAAAACAAGACACAAAAGAGGTGGTGGAAGTTAATGCCATCATGCATATGGTGGACAGTGTAGAGAGAATGAAATGGAAGATGTTTTGAAAATAGATCCAATTCTATTCACAAAGTAAAATGAAATTGTATTGCATCTTTACTTTTTTGGTGTAAACAACTTTGTATAGAGGTTATAAATCAAATTATAGATTTAATAGGGAGCTTGTAAGTTTTTGGTTCTGGCTGGAATCTCTTTTTCAAGGTGGCCTGAGGAATAAAACTTTACCAGTTTTTTTTTAAAAAAACTTTTCTTTATGATGGAGATGGGACCCTTGCCGCCTGTGAAATAGGATGATTGAGAAGATGGACCCGGACTCGAAACAAGAGAAAGTTGTAGCATGCCACAGGCTGGTTGTTCTTGCAAACTACATGTGTTGGTGTTGACGTCCTGCTTTTGTAGCTGTTCCTCTTGTAGGATTGTCTTATGCAGTGTATGCATATTGCATCCTAGTGGAGTAAACACTCAAAAACAGAATAAAATTGAGTGAAACCCGACCTGTTTAGGTTTGATTTCCATGCTCAAGTTAGTGATGTCCTAAAAAAGAGATGATAAAGCGATGGAAAAATAATGAAACATGAGAAACTTATATAAATGAAGCAAATATAACAACAACAACAACAACATACCCAGTCTAATCCCACACAGTGGGGTCTGGGGAGGGTAGAGTGTACGCAGTCCGTACCACTACCTCAGAAGTGAGGTAAAGAGGTTGTTTCCGATAAGACCCCCGGCTCAAAGTAAACAGTTTATAAACTGGCATAGTATAAGAGCAAGAAACAATAGGTAGCACCAAAACAAAGATAGTAACAGGAACAAAATGAGGCAAATATAAGAAGCTTAAAAATAACATGCTTGTAGTGAGTGAACTTGTGTGAGTTACTCTTGTTTATTCCTCTCCTTATGTAAATGTCTATTTATTAGAGTAGGTTTTCTTGTTAACATATTCATTGTTTCTCCTTGTTGTATAAGACTTTGGATACCCCTAGAAATGGACGTGGCGTGCTAATTGCGATTGGCTACTTCTTGACGGTTCATCATGAATGTAGAGTGGCTTTTACCATCCACGGAATATTATTGGTGGTCAAATACTCACATCTTCACTTTCGAAGGTTTATTACTATATGACCTGTTATGACTTCAGAGATGGTGGTTGTGCTAGTTGAAACTGGTGAGCATCAATGGACTTTAGAGCGCTAGTGTGAAAGGCTGTTTGCGGCCATGGTTCACTTATTTGGGTCAGTGATGTCAAAGTGTAAAGCATAAACAGATCGAAGTGTCTGTAGGGCTTTAAGCAAGAAGAGTAGTTAAAGCGTGAACTTGTGATGAAAGGTGCAGATGAAAAAAAAAGTCTACATGTAATTTAGTTAAAAATAAATATCATTACAAATAAAATACGTGGATCATAAGAATTGAAAATTTGCAATTAATTGAAGTCATGTTTTCTTGTACTAAGTTTCTAATTTCCTAATTTGAATATTAAAATACTCTTCCATAAATTTTTCCTAATGATTAGTATATTACCGATCATCTATGTTTTTTTATATAGTGTTTCCTTTTAAAGACAGAGCATGTGAAGCAGAGGCACGCATGATGTCTGCACTTAAACATTGGTTAACGATGTGAAATGCAAGTTGCTTTTCCATCGAGCTTCAAGGCTTAAGCGCATTTAGGTGACATTTTAACAATATTGATTTAGGTTGATCGAGGATAAATGCCCAAGGCTAGTCCTTAATCCTTTTTATTCTTTGACATTGTTTATCTACTCATATTTTTCCAGTTAGGCTAGTTATGTTGACCCTTTCACCAATTGATGCGGTTAACTCCTTAGACTTGAGGAAGTTCTAGAATTTTTTTCTTTGAGGTGTTCTCATTTGTAGCTTTAATATTCCTGTATGTCACATCCGTTTGTTCACCTCTCCGCTTCTGAGTATTAGTAGTATTATTTAGTACTCGTGTATTCCCTTATTCTTCAATGTATATTACTATTTCTCTTGCTTATTTGCTGCCATATTTTTCCGGCAAACCTGCTTCAAAAACTTTTCTTTTGAGTCGAGGGTCTATCGGAAACAACCTTTTTACCGCACTAAGGTAGGGGCAAGGTTTGCGTACATGTTACCCTCCCCACATTCCACTTGTGGGATTACAATGGGTATATTGTTGTTGTTGTAGTCTTTTCAATCTTCATTTTTGAATCGGAGATGATATCTTTTCTATACCTATATCTTTCCTGTAATTGATATGAATGCAATTCCCAACTCAATTTCTTTTGTGGCCTTCATTGTTCTTCCTTTTTACCTACCTCTGTTTATATAAGGAGGCTTGGTACAAGCAGTGCTTTTAAGGGAGGAAGGAAAATGTACTGAAGCGACAAAAATCCATGTGTTTTGAAGCGAATGACAAAAAGGGAAGCACACAATACACGATTAAAAATACCAGATCTGTATGAATTTACAATATAATAATCAAATTGCAAGTTTCTTTATTGACAAAAAAAAATCCAATATACAGTAATGACTATACTAATCCAACTCCTCAAAGTTGATATTAAAAGAATTGACCACTTTTTCATTGGGATCAATTGTGCGTCATTGTTTGAGGCATACACTTATATGAAGCGCATAGATTTACCTATGAAGCGATAACCCTTTGCTTCGCATCTTTTCATCACTTTATGGGATGAAGTTATGGCTTTTAATAACTCCACTACAGGATATTGAACTTGTTTAAATCCCGAGCGAATCTTCATTATCATTTTCATAATGTTGTATGTTGAAGGTGGGAATCTCAATTCTATCAACTGTAGTGGATGGCATACGAGACATAGCCACATAACATGTGAGTAACTTGTAAAGTAAGCTTTATCTTCTCCTCACTTAAGCAAATATGGGTTCTTTCAACTATAAGCCTTGTCTTGAGTTTTTTCTATGATATTAAAGTTCTCTCCTTGAATTTCCTTCATAGAGGCTGTCGCAACTACATAGTCAATACTCAATACTGCGACCACTTTCCACACATGTTTAGTGTCAATGTGTTGCATTATCTTGCGCATCCTCGTAACAGATGTAAATGTATTCGCTACCATGGAACAACTTTGAACCATACTACTAAATAAGTACGGTAGTCGTCTACCCTGTAACTCAACGAAAGATTGAATTATTATTTGCAAAGAATAGATGTGATATGGCTACCATTCCTTTTCCTTACTGACCAACCTCAATCCTTCTACGAGTTCCCCTGACAATGTTTCCACCATGAGTTTGTTGAAGCTTGAAGCAGTGTTATCAAAAGCAAAAAGCGCAAAAAAGCGCTAAGGTCCATTAGGGCTTTAAGTGCAAAACGCAAACAACACGTGTTTAATGAAAAAAGGCGCAAAGGGAGTAAAAATACAAATACATATGTTTAGTCCAAGACTAATATTTATAAGCATGAATGACAAATATATGAACAAAGAAAGTGAAAACAAATTACGATTAAGTGAAATGTTAATTGTTTAGTGTCGCCTCTTCAGAAGAAAAGTATGTTTTAAAACCTTGATGACGACACTGAAGCACCACATTAAGCGAGGCGAAGCGCTTAACACGTTTTGAGCCTCGCTTTAGCGCTTAAGCGCGCCTTTGACGACACTGGCTTGAAGACCCCATTACAATCAAATAAAGAATTTTTCCTTTACCCCTCAAAATCTTGAAAGAATTCGCATGTGGTGCCATTCAAAAGGATGAAAAATCTCACTGCAGATATACCATCTAGTCTATATTCTCAACCTTTGATGAAGTTTTGTTCTTTTCAAGCATATTTCTCTACCATATGTAAATGAGAAGAAAAGGACAAACACATGCAACAATAGTTGTATTCTGTGTTACATTAAGAAAACCTTCTTATTTTCCATTACTTTTTTTGCCCTCATTTTTTCTACAAGTGTCCTCATGCTTTTTAAAAGTATACATGTGTGCTGCAATTCATTTGATCAAACCACGTTCACTGCAATTCATACATATAATATTTCACAGCCTTAGTCCTTATTCTCGGGTGTTGGTTTGTTAAAAGAAATTTTGAAGCTCTTCTCCATTTTCTTCACTCTTTTCAACTGTGGTCTCTCTGTTCTAGCAAGTTCTCAACTTCCTTATGTGCTCTCTCTTCCTTACCATCTCGAAGTTGAAATTTTACTATTGATGGGTCTGTATGGTGGTTTATCTCACTAGGTCTAATGGAACTGGTGAGGAAGAAGGTGACTGGTGATTTTCGTGTGTTGGTTTCGGACAAACTTAATTCCATAGTCCTCTATGGGTTTTGGCTCTTTGTGGCTTGCACTTGGTCTTCTTTCAAATTCCTCCATTTGGGTTTTATTGTATGCTTGACATCATTATTTACCGTATTTGCACAACTAAAAGATTACTAAAAAGGTTCACACCGAGAAGATATTTTCATACAATGCTTAAAGCTTCATACAATTTACCTGCATTTATGAATAAAGTTCTTCAAGATATGATAATGGGAAAAGATAACATATGCACAGCAGCACAAGATCATATGTGCTTGATCAGAAATTTTGGATGCTTACTTCTTAGTCTGGTGTCTACCAACTCATTAGCTATCAAGAAATTTGGATCTCCTTTCCAGTGTTATTGCTATTATTTTATAGATACTTATAAAGACCAAAAACCTAAATTCCATAGTACCAGTAGCACCACTTTTCCTCATTGTAAGCACACTAAATCAACATGCAACTCTTCTTGAAAGAACCCAAACGGTAGAACCGAAAAGATTCAATGACTATCTCTTGACCCGTTCAAGGATTTTATAGCTGCAAATACCATGCATAAATGCTTAGTGGTGAGAACCTAACTTTGAGTTTTCTCCATCCATGTCGCTATTACCTAGATAAGGGATTTGAGATTGGTTCAAAGTTATTGATCAAGTGCTTGTTGTCAAGCATTCCGGCATATTACATCTCTTATGCATGCATGTCGTCATTGAGAAATTGGGGATGCTTAAATGACTTTTGTAGGTCACGAAGAATGAGGTGAAAACTAGAAGGTAATTACATCTTTGATAAAGAGAGGAGGCGTTAGGGATGAAGGATTTGGGTGTATTCAACAAAGCTCTTTCGGAGAAATGATTATGGGGTTTTGGTGATAAGGTGCATGCTTTATGAGAAGTAATACCAAAACGTTGAGTTTAAGAAGGGAGATAGAATACATAAATTATCACAATACAATACAAGGGTGTTAATACTGTGAGAAATATAGGAAAAAAATATTATTGAATTGTGTGTCTATATTATTACACAAAAATCCTATATATAGACACTATAATACAATCCTTTACCAAGTAGGATTCTATATACTATTCCTATTCTTATACCAACTAGGATTCTATATACTATTCCTATTCCTATTCATATTCTAACACTCCCCCTCAAGCTGGTGCATACAGATCATATGTACCGAGCTTGTTATAGATGTAATTAATACGAGGACCAGTGAGGGACTTGTGAAGATATCTGCAAGAGAACTGGTAAAGACTGCTCGGGGACGTCTGGGCGACCTCAATTGAAAAGGAACAGACTGAAAAAGTGGTCGGGAAAATAGTAAATGTTGCCGGGAAATTGCCGAAAACAAGTACAAAATATATGGGTAGTCTCGGAATCAAGAGACGAGTAGATTTTGAACAAGAAAGTCACCGGAAAACTGGCCAAAAAAGGTTCATGCATCGACGCGTGGTCAGCTCTCGCCGGAGGTGACGACCTCCTGGGCGGCGCTTGGTCGCAGGGAGACATTGGACCTCTTGGTGGTGTTGGTTTTCGCACAACATTGACGAAAGTGAAACTATGCAAATCAAATCTGAGGAGTCACCAAAAAGATGCAAGGAACTATGCAAATCAGATTTGAAGAGTCACAGGAAAGTCGCACGGTGCTACCAAATCAGATCTGAGGAGTCACCGGAAAGATGCACGGTGACTGCTTTCTTGTCCCGAATGCTTCTCAAATCAATCCTTCTCAGCATGATTGTTTTTCATGCATATATTATTGACCCAACTTAGGCTAACATAATCATTGGCCAGACGGGCGGCTATATGAGTTATAACCGCCCGCCGGCTGCGGAAGCTTTTTTTTTATTCTCTACCACAAGATCGTAGAAGCTTTGGTACCATGTGAGAAATATAGGAGAAAAATATTATTGAATTGTGTGTCTACATTATTACACAAAGATCCTATATATAGACACTATAATACAATCCTTTACCAAGTAGGATTCTCTATACTATTCCTATTCTTATACCAACTAGGATTCTATATACTATTCTTATTCCTATTCTAACAAATACAAATGGTTACCTTTATCTCAAAAACAATAATAGAATACGAGAGTGGTTTACGAAGTAACACTAAGAAAGTGTAAGAGAAACTTCGTAGAAATGTTAAAGGTATGATTCGTAAAACATGATTAGCTTATGCAATCAGAGATGGTGCGATGGTGACGTCTTGAGTCATGACATCCCTTCTTATTATTGATAATCATTTGGTTGGGCCAACCTCAATTTATCCACATGTTTGAAACTTGGGGGAGCATGGCGAGAGATCTTTCTACACTCCTCTTACTTAAATTCAAGGCTTTTTGTTAATGACAGTGTTCAAATTTGTGATGTTCTGTCAATCCACACATCTCATGCTGCGTCCTTACATTTGAGCTGAAGGCCTCGGGGCACATTCTTAAGTAATGCCTTTCTAGCACATTCAGTATATCGAGCCAATAGGCAATAACCATGCTGAAGTATACAGGACACATGAAGGAGAAAGTTGGATACAAAGTTCAGTAAGAAATGTGCGGAATCGAGAGAAGACTAGTTTCAAAATCTTATCCAACTATTGGACAAGTAGAATATCATCCCATTGTCGGATAAGGATATTTCTTTACTAAAAACATCTTTGATGACATGACTGGTTTCCATCTCTCACTGAATATGAACTCCAAAGAGCTCCTAGGAAGGTATGCCTTCTCATTTTGCTTAGTTAAAAATAAGAGGACAACATGAGCCAGTTGGTCACATGTGGAAGCGACCAAGAGAAGCTGTGTATCACCTGTTGTGCAACACTGCAGGTAGCAAGCTAGCTATGGCCTATGGCGGACAATGTTGATTTTGTTCAAAATCTTGTGAATGATGCCACTACTATTAGAGATATGATGTTCAATAGGGATTTGAGACAGAGACGGAGGAGAAGAAGATGGGTCTGTAGCTCTCTTGGCTATTATGTAGACCATTTTGAAAGAAAGAACTAGGAGATTTTAAAGAGGTGGAGTATATTTTGTATGGATGAATGATTGTTTTAAAGTTTCTAGAGAACATCTTCTGCACCATAATTTTTAGTTAAGCTTAGATGACTGAGTTCGAGTGGTGGAGAACCACATGTGTAGGTTCTCTGCTTTTTGCATACCATTTGTACATTCGGAAATTTCAGTCGCATTAATAGAACTATTCTTTTTTTTAACCGTGGTGTTCGGACCAGCTTGTGCACCCCTCGACTAATTCCATGGGTTTACCTGTTATCTCCCAACAATATAGGTACCGGGTAACTCTATTCACCAAGACTTGGAATGATGGGAATAAATCACCCGTTGTTTCTGCTTCCACTGAGATTTGAACCTGAGACCTTAGGGTTCTCAACCGGCTTCATTGACCATTAGGCCACACTCTTGGGTGCCTAATAGAACTATTCCTTAAAATTCCTTTTGAAAATAGAATTATTTCTTAAAAGGAAAAGATGGCTTGGAGACCAATGTAGTTATCTGTAGGCACAATCAACCTACTACTTATTCATGGAGAATCATGACTGCTTTGATTTGAGGATTTTGGAAAATTTTCCTTCTAGATAAAAAATGAGAAGAAATCTAACATAACTTGGCGGGACAAGGAAGGAAGGATTCTCTTCCTCAAACCAGCTCCCACTGCCCCATTGCCATCCCTAAATATGGAGTTATGAATCTCCTTAAGGTGTATTCTGCACCATTATGTGCTGGCCTAATCATTTTGCAATTAGGTTTCATGTACCTTAATAGATCTGTTAGGGATAGACAATCGTTTCATGCTTAGACAGAGTTGTTGGACAATTGTCAGGGAATACACCACAAAGATGTTGTATTGGTCTGCGACTTACTCTGGTCTTTCTTCCTTGTAGATGGAACCCACATTCTGGAGCCTATGGGTCTTGAAGAGCATTTAAGATCAGGAATTTCTACTCCAAAACAACCTGTTGCAAATCCTGATACCCCTATGATTGAAGAGGGTAATGACAGTTGCAGAATTTCTTATTCTGATGTAAGAAGAGGAAAGAATTATTCAAGTTTGGATGGTGAGAATTCTTGTTAAATTAAATGGGAAACATTCTGATCTCCTGTTATAAGACTTGTAGAGATTCACAGGGATCCTGATGGGGCTCTTGCAGGAAAAAGAACCATTGTACTTTCTGATCTCCAAGGTCTTAGATGTGATAGTGGGGAAACAATAACCCATGAAATCCAGCCGTTTGGTCGAAAAGTAAGTGCTGAATTCACTGAAGTAGGTCATCAAGATGTGTCGCCGGATTTACAACAAACATCATCAAGGTTTAGTTATACTGGTCCTCTTTCAACTTTTTAATTATACTGGGAAGTTGGGTCTAATGCTGCTTTTAGACATCTCCTTGTTGGAAGTTTGTTTGGTTATATTTCAAGTAGAGCCAAGTCTTGAAGGTCTGATTTTTCCAGGTTGGATGCTCGGGAGACTTGGGCAAGAAGTTTGACCCCTCCTGCTGATTCTAGTGGTGGAAACGAAAGTCCAGCAGATAGATGTGAGTTTTATTCTACAGGTTGGTGCATCAATGGGAGCTCATGTAGGTTCCCTCACGTAAGGGATCCTGTAATTAGCCATAATAAGGATGGTGTTTTAGATGCTGCAAAGATGAGAAACAAACTCATAAATGGTGAAGGTAATATCAAACCAGTTTATTGGAATTAGTTAACCTTAAGTTTAGTATTGCACAGCCTTGCACTACTAATCCTGATTCCTGATAAAGAAACTTCTTGTTATAGGTTCAAAAGATACCACCGAGAGACCAGCACCGGATTGTTTCTCTGATCTGGCATCGTCTGAAGTTCGATGTGGAGAAAATCAAAGGTTGAATAGTGACAATGATTTGCATATGCATAAAGATGAGGATCGGTCAAGCATGCCGTTTAGAGACATTGGAAGAGAGACTCTTGGATGTAAATCATACTTGGCTGGTTATGGCAGCGCTTCACCACCATTACTCAAAGATGATTCTCTTAATAAAGATAGCTATTGTAGTGGAATGCTTCCAAGTAGCTCAGTACTGTCATCTTACAAGTATCAGAACACTAAAGTTCCCTCTTATGCCTCAGCTTTGGATGACACGAGTCATAAGAGGACCCACCTTATGCCTGACTATCATCATTTGCCATTCTTGAAGCACGCTGCAGATAGGTGGCCTTCTTATCTTACTTCTTCCTCTTCAAACCTAGATCCTGTTGGTGATCAGAAGCTTTTAGACTGTAGCCGAGGATACTGTTATTCTAGGCCAATGTCTCTGCATAACAAGTCTTCAGCACTTCCTGGTTGTGGAACTGAATCTTTTTCTTGGACTGATTTATCAGGGGACGCGGAACACTCATGTGTTTATAAGACCAAGGTATATTTTGATGACTGGGAGACTTCCGTGCCTTTTCGGCCATCAACCTTTCTTAGTCAAATTATTCCCCCTCCAGAAAGTCTTTATGATCCGATTCGTGATAGCATTGAGAAAACCAGCACAGCCGAGAAAGATTTGTCTGCTAATGAAAGAAAAACAGGTGATAGAGCTATAGCCAATCAAGAAAACATAAATACCTCTTCAAAAGAAGAAAAACACTCGAGATCAGTTAATCCCAGAGGCCAAAAGAGGAAACAATCAAAATTAGAGAAGCTTGGACCCAGCTGTGAAATTGATAGAGACTTTAGGAGAGATGGATCTGTGAACTATGAGTCAGGAGTTATGAAGCATTTCCGTGCTGCTCTTGTGGAATTCGTTAAAGAATTGCTTAAGCCAACTTGGCATGAAGGTCTTTTGATGAAGGATGCATACAAGATGATTGTTAAGAAAGCAGTAGATAAGATCATTAACTCTTTGACACCCGATCAAATTCCTGATACGACTGAATCTATCAATCAGTATCTCTCTGTATCTAAGCCAAAAGTAGCTAAGCTCATTGAGGTGAGTCAACACTCTGAAACAGTACTTGCTGACAGTGGTTGAGGCTCTTTCTTCCCTGAACTTGACAATTGCTTAATTTGTGATTGCAGGGGTATGTGGAGAAATATGGTAAATCTTGAGATGAATCATCAGAAGTATTGCTTTACATGCTGCCACCAGTCGGGAACCGATGAAACGCGTCGGTGTGGGACTACTTATGTTTCTACTAGTGTTAGAAGCAAAATGTTAATTTTGTATATGGATTTCTTCTTATTAGATGAGACCTTTTTTTGCTGTCTTTATGGGTGGAAAGAATTTTGGAAGCATCTATGTTTACTTGGTAGTAGTTTGATTAAATCTTGGTAAGGAAATATAATTTGCTAATGTCATCATCTTCGCTGGAGTCAACTACTAGATTACTGCTCCTGGATACTACCTCTGTGCTTTCCCTCATTGAATTCTCCGCATTGAGGACATTTTTAGAGGCAAAAGGTCATGGACAAGACCAATAATTATCCATGAAGCTTTGATCTGATGTTCAGTACGTAGTCTCCCAATCCGGCACTCACGCCCTGACATTGTCTTGTATACTCCTGTGAGTCAGAAGGTTGCGGGAGGAGGGGGACACTAGCGAGATTTATTAGCAGTGAATTCCCCGTAAAAATAGAGGCACCTATCAAAAAGATACTTCAAAGGCTTTGGGATTGAGGTCTCATTAGCTCGCAACAGGCTGCATGACTAGAGCCTAGTCCGTGCCGTTTTCACTTTTCAAAGTTAGGGAACTAAAATATTTTAGTAGTTGAAGGAAGATGAGTGAGAGAAGATTGTGCCTTTGAAGAAAAACAAATATAAAGTTTAGTTACTTAGCAAAGTGTTCACTTCTTTTTCAACAGGATTACAGGAAGTACTTATCATCTTTCATCCCCTGTCTTTGAAAATGGGGAATTTGTTCTTTTAAGATGTTGCTGCAATCAACTTAGGGTTAATGGTTAGATATTGGCTAGTGCTAGTTATATAAGAAATGAACCTGTCTTTGAAAATGGGGAATTTGTTCTCTTAAGATGTTGCTCCAATCAACTTAGGATTAGTGGTTAGATATTGGCTAGTGCTAGTTATATATGAAATGAACTAGCAACTGCAGTTCATGACAGAGAATTGGATAGCA
This sequence comes from Jaltomata sinuosa, assembly GCA_003996215.1. Classification (NCBI taxonomy): domain Eukaryota; kingdom Viridiplantae; phylum Streptophyta; class Magnoliopsida; order Solanales; family Solanaceae; genus Jaltomata; species Jaltomata sinuosa. Next base: position 233,406 of record QJPP01000200.1, read on the forward strand.
AGCAAGCATGCTTCTGATTGTGTCTTTGCACCAAGCATGGAGGTTTAGAGATAGTTATAAATCCCCCAACTAAGAGACATCTACCTCATCGTGGTGGGAGTACTTTTTTACCTTTAAAAGGAAAAATGAAATGTATAAGGATCATCCTTTATTTGCGGCATGCTCTTAAAATGAACTAAGAGACACTTGCATTTATGACAGTTGAAGTTCCTCATTAGGGGCACAGAGGTTCAGGTTTCTGCAGCTGCTTGTTCATACAATTATTAGATAATGGTGTGATGGTCAATTATGCGAACTTTTACTTGAACATTTCCTGCTTATAAAGTAAAGTATATTTTGATGTGAAAAACAACTAAATCATTAAATTTTGTTATGCACATGACCTTTACCGTGGGCCGTGGCCATAGCAGCCAACTTTAACACACAGGATATTTAAAGTGCTCCAAGTACTTCTGTATCAGCATGGAGATGAGGAAAAAAATGCCAAGTAATTTTTTTCTATTTGCCTAAGCCTTGATGGATAGAGTTACTTGGTACCTGTGCTAGTGGAAGATAGTCAGTAGCCAGTGGCATAATCGTGGTGCATACAAGTTGACCCGTATCCCACCGTTGTCACTACAAAGAACTTCTTCAACAGGTAAAACAGGAATATGTGGATTTTGGTTATCATAGCTACACTATTTCTATATGTTGATAAAACTGTGGATTTCGTACTGACATGCTGACCTTATGAGAGGTTACTCTGACAAAAACAGTGCAATAATATGGACATATCCAATGTATTCACTGGTGAGTAAACTATGTTGGGCACAATCTCTTTGGCCTTATAGCTACTTCATTAAGCATTGAGTTGTTAATTGAAGCTGCATAAAAATGATCAGACTCTAATCATGTGTTGAACCAGCAGGAAGTGCAATGAATTGGATGTTTAGTTAGTGAAGATACAAAGCAGAACGAGATAATTGGAACTTTTGGTTTGAAACAGAAAGAGTTCTCTTGAGCCTTTGCTTGTATAACATGTCAATGGCATAGTTTGTAGTAGAACTAGTTACTGAGCATTGTATGACACATAACCATGCATTACGACGACTTAGTGGCTTTTGGCTAACTCATCTTATTTGAGTTGGCTCTTGCTTTGTGGATCTGGAAAAGCCTCCTGATTTTTGTATTTATTGTAATTATGCACATAAGTTTTACAAACGCTGTGAAATTCAAATATTTAATGAATGATGGCTATTAGCAAATGCTAAAGCATAGGTATTGTTTTGTTACTCATTCTATGCTTCTGTTAGTTTTAATATGTGGAATTGCAGAAGAATGACATCTCCACATCTCCATCTAGATGCTTGGATTGGACATATTTCCCTAGGTGTTTCAGGAAGCAGTAGATCCTAATGCCGCAATATGCTCGCAAGAGCAATGAAGACTTCTGGGGCAGCATATTTTGAAGGGATTGCTGGAGATTGACAGAGCAACTCAGCTACATAAGAAGGTAATGAGTAGGGGATCCTATCAAAACTGTCAGACTCTTATCATATGAAAAGATAAAGTTTCATAGAATTCAGTGGCCATGTGCATATACTTTGGAAGAGTAAGGCCACTCTCAAAGAGTCCTGCTTTGGGATGGATAGCAAATTCACAGAGATATATTCAGCAGATGCCATATCTGTAGGAATGATATTGTTGATACCTAAACCTTTGTTTCTGTATATTGCATGTGTGAGCTTTTATCTCACTTTTTGGTCTACATTGGGTCATTTTTAGAACAGTCATCAAAGCCTCAGCAAGCCGGAGGGGCATAATGATCTGGAACCCATATGGAGAACATAGAGCTAGGAATTTGTTTATCGGTTTTGGACGACAATTTCTTTTGCCTGTTGGGTTCTGGATAGATTATTTGTACATGTTAAACAAAATTTTAAACACAAAATATAAGGCTTGAGCGGAAGTTATTGGGTTCTACCGACCTCATAACTACCACTATGGCTCCACCCCTAGGCCTTGCAGCAAGTAGGTGGCCAGTTGGAAGGAGAAAAACCTGAGGTGGTGGATGAGAATGTAAGACTAAACTTTTGGCTTTTTGGTGTAATCTTCAGATCTAAATGACCTATAGATTCCATTGGACTTATTCCAAGCACTCTGCGTAGTAAAAGTGTTTAGTAGCACCCAAAAGTATTGTTAATAGAAGCTATCTTTGTTTGCCAGCTATGTTGTTCGGATCCTTAAAAAATATACTCCTACTTTTTGAGTATTTGATATGCACCCGGGCGATATTTTTGACCGAGTCTGAGCAACATAGTTTGCTAGTGTATTGCTTATTGAGCTGCAAATCTAATTTGTTGTAACTTTATTTTCTATTATGTGTTTTAAAGTCTGCCAATCTTTACCCAAAAAAGTGTAGCATTTGTTAGTAGTAGGAACGAGGAAGCAACTAGTCCTTGTGTAAAGTAGTTGGTGAGCTCGACTCTTCACCGGGATCGCAAGATGATCATTATCAGGAAAAAGGCGGGAGCTCGTGGTCCGAAGTCAGCAAAGGACTCGTGTCTCGATGATAGAATTAAAGGACAAAAGTGCAGATGCGCCAGATGTATCCGTACAAGTCCTTTGCTATTTACAAAGGAATGAGTTGACACGCGTAAAGGTATTCTCACATGGAATGTTTCTACTGGAATAGTACTTTAGGACTCGAGTAGATTATTTCTATTGGTTGATGTATTACTTATGTTGTCTATAAATAGTAGTCTTGACACACTTGTAAAGGGTGGATTCTAAGCATTACAAAAGCAATATAATGACATTCTTGTGCTTCAAGCTTTCTATATTTTACTAAGTCTTAGTTCTCAAGCATTTCCATATCGAAATATCTTCGGATCTGAGACCACCTGTACTTAAACGTCCTTGGATCTAGTGCAAACATTTAGCATTGAAGCTCCATTGCTCCCCCTGATTCGCTTAACTTTCTTTACTGATCTATGAGTTAAATCAAAATGCGTGTTTTTGACCTTATTTTTGCCAGAAGGTGGAATTAGTAATTAGTACTGGATAAGTTATTTCTGCCATATGGTGGATCTTTGTATTAGAATTAGTTATATCAGGATAAAATATTGAAAATGACAAAAATATCAACAAGATCCTTCTAACCTTTTCTTTTACAAAATAAAGTAGAGGGTATTTTTATTAAATTATGCAATGCATGTTATTTTTAATACAATAAATAAAAAAGTCAAATAAAAATAATATCAAAATAATTAATCACAGCATAATTTATCTTCAAACTAAACGACCACAATGCTCTGTATGACAAACACTGAGAAAATAATTAAAATGAAAATGATACTTTATGCTTTATCCTGGTTTGAATCGGTTATTGGTCAAAACAAAAATCAAAATCAATATAATTAATTTTTAAATTATTAAATCAAATCATATTAAATATAATATGTATTTATCAGTTTGGTTGTTATTGGTTTCGATTTGATTTGATTTGATTGTTCGATTTGTAATCATACACGAAAATAAAATAAAAAATCATTCAAAAGAGAGAAGAGATAACAATTCATTGAAAAAGAAAAAAATAAATCTTGAAATTACCACATAAAATATTAACATGGCGTACATATAATACAAGATATTTAAATTATAAAGAATTTTTGATGAAAACATAGTATAAGATATTTAAAGTTGTTCATAAGAAATAATATATTATGTACATTTAAAAAAATACATATATAAATTTTTGTTTCGGTTCGTTTATTTCTTCAATTTTTTTTGAACAAAACTAAAGTTAAACTAAATATTATCGATTTTAAAAATGTAAAATCAAATCAAATCAAATAAGAATTAGTTTACTTGATCGGTTTGAGTCGATTTTTATTCGAACCGTGAACAACCCTATTTAAGGATAGGTTTAAACTTGTACTTTTAAAGATGTATTGGACAATTTTTATTTTTCAAGCATAAACTCATATTTAGAGGTATAATTTTTTAGAGTTTTGGCTATTTGAGGTGTAATTTCTATTGGCATTTTTTATTTGATGTGTAATTTTTTTTGAGTATTTATGAAAAAAATAAGACGAACTATTTTCATCAAATCTAATAATTATAAATTATTAAATATTTGATTGAGACTAAAAATACTAAGTAGGCGTTTGACCATGAAAATCAAAAATATATTCACTTTATTTAAAAATTTTAAAGTTGGAGTTGGAGTTATGTTTGACCATAGTATTTGGAACTAATATTTAAAATTCAAATATATTTTTTAAATAAATCAAAAAAAATTGAACATGCAATATTATTTAAATGTGATTATTTTATGAAAATAAAAAATTCTATAAAAATTGAACATGCAATATTATTTAAATGTGATTATTTTATAAAAATAAAAAATTTAGAATTTTTTTTAAAAAAAAAAAATTAAAAAGTGAAAAAGTAAAATCAAATAAAGTGAAAACACCTTTTGAGGTATTTTCTAAAATCTCAAATATAGTTTTTATGACCAAACAAATATTTCAAAATAAAGTTAATAAATATTCTGGAATTAAGTGAATAATATTCCTGGCCAAACGAGTCCTAATTTTTGACAAGATTAAAATGATTCAGCGTATATACTTGTGGAATTATAAGGGACCATTTTTATCCTTGCACTTTTAACTGAGCTAAAACCCTTCCAAAACCCCAGCACTAGAGTGGGGAGCAAGAGAGAAGATGGAGGGAAATTCTGGGTACAAGGAGTATGTAGCTGGCCTTATGGCCGGTATTGCTATTGTCATTACTGGTCACCCTTTTGATACCGTCAAGGTGAGAAGGCCATTATTTTAATTATCATTCAGCTTTCATATTTGTTGAATTGAACAAATTATGCATCTGGGTTTTGCTGTTTTCTGATTATAGATGGCTAGGTGCAGCACAATTTTGACTCTAGATTTGTGTTCTTTTAGCCTGTTACTCAAAGTAGTTGATTGTTATTGTTTTACTCATATGTGTTTATTGTGTTTCGGTTATCGCACTATGTTGTTGTTGCTGTTACTGTTTCCTTTAACTAGTTGCTGTGTTTTCTTCACTGTCGTTTTCTTTCCCTTTCATACCTACTTTGATTTGATGCTAGGTGCAGCACAATTTTCGTCTACTACTCGAAGTTTTTGTGGATATACCCATTTCCATTATCCTATGAATTAATGCAAATGAAATTTAACCCCTTTTCGGATAACCATTTATCTTTTATATTTGTTGAATTGAACTAATTATGCATCTGGGTTTTGTTGTTTTCTGATTATAGATGGCTAGGTGCAGCACAATTTTGACTCTAGATTTGTATTCTTTTAGCCTGTTACTCAAAGTAGTTGATTGTTATTGTTTTACTCTAGATATGTGTCTATTGTGTTTCGGTTATTGCACAATGTTGTTGTTGCTGTTACTGTTTCCCTTAACTAGTTGTTGTGTTTTCTTCACTGTCGTTTTTTTCCCTTTCATACCTACTTTGATTTGTTGTACTCGAGCCGAGGATCTTCCGGAAACAGCTTTCTCTACCTCCACAAGGTAGAAGTAAGGTCTGCGTACACTCTATCCTCCTCAGACCCTGTTGTTGTTGTTGTCTTTCCATGCCTTAATTTATTCATCCTCGCTATTGAAAAGTGTTACTAAAGGCGGAGGCGGATGTAATGAACCAAATTCTCAGCAGAAACTCATAAATATATTCCAATTACACAGTAAGGATACAATAGAATTAATGTACTTGGAATTTAACCCCTTTTTAGGATAACCATTTAGCTTTCAAATTTGTTGAATTGAACAAATTATGCATCAGGCTTTTGTTGTTTTCTGGATATAGATGTCTAAATGCAGCACAATTTTGGTCTATTACTCGAAGTTTTTATAGATGTACTCATTTGCATTATACTATGAATTAATGCAATTGGAATTTAACCCTTTCTTAATTATTACTCCCTCCGTTTTAAATTGATTGACCTATTTTAACTTGGCACAAAGTTTAATAAAATAAAAAAGACTTTTGAATCTTGTGGTCCTAAATTAAAGATATGTCAAATGTACCAAAATGCCCTTTAATATTATGGTCTTAAACATGCCATGTGAAAAGTTGAAATTAAAGAGTTGCTAAAAAGGGAAAGGGTCATTCTTTTTTAAACGGACTAAAAAGGAAAGTAGGTCAAACAAATTGAAACGGAGGAAGTATTCAGCTTTCATATGTGTATAATTGAACAAATTATGCATCTGGGTTTTTGCTGTTTTCTGGATATAGATGGCTAAGTACAGCACAATTTTCGTCTACTACCTGAAGCTTTTGTAGAAATACCCATTTGCATTATCCTATGAATTAATGCAATTGGAATTTAATCCCTTTTTTGGATAACCATTTAGCGTTCATATTTTGTAGAATTGAACAAATTATGCATCTAGGTTTTGCTGTTTTCTGATTATAGATGGCTAGGTGCAGCACAATTTTGACTCTAGATTTGTTGAGAAGTTCTTTTAGCCTATTACTCAAAATAGTTGATTGTTAAGCACCCAAGGGTGTGGTTTAGTGGTGACTGAAATGGGTTGAGAACCATGAGGTCTCGGATTCAAATCCCAGTCTTAGCCAGTTAGCCTTTGTGGACAGAGTTACCTAGTATTTATTGCTGGTGGGGGGTGGCAGATATCCCGTGGAATTAGTCGAGGTACGCGCAAGCAGGCTTGGACAACACAGTTAACAAAAAAAGAAGATGCTCCCTCCGTTTCAATTTGGTTGTCTGGTTTTGACTTGGCGCGAAGTTAAAGAAAGTAAAGAAGATTTTTGAATCTTGTGGTCTTAAACCAAAAACATGTATAATGTACCAAAATGTCTTTTAATCTTGTGGTCTTGAACATCCCGGTGGAAAGTTGGAATAAAGGAGTTGCCAGAAAAGGAAAGGCATTCTTTTTTAAACAAACTAAAAAGGAAAGTTAGACTTGCGGAAAAAGTCAATCACTTGTTCATCCAATGCAAGGTCACTGGTCAACTGTGGAGTCTATTCCTAAGGCTCAAAAACATCTCATGGTCCATGCCTGGCAGAATTTCAGAGGCCCTATACAGCTGGGAAGAAGCTGGGAAGAAGCAGGACTACAAGCAAAGAACAGAAGCAACTGGAGAATCATTCCTGCTACTATTTGGTGGACTATATGGGAAGAGAGGAATCTTAGAGCTTTTGAGAATAGAGAGAGTAATATGCAGCAAGTCAAACTGAATTGTGTTTTGACTTTGTGTTTTTGGTGTAATCACATATACTCTAATGATACCGTCTCTATCATTGATGTCTTAGACTCATTATAGGGATAGGACAGTACTGTTAGAGTTACTTATGTAAATATGGTTTTCAGTACAACCCATTACAGAAATAGAAACAGTTACCAATTTCAAAAAAAAAAAAAAAGGAAAGTAAGACAAACTAATTGAAACGGAAAGAGTAGTTGATTTTTATAGTTTCACTCTTTGCATGCCTTAATTTGTTCATCCTCGCTACTGGAAAGTCTTACAAAAGGGCAGAGATGAATTCAGGATTTAAACTCAATGCATTCAAGTTCTTAACGTGGAACCTATTATATTTTAAAAGTTATGGGTCAGATCTATTAATGTTTGCAATCTTGGTAAATTTTTACGCATAAATTTATGCTCTGCATGAAAAGTACCGGGTTGAGATGAAGCGGTGCTATAAGGTTGCATCTGCCTCTGACTAAAGCTTCTAGGAAATAGGGTAAGGTATTGGCTGAAGCAGATCATAAGGTCATCTATGCTAGATGGTAGAATTTTATGTTTTGAGAAGATATTAATAATATGACATGTACAGTATACTTGTTCGCGCGTCAGAGGTTCTTGTGACTTCATGTGGGTTTACCTATTGAATTAAGTGAAATGTACATGTCAGGTGAAGCTCCAGAAACACAATACAGAAGCTCGTGGAATAAAGTACAAGAATGGATTGCATTGTGCTGCTAGAATATTAAAAACGGAAGGAGTATGTCTCTCAACTTCTTCTAAGATCCAATTTTGAACTTTTCCCGTTCTGTTTGTTGAAATGTTGTTTAGTGGTGGATCGTGTAATCTCTTTACTTGACTAGTTGACTGCTTTGCTGATATTGAAATTCCAAGGGGTTGAATGACTCCGTAATTTCAAATCCATCCCCATTTTTGGATAAGCCTTGTCTTCTCTATACTAAATGTGATACATTTTTACTTGCACATGCTTATATTTATGAACATTTTCATGAGCATATGATTATATTTGTTTATTCCCTTGAAAATCTATCTAAAATTTCTGGTTACTGAAGTAGTATGCAGTAAATAGATCTGAGGAAACAGAGCTCACTTGAGGTTCTTTTACCAAATTGTGCCACCTTGACTATTTGTCAAGTAAAATTGTTTGCCACCAAATTTTGTTTCTTTTTCATACGAAAACCCAGTTTCTATTTCTTCAAAGAAATTGAGATAATACCTTTGCTTGTTAGCCTTATCTTATACCCTTTTTTATTGAGCACATCACAAAAAGTAAACTTTTGTTGTCTATGCTGCAATTATCTTTCTTTTTTATTTTTGGAAACTTTTTCCTTCTTGCTTGGGACTGGGATTCAGGGCTCTGAAGGACCTGGTCTGATATAGATATTCTGTGGCAGGTTAAGGGGCTCTATCGAGGAGCTACATCTTCATTCATTGGCATGGCCTTTGAGAGCTCACTTGTATTTGGCATTTACTCCCAAACAAAATTATTGCTGCAGGTTCGTTCAATGTTCATCGAGCAATGATTTCGCTGTGTGATTCAATTCAAAGATTGTCTGTGACTTGTATATGCTGAAAAGCAACTACTTTCACAACAGTTAACAGTATCTTGGAACTTTGGCACTCTTGTAACAACATCTCCGTAATTTGTTATCAATGACGAACATTTTGTGTTTGCTTTAAAGGGTGGACCTGATGGAGGTAAGCCCCAGCCTCGAGCGATAGTTCCTTCAGCTGCCTTTGGAGGAGCTATTATCAGCTTCATCCTATGTCCATCAGAACTGGTGAAGGTAAGTGATGTGAGGGTTCATGACATCCTGCTGTAGAATTAGTTGGAAGTATCATCCTTGTTATATCTATGATGCCAGTGTAGGATGCAAGTTCAGGGTGCTGATTCTGTGGTACCAAGCTCCAGTAGATATGGTGGTCCTCTTGAGTGTGCCCTTAAAACTGTAAAATGTGAAGGGGTGAGAAATTTATTGATCGACGCAAATTTGGCTTCTGGTGTGCATTTAAGCTGACAAAGATCCTCTCCAGATCACAGGCATGTTTCGAGGAGGCTTCACAACCTTATTAAGAGAATCTTTCGGAAACGCTGTCTTCTTTAGTACATATGAATATGTGCGTTATCACTTGCATCCACAACGTAAAGGTGCTTCCTCTGAGTCTAGCCAATTGATTGATATTGGAGTTGGAATAATGAGTGGCGGTCTTGGCGGTATTGCAGTGAGTATTCTTGGTTGCAATTTATATTCTTAATGACTTCTCATTCTTTTCCTTGCTTGGTTCTGTACTCTTTGTAAACTTTTCATGTGGATGTTTTATACACAAATAAGTTTCTGCATCTTCTCTTTTCAGTGCTGGTCAGCAGTTCTGCCGCTGGATGTTGCAAAAACTATAATTCAAACTACCCCAGATAAAAACCATACGAGAAATCCGTTTCGCATTTTAAAATCGGTAAGTTACCATAATCTCTTGTATTCTGGAACTTGAAATACTAGATGAAATGCCTGACTCAGTTTATTATGGTAGATTTATGTGAGATCTGGTCTTAGAGGATGCTATATGGGTCTAGGTCCTACAATTGTGAGAGCGTTTCCTGCTAATGCAGCTGCAATTGTTACATGGGAGCTGTCTGCCAAACTGTTGGGAATCAAGCGTGATTTGAGCTAGTAAGAAATCTTGATTGCTACCAATATTTATTCTGGTTGCCTACTGGCTTAAAGCTTTAGAAGCTCGTAGCAAGGTCTCTCATGTTTCTTTTGATATGCCCTCTGTCGTGCTACTAATTTGGCACAAGCACGTTTTATTTTCTTAATGAGATAATCCAAGTATCTTTAATTTGAGCTTTGTGGCTCTCTCATTTTGTTTTCTTAGCTTGATTAATTTCTTAGCTATTGATCAAACAAGTTAATTGAAGTGGAATGTTCTTCTTAGGCTTTATTGTGCATCATTATTAGATGCAATATTGGTGATTATTCTATGAAAGATAGTTTTTGCATACTCCGATATGCTTCAGTTCAGTTGAACGCTAACTGATGCCTACATTTAACAGATCAATTCTACGTTTTTCTCTCACACTGTTTATGTTTATGATGCTCATTGAGTGCTGTTTGTTGCATGGGGTGGAAAGCATTTTTTAAACTAGACTCGAGCTCTGTCAGGAAAGTAATGGTAATTAGAAAAATAGAAGAAACTTTGTAGTGTGAGATGGCATGTCAATAGGGAAGTTTTAAAGCAGCATCCATGAAACACAAGATAATTATATTTTCAATCTACGAATTATTGAAGTACTAACAGACAAAGTTAAGGACACATTCTTTCATACTATTTTCATTTCAAGGGAAATGAAATTTCTACTCAATGCATACTTGAAGATAACATTTTTTGTTAAAAACGAAATTTGGCAACTGACAGAAGAGAGCGAGCATGGTAAAACTGTAACTATATGTTTCAGAGGGAGTTTCTGTTTCCATCAGTCCACAAGTAGGTGATTTCTCTGCATTGTACTGATGCCCTTTCAACTTGACCCTTCTCCTTGAGAATCATGTGCACTTTTACGGCGGCGTTCATTGTGGCCTGCCAAACGTCTCCTGCAACTCCTTTTTGCATCATCAAACTCCGCCAACTGATGAAATCTGCTTACCATAATAATAATATAAAACAAATGAAATTTCGCATTAGTTCTGAGAGGATGCAAGAGAACCAAGATGCCACATTAACAAAATAGAGCAAGAAAAAACACCTCAAGTATATTCTGCTTGGTTCCTTTCTAGTCACTAAAGGAAATGGTGCAGGGAGAAAAGCTTTCTCCTTGCTAATTTCTGTGTTAATGTTAGTTTTTACTCTGTTTTATGTTTCAATTGTCAGATACTCAGATCACCGTGAGTTTTTAGTACTTATATTTTACCTATGCCTAGACTTTGCAACGGGAAAACAGCTGCTTAGAAAATCAGTAAAACCGATGTGTTGTGTGCAGAGTTTCATAATTGATGAGAGACGATGCATTTTTTTTATATGAAATGAGGGGATCTTCTTTAGGATACACCAATGTGAGTTGGAATCAAAAGAACCTCCTCCTTTTCGAATAGAAAATTGCATGACAGCCCCGTTTGGAAATAGAGAAATTATTTGTCCTCCATAGTCGTTATATTTTGTGTGTCTTTATAGGAAATGATGATACATTCTGAGAATACCCCAGGATCAGATGTGATCATCAATCTTACCAGGGACTCAGGGAGGTTCAGCAGTCAAGACTTCCTGCTTGCCGAATAAAAGCAGGGGACGACAAAGAATCCCCATTTGAGACTCTACAAACAGATTGTTCTCCATGCTCATATTATTCATTTACATTGCCTTCGCCTTAAATTTAAGCAGCACTGAGTACAATGAAATTCATACAAAAGAAATAACAGTTAAAATAATTGTGTGATTTGGCTTTGGTTCAATGCTATGTTGCTCGGACCCTTCAAAAATATCGACAGGTATCTGTCAGATCCTCCAAAAGTAGTGTATTTGGAGGATCCAACACGTGTGTGGCAACATAGGTTCTATGTTGTATGAATCTGGAGGCTATTTACCCTCACCAACCATAGACTCTGAGCTTTCCATGAAGGTATTACATAATTTTAAGCAGCATAATAGAAGAATATCGATGGATTTGCTTTTCACCCGGAAACTACGTTTGCTTAAATGTGAGAGAAGGACTAACAGCCTTGCAACTTTGTGCCACTCTCTTTTTGTTCTTGTTGCAGCCTGCAGGTAATGATCTTTGATGTAGATATAATAGGCCTCTAGCTAAAATATTTGTTCTTTTGTGGTCATTGGTTAATTGAAACTATGTTGCCCGGACACTCCAATAGTCTGTAACACCCATGTCAGATCCTCCAAAAATACACTACTATTGGAGGATCAGACACGCGCCTAGCAAGATTTTTGAAGAGTCCGAGCAACATAGAATTGAAATGCTTGTTTGTATGCCTAGTGGCTGTCTGTGTGTGCTCTAAACTATGCATATAACTGCATTTTACCTACTATTATCATAAGACAACACAAAGACATTATACAAACTAGAAATGTCTAGAATTTGAATTTTATACACCGAGATTGCCTTGCCTTTTTTCCAAATAACTAGTATGGCCAGTTACTTGTAGTTATCTTTTAGGTGATCTGATCAGTGTATATAGAAGTTAAACTCAAATTGCATATTGAAAGATTAGAGTTTCTGAACCTGCTGCATTGCTGACAGAAACGCTGTAGGAGTCCGCCGATAAGTACTGCCGGAGCCTTTGCATGAAATTCACAGACCTTGTGGCGGCGATGGTATGCCTTGGCACCCACCATATCTGCAGTGCAGTCCTCAACTTGACAGGAAGGCTGCCTTGACCCCTCTCCCATTGATACCTTCCTTCCGGAGCGAGTCAAGACCCTCTTCCTTTTGGTATCCTCTACAACATTTTCGTCTTCCTCGTCATCCTCCTCTTCCATATCTGCTTCCTTCATAGTTCTCTTCCCTTCCCATTTGCCATTTTCCATCTCTTTGAGGGGGGAAAAAACAAGTTTGAGGAAAACTAGAGTGAGGAGCACAAGAATATGAGTAGATGAATAAAGTGAAAGTTAGCTATAAAGGTGAAAGAGAAGGGAGAGAATATGTGAGGACCACACAGCCAGTGATCAATGAAGTGGATTGGAGACCACGAGGTCTCAAGAATAACACTGGTTGATTTCTTCAAGTTACTCCAAACCTGTGCTAGTGGAAGGTAGCAAGTACTTTGCAGAACTAGTCGAGACACGTGTAAGCGGGCTCGAACACCACGATTATAAACCAAAAAAGAATATGTGAGGACCACAAAGCTCCATACTTTTTCTGCTTCTATGGTAAGTGGAGAAGTGGAGAACAGGATTTTGGATTAAAGATGAGCTAAAGATACTACAATTTGATAGGTTTCTCGTACAGAACGGGGAAAGCTTATGTTGACAGATGCACTCAAGGGTGTGGCCTAGTGGTCAATGACGTGAGTTGAGCATCATGAGGTCTTAGGTTCAATTCCCAATAGAGACAATACACTAGGTGATTTCTTCCCATCTGTTCTAGCATTTTGTGAACAGAGTTAATATGTCGAGGTGCGTGCAAGCTGGCCCGAATACCACGGTTATCAAACAAAAAAAAGAAAAAGGTTTATGTTGACAAATGAAGCTACTCTCTTACTGGCCTCAACTTACAACAAAAGGACTTCAACTTTAACGTGACCTAAGCATTATTGCATGTGAGAGAGAAGAACGTGACCATCCATAACATTAAACATAGTATAGTACATTAGATATGAAGATTCATTTATGATGAATTTGCTTCCATTTGTTTTTATACTCCCTGTCTTAATTTGTTTGTCTTACTTTACTTTGTTTAATCCGTTTCAAAAAAAAATGTCAGCTTTTCTTTTTTGACAACTCTTTAATTCAAACTTTTCACGCGACATGTTTAAAATCACAAGATTAACGGGTATTTTGGTATATTCTACATATCTTTAGTTTAAGATTAACAAATTTAAAAGTCTTCTTTATTTTCTTAAACTCCGTGTCTAGTCAAAATCAGACAAATAAATTGAAATGGAGAGCATCTCCTACTAATTTTTACTCCTTGTTACCTCAATACTTTTACCTCAAGGGAGGTAAACTGTTGCAAAACTAGGGGTGCAAGTAGGGTTGAAGACGACGGGATTCAAAAACTGAGGGATCGTTTGGTTATCGGGATAGGATACTAGTCCTGGTTTAAATTTGAGATTACATTTATTCTGTGTTTAGTTGTCGGTATAAACTAAAATCAGTTTTAATTTTGCAATTAGGATATAACTAATGTAGACACATTTCACAACAAATTTATGCTAAACCTATGACTTGTTACGATCTGATCTATTTTTAAGTCAAATAAAAACAAAAAAGAATATGTTAGTAGCCTAGCACGACATAACATTCTATGAGGGTATGTATTGTCTAATATTTTTTTCCGTTAGAATATCTATAGTAATGTCTCTGTTAGTGTTTTAAATTTTTCGATCGAAATAAGGAAAAGTTAATTAATATGTACTGATGCCTTAATTTATCACACTATTTATTACGGTGGACAATGTGATTAATTTTGTGTACTTTCACCTATGGGAAAAGCTATAGTAATGGCTAGCACGGCCTACTGCTTTTAATGAGTCGTCCTGTTTAGCTTTTTCATTTAGGGGTCGTTTGATAGAGTGTATACGAATAATGTAAAATAAAATGTATTAGTCATGCAAGATTTTTCTTATGTAGTGTTTGGTTTGGTGTATTAAAATAACATGCATTGCATACTTTTTTAAAAATTTACAAAAATACCCTCCACAAATATGGTGAAAAGGATGTGGAAAAAGTTTTAAAGGACAATTGTGTCTTTAATCATGCTAATGCATGCATTAGAATCCATTGCATTACTAAATATCATGAATTTTGAAGTATTAGTAATACACACCTCAATACACAATAAATTGTATAACTAATGTATAGACTAAAAAAATGTACCAACCAAGGTACTAGTAGTACACAAGATTAATGCATGCATAATTTTTTTAATACACTCTACCTCTCTACCAAACGACCCCTTAATGAGATGGTATTTGGAGTACGAGTATCAAACTATTAATTAATTTATGTTTATTTGATTGGGATGAAGTTTAAGAAATAAAAAAAGTTTTTTGAAATTTGTGATCTGAAATAAGTCGTAGATGTTTGCGTGATTATAAATCATTTCATTAAGGATAAAATAAATGTTTTAAAGTTACATTGTTACTAAATATAGAAAGGTGTAACTCTTTTTTAAATTGATTAAAAAAAATTGTGTCACATAAATTAAAGCTAAAAAACATTATCTAATTACTCAAAATATTTGAAACAAGTTATTGTAAAAAATTAAAACTCCCCTTGACTCTACATGCAGTAATAATTATCTTCTTTTTTGGATTCTTCACATACGGGAGTCGTTATTTACTTTTCAAATCTATTTTATGGTGAAGCGCTTTCTATTAAAGTCAATTTTTATTTTCAAAGCTTAAATTCAAAAAAATTAGTTAAGGATATAAAAATATTTATTATCTCACCACAAAATTTTATTTTGTGGGTAAAACGCTTTCTATAAAAAAATAATTTTATTTTTAGGATTTAAATTAAAACCTATAAAAAAAATTTCTATTTTTTGTTTTGGCGTTTGCTTAAAAATTTCTTATTTATTCTTTTTTTATCCTATACTGTTGCCTCTATCATATCACATAGGAATCTAAGTATTAAAATGATTCCAAAGCATTTATTTTCGTCCATGATTATTGTAATTGTCACTCATACTAAGATGCAAATGGCTACAATCAAAATCAGATAAATGAAGAATATCTTATCTGGACCCCCCCCCCCCCCCCCCCCCCCCCTCCCCCCTCCCCCACACACACAAAAAAAAATGTAACAATCATTTATAGTAGTCTTACAAAAAATTTATTAATTCAATTATGGAGAGAAGTCTTCTCACACATGAAATAGTAATTTTATCAAAAACAAATTATTAAGAACGTCATTTTCAGAAATAAATTATATAATGTGCAAATTAAGATTTAGTTAAGTCTCAATACAAATATTGAATATCAGATGAGAAATTTTAAAAAAAAAAAAGAATCAATAAAAATCATATAATATATATAAGAAATGATACAAAGAATTTTAGTTAGATTGTGTAATTCATAACAAATAAAAATAGCTAAGATATTCTCATGTTTATTATTAATACATATTTCAAGAGAATGTAAATTGAGTCATAGAGTATATAATATTACTTTACTAATATATAAAAGTGACTTGGGAAGCAGTTAACCATTTTCTTGCCAGCTTGCTGATTAAGGTCTCTTTTTGGTATTTTATAAATGAGAAAATTTCACAAATAGTAAACTTGAGCCCATAATTAAGGAGGAGATAGCAATCATTTTAGAATTACAGGCGATATTAATTAAAATAACAAAATGTTACTATTTTAATTGTATTTAATAGCTGAAATTTATTTATCAAATACAAATACATATCAAGGTGGAAGAGTTATTTTAGGTGATTGTTACCATTTAAAAAGGAAAGGATCTTTAATAATTATAGTTCATTCCTTATATCAAGAATCTTTAAAAAGGAAAAGATCTTTAAGGATTTTAATGATTTTAATTCTTTCCTTATATCACGGGCGTGATCTGCATTTTCAGATTTTATTTCCAAATGAAAAACTTAAATCGGTTGAAAATTATAAAATTCAAAAAAGTATTTTGAATGTATTTATCTTTATAAGGTTGTTATAGATGTATTTGTGATTCTGTCAATTCTACTAAAAATACAAAATGTATTTTATATATCTGTTTAAGTTCAAAATACAACTCTACCAACTCTACTCAAATGTGTGTTTAATTTTAAATACAACTCTACCTGATCTACCAAAATGTATCTGTTTAAAATTATATGCAACTCTATCAAAATACTAAATGTATTTATATATCTGTTTGAAAAATACAAAAATCAAAAAAATGTAATTGAATGTATTTGTATTTATAGATCTGTTATAAATGTATTGTGTTAAAATAAAAATGTACTTGAGTACAAATATATTGTGTTTAAAAATACAAATGTATTTATCTCTTGCTAATGTATTTGACTCATAAATAAAATAAAATAGTTTTTATTCTGTTTCTTTTTTTTTGTATTTTATTTTATATTTTTTGTATCAAATAATATATTTTATATAAATTTATCATTTGTATTTAGATGGTTTAGCCGTGAATATATATGATTTATCATTTGTATTTATGTGCAAATAAGTATATGCATTATTTGTATTTGCTTGAGTCTATCATATACAAATATGCAATGTGTCATTCGATACAAATGTTTCATTTGTATTTATATATGAAATTGATCATTTGTATTTGTATATAAACAAGTATCATTTGTATTTGTATGGTTCAAGTTATATAAGCATGAATCATTTGATACAAATATATCATTTGTATGGTTCAATTTGTATCAATGAAACAATTTGTATCAATAAATATAAATACAACTACTTATAGAAAGATAATCAACATTTCCTTTTCAATTCTTTAAAAATACAAATGATACAATCAACTACAAAATACAAATACAAATATAAAAACAAATAAAATGATAAGAAATACAAACAATACAGTTAACTATAAAGTACAAATGATGGTGCGAATGCAAATACAAACATAAACTAATGCTAATACAAATACAAAAATAAAACTTAAGTCATCCCAATCACTGTCGGGACCACCACAAAACTATTGAAACCACCATAAAATTGATCGGGACCACCATAAAAATAAAATATCACTGCCTATCAATCAAAATATAAATATAAACTTAAGTCACCCCAGCCACTATCGAAATCACCGCGAAAATAAAACATCATTGCCAGACAGAATTTCAAAAAGAAATCTGCTGGAAACAAAAAATCACTTCAGATCTGTCAAAAAAGAAATTCGATGCACCACCATCACTTCAAATCTGTCGAAAATGAAACATCACTTCTAGAGTTGATCGGGATGGTGGAGGGTGTAAAAATGACAGAGAGGAACGGTCTTCCATCCTTACTAACAACTGTAAATCGAATGCAACAATGAAAGATAAGAAAAAACGTAATTGCGAGAATATTGAGATTATGGGAGAGAGGTTTGATTGAAAAGGGAAGTGAATATTGATTATTGAAATTATGGGAGAGAGGTTTGATTGAAAAGGAAAGTGAATATTTATTGGGCGTGATTTTAGGAAGGGGATTCAACTCTTCTAATTGTATTTGGAGTTATGTGTGGACATGGGAAAAATATTGCTATATTGTTGTGGACAGTAATTTTTTGAAAGTGTTGTTATGAATTATAATTAAGGGCTTAAGTATGTCATGACACGTAGTTTTCTCTTTATAAATTTTATGTTTTAATTTTAGAGTTAAAGACTAAAAACACACCTAAAGTATTTTGATTTTTTGAATTTCATACCTGAATTATCACAAAATGTTTAAAAACACACACCTAAACTATCAGTTGTTTGAGTTTCATACCTAAAATTTCAGGTAGGAAACTCAAAAACTGATAGTTCAAGTGTGTTTCGCTAGACATTTTGTGATAGTTCAGGTAGAAAACTCACACACTTGATAGTTCAGGTATGAAACTCAAAAAACTGAAATACTTTAGGTGTGTTTTTGACTCTTCAATCTTAATTCTATTATACTATGTTGTTTTGGGTACTTACCTTTTTTTCTAGACAAAAAATCATAATGCTTTCAATTATCTACTGTATACCTTCTGGTATATGATTTTACCCTAGGGCATTTTTTAAAATTCAGTAAGTATTTTTTTTGTCTTAATTTTTTATTTTTTATTTTTTTGATTTGTTATATATTTGAAAATTACATAAAAAGTATTATAAATTATAATAATTAATAACTTAAAACATTTAAAAGACATTAACCAAGTGTGTGGCCTAATGGTCAATGAAGTTGGTTAAGAATCATGAGGTCTGAGGTCTCAGTTTCAAATACTAAGTAATTATTCACATCTGTTCTAACTTTGGTAGACAGTGTTACCTAATACCTCTTGCTCTTGGGACAAGAGGAGTAACTTATATTATTTGAAAATGATTAAAAACTCAAAATATTTAAACATCATACAAAAAAAATTGATTGACTTAATAATGTACAAGCTAAAAATTTATTCTATCAAATGTCTTAATTCACCAATAAAGCATTTGTCTTGTTATCTTTATTCATACAAATATTGATACTTTTAATTGTTAAATAATATCAAGTTTTTCGATTTAACTAAAAAATATTACCTTTAATTTTATTCAAATTATCTAATAATCAAATATGTTATTTAGTTATTTAAAATGCTTACAAATAAATTAATCAGATAACTTTGAAAAATATTTTTAAAAGTTATTATAAAAAATTTAATTTTATATAATATTATAAAATAATTACAGGTCTAAATCCGCTTTTTAATCATAACTTCAAAATATTTAAACATCATACAAAAAAATTTATTGACTTAATAATGTACAAGCTAAAAAATTATTTTATCAAATGTCTTATTTCACCAATAAAGCATTTGTTTTGTTATCTTCATCCATACATATATTAATATTTTTAATTGTTAAATGATATCAAGTTCTTACATTTGACTAGAAAATATTACCTTTAATTTGAATAAAATTATCTAATAATCAAATATGTTATTTAGTTATTTAAAATGCTTACAAATAAATCACTCAGATGACTTTGAAAAATATTTTTAAAAGTTATTGTAAAAAAAATTAATTTATATAACATTATGAAATGATCACAGGTCTAAATCTCATTTTTAATTATAACTTTTATAGTTAATTTGATTAGATTCATATATTTTATTATTTGAATTATTTTGTAATTAATTTTTTCTAAAATAAAAACATATTTTTATGAAATTACAACATGATAGTAACTTATAAGTTTTAATACTACTTGTAAAATTATTATAAAGGATCTTAATGCTCTGATACCATTTGTGAAAATTATAAATAATTTTAATTATATTATAATTCAAAATAAAAAAAACATATTAGGAACTTAGCTTTAAAACTTTAGCTAAGAAACTCTTATTAAGATATGATTTTACGTTATGAAATAAAGATAATATACTAAATAATAAAAATAAAAATATAAGAGAAGAGAAAGAGGAAATATAGAAGTAGTGTAGTAATTTTTCTTTCAATATTGATATATTTTTTATAATATTGTATACAATGTCTTTTATAGGCACAATATGATTTGAGGATGTCATATTGCTACAGTAGTAATGACATGATATCCATAACTACCACAAATTATTTACAACACTCCCCTTAGATGTTCATGTACAAAAAGAAATTAGTAAAAAATATATATATATAATTATTTGTAATACGAATTGTTTGATGCCTCGTTAAAAATCTTACCATGAAAATTTAGTGGGACAAAATCTTGGTTAAAAAAAAAATGATACAACGCGTATTTATTTTTCTTGATGAAATATCACTTAATATCTCAAAGACGATGCATTTCAATCTTGTATCTCAGTTTCTCAAAGGTTGAAGTTGGCAAAGTCTTGATGAACATATATGTGGATTGCATTTTTCCAGCTAAATTAATATTCTCTATGGAGATTTGCAATTTATCAATGCAGTGAGTTAGGATATTACGATATCCTATTTATGAACTATGATTTGCTGATTTGATAACATTTTAATAAAACTGAGAAAAATTTAATAGTTTTCGCAACTTGTGGGCTTTTCATGTTTATGAGAAAAAAATATAACTTAAAAATTTCAAATTGCATGTCCAAAGAAAACTTCAATTTCATATCAAGTTCATATCACATGTTCAAACAAGCCCTTAAACTCCACTACCAACAAAACTACATCACATAAATTAAGACAAAGAAAATACATTTCATGATATTATTGATGTTATATATACCTTTTTTGAAAAAATGATTCAACACCAGAAAAATAAGCATTTGTTGTAAACAATTGTGTGGTAACATAATGTTGTCATCTTTTCTTGTGGATGTCCACGACATCTAGTAACCTCCACACTATAATTTTTTTGATGAATAGTAACCTCAACATCATAACTTCTTCCTTATGAGTAATAATCCTGACCTCCTCATTAATCATCTATACACCATTGTGTCCCCACCCCCTCAAAGATTAATGTCATATTTATTGCACCTTTTTATTTTTCTCAATCTGATATTATAAATAGAGGTTTTAAGCATGAAGTTTGATACACTTGAAAGAAAGAAAGAAAATTATTTATATTATTTCTCTTGTCTTATATTATTGTCCTTGTCTTCTTCTTTATATTGGTCTTCTTGTTCTTAGTTTTACAATACGTTATCAACACGAGTCTACTATTTTTAAGTTTTATTTGATCAATTTTCACATGTTAGATTTGTCAAAGCTTGAGTTTGTGGCACTTGGTATCTTCAAAAAAAATTACATGTCATGGATACTCGATGCTGAAATTCACTTTGACACAAAAGGTCTTGGTGTCACCATTACTCAGGATAATGCAGCGTCGAGTCAGGACAAAGCTAAGGCTATGATTTTCCTTCGTCATCATCTGGATGAAGGATTGAAGGTTGAATACCTGCAGTGAAAGATCCACTTGAATTGTGAACTGATTTTAAAGGAAGGTACGACCACTTAAAGGCCATGGTATTGCCAAGAGCTCGTTACAAGTGAATGCACTTACAATTTCAAGATTTTAAGATCGTAACTGCGCATAATTTTGTTGTATTCAGGATAACTTCTCAATTAAAAGTATGTGAAAAAACTGTAAAAGATGAGGACATGTTGAAAAAGACACTTACTACTTTTCATGCCTCAAATGCGATATTACAGCAACAATAGCGTGAGAAAGATTTTCAGAAATATTCTGAATTGATCTCATATCTTCTTGTGGCTGAGCAACATAATGCCCTTTTGATGAAAAATCATGAAGTCCGTCCCATTGAAACTGTTTCATTTTTTAAAGCAAATATGATAGAAGCACATGGCCAGTCTGAAAGAAGACAAAATAAAAATTGGGGTCATAATAATGTGCGTGAGTGTGATTATAATGATAAGAGACGATATAATAATCGTCGTTGTGGTGGCAACCATAAAAGAGAGGACCATATGGGTTCTCAAAGTAATCCTTTAAGAGGCAACTGTCATCGTTGTGGCATGAAAGGTCATTAAAAGAATGAATGTCGAGCGCCTGAGCATTTTGCTATGCTTTATCAAAATTCTTTCAAAAGAGAGAAAATAGAGGTGATGCTTCTTCTAATGGTCGAATAGAGTTACACTTGACTTTCAAAAATGATGTTGAAGCAGGACCGTCACAAAAGTATGATGATAATGCCGAGATAAATTTAATTTTGAAAAATGATGATTTTAATGGCCTTAATGATATTATTCATTTGAAGTTGAAGACTTTTTTGAAGATCAAAATTAAAGTTTGATTATATTATTGGAGAAATAATAATGTTATTGTTTTGTTTATGTGTTTTTAATTTTTTAAGTATTTTCTTATATTGCTTTACTTTCCAGGAAAAAAAATACTTAAATTTTCTAGCAATGTTATTTCGCATTTCTTATGATGTATTTTTAATTTTATAAAGATAAATAAAAAAAATTCAATCTTCAATTTGATCCAAGATGAGTAATGGAGATATGTGTCTTTTAGATAGTGATACTACTCACACTATGTCAAGAGAAAAAAATATTTCTCTAATTTGATTATGAAAAATGCCTATGTTATTATAATATATGGTAGTACAAAATTAATTGAGGGCTCTAAAAGAGCGGCTTTATTACTATCTGCAGGAACAATATTTACTATTAACAATGCACTATATTGAACTAAGTCTCAAAAAAACTTGTTAAGTTGCAAGGTTGTTCGTCAAAATAACTATCATATTGAGACTATCAATGAAGGAAAAGTTGAATACTTTTATATTACTATAATAAAAATAAAAAAAAAATTGTGCATGAAAAATTGTCTGCACTTTTTTCTAGATTGTACCATACAAGTATTGGTATGATTGTGTCACATGTCATAGTAAATAAAATATTTATTGATCATAATAATTTTATCATTTGACATGACCGATTGGGCCATCTCGATTTTAACATGATGCACAAAATTATTGAGAATTCACATGGACATACTTTGAAGAACCAAAAAATTCTTCAATTAAGGAATGTTCTTGTGCTGCTTGTTCTCAATGAAAGTTGACTATTAAACCATCATTAGCTAAGGTTGTGATTAAATCTCCTGTATTTCTGAAATGTATACAGGGTGATATTTGTAGATCAATTCACCCTCCATATGAATCATTTAAATATTATATGATCTTGGTAAATTATCTACAAGATGATCACATGTGTGTTTACTATCAACTCGTAATATGATTTTTGTGATATTATTGGCTCAAATAATAAAGTTAAAAACACAATTTTCAAATAATACAATAAAGATAATTTATCTTGATAATGCTAATGATTTTACATGTCAGACTTTTAATGCTTATTGCATGTTCACTGAAATAGCAATTAAGTATTCGAGTGCTCATGTTCATACTCAAAATAGTCTAGCAAAATTATTGATTAAACGCCTACAATTAATAGCTAGACCATTGCTAATAAGGACAAAGTTATTTGTTTTGATATGGAGACATGTTATTTTGCATGTAGCAATACTTGTGCGCATAAGGCCAACCAGTTATCATGAATTTTTTTCATTGCAATTGACTTTTGGTCAAGAGCCAAATATTTTTCATCTTAAATTTTTTAATTGTACGGTATATATTTCAATTGCTTCACCATAATGCATAAAGATGGATCCCAAAAATAAAATTAAAAATATATGTTGAGTATGAATCTCTTTCCATTATAAAATATTTAAAATCTTGACTGAAGATTTATTTACGTCAAATTTGTTGATTGTCATTTTGATGAATTCAATATTAGGGGAAGAACATAAGCAGTTGAAAAAAGTGATAGATTGAAATTCATCATTCCTATCTCATTTAGATTCTCGAACAAATCAATGTGAGCAAGAGGTTCAAAAGATGATTTATTTGTAAAATATTGTAAATCAACTGCCAGATGCATTTACTAACCTTTCAAGAGTTACTAAATCTTATATTTCAACTGCAAATACTCCAGTTCAAGTTGATGTTTCGACAGAATAAATTGTAAATGCGAATAAGTCTAGGCCGCGTTTAAAATATGATAGGCCAAGTTATTTCAGAAAATATATTCAACCAATCTCAATTTTTTTGCCCATTAACATCTTAGAAGATAAAAAAAATTATTTTTTTTTTAAAATTCATTATAATCATGATATAGTGATAATTGCTCAAAAAAAGCTCCGAGACATAATAAATGATAAGATCATCAAAATTTAAATACCTCAAAATAATAAAAATAAAAGAATCTCAATAAATTATGTCTCGATGAGAAAAAAGTGTAACCAAAATAATATTATGATTGATAATATTTTTGCTTATAATGTTGTTGTTGAAATAATACAACAAGATGAGAATTTTGAATCAAAATATGTCGATGAATGTAGACAAACAAATGATTGACTAAAATGGAACGATGCAATTCAAGCAGAATTGATTTCACTTGAAAAATATAAATAGATGTTCTAAGCATGATGTTTGATACACTGAAAGAACGAAAGAAAGTTATCTATATCGTTTCTCTTGTCTTATATTATTGTCCTTGTCTTTTTCTTAATGTTGCTCTTCTTGTTCTTAGTTTTATAATAGTATTAAGTATATTTCATAATATTTTTATTATATAAAAGATTTTTCATGAAGAAAGAGGGTATAAAAAGGGTTTGTGATAAATTAGGATAGCGTTTCAAAATGCGATTTCGTCTCATGATTTCAAATTAGCATTTGGATATGTGATTTGTGATCATGATTGAAATCATGACTTTCAAATTCGCAAAATAACACAATTTGAGATTTCAAATACAAAATTTAATCATAATTTATATTTTATATATAAAAAAAGATCCTTATTTTAAATATTGTAAAAAAGACTCATGCTCAATGTAAATAGATTTTTCGTACCATATTTAAAAGATATATTAATAATAGCTAGTTATCACTATTGTTGACTAGTAAATCTTTATAAAAATTATGTGAATTTGAAAGTTTGTAATCACGAACATTTATTTATAAAAGGAACACAGAGAGATATGTGACTTATCATTCCGGCGTCTTAGAATATTTTGATATCTTGTTTATGAACTATGGTTGTTTATTTGATAAAATTGTGTAAGAATTGAGAAAATTTTGATAGCTTTCACAACTTGTGAAATTTCATGTTTATAAAAAAAAAATGCAACTTAGGAAATCCAATTGCATGTCCAAACAAAATTTCAACTTTCTATCATTGATTTCATATCATGATACAAATTTTGATTTCATATCGCATATCGAAACGAGTTCTATTAGGTCGTTTGGTACGCGAGATAAGGTAAAATATCCCAGAATTAAGTTTGGTACTAAATTTATACCATGTTCTATTGATGGTATAAATTTATCCCGGGATTAATTTATACCGTCAACCAAATATGGTATAAATCTAATAGCATTTAGTCTTGTGATATCCCACTTTATCCCATTCAACATACGATTATTTTTTCCCACCTCTCATATAAGATAAATTAGTTCAAAGATTATAATCCCAAGACCATAGTTTCAAGATAATTTAATCTGCATACTAAATGACCTCTTGTATCTTATTACTAGATACAAAATCCCGTGCCAACACGGGCCCAATATATGTTATTTTCTCTTTTCTAATTTATGTGGCACAGATTAATTTTGGAGTTAATCAAATTTTTTTGTATGATTTTTAAATATTTAAGTTATTAATTTTTGTGATTTATAGTGCTTTTTACATAATTTTCAGATAATATATGTTATTCTCCCTATATCCCAATTTATGTGGCACCAATAAAAATGTGTAGAGTCAACCAATTTTTTTATATATCTTTTAAATATACTAAGTTGTTAATTATTGTGATTTATAATAATTTTTACGTCATTTCTAAATAATATAACCTCTATCTCAAATTATGTGGTACTGATAGAATTTCGAGAGACACTCAAATTTTTTATGTTTTTTAAATATTTAAAATTATTAAATATTATAATTTATAATAATTATTTATGTCATTTTCGAATATTATATATTACTTCATCTCTCCCAATTTATGTGTCACTGAGATAATTTTGAGAGTCAATCAAATTTTTATACTTCTTTTAAATATTTTAAGTTGTTAACTATTATGATTTACAGTACTTTTTGCGTAATTTTTCAATATATAACCAATTAAAAAGGAAAATAAAATAAAATAATTAAAATGAAAAAAATACACAAAAATTCCCTTACTATATAAAAAAATGGCGGGAAGTACACAAGTCGACGAAGAGGGGTGTGCTTACCCACACTTCTATATATAGTAGTAATAATAATAAATCTTAGAAAAACAAATAAATTAATAAAAGGAAAATATAAATAGTAAACCCAAAACCCTTTCTTCATTCTTTTCCCTTTCAGCCACCAAAAAATTTTCTTCGCTTCTCACTCTCCATTCTCCAATGGCGATTCTCGTTAGCTCCAAAGCGGAGCTAAAACGTAGAGAGAAGGAGAAGAAGAAGGCAAAATCAGGAGGATTTGAGTCACTAAGTTTAAGTTCCAATATTTTCCGAGGAATTAAACGTAAAGGTTACAGAGTTCCTACGCCTATTCAACGCAAAACAATGCCACTTATACTATCAGGATTCGATGTTGTTGCTATGGCTCGTACTGGTTCTGGTAAAACGGCGGCGTTTTTGGTACCTATGCTTGAGAAATTGAAACAGCATGTGCCTCAAGCTGGTGTTAGGGCACTCATTCTTTCACCAACTAGAGATTTAGCGCTTCAAACGCTTAAGTTTACGAAAGAGCTTGGTCGATTTACAGGTTTTTGCTTTTTTTTTTCCCTCTCGTATTTGGTTTTATTTTTAGTGAACTTTAATCATGGTAATTTACGGCTTGTTTATCACGTGTAAACACCATTCGTTTAACTTATATAGTAATACTTAGGGCTGGTTTGGTTGGGGAACAAGTTATCCCGGGACGTTTAGTAGCTGGTTTGGAGGTGTGTTATACATGTATTAAATCCTACATAAGTAATACCACGTTTGGTAGCTGGTTAGAAGGTAAATTATTCATGTATAAAATTAATACGGTGTTTGGTTTGCAATTTAGAAACCCGCATAACTAATACATGTATAAGTTATGAAGGAATCTATGTATTATATTATGCAGGATAGAAGGTGGAATAAGTAATACATGTATAACTAATACATGGATAACTAATCCCTGCATAACTCTAACCAGCTATCAAACGACCCTTTAATCTTGGGATTAAATAAGTTATCCCGCGAATTTGGGATTAAGGTATGAGCTAATTTTGGGACTACAAATGGTGGGATTACCATCCCAAATGGAAGGTGGGATAAAATAGTCCCAGGGGATTACCATCCCAAATGGTGTTAGGGCACTCATTTCTCCAACTAGAGATTTGGCACTTCAAACGCTTAAGCTTGCTAAAAAACTTGGTCGATTTACAGGTTTTTTTGCTTTTCACTCTCGTATTTGGTTTTATTTTAGTAGGCGTTTTGGCCATGATTGAAAAAAAGTAGTTTTTGTTTTCAGAATGAAAAATGATATTTTGGAAATTGGAGTTGTGTTCGTCCGTGAAATAAATTAGAGTTGATTTTGAATTTTTGTGGGTAATTTGGAGTGAAAAAAGGTGAAAACAGTTTTTTATTGTTTCTGAAAATTTCTGTAAAGAGTAAAAATAGAATTTTTCGGAATTTTATGTCTCTAAAGTTAGAAAAAAAGAAGGAAGTTAGTGTTCAATGAGCTCGAGATAGCTTCCTGATGAGAGGAAGGGACGCCGGGTACAATCTTTCTTTGATTCCAGCCCGAAACAGCTTTGAGAATAAATGACTCACTACGATTCTTTTTCCGTATCCCCCATGTGAATGTACCACTATTCCTTATATCATAAACAAAATTCCATCGATTATAGCCAGTGATTGCCCAAGTCGGTGTGTGATCATCAAAGGTGAAGTAAGTCAGTAACCCTTCAGATGCTCTAACTCCGGAAAAAAGTGAAAAATTTTCATGGCCAAACGGGCCCTAAAAGTGAACTTTATTCATGGTAATTTACTGCTTGTTTATCACGTGTAAACACCATTTCGTTTAACTTATATAATACTTAGGGGTCGTTTCGTACGTGGGATAAGGATAATAATTCCAGGATAAAATTTGGGATTAACTTTATCCCATATTTGGTGTGAGGTATTAGATAAAATTTGAGACTATTTTATCCCACCATTTGTACTACAATAGTGGGATTACCATCCCATAGGGAAGGTGGGATAAAATAGTCCCATGGGATATCCCATGTACCGAACCTCTTAATTACTTATTTAGATAACTATCTAGAAGAACCATTTTCATGTTCTAAACTAGATGGCTTCTTAATTTTGTGAAATTTTGGCTCAAAAGTTAAGTTTGTGAAAACAACTACATGGGAAGGTGAATAAATGTTCCCTTTTCGCTTTATCACATTTGAAAAAAGGAGAATAAATGTTCTATATGTGTTCGGGTAGATGCAGGGTAAAAACTGTGTCTAAGGAGGAAGACTAAAAAAGTACTCCACTACAATGGTTTATGAGGAGTTGTATTAATTCTGGTATTAGTGATGACCTCCATATCCATAAGTTATGTAGTTATTATTTGGTCCCTTTTTGTAATGAGAAAACTGGTATGGTAGACTGGAGAACATATAATATGGGGTTTTCATGAGGAAGGGCATGGAGACTGGAAAATCAGGACAGAAATAGATTTGGTTGTTAGGTTTTGAGTTCCTATTAGAAAGAATTGGTGAGCAATTATATCCATATTATATCAGGGGACCTGTTCTCACCATTTCAATGTGGGCGGTAGTTGAGTGAAATTCCTCTTCGGTTATCTTTTGAGTAGCTTAATTCGACATCAGTTATAAGGTAGATTGGCAGAATGCGTTTGGTTTGTTCTCTTCTCTTTGCTTTGTGAGGGGTGGTTTTTTTTTCTGTAGCTAAATTCTGGCCTTTTTTCACTTATCATATTATGACCAAGCAACTGTGGTCTTATTGACTCCAGTTAGTAAGGCTACTTTTCGGGTCTTTCTATAGCTAGCTAAATATTGGCCTTTTCTCACTTACCATAACATGACCAAGCAATTTCGGTCATATTGATTCAAGTAAGGCTACTTTATATGACCTTGGGACTGTTTTCTGCTGATTAATATGTGTTATCATTGCTGTGTAACGGGAAAAGAACAAATTTGCATCTCTAAAAATATATTCTATATTCGAAATAATTGAAGAACTATTTGACTAATTTAACCTGCAATGCCCTGAAAAAAGCTATTAACAGTCTAGTAACACATCGAATCGAACTCATGTAGCATTGTAGAAGTATTTATAGTCCATTTCTTTGTTTCCTTATTTTGTAACAAAAGAAAGGAGGAAAGATTGTTTGAATTACCTCTTTTCCCTTTGGTGCTATGAGTATTGGGCAGATTACCTGTAGCCTCAAATGGTTAAAAGCTGAACTTTTCTACTTGATGCAGATATTCGTGTTAGTTTATTGGTTGGTGGTGATAGTATGGAAAGCCAATTTGAAGAATTGGCACAAAGTCCTGATATTATAATTGCAACTCCTGGTCGGCTCATGCACCATTTATCTGAGGTGGATGATATGTCACTGCGCACTGTGGAGTATGTGGTTTTTGACGAGGCTGATTGTTTATTTAGCATGGGTTTTGCTGAGCAATTGCATAGAATTCTCACCCATCTAGGTGAGAATCGCCAGACTCTGCTTTTCAGTGCAACATTACCTAGTGCCCTTGCTGAATTTGCCAAGGCTGGACTTCGAGACCCTCAGCTTGTGCGGCTTGATTTGGATACAAAGATAAGTCCAGACTTGAAGGTTGCATTTTTCACTTTAAGACAGGAGGAGAAGCATGCTGCACTTCTGTATCTGATTCGTGAACAAATAACTTCTGATCAGCAGACTTTAGTTTTTGTTTCCACCAAGTATCATGTTGAGTTCCTCAACATCCTTTTAAGAGAAGAGGGTATCGAACCTTCTGTTTGTTATGGTGATATGGATCACGATGCTCGCAAAATTCATATTTCTAGATTTAGGGCAAGAAAGACAATGGTGCTCATTGTGACCGATGTGGCTGCTAGAGGAATTGATATTCCACTGCTTGATAATGTTATCAACTTTGATTTTCCTACCAAACCTAAACTTTTTGTTCATCGAGTTGGGCGAGCTGCAAGGGCTGGTCGTATTGGCACTGCATATTCTTTTGTCACATCCGAAGACATGGCTTATTTGTTAGATCTTCATCTCTTTCTATCTAAACCAATCAGGGCTGCGCCAACTGAGGAAGAAGTTTTACAAGATATGGATGGAGTCCTGTCCAAAATAGATCAAGCAGTTGCCAATGGAGAAACTGTCTATGGACGTTTTCCACAAACTGTTCTAGATCTTCTCTCTGATAGAGTGCGGGAAATCATTGCTTATTCAACTGAACTAGAAACTCTGCAAAGGCCATGTACTAAAGCATTTGGGTTGTACTCAAAGACAAAAGCGAAGCCTTCTAAAGAGTCCATTAAAAGAGTAAAAGACCTACCCCGCGAAGGGTTGCATCCAATGTTCAAAAATGTCCTCCGTGGTAATGAATTATCAGCAATGGCCTTTTCTGAACGCCTGAAGGCCTTCAGGTTACCCTATGAGTCCTTTCATATTTTTGGTTGGTATGTTGTCATGGTGGAAGGATATTATTTCTGTTCTTTAACATTATATTTTTTTATAGACCTAAGCAGACAATCCTGGAAGCTGAAGGTGAAGCTGCTAAGTCGAAAAAACATGTAAATTTCTTATCTTTTATGTTAGCTGCTATTTCCTCAACTACAACATGGAGAACTTTAAATTCCTGATATAATATATGGTGTCTTTTTAATGCAGCTTGTGTTTATTTTTGTGAGAAATATAGGAGAAAAATATTATTGAATTGTGTCTACATTATTATACAAAGATCCTATATATAAACACTAGATAACAATCCTTTACCAAGTAGGATTCTATATACTATTCCTATTCCTACTCTAACTAGGATTCTATATACTATTCCTATTCTTATTCTAACACTCCCTCTCAAGCTAGTGCGTACAAGTCATATGTACCTAGCTTGTTACAGATATAATCAATACGAGGACCGGTGAGGGACTTGGTGAAGATATCTGCAAGTTGATCACTCGACTTCACAAATTTTGTAACAATATCACCTGAGAGTACCTTTTCTCTGATAAAGTGACAATCAATCTCAATGTGCTTAGTCCTCTCATGAAATACTGGATTTGATGCGATATGAAGAGCCGCTTGATTATCACACACAAGTTCCATATGACCGATTTCTCCAAATTTTAGTTCTCTCCGCAACTGTTTGATCCAAACTAGTTCACAAGTTGCTACAACCATTGCTCGATATTCTGCTTCTGCACTAGATCGAGCAACCACACTATGTTTCTTACTCTTCCATGACACCAAGTTACCTCATATTAAAACACAATATCCGGATGTAGAACGTCTATCACTAGGTGATTCTGCGCAATCCGCATCTGTATATCCAATGATCTGCTCATGACCTCCATCCTCGAAGAGTAGTCCTTTACCTGGAGCTGACTTTATATATCGCAGAATGCGAACAACTGCATCCCAATGACTATCACAGGGAGAATCCATAAACTGACTTACAACGCTCACAGGATAGGAAATGTCAGGTCTGGTCACTGTGAGATAATTCAACTTACCAACCAGATGCCTATATCTTCCGGGATCACTAAGTGGCTCCCCCTGTCCTGGTAAGAGTTTAGCTTTCGGATTCATAGGAGTGTCAATGGGTCTATCACCCACCATTCCCGTCTCCTCAAGAATGTCTAAGGCATACTTGCGTTGCGAAATAACAATACCTGATCTGGACTGAGCAACCTCAATACCTAGAAAATACTTTAGTCTGGAAATGTTGAAAGAGATGTTGCTTTAAACTAATGATACCATTTTGATCATTGCCGGTAATAACGATATCATCAACATAAACCACCAAATAAATACATAGATTTGGAGCAGAATGTCGATAAAACACAGAGTGATCAGCTTCACTACGATTCATGCCAAACTCCTGAATTACTGTGCTAAACTTTCCAAACCAGGCTCGAGGAGATTGTTTCAGACCATAAAGTGACCGGCGCAATCGACACACTAAGCTTGACTCCCCCTGAGCAAGCTCCATATAAACTTCCTCCTCCAGGTCACCATGGAGAAAAGCATTCTTAATGTCCAATTGATAAAGAGGCCAATGTCGGACAACAACCATGGATAGAAAAAGACGTACAAATGCTATTTTGGCCACGGGAGAGAAAGTGCCCCATAATCAAGCTCAAATATTTGAGTATACCCTTTGGCAACAAGGCGAGCCTTAAGCCGATCAATTTGGCCCCCGAACCATCTTTGATTGCATAAACCCAGCGACAACCAACAGTAGATTTACCTGACGGACGAAGAACAAGCTCCCAAGTACCACTTGAATAATCATCAATGAAGCTAACAAAATAACAAAACCCTAAGGTTGAGCTAACTCTACTAGGACCCCAAATATCAGAGTGAACTAAGGAAAATATAAGACTCTGCACGACTCTCAGCACTACGTTGAAAGGTAGTGCGAGTGTGTTTCTCAAGTTGGCATGACTCACAATCTAATGTAGACATATTAGACAAACTAGGCACCATCTTTTGTAGCTTGAACAAACTGGGATGTCTCAAACGTTTGTGAATTAATTCTGGAGAATCTGTAACTGGACATGCTACGGAGGAGTTAGGAGTGTTAAGGTAGTAGAGGCCTTGTGATTCATATCCTACACCAATTGTTTGTCCCGTACTGCGATCATGCATGATAAAAGAGTCCTCAAGAAATAGTATGCCACAATTTAGGGCACGAGTCAAACGACTGACAGGCGCAAGATTAAAAGGACAACCAGGGACATAAAGAACAGAACTTAAATTGACAGATGATAGGGGATTAGCTTGTCCAACTCCTTTTGCTTTGGTTTGGTTTGGTTCCCATTGGCTAAAGTAATAGTTAGAAGAGACTGTGAATAAACAATATTTGTTAAAAGTGATTTATCACCAGAAATATGGTTAGAAGCGCCAGAATCCACAACCCATGGTCCAAAGGTAGAAGACTGTGCGACTGAGGCTACTGGTAGAGATGTCTGCTTACTTGCTTGATATCGAAGATACTCATTATATTCCTCTTCAGATAAATAAACTCATTTATTACTTGTGGTGTTAGGCTGAGCAACATGAACATCTTTGGGTGGCCGACCATGCAAAGAATAACATACTTCACGAGTGTGTCCAAGCTTATTACAATAACTACACTTAGGTCGAGAATAACATACTTCACGAGTGTGTCCAAGCCTATTACAATAGCTACACCTAGGTCGAGATCTTCCAAAACGACCCCCCTCTCGTCGATTCTTCATGGATTGTGATGTTTGATAATCTGATCTCCTCATTAAGGGTTCAGACTTAATCATAGGATTATAATAAAAGTGATCGGATCTTGAAGAAAATGGTATAGGCCAGCTCGGAATCTCTGCGCGACGCTGACAATAAAATATTTCTTCAATAAATGGCCCAAAAAAAAGTAGATCTGATCGCTCGAATCTGGTCGGAATCAAGAAACAAGTCGCCGGAAACAAAGAGAAAACACAGCAGCAACTCACATCTGCCGAAAACAGTCAGCACAAACTCAGATCTGCCCGAGAAAGTGCAGCCAAAACTCAAATCTGCCAAAAAAAGTGAGCAGTTGCCGGAAAATAACGTTTCTCGCCAAAATTTGAAGAAAACTATCAATTTGCTGTCAGAACAGTCAGGCGACCTGAGTGGAAAAAGAAATTCTCGAAAAAGATGGCCGGAAAGAGGCTCACGCGCTCGGCGCGTGGTCTAGATCTTGCCGGAGATGTCTGCTCCGGTCGGCGCGTGGCGGCGCGTGGAGAGGCTTCTGTCGGTGAAAATTTAGGGTTATGTGTTGATTTTTCGCACAACACTGACGGACACGGGGTGATGCAACACAACCCTAGCAAGTTGCCGGAATTTGACGCACGACGACTGTTTTGACCTAATTTTCTTTCACCGATGTTTCTCACCAATGCTCTGATACCATGTGAGAAATATAGGAGAAAAATATTATTGAATTGTGTCTACATTATTACACAAAGATCCTATATATAGACACTAGATAACAATCCTTTACCAAGTAGGATTCTATATACTATTCATATTCCTACTCTAACTAGGATTCTATATACTATTCCTATTCCTATTCTAACAATTTTTCTACAGCTCCTGTCGTCTTTCACATCATATAATCTGACTAGTATCGGGACATGTGTATGTGTACCCCATATCAATGATTTTAAACTTTTTAAAAATCACATAATATTATTGAAGAATGTTTTTGAGTTATAAAATAAAAGTTAAAGGGAAAATTCTTCGTCCTGGAAATGATGAATGTTAATCTTATTAGCTAACAAAGAAACCATACCCAATGGATATCCTCGAAAACAGTAGCAACAAAATTGATCCATCATGTTTTATATCATTAATTGTTGATATGTACATCATCTTGTGTACAAAATTCGTTCATCTTATCCTCCGTGTGCATGTTGGCTAGAAATGTTGACAAAATTGAAGGCGTTTGTTTTTTGTAAATATTCGACAACACAAAAAGAAAAAAAGGAAAAGGAATACACACAGAAAAATATATTCTTGACATAAAAACTCTACAGATACAAAGGCCAAAGCAATAAAATATTAATTAGAGAGAAATGAACACGAGGAGGTGTTGTGAAGTGTCAAGTTCTTCAGCGGCTGATACAGTTCTCTTCTCAATGGGAAAAATAAGTATGACTTTGCAATTAAGAGAAAGTCCATCACTTTGAGAATTGAGAGCAAAGGGGTAACATTTTATTCTGATCGTGTTTTACAAATTGGAAACAATTGCTTTAATTTCTAATAGTTTAAGCCTCTTGTTCAGCTTCTTATTGTATAACAGTAGTTTCTTTCCCGTTAATTCCTTTTAGTTTCAGATAACTTTGCTTTCACATATACCGCAAAGTTTATTTTTAAAACAAACTATTCAGAATCACAAGGAACATAGAAATGCTCAATGTTTTAATAGTATGTGTGTAATATGGAAATCAATGTGATAAAGATGAAGACATAATACGTGCTAAGATTAATTTGAGGTGCGTAGCTTCAAATCAAAGCTAAAGTATTCAAGAAGAGATATAAATATATAATAAAAAAAATCAACTACAAGGAACAATACTTACACCTCTACACATCACACATGAGGGATGATAGCTCCTAGGTTATAAAAGTGCGATAGCGAAAATCTAGAATAAAATAAAAAGATTATAAAATTCTGCTTCTTACTGCCGATTGAAGACCATTTATCTTTGAAAAATGTTAAATATATAGTTTAGGAAGTTGCATACTATTCACCGCAAATGAATTTTATTTGCTCCCTTCTATCATATTTATCCAACTTCAAATACCTAATTTTTTTCTCCATAACAACATTTCTGTCTTTTCATGTGCTATCAACTGCATATGGTGTTCTTTGTGTCTTACTATACATCTTTCAACGATAAATAGTACTCCCCCCGTTTCAATTTATTTGGCTATTTTGACTTGGAACGGAGTTTAAGAAAATAAGGAAGACTTTTAAATCTTGTGGTCTTAAATTAAAGATATGTCAAATGTACCAAAATGCCCTTTAATCTTGTGGTCTTAAACATGCCATGTGGAAAGTTGAAATTAAAGAGTTGCTAAAAAGGGAAAGGGTCAATACTTTTTGAAATGGACTAAAAAGGAAAGTAGGTCAAACAAATTGAAACTGAGGGAGTAATTGAAACTGCAACAACTGCACTGCAAACACTTCTTACATTTTTTTTTGGATAATCGTGGTGTCCGACCCGGTTTGCGCGCACGCAAACTAATTCCACGGGATACCTGCCACCTCCCCAACAACGTGTACCAGGTAACTCTGTCTGCTAAGGCTAGAACAGATGAGAAGAAATTACCTAGTATTTTTGCCTCTACTGGAATTTGAACTTGAGACCTCATCGTTCTCCACCCACTTCATTGGCACAATTCACATAGCTAGATCTCCCTTAAACATTTGAACATTTCAGCAGCCCCCTCTAATCAATGATTTTTCCTTTCATCTTTTTCATCCATACAACATAACTTCTCAACTGCTGAGCTACAAAATATTATGTAATCTTATTGAAAAGAGTTAAAAGCTTAATTTGGAGTATATTTAGTCTCAAAAGTAATGTGTTCCAGTTAGGTGTATATTTACCTTCATGTCTCGGAACTTAAGTGTTGCTGGAATTCTGAGTTGACTTGCTCATTGCTCTTCCCCATTCCAAGTACGTCTCAGAGGTGATTCTTAGTAAATATTTTGGATAACTCTTGCAGAATCAATGGGTTGATGTGATGAAGATGAAAAGAGCTATTCATGAGGAGGTCATCAATAAAGTTCGTCAACAGCGCTCCAGTGTTCCTGCACCAAAGGTGAGGCTCCTTTCTATGTATTATCTTTTGTTTAGATGTTCTAGGGGTGCCCTCTCTAGTTGCTCTCATAATGCAAACAGGGAACCTAAAGGACAGGGTATTCTATGGATGCGTAACACAATATGTTCAGATGCTGGTAACTTTTGAAATTATTGATTTAGTACCTAGATACTCCCTTGAAATTCTTGCCTTATGGAGTGAGGTTCCCTTTGTTTACCAATTTTAGTCGCAGTACAACTTTCACACTGCTGGAACATAGAGATATGCAACTGACATTGTTTCATTTCCAGTTAAACGTCAAACCCCAGCCTGGTGAAGAACACTTGGTGTTACTTGTCAAATATTTAGTGGGCGTTTGGCCATAAGAAATTTTAATTTTTTTCCGGAAAATTACTTCACTTTATTAAAAAATTATTGTTTGGCCATAAAAATTTCAAATACAACTTCAAGTTGTATTTGGAAAAGTGAAAACAGTTCAATACATGTTTTCACTATTTTCACCTTTTTAATTTATTTTAAAAAATCCTAAATTTTTTATTTTCATAAAATAACCCCATTTAAATTATATTTCATTTTAAAATCATATTTTATGTTTTTTTAGAAAATACATTTAAATTCTAGATAATTATTGTAAAAACTATGGCCAAACACAACTCCAACTTTGAAAATTCCAAAAAAGTGATTTTTTTTTTTGATTTTCATTGCCAAACGGGGCCTTAGTATATAAAAGTTGTTTATTATCTGCACTCTGTTATTCTTTTCCTTATGGGTGTATGCCTTCATTTTATGCTGTTTTTCTTTGATTAAAGTTCGAAATGAGCTGGAGTATGTGGGGGAGTCCTTGTGTTGTCTCTGTCTATTAGTTTTGGAAAGATGCCCTTCACGCGAGTAAAACCATCCTGGAGGGTACTGTAGTTTCTTTCTTTTTCTTGAATTTTTTGGCTTTCAA
This sequence comes from Jaltomata sinuosa, assembly GCA_003996215.1. Lineage (NCBI taxonomy): Eukaryota > Viridiplantae > Streptophyta > Magnoliopsida > Solanales > Solanaceae > Jaltomata > Jaltomata sinuosa. The sequence goes on from QJPP01000200.1 coordinate 271,007, forward strand.
ATAAGAACGTACGGATGTGGCAGACATGAATTTTGCAAATGGTCAAATACACAAACCAAAGGACAGGGAAAATTACATGCTGAATGAAAGTCAATATGAATGAGTTGTAAATACTGTTGTTTAGCTTAGGCTACAAAATTGATGATATATTGAAAAGTATCTTGAGTAGAAGATTGTGCCATTAGACAGTGATTTTTTTCTTGACCTGAACAAGCATGCTTGTATTTGAGGGAAGTGACTTGGCGTCATGGTGCAGCTCCCTCTATTTAGTTGTTGGAAGTCCTCTCTTCAGCTATTTGTTTGGAGACATCACCTTCTAACGACCTGATATGATGTTATAAGAATCCTTCTAAGAATATGATTTGATCTTATAATTTGCAAGTGGTGATTAAATGTGTTCATTTCAATTTTGTTTCTGTTCTATTGCAGGATGATGACATTGATCCCACACCTTCAAAAAGGCAGGAGAAACAAGGTTTGTCCTCGTTCACTCTTCCTTTTTGTGATCCTGTCCCAGTTTACCTCTTTCAGAAATATGTAGTACTCGATAAATCATCTGTTCAGACATACTGACACAAGATGTATTATCTCATCTTGGAATAGGAAGATGTGTAGTTATGAGCCCCTGTTATAATTTGATTTTGAACATATTGCACCCATTCATCAAATGGAGTGGACTTAAAAAGACAAAGAGCACCATTTAGATGAAGAAAGATAAAAATGTTTTTGTGCTCACCTTATTGATATTCTCATATTCTGGATTCTAGGTGTAAGATCTTGACTGTTACCTAAACTAGAAGTTTTGGTTTTCAACTTCTTTTTAGAGTTGAGATTTCAAAGAAAAAGTCTTCTGTCGAGAAGGTCCTTTGCACTTGAGACACCTTAAAAACGTATAGCTGCCTCCTTAGAGTTGGGTGGTGTCAATAATAATAGTTCTCTCTTTTGTGGGTTATGCTTGTTATTATTATGATGGATAAGATCTTGTCAAACTACTTGTTTATTATACTCTTTCCACTGAATGGCTTTTACCGTCTTGCAATTCTGGAGGGTTTTCTTGAAAGTTGGTTCTCAGTTATCACGTGACTCCCGAATCTCGAGGTTATTGTTTAGGTTCTCCCGTTGCTGCGTTGTTTGTGAGGATCTGTACAATTTCTAGCAATTGATGGATCTTTTTTTTTGGTGGATATGTAAACTGTAAAGAGAGTTCAGTTCAATCAAGTGACACCAAGAAGGTGCAAATATTTACACGTCAAAACTAACACCCCCTCCTTGAACACCTAGGAAGCCGAGGGAATGAGCTTCATATGCATTTGTCATTTTACACCAAAAAGGCAAAATGATATCGAGTTCATAGATAGGACGTGCTTTCCCTCAAAACACCACCTGTTTCTCTCCAGCCGGATTTCCTAAAAGATCGAGGTTGGAATGGAACTCACTGCTCCTTTAATGGATCAAATATTGTTTCTTGTGCAAGTTATCTGAAAATTAAATTGCACTTCAGCACTTGGAACCAAAGGGTAGTCGGGCAGCAGAACGTACTTAATAGAGAAGAAGGTTAGTGTACTATAGTTTTTTTAAAAACCTTCGAAGCCTTGAAATTGCTTTTCCCCGCCTTCGCAACAAGTAAGAAATAACAAAGCAAGATCATGGCTGAAGGGACCTCCAGTTTGGACGGTATTGGTTTGAGCAATACATAAAAGATAAAAGAACTTTATGGATTCGTTTGTACGTCAGGGACGTCGCAGCACATTGTATGCTGTGGCTCATCTTTTGCTTATCCCTCCCTTCTGCATTGTACTTGGGATCTTTATCTGCAAGTATCAGGAAGTATGTTTGAGAAATAAGAGACGGGAAGAGATATATTGACGACTTAGCAATTTTGTGAACACAAGGCGTACGTATTTATAGGCATCAAACGCAAACACATGATATATTGGTATTTCTCCTAAAGCAGTGATGGAAAATATGGAGCAATACATTAACTTTCTAGAAGAGATAGGAGATTTGTAGTTTTGCCGTATCAGTGGTGGTGGTTGGACTTTTGTATCCTGTACCATCTTGGTACTTTTTCTGAAAAAATATTACGTTATAAAAAAAGATATATTAATATTTCTCCTATTATATGCTGTTTAGATCTTCAGATATATATTATAAATCCAACATTAATACTGAACATTCTAATATCTCCCTCTTAGTCGTTAGGTGGGGACTAGGGAGACCAACTTGAGTTTGTTTATTTTGAAAACATAGAAAAGTAAATAGGTGGTGGACTAGTTGTTGGAAAGCTTGTCATAGAAGTTTTGATTACTGAATCTCGATGGAGAATTATGTCACTGGACCTCACCGAAAAAGTTTTGGTTGTTAAAATTCGAAGAGCCCTGATTGCTCAAGAATGGCTGGCAAGAGGTTGTGCCACAATATGGTCTCTAAAAAGAGGTGCAGTGCCACTAGGATGATAATTGGAAAGGTGCACAACTAGGTGCGGTGCTGCCAAAACGACCACGGGAGAACAAAATGATAAACTGATGCAAAGAAGGAAATAGGTCAAACAGGTGTAAGACTGTCCGCGGGTAGGCAAAAGCTACTCTTTTTTCAATGATAAGAAGCATGCATTTAAATCTCTACTAGGATCATAGTTTTTTTGTTTTGTGTGTGTAGGTAAAGGTTAGAGGATCGTAGTGCTTTGATACCATGTGAGAGAATTAGAGGAGGGAGAGTTATAGATACATCAGTGAATATGGGAGACACCTATTTATTGGTGTGTCTAAACATACATGATATTTGTCGGATGTGAAATAATATATAAATTAAGTACTTAATTTTGGTTCTGACATTCTAACTTGATTAACATAGAAATAATATGGATGTTTGCCACTTTTAAGTTGGATAAACTAAACCTTAACATTTGCAAGTTTTCCATGTATTGATTTGGCAGTAGCCATTTGAGACCCAATCAGTCTGAACTTGATATGGATACTACATTTTTTAGTTTTCCAACATGTCAGATGGATTGGACAACAACATACCTGGTGAGATCCCAACATATCACATGGATTGGACAACAACATACCCAGTGAGATCCCAACATGTCACATGGATTGGACATAGAATAAAAAGCTCTCAGTTATCATTTAAAAAAAAGAACAGAATACTCCTAGTTATGATTGTAAGGTCTAAAGGTGAGGGAGGGATAGCCGACTATAAAGGCCCTCACCTCCAACCATGAGTTTGGAGGTTCAAGTCATCGAGGGAACAAGTGGAATAAAGCACTGTTGGTTCCTCGAGGAGGGGTATAGGTTTGGTGGGGTCTATGTCTGCCGTATCAAAAAGAAAAGGAAAAGAAAAAGGACCGTTAGGTCCAGATGAGGAAAAACAGTATTGGTTTGCTTATGTGTTTCTTTTGCAGATATAATATTCATTTTTCAATTTGGTCTTCTGTTGATTTGTTCTTATGCACTTGTACAGTTGCTGGTTCTAAAAGGAAAGCAAAGATTTTTAAAGACGAGGAGTACTTCATAAGTGCGGTACCAACAAATCAGGTAAATAATTAGCCCTGAACTAGGATTGTCAGTAATCATGTGACTCTTATTGTTCTGCGGACTATTATCTTCCTGCTTGGGAGTCTTACGCTTTTCACGTTTGTTCTTTTATTTGCATTTTGTGGAGTGACTAATCTAACTTGTATTCTGCTGCTGGCAGCATTTTGAGGCTGGACTTTCCGTGAGGGGAAGCCGAGGTTTTGAATCAAAGAGGTAAGCTTCACTATTGTTTCACCTATTATACATATTAGCATGGAAGATGAGGTTTAATGTTACACATCTCGAAGTAGTTTCTTCTGCTTTCTCATGTGTTTATGGATGAAGATCATAATTTAATGTTAGCTTCGAACTGCTAATACAGCATAATATGATAGCATTCACGTTAGGGATCCAAGATGGAATCAATAAAAGTAAGAATGTACGGGAACTAAAAGAAAAAACAAGAACGAAAAAGGAATGGAAACATGTAGATAGAATTCAAAGTGGATCAAGAAACTCAAGAATGAATCTAGAACTTCAAGATAAGCCTAAACTCTTAATTGATTCCTAGCAACAACAATTAGCCAAGACTTATTGCCTTTCAAGAAAATAGGTTATGGAACCCGACCCCCCTTAGAATTGCAAAGAACAGCCTAAACTTAGCGCCTTTCTTGAATACGTAAAGGTAATCTAACAATTCGAAGTAATTAAAGTTACCACCTTTAAGTTGATTCTTGAAGGTTGAAGAATAAATCCAAGAGTAGCCACTACAAGAGTACAAAGGAGAAGTCCTCTCAATTCAATTGGTTGTACTTAATGTTGTAAATAACAAGCTATATATAGGGCTAAGGGGTGTGTAACATATTCCTAGAAGGCTAAGAGATCAAATCCTATACTACTTTGGACAACAAGTCCTTTAGGAAAAGCAATAAAACCTTCCTAGGAAAACAAGTAAGGAAGCTTTGACTAGGAAAAACTTATAAAATTAATGTCACACTTCCCAAAACTAACCAACAAAATAAGGAAAGTAATAGCACATGGTCTACAAAATACACGCCTCTTTGACCAAGAAACACACCAATGACATAAGCAATTGGTCGTGTTTTTGGCTCCTTCTTAAGCCCTCCTTGGGAGTCAATTTGAGGCACTTTATGGGCTCCGATCCTCTTCATCTTGGACTTGGACCATGAAATAAGTGTAGCACTTAGCCAAATCTTCTCCACGAATTTCGAGCTCTTCTTCCACAATATAAGAATCTTCTTGTTCTCCTATTGAAGCCCACAACCTTAACTTGCATCTCCTTAGCTTGAGACCTTGTGAACGGTCTTCTTGATGCATCCAAAGCTTCATCCTTGTCCATGGAGCTATCATAATACGTCAGAAATTTTTCCAATTTCATGTTATACATCTTGAAATAGTTTCTTCCGTATGTAACGATGAATGAAATGGGAAAAATTCTCATACAGCAGTTTGCTTGCTTTGAACTGCCCATATGCATATTCAGTATTGCAAAGAATTGAAGATTCATCATACATTGACTAGTTTTGCACTGATGATCAACCTAATGCAACACTTATCTGGACTTGAGACCCAACTTACTAACATTTGCATAAATTAGGTTGGATGATGCTGTCCTAGATTTGGTAGCTGATGACAAGAATGGGTTGCAGAAACAAAAGGTTTCATATCATTGGGATAAGGTACTTATAATTTATGAAGAAAGCTGCCTTTTTCTTGTAATGAGTAGTTTTTCTCTAGAAAGCTAATTGCATGTTTTGAACACAGAGGAGTAAAAAATACATCAAGCTTAACAATGGAGATCGTGTTACAGCTAGTGGGAAGGTACTTTTTTTTAGCCCTTGCATGCCATTTTTTGTCTGGACAAGCAAACTTGATGAATAGAATATCTATTTTTCTTTGGAGTGTGGCAGAAGAGTTCAAAGAAGCCTACTTCGTTCGTGTTGTGATCAATGAAAAGATGTGACGTCCCATTCCCATATTAACTTTCTAAAAAGAAATATATATTCTCCTTATAATGAAAATATCTACTAATGCTGAGGAAATGAAATAAACCAATGTAACTTGTCATTTGCAAAACTTTTTAAAAAAGTGCAACTTGTTATTTTGAGTTTAATGCAATTTTTCCCTCCTTTACTCCTTATATCATTTTGAACACTTTATCTAACTGAAATATAATAACTGCATTAAGTATTCATCATAGTCTAAGTAGCTCAAAGGACTATGGAGTATGAAGTCAGATGGGTCTTTGCCTAGTAATGCATTTCTCTTTGGCATTTGCTTCTCTTGGACACGTTGGAGATTAAGATAGTGTTAATTCTATAGCTAAATCTTTTATGTGACATATATATAGAGAACATAACCACTAGAATAACTTGAAAGGTCGAGTCTGTTTTGGTTATTTCCTGTCAGGGTTCATCTTTGAACTGTATATGATATTTGATGCATCATGATTTCTGTGTAAGGTGGGAAATGATTTTGAATCATGCTTGCCCAAAATAGTAAGGATGTCAAATTTCTGTTGCCACTTTTCATTAAATTCTTTCCAGGATTTGGATTGATGACCTCTCTTTGATTCCTTCTAGATTGCATCGATTTATCCTAAATATTTCATCTCAATTGGAATTTGGTTATTCACCATGTACGAGGATGAGATCCTGACATGGAAACTGGACTGTGTCCTTTGATTTTGTCTATTAAACTGTGGAATACAGCCATTCCCCCTGTATACCTTGATCCTTTTCTGAAGTTTATCTGTTATGGGGACTAAACAAGAAAAAGAAAGGGCTTAAACCAAACACCAAGGGAAGGCAGACAATTCTGCTTAATATGATTACTGATTAGGATGTAAGCCTAGTGATTTTATAGAAGCAACATAGAGGCAGTATCTGGCCACTATTATAGGTTCCCATAGATTTTTTTCCTATTTGACTTGACCTTCTTGTTGCATTATAACATTGAGTTCCTCTTGACTTATACTGGGAAAGCTTTCAAGTTATCAGGTCTCCAGGCTTTCCGAAGCTTTTACATCTTTTTGTTAATGGTGTGCAGATAAAGACAGAGAGCGGTTCTAAGATGAAAGGCAACAAAACTGGGATATACAAGAAGTGGAAAGAGCAGTCACACAAGAGAGTATCTCTTAATGGAACTAATGATGGGAACTTTGCTGCAGAATCAACTAGTTTAGCTGGTAATGATTTGGAACCCCCCTCCTAAGAAAATTTTGACATTAGTAATGTTTAGTGGTGAATTCTACATATTTTTTTGTACATTTGATGGCCCTCTCATTGCATTCAGAGTATATTTCTCCATATTCTGGTTATCCTTGGTGATGAAAGTGCAAATTCATTTTGTTTCATATATCCTGTGAGCTTATGTGTTTTCATATAAAATGAAGCCTTGTGGTTTGACATAGCATCTGCTTACATTCAATGAAATGAAATCATGGTTGATGGTTGTGACCTTCTGCTGTTTGAATAGGTGGTCCTAGAGGTCAAAGTAGTGGTGGCAGAAATTTCAGAGGTGGGAGAAACAATAGGTCAGTACCTAACGCTCATTTGCGGTCAGAAATTAAAGATGTTGATCAAGTTCGGAAGGAAAGAGAGAAGAAAGCCCAGAGAGCATCCTATTTGAAGACCAAGAAGGGGAAAAAGGCTTACAAAGGTGGCAAAAAGGGAGGAAGGGGAAATGGAAATGGAAATGGAAAGGGAAAGGGAAAGGGAAGACACGGTTGATTGCAGCTTATTGACTCATTTGCTCACGAGGATCTCCTTTTTGCAAGCTTACACATGCAAATCCAGAATGTTTTTTCGCGGGAGTTGACTTGTCTATTCTTATGCTAGGACAAGTTTCGTTCCTTATAATCAGTGGAAATAAGGTGAAATTTCCACTGCCTGTCCAGCTTGGTATTCATCGGGGGCCAATTCTATAGTTGTTAGGTGGGGAGCATCGACTGCCTGTGGACATATACTGTGTATGAAACTTCTATCTACGAATGGTTCTAAGCTTTATATAGAGGTGAAATAGCAGAACTCTACAAGTATTTTTGATGGAAAAGTTGTATGTGAGAGTATTTCCTAGTTGTCAAGGCAACCAAGATTAATGCAGTGTTCACCCAGTTTTGCTCTGTGATGTGTAATTGAGCTATATCCCCTTTGTGAAATTTATATTAATGCTATTTTCTTGTTGATTTAATTCTCCTCTAGAATCTGGTTAAAAGTGGAATAACAATTTTAAGGTCATTATCACCAACCACTTACAACTTGATGAGGCTCAAGTGCACGCGGACTAAGATGATAAAAAATGTGTAATTTAGATAATATAGTCTGCTTAATTTATGTGAACCAAGGTTAGTAACGAGTACAGAATAAAGTGGAATTAAAGTAAGAGAATAGAAACAACTTTGAGGTTCGGACTGGACAAGCTTGAATTGTTATTAATGATGAACAAAACAATGAGCAACAGAGCTTGCTAGTGAGCGAATGAATATTAGATGATTTACAACGAAGGACTAGAAGACTATTTATAGCTAAACCCCAGAACTCGTCCCACGGTATCGGTTGAACTTCATCCTTATCAATTATCATGTTCTTGTGTAGCTCGATGTTAAATCACGTGACTCCCAAACTAGGCAAGACGTTAGGTGTCACATTGAAGCTGAGTCAGATCTGACGTGTTATTTCTCCACGTGTCCTCCCTTGATTCGACCATGCGTCCAATCCACGTTTCACCCATACAATGTGCAGACCAAAAATAGGCAGCGTAACAAACATAGTACATCAATTTCCACTTCTCTAGTTCTGTTTCTCCACTCCATCAAAATTTAATTATGGGATATAAACAATAACAATAATATCATCAATTCATTTATTTAATAGTAACTAGTTTTTGAGCATGTACAAGTATCTCATATAAATTTTTATAGATTCGTTAGAACGATTAAAGTGCTATAAGAATATGTGTGTAATGAGTAATGATATGCAACAATAACAAATAAATCGTTAAAAGTGCGACAAAAAACACCAAATGAGGGAGGTATTTTAATGTTTAAAGTTAATTCCTTTTAAGCAATCAGTTGTAAATTTTGAACTTTGGTTAGTACTTAGCAAACTTTTAATAAAGTCATAAATGGCTAATTTGAACCCAAATAAAAATACAGACTTACAACAATAAAAAAATGGTCTTTTTACATAGATAATGTATTATAAAGGATTATTTACGAATTATAGTATAACTTTACTCTTTCAGATTATAGCCTTACTTTTATTACCAAAAATAGCCAAATCAACTAAATACATATATAATATAATTTCTAACACAATTTTAATGTACTAACACATAAACTAATTTGAATATGTTTTTAACATCATTAATAAGAGAAACAACAATTGTAATACATTTTAAATTCGATATATTATACATATTATAAGCATGTTTCAATGCACGTGGTGAATACATAACTAAATATTTTTAATATAAATATATTATAAGTATTATATATGCATTTCAAACATTTTCGTACTACTTGAATTAATTTACGTTATTAGAAATATATTATATTTGCTCTGAAATAATATATTATAAGGGGTCGTTTGGTTGGGAACAAGTTATCTCAGGATTAGTTATCTCGGGATTAATTATCCTGTGATAAGTTATCCCTCCATATATATGGGATAACTTATCCCATCACTATGGTATAAATGGTGGGATAAGTTATCCCAAACATAGCAACCAAACAAGATATCAAAAAGTTATTCCTACACTATTTTTTTATCCCATGACTATTTATTTTAATCCCTCACACCAAACGACCCCTAAGGGTAAAAGTAAGTTATAATCGATAATAAAATAAAAGTAGCCTTATATAGAGTAATAATGCATTTAAAAGATATTATTTAGGTAAAAATTCCTAAAAAATTCATAGAAAATTAAATTAAAGAAGTGTAATAGAGAGAAAACACAACAAAAGAAAAGAGAAGAAAAAAAATACAATATACACATCCTTCTTAAGACTTTAATCATAAAAGCATAGATGGAAAAAAAAATACAAAATCAATACATAATTATTGGTGCTACTAGTATTCTCTAAACATAATAGTACTACGACAAATAATATTGCTCCAAGTGTTAGATGCGTTGTTGACGCCAGTTGATATCCTCTGCAGGGGTCAGATTGGTGTATCATGTGACCGCGTACCTGACGTATTTTTGTCCCCTCATTCTTTTCTTCCACGTCATTCAGGAGGAGACAGGATCACTGAATACCAAAGAATCCTTCATCGATGGCCTGGTTTCGACTAACCCCCTCTCGAGCATTCACAGACCTGCTAGACCCTTGAGAGAGTCCTTTGTCCTGCCATGTGTTCTTCGGGAGTCTACCTCCAATACAGATTGTCCCTCCATTCTTTGGTTGAAGTGTTAGAGGAAACCGAGGAACAAAATGATCTCCTATTAAATCCTAGCACGCGGGGCGCTCCTCCCTAGGCTTAAAGTCGAATTGTTTCCTTCATAAATGCTGCTCTGCCAAAATCAATGGCAAAACAGAAAGTATATTAGTTGCTTTAATAATGAGCGATAAATTATTGAAAAGAGAGTGACTTTTTAAATAAAATTTACAAACAATTCTTTTGAAACAAAAAGAGAAAATGTAGTAGCTGACAAATTAATTAAAGAAATAGCCCACGTGTAATCTTCTCTCTAATGTAGTTATTTCCACCAATAGATCATGTCTCCTAACTCTTCTTTATGGTCATTATCTTTTTTCTGTTTGTGATAGACCATTATCTTCTAACAAGAATAGAATCATATTTTATTAGATAGATTTCTATTCCATTTATCCAAATTATGCCCAGTCCTAATTATATTAGGAACTCTAAATAACTAGGAAATTAGTTGTTAAAAAATCTAATCCTTTTCTGTTTCTAATCGTTCTCCTATTCTTTCTAGGAGTCCGCAAGACTTAGAATTAATGAATATATCATAGTAAACTAAAACTCAAATTCGGCAAACCTCCAAAATCCTAATTCATGTAAAATTCTGTTCACAAACTTTAATAATATCCTTATCCTACCTGATTTTGGTTTCCTCTCTATAAATACCAAAACTCCCATTGGGTTTACAAGCACTCTGCTTTGCTTCTCTGTTTCTGCTATTTTTACTACTTATTTTTTTAGTGAGATTTTTCTACAGCACAAAGAGAGAGATGGATGTTGATCTTACCCCAAAGTTGGCAAAGCAAGTTTATGGAGGAGAGGGTGGTTCTTATCATGCATGGTGTCCTAATGAACTTCCCATGTTGAAAGAAGGCAATATTGGTGCTGCTAAACTTGCTCTTTCCAAGAATGGTTTCGCTTTGCCTCGTTACTCTGATTCTGCTAAGGTTGCTTATGTTCTTCAAGGTACTGGAGTTGCTGGAATTGTTCTTCCACAAAAAGATGAGAAGGTTGTAGCCATTAAGAAGGGTGATGCTATTGCCCTCCCTTTTGGTGTTGTAACATGGTGGTACAACAAAGAGGATACACAACTTGTGGTTCTCTTCCTTGGTGATACCAAAACTGCACACAAGGCTGGTTCATTCACTGACATGTACTTGACGGGCTCTAACGGAATTTTCACTGGTTTCTCAACTGAGTTTGTTAGCAGGGCATGGGATGTAGATGAGAGTGTGGCTAAGACTTTAGTTAGCTCCCAGACCGCTAAGGGCATCGTGAAGCTCGATGCAGGCTTCCAAATGCCTGAGCCTAAGCAAGGGGACAGAGATGGCATGGTTCTCAATTGTGAGGAAGCCCCGTTAGATGTTGATATCAAGGGTGGTGGTAAGGTGGTTGTTTTGAACACAAAGAATTTGCCATTGGTTGGAGAAGTTGGACTTGGTGCTGATCTTGTTAGGTTGAACGGAAGTGCTATGTGCTCTCCCGGTTTTTCATGTGACTCGGCTCTTCAGGTGACTTACATTGTCAAAGGTAGTGGCCGAGTTCAGGTTGTTGGAGTTGATGGTAAGCGTGTACTTGAGACACACCTCGAAGCTGGTAATCTGTTCATTGTTCCGAGGTTCTTTGTTGTATCGAAAATTGGGGATCCTGATGGCATGGAGTGGTTCTCTATCATCACTACCCCTAATCCAATGTTCACTCACTTGGCTGGAAGGACATCAGCATGGAAGGCTCTATCCCCACAAGTGTTGCAGGCTGCTTTCAAGGTTTCACCAGATATAGAGAGGCGATTCAGCTCCAAGAGAACTGCAGAAGAGATTTTCTTCCCGCCACCAAACTGATCGATCGTGAATAAGTTTCCGTCCTTTAAACTTAGTAATAAGAGTAGTAGTAGTATAGAGGTTTTGGAATTGTGGTTACTGTTTTAGATTTGCTTATGGTGTGTTGAGAACAAGTATCTTTTGCTTAATATCATGGTTCTACTTTGCTCTTTTGTTTGGTTGCCTTTAAATTTGATGTTGGTACTGATTTCTCTTTAAGCGCCTCTTTTACCAAAACCTGAAGCTGTGAAAAGGAAGAGACTAAAACTTGTGATCTTATAGAGCAAATGGTAGTTCATAAGGTATCGGAATATCTTAATTACTGATGTGTGACATTATCAACCACGAGAAATGGTACAATCTATCCAAATATTGTTACCCCTTACCTTAGGCGGTAGAGAGGTTCTTTCAGATAGATAAAAAAGACGAGAAAAAAATGATTCCCATTGACACTTCTCATCAAGAACCAAAGTGCAGAATAGGACTCTTTCTCAGCATATATGAGCAGCATCCAGATTCATTAAGCAGAAAGGATTTTTCTGGTGTGTGAATATTAAAATTCCATGATAGCCAAATTCTTGATGCCCCCTTTTGGTGACTTTAACTGTATTAAAGGATCCATTATCTGCAGATAAGGGGGCATCTGGTATACTTTTCACTAGCATAAACACCAGATGCTGGTCGAAGAAATCTCTCACAAATTTATCATATTTCACACATTATCATTCTATAAACAGATGATAAGTTTCGTAAGTGTATGTCGTCACAGACAATAGCATCAGATGTAAATTAAGTAGAACATGGCACGAAAGAAAGGTGGCACAGCAAAACTTAGGCTACTTTCACCAAATTTAGCATTCAAAATTTTTCATAATAACGACTAATTCAAGATTCAACTTTGTTTATATGAGTAGGTAGAAGCTCAGACCGAGCTTTCCTTAAAATAGCCAAACAAGACTTGGATAAAAGAAAAAATGATTCCTATGTAGCCGAAAACTGAGCAAACAGATCATGTTGGTGTTTCTGACTTGCCATCTTCAATACGAGGAAGTCTGAAATTGAACATACCAGCAAGTCACTTTCCCCTAGATGTTTGTTCCAGCTCGAATTTTGCTTTTACGGCCATCCATCTCGTTTTCCAATGCCTTCATGCACGTCGTCATCCAAGGACAATCAGATTTGTATAGAATATAAAAGGCAAAACTTCAAAGAGAGATGATAAAGTACATATATTTAAGAGAAATATCAAGAGCACAATGTTAAACTATTTTAGATAATAGATAAAGCACGCTACTTAAGAGTTCGCCGAGAAGAATAATGATACGAGTACCTCCATTTCTTCCTTCATGGCTTCATAGCCTTTGCTCGAGAATCCCACTGAATGTTAAGTACAAGAGCAGCAAGTGCGACCTGTTCAGCACATTGCAAAGGGTTGCACAAACATTAATTAGAAGATGCACAGGCAGTAGATGGAAACGATACGTCATGTTTCAAGGGTTAAAAGTGGACTACAAGTCTCAAGAGATTCAAGACATAGATTGATGTGTGGATGCTACTGAACACAAATAGACAAAAGATAAAGTGTTAATGGCATAAGATAATATGTACGTTCCAGTGACCAAGCTGCAACGACATCAAATTAAACCTGATTAATCTACCACAGTGTTAATGAGAAACTGAAACAGGTATTAGGAGATACAAATATCTGCTTAGTAGCAGCAAGCACTGAAGGGCATCATGGCGCACTAAACTCCCGCTATGTGCAGGGTCCAAAAAGGGCCGAGCCAAGAGGTTTGTTTGGATCAATAACTAGGAAATCGTACAGCTTAACTATTACCCTTACGAGTTACGCCAACACTTACTGTGCCAGCAAGGTGAATAAACAATTATGAGAATTGTAAGTGTTACAATTCTCAAGAAATAAATAAATTAAGGGAGTTGTACAGAGAAAGATTTAAAGTCATATTGGTCTAAGCAACGCATGCACATCCATGGAAGACGAGAGTTATAAGCCTTAGATCTATCAGAAACAACATCTCTACCCTACAAAGGTAGGGGTAAGGCCAGCGTACAGCCCACCCTCCCAAACCCCATTGGTGAGATTACACGGGGTATGTTGTTGGACACTTGGACTTCAAATCAATATAAAATCATCAACCCAACTCATCCTATATGAATATGGACCCAAGATCGAAAAAAGAATGACAATATAATCAACCCCAATTAATTTTATATTTACATGTATCTAATTAATCCCGTCAACAACAACAACAACATACCTAGTGTAGCTCCACACAGTAGGGTCTGACATGTACGCAAACCTTACCCTACTTCAAAGACATAGATACGGTTTCTGATAGACCCTAGGCTCAATCCATCACCAACCCAACCAAAAGAAAAAAGAAAAAACACAAAACTTGAATCACAAACAAGAAAAAGAAAACGTTCAATATGGCACAATAAAGAAGAAGGGGTTATTTGGATTACCGGGCCTTTCGGAAACACCCTAAATAGGGGTAAGGTCTGCTTATATACCACCCTCCTCAAATCCCACTTGCGGGATTACGCTAGGTACGTTGTTGTTGTTGTATTCAAGAAAAGGAATCACGACAACTCATCCTATTTGAATAACGACCCAAGATCGAACAAAGAATGAGAATATAATCAACGCCAATTAATTTAAAATTTAATCCACTCACCAACCCAACAACAACAACAACAACAACAAGAAACATACCCAGTGTAGTGGGGTCTGTGATGTACGCAAACCTTACCCTAACTACTTCAGAGGTAGAGATATTTTTCAGATAGACCCTAAGCTCAATTCATCACCAACCCAACAACAACAACGTATACTAAGTGTAGTCCCACACATGAGTGGGGTATGGGATGTACGCAAACCTTATCCTACTTCAGAGGTAGAGATACTATTTTCGATAGACGCTAGGCTCAATCCATCACCAAAAAGAAAAACACAAAACTTGAATCACAAACAAGGAAAGAAAACATTCAATATTATTATATCACAATAATGAAGAAGGGATTATTTGGATTACCGGGGCCATGACATTGTTCACACTTTTCAAAACAAATGACACCGTCTTCAATGATGGGAGGCCCATAATTTTGTGTTTTATGTATTCTGCAAATTGCTTTGATGTGGGAATTTTGTATTTATATATTTATCTGATTACAACTATTGAACCTAGAAATTAGAATTTGACTAGAATTTGGTTAGATTTGTAAATTCGAAAAAAAAAATAGTCTTTTGGGTGATCCAACTAGGAAAATACTACAAGTAATCCTCGTTTCATATTATTTGGATTCGGTATTAAAAATAGATGTTTTATTATATTTCTCTAATTTAAAAAAATCAAAGGATTTTCCTTGCTACGCTTAGGACCCGTTTGGCTATAGATATTGTAAGTAGTCTTTGAAAATTTTTTTGGTACTGGGTGGTATCATAGTACAGTAGCCTATTCCTTGAAAGAATCAAGAATCTCAATTAGCAGATTCATTGGAAACCTTTCTTGGAGCATCATTATTCCTCAAATAGGATCATTCTTCAGATTAACAAATACATATTATAAAGCATTTGTTGAGAGAATCATTTCAGTGTGTCGTCGAAAATTTACTATTGACCTTCAAAAAACTATTGAGCTGGGAACCTATATTTAATAAGATATAGAACATATTAAGGATTTAACTTATATACACCGACATTAATATCAAGATGATATATTTGCTTTCTCAATAGCCAGTCAACTAAATTCTAACATTAACAACGAATTCTGGAAAAGAGAGACGTGTGAAAAAGAATCAATCAGTCAATCAATACAAAACTAGAAGGCGTGTGATTCATCCTGTTGCGATCATCACACCAAACACAAATTCCTAATATCCCTAAGCACAACAATGTAATCCCCTCAACGGATAGTCAATTACAAAACTGGCAGCGGGAGCACAAGCCTCCAATGTTGATGATCCACTGTTGCATAAAAAGAATGGATCTTTCAGCAACTCTTCCGCAGACGGCCTATCAGACACGGGAAGCATACACTTCTCAATGATATCTTTCACTCTGGAGTCCTTCACCTTTCCGAGAGAAGCAGGCTTTACACCGGTGTACACTTTCTTAAATATCTGGATCCCATTGCTGCATTCCATATACGGATATTCACCCGTAACCATCTCAAGCAGACACATCCCGAATGAATATATCTCCACCAGCTCGTTGTATTCTCCGTCGTAGCACTCTGGAGCCATGAATTCAGGAGTACCCTTAGCCTCTTTCTCTTTCACGAAATCACCCTCCGTAACCCGAATAGCCAACCCAAAATCTCCAAGAGTTACTTGCTTCCCACAAGTATCAACAAACACATTGTCACACTTGATATCTCGATGGATGATCTTCGGGCTCTGGCTATGGAGAAACCTCAAACCTTCAAGAATCTGCCTACCCCAATTCTTGATACTCCCCATATCAACACCAACACCATTATCATACTTCGATAGATACTTTTTCAAGCTACCCGATGGGAATAACTCTGTGATCATATTAAGAGTTTTGGACTTGGAATCGAACCAATAAGAGAAACACTTCATAACCCTTTCATGGTTTAACGACTTCAACATTATAGCCTCGGAGAACAATTTTTCCGGGGTTTTTAATCCTTCATCTTCTCCGCAAAAAAAGATTTGGTTCCACGCAATTTCAATTTCCTCAACAAGATCGTAACCTATGTACACTTCTTTAAAAGCTCCTCCACCCAACATATCACTGTATCTAATGAATCTACCACACGGAGATTTCTCTACAACTTCACGTAACTTGTAATCCATCGAGAAACAGTAGATCGAAGGCTTCGATTACTGGGTTTTTTCAGAGAAAGCTTCGATTGCGGCGGAGAAAGAATCCATTACCAACGAGAAACTTGGCTGAAAACACATGAATTTCTTCTTTGACATCTTCATTGATGAGAACTTCATCTCATCTGATGAAATTTTTCTTCCAATTTCTTTGTGATTAATGCTATAAACTGAAAGAAGTAAAAGAGCTGATGAGAAACCCTAGAACTTGGGGGAAAATTATGTAGAGAGAAAGCCGGGTCATCCGAGACCAAGTCCAAGTGGGATTCGGGTCATCCGAGACCGAGTCTAAGTGAGATTCGGGTCAATGAATATTAGGGATTTAATTACTCCCTCCGTGTTGTTCACTTTCTCTTTTTTATAAACTTCTTATGAAATCATAAATACGAAAGATAATTTTATTAATTTATTCCTTAAAAAACTTTTTTGAAAATACTTTTAAAAAAATTCATTGTAAAGATAAAATGAGAAAAATGTAATTAATTCTATCTTGGTTTTGTAAATGGGCAAATAATTTGAGATAACTATTTATAATAAAGTGAACAACTAATATGGATCGAAAGAAGTATAACAAAGTTTTTTTTTATTACTCTCTTTGTCTCAAATTATCTATCTTTTTTTCTTTACGTACCCCTTAAGAAATACTCCCTTTGTTCCTTTTTAATTGTCATAGTTTTCTTTTTGAGAGTCAAACAATATAAAGTTTGACCAATATTTTAGCATGTATTTTTTCATCATATTGATATGAGAAAAATTGCAATTTATAATACTTTTCGTGTAGTTTTTGAATATTGAAATTTAAATTTTAAAAAATTAAATTAATCTAATCTAATTGAGCTTTGAAAATTAATCAAATTAACTTTCGAGAAGCGCAACATGATAACTAAAAAGAAACAAAGGGAGTATTAATTAAAAAGGATATTTGATTACTTTATCTTTATTTATGCCTAAGTTACAATCTCTTTGTATGAAATGTTTACTTTATTTATGTGTCATTTAAGACAAAAACTACCAAGGGTAAACGAGAAAAAAATAATTAATTATGCTTTGAACTTTTAAGAGAATCCAAATTAAATGTATTCTTAAACAATTTTATTACTTTTGAGTAAATTTCAGCATACCACCTAACTTTTATGGGCCGCTGATTAAAACTTTGAGGGGTCGTTTGGTAGCTGGTTTGGAGGTGGGTTATACATGTATTAAATTATACATAAGTAATATCACGTTTGGTAACTGGTTAGAAAGTAAATTATCTACGTATAAAATTAATACGGTGTTTGATTTGCAATTTAAAAACCCGCATAATTAATACATGTATAAGTTATGAGGGAATCTATGTATTATATTATGCAAGATAAAATGTGGAATAAATAATACATGTATAACTAATACATGAATAACTAATCTCTGCATAACTAATACCTGCATAAATAATACATTAATTCCCTCATAACTAATCTTTACATTACTAATACCTGCATAACTTTAACCAGCTGTCAAATCTTAAAAGATTTGAGTTTGCACTAAATTATACCATGTTTGGTTTGAATTTGAGAAGATTTAATCTCCATTAAGAAATCAATATTAATAATGTATGGATAAAAATATCAAAATGATAAATTTAACCTTCATAATAAGGAGTAATGTTGGTGGCATTAGGGTTCGAAAGGACGCAACAAGAGAAGCAGTTAATACACAATTAGTCGAGATGCTTGCAAATTGACTTTTGAATATGATAATTGTCCAAAGTTTTGGTGGACAGTATTATTCAATATATGTGCATTAAAGAGTGCGACTTAATGGTCAATGACGTGGATTAAGCATCATGAGGTCTAAGTTCAATTTCCAGCATAAACAAAAATATTAGGTGATTTATTCCAATTTGATCTAGCCTTGGTTAATAGAGTCACCTGATACTTGAGATGATAGGTATCTCGTGGAATTAGCCATGTCCTTGATTAGAGGTGACAAGTGTCCCGTGATATTAGTCGAGGCGCTGACTACACTACCGTTATTTTTAAAAAAAATTATTAATAGGAGATAGGGTTTAAGCTAGGGGTTATCATCTTTTTGCTCTGTTTTCAGTTAACTCGAATAGAGAACTCTATTATGGTACTCTATGAAGTCGGCGCCGTACCTTTCAACCCCGACGGATGGGGTCCACCGGATTCCACCAATACGGCGTCGTCTTCATCGTCGTCGGTTTCTTCAGTCCCAACCCAAATCTCGAATGTCCCTTTTGCCCCTTTCTCCCGCTCCGACAAGCTTGGCCGGATCGCCGATTGGACCCGAAACCCGACCCGACCCGAATCCAACACTAGGCAAAACCCTGCTGACTCCGCCTTCGATTTCTCCGGCGACGACTCATTACTTGCCGCCGACGATGACTCATCATTCCGCCTCGTCGATACGGCGGCCAGTAGGCCCCACCACCAGGGGCAAAACCGTCCGAGGTGGCGTTTCAACCCTAACCACCACCGTTCTCAGCTCCCGCAACGCCGTGACGAGGAGGTTGAGGCACGGAAGCGCGACGCTGAGAAGGAACGCGCTCGCCGTGACCGGCTGTTCAATCTCAACCGCTCCGGTACGAAAGCCGGTGCCCGACGAGAATCCTCCGTATTCAAATCCTCCGTTGACATCCAACCGGAATGGAACATGCTTGATCAAATCCCATTCTCCACTTTCTCAAAACTTTCCTTCACCGTATCAGAGCCTGAAGACTTGCTCATCTGCGGGGGTCTTGAATTCTATGACCGTTCCAGTGATCGTATCTCTCCGAAGAACGAACGCCGTCTAGAGCGTTTCAAGAACCGGAATTTCTTCAAAGTTACCACCACCGATGACCCCGTTATCCGACGTTTAGCTAACGAGGATAAAGCTACAGTTTTCGCCACGGATAGCATCTTATCTACATTAATGTGTGCTTCAAGATCAGTTTACTCTTGGGATATTGTAGTTCAGCGTGTTGGGAACAAGTTATTCTTCGATAAACGTGATGGGTCACAGTTAGATTTGCTTTCCGTGCACGAGACATCGCAGGAACCGTTGCCTGATGTGAAGGATGATATAAATTCAGCTTACTCGTTGAGCGTTGAAGCGGCTTATATAAACCAGAATTTCTCTCAGCAGGTGCTGTTAAGGGATGGGAATAAGCTTACTTATGATGAGCCGAATCCATTTGCAACAGAAGGAGAGGAAGTGGCGTCAGCGGCTTATAGATACAGAAGGTGGAAATTGGATAACGATATGTACTTGGTAGCGCGGTGTGAAGTGCAGAGTGTGGTGGAACTGAACAATCAGAGATCCTTTTTGACACTGAATGCGTTGAATGAGTTTGACCCGAAGTACTCGGGAGTCGATTGGAGATGGAAGTTGGAGACTCAAAGGGGTGCGGTTTTAGCTACTGAGTTGAAGAATAATGCGAATAAACTAGCAAAATGGACTACACAAGCTCTGTTAGCTAACGCGGATATGATGAAGTTGGGTTATGTCTCAAGGGTTCATCCTAGGGATCACTTTAACCATGTTATATTAGCAGTTGTAGGATACAAGCCCAAAGACTTTGCATCACAGATTAATTTGAATACATCAAATATGTGGGGCATTGTGAAAAGTATCGTGGATTTGTGTATGAAGTTGAATGAAGGGAAGTACGTGCTCGTTAAGGACCCAACCAAGCCACAGGTGAGAATTTATGAGGTTCCTCCTGATGCATTTGAAAATGATTATGTGGAGGAGCCTTTGCCAGAAGAAGAACAAGTTCAGCCTCCTGCGGAGAATGTAGAAGGAGAAGGGGCAGATGGAGCTGTGAATGAAGTACAGGAAAAAACTACTAGCAGTGAAGCTGCATAAGGGTAATAATTTCATTTAAGTTACATCAACAAAAAAATGTTACAGTCTTATGCTCCTTAGCATTTAAAAGTTTTTTATGCCCTTGTAGAGCTTAATATAATTACTTCGATTACATCAGATTTCTTTTCTTTATCTTTTTAAGAATTTTACAATTTTCTTTTCTAATATAATGATGCTTATGGACAAAGGTATATCTTATTTACGTGAGGATGGGAAATCCGATAACCTTGATTCAAATTGCATTTGTTTGTTGTCCTACAAAGATATGCTTAAATAACATTAGTTTTCTCATTGTTTTTCATCGATAATAGATGGTTTAGTAGTGAAAAATACTTGTTCATAATTTTGCATCGTATAATAGGCTTAGATTTATTGGTAAACCAAGATGGCATTATCTAATACTTCATCAAAAAAAAGATGGCATTATCTATTTCATTGGTCAGCATTTATTTCCATGAACTTCTTTTACAAGAGAGCTATTAAGATGATGTAGCTTTGTTGCTTAGGAAGTGCTCTTAGATCTTGGTGTGATCTGCCTTTTTCCTTTTTGTTGTGTTCTTTTCTGTCTAAATGTCCTTGGTTGGGTTGGAAGATTCAAATATGAAGCAGAAAATAATTGAGAGTGTGATGGATGTCACCACGTATAAATAATTGAGAGTGTGATGGATGTCACCACGTATAAATAATTGAGAGTGTGATGGATGTCACCACGTATAAATAATTTCTTCATCTATGGCGATGTTGTATGAAGTAGTGTAGTTCAACCACCATTTATAGGCATTCTGGTCATGAGAGAGGAATTTAAATTATCAAAAATTTGTAATAAATGTTTCTGTCTTTGATAAAATTGGAGAACAATGAGAGAGAAGATAAATAGACTTAATGCAATTGTGTCGAACCTGCAGTATGCAACACCACTTATATTTTTTCCTCGTAAGAAAGACACAAGTGGTCGCATACTTGACTTTTTGGCTACATTCAAGTATTCTATCTCCACTATGCATAAGAACACAAGTAGTTTTGGCGCTAGGGCTTGGGTCTAGTGGTAAGACCTCAACTTGTGATGTGTGGGTTAAGTGCACGTCCATGGTTCAAATCTTACTGCTGGTAAAAACATGTATTTAAGTGAAGAGGGTAGAGGGGCGGATCTATTATAGAGTTTTCAACCGTGCGTCAGGGGCCCTCTGGGATTTATCGGTTATCCAAAAAAAAAAAAAAATGGCTTTGCATGCTTGTGTTTCCCTTTGGCTGCATTTAAGCATGCTCTCCCGCGTGGTTTTTTCTCCACTACAATCCAGCACTCTTTTTTTTTCTTGCTTCATTTCCTGTTTGTTTATTGGGAGATAGATGCTGATTTTATTGTGGATATGATTTGTTTTAGTTAGCCATGTTGACTGAGCTTTATCTGAAATTAAACATATAAGACTTGGATTGCACCAAAATTTTCATGAATCAAGTTAATGCATTACTTTTTCTGTTATTTGCTTTTTCTATGTCTACTTGTTGGTGGACATCAAAAGGACCAATGCACCTCTAAATTCAACCCATGGATTGACGATCTATTTAATATTTCATTTAGCAGTATAATGTGCTTGATTTATGACTTCAAAGAAACTTAAAGTTTATGTCATTGTTTGTTTAGAAGCCATGGCATCGTTGACTCTCTGCTCCTGGTGATTAATCAAGTTAGATTGTCGGTTTGGATTTTTACTTGCATTGTGTATTGTTTTTTTTTTTTTTAATTTCTTGCATTGGGAAGTCTTTGTAGAAACTTGTGTGAACCATGAAATTAATGGGATCCAGTGAAGCAATTTCCACAAGAGAGCCATGGAATATGATTTGAACGCTGCTGGATTCTGATTCTGATGTTAATTTGTTCGTTTTTGGTCATCCAGGTTGCCTGAAAAATGTTCAGTGCTGCTTAACCATCCTTTGGATCTTGAGCTTTTTATGTTCTCGGCAGCTGTGTGAGGTATGAGCTCTTTTGCACTGCAATGTGTCCACTGTCCAGACCGGGTGTTGCAGGATGCAAATTTGTTGAGAGCTTTACACCATCTAAACAAACTAGTTTAGCATATCCTTTTGTAAGTGAGGATTTGAAGGCTGAACCATGCTGAAACAGCTTTAATGGAATCATCAATTCTTTTTGACGCTAAAGTTTCATACTTTGCCATAGTAATATTGTACTGATTGTCGTGTTAACCTTCTTCAGAACTAGCATTCATGATGTCCCTCTCTTGTTTTGGTCTACCAAGAACAAGTTTACTACAATATTAGCTACCATGGCAAACAAACCAAGGATGTTTTAATGATAGCTGCCAATTATTTGATTTGGCTAAAAATTGGAATGGGTGCACTTGATTCTTCGTTCTGTAGCAGATCTTTTACATGATCAATTTGTATTGGTTCTCGTTCATTTAGAAAATGTGGTGGTTGGGGGACTATATGTGGAGCAATTCGGCATAAATTGATACGACACCTCAGAATTTGGTAACCTAACTCCATTAGCAACTACTTGTGAATCCTTTTTCAGTTTACAAATTGAACCCGGTTGCCACCAATTTCTCAGTATAGTAGAAATGTCAAAATGTCGAAATAAAAAAGTTCCCAAACATTTCCAAATTAATAGGCAGACACTGTACTGAGCACCACCAAAAGTGGAACATGAGAATTCAGTGTGTAGTGGGGGAACTAACAAAACACTCATAATAATTAATCATTCTTTCTTAATCCAACTAAATCATGCATTGGGTGTGAGATCTTCTCCATAACACAAGTTATCCGATCAATTCTAGAGAAAAGCTTAATCATCAATTTTGTAAATTTCTTGGTGATGTTTCAAGATTTTTATCCCAGCGGAAACAAAAATACTAGGTAATTTTTATAATTTGACGGATGAAGTTACTCGGTACCTGTGCTGACACAAGCAAAACAACAGTGGATCGAACACAATCAATGGGAATGACGCACAATGTCTAAATTTTGACGGATAAAGTTACTCAGTACTTGTGCTGACACAAGCAAAACAACAGTGGATTGAACACAATCAATGGGAATGACGCACAAAAAAAGTGGTAGTGCGGTGAACGTGGATCGAACACGTGACCTTCAGATCTTCAGTCTGACGCTCTCCCAACTGAGCTATCCCCGCAATGCACCAGCCGGGTCTGTACCGTGGCAGGGTACTATTCTACCACTAGACCACTGGTGCTTCTTGCTTTTTCTCTCTCATTTTATTAGTTATATCAGACACACACCCTCAACAAAATAATAGTAGTAGTTCACTTGCCAAAAAGAGAAAAATATAAGTATTCTTTTTTAAATGAATGAAAAGAAAACTAAGGCAAATAAATTGACTAAAAAAGGATACGACAAACAAATTGAAACATGAACTAATATACAAAGAGAGAACCATATGAAGAAATTATACAAACATATCCGCCATGCAAATGGAAAATTATGTTCCTAAATTATAGTAATATTGTAATAATACGTGCCTTGAACTGTGATCTGACATTTGATAGATTTCCACAAAGCCCTACAAATTTATTTTCACCACCCAATCTCAATTTCATCACTTACATTTATAGCACTCCTTTTAAAAAATTTATCTTTCTCATTTTTGGGATTACACTGAGTACATTATTGTTGTTGTTGTTGCATTCTCACTTTATAATAAGCTGCAGCAATGTTCTTGGTATACTGGGTTGTTGTCATTGGATCAACTTAGAGGGAACAGTGGATTGATTTTTTTATTTATTTCTGGAGATTTGTTTTGGTGAATTGGGGCTCTTTTTAAGGTTGAATTTAGTGGAAAGATTGGAGCTTTAGAAAGGAAAAGGTTGGGTTTTCTGGTTAATTTTGATTCTGTGATCATTTGGTGAGTTGGGTATTGTTTTTCTTGGCAAATTTAGTGGGTTTTTTCTCAGTGAAGGGAATTTTGTTGAAGTAGTGAGGTGTTTTTTGTACCAAGATTTGAACTTTCGAAATCAAAAAGTTGGATTTTCTGGTTAATTTTTTATTCTGTGGTCATTTGGGGAGTTGGGCATCGTTTTTCTTGGCGAATGTAGTTGTTTTTTTTCAATGTGGGGGATTTTGTTGAAATAGTCCACATTAGGAGGTGAATTTTTTACCAAGATTTGAATTTTAAAAAGAAAAAAGTTGGATTTTCTGGTTACATTTCTATTCTGTGATCATTTGGCTAGTTTGGTATCATTTTTCTTGGCGAATTTAGTGGGTTTTTTTCTCAATGTGGGGAATTTTTTTGAAGTAGTCCACATTAGGAGGTGAATTTTGTACCAAGATTTGAGCTTTAGAAAGGAAAAAGTAGGATTTTCTGGTTAGTTTGATTCTGTGATCATTTTGGGGAGTTGGGTATTGTTTTTCTTGGCGAATTTAGTGTTTTTAACTCATTGTGAGTTTTTTGTTAAAGTAGTCAGCATTAGGAGGTGAATTCTGCACCAAGATTTGAGCTTTAGAAAGGAAAAAGTTGGATTTTCTGGTTAGTTTGATTCTGTGATCATTTTGGGGAGTTGGGTATCATTTTTCTTGGCGAATTTAGTGTTTCTAACTCAGTATGGATTTTTTTTGTTGAAGTAGTCAGCATTAGGAGGTGAATTTTGCACCAAGATTTGAACTCTAAGAATATATCAATTGCATGTGTTAGAGAGGAATGAGGACAATGAGAGGTGAAGTAGGAGGATTGAGGGGACAACAATGACTACAGTGTCATTGGGTCTTTGTTCTTCTGGAAGTTATGGTTCTTTGCTGCAATAGTTTTGCTACATTACAGTTTACACACTGAAAGCCACCAAAAATGTTTAAGGAGAAAGAAGGAAGGTTCCCCGGGATTCACAAATTCGCACCAAGAAAGAAGGTGGGGATGCTGCTACTCTGTGCAGTTTCACTAGCAGTTTGCCTGTGGGTCTCGTTTGTTGACAAAGGTTTGGTCTCTAATCTTTTTCCATTGCTACTGTGGTCTCTAATCGTTGATAGACTGATTGTTTGATTAGGACTTGGGCTCCACCTTAAACTTTGAACGTAGTGGAGCACACTTTATGTTGATACATTCAATGTGATTCTGTTTTGATTTGTGCTGATTGGAGCTTGAGTTACAGTTTGTCGCTCTAACCCTCTGGGAAATAATGTATTTGATTATACGTGGTACTACAAAATTAACAATCTTATGTAGCTTCATTCTTACTGTTACCACAATCATACTACAATTTTAAACATGAGAGGCGCTTATGTTGTTTGTCATCTGATAGTTATAGCTTTGAGGCTGCTAAATGGTGAAACTGTTACCTTGGTGTGATGGCATTTAGCTTTGGCTCCTTTTTAGGCTTTTCTTCATAAGGTGATTTTCTTCAATCATTAGTACTGTTGTTTCTTTCACTTTGGTTATCTTTATTATACTATTTAATGTCACTACTTTTCTTTCTTCATTTTTTTCATCATAGCTTTTTACTCTTGCATTTCATTCAAACCTGTTCTGTAAAACGATTTTCTTGAGCCGAGGGTCTATCGGAAACAATCTTTGTACCCCACAAAGATAGGGGTAAGGTCTGCGTACACCCCACCCTCCCCAAACCCACTGGTCGGACTATACTGGGTATTTTGTTGTCGTCTAGTTTACATTGGAAGATTCTTATCTAACACAGAACATTATTTTAATCTTCTTCTGGGACATGGATAAATAAATGATTTGATTTGGCTGTTCCATATTTGGGTGATTGAATATGAGAATGCCCTTTCATTATCTTCGTTTTTGGCTTCTGACAACCTCAGCAATTTTCAACTCTTTCATAGGTGAAGATGCACAAGAACAGAATCCCTCCATAAGTAATAGGTTATTTCCAGAAGCTGGACAAAAGGATAATTCTACAAATATTGAGTCAGTAGAACGAACTAATGTTGGACAAAGTGCATCAACTGTCCAACCTCCCCCTCCTCCTGTATATTTTAAAGGATACACTCTTCCTCCTGGGAATCCATGTGAAAGCTTCACGTTGCCACCCCCACCAGCAGATAAAAAGAGGACGGGACCAAGACGTAAGTTTAAATCTGTCATACACTTATCAAAAAAAAAAGATTTTAAATATGTCATCATGCTGTCAAATTTTCTCTTTGATGGACTGTCTAGGTGAGAAAATGTAAGCTGCAGATTCTGAACTGGATGTTTTCATTCTTTTCATTCTTTCAGCATGTCCAGTATGCTACCTTCCTGTTGAACAAGCTATTGCATTAATGCCTGATGCACCATCCTTTTCTCCCGGGGTTAGCAATTTGACTTACATTCATGAAGAAGATTCAGGGAAACCCGAGTTTGGAGGATATCCTTCACTGATGCAGAGGAATGATTCATATGATGTAAGAGAGTCCATGAGTGTGCATTGTGGGTATGATATTTTTCCACCGCTTCTTTTTGTTCTTCTTTTGAATTTGGAATTTTGCCTTTCGGCTTCATCTATAAGATATTGATGGATAGTGTTGTAAATTTATTCCACGTTTCACAATATCTCTTACGTCGTATCATTTATATTTATTTCTGCTGCAAATCCATGTGATAGATTTGTTAAAGGAATCAGACCTGGACATCAAACAGGTTTTGACATTGATGATTCTGATCTTCATGAGATGGAATCTTGTCGAGGTGTCATTGTGGCATCAGCAATATTTGGTACTGATCTTTCAGTTCACATGCTGATGCATTTCTTGTTGAATCTGCTGGCTATGATTTGTAACAAGTACATTCTTGGACAGGCGCTTTTGATTTGATAAGGGAACCAAAAAATATCAGCGAATATGCCAAGAAAAATGTCTGCTTCCACATGTTTGTGGATGAACAAACAGAAGTTTTTTTGAGAAACTCTAGTGAGCTAGATGGTAACATGAGAATTGGCTTATGGAGAGTTGTCATTGTTCATAACCTACCTTATGATGATCCGAGGCGAAATGGAAAGGTTGGTATTATCAATGGTAGATCGCCTATATTGAATAGTAGTTGAAATTTGCAAGCATTATTAGTTGGGGATGGGTATTTATTAAAGTGCCTATCACACTTTTGAAAATGAGACTGCATTGAAAGCTTTGAAAAGAATTTTGTTGAGTAGACAAGAGAATAGCTATGTATGAAAGGTGTATGTGGCAATTTTCTTCTCTTTTCCTCCACCACCCCCACCACCCAAAAGGTAATCCCAGAATTTTCAAGTTATTGGCATCTATGCCTCATTTGTCAGGATTGCTTTTCATTCAGATTATGATCACCGATTCCTCCCTCTATTTTCATCTGCATGATTGCCTTTTAGAAGGGTACTTTGCATTTTCTACTTGGATCGAAATGACAAGGCTATGTTTTTTTTTTTTCCGACAATGGTGGTGTCCAGCCTAGCTTGCATGCACCTCGACTATTCCACGGGGTGCCTGCTACCTCCCGCAACACAGGTACCGGGTAGCTTTGCCACGATTTGAACCCTATCCTCCCATGGGTTTTATCCACTTCATTGACCGCCAACCCTCACCCTTTGGTGCGATAAGGCTATATTCTTTCTAACTTCCTTTCATTAGGAGGCGTTTGTTCTTTCCCTATCCCGTTTAACTTTTGTTCAATCAGTAGTCTTTGCCGCTGTGTATATGCTCATGAAATTATGACCTGATGGGATAGAAAAGCTTTTCAGTACTTGAGAACCATTCATTAGCATCTTAGCTGAGTGCTTCACCTACCTAGACTGGTATCATAAAAATTCTCGGACTAATTTGTGTTCACATTTCAGGTTCCAAAGCTTCTGCTTCACAGGCTTTTTCCCAATGCTCGTTATTCTCTATGGATTGATGCAAAACTTGAGCTGGTTGTTGATCCATATCAAATACTTGAAAGGTACATCTAAGACTAAACACACATTTCATGTATTCAAAGCAATAACCATGATGTTGCTTTCTCTGGGTTGAATTCTGTCCCTCGACTAATGACAGTACGGGCTTCTGTAGAGCCTTCTGTGTGACCTTCTAAAAGGTATAGACATTGCTCCCCCTGATTTGTCACTAGACAGTTTTGCCAAGAGTTTCTAACTAGAATCAACTATAACAAAGCATAAAAACATTTCGGTGCTGGCCGCTCGTAACCATAGTAGCCTGCACATGCTTAATCAGCCTTCAATAGAAGAGGTATAAAAGAGAGAGTTTCTGGAAATGCTAAATGTTTGTTGCCAAAAATTTAGTCACCTCTCTGATTTTGGTATCATTTTTATCATATCAAAATTGATCTTTCCGCTACATCTCAGTATCGCAAAATGATAGATATTGTCACTATTCTGGACACCTTCGACAATACTTTTGCAGATTTTCGACACCTTACAATAATGAACAAGTCATACATGTTTTTTCTTTCCTTCAAAAAGATGAATAAGTCATACATGAAATTTGCTCTTGTCACGTGATTTAGATTAAGAGCATACGTGAGAAAGTGCTGAATGGTCCTAATGATGCAGAGCTTTTGTTGTTCTTTAAAACTGCTTATGTTGAAACCTTTCTTTAACTTATATTTCAATTTCAGGTTCTTGTGGAGAAAAAATGCCAGCTTTGCAATATCAAGGCATTATAGGCGTTTTGATGTGTTTGTAGAAGCAGAAGCTAATAAGGCTGCTGGAAAGTTTGACAATGCTTCCATCGACTTTCAAGTTGAATTCTATAAAAAGGAAGGTCTAACTCCCTATTCCACAGCTAAACTTCCTATTATAAGCGGTAATGATGTAAAACCTCTTTTCTCTATTCTTTTTCACCTTTCATATAAAGTGAACAATCTGATATAGACATTTTCTCTGCGATGAACGCTTTAGCATATACTATTTTTTACATGCAGATGTCCCTGAGGGATGTGTAGTAGTAAGGGAGCACATTCCAATATCCAATCTCTTTGCTTGTCTTTGGTTTAACGAAGTGGATCGTTTTACTCCAAGAGACCAAATTAGCTTTGCCATTGTGAGGGACAAGATCATGTCAAAGACAAATTGGACAGTGAATATGCTCTTGGACTGTGAAAGGCGCAACTTTGTGGTTCAGGTGATCTTTTATGTTTTGCTTTTTGGATTTTCAAAGATTTATGCTCTGATAATGCAATGGAAAAGAAAAAGAAAAAAAGGAGATGTGCCTCCCTGCACCAGATTTCTTGAGAATTCACACTAAATGTTCATAATATGCTAAGATTCATATGGTCCTCGTAGGAAAAACGCTATATGCAGTTGCATGATACGTGACTAGTTCTCGAGATGACATTTTATCCTTGAAATGCTCTTTTTTCTTTCACTCTTCCTTCCAAATATTGACGATTTCAGCTCACTAGACATCGGATCTCTGTTATATGATAAATATGATAGATTTGGCTATCTGTTATACTTTTTGGTTATCTGCAGGGGTATCACCGAGACATTCTTGAGCATTGGGCTCCCCCACCTCCCCCTGGTGTTACTGAAACTGTTCATCCTCCACCCCCTGTAGCTAATGAAACCTTGCAGACCTCAGGTAACGTTACAGCGTCAAGTTCTGTTGCTGAATCATTAAAGAAGGTACCCTCAAAGCGCGGGAGAGACAGGAAATCCAAGCGTCATAGAAAAGTTATTGGAAGTTAGGATCCTAACTTAAAATTTTCCTTAGGCAAATTCTTGTTTCTTTTTCTCCCTTTTCCTGTTACAAGGATATCAAATTTGGGGCTAGGAACTGTCAACTGTGCTACATGAGCACTATAGCTTTTAACACAAGGAAGGTATCAAGTTTAGGTGTTAAATTTATTCATTTTTTGTTGTATATAATTGAAGTCTTAACATTTTCTTTTTCATATCATAGCAATATCATACTGGAATAGATCTTTCAATAGCTATTTCAGTGATAAACTTTCTATCCTATGTAACTCTTGTATCTGAAGAAACACACAGATAGTCCCCTTCAAGTTGACACCAACGATTGGTCAGTCGAACACCTTAACTTTTCAAATGACCATCTAGACACCTCTAGTCTTCAAAATTGTGTAACTTTTCAAATGACCATCTAGACACCTCTAGTCTTCAAAATTGTGCCTCATGAGGCTATATTTGCACCTAAAACAACACAGGGCCATGTGAGATGCAAAGAAGTTGCTGATTCGGAGTATAGAGTATTGGGAAAAAAGGAAGTGATCAAATCCTAGACTCATGTCATGGATGTGCTGTTGTATAGGGTATGATATGGTACAGTATTGAAAATTTCGGCTTTTCGGTTTTCAGAAATACTACACCATTACCATACCAAATTAAATCGGTATGGTTCGATATTTTAAAGTTAAGGTTTTAGTATCTTGCGGTGCGGGTAAATCAGTAATCATAGTTTGTTCGAGTTACAGATATATACTCATATAAAGAGAATTACGACTTTGGCTTTTCAAAAAAACGTTTCAATAACATCATCCCAAAACCTTGCACATGTAGAATATTCAAAAGAAAGTACAAGCATGCAATTTCCTTCGTTGATCAATTACACAAAAAGGACATTCAACCAAAATAGGGTAGTCAAAGTTCCAACATCTACATAATTAGTTTTGTACAAATGTTATTTTATATATTTGCTAGTATTATAATAATATATATATAAATTGTATATCTAACTATATACTTCGGTATGGTATTCGGTATTTCAATATTCTTCTTATAAACACCGAATACCAATTTTTCTAAAAACACATATCAAATACCATCATACCAAAATCGTGGTATCAAAAATTTCGATTTTGGTATAGTATTCGGCATATACCATACCATGCCCAGTAGTGCATTGAACAGGTACAGTGTGATCGGCATTTATCTTTTAAAATTGTGCAAGTCATTATGGTTCTTCAAATAAGATGTTCATGGTCTGGTAAATTTGCACTTCTCAAGTGACCAAATTCTCACAAAGCTCCAATTGCACTTCTTAATGAACCAAATTCTCACAAAACTAAGTACCTCATAACACCATATGGAGAGAAACCAGTCACTAGTCATTTCTTCACAAACAAACATAGACAAGCTGAGACAAAAGAAGATGGCGATCGAGCAGCCATTGGCACCAAAACAAAAAAGAAATGCTCTATCTCAGCAGCCATTGGTACCAAAACAGGAAAGAGGCACATTCTGTTCAATGTTGCGGTTTAACAGTGCATACATGTTCATTAAGATGAGTAGGATTGAGTATCCATCCGGAGCAGATTATACAAGTCAGTACCTACTTTAAGAGCTCATTGACATAACATGTGTCGAGAATATAGCATCTTTACAGAATAGACGACTAACGTTAGGTGGTCCGCGAGTAATGCAATCTGCAGCTTAAGATCACTAGCTAACAATTGACAAAAGTTTCAGTGAGATAAATGATGGATGGTTAATTATGAACATAGGTAACAGCGATGTTCGTCCAATAAAGACTGTAATTGCTCCTGTTCGTACGGTGAAAGCAGAACCTGTATACTCACTGAACTACATGCTATTGAGCCTCCTAATAAGCTTCAGTTTGCAGTATACACCGTCCACATAATCATTACTCACCTTCAGTTGTTCCCACCTTCGATGCTGCTCCTGTTTGGAGTTCTCCTTTGTTGATGAAGCACCACAACTTGTCACAAAAAACTGCTGAAAAAACGCCCGCCACCTCTAAAGACCTCACAAACTCCTCAGCCTTCTCCATATTTCCCTGATTTTCCCAATATTCTACACAGGTACGTAAAGTCTCCTTGCTAGGCCTAAATTTAGGCGGGCAGATTGAGATTGCCTTGTTCAATTCTTCTATGGCTTTTGAGACCTGATCTTCATGGATATATCCATTTGCCAAATGACACCATGTGATGACAGAAGGAACACCACCTTTTGATAATCCTCTGTCGATGAGGGCCTCAGCCTTGCGTAGAAGACCATTTCTACAATATGCTCCAATCAAAAAGTTTGGAATTCGGAAGTCATAGGATAACCCCCGTGATTCCCATTCCTCAAATATTTGTTCAACTCCCTCTATGTCATCAAATTTCATTAATGAATTCATCATGCTAATGAAACCCTTGTTATAAATTTGTTGATTCTGCTTGTACAGATCCCAAACTCGAGGTAGCTCTTCCTTCTTTCCAGCTTGCGCGTAGAGTTTTAGTAATAAATGAAATGCAGCATGCTTATTCTTGATAGTGGCAAGCATGCCCTCCAGTTTAGTCAGCATCGCCAGAGCTTTTTCTGCTTGCCCAACATTGAGATACTTCTCTGCGATGATAGTATAAGCATTCCAATCCAATGTGATCCGTTTATCAGATTCCAACATCGTTGCTATTTTATCTATTCCATCAGAATCTCCAGCAGCAGCATATGCACTTAACCTGATCATGAGAGTGAACTGGTCAAAAATTACACCCTTACCCTCCATTTCATTCATCATGTTGTCCATTTTCTCCCCATTTCCTGTTTGATAATACATGTTCATCATGAAATTGTAGCACAACGGTGTACGAGCAAGCCCCATATCCCTTACTTTTTGCATAATGGCCTCAGCTTTCTCTACAGACTTCTCATTGGTATAGCAGTTGAGAAGAGATGAATAAATATAAAAGCCTTTAAATTGTTGTGGGATGCTATCGAGATACTTTTCAACTTCTTCTAGACCTTTAGTTTTAAAAATCAGATGAATTCGAAATCCAATATCAGAAGGTTCGGGGGTGAAAAATCTTTTGTCAGTCATCCAATAAGATACCTGTCGACAAAATTTAGAAGATCACTCAACATGCAACATTGATTGAATCATCTCAGTATGAAATAAAAGTGAGCAGCATGATCTTTTCACCTTAGACCACCTGACAAGTATGCAAAGGGCGAGAACTATATCACTTATTATTCGATAAATATTCACATGACAACACAAAGTTAATATTTGGTGGTTAAGTACACCATTGGCATCTAAAACACAAGGCCACAACGGAGTAGGGATCACCGATTAGTGCACAAAATCATGCACAACTTTGATATCTATCAAGAACATACACCAGTCTTTTCTTAATTGAAGAAATATTTATATTTCCAGGCTATTATTGTCGTCGTACCAGCAGAATGAAAAGACTAGGAACCTAAATAACGAAGACCCTGACTAGGACTCTAGGAATCAATAGAAAAACATTTATTCACAGTATCAGCATGCATAAACAGACTAATGAAGCACAGTGATGTATATATTATACAGTGGAGGCTTTCAGAGTATTATGCCTAAGCTATCGGAAAATCCTGAAAACAACCACAAGCACCACCTGGAAGATCCTAAGATGCACTTCTATAATCATGATTCCTACCAAAGTTTTTCTCTGGGACAACTCAGTAAGAAAAAAACTCGAATAGGAGAGCTTTCCAAAGGGTACAAACAACTATAAAATGAATAAATTAACAACACTATTTCGACCCCCAAACAAGTTAACAATATAAATCCTCTGTATCCAATTTCATTCTATCGAGAGGATTCATCACAATTAAACTATTCTTATGCTCATGGGTGGAGGTAAAAGCCCAGATAGCTTTTGCTCAAACAGTATATTTATATTCAGAAATTCATTAAAGATGTACATATGTTAAATTTAAAATCTAGTTATTACCACCTGAAGTCATAATCTATAACCCATAAAGTTGAAATCTTGGCTCAGCCTCTGTTAGTTATGTTATCGGTACTTGGGACCAGCTATGCTAAGCAGAGTTACAATGACCTAAACTTGTTCCATAAGAAAATTGTTAAGCATCAGCTAATTGACATTGGACCTTAATTAACAGAAATGATGGGAGTTACCCTTTACCCATTTGTTTTAAAAAAAAAAACACAAGAAATGGTCTAATCCATAACAAATTGGCTCAAATTCATAGAACAAATGCCAGCCTAAATTAAAACAGTGCGACTAATAGCAGAAGCAGAGTTAGAGTACAATGAACACGTGTAAAAAAATTGATCTTGGACCTAACTCAGCCCCAAAAGTTAACTCATGAGGGGAGGACTGCCCAAGTAAATATAAGGAGACCACCCATCCCTTTTTCATCTGACGTAGAACTCTTCAATACCCTATCTCACGCCCAGGACTGGACATCTGGAGCGTGGGTAATTTAATATGGGGGCCCAACATCGTCAAACAATAATTGAGATGCGCCATGCACTGATACCGTGTGAAAAATGAATCTTGGCCTTAACTTAACCGTAAAAGCTAGCTCACGAGGTGAGCATTGTCCAAGGACATATAAGGAGACCACATGCCCCTTTTTCATCCGATGTGGAACCCTTCAACAACATGAACCCACTAACTTTTGCGTACACCATGTATTTATAGTAAGAAATCCACTAGATATTTATAAATATTTGCCAGTAAACTCAATTATTATTATATAATGGTCAAAACACACCTAAAAGTATCACTCTTTTATGAGCTCCATACGTGAACTATGGGGTGTTTGCCTAAACTATCACCAACTATTTATCAAAACACACCTCAAAGCTGACTAGACCAAGTGTTTGAATACAATCACCAAAAGGCGCGTGACAACTTAATTTTCTCATAAAATTTTGTCCACGTGACAGCTGACACATTAATTTCGAGGCATGTTTTGATTAATAGTTGGTAATAATTCAGGTAAGAAATGCAAACACCTGATAGTTCAGATAGGAAACTCGCAAAAAAGTGATACTTAAAGTTGTGTTTTTGACCATTAACCCTATTATTAAATTGACATCGTCGTAGTAACTCATAAAGTTCAAATCTTGAATTGGTGTCTTACCAATACACAAGTGGAGATAAAATAAATGTTACCTCAAGGGCATGTTTGTATCTTCTGTAATATCATAATTCTTTGATCATACTGTGAAGTTCTTCTTTAACCACATGTTGGCATTTATGAATATTTGACAGTAAACTCAATTATTATTGCATATTAACTCGCTCGTTGCAGGTAAGAAATTCACTAGATATATATAAATATTTGACCGTAAACTCAATTATTATTGCATATTAACTCATAAAGTTCAAATCTTGAGTTGGCATATTACCAATACACACGTGGAGATAAAGTAAATGTTACCTAGATATTTATAAATATTTGACAGTAAACTCAATTACTATTGCATATTAACTCATAAAGTTCAAAGCTTGAATCGGTGTCTTACCAATACACATGTGGAGATAAAGTAAATGTTACCTAGATATTTATAAATATTTGACAGTAAACTCAATTACTATTGCATATTAACTCATAAAGTTCAAATCTTGAATCCGCGTCTTACCAATACACAAGTGGAGATAAAAGTAATGTTACCTCAAGGGCATGTTTGTATCTTCTGTAATATCTTAATTGTTTGATGATACTCTGAAGTTCTTCTTTAACAACATGTTTCCCTTCTTTGATCCATTCATCAAGTACAGGCACTATAGACTCATTTGGGTCACCTATGGGTGAAATTCTTCTGTACAGTGAGTTTCCATAGGTGGATCTGTAAAGATGATTACTTGGGGTCGAAACATAGAAACGGGTTAACACATTTCTGTGACCAGATATTGCATTTGATAGAAGCTTCATTAGGGTTTATAGTGAATTTTGAGGAAAGTGAAGCAGAAATGGGGCTTGGGGTTTAAGGGTTTTGGGGAAGAAAGCCACGAGGAAAAAGAGGAAAGACTATTTCTAAAATTAGATTTTTTAAATTTTAAAAATAAAAATTAATTATGTTTAATACTCCCTTCGCCATCTTTATTTGTCCACTTTTCTATTTTGGGATGTCCAACGGGACAACTTTTTGACCTTTATTTTTCTTTTATTTTTTATATTATTCTTTCTTCTACGTTTTTTATCTTTATTTTTTTTCTTTTCTCCTCTCAATTCTATTTTTTTTCTCCTTTTTATTTTTTATATTTTTCTCAACCTTTATTTTTTCGTTTATTTTTTGTTTTGTCTTTTTTTTCTTCGTTTTTTTTTTTCAATTTTTTTTTTTTTTTCTCTCAACTATTTTTTTAATTTTTTCTTTGATTTTTAATTTTTCTTTTCTCTTTTTTTTTTAATCATTTTTATCGACCTTTATTTTTTTTATGAGATGTTCTATAACTCTTGTTTTAGAGACAAGACTTAGCCCAAGGACTTCCAAACAACAAATTACGCCCCACGAATAAGACTTGACACTAGTACATTGTGTCTTGATTCATGAGATGTTTTATAACACTTGCCTCAGAGGCAAGACTTAGCCCAAGGACCTCTCAAAAAATACAAGTTACACTCCATGGGCAAGAGTTCACACTATTTCATTGTGTCTTAATTTATGAGATACTTTATAACTCTTGCCTTAGAGGAAAGACTTAGCTTAAGAATTTTCAAACAACAAATTATTCCCCACGAGCAAGACTTGACACTACCTCATTGTGTCTTGATTTATGAGACATTCTATAACTCTTGCCTTAGAGACAAGACTTAGCCAAGGACTTTAAAACAACAAGTTACGCCCCATGGACAAGAGTTGACACTACCACATTGTGCTTAATTTATGAGATGCTCTATAATGCTTGCTTAAGAGGCAAAACTTAGCCCAAAGACTTCCAAATAATAAGTTACGCCTCATGGGCAAGAGTTGACACTACCACATTGTGTCTTGATTTATGCGATGCTCTATAACTCTTGCCTTAGAGGCAAGACTTAGCTCAAAGACTTTCAAACAACAAGTTACGCCTCATTGGCAAGAGTTGACACTAACACATTGTCTCTTGATCATGAGATGCTCTATAACGTTTGTCTTAGAGGCAAGACTTAGCCCAAGGGCCTTCCAAAAAATAAGCTATGCCCCATGGGCGAGAGTTAACACTACTTCATTGTGTCTTAATTTATGAGATGCTCTATAACTCTTGCCTTAGAGGCAAGACTTAACTCAAGAAATTCCAAACAACAAGTTATGCCCCACGAGCAATACTTGACACTACCTCATTGTGTCTTGATTTATAGGATGTTCTATAATATTTGCCTTAGAGACAAGACTTGTTCCAAAGGACTTCCAAACAACAACGCACACCCTTAAATTTACTTCGATTTCAAAGAAAGAAGATCCTTTTTGCGGATTATCCAACTTTTTGTTCATTAGCAAAAAATAATAGAGGTTAAGAAAAAAGAAAAAAGAGAAAAGGAAAAAATAAAGATTAAAAAAAAGAAAAAAAGAGAAAAAAAATAAAAGTTGAGAAAAAAAAAGGAAAAAAAAATAAAATAAAAATAAAGGTTGAGAAAAAAGAACAAAAAAAAATAAAATAAAAATAAAGGTTGAGAAAAAAGAAAACGAGAATTAAAAAAATTTGAGAAAAAAGAAAAAAAAAGAAAAAATAAAAAAGATAAAAGAAAAAAAAAGAAAAAATAAAAAAGATAAAAGAAAAAGGAAAAAGGGAAATTAAAAGTTGAGAGACAAATGAACATGAAAAGTTGTGGTGTAGAGGGGCAAAAATGTATTTATTCTATACATAAAAATAAAGGAAGAGTATTTTTTTAAGACTTTTCTTATTGGGGGGAATTGAAAATCACTCATTTATGGGGACACTCCATGTAATTTCCTGATGTCCAACAATACTTGTCCAGTTTATAAAACCAATGGGTAATTTACTTGTTTCTACCCATTTTACCCTTAGCATTAAATACAATTCATTATCTAATACATTTCCCAAAGCATTAAATTTATTATATTCAAAGGGTAATATGATAAAATTACCCCTATCATTTACTACTTCTTAATTCTTGTGCTAATAGAAAAGTGGACAAGTAAAGATGGACGGAGGGAGTACTTGCTCTGTCCATCTTTACTTGTCCGTCATTGACTTAGCACAGGCCGAACCGGCCAGATTCACGAAAAAGTCAACCCGATCAATCCGAGTTCCAGGTTGGTTACCGGATTGGGGGGCCGGCTCCAATCGGGCTGGGTTCATTTGGATTTATTTAGGCCCACGTGGGCTCGACTTCTATCAAACCGAGTCAGTCCCATTTACATTAAAAAAAATATTTTTTTAAAACTTCATTAAATTTAATTTTTTAAGTAATCAATACTTATAAAAAATACCAACTTAAAGTTCCTGTTGAGCCGAGCCACACCGGTCTGATTAATCGATTCTGTATTTGATGAGACTTCATCAGTCCCGATCCACCAACACGCCAAATGAACTCTTGCAGGTTCAATTCGTTATATAACTCAACACAATTCTGATCTCTCTACGTGGCTCGATCTGGTTCAAGTGAAAATCGATACGGTCCGATTCAACTTCAAGTGAACCTAGCCCGTTAAACACCCGAAGATGAGGTTATAAAGGTGGAGATGAAGATAAGGTGTATTAAAGAATAAAGATACACAATTAACATGAAATGTTATTTGTCAAACTTGTTTTTCCTACATCTTTCATAAAATAAAAAAAAATCAAAATTTTTAATCAATCGAACACGAGAAAATTGAAAAAAAAAAACCTCCCCCCACCTCCCCCAAACAAACACACCCATGTATAAATTGGCACTAGGCAAACAAGAACCTCTTTTTGGTTTTAACTTTTAACCCGGGGGACGAGCGTGCAGGGATACCTCGAAGTAACTGTTCTTGTACTTGTCCCCCATTCCACCATTCATCTTCATCCCCCCCCCCACCCCCCACCCCCTACCCCCCACCCCACCCCAAACCCCAGAGACCCAATAAGGCAAAAAGGTCAGAGGGTTAAAATTTGAGCTTCCAAGCAAGGGGTGAAAGAGATGATTCCTCAGCAATGGGCACCGCCGTGTAACAATCAGTGCACCCATAAATACTCAGCTCTCATGCAAATTCCTTGTAATTATTACTCTCTCAATTTGCCCCCTTTTTTCTGTATATATGTGTAAATGGAACAATCTTGAAAAATTTACATCTTTATGCTAAATTTGCACACATTTGTATGTACTGTGTTTATGTGTAGATATTTTTCGTTAAATCTAAATGCATTACTCTTGTGTCTGAATTTTTTATGATAATCGTGGTGTCTAGACCAGCTTGCCCGCACCTTGACTAATTTCATGAAAAAATTACATCTTTATGCTAAATTTACACACATGGTATGTAACGGGGTATTCATGTTTCTCAACCCGTTTTATTAAATGTTGTTTCTGAATTTTTGGCTATGTTTAATTCATGCTGTCAAAGGTTTCACAGCAGAAATTGGAATGATCTCCCTTTTGTTTTGGTTTGGTTTGAGGGGAGGAGCAGTGGACATTGGTTCCCACACCCCGACTAATTTCACGGGTATTTGCAATTGAGACCTCATGGTTCTCCACCCATTTCATTAGGTGTTGTGTCTGAATATTTGACTATGTTTAGTTTATGCTGTCAAAAGCTTCACAACAGAAAGAGGAATAATCTCCCTTCTGTTTTGGTTTGAGGGGGAGGAGCAACATTAGTTATAGGATTTTGGGAATTTTATGTAAAGGTAGAATCTTTATGTTAGTTTTCCAAGTGGGTATGACTAATTATACAAAGGGAAGCTCGGTGCACTAAGTTCCCGCTACGCGCGAGGTCTGGGGAAGGACCGGACCACTAGGGTCTATTGTAAGCAATCTCATCCTGCATTTCTACAAGAGGTTGTTTCCACAAATTGTACAAGAAAGAATAAACTACAGATGAAGTCGGTGCCTTTAGAGCCTATAGTGGTCTTTCAAATTGGTTACATTGTTTATTAGCTACTGGTTCCAAATTAAGATGTTTTTACCAAAATTCATCTAAGCTACATTGACTATGAGAGTGTGAGGCGTTGCTTTTCAGGCTATGTAATTTGAGTACAACAACAACATGCCCAGTGTAATCCCACAAGTGGGGCCTGGGGTAGTATGTAATTTGAGTAACTGTTGAAATTGTGCAGCCGTTCAATATTTTATGCATGATATAGCATTATAGCTTGGTGTAGGTGCATTGCATTAGACTGTTTTCAACTGTGTCAGGCTATAGAAGGAAGAGGAAAGGAAGTATTAGTGCCTGTAGGAAAATTTTCAACTTGGTCTCATTAGGGTGTTATTTCTCTTCTATCCTAAATATACCTTGCAATCAAGTTTTGGTTGGTCTGTGTGTTTGATTTGATTTCCTGGACGTGCTGTTTAATTTGAATCTTTCTCATTTGTATTCGTCTCAATTCTTACCAAGCCTATTCTACCTTTATAGAACGAGAACTCTGGACACTGCTGTCCAGTTTAACATCATAATCCATTTTCTTGTTTGGCATAACTTAATACTGTGTGTGGTTTGTTTTTTGGGCATGCTATTTAATTTCTCATTTCTGTATTCCTTCCAACTCTTAAAACAAGCCTATTCTACCTTTATAGACGGGGAACTCAGAATACTGCTGGCCAGTTTAACATCATAATCCATTTTCTTGTTTGGCGTACCTTATTACTTCAATGAAGTGAATTCCAAGTGTGTTTGGCTGGATTTTTGTGGTGTGCTGTTTAATTTGAATCCTTCTGATTTGTGTTCCTTCCAACTCTTACCAAACCTTTTCTACCTTTATTGACTGGAAACTCAGACTACTGCTGGCCGGTTTACCATCATAATTCATTTGCTTGTTTGTTGTAACTTGTTACTTACAATGAAGTGAATTGAAGCATTCCCTTTTGCACAATTCATGGTTAGCTTACTGAATTTTTAAGTGATAAGATTTTGAGCCAATCTAGCTACTTTGAATAACCAATAACTATTCAGGGTAGATCTACATTGCTTTCTTTTATAGTTTGTCAAAATTGTAGAAACTTCTTCCTATAGTTTCTAAAACTCGAGATTTCTCTGAGATATGGAAAATCAGTATATCAGATTCGTCATCACATAAATTTAAGGATTCGGAGGTATGGATCCGATTGTGGATACTGGTGCTGGGATACGGCTAAAAGTATATAAATGTAATATATACGATAATTAGTTATTTAAGAATGGTGAAAATTAACTTATATATGATTAACAAGGTAATTTAAATCCATATTGTTTATTAAGTAAAATGAAAAATGAGTATTGCATATTTATAAGGTGATACAAATGTAGTATTAATTTATCTTAGGATTAGGGGATATGGTAGGAGTATGAGTTCATGCGTTTGGATATAACCAATAAATGCATATTACGACGTATAAAAGTTTATATTTTG
Source organism: Jaltomata sinuosa (assembly GCA_003996215.1). Classification (NCBI taxonomy): domain Eukaryota; kingdom Viridiplantae; phylum Streptophyta; class Magnoliopsida; order Solanales; family Solanaceae; genus Jaltomata; species Jaltomata sinuosa. The sequence goes on from QJPP01000200.1 coordinate 312,663, forward strand.
ACAATTGATTGAATTTATTAAATTAGAGCTAGTATAGTTGGATTCGTTTTAAACACTTGTTGTAGTACTTTATGTCTATATATGTATGACATAAGCCCATACTTAAACCAAATACCCGATCAACATATACTTCTTGGCCATAGGTGCAGTCAAAGTACCCAAGTTAGGTTGACCAAATCGGATGTGTATCCCACACCAACACCCACACCTATGTCGTGTCGACAAGGGTGCAACAAGGAGTTTGAAGAGTCCGAGCAAGATAGCCTATAACTATGGACAATAAGAAGGAATTTACTTCTATTTTCCTAGCGATAATTTATTTGATCAACTACAATTAGACCTCTCTATAACAACCACCCACTATAACATCATCTCACTATAACAACCAATGTTTCCTTAGAATCAATTTTGTATCTTATATTTTACCTCTTTATAACAGTTCTTTTTTTGCCTATAACAACCACCATGAATACAATATAACACTCTTGTAAAATTACTCCTCTATAACAACCTTACTCAAATATTAACTGCTTTTACTATTTCCAACTTTTGTTGCTTGTCATTTATTCTCATTATAAAAAAACACTAGTACTGATTTATTGCCCTACAGTCACATATAGAAATAGAATCTCTAAGATAACAATAACAAGTCTAGTATATTGGACGGATGTTTTACTTTTAATATACCACTTTTGACAAAGAATATAACATTGATACATACTTCGGTAATTAAAAAATTTTGCATTGGGAGATGTGCACATATTTATATTCCATTTAAACAAAAGTTTTCCATCTTGTAAGTGTCAACTTGATTTATTAATTGTATTAGCTTTCTTTAATTCTTAATTAGTGAAATTTAAGTAATTTGCAAAAATCTTTTATAACATTAAAAAATAAAAAAGAATACTTTTTGGAGATTTTTTTGTCTATAACAGGCAAATAAGATTTACATGTCAAATGTTGCTATATGTGTATAAATAACCCATCGGTATAAAAGCTGAAAAGAATTCCGGAACAAACGAGGTTGTTATAGAGAGGTTTGACTGTGTTTTTGATTGGTCTGTTCTCTATGTTAAAGACTTAAAGTTGTCACTGCAAGCGAAGATCATCATAGTATCTTAAGCACTTCTGACAGCAGACAATCCCTATGGTTCTGGCATGCCAAAACTGCAGATGTAAGAATATATTGCTGTGAATGGATAAGATGCGTTAGCAGTTCCTTATACAAGTATCCAAATCTCTCTTTTTATGACCTTGAGTGGGCCTGTTATATTTTCGATCCTTATGTGACCTTTAAAACAATGGTTGAAAGTTCTGAATCAATGCTAGTTGGACAAAATATATACCTACTTGGAATTTGCTCTCCTATGGAAGTATGACGTGTCATAGACATCATCAGATATGGAATTAATAGCTTGATAATTCAACCGACCGATTGTAAGTGTGTTGTCATAAATGTGATAATGGTACCATGGAGTTGATGAAAAGGGAGGGCAGAGATACAAAAGGGGCGCAGCTAATAAAGACCTAGTAAAATAACAACATCACTTTCCCGCCTTTTTAGCTCGCTATCTTTTGTGTTCACTCTTTTTAACTTAGTCCGAAGCAATTCCGTAAAATATAATATCCTTGACAAGATATAATACCGATTTAATTTTATTTCAAATGTTCTAGTGTTGATTTCTTCTTGTAGTAGTTTGTTCTTGGCATGAATTTAGCTCAGATATATCTCAATTTTGTGATGTCTGAATTTTTGAAGGGAGAGTCTTTTGCAAAAAAGGATGTGATGCTGATGGAGAGACGTGGGATGAATGTAAGTTCCAATCTTCCATATTTGTTGGTTTCTGAAATAACCCTGGTGAATATTTCAGTTGCTTGCTCTCTTTACCTTGCTGTCTGATCATTGTGCTGAGGAACTGTGCTGCTTGTAGAAAACTTGCATATGGAAGAGATCCTTACACTGGTGAATAGCAATTTATTATATTCCACAAGATAATATGTTATTATGGGTGACAGCCTAGGACTTTCTAGTTTATGAACAGGAGAAAACCATGCCTTCACTTTGTAAAATGTCCATATAGTTGCTCTCTTATATCGCCAGCTTAAGTTATTTAACCTTGAGAAGGATGGCATGACATTCATCATTCCCCAAATTCGGGGAATGTCCATAATGTTGCTCTCCTTTCAGAGTTCAACTTTAATTATTTAATCTTGAGACATTGCACTTATATGTAACTAATGCTTAGGAAATGTCTTATTTTTGAAACTTGAAACCTCTATGAGGCTTATCTACTGATCTATGAGCTACAGTAGAGGAATAAATAGCTATATGCAGGTTTGTCAGAATGTGAGGAGATATGCTATAAAAATCCAGTTCTGAAGGATCAACAGTGGAGTGCTTACATTGATCGATCCCCTGGTGCCGCCAGCTGCTCTGAGGTCTCTCAACCTTTCTTATTGTTTTCAATTGGTTGTTCTTTTACAGTTCTGAAAATGTGATGTTTCTTAGTTCTTACAAGGTCATTTGCTTCACCAAGAATTTTGTCAATTGTAGTTCAAATTCAATTTTTCGTTCTGTTGAAGGTCTGGATTGAAAGTCAACACTCTCAATAGTATTCGTCATGATCTTTTTTTTAATAACCGTGGTGTCTGGGATAGCTTGCTCTATTCTTCATAATCTTACAATGTCATATATGAAGTTTCATAGTACCTCACTGATTGTCCTTTGCAAGCTGAGGTTTTTGTTTTCTTCCGGTTACAAATGATGGATATTCCCTGTTGAATTATTTCTTGGTACATTTCTACAGCTGATGTTGCTCAGTTACCAAATTGTAAGTAGTAAAGAGAGTTTCTACAAATATATTTTTTTGATGAAGAGTAAAGAGTTTTTATATTAGAACAGACAAAATGGCAAGGTTGTGGTCTTTGAGTTGCTAAAAAATCAAGGGAGCTTCTAGAGCAGTTATGCCTGCTTTTTGCTTCATATGTTAATATAATTGTTCATGACTTCACCAAAATGATACAAGTGTTCATGTTTCCTTGGACCAATATCTTGAATATTTCATTATAAGGTTTGGTATTGGGGGGCTTAGATATCCCTTTTAAAGTGGCAGTAAGTACTAGTTCTTGAGTCAACTTAAAAGTAACTTTTTCATGTCATTTAGATACCTATATCTAGTATGATCAATCATCATTTTTGTTAGCTGACTTGACTTGTTGTATGGGACTTCAGCAGTATGTGCTTCTCACCTTGTTCTTGAGGCAGCCCGGTGCACTAAAGCTCCCGCTATGCGCAGGGTCCGGGGAAGGGCCCGACTACAAGGGTCTATTGTACGCAGCCTTACCTTGCATTTTCTGCCAGAGGCTGTTTCCAAGGCTTGAACCCGTGACCTTCTTGAGGGAATAATAAATATGTGCATATATTTATGAACATTTTGAGTAGTAGTGGAAACTGTATATTGTATTGAACATCACAATGAGTAAATACATGTCGGCAGGGACCACCTTTCCGAGAGTAGTCCTTGCATTAGGAGACTTGTGCTAATCCAAAATACTAACAAACTTATCTAATGGAAAGATAACTCTTGAAGCCTATCTAGATAATAATCTAATCTAAAACACAAAAGATAAATATAAAATAATTTTAGTGGATAAGAGCCTATGCTTCCAATGTCAATCAAAGGAAAAGACGCGGTATTCCAACCGATGATTGGGTATAGGTACATTTGAGAAAGGAGAGATTTTGTATCCAAAAGGAAGAAAAAGCATGATTCAAGGGGCGGTGGGCCATTTCAAGTGGTTGCAAGGATTGATGACAATGCCTACAAGCTTGATTTGTCGGGTGAGTATGGTGTTGGTGCTACCTTTTATTGTTTTCGTTTTATCTTCAAGAGGGAAGAGATGGTGCATATCTAGAAGATAACCCAAGTCAAGTGAATCCTTAAAGGAGACCATTTACGAGGATCTAAGATAAGAAATTACATGAATTCCAAGGCTTAACTCAAAGGATCTTGTATCATGACTTCGAAGACTACGAGGGAATCAAATAAGCAAATCCAAGGCCAATTATTCTTCTTGTATCAGAGGGATCTTGTATCAAGACCTCTTGTTTAGGTCATTTTCCTTAGAGGCTAACTATTAAGGGTGGGAAGAAATGGACTTTGGGCCTAATTCAACTCCAAAAAGGTTGGCGGCTCATGAGGTAATGTTTGCCAAGACAATATAAAGAGAAACACAACCCATCCCTCAACCAATGTAGAACCCTTAACAAGGGACATTTTTGTACTTTTGGCTCTTGAGTTTTCAATTTCTTTTAAAACTGGTAACTTTGTGTATTTGTATAAATGATCAAAACAAAACAGTACATAGGTTGTACTGAGAATACACAAAAAACTCTAAGAAACTGAAGCTATTCTAACCTTCTTGAGTTGTCATTACTCATAACTATAAATACTGTTCTTATTTGTGTTCTTTCTTTTTAGAATGATATTAGATGAAGAAAACCCTCGCTGGAGCTTAGAGTTTCTTAGTTCTAACTTAAAGTCTTTGTTAATGTAAGATTATGTTAGTTTGTTTCTTTTAGGTATTGTAATAGTTAGAATTTCAATACTCTTTTGATTCCCTTGAGAATTGATTCTCCGTTGAAGTTGGTTGTTCTGCACTGGTTTCTCCTCTTTTTGTATTTTAACTTCCAAATTTGCATCATAAGAAAGGCGCATATTGTTTCGACTCAGAACAGGAACTTGTTGAAATAAAGGCCTTAACGGGTCTGCTCTTTACTTTCCATTTTCATCTAGTGAGTTAGCCTCTTAAGCTCATTGTGCAAACAATTTATTAGTGAAGAGTTTTTGAGAATGATTTCTTACCATTGTTCGGATGTGCACAAAGAGGTCTCCAGAGAAAAAGGACTGGATTCTTATTCAAAGAGGAAAGGATTTCTTCCATCATTAGTGGAATTCCGTATTATCTGTTTGTGGAGTATATTTTCAAATAAAAATGTGAATTGCATAAACCTCTTTCCTTTTGGCACATCAGTGACATGTAATCTTCTTTACTGCATGCAGGAATGCTTTCATGCCTGTGTAGCTGGCTGTGGATACAAGGTCAGTTTGTGTTATTGACATAATCTTGGGAGTTAATTTTCTAAGTAGTCGCACTAAGTGAACTGTCAAAGTAATTGTAAAAGAAATTAAACTGGAGCGAGATACTCACGTGTGGATACCATAAGATCTTGTAACTCTTGTGCTAACAAGGAATAACCTGCTATCGTGACCAGTGATCAACAATAAAATTGTTGTAACTTCTCAAATAAAACACTGAAAAGATAGTAAAAGCATGGATATGGTGAAGTGTGGTTATGGAAAGAGGATCTAAGTGAAAGTAGCACCTCACGCTTACTCTGTGCTGCCCCTCTGTTTGTGAGGGCTTAGGAAGAAATAAATAAGTACAAGAAAAGCAAATATAAATTCTTAAAGCAACTTTATTTGGACATAATTACGGGTGTTGGGTATAGATATGATTTGACATGGGTACTTTATATTTTGAGTATTTGAAGAATGCATATCAAATATTCATACCGCTGTTATGTACATCTAGATGAATGAAGAATCTGTGTTGTAAACTAGTTCACCACCGATTTGATCCACTTATTTTGAATAAATGCTTGTTTGTTTCATCTGCAACTGTGCTGGTATATTATGCTGCAAAGCATGTTTCTTGCGTTTCTCTACTGTGCATTGCTCACCATATACATTTCTAGTTTCCTGTTCAATGACTTTGTTTTTTTTTTTGAGACAAAGGTAACGTTTCAATGACTTTGTTGTTGCCATATAGATTCTTAAAGAAACTTTATGTATACACAAGTATGGGTGTTGGGTATGAATATCATTTGACAAGATACTTTTTTTTAGTATTTGAAGAATGCATATCAAAAATTCATACCGATGTTATAGGTACATCTAGGTGAATGAAGAATCCACGTAAACTAGTTCACCAGTCAATTTTTAATTCAATTAGTTCGATTGCATGCTTGATCATTCATCTGCAACCATGCTAGCATTTTATGCTGCATTGCATGTTATTATGTTCCTCTACAATGCAATGCTTGCCACATACATTTCTAGTTTCTTAGACGGCTGTTGTTGGTTGTTCAGTTTGATGTTCCTTCCCAAAAAGTCGATCAAATCCATCCAAGCAAGCCTCCGCAGCCTCCTCCCAAAGAGAAGCCGGTCACACCTGCTGTGAAAAGAATACTACCCCGGGAATCCAACCAAACCATTGAGGACATACCTGGGACATCCGCGTAGCAGCAACGGATCTAACAGTTTAGACAACTTGGAATGCATTTATTCTGCTAGGATTACTAGCACAAGTCTAAATTTTATCACAACATGTCAAGGCAGTAGTAATTTAGGCTCTTTTGGAAACCTTTTGAGAGTTCACTGGAAAGTTGGCAAGTTTTTTTTTTCCAAACTAACAAGCAATCATAGACAAGTGTTTGATATTATCATGAGAAGAACTTTGTATACAACTTACTTTAAAATGTAGTCTCATTACACCATGCGTTCAAGTATGTAAGTGCTTAAGGGAGCATTATTTTTATTACCAGAACTCTACAGATTGCTGTTGGTTGTCTACATTACTTCAGATTTATGGTACTATTTTCAAATGTTTGCAATTTAGGTATATATATAACAACAAACGACATATTTAGTGTAATCCGACAAGGTGTGGGGAGGGCAGGATTCTCTGTGGGGGCAGAGGTTATTTTCGATTAAAGAAAATTATAAGCTCCAACTAGTTGTGGAACTCCCACTAATCAATGAACATCTTCCCTTTTGCAATTCTGCCAAAGGTTATACTGCACTTCTTGGTTTCTGAAATATTTAAAAATATTGATTTTGATCCTTTTTATATTTGGTTAAGCACATTTAACTATCGATCAGTAAAAATGTGCGCGCTTGATCGTTGTGTGTGTGAATTTTCACTAATAGTTATATAATTATTCATTATGTTAAATTTGTATCGTTACTTTATATTTTAGTGTAATATAGTTTTTAAAAACATTCAAAACATAACAAGTATCATATATAGAAGGAAAAATACACATTTTAATTAATTCAAGCAATAACTTGCTTAATGAAATATCACAAGAACCAAGTGCAATTATCCCAAAAGTTTAATACAGACAGTATACAATGCATGGCTATAATAAGTAATTTAATCTTTCCCCAAAGATCATAGAGACAATGTTCCTTGTCTGTGCCTAGTTGACATGGATTCGTGCCAAAAAATTTGACTTTGAGGGTAAAACGCTTCCTATCATAGCCAGTGTTTCCTTTAGGGTAAAACATGCTGACAACTCACGTTTGATTCCTATCTTCAGGAGCATGATTCCATATCCAGGGCAATGCATCAATACAATCCATTAGGGTTCTTAGCGTTTGATTTCGAAATTTGACAATTTTATTCTCAAATTTCGCCTATCTTTAATTTTTTGTCTTTAATATTCATATTTTCGTCTCTGCACAGGTATCATGAAAAATACTCTATCCCAATTTAAGTGTTCTACTTTTCTTTTCGGTCTATCCCAAGAAGATTGTCTCTTTCTATATTTAGTAAGTTGACGATTCAAACACCACACATGACAATCTCCTTCACCTTGTAGAGTTCTATCACAAATTTAGCATCATTTACAAAATTCCATATACACCAAAAATGAAATAAAACTAAACATTTCATCTTGATCTTCCTAATAGAGTTTCCTTTATCTTGATCTTCATGTTTTAGTCTACATTTTTTTTTAAAAAAAATGACCCATTTCTAAAATTGAGAATCTTTTAACTTTAGATACAAAAATGTTATCACACGTTTAATATCGCAGGTTCTAAATATATTACTACTTTCTTTAATCAAACTCCGTGTCGAATCAAACACAGGCACATAAAGTGTAATTTGGGGAGTATAAGCAAGCAAACTCTTCAGTGGTGCACACCCTATTATTCTTGTGAATGTTTTGCCATCTTTTCTATGAATATAAGATGATTGTTCCTATTTCCCAATAAGACTCTAGGCCATCTTTTTTCCCCTTTAAGACTAAAAGAGGCAGCCCGATGCACTAAAGCTTCTGCTATGCACATGGTTCGGGGAAAGTCCCGACCATAAGGGTATATTGTACACAGCCTTACCTTGCATTTATGCAAGAGATTGTTTCCAAAGCTTGAACCCGTGATCTCCTGGTCACATGGCAACGAACTTTATCAACTACTCCAAGGCTCCCCTTCCTTCCCCTTTTAAGACTACATGCAGTAAAACAAACATGGAAATTACCATAACTAAAGAATTTATACAAGATTAATTGATGAACTTAGTCACTGCTACATCAACTCTATTGCACATGAGGCCAGAACTCTATTACATTGTTACAAAAGAACCAAGAGTCAAAATAGATAAGAAACATCACATAGTAATACTGAAAGAATCAACAAAGAATAGAGAGGACTATCACTGCACCTATTCGGACTTGTTTGCCTTCGTCGACAACTTTCTCTTCATTCTGCTGAAAGGTCCAACTGTTCGATCCATTATGTACATGTAGATTACCTGGCTCCATGATTTGTAAGAATCTAAGTTTTCGTAGTATTCTGGTGCAATCTCCTTCACCTTGTAGAGCTTGCTTCCGGGAATTCTTGGAAAATCATGGTGCTCGTTGTGGTATCCTACACTCCAAGTCATAAGGTTAAGGGGACCGTAGTAGGAGTATGTCTCCTGCTCGGGCTTGAAGACATAATGCTCGGAGATGAAGTGACCAGCCATTGGGTGCATCCCGCCCCCAACAAAGGTGGACAGGATCAGATAAGCGAGTGATTTCCAGCCCCAGAAGTAAGCCATAGCTCCGTCAAGGGATAGCTGGACAGTAAAATTAACGAACTCCCACACACCAGGTGGTTTAGGTTTGAGAAAAAGAGGCCTGAAAGCGTAAAAGAAAAGTTGGAGAATGACCCATATAGATTTTGCAAGAACATTTTTGACGACATGTGCTTCAGTGTGGCTCGGGATGTCCATATCAATTCCATCAACTCCTTGGAAGCGATGGTGCTCGAGGTGATACTTTTGGAAGGTAACAGACATGGGCACACCAACGGGAAGGTTGGCGAAAATTCCAAGCCAACGGTTGTAGACTGGAGTAGAGAAAGCGAGGTTGTGACTTAGTTCATGAATGGCCAGGAAGAGATTGTGGTTCAGAAAAGAGCCAAAAAAGTACGCGACTATCAATATCTTCAGCCAAGTTGCATCATGGAGGAAAGTTGCAGTCCAAAGCTGAAGCGAAACAACTCCTGATATCTGCAGGAGCAGAAGTTTGTGATCAGTAAAACAAACATCTGAGAGACGGAGAAATTCTATTAGTCTTCAAGATTACAAACAACTTCATGCATAGTTGACAGATTCAATAACTAGTAATTTCAGCAATAACATCTACTGTTGTCCTACCAACGAATCTAGTTAAGACATCTAATTGCATACACATGAATGAGTAAATGGTTAAGACATGACCAAGCCAAAGTTACAGGAATTTTCTGTTGTCACCATCGTTTAAGCTGTCTAAGAAAAGACATCTGGAACAGAACATAATATAATCATATAACATTATCAATCAAAATATTGGACTTTGAAGACAAGGGATTTGATCATACCATTGTTTAAATGAGCTAAAGTGTCTAAAGCAAGAAAAGGTGCATCTATTAAAAGGATGGATGCTGATCTGAATGCATTAACAGTCACAAAATTGATGATGCAGTCATGATTTCTCTTTATCCACTTCTGGTGTTAGGGGAAACCAGGGGGAAAGAAAGGAGAGGGACTCGGGAAATAAATCAAAGACCATATCCAGATTTTATTTTAAACCGAATCTCTTGGAATAAATTTCAACTGAGTATATGACTAGTCTAATGTTCCATATTGTGTAGGTCAATTCTTTACTAGCAAAGCAACTAATCTCTTCTAAAACTATGAAAATGACACCAGAAAATCAAGGAAAACGAGATAGGTATGGCCAACAAGTATGGCAATCATTTGTAGAAAAAGATTCACATATGAGCAATACAAAGAAGAGTTTAACAAAAAGAACTCAATCCTGATAAAGGCAACATTCTTCTTCTTTTTAAGTAAAAGAGTAAAAAGAGAGGATACTAAATCACCTTTACAGAAAACTTAAAAGAGTAAAAAGAGAGGATACTAAATCACCTTTACAGAACACTTAAAAGTTCGAAATATGAAACACTACTATGTGTTTCTTTGTTTTATTTATTTTGGGTTTCCATCCGGTGTTCAGTAACAGCATTAGAACCCAACTAGATCCGGATTCGCGCCCCGAAATCCCCAATGTGGAATAGAATGCTCCCTAACAAAGGCAATTCACATACCCGGAGCTCAAACCCAAGACCTCTAGGCTCAAACACTACTATGAGTTTCACAATTGAATTATCTGATTCAGGAAGCAAAGTCCTTCAAAGGGAAAAGCTTAAAGGATTCCAATTCACATAGATTTACCCCTAAATCTTGAAAATAATGCCTAATCCAAGTAAAAAGATAAAACCCACAATTCTATTTAGCAAATATCCTTAGAAAACACAATGAAGCATACACAAATACATTTCAAAAAAGAAATAAAAAGACATCAAATGAAAACCCAAAACCAATAATACTATAAAGGGGTTGTTTGGTACACTGGATAAGGTGCGATATCCCAAGATTAAGATTGGGATTAAAATTATACTTTATTTGGTTATCCCAACTTTAATCTGGGATATCCCACCTTATCCCATCCAACTTGGTATTATCTTATCCTACTTCCCAGGTGGGGATAAATTACTCCCAAAATTCTAATCCCAGGACTATAACTTCGAGATAATTTAGTCTTCTAACCAAATGACCCATAAAGATTCAACTTTTAACCCGCCCCCCAACATCAACATTATCCCACCTGTTAGTCCCATAATTGTAATCTCGAGACTATAATCCCGAGATAATTTAGTGCGCAAAACAAATGACCCCCAAAGATTCAATCTTTAACCCCCCAACATCAACATTATCCCACCTGTTAGTCCCATAATTGTAATCTCAGGACTATAATCCCGAGATAATTTAGTCCGCTAACCAAATGACCCCTAAAGATTCAATTTTTAACACCCCCAACATCACCATTATCCCATCCAAATTGGTATTATTAGTCCCAAAATTGTAACCCCAGGACTATAATCTCGAGATAATTTAGTCTGCAAACCAAATGACCCTCCAAAGATTCAATCTTTAACCTCCCAACATCAACATTATACCAGATCTAAGAACAACCCACAAAGCAAAAACCAAAAACATAGCAAATTCATATATTAATTACCTTGAGAAAAGCAAAAGGGTCAGGGCCAAAAAGTTGTTTGATTTGAGGGTACTGAGAGAGGATCTGTCTTCTACGAGAAGCATGAGGTTCATCTGTGTATGACCAAAAGAAATCATTAGCCATTCTTACTCCTTCTTCCTCCTCTCTCGTTTCCCCTTCAAATCCCATTTCTCCTTTTCTCTCTCTCTCTCTTTGTGTTTCTGTTTTTTTGTGTGAGATATTTTCTTGATTTCTGTTCTTTGTACAGCTTGAACAGCTAAATTAGCGGGTTGTTTTAGATTTAAATTTATATATTTAATAATAATATAATAATTAGAGTTGAATTAAATAATGAAAATTTTGTAAAATTGGGCCTGCAAACGCGAGTGAGATGATTGAGATTCTTTCACTCTTGACCAACAATTTCAAATTCGAGTTCTTAAGAATTAGAAAATTTCTATTGAGAGCTTTATATTTAAAAATGAGCCTTGTAATTCATGAATTCATATTTTTAATCAAACTCCAAATATAAATATCGATCACATAGTAAAAAACCAAAAAGATAATAATTAAATATTGACAATTGGGAAAGGTCCCACAAAGGATCATACACATGGAGCATGTTGATTCTGTTGATGGCAATTGCACAAATGGACTCTTTTACTCCACTATCCATGTTACCCCGCAAATGGTTGGAAACAAGTTATTCCATGATTAATTATTTTAAAATTAATTATTTTGAGATAAGTTATTTTACTATATATATGTGATAACTTATCTCATCACTATTTTATAAATGATTGGATAAATTATTCCAAATCTGACAATCAAACAAGACATCAAAATTTTATTCATGGACTATTTTTTTACCCCAAGACTATTTATTTTTATTACTCACATCAAATGATCTCTAACTATATTAAAGGCCGGGTGAAAATTGTTTACACCCCTTAACTTTGCTTTAAAAAATAAACACCCTCCTCAACTTTGAACAATAACTGTTCTCCCCCCTTTATCCCATGCAATGTCCAATTTATCCTTAATTTTTTCAATCTTTCATTTATGTAATATATTTATTTATTAGCCTAGGTATTTATTATTTTTATTTAAAATCATTAACATTATTGGTAAAATAATTCTTTTATAAGCTAATCACAAAATCTAATGCTATTTTTTATGATTGGTGTTTTTATATTATATGCATTAAGTATATATGTATATATGTAATTATGCATATAGATGCATGTTTTAATTCTCTTTTTTTTTTCTAATATCTATATAGATAAATGAGTTTTGGGTAGGGGTGTGCAAAAGCCGATTTAATCGATAAATCGAATCGGAAAAAATGTTATTGATTTATGGGTATCGAGTTTTGGGTAAACGATTTTTAAACAGTTTTATAAAAAAAATTATTGGGCTATCGGTTTGATTTTCGATTTTAAGATTTTAGTTAATGGTTAAATCGATAACCCAATAAGATTATGTTAAAATTAGATTTTATCCTTAATCATATAGTAGTGGATTTAGATTTTAAATACATACCCCTATTATTTTTGCATTTTATAGTAGTTATCTTAGTAGTGTTATTTTTTTTTTCTAAAGTCGTCGACTTGGTGAGATTCTACCCATTGGTGTAAAATTATAAACTGGCCTTGTTCTTCATTTGGGAGATTTCTACCGTTGCTACTGCATTCAAGTTTTCTACTTAATCAGAATGAAAACAAGTTTGTTTTAGTAATAACATATTTGAATTTGCTTCTGCTTGTAATTTGTGCAGACTTTTATGCATGAAGGTAGTGTATGAGAAAGGATCCCCTCCATTACTATTTTATCCATTATTCCTCAATAGTGCATTAGATGTAGGCCACGTGTACACGATAAATATTAAAGGTTAGGATCATTTTCTTTGTTATTTAATTAAAAAATAATACTCTTATACTAAATAATATTGAACCCAAAGTATTTATATGTATTAATACTCCTTCAAACTTATTTATATTTTATTGAATATTTTTTAATTATTGTTTAAAAAAATAAAAAAATATTGTGAATTATTAGATTCTGAAAATTAGTTTCATTATTCACATAAGAAAATAACATTTAAATCCACTTCTATGAAAAAAGAAATATATATGGAGTTAAAACAAATAAAAAATTTCTTGAAGGACTATTAACAAAACAACTTAAGCTTTTATGGTTATAAATAATTTACTTTAGGTTTAAAAATATTATTTAGTGTAAGAATAAATAAATAAATAAATCTTTGAAGAAGTATCAAAGAAAATGATCCTAACCTTTAATATTTATCTTGTACACGTGGCCTACATCCAATGCATCATAGAGAAATAATGGACAAAATAGTAATGGAGGGGATCCTTTCCCGTAGTGTATATATGAATAGATGAAAATAAAAGAAAGCAAAAAAATATAGAGGAGCATCTTTTATCAGTTAAACCAAAAACTGAATTATGAAGGACCAAAAACCGATTAACCAAAAATCGATAACAATATCTTATTGGTTTGGTTATTGATTTAGCATTTTCACAAACTAAAAACTGATAAATCGAACCATTAATATAAAAAATCAAACCGAATCGACCGATGCGCACCCCTAGTTTTGGGTGTCAATAATAAAATATTTTTTAAATTATAATTTAAAAATTATTATCAATAATTATTTAATTTGTTATAAATATACCTCATTTTTATTAATTATTTTTGTTTTACGTACATTGAAATATATTTATAAAGTTATAATTACCTGTTATTTTTACTTGTATAAATAACTATTAGAGTTTTGTTATTAACAAATTTAATTTTTATTTTTCTCATTTATAACATTATAGAACGTTACATACTCAATTAGTATTTCTCATTTTTCTAAAAAGTTATATTTAATTTTTCATCGAAAATATGTTATATAGATTTTGAAAAATAAAAATTATGATTATAAAGAAGTTTTTCTTAAAAAAAAAGATATAAAGGTTGATAATACAAAGGTAAAATAGGCATTTTGAAAAGTCAGTTAGGATAAAAGGGGGAGAATGATTATTGTTCAAAGTTGAGGGAGGTATTTGATTTTTAAAGCAAAGTTAGAGGGTGTAAATGATTTTCATCCATTAAAGGCCTAATTCATAATCGACCCTTTAAACTTGTCAGAATACTTCAGTAGACATTCGAATTAATCCATATTTCAATTGATTATCTCAACTCTTAATAAAGTGCTCAAATTACACTTTTAATTCAAATTTTAAATATTTTTTTACATGTGTTCTCATTCTTCTATTAAGTAGTTAAGTTAACCACGTAATATTTGTCACCAGTGGCGGAGCCACCCTTTGGCCAGGAGGTTCATCCGAACCCCCTTCGGCAGAAAATTATACTACTTATACACGATTAAAATTATTTTTTATGTATATATAGTAGATGTTGAACCCCCTTCCACTAGTTCGTGTGTTTATATTTTTAGATTTTGAACTCCCTTAATGAAAATTCTGACTCCGCCTCTGTTTGTCACTTCCTTCCATTGTACTCATTTGACTCAATAAGCCCTAAAACCTCATATATTTTGATGTTGATATGCATAATTAAAAAGAAAATGACACATTTTATTCAATTAACATAACTCTCCTAATAGACAAATGGAACCACGCGCAATTTTTTTTCTTACAAAATTTAAATCGAAAGTGTTCAAGTGAAATACTTTATTAGTATTTCAAGTGTTCAATTGAAACAAGACTTAGTTTGAATGTCTAAATAAAATATTTTGACAAATTTAAGAAACTAGCTATGTATTAAGCCTATATTAAAAATACATTTTTACATAAACCTTTTATTTTTAGCATATCAAGAGAAAGAATAATATTCTTTTATACTATTTTTACACACACTATCAAATGACCCCTAATACTAAATATCACTTCATTTGAGTATTATAATAACAAAATACTTATGTAAATCATTATTTTTTAAGAGGCTTGCAAAGTTCAAGCAAGTAAAAGTAAACTAAAGGAATAATTCAATAAGTTGATGAATTTGTCTGAAAGAAAAGGTCAATCATCCCATTATCATTATTTTAAAGGGGAAATTTAGTCTATTGAGCTAATAGGAATAGAATTTAACAGCAGAATTTAAAGAAAGGTAAGCAAGACGTAGGGTGCATAGTCTCTTTTTTTTTAGGTTGGGTGGGGGGGTGTTAATGACAAGATTACCAATTGAGTTTTGATTATTATACACTCAAAAGTAAAATAACTTAATCAAGATTACCAAGAGTAGTAATGTCAAATGTACAGACATGTACAGATCAGGAGATGAGAGAATTATAGAGCTCTTTTTAGCTAAGGTAACTTAGCTTCTCAACCGAACTTAGTAGCTTTAGTTCAAACCCTGTATTTGTATTAAGATATGCACTACATATGTACATAAATTAAATTTACGACTGGTTAACTTAACATCAGAGGTTGCTATCCTAGAATTTAGATAGAACGCATAAAGTTCAAATCTTGGCTCCGCCTCGGTAGGCGCCCAATACTACAGGCTGGGTTTCTTCTAATCACAAGGTAGTGGAAAAGGAACCACCTTCATATCTAATAATCCAGCATCACCAAATCCAATACCATAACCAATTTCAACAAGATAACCAATAGGCCATTGCTGCTCTACCTTAGATGAGTATCATCATATGTGTCGAAAACATTATCCGGCACGATCAAAGGTAACTTCTCTATATACATGAACAACCTTCTTAGATTCTCTCTTGTAATTGTTGCCATGTCCACCGCATCTTTGCTGTCCATATATACCCAAAGATCCCCTGAGCTCACCCTTTTTAGGGTATCGCGGCAAAAGGGGCACGACTGTGATCTCGAACGCCTGCAATGCATCAATGAAGATCCTTGTTATTGTGCATCATAGCAGATGAAAGAAGCAGAATATGTGCACTAAACATAGAAGATATGGAGCTACATGTCTAGTTTTTCATAAGAGGAGGCTCTCATGAAGAGACAACCATTCTATAACTCTTAGATTTACCAATTACGATCATTAATCGAGATAGCCACCAAGTCTCGAAAAGAAAAAAGTTTTTCATGCAATCACGTCTCTCTCTGAATAGTGAAGTTGACCTTCATATGATATATTTTTAACTCTGAATTATCTTGAAATTTATGAAGTAACAGCAGAAAAGGTGGCTGGAAACAACTCTCGCGTAACGAAAAATAATATAAGTGATAAAGTGTGGTTACATGGACGAGTAAATTAGTCCAGTTTCAACACTATTAAGCATCTGGCGTCGGAGGAATTGTAGAGTACCTAGGTTCCTACCATTCTGCATTGTACCAAAAATTTAATGCAGTAAAAAGGAAGTACAACATATTATGACGGGTATCTGAAGGCTTCCCCTTCCATGGGAAGAACCTCAGAGAATTTTTCTATCAGAGTTGGAACACCAGCTTAAGAGGTGTATCCCCCTCGAAAGTTACTGCAATAGTGTTCCTTCGTAATTCCCACTCGCAGTTCAATATAAGTGGCCCTTCCCCAGGCCAAAGGAGGAAAGAAACAATGGTCATGCTACAGTAACTGAGTTGGGACTCCAATAAAATAAACCGTTTCGAGCAACATGTTGAAAGCAGTGAACATCCTAATCTAAAACCAACAGAGATAGAGAGTAGATGTGTGTCAGCTTCGAACTCGTGTATAATTACTACTCAGCAGGCAAAAGATAAAACATCCCAGCTGCAGTATTGGATTGTGCAGAGGAAAGATTATTCTTATATACCACTTAATTTGCATAAAAACCTAATTTCGTGTAGAACAGCTAAAATAATGGAGTAACATTGTATTACTCATTTTCCTGATTGACAGTTAAGGGATAAAGGGAAATAAATAGTATTAACTACATGAGGAAGACCAGCCTAAGCTTACAGAAAGATCATTTACGATTGTTCTCTGTCTCCATGTCTCTTGCTTAGTTCTGCTGTCATACAAAATATAAAATGGGCGCTGCCTCGTAGAAGAAATAAATCACTTCGGGAGAACTTTCTTAAATCTACTACCTGTTTGGAGATGAATATCTTTTAACTTTTTTTCAAAAAATATTTTCAAAACAATGTCTGGTTACACATTAGAATGATTTTTTTGGTTAGATTTTATAAATGAGTTATTCAAATTTGGAAAACTGGGTACAACTTCAACTTCCAAATACCATTTTTCAATTTCAACTTCAAATACTACTTTTTTTTCAAATATCACTCGATCCATGTCCAAACGCCTACTAAATTCCCCCAAGTAATTTCCTTGTCAGAGAATGCTGTATCCTTTTCTAACACCTGCATGATCTTTAAAAATTCTCTTATCCTAAATGTTCTGGCCAACTTCCCTTTAAACCCGAAAAAAGGGGAAGAAATAGGTCATATCCATGGAACTCTGTACACATGATAGCTTTAGTCTATGCCCAAGATATGTAGCAGCACGCTTGTGCCACATGCATTTTTCACCCATCAGGTTTGTTTCCAATTTGACTGTTGGGAAAAAGGACAGCCGAAGCAATAAAGAAAAATCTCACCCAACAAAATAAGCATAAGTATTTCCCTGTACAATTGATTCACTTCTCTTATGATTATCGGGTCTACTTTTTCCAGGAAAACTTTATATTTTTTTCTTTTTGTTGGGGGAATTAGGCGATCGTTAAGGATCTTGTCACTGGATTCATGAACTGAACATGACAATATCTATTTTTTTTACTTAATTAGCAGCTTATTTAATTAATGTACCAAAATGAGCATATGAAACATACCAATCCCGATAGCATTTCAAGCACATTACATGATTGCAGTTGGGAAGGACAATTTTGCTGTTCACCTCCATGCAAATTCCACATTCATCATCCCTTTCAATGTCCAAATCATAAGCTTGTCTGTAATCTTCATCATCTCGTCTCCTGTATCTCTCCTGGCAAACTGCGTTTTGTTTTTTGTCTTCCGAGTCCGTGACACCTCTTTCAAGTTGAACTAAAGAGGGATAAATAACAGCTGGACAAGAAAAATTGATGTCTATAAGCAACAAATATCTAACTTTACATGATTTAACAGAAGTATTTATGTCATTAGATCAACAGAAGAAAAAAGTAAAAACTCGCCATAGAAATCCCTAATGCTTGCTTTCCTTTCATGAGTTGACATGGTTGTGGTGCCATCAACATATACCTGTAGCAAGGTAATACTCAATTGAATACCCGAGAAGAGAAAAAAATGGCGCTTAAAGGAAAAAAAGGAATGTGGTGATGCATGAATTAGAACAAATACAAACCTTGTAAATAAGAATTCTCAACAAGCCAAGGGCACCAGCAAGATGGCAATCAGTCCATTGCACTAAGAAAAGGAAGATGTGTGCTGCAGGACTGTAGGACATTCGCATCTGTAAGCAAGCACCATCATACTCCCTCGAAAAGTCAGATGCACTGCATCCGAATTACACCGATCAGATGAAAGAAAGACCCAAAAATCAAGGCAGCAAAGGTAAATATTACATTCTCAGGTTTGAAGAAACATTCACCACAAACAGCGAATGATTCTCACCAAATCAAATCATCAATTCATTATGCTTTAGTGAAGGAACATTTTCTTAATACACTTTTTTATGGTTGTTCCATCAAAGAAAGGTGGACAATTGGTCAATTCCAATACCGAAAGGTATGCCATGTTTCAATGGTTAAAAAATATTTCATTCTAGTGTTGCCTCCAAGTCCCTTGCTTCTACCAAGCCAACCTTAGCAAAAGCAGATGGCGGCACTGGGTTGCTGGTCTATCCACCCAACCACCCCCTATAGATGAGAAAACAAATTACTCTTAAAAAGGAAAGCAGAGGGGAGGATGGGATTTTTATGCATCGAGTAAAGATCCCGGATTTGAACAGGTGCATTAACGCTTGGTGTATTGCCTATCTGCTCCAACCTTGGTGGGCAGAATTAATTTAGAAAACATGTGCTTGTCGTGGACAGGCTGGTGGATTAGTCGAGGCGCATGCAAGTTGACTCAAGACACCACTTCTATACTAAAGAAAAGGATAAAAGTAAAAAACCAAAGGAAAATCAGAAGAGGAGTAGTGGAGAGAAAATGACCCATTAAATACCCACCAATTTACTTTCTTGGTGCAAATTTACAGCTCTTAACACCACATTGCTAGTTGCAACAGTCAAATATCCAATGATGGAAGCAAAAAAAGGTAACCTTTTGAGAGTTCACAAATAAAGTTCCATAATAAGAATATTAGAACTGCAGACACTTTACAAGCTAAGCATCAATAAGCATTGAAAATGATACCTTTATCACTAGTTGAAGTAATCAAAGAAATGAACTTCAAACTAACACTGATAACAACTTTCCTTAATCAAATGCCCCACACTTCTGAACACAGTGAAAAGCAAAAAAGGAAAGGGGCAAATATCTACTCTCTGCCACTAATTATTCACCAACTCCAACTCCAAAAATCACATTTTGGTAGCTAAAAACAGCCTCCCAACCAAAATCAAGAAGTTAACCACCTCCCAAAAAAAAAAAGATACTGACTTTATCCTTAGCAGCAGACCAAAGGGTAAAAATATCAAAATGTAGAACAATCAATAAAAAGATTAAAACTTCAAAAAGTCATGGAAACAAAAACTCAATATCAGTAAAAGCTAATTCTGAACCAAAAATTGCAGAAAGAAAACAAAACCAGAAATAAAAGATGACTCAAACAGGGTTAAAAACCAGAAAACCCCAAAAGGGGTGAAAAAGTTTAAGATGATTAAATACTAAAACACCATAAGATTTCCAGGTACACATAGAAAGGCTTTTAGTTGTTGAAGAAGAAGAAGAAGAAGTAGACTTACAGTGTATTGGCATGTTGAATATCAGCTTCAAGAACTTTGAGAGAATCCTTATATGATTTTCGCATTGGCCCTCCTAAACCTCCTGTATACATTTCCCCTTTCTCACACTTAACTTCAATTTCCCCCTTCAAAACACCAAACAACACAAAAGAAATTTCCCTCAGAATCAAAAATCTTCACCACAACTGATCCTCTACACCCTCACACACACCTTCACCCTTTCCCTCAATTTCCCCCTCCTACTCCAAACAGCCCAAAAGAATTTTCCTCAGAACCAAACAGTCATTCACCTTCACTGATCCTCTAAACCCTTTTATTCTCTCTTTCTCACACACACACACTTTCCCTCAATTTTCCCCCTTCAAACACCAAACAACCCCAAAATAATCTTCCTCAAAACCAAACAACAATCTTCACCTTCACTGATCCTCTACACCCTTTTCCTCTCTCACACACACATAAAAACACACCCTTTCCCTCAATTTCACCTCTTTCAACACCAAAACAGCCCAAAATATTTTTACTCAGAACCAAACAATCATCACCATAACTGATCCTCCACACCCTTTTCCTCTTTCTACACCAAAAACCCAAAAAAAGAAATTCCTCAGAACCAAACAATCATCTTCAGAATCACTAATACTCTACACCCTTTTCCCTTCTCTCTCTTACACAAACACAATTACCCTCAATTTCCCCCTCTCTACACCAAAACCAAAAAAAAAAAAAACCTCAAAACCAAACAATGATCATCAGAATCACTGACACTCTACACCCTTTCCCTCAAATTTCCCCCCTTTCTACACCAAAAACCCAAAAGAAAAATCCCTCAGAACCTAACAATCATCATCAGAAACACTGATACTCTACACCCTTTTCCCCTCCCTCTCTCTCTCACACACACTTTCCCTCAATTTCCCCCTTCAACACCAAACTACCCAAAAAAAAAAAATCCTCACAACCAAACAATCAGCATCACTGATCCTCTACACCCTTTTCTTCTCTATATCTTACACACACACACACTTTTTCCCTCAATTTCCTCCTCTCTACACCAAAAAACAACCCCCCAAAATGAATTTTTTTCCTCAGAAACAAACAATCATCATTAGCATCACTGATACACTACACCCTTTTCTTCTCTCCTTCTCTTTTAAAGAAAATCTTGGGAGAATTTTTTATTTTTTTTCAATTTGTGACGAGTGATGAACTCTTTCTGTAACAGTCCTTCGGTCTTGTATTCAACATTGCCAAAGGAATTGTAGTTATCAGTGGGACACGTGGTGTATAGAGCTTATACACACACGACTGGATTCAAAAATGTACGTTTTCAGGGGTAAAATGTGAATTAAATAACTACTTTTATTTTTCTAAATTAAACGCCTCAACTCCTCATAAAGTGTTCCAATTAAATATTTTGAGTTCAAATTTTAAATATTTTTTTTTGCATGTATTTTTATTTATTTATTAGGTAATTAAGTTGATCACGTAATATATGTCATTTCCTTTCATTATGTGCATTCGCCTCAATAAGCCAGAAAACTCAGATATTTTCTACTTGAGGTTGATGTACATAATTAAAGAATATGATATATTTTATCTAGTTAATTGACGAATGAAAATACACGCAAAAGATTTTTTAAAATTTAAATCGAAAGTATCCAATTGAAATACTCTATTAATAGTTCAAGTGTTCAATTAAAACATGACTTAGTTCGAGTATTTAAATGAAATATCCTGACAAATTTAAAGGGTTAACTATGTATTAAGTCTTTTTTGCCAAAATTTATTAAAAATAGTTTCTATATAAGTTTCGCGTTCGCTCTATTTTCTTTAGACTCTACTTATGAAATTGCATCAGATATATTATATTGTTGTAAGCTTTTAAGAGAAAAATAAGTATTTTAAAATAATTAGTAAATTTTATTTTTCTAAAGCTGAAAAATATATTTTTCCTATAAGCACCTTTGTAAGCACAAATTGCTCCTCTAATAATGATAAAAATATTTTAAAATTAATTAGTCAAATTCAAATTGTTATTTTTCTAACAGATCTTATCATAAAAAATATTTTTTAAAATAAATATCTTTTAAATGTTCCATCAACATGTTATAAATCTATATAAGAATTGTTTGATATTTCCCAAATTCCAATTTATATTATATTGTTGGACTAGATATGAATAAAAATTTATGATTTAAAACAATATAGATATTTATATGGTTGTTATCATCATATTAAGGATCAAATATAAATTTTAAACTTAAATTATTTTTGAGACAAATTTTAAGAAGTAGCTTTAAAAACTCCACTTTTAGGTGTAAACTAGATATGGTACCACAAACAGAAATGGGTATTCCTAATTTCTTTTATGGAAAGCTTAAAAGCACTTTATGTTTAATTTTAAATTATAGTAAGAAGAAGGGTTTATTTGAATAGCTTTCGCAAGTTGAAAAAAAAAAGACCAATAAATTGTCAAAATTAAATAATCTAACTAATTCTGAATTATTATATAAGTAAAAGGTCTAATTTATTCGGAATTGTCATATAATCTTTTTTACTAAAGGGTGATTAACAAACAATATGAAAAGTGAATAATGATACATTGAAATTAATGTTCGTTGGATCCTCTCCGAGGTAAAATTTGATTTCCAGAAAAGTTTAATTGTTATTGTGAAGTGTTGTTGTATAAGAATGTTGTTATAGAAAATTTTGACCGTATACATATCAGATTTTGAGTTAGATTTTGAAATAACGCTTTTCTCTTTCTTTTCATATCTACCTTCTACCATATTTCTTTTGATATCTATTGTGATATTTTACTCGATCCGAAAGCATATCAGAAACAATATCTTCTCAAACCTCACTTATGAACTTCATTTATATGTTGTTATTTTTCTTTCTCTCTTTCTTCGCTCTTTTCTTTACGATTTTTATACTGTATAATGATTCAATTACTACTTAAAATTCACTGTTTTTCTATTGAAATTTTCTATCAAAAAATATTCAGTGGCTATTCCCATAAATATTTTGATTGAATCAATGAGAAAAAAATAAAATAATAGTATTTTCACATATAAAAACTAGGAAGCATCTTAGTATTTCACTGAGAATCTATTTCCCACTAGCATTTCTCAAATGAGTTGGTTCGATGAAAAATGAATGTAAAAGTTATATTTATAACAAAAAAAAATTCATAATTCGCGATGGAAAAAACCTTTATTTCTAATAATAAACAAATAATATAAGAAAATAACTATAACCTGTATTGTTTTTAAAAAAACTTATAGATTGTTTGACTAAGCTTCTAAAATTAGCTTATTTTGAAAATTACTTCTGAAAAAGTACTTTTGGTGAGAATCAGTTTGCGTTTGGCCAACAAATTTAAAAAGCACTTTTGAGCAGCAATTAGTGTTTGGCCAAACTTTTAAAAAGTATTTTAAGTGTATTTTTCTCAAAAGTGCTTTTCAAAAAAGTGCTTTTAGGAAGAAGCTATTTTTTTAGCTTCTGAAAAACAACTTCTGCTACTCCTACTCCTCAGAAGCACTTATTTTCTCCCAAAAACTTGGTCAAACATCTCATTTTTTTAAAATAAGCACTTTTGAGAAAAAATAAACACTGTTGAAGAAGAAGAAAAAAACTTGTCCAAACAGGCTATTATATAGCTACATATAAGGCTGCTCATCGGACCGGAATGGGATGACCGGACCGGAATAGATCGGTACCGGACCGGATCGATATGACCAGTACCGGAATGGTGATCGGTACCGAAATGGATCGGACCGGACCGGTACCACCGGTATGAAAACCGGATCCCATTCCATTCCGGTATAAACCAGTATGGACCGGTACCGGATCGGAATGGGCCGGACCGGGTTACCGGAATGGATTTTTTTTTAATTTTTTTTTAAAAAAACTTAAATTTTTTAATTACATTTCGAATTTCAAACTTAATATTCAAGTGATAACTTATAACTTAAAAGTTTTTATAACTTAAAAGTTGTTTAAGTTTTGAAATTTTTTAACTTATATAAATTATATTTGAAGTTTATTAGTTTGTAATTTTTTTTATTTTTTTATTTTTTTAATTTATAAGCTATGAGTTAAAACTTATAAGTTTTAAGTTTATATATATTTTTAAGTTATATATTTGAAGTGTTTTAGTTTGTTTAAAGTTTTTTATTTTTTTATGTTTTCAATTTATAAGTTTATGTTTTGAAGTCTACTAGTTTATGTTTTTAAAAATTATTAATAAAAGTATAAAACTATAAAAGTATAAAACAATGATAAAAAAGATAGGCAATGAATAAAAGTATAAAACTATAAAAGTATAAAACAATGATAAAAATAAAATAAAAAATTGACCGGATGACCGAACCGAACCGGATCGGACCGGACCGGAACCGAAATGCTACCGGTACTGATTTCCCGGCACGAAACGGGTATACCATATCGAACCGATACCCGATAGAATCTATACCATTCCATTCCGGTATGGACCGGACTGGTACGGACCGGTACCGGTACCGGAATGGACCGGAATGGTACCGGTTGAAACCGATCCGGCGGTCAGCTTCCTACATATAATCTATGTTCAAGCAATTTCTATGAAGTACGTATATATTTATTACATATTGAATATATAACCACAATGAGTATAATTAGGTGAGTGAAATATTTTATGGGCCTAATTAAAAATGTTTCTCATCATACGTTTTTTCAGTGAGTTGATTCGCTAAAAAATGGATGAAAAAGTCATGTTTTATAACACTATTTTTTCATTAATTTGCGATGGAACCCCCCCCCCCCCCCCCCCCCCCTCTATTTTGTGAATATATAATATCAAAAAATAACTCTAACGTGTATTTTTAAAATAATTTTAACTAATATAGTTATGTATAATCAATGTTCAATCAATTTCTATGAAGTATATATTTGTTCAATCAATTTCTATGAAGTATATATTTATTACACATTGAATATATATTACCAATAATGACTATAATTAGGTGAGTGAATTTTCTTAGCTGCCTAACTAAAAATGTTAAAAGATTCCCTTTTTCTTTTCTGGTCCATTTTCCGCTTCTCTTTTTGTTTTGTTTTGCTACCTTTCCCTCTACTTTCGGTAGCACTTATGATGGCTATAGTTAACCCACCTATAAAAGGTAGTTTACGAGTTTTATATTTTAACTATTAATTATTTTTATTTTATATATAAATTATTATTATTTATGTATTAATATACATTTTTGAAATTAACTAGATCAAATATCAAGTTTATTTTGGTTTGAATTATCATCATCTATTTAAATATGTGTATTTTCATACATATATGTTATGGAATATCTGGTGATAATTCAGGTAAAAAGAAAAAAGAAAAAAATAATTGATTGTTAAGGTATGAAATTCGCAAAAAAATAATAATTCAGATGTACTTTTTACCATTATTTCTTCTTTTTATTTACTATATCTACCTCTATGTCCTTTTCTTCTCTTTTATTAAGGGAAATAGTCAAAAAAATTATGTTTTGAAGTCTAAACTATTCAAAATAGATCAACTTTATTGTTCGTTATGTTTTGATTCAAAAATGTCTTCGTCGTTAGTCAATTAGATTAAAAATGTCCTATAACTAGCTAAATAGCTTAAAATACTCTGTCTACTAATGGTAATTGCTCCCAAACAAGGAAAAGAGGCTCAGTTTTAGAGTTTGGGGCTAAAATTGTCCCTTAACTATTAGAGTAGGTTCATTTTGGTCCTTCAAATATAACTCTGAGCATATTTAGTCCCTTAACTTTACTAAAGTGGAGCACTTTTGATTCTCTAACAAAATCCGTTTAAAAATAATAGTGTTAAACCCATGTGGCACCCACGTGACTTGTAAAATACAAACTCATAGAGGTTAAGTATTAGCTATTATGAGTATATATTTAATTTTGCACGCTCTTAAACACAATTAAGAAGAAATTCGCACACCCTTCACCAAATTACTAGCTACGCCACTGATTTTAAGACCATTTTGTTACTGCAATTAAGAAAATGGTTATTTTTTTCGAGTGGGGAGATTATTGTGTTCTAAAGTATTGTCTTCAAATATAAATAGCTACTACTACATTAATCCTAAAAAATTAAGAAGACAAGAAAGAAATAAAATGTATATCAATTAAGAAAGAGATAACACTGTCAAATTTACACCGTTAGAAAATTATCCTTTTCGTTAATTTTTAACATTATTATGTTAGGAAGACCAAAAGTGCTTCACTTTAATAAAGTTAAGGGACTAAATATGCTCAAGATTATATTTGAGGGACCAAAATGAACCTACTCTAATAGATGAGGGATAATTTTAGCCCAAGACTCCTCAGTTTTACCCTTAAACTGTTCAAAATTGGACAATTTTGCCCTCCACTTGACTGACTAGTTGGAGGACAATTTTGAACTAGTTAACTAACAGTTTAAATGTTTTTTGTACAAAAAACATAACGAAGGATATTTTTACCCGTTCTCCTTTTATTTCAGTGTCAATTTCATCTTTTGTTTATTATTTGCAAATAATAGAAAAAACCAATTACACTGTGAGATTCTCATTTAATTTTTGCAGAATTATAGATAAATAATAGTCCCCTATATATTTAAAATAATTCCAGTAATTATAATATTCTTTCTTTTCCATATTTAGCTAAAACGAAAAAGGGAGATATTTTAAATGATTTAAAGAGAAAAGCATCATGAACTCTACCTTTTATATATTGTGTTGCACTTATTATGTTAATATTGCTAATTGCAGTAACTAGTTTATCTGATCATTACATTATTTAGCCAAATTAAACGAAAAGACTGTATGCAATTATTTGGAAATGTTTGGTCATTTTGGGGGATAATTTATAGTGAGACGGTGATAATTTTCTCACACTTAATCAGAGGTCATCGAGTTTTAAGTATGAAATGAATTTTATTAGAGAGTGCTTTTATTTTTAAATAGACCTTGCGGATATCGAACATCAAATGAGTTTTTTTTTAAGTGACTATTATTTTTCCTGTGTTTCATTCAAAAAAGGGTATAAGTGACCAATATTTTGTTGGATATTTTTGACGGGCACAAACTATTTGTCACAACTTGAATTTTATTATTGCAAAGTAAAGACCCACTTTGGCCTTACAATTCTTGCACTCAATATTTCTTGTACTCACATTCTAGCAACTCTCTTTGTTGCTCTCTCTTATTCCTTACTTGTTGCTTGCTTCAGCATCACTTTTTACTTGAGCACTCACTCTTGTTTTCTTACTTGCTTTGAGCACGCTTGCTTTGAGCTTGAGTACACCCACAACTCAAATGAACCACCTCTATTTATACGGGGTGATGGAAGAATCTAGCTAGTGATATTTACTACTCTATTCTAGAATCTTCCGCCAACTACCTATTTCTAGAACTATCAATTCTAGAGTATTTCTAGACTTTTCTCTAATTAAAATACCCATTCTAGAGATCTTCCTTTAATTCTCTACAATTCTTGAATATTCTAGATTCTTCAATGAAGTGTCTTGAATATTAATTAAGTTGGTGATGAATGCTTAACATATTTTTTCAGTGTTTCGTTCTTTGAAAATTAATTAGATGGATTTTAGACAAATGTCGAAAGTTCTTTTTGACAAAAAGTGTTGGGATCGAAATGAAATAATCAAGGTTGCAGAAGTTAACAATTGCAAATCTTGAACGGTGATAAATCAAACAAAGAAAAACACAAGTTCGGTACACTAAAAGCTCCCACTATGCATGGGGTTGCATTTCTGCATGAAACTGTTTTCATGGCTTGAACCTGTGGCCTCTTGATCACATGACATCAATTTTACCAGTTACTCCAAGGTTTTTCTTCAAAAAATTGAGGACAAATCATAATAAAAATTTCTATCGAAATATGTTTTCGAGAGTTCTTTTCAAAATCTACCATGTTTGCGTTCAAAACACCACTCCTAAATATTAATTATAAATCTCGCGTTTATAATCTGTCTCATAATGTCTTTGCACAATTTATTTATTTTTTAAAATATTTAATAGTCGTAAGCATAAAACTGATTATTCTTTTATTTCTCTTTTAAATTTAAATGTATAACATAATTTACTTGATAATCCATTAATTGAAGCAACAAGGTTGAATCTTGATAATAAGTTTTCCAAGTCAAATATTTTGAACAAATTAATTTATCAAAATGGTTAATATTTTAAAAGAAAGTAGCATATTTTGGTTGAAGTTGTAATTCAACTACATGATAATGAATCCAGCTAATGACATTTTAATTAATATATATTGCCAATAAGATTTATTTTAGATAAACCTCGATGACTTTTCAATTGAAAAGCAAGATAACGATTAGATTAAAAAAAATCATATGAAGAAATATTAATCTAGGAGGATAATTATTTCTTAAATCTACAAGTGTCAAAGCATCACTATCTAATTACTTTAATCCATAATGATTGAATCCTTACCAAACTTTAATAAATTACTTATTATCTTGCATTATGCAGTATTAATAACATTATATTAAGTATAATTTCATAAATTAAATCGGAAAAAAATGATGTGTATCTGGAGGCGAGCCTATCTCTAGAGTAGAAAGTCACGTGCTCTTGATAACTTTAGAAAAATATATGCATATATGTGTATATATTTTAGATATCAAGTACTTTTTTGATTAACACTTTCATTCACAAAGATTGGATAGATGTACCGATTGATACAGGGTGCACAGATGATCCTTCAGTGCGCGGACCTTGATTTGATTAGCGCTCCAACATTCACCCCCACACACAAAAAAAATTGACATTTTTGTAGTCATAGACAAGTAGTGTCTCCACTACTTTCAAATTCTGAATTCGCTTTTGTGTATACATAACTTTATCCCTACATTGTGAAGTAGAGATGTTATTTTTTATAGACCATCGGCTCAAGTAAAGCATATAAATCAAGTATGAAAAGAAAATATAGTAGAGAAGAGAAGTCATGCTAAAAATAATGGAGAAAAAAATAGTAACAACAATAAATAATATAAAAACAGAAGCAAATGAAATAACAGGCAATAGTAAAATCGCAAAATAAGATAATAAGAAAATAATAATAATAATACTAATAAGAGAAGTTAGACAATGCTCGATTACCTGCTAATATTCTATCTCAATCCTCGATCTTCTTATCCTCCCTTCTAATATAAATTTAATTTCAAATATAATCTTAAGATATCGCACCTCGTTCTCGAAGCAAATTACCCATTCGAGTTTGACTTTGATAGACTCCATATTGGATAGTCAAATTCATCTATCTTCTTGGACTTGAGATGTGGATTGGACCTTGGATCCAGCCACTTCCGATCCCCAAAAATATTCTTTTAATTGCATTTGCATCCTAGTAATTTTTTCTCAAAATAATAAACAAAATTTTCTTTTCCCTTTTGCATTTGGTGTTCAATATATGCTTTGAGAACTCGACTAATCTAAATTAACGAAAGTCTGTAGATACTCGATTTTGAGATCATTATTTAGTCATATTTGTAGTGCATAAAAAAATTACTGAATAAATTTATCCACTTTAAAACAATTTTGAACATGCAATGTCTAAGTTAGCTTTTTCCTGAAGTTTTATATAGTTGAACTTCATTCTTTTTGGCTGAACTTCAGGCACATATAGCTGAAGTTCAACCATTTCTGCTTGAATTACAGGTATATGTGATTGAATTCAATCGTGTTTGCCTAAACTTCAAGCAGAAATGTTTGAAATTCAGCCATATGCAATTTCAAATACTTAGTTCGAAGCATGGGCGACTCAAGCATATCTGTGGCTTAAGACGAAAATCAAACGGAGTCCCTAAATTTTTAAGAAAAATTAAATAATTTTTTAATAAAGTCTACTTTTTAAATTTTTTGAGATGCAAAGTTGTTAATTATTTTTTAATAATTCTTTTCTAATTAATAATATATATAGCCAATGTATTTAATCTTTCCTCAGATATAATACTCTAGATATATCAAACTTTTTCTAATAATTTTTTTGTTTTATACAAAAAGTCTATTTTTCTACAAATTGTATTTAATATTTTTTTTTATAAAAAACCTATAATCTATTATTGCTAAAAAAAATGAGGCCCCTCAAATTTGAGGACCTAAGACGATCGCTTTTTTCGTAAAGGGGTAGAGCCGCCCCTGGTTCGAAGTTAGGCTTTATCAAGAGTCAAGACTAATGCCTTCAGACACTACATGTCTGAAGTTCTTTCAAAATGGATAAACATTCAGAAAAAATTTACTAGTGGATACAAGTTATGTAGCGACAGCCAAATAGAGTAGCCAATGAAATTTTTGCATCTAAACTTGTCACGTATGGCTCATTAAAAAGGAAAATACGTATTGATAGATTTTTTTTTAATTTTAAAAATTCGAATTCAAGATCGCTGATTAAAAATAAAAGAATCTTATCCATCTCGTTAGAACTCTGATGGTAATAACTAATGAACAAAAAACATTAACTAGAGATTAAAGCAATAAACTTCCTTGAATAGTGCTATTCTAAACCAATTTTGTTCCTTACTAAGGGACAGAGACACACCCCTCTCAAATCACAGTAACCTTGGCCCTTTGAAGTGAAAGTTACTTATAAAAACAACATAAGATAATTTGAGTAATGAGTTATTAATTCATGTAACAATGAGGCTAATTAAACAAACTTTTGGAAGAAAACTTTGTATAATTTTACTCTCGAAGTGGAGACTTTTTAACGCAAATTCAAACAAATCAAACTCCAAAGGTGATATTAAATATCGAGTGAAAAATAAAAAATGAGTAAATATTTCACCATCAATAATTGTGGTGGAGTGATAAGTACTCCTCCATTCTTAATCAGAGATTTCAGATTCGAGTCCTGAGAATGAAGTCGTCTTTAATAAGTAATGTTTTACTCACAACGTGAATTCAGACAAATGAAACTCCAGAATGGATATCAAACATTGGGTAGATTTTTTTAAAAAATGAGTAAATTTTTCCATTATGTATTACAAAAGGTAAGAACCAAAACATATTTAAGATATCATTCAGATCTAGAGAATGATAGAATTGTTCCCTTTAAGATATTGTCTTATAAAGTGCAACTTACAAAATCCTATTGAAGGACTCAAAATCCAAAAACACAAAGCATGGAGCCAATGGTTGGTAGAGATATGATAAAATCTAATGTATATATCTAGGAAATATCATAGTTGTTAGGAAAATATCATAGTGGTGTCATAGTCTCACAACAGGAATATCAAATCATAACTTAGATCAAGATTTTAACTTTCTTGAAAATGTGTTTTATCTTATCCAATTATTATGTGTCATTAATTAAAGGTTATGGTAAGCTATTCAATATTCTTTCATCCTTAAACAGAAATTTTAGATTCTAACCCTAGGAATAAAATTGCCGTTAGTAATTGATAGAGAGCGCTTTATTCCTACAATAAAACTTTTTGACGCGAATTCAAAATAGTCATGTCACATAAGTGATAAGGTGATAAGTACTCTTCCATCCTTGAATGAAAATTTCAAGTTCGAATCCTGGATAATAAATAAAATCATCCTTAGTGTAATTGATAGAGAACGCTTTATACTTGCAATATAACTTTTAGATACAAATCTGAATAAGTCGTGCTATATAGTGGATATTAGGAACTGAGTGAAAATCGAATAAAAATCATCATTATAGATAGGATCAGATAACTGACGCTTTTGAGCACCCCCACCATCAACTGATAGGTTGAGAATTTGAATCATGTTGGAGGATAAGTGAAAACACTGTAAAAATAAATAAATAAATGAATTCAGAATTTAAACTTGATTGGTTCAACCTTTCTTGGAATGAAATTATTATATTTTTACAATAATAAATTCAAAGCATAATAATTTTTAAAATTTAGCAATTCTTTTTTATATGAATGATTTAGAATTAGTTAATAAGAATCCAAAATGGTAAATATCAAGCAATTTTTGCTTCAATGATAAAGCTGTTTATTCATACCTAATCCACTTATTATTAGTCCATTTGTACTCTAAAGGGTTATTATTAATTAATAATTAGAAAAAGGATAATAACCTTATCGATCCAGCTTTAAGGTTTGTTAAAGATATTATAGTAGTTGTCTTTATCTGATAATTGCTAATAACAGCAGTTTTTTTTTTTTTTTTTGGTTTAGTAGTAGTATTTTTCTTTCTTTTTAGGCCGAATAGACAGACCCTTATACTTGTCTCGTTTTGATAAATCACTCCTTTTATTTTACGGAGTTTCATCTAAACACCTGAACTGTTCAAAATTAATATTTGAAAA
The DNA here is from genome assembly GCA_003996215.1 of Jaltomata sinuosa. Lineage (NCBI taxonomy): Eukaryota > Viridiplantae > Streptophyta > Magnoliopsida > Solanales > Solanaceae > Jaltomata > Jaltomata sinuosa. The sequence continues at coordinate 345,248 of QJPP01000200.1, forward strand.
AAGTATTGAAAACACCCCTAAATTTGACGCGAATTATTACTTTAGTCCCCAAACTATTGACAGTCTTAAAAACACCTCTCTAGCTGATTAAGTGAATTTAAAAACACCCCTCGTATGCCACACATGCGTACATGTGAAATTTTCTGCTGACCTGACATACACATAGATATATATCGTCAAAAAAAATATTTAAAAAATTAAATGCTAAGAATTTAACAATTAAAGAAGAGAAAAATATTTTTTTTTCTTACCCCATCCCATCCCCTACCTAGTACCCCCTCCCCCCCAAACTTTTTTAAAAAAAGTTATTTTCAAAATAAAATAATTTTTTTTTCTTACCCCCTCCCCCCTCCCCCACCTAGTACCCCCTCCCCTAAAGAGGGGGTATAAAACGCTCCATATTACTGGTGGAATCATATAAAATAAAGAGTTGTCAGTTGAACACCCTTCATCAAAAAATTATATTGAGTACATAGATTAAAATTACTTTTTGTACATGGATATTACATCTTGAACACTTTGAGTGAAATTCTAGGATTCGCCATTTTCAGAGCTCAAACCCGAAATCACTGATAGGATAAAGGATCAAAGGTTGATAGCTGAATTTAACAACCAATTAAATTGGGAAAGAAAGTTAAGTGATGTTTACATATTCTTAGAAGTATTTAAAATCAAATTAGGAAGAATTTCTACTAATTTAGTTTTGGATTTGACTGAGAAAAAAAATAAAACCATCCAGTAATGCCAGTTCAGTTCCAGCATTAATTAAGTTGGTATTTTGTCATCTATTTAATAATAAAATAATTATTGTTTCCTAAAACAGATAAAGCCAAGATTAGAGGCATTTGGTGTTTTATTATATGAGATTCCCTCTAAGATGGTCATTTAATGCCTACACCATAAGAAAAAAACATATTTCTTTTTGAGGCGGATCTAGAATTTAACGTTTATAAATTTTTAGGCAGAGGAACTGAGGGACCTTCTCAAGCACTGAGTTGAAGTTTATAGGTTCTAAAGTTTACTATATGTGTATATTAAGTTGTATTTCTCGACAAATATACAAAGTTCTTCAAAATTATTGAGTTCTATTGAACACGTACTTCCCATGTAACTCCCCCCTGGATTTTCATTGACGTATACTACGATGTTAATTGTGATGCGTCGATTTCATTATATGTTATCCTCGTAAGTATAAAAACTTAGTTTACGGAAACGAGATATACTACATGAAAGTTATTGTGCACTACTTTAGCTGATTTAGGGACATTTTGCCCGGTCTAACAAGCCTGAGTTGTCAAGGTAATCCTATCCATCACGACTAGATCAGACGGACACACCAAATGTGTAACTAGGACTCGAACTTGATATCTTCAAATTGTTTTTTTAGGTTTCCTCTTAGTGTTTGTACTCACTTTAGGATCCAACTAGTCCAAGTCCGGGGCTCAACCCGAGACTCCTATACTTTAATCACTAGGTTATCCCCTTGAGACAAGTACAAATGCAACAATTTAGGATCTTTTTTGTTATTAGCAACGTTAAATAGCTTCTCTTTTTTTTTTCCTTCCGACTCTACCCTCTCCAAACTCCACCTATAAAATTACATTGGATATGTTGCTATTGTCGTCTTTTAATAGATCTATTGTACATGGGAGATGCTCCATTGCAAAGCCATGAAGTTGCTAATCACTATGTGATAGGCCCACAGTTGCCTGGAAGTGCATTATGTACCAAAATGCAGCCAGACCCAAAGCTACATTCATTCTCTGGCTGCGGGTCATTTGACTAAGACCTTGACACGCGTTTCTCCGTCAAAATTAAGGACAAATTTGTGCCAAACGAGGGGTATATTTGAACCGAAAGTATAACAAGGAGTATATTTAACCCTTTTCAGGAAAAAAAAAAGCCATGAATTTGAGATTTTTAACTTCCACTATGAAAATAATCAATAGACAAAACAACAATTGAAAACAACATACACAAGATTAAGTTCCTAGACCAACTACAACTCCAACACAACGTTTTTCCACTCACCACCTAAAAAAGGCTCCCGTTCGTGCAAAATTTTGACAGAATTTTGTGCATAACGTGTTAGTGCTTCACTGAATTCTCCTTATCTGGTTATCGGCTTCGCATTTGCAAGGCTCCTGAAAACTTTCAGGATTCCTTTAAATGTTACGCATCCAATCAAAGTGTTATCCTCATCCATGACCCAAACGGAGCTTGCACGATGTGCAAGTGCTTGAATCATCACAGCCACCAATGAACTGTTTGGATAACACGTGATTGCCTCTGCCCTTCTTGCTGAAGAATATCGTGCTGAACCATTATTTCTGCAAACCCCTAGCTCGTCATCAGAAGAACAACTAGAAGCTGAAGATGATGATGACGAAGACAAGGAGAACTCTTCATCCATTAGTTCCAATACTGCGTCAAGCTTTTTCTCTTGCAGTCTCGTCTTCACCAGCTCGAACAAGTCATCTGGAGGACCACCACAGTCAATGTAAGCCATCAGATCACCAGCTGAAAGGGTCATGATTGCTGCTGCTGCAGTCTCATCACAGTAGGCAAGAGTGGAGGGGGAGATTTCTCCGACTAATCTGTTGTGATCATCAACGACTGCCACTGATGTTTGCTCAACGTATGCAAGAGTAAGGGAATCTAAGGCAGAGATTGCAGGGTCATGGTAACGGATAGTCATGACGTTAGAATCAATTATGTTGAGCGATCCAATTGAAAAAGTGGTCATTGGGGAGAAGACACCAACAGAGTTCAAAAGGAAGCGGACAACGTCTTCTTGTGTTAGCCAGCAGTATTCAACTCCATCACGATGTTTGCAACTCAAGGAGGATGATTTACTCTGCGTTTTCCTTGACTTTGTGCTAATGTAATTTTGGATTGGTATAACCAGATTCTGGGTGCCTTCAAGAATGTAATCTATTGCCTCCAGCAAGCTGAACAAACAAAAAAAAAATAGCAGAAGACAATCAATAACATGAAACAACAAAAGTAAACAGAATGCGGCTACAGATGTGTTGCATGCCTTCCAAAGTTCCTAAAATTGTTCAAGAAAGAGTAACAGATCGGGTTGGTAAAAAAGGATTCTTCTACCCAACTGCAAATAGTTTGCCATTGAGCATAGTAGAACTTCTTTTGTGAGGTCCGAGGAAGGTAGAGTGTACACAGACCTTACCCCTACCTTGGAGGTAGAGAGGTTGTTTCCGATAGACCCTCGGCTCAATGACACTTCTTTCTCCCATTGAAAGTTAAATTTATGTCTGCACTATAAGACAGCCTCCCAAATTTTGTTCTTTCCTCTGATTAGAATGAACATTGAACCATTTCCAAAAAATAATGAACATTGAATATCCATGTCCGACACCAAAATATAACCTTAGTTTTTACATATCCCTTGGGACCATAAAACATCGATATTTCCTAACTTTTTACAAAAGAAATAAACACAACTAGATCATGAAGCATATTCATTTCAAAAAATTATTATATGTGGGTTAAGAAGAGAAACTAAGCTAAAGAAATAACACAACTAGATCATGAAGAATATTCATTTCAAAAAATTATTATATGTGGGCTAAGAAGAGAACTAAGCAGCTGACACTCATATGCAAAATGTAATTCCCAGGAAGGAAAAAATCGAACTGCAATCATCAGGCAACATAGAAATGAAATACTACTACTCTTTTCCCAATTTGTTTGTACATCAAAATTTGAGAGTGATTTAACTTTACAAAATTGTGCTATACAATACTTATTCGATTTCAACTTATACGACACTTTCTTTTTTGGGCAAGCTTATGCGCACCTCGACTAATTCTATGGGATACCTGCCCTTCCCACCAACAACAAGTACTAGGTAACTCTGTCCACCAAGGCTAGGACAGACGGAAGGAAATCACCTAGTATTTTTGTCTCTGCTGGGATTTCATCCTGAGACCTCATGGTTCTCAACTCACTTCATTGACCGCTAGGCCACACCCTCGGGTAAGATGCCAACATTATTCAATACTATGTAACTTTAATAATTTTCAAGAATACCAATTTCATTAAATTATTCCTTCATCAAATTAACTTTCAACCATTACTGATATTCTTTCCTACCATTACTAATAAACCATAGAAATAAGCCTCATCTATCCCCTGGGCAGCAAAGAGAAAAGGTTTCAGCTTACATCTCCTAGCACACTGATCATTACATTCTCTTTTTCACAATGTGCATTATGAAAGTAGGGAGAAATCTTTCTTCCGTGATACAGTTCTTTAAGATTGAGTTTGGTCCCATCCTTTCCTACCTTTATTTCTTCTCCCACTTCTAAGTTGGCAAAGTAAGGGGAAACCACTCGAACTTTGGCTCGTGATTTTTTGTTACATTCTCCATTTATTTTCCTCACACGTTTTAGAGACCTTCCATTCTTCTATAATGCACATTGTGAAAAAAGACAATGTAGTGATCAGTGTGCTAGGAGGTGTAACAGACACAGAAAGCTGAAACCTTTTCTCCCGGTCCAGACGATAACAGAACTCAAAAACATGGATTAAACGATGAAACAAAGCTCTGTTTAAATTAAACAACCAAATATTAAAAAAAATATCACAAATCTAGAACTGGGAGCCAAATGCCAAATATGTCCTTAAATTATTGAAAATAGAATAAAAATGCCTCTGATTTTTGTGTTCAAAAATGCCAAAAAGGGACTAAACTATTACATAGGATAAAAATGTTCTCGCCAATAGCCATTGGCAAACTGGATGGGCATAATTGGGTCAGTTTGCTAGCGACAACAATATTTTTGGGTCATCTGCACTTTTGCCCTTATTTTGTGTTGGTTTTTAATTTTTTATTTCTCAACGTAAAAACACTATTTATTGAGCAGGGGTGGACCTAGGAGTGGGTGAGGGTGTTCACTCGAATCCCCTCGGCAAAAAATTACACTATATATATGAAGTTTCTTTTTTTTAGTGTATATATATAGAGACTTTGAATCCCTCAACACAAGACTAGAGGGTGGCTCGGTGGCTCAACACATAATATGACCCACCTAGGGTCAAAAAATAAAAACCAACTCATTCAAAAGACAAATCATGCAATTAAATGGTGCTTTTGGCTCATTTCCGTAAACTAAATAACCAAATAGGCATCAAAATTCAAAGGAAAAATTTCACAAACCTGGAATTGGGCGCCAAATGCCTTACAATGCAATCCCCTTTAGGCAAAATCTGTTCAACACATGTCTCCAAAGCCTTGTTCGGATTATCCAAATTCTCACTCTTACACAGAAAGCAAATCACATCAACCATACAAATCTTACCAACACACCAACACTCACATTCTTCACCTTCACCTTCTAGAACCTTCTTCTTCCACACACTCAAATGTACCTCGCCGGATTTTTCCAAAACGGATAACGCTTCCGATAAGGTGGCTGCCGCCGACAATGGCTTCAACGCCGGTTTACCTACGCATAGATCTGACACATTCCGGTTCAAAAAGGTAACTGCCATGTAAATATTAATAAATAAATATACGAATTTTTACTATATATACAGATAATCGGAAAAAAATGAATAAATAAATAAATATATAGAGAGATTGAAGTGGACGGCGGAGATATGACGGAGAATTTTTTCCGCGACCGCCGTACACGGAGGAGAACCGGTGGTGTTTTTTTTTTGTTTTTTGGGAAATGAGAATTAGGAAGAAGATGATTATTTATAGTGGAGATTAATTACTGGTAAATTATTGATTAGTGGTGGTGATCTATTTTTCTTTTTAAAATGAGTTTTAGTCCACACAATTAGTTTTTCTTCTTTTGATGTTTGAATAGTTGGTTTAGAAATTTTTTAATGTTGGGACAATATTTGGTTGAAAGTTAGGGGGAAAAAATATATATGAATGTTTGAAGTTATATTTTAACATGAATTTCACTTATTCTGAGTCGATGGTCTATCAAAAATAGCCTCTGTCATGGCCAAAACACTAGTTATAATCTTTACGGGAATGAATCGCATATGTTGGTTAAGAATTGCTCGGGAATTCATTGATAATGACTTTACCAAGTTCTAGGGAGGCTTCTCTTTTTTTTTGTATGGTTCAACATGATCTTTGAGTACAAGCCTGGAAGGACTAATTTGTCGATGCACTAAGTCGAAGGACCGAGTTGGCATCCAACAAGTTAGAATTATGAGATTTCGAAAAAATTAGCTACAAAATCGAGTAGTCAATAATTAAGAGACCACTAGTCTAGTTGTAAGAGTCATATGTTCAAATATTTTTGGATTTATGATGGTTAGTAAGCTATATAAAATAACGAAAATGTTCTACTTTTTCTATGAATTATCTATCTTCATATGCAATAAAGTTAGTATATTACATAGTTTATATTCATTTCATGTTCTAAATGGCAAATCTCCACATGTATGCCTTGTTTTTTTTCCCCGCTAAAGTCCATTACGAAGTCAGATCTTGGAGTAAGCTTCTTTTCATGGCGCTATTATATCCACATTTCATAGTTGAACGCGCAATTAAATTTTATTGTCTCGTGGATACGAAAGGAATACGACATCCCTCACTTTAGCGTGAGATAGTTGGTCTAATAACTAATCCAACTTTCTTGTATCTCAATTCTTAACTTTATATCATTGATTATTCAATGTAAATTACAAAAAATTCATCAGAATACCAATTTGTTAATATTATTGTCAATAATAGATTTATTTTGGAAAATATTTTCCATTCCCAAAAGAAACACCGAAAAGTATTTTTCAATTTCTTGAGCCAAGGGTCTAGCGAAAACCACCTCTGAGGTAGTAGAGATAAGTCTACGTACACTCTACCCTCCCCAGACTCCACTATATGGAACTACACTCTACCACTATATTTTGTTGTTTTCTTAAAAATCAACTTGTGTCATACCAAACACACCAATAATAACAACATACACAGTGTAATCCCATAAGTGGAGTCTAAGGAGGGTAGAATGTACACAAACGTTATGAGGTAAAGAGTTGGTTTCCGATAGACTTTCGGCACCAAACACACCCTACCTGTAAATTGTATGCAGGAATAGAACACATATAAAAGGGTAACCAAACAAGTAAATATGACCAGGATGCATAGAAGATTTTCAGAACTTCAACTAAGAAAACATAAAAAAAAATTCCTCTTAAAAGTATTACTACTATATAACTTCTGTCTGCTGTTCTGATTACATTTCTACTCATGGAGATATTCATACACAGAGAAATCATCATAAAGCAAAGATCCATTTACATAATGGAGCATGTAATAGCAAAGTTCACAGAAGTAGCAAGGATTTTCAGCAGCCCATTTATCATCAACAGTCACCTTAACTGCTTTAAAAATCTTGCATACAGAGCATTTCTGGAACCTCAATTTTGGTTGAAAGGTTATCAGTGGATACGCGGCTCGGTTCTGTACGTCCTCGGGGTGTATCAACCTCATGTCTCTTATCACAACTTGATGCTTGCAGTCCCCCTTTATATCATGCAAAAATAGATACAAACTCAATAACATCTATATATATTATTCGTGCTAAACATGAACGAGTTGAACAACGAAAATAAATTTACAGAATCAAGTAATTTTAAGGTATTTGCACGTAAAACACAATGATGCCCAATGAAATCTATATATAGTACTATAAAAAAAGTAATAAGAACATAAACCACAGATCTGTAGCAACTGAGCAATGGATGAACAGGTGGTTAACTGTTTGTGAGCTGCAATTGCACAGTTCCGTATATGAGACTCTTCAAACCAGGTTCCTTTTTTTTTTTTTTGCTATTGATTGATCTACATAGGACATGGTCAGCGAGAATTCATTACAATACACAAAATGTATGTGTATTCAAGACTGTAGATTTTCACGGGGTATTTATTATTATGTATAAGGTATTATTCACCAAAAACGCCAAGTGTTGTCTAATGAAAAACAATTACAGCTCCAAGTTGCTCAAAAGTTCAAAACTGCAATACTGGAAAGCTTTATATAGTCAAGTGTAGCCGCTACCCCATCGAAACATATTTTTCCTATATAATTAACAAAAACATCAAGAAGATGCAAGCACTACAAAGAAAGAAATTATCGGCTCCCAGGAAGGCAAAAAAGGCCATCTAACAGCTATCAACATAGATCTATGGAGCTGATAAATTACTAAGAAGATAATTAGCCATCTAGCCTTAAAGAGTAGAGATGGAGTTGAGATGCCATCAAAACACCTTTTGTTCCTCTCTATCCATAATAAGCACCCCAAAATAGAAGCAGGAACCAAAGACCAAATCGTTTTGATGGACTTTCCAACTTTCCAGGAACTCCAACACACAAAAGCCTCTCTCAAAGAGCCTGGCATGGCCCAAGTCAGTCCAAAGAGAGAAAATAACGTATTCCAAAGGTCAGTTGCCATAGTGCAATGAAAAAACAAATGATTGATAGCTTCTGAGTAGCCCAAACACATGAACTATCTGTTGGCTAAAAGGAACTTCCTCCTTTTATTCCACAAGCTCCAGAGAATAATATGTTGGATAGATGTCGAAAACTTCTTCCTTACTTTCCTCTTGACTTGGCACATTCATCCTTGAAAGAAATTAAACATCACATTCCGCCCTTGGATTTGCAGCCTAGTGGTTCATCTCCACCATATATCAGTTAGGTTAGTGAGTTTTAACCTCACTGACGGTCTTTCCCATTTATATCTTTCTTTGTCTCATTGATCATTGCCTTGGTGATGGATGAACTGCCGCAACATATCCAAGGAGACGTGCGATGTATGATATTTGCAGATGATATAGTACTGATTGACGAGACATGCGACGGAGTTCTCGATAGGCTGGAGGTTTGGAAACAAACCCTGGAGTCCGAAGTGTTCAGGTTGAGCAGGACTAAGACAGAGTACTTGAGTGCAAGTTCAGTGACGTGACTTATGAGGCAAATGTGCTACACATCGTATGGGGCGGGGTGGATGAAATGGAGGCTCGCATCTAGTGTCTTATGTGATAAGAATGTGCCACCGAGACAGGATTAGGAACGAAGAAATTCGGGACAAGGCGGGAGTGGCCTCCCTAGTGGACAAGATGAGGGAAGCGAGACTAAGATGGTTCGGACATGTGAAGAAGAGATGCACAAATGCCCTAGTGAGGAGGTGTGAAAGGTTGCCTATGGTGGATCTGAAGAGAGGTAAAGGTAGGCCGAAAAGGTATCGGAGATAGGTAAGTAGACAAGACATGACACACATGTAGCTTACATCACCCTAGATAGGAGGATATTGAGGTCCAGGATTAGTCGTTCACTATCAAGTTTTCCTTATGACTATTATTATTACTCTCATATTATCTAATTCTTCGATTTTTATTATTACTTGTTTTCTTTGCTTCGGTTATTATATTATTTGTTGTTGTTGTTCTTTTCTTTATTATTTTCATCATGACTTCTTCACTACTATATTCCCTTTTCATAGCAGCTTTGAAATGCTTTACTTGAGACAAGAGTCTATCGGAAACAATCTCTCTACCTTCACAAGGTAGGGGTAAGGATTGCGTACACACCACCCTCTCCAGACCCCACTGGTGAGATTACACTGGATATGTTATGGGTGTCATTGATCATTGATGCACTCCCTCTCCGGAAAAACTTGGGAAAAAGATCTACCACTAATTGTGACATAATACACCCTTGCCTATTTTATCCTTTACCATTTTGCAATGAAGGAAATTGGAACAAATAACTTGTTGATTCCTCAGCAACTTCAGACAGAACATATGTTAGCCCAAGCTGCTCCTTTTTTTTGAATGTCTTCCTGAGTCAAAATTGCCTTGACTCCCATCCGTATAAAGAAAGACTCTTATAGGAGCTCTTGTACACCAGACAGCCTTCCCAGCCACTTTTATTGCTACAAGAGCTTACACTGAAAATTCCTCGTCTATCCAATAATCTAGTTTATAGTGATTGAAGGTGCTGAAAGGTACGAGTTGAACCTAAAATCATGTAGAAATTAATTGCATAAAATCTATAACTTCTGGGAAACGATGCGGACTTAACTAAGAACAAAACATAATAGTATCAATTAATCATTATAAGTGAAACCAACCAGTGACAATTGAAGTTATTGTTCTTACATTTAACATTATGTCCTGGTAGAAATAAGTGTGAGATTCGAAGAACTTCTATGTTAGAAAACCTACCATTCACCTTAAAAGACATATTAGTTGCCAGCATTGGAAGGATATGGCTCCGAAGAGAGGAATAAATACAGAGGATTCATATAGCCGACACCACTAGATAAGGATTGGGCATAGTGGCAATAGTCGAAATAGAAAATACCTTTCTCTATTAATAGTTGGGTAGACTTGATGGATGACTGGAACTATATGTGTACACTTATTGTATTTATCTTAAGACTTCCGTGGAGAAGTATTAATTAATGAACATCGATTTGAATTAAAAATGAACAATTCCCCTGAGCAACAGAAAAATAAAACAAACTGGAAAAGAAATATTACCTGGTGACAGTAAAGATATCCAGCACCAAGTCGAAACCGTAAGTCACAGAAGCGAGTTTTTTGCATTTGAATGGTCTTGAAATGGGGAAATTGTGGCCCAATTTTACTGCCTAAAAGTGCCTTTTGTTTTTGTGGCAATCCACCGGAGACGATAGATTCCCATTTTTCCAGCGCCTCACTTCTAGAATCTTGAAGCCAATCAAGTATTGGCTTACTATAGTCAGTAGCAGAAGGATCCCTGAAATCATTGCAAAAGACATCCTATGGAAAATATTTAGGTTGGTGATAAGAAAATTGATATATATCATTAGAAAGAAAATTTGCTAGACCACTTACCTCCACAAGGAAGAAGCCCGAAGGATCATTTTTGTCCGTCTTTTTCATTATCTCATCAGTAATGCAATAAATCTTGTCTCTCATTTCTGTCAAAAATTGCCGCCCGAGGACCAGAAACTCTTGAGTCTACAAATTTGTATCATCACAATCAGTTGTAACAAATAGGACAGAATATAAAGTTATATGAGTATTACTAAAACAGAAGTAACAACAGGAAGATCTTTGATCATCTTCAACAAGGTTAACTATATTGTTACGATACTACGGCAGCAGGTCGGAATAATTAAAACATGCAAAATGCACCCTGAATAAGCTATAACCTAGCAAAATAGCCTTCTATTTCATCATCCAGATAAAGTCTCAAACTTACTATTCACAGATAATTAATATGACTACTGTAAAGAATGAAGATGAAAGAAGTGGCAGCAAACAAAAGTAGACAAATGCAATAGTATTAAACTTCATTTCATCAGCGCTTCAAAGATAGCAATAAAGAGCAAGCTCATACTTTTATCCATGTCTTTTTGTAATGATAAATCTCAACACAGAGGATAGCTTCTGGAAACTGCACTGCAATATGTTCACAAGTATTTGCTGCTCTCACCTGCCATAAAAAAACCAAGAATGAAATCAACAAACCATCATCTGTTTAAAACTAAGATGGCAGAAATTTGGGGGGACTAAACTATAGAAGTGTTATATGCATCTAATTCAGATTAAAACTGTAATGAAATTACTTTAGCCTACTATTAAAAGCGACACTGGAAAGGTCATGATGCCATCACCGAATATGCTACAGATTTACAATGTATGCGGGTGCAATGTATTGGCTAACATGAAATTATTTTAGCCAGATATCACCTATATGGATCTTTTTTCTTCCAATGTGCCTATCTTTAGCCAAGTCTACACTGATTCCAAGAAATTATAGGTCATTCAACACGACTCCCTTGTATGTGATTTTAGGTCTATCTCATTCCCTTTTAACACCTTCACTCACCACAATTTCACACCTATAGACTGGTGCATATGTGGGTCGACGCAGGATAGGACCAAACCATCTCAAGCGCTTTCTCCTATTTTATCCTCAATGTGTGCTCCTTGCACCTTCTAGAAAATGTGATCATTTTTACTCTTATCTAATTTATCAATAAATTTGACCATTTCCTTAATTTCAATGGTTAGCAGTTAAAGGTATATCTAACATACCAATCCAATCGAGGGATGTCAAAACAGTTACCTTTTTTAGTGATCAGAAAAAGCAATTTTCCTTGAAAATACATAAACTACAAATTACCGATAAAATCGATAAGAGTTATAATTCATTAAACCCCCTGCCTCGTCCCCACCCCCACACCCAAGAAAATGAAAACACAGCAAAGACGCTCTCAGAGCATATAAAAAGTTCTCTTTTTTGACAAACTCAGAGCAAAGAAAAAGTACCCCCTCTAAAAACAGGATTTTTCATGTACAGATGGACAGAATGTTGATCTACCACGGCAAGTCAGACTTTTGCAGTCATAGGGGGGAGGAGAGTTGGATGGTCACATGGTTTTATCATGGCATTCAGAAGTAATGAAATTTGCAATGAGATTATATGGGGGGATGAAAACAGTCCAATTATATCTCTTAGGCGATACAGAAGCCTCTCCTTCAAATACAGGCAAAAGACTGAATGAGCCATTATTTTTTTTTAACAACCGAAACGACCCTTAAACTAACTTCAGCCTTGCTCAGACCTTTTAAATTCTAGCCTCATCCAAAACCAGGACATACAGTAAACAAGAATCAAGGGTCTTAGAAGCACTACCTTTGTTCCCAAACTTACTGACTTGAGTGACATCATCCTACCACTCTTACTGGAGGATATTGGAGCAGAGTGGCTGCTGCTGCAACTACCACTGAACCAATACAAAAACGATAGCTAAGATGAAGAAGACAAATATGCAAATATAAACAACTGATATAACAGGTTGGTTTAGTCATAAATAAAAACATATCAACTAGAAATGATGATCTGTACTTGAAAGAATGCAATCGTGTTGCTGCTTTCTCTTCCTCTTGTTTTTCTTTAACTTTTGCAAGTTGTTCCACCTTCGAAATATAGTGTTCCTACAAAATGCAAGAACATCAACTTATTATTTGAAAAAAAAAAGAAGCAAACACACTTAAATTAAAACTGCAAGGAGAAAGAAAATGGCGAAAAAATGAGAAGCCAATATTATGTCAATGAAAAGAATAATATATGTAAGGTGTGACTGAATAACTGGAAGCTTTTATAAGCCAAATAATGTTCGACATTTTCTTTTCTCCTGTTTTATTTTGGTTGATAAGGTAGAGATTTTATTAAATGGTACTACGATGGTACTGGAAAAGAAACAAAAACACCATGAAACGAAAAGCAGCCTCCTACACTTTTCTTCTTCCTAGCATATCCAACAAATCCATATACTGGTTCAAACTATCTATTAAACTACCTTTGCACCACAAGTACAAATTTTGTATACATCTATCCTTAATTCTAGAAATGTGAGTTCTCTCCCCTTCAAAGCAAGCTTTGTTCCTCTCTAGCCAAATTGTCCATAAGATGCACAGTGGAATAGTTCTCCATATCTGCTTCATCTCTTTTGGTATCACCTGTTGTTGCCAACCTTCCAGCAAACCTTTCACTTTCTGAGGCATCGCCCAATTAATACCACAAAGAATTAGGAATAACTCCCAACATACTCTAGAAATTCTGCAATGGAGAAAAAGGTGCTCAACAATTTCCTGATCTTCTTGACACAGGAGGCCTCTACATAGGTAGCCTCTTTTCTGCAAGTTATTTTGAGTTAAGCATGCCCCCAAGTTGTAACCATCTAAAACATGCAAATAAGCCTGAACATTTCATTTACTCTTAATACATCTTAACCTAGATCATCCATATAAAACAAAATGCTAGATTACTCATCCAAGTGATCTAATAGTCCCAGTTAATACGTAGTATAACAATATAGAACTCTCATCCTTGATAGGATAGCGCACATACTTCAATTAAGAGGTGAGGACACAAAACTCAAATTACTAAGAACCAACGAAAGACTTCAATACAACAGAAAATAGAGTGCTAGAACAGAAATGTATGACAGGAAAAGGTCACTAGCATACATCAACAACATTCTTCTTCCTCCGTTTCCTCTTGTTGGACTTGCTTTTATCTGAAACTTTGTTGTTGACGCATACATCAACAGGATTCTTCTTCCTCCGTTTCCTCTTGTTGGACTTGCTTTTATCTGAACCTTTGTTGTTGACGGCCCCAGGAGGCACGTCGTTTGAGGAATCATGGACGGTAGAAGAGTCCACTTCTCTTTCTGACCTATCAAATGAAGCAAGTTTAGTATCCGATTTCCCATTATCTGTTTTACTTCTAGTAAGAAAGGGGATAAAAAAAAAGATAGAACTAAGCAAATGAGTGTAGAACACGTGCAAAACTGCAAACAAGCACATACACAATAAAATAGAATGAACAGTGATAATGGTTTTATCAGGTTTAAGTGGTGTTGGGAACTATCATTTTGACATCAAGAGAGACTTGAAGATATTACTGTTTTGTAAAAAAACATGCCAATGACTCTTAACCCAGAGAATGTCAAATCTGAAAGAATAATTCTTCACATCCACTTTTCCATAGATATATACACATGCAAGAATAATTTTTGAAAAATTGGGCCAACTTCTGAAGCCCAATAAAGAGCCCACAGTTTCAAGAAGAGGTGGGCCTGATTTCTCAAGCCAAGTCATTTTTAATGACTTAAACAACAGCAGTGCTTTGGAACAAAATAGAGACATCTCTATTGAAACTCCAGAAGTTCCATACCTCACAGGAACAGAGCCAACAACCATGCAGATCAGTAACCGATCAATAACTGAGGAGAGGAAGACAGGGAACGTGTCGGGAGAAGTAATAGTAGAAGTTGAGCAGCAATTAATAGAAACAACTGACATGGAGTTGGGGGAGAAAGAGACCGACAATCTCGAAAATAGATTAATTGAGGCGGGGGAGAGAAATTCACTTACTACAGTGGGGGAATGGGATATTGAGGCGGCAGAACCACTGCAAGTCCAACAACAACAATCGATAATATACAAGGAAAGGGAAACATCCTTATGGGTGAAGCAGAATATGATCAAACTGGGCAAAGTGTTGGGAGCAGATTTTCAGGGCCATGAAAAAGAAGCTCTGGAACTACTTCTACAGGTGGATAGTTCTAGGCAAGCAAGAAGAATGGAGAATGATAATTTCTGTAAGAAGACAAGATTTAGAGGCTCTCAAGAGCTGAAGAGTCTTGTGTCTTTTGATGTCAAATTCAAAAACAGTGGGAATAGGAGCAAGGGGAGAAGTCAAACAAGCAGTAATTGATGAAATTCAAGCTTGTCTCGTGGAATGTTAGGGGGTTGAACAATAGGGATAAAAGGAGATTGGTTAAGAGTTTAGTAATAGAATGGAATGCAGATATTATTTGTCCGCAAGAAACTAAACTGGAGGGGAATATATCTGAGGAGGTGAAACAAATTTGGGGAGGAAGATGGGTTAGATTTGCTTGCTTCGAAGCTAGTGGCACCAGAGGGGGTATATTGTTGCTACGGGACAGCAGGGCATGGAAGGGAGAAATCCTTGAAATAGGTGCTTACTCGTTAACTTGCAAATTTGAGGCACAATCGCAAGACTTCTCTTGTCATATCACCGGGGTATATGCTCCCAATTGTTACATAGAAAGAAGATTAGTATGGGAGGAGATGGGGGCTGTAAGGGGTCTGATGGAAGGTCCTTGGGTAGTATGCGGGGATTTTAATGTGGCCAGATTCATCTCAGAAAAGAGAAATTGTTTAAGAAGATCAAGGGGTATGAGAGAATTCTCTGATGTCATTGAAGACTTGAAGTTGATTGATATTCAACTTGAAGACTGCAATTATACTTGGTTCAAAGGGAATAACCAGGAGATAGCCTCTAGGATTGACAGGATCCTGTTTTCAGAAGAGTGGGATGACAGCTTCAACAATCTAAAGCAAATGCCACTGCAGAGGCTAAGATCTGATCACTCACCTATTGTCTTACAAGGGGGAGTGTGGATCAAGAACAAGAACTACTTCAAATTTGAAAATTGGTGGCTAGGCACAGAAGGATTCAATGACAGAATTAAGGAATGGTGGAGCTCTTTCAACTTCTCTGGAAAGCCGGATTTCATCTTTGCATCCAAACTTAAAGCTCTAAAAAATAAGCTTAAGTAATGGAGCAAGAGTGAACAAGGGAATCTGGGAGCAAGGAGGAGGAATTTACTAAATAAGCTGGCAGAATTTGATGGAATAATGAAGAAAGAAGGCTAACAGAAGAGGAGACAGAAAAGAGGGCAGCACGTCTGTTGGAGTATGAGGAATTGATTAAAAATGAAGAAATATCTTGGAGGCAAAAGTCAAGATCACTGTGGCTAAAGGAGGGCGATAGAAACACCAAGTTTTTTCACAAAATGGCAAATGCTAACAAAAGGTACAACAACATTGACCAACTCATGCTTCAGGGGGAATTATCTCAAGATCCAGGAAGAATTGAAGGGGAAATACTGGAATATTACAGAAAGTTATATACTGAAACCACAAGCTGGAGACCAGCTTATTTGTTTCCTAACTGTCCCAGGCTAACGGATGAGGAAAAAGAGAAGCTACAAGAGGGTTTCGAGGAGAGTGAAGTTCTGAGATGTCTAAAACTATGTGCAACAGACAAGGCACCTGGCCCAGATGGCTTCACAATGGGTTTCTTCATAAAATGCTGGGAGATACTAAAGCAAGACATCATGATGGCCTTTCAGAATTTCCATGAACAAGAAATGTTCGAAAGAAGTCTTAATGCAACTTTCATAACTCTCATTCCAAAGAAAAAAGGAGCCAAAGAGTTGAGGGATTTTAGACCAATCAGTCTGATAGGCAGTATATACAAGTTATTTGCCAAAGTACTGGCAGAAAGGTTGAAAGGTGTGATAGCCAAGTTGATTGATTCACAACAAATGGCCTTCATCAAAGGTAGACAAATCATGGATGCAGTGCTAATAGCTAATGAAGCTGTTGACTCCAGACTAAAGCAAAAAAAGCCTGGAATTATGTGCAAGCTAGACATGGAGAAGGCATTTGACCATGTTAACTGGGAGTACTTGTTGGATTCTATGAGAAGAATGGGTTTTGGTCAGAAGTGGATACAATGGGTCAAATATTGCATCTCAACTGTGAGATTTTCAGTGCTTATCAATGGCTCACCGACAGGTTTTTTCAGTGCACAAAGGGGTTTAAGACAAGGAGATCCTTTGTCATCCTTTCTCTTCTTAATAGCTATGGAGGGTCTTAATAGCATGATCAAAACAACAGACATGAATGGGTGGCTCAGAGGATTTGATGTGGCCAGAATTGGAGAAAGGAACCTGGAGATAACTCACTTGCAATATGCTGATGATACTCTAATACTATGTGATGCTGAAGAGGACCAACTCAAGACCTTGAGGGTGATTTTGGTACTTTTTGAAGGGATTTCTGGGTTGCACATTAATTGGAGGAAAAGTTTCTTATATCCTATTAATGAGGTGCAAACCATGGAGACTTTGAATGCAATTCGAGGTGGGGAATTGGGGAATCTACCCACCATCTATCTAGGGATGCCACTGGGAGCAAAATCACAATCAACTGAAATATGGAATAGTGTAATCGAAAGGTGTGAAAAGAAATTGGGAAGATGGAAGACTCAGTATCTCGCAGACTAACTCTCATCAACTCCGTCCTTGATTCACTCCCAACCTACATGATGTCCGTTTTCCCCATTCCAGCAGGGGTTATTAACAGATTGGATAAGGTGAGGAGGAGGTTTCTCTGGCAAGGAAACAATGAAAGGAAGGGTTATAATCTGGTCAAATGGGAAGCTGTGATAACTGGGAAAAGACAAGGGGGATTGGGAATCAAGAACTTGAAATTCCAAAGCAAGGCCCTTAGAATGAAGTGGTTATGGAAGTATAGTAATGAGAACCAGACTCTATGGAGGAATGTTATTAATGCTAAGTATGATGAGGAAGACCATTGGATGACCAAAGAAATAACTACACCCTATGGAGTTAGTATATGGAGGTCTATCAGAACACTATGGAGTGAATTCGAAACCAACATTAAGATTAAAGTGGCAAATGGGGCTAAAACTGATTTTTGGAAAGATGAATGGCATGAGGCAGGAAGCCTGGAAAATTTGTTCCCAGATATTTATGCATTAGTCTCTCATCAATAAAAGACTATTGCA
Organism: Jaltomata sinuosa; assembly: GCA_003996215.1. Taxonomy (NCBI): domain Eukaryota; kingdom Viridiplantae; phylum Streptophyta; class Magnoliopsida; order Solanales; family Solanaceae; genus Jaltomata; species Jaltomata sinuosa. The sequence goes on from QJPP01000200.1 coordinate 363,421, forward strand.
GAATTCTGGACACCCCATGGATGGAACTTCAACTTTAGAAGGCATTTAAATGACTGGGAGATCCAAAGAGTAGCAGATTTCTTCAGCATCATTAAACAGTTCAAAGGACCGGAGGCAGGTCAAGATACCTTATGGTGGAAAGGTAATAAGAAGGGCCAGTTCAAAGTAAGTAATGCTTACAGGTGGATGAATCCAACACCTCAGTGCATAAACAACTGGCCATGGAGAGGCATCTGGAAAAACAAAATCCCACACAAAGTGGCCTGTTTTATCTGGTTGCTAGCCAAGGAAGCAGCTCTCACCCAAGACAATCTGATGAGGAGAGGCATACCACTTTGTCCTAGGTGTTTCTTTTGTGGGGAAAATGCTGAGACAGTTAACCATCTATTTCTTCATTGCAAAGTCACTGGACAACTATGGAGGATTTTCTTAAATCTCAAAGGCATCTCATGGACTATGCCTGGAAAGGTTACTGAAGCAATCCAGAGCTGGGAGGAAGCCGGTGTGCAGGCAAAAAACAGAGAGAGATGGAGAATTGTCCCTGCTTGTATCTGGTGGACAATTTGGAAGGAGAGGAATGCTAGATGTTTTGATAGCATAGAGAATAATATGCAAAAGATTAAGCTAAACTGCCTTTTGTTACTATGTTTTTGGTGTAATCAAGTATATTCAAATGACACTATCTCCATAATTGATGTTCTAGATTCAATTTAGGTAGGAGTTAGCACGATTTTGAAGTAAATTTTGTAAATATGGTTTTCAGTACAACCTATGTACTGTTCTGGAGAAATATACGAAGTTACCAATTTCAAAAAAAAAATATCCCCATGCTCATTAAATAGTAAATAGTAAGTTGCTCGGACTCTCCAAAAATATTGCCGCACCCGTGTCGGATCCTCCAAAAATGCACTACTTTTGAAGGATCCGACACGCACCCGATGACATTTTTGAAGAGTCCGAGCAACATAACTAAATACTACTTCACAAAGGCAATCCAGTTCCTACTCCCTTTTAATCAATAACCAGTCATTCCCCAAAGTTGTTTGACTTGCTTAACTATTAAAATAGCATAAGATCTTCACATGCACAGCTCCCTAGAACAAAAGGAAAGGTAACCACTGATTCCAACTTACAAGCTAATAATGTATTGAGAGGTACATAATTGTAATTGGACATACATCATAAAGTTGTGGATATATACTAACGTGAATAGAAGAAACAGAGACCACCAGAAACAGTAAAATGAGTCTTGGTCCAGAATATTCATTTCACTAACCTTGTATCGAGGTGCTCTGTCAAAGTTTGTGAAGAGTCTTTGGTCAACTCGTTATCCTGTCATTATTACATGAAGATCCCTTATATTTCATAAGTGAAAATTTGTAAACTAACCTTTTATCCTGATTAATGGGAATTTGTAGACTAACTGTTATGATGGCTTCCTATAATTAAAAAAACGTTACCTTAAATGCTTCTTCAAAGGCCTGAGCCACCAATTCCTCTTCACAGATAATTTTAAGATCTTCAATCCTGCAAGAATCAATGACCAGAGTCAATTCAATCAGAGTATACTGTTCAGAAGTTAAGAAATAATCCATACATAGGTCCTCTTACCGAAGTGAAATTTGAAGAGTCAATATCATAACTATTAAGTACTACTGTTTTTTTAAAAAAAAATTTTGGACAAGTACTACTGCTTATTTGGGTAGCAGAGAGTAGATATGCGATTTTGATATTCTTTTAAGTACGTTTGCTAAAGTAAAGTAAAAGAAAAAAGAAAATAGTTATCAGCTGCCAAAAAAAATTAATGACAACTTATCAGCTGTCACAAATAACTTATAGATGAAAAAGAATTTACCAATAAACTACTAACAAGGTGTTATTGATAGAATCAATTATTTTACACAAAATAGAATCAATGAGACCATCCCTCAGTCACAATTATTTTATGTTGTCTCCTCTGTCTGAATAAAAAACTTGGAGCAGAATATTCTAAAACCCAATCTCTGAAAAGGGAAAACAATATGTCCATGCAACGAAACCCAAAGACTCGCAAACAGAGAGCTGATCTCGACAAAAGCTAGAGAAATCCCTCAAAACTTTCTAGGTTCAATTGTCACTCCCATATCCATGACATAGTAAACCAAAAAAACTTGCAGTGTGGCATCTCAAACAAATGAACTAATCACCATCTGATACACAAATTAATTAAAGGATATGCAAGAGAAAGTAAGTGGAAGGTACATATGATACACATTGGTTTTCTCTCATTTTCTAGTATCAAAGAGGCGCAGAGAAGAGGAAACACTTACGATATCTCATCATCAAACATTTCCAGTGAATCAGAGGACAACTCTGCCTTGAGGCGCTGCATAACAAAATTAAGATACTTAAAATACTGACCATAATCAAAGTTTCAGAAATGATGAAACCCAAAATGGCCTTCTTATCTTCTTTCTTTCATGTTTTATTTTTGTTTATTCGGGTATCCAGGGGAGCGCTGCATACAAACGCCTGATACAAGTACTATGTGTTCACATGACCATGGAATTTATAAGGGGTCGTGACTAAATTATCCTAGCATTATAGTCCTAGGATTATAATTCCTGGACTAATTTATCCCACCTGAGAGATGGGATAAAATAATCCCAAGTTGGATGGGATAAGATGAGATATCCCAAGAATAAGCCCGGGATAAGATTTATACTGCGTTTGGTGGACGGTTCAAATTTATCCCACAATATAAATCTTATTCAAGGCTTAATCCTGGGATATCCCACCTTATCCCGTGTACCAAACGACCCCTAAAAGGTATAAAAGCTACAAATAATGAGTGTCGTTATAATCCAAAGGTGAAATAGCTTCATACCTCAAGTTCATGGAAGATGCTGACCTCAAAGTCAGCAACCTTAGTGAGTGGACCAACCATATCGGAAATGTAAATAGGACCACCACGAGGCACAGTAACATAGTTTTCATCTGCTGAAGCCTCAGGGTCCAACATCGAAGAACTTATTTAACAGTTACGAGCCAAAACTGGAGAAGAGAAAGAACAGTTAAGCATATAGTGGAATCTCAATTCTCAGATCATGAAACTCTGCGTGTCTTTGTCTAGGAATAGAGAAAAGAGGACGTCAAAAAAATCAACACTCAATTTAGGCATATTATACATGTATGTTATCTGAACATTCATGCAAAATGTAATGAAATGGGAGGTCAGATTGCTTAGCGGTGTCAAGCTGCTGCAATAAGTAAAAGAGGCAGCTGGGTGAAACTGCAAGATAGTGAAACTGAACAAGAAACAACCTCAACATAGTGTCACAACTATTTTAAAAGGATACGGCAGCTTAAATATTACAAGAAAGAGTTCAATACACTGCCTGGATTAACACGTCAATATATGTTTGAGCAGGGGTTAGGGAAGAATATATACATTCTGAAAAAGAAATACTATGAATGGACAAAAAAAGCTTAGCATTCTTTAAAAAAGAAAATAAACATTCTTTCAGAATCCAGGGAAAAATAATCTGAAAAAGAAACATTAGTGAAATTCTTATAATCTTGATTTCATTACAATACTAAAAATAATTCTAATACAAACGTTCTTTTGAAAATTATTTTCCGGAGAACATTCTTCAAAGATCAATTTGAAAAATCACTACATGGTCACGAAAACATAAAGTGCTTTCCATAAGCAATTAGACATGATACAAAATACTATTCAAGATCCAGTGAAGCCAGTTTCCGATGGAACATTTATTGAAATAAGATTAAGAAACAATTGGAACTCGAAAGCCAGAAAACAAAAAAAGACGAAAAAAATTAGAAAATCACTTGAGTATGGGTATAGGAGTATTTTTGTCCTTTATCTACACTAACGAACATAAAACATCCCTTATGTTTGTAAAAGTGGACAACTTTGACCCGAAGACCACAATTTGGGTTAAACATAACAGAGTTCGTAACCCAGTTAAATATTCTGTTCTCTCTCGTCTCCCAAATCAATCTCATCAACCCTTTTTTTCATTCATTTCACCATTCTGTCAACCCCTTCTCCCAAAATCTCTAGAAATAACCAGATTATTAATAATAAGTCAGGAGCATAATAATTCAAGTCTATAAAAGAAATTTCTCATACATTACTAATAAATTGTACATCGGTCAGTAGAAAGAACAGAACTCCATCCTCAAAATGGACATATACGACTACAACTTGAGCTTCAGCTACACTAGTCACTACAAACTGAAGGTTCATTTTATCAAATGACTCATGTTAAAATTCACTAAATTCAACAATCACTATCAAAAGGGAAAAGTAGGTTACCTCCAGAATTGGATCTTCCAAGACACAACTCCTCTTCCGTGTATATAGCTAACCTATCTGCCGTTTTTTCTTTCTTGATCGATGTGGTGGCTCAGATGATACTATCTTTTGAATTCTACTAGTTTATCCTTGATTTTCTTCAGCTTTTTCGGAAATGGTTTTGGCCCCAAAAACCAAGAGAAAGAAATTAAGGATTTCTTCCCTTCCCTCAGCATACGAGTAGGGGTAATACGAAGAAGAAGAAAAATTATTTCATTCTTTAGGTTAGTTTGATAGATTCCATTAGTCCTTGGCTTTCTTCCCTTAGTTTTGTACACTCGATTAGATTAAAAATGTCCACTTTTACGAATACTCCCTCTGTCCCACTTTATATGACTCACTTTCCTTTAGTCAGTCCCAAAAAGAATGACACATTTCTATATTTAGTAACAATTATACTTTAAAATACCCATTTTACCCTTAATGAAATGATTTACAACCGCACAAACATCTAAGACTCATTTTAGACCACAAGTTTCAAAAGTCTTCCTTTCTTTCTTAAAGTCCGTGCCAAGTCAAACTAGGTCATATAAAATGGGACGGAGGGAGTATAAAGGAAGTTTTATATTCAGTAGTATAGATAAAGGGACAAATATAGCACCAAAGGGTGAGAACCATGAGGTCTCTCAGGTTCAAATCTCAGCAGAGGCAAAATCATTAGCTGATTTCTTCGCATCTGTCTTAGCCTTAATGGACAGAGTTATCCAGTACGTGTTGCTGGTGGGAGGTGGCAGTATCCTGTGAAATTAGTCTAGATGCACGCAAGCTGGTCCGGACACCACGATTATTAAAAAAAGGGGCAAAAATATTCCTATACCTAGTACGTGATGCAGATGGGAGGTGGCACGTATCATGTGAAATTAGTCCAGATGCGCCCAAGCTGGTTCGGACACCACGGTTATCAAAAAAAAAAAAAAAGGACAAAATATTCCTATACCATACTTATAAGTTATAGTAACTAAGTTATTTTCCTCAATTCGATTCTTCGGTTTTCGGTTCTTCACTAGTGGATAACGAAGCACCGGAAAATTATTCATGTAAAATCTACCTTTGATTTCAGCAGAGGCAATAAAGTTAAATTGTTCAACTCAACTACACTGAACACAAATCTTAAGAAGAAAAAAACAGAGACATATCAAAGGAAATTGAAGTGAAATCAAAACATATCTATGAATTATTAGTTTCGTGAAAAAAAAAACACTTTTTATTTCTTCATATCAGTTTTCGAAAATAGAAGAAAAACCGATAACGAACGAGAACTAAAGAAGAGAAAAATGCTACGAGGTTCATGTACCTTGAGCTTGAAGGCTTGTACGCCGGCGAGCAACGCCGGCGAGCAACGACGGCGAGCGGCAGCAGGAAGGCGATGAGAAAAATTATGCAAGTACCTTTATTTACTGGCCTAATTGCCCAACATAAGTTTAAAGAATTTTTGTGTTGCTGAATACTAGTTTTGTAGAAACTAACGTATTTAGCATAAATTTAGTACTACTATTTTTGTAACCTAATTTGCTCGGTAAAGGATTTCGTTCGACATAAATTTTATAAAAAATTAAGTTATATCTTTTACGATATAATTTTTGGATTTTGAAATTGAACTTTTATCTCGCTCGACATAAGTTTTGTAGGAATTAAGTTATGTGGTATAACACAACTTATTGCGTATTTTGCTACATAATTTTTGACTTTTGAAACTGAATTTTTGTCTCGTTCAGCATAAATTTTGTAGAAATTAGGTAGTACAGCATAACTTGTGGTATATTATGATGTGAAAATATAAACTTATGCCGAGTGAAAAATTATGTTATTTTAATAATAGAGGTATTTTTGGTCACTTATTTTTACTTAAAGTGCTAAATGGCAAAAATTAAAAATCATTCGAAAATAAGGGCATTTGTGCAAATGATCATGTGAAAGAGTATTCAGAAATTGAAGCTGTGTTTGAATATATATTTCACGTGAAAATATGTTGAAGCTTTGGAAAAGAAAAAAAACAAGTTTTTTTTTAAAAAGAAATTATTTCAAGATTGGAGTGAAAAATTGACATAATATATAACCGAATAGATTTTAGAAAGAAAAAAATGTCCAAATAGGTTCTTATTTAAAGATTATAGTACTTGAAAAGCAATTTGTGTTCATCTTTCAATATAATAATATTTTTTGGTGTCTTACGGTAAAGGATGTTTATAGATTTTTTTTCAAAAGAAAAAACACTCACTTTATAATTAGGTTATTATAGAGAGTACCACAACCTTTGTTAAAGTGATAATACTCTATTCTCGGAACTCAAATTCGAGATCTATAATTAAGTATGAAGGAGTATTTACTACTCCATCACGACCTTTGATAATAGTCGAGATGGTTGATTGACTACATTTTCATTATCGAGGGATTTTCTTGACTTAAAATAATATAGTACAACAATTATCATAGGATATATAATAAACTCCCTTAACATTATTAGGGCCAATTTCATGTATCATTTGCACCTATAGTAGAATTATAATAACAACATGCCCAATGTAGTCCCAGAAATGGGGTCTCGAAAGGATATTGTGTACACTTACTAAACCCCAATCTTGGGAGGTAGAGAGGTTGGTTGTTTCCGATAGACACTCGGCTCGAGACATTCACAGGAGTGAAGAAACCAAGAAAAACATGTGAAAGAGAAAGGAGTTGAAACTCTCAACCATTCTCAAGTCTTAACTTCTCTTCATGAATTTAGCCTAAAGAAAGGGAAGTTGAAAACTGCTAATTAACACACAAAAAGAAGAGCTTTCCCCAAAATTATAGCAGAACTGGTAAGTGAGGAAAGGCACAACACTATACTGAGAAAATAACATTTGCATAGTTAGTGTACACTGTCAATAGATCAAGAAAAACACAAGTTAATCGTTTGAAGATCTTCTGGGATGAATGCCAAGATCCATTGGGGCCATTGAACAGGAAAGTACACGTCTCGCTGTTTGGCATTTAGAGATTCCTTTAGCAATGAACTGGCTAGATCTTAACTATGATGTTCCGAGTTGTAAAAGTTCTCGACCAAAGGTAACTCCAATCTTCAATCAGATCAGTGTCCCTATTTACTTTGCAACCACGTCTGGCTCAAGTTACCTACTGTGAATCGACAAATACCTGCAGCGTGATGCAGAATAATCATATGCACTTGTTCCATATAAAACAAAGAGGTAAATGAAAACTGTAATACAAGATTATGGTATAAGAGGACATCCAACATTTTCTGTGCTTTTTCGAACATGTACATGACGACAGATGAAAAAATTTCAAAATGTTCCAGTCAATGGGTTCAGACTCCTGTGAACGTATCCAGTGAGTTCTATTTTGGGTTGCTGTTTTTGGAGTGCCGAAAGAAGGATGAAATATGAATAGTTTGATCAATTTGAGTTTCATACTTTGGTTTTTAGGAACACTAGTTGCCAGCAGACAAAATGTTCTTGTCAACACCATGTAGCATGAGAATAGACAATCTATACTGAAGGTAGGTCAACAATTAAACCAAAGAAAATGTGTGGACAATCACATTCGACGATAAGAAAAAGTGTAACAGAAAGGGAATGAAATTGAAAAGAAGCATTATCCTCCATGTCAACTGTTCGTGAGCTGAAACTCACCTCCAACTCAAGCAAAGAATCATATGTTTTCTTTTCACGCGTGTCGAACACTGTAATGCCTGTGATTTTCTGTACCCCATGCTTCACAGCAATCAGATTCTACACGGGAAAGTGCACCAAAATCATTTTTATGATGCAAGGAAACAACTGAATGATCAAATAAACAACTGAAAGATATATCCAATAAAAAACAATAAAACTAGCATTTGAGCTATCCATTTTACAAGATTAAATAGAAGATTATCCTCACCAACTCGAATGCTGAAGAGCTAAATGCTTCCACATGTGCCAAATGCTGTAACCACAGAGAAGTTTAGAATAGACAAGAAAAAGATGCAGATGCAATCACATGCCCAACAACTGTAAAGAGAAAAGATAAGCTGAAATTAGACTCGCAGATGAAGTAGAAATTCTGATAAGAGAATTGAACTTGCAAATCAAAGTGCACAATTAACATTATGACACAACCACAGTGCTGAGCATGAGAGACCGACAATTAGAAACAGAACGAAATGCATGCACCAAACAAGAACTTCAACAAAAAGAAGGTACTTTCACTAGATCATCAAATGTGAGAAAGGATAAAGCTAATCAGGATAGTGCAGAAGCCATTTCAGTGTCTCACCATTGTTAGAAGACCATTAATCATGATAGCCTTCTCATCAAGTGAGTCACTTTGTGACACCCAAACTTCAAAAGGGCCCAGCACCCTGTCTGTCTGGTTTGTAAGATTCAGACGTACCTACAAAGGCGTCCACAAAGACATCCGGATTCATAACAGACCAATCACAAGCAGAATATGGAGAAGTAGCAAATGCAATTCAAATGAACAAACTCTCACCCATTCCATAGATAAAAGGACTCTCCTAATAATCCCCAAAACACTAGTTTTAAACAGCAGCCAGCTCACTGTGTAAGGAGTAATGCATTATTATAATTTTTTTATATAAACTCAGTCTTACCACGAAAGGTTTCTCCAGCATGATAACCGATGGCACTTCCACCGCTCTTAGCTCAATGTCTTTATGAGCAATGGGCTGCAAGGTGTGAAAAAATTACCTTAGGAGTGCATCAAAACTTCATTATTAGAAATCATTTCACTTACACTTCCAAGAATTTGTTGTGTCTGAAGGCGTCCAGGTTCACCCAAATTTGTACGCCAAGTTATCTGGAGTTTGCCCAAGACATTACTTCCCTCCACCTTCGGCAGTGGAGATCCATCTGATGATAACTTCAATTGGTAGAGGAAATTATGGATCCCTCCCCCAGATCTTAAGAGAATAGGGGGCTTAAATACATCACTGGCAGATCAAATAGATCAGCAAAGTTTAGTCAAGGGAACGAAGGTGAATGCTAAAACCAACTGGTGAACATATCAAAATTTTAAACCAAGAGAAAAGTTGCAATTCCCATGGTACAAGAGAAAATATCGATCAATCAACCTCATTGGTTGTTTGCTCTCTGGATTGTGATCAACACCTCTTAGTACTGTAGCATTCCAATGCTGAGCTGGCTCAAAATCAACTTGGTCCATATAGAGATTAGATTTTGTATGATTCTCTATGCTAGCCTCCAAGAAAGTGGTTTCCTGGGATAGGAAAAAGAGTTTAGTGTCATGAACAGGAAAAGTATGAGAAATGCAGAAGCTGATATCGCTGCTTCTGGTAAATGATTCTCAAGAGTCAATATAGTTTGTACTATTAAAATCAAATGTGATCTCACGTGATCCTTTTAGCCACAAAAGGTTGCCAAAATGAGTTGAAATAACTGACATTCCGTATAAGCAAATAATATCTAGGGGTCGCAAATATGCAGATATTCCAGAGTGGTAAGTCAGATGCAGTATGCTGAATGTAACCACAAATTGGCCTTAACTGACACATCCCAACCAATGAAATTGAAATAATGAGGGCAAAAACTGACTTTTCTTGACCCATTTTCTTTAGAATTTCAACATGAGTATGAATGCAAGATCATGAACTTACACTCAATGAGCTTGAACCAACCTACCTTAACAATGCGGACCTGCAGAAACAAACAAGCTGTTATTATCTTGAAAAAGTACGAGCAGACTTGAGAAATAATAAAGAAAGCAAATATGAAATATATTAAAACAGCAGCAGATATAGTAAAAACTAAAAACTGCTCCTAATACTTTGAAAATAAAGCATATATAATCCTGTCACATTAACCATGCAAACAGCTTGGATTTTTGTAATGTACCTTCGTTCTAACAGAAAGTGGATTCGCAACCATAAATTTGAAATATTGTGGAAGATATTTCCGCTCACCATCGTTGTCACTATAAAGAGCAGTGCAGACCAACCTAGGAAGTGAAGCAATTGGATAAGTAAACTTCATATTGGTAGAAAGTTACTATCAACATAGAACGCCAATTTTTATGATGAATCTTACGTGTGCGCACCAAGTTCTTTCACATCATGTTCCACAATGAAGTCATATCTCCCTCCAGCACGTATAGATTCAACAGGTGATTTAGAAGTATCTAAAAGAAGTATCCTCTGCCTCTCTGTTTGGATTTCTGCCTGTAGAAAATTAAATATCACTTTTATAAAGCGGTTCTTAAAGTCAAGGATTCCAAATCAAAAGGTATGACAGTTTCTAGCTCATCCTACTTTGCTGATATATTAAAAATAAGATTCTAGTATTAACTTGACGTGACAGAGATGCTTGAGGTCTAAATAGGCAGATTTTATCTCACCTTTTTGACTAAACAATTCCTAAGCCTTTTACATTCACTTGACAAATACCTATGAAGCGCTTTAAGCTAAACACTACAGCAAAATGGTAGCATATCCACTACCAGAAACTGAAGCTTCATAATTGATGCTTAAGAGACATTCCAATGTTCATACACTGACAACATAGACTAAATTGTGAGCATTGATCTAATTCATTTTCTTCAGTGTAAGATACATTCGGAACATACTTTCCAAATATAGGATTGGTAGATCAGAGGACTTAAAATCCTCATGTTACCGGTTCGAATCCAGATTGGGATTGGGGTTGGTAGATCAGAGGACTTAAAATCCTCATGTTACCGGATAGAATCCAGATTGAGGTTGGGGTTGGGATCTTTTTCATTATTATAGCGGATCTTCCAAAAAAAAAGACTTCATATTAACTAATGGCTTTTTATAAAAAACTTAATTTAGCCACAAATGATCAACGCAAGAGCATAAAGGCCACATGTATAAAAAATATCATAGCATGTTTCCTCTGTATATCTACTTAGTCAAGAATGTCCTCAATGTGTGCACATTTCTAAATATGCAAATGCGGCTCTAAGACCAGAAGATTGCTATGACATAGCCGTTCTTACTATTTTTCGCATGAACTTTTCCAGACCAAAAGCACACGCTTATTGTAAGACCGTTCACTAAGTAGAAAAAACTACCCCTATTTGGTTACATTTGTGTTTTTTGCAACAGTTGGTAATATTTATGTACTAAAATGCAGTAAGTAACTCAAAACAGGGTAAAACCACAAACTTCATTTAAGACTTGCGAAAGAGCAGGAGAACTGAAAATTTTTATAACCTCAGTTGAAATTGTAAGAATCTTGCTTATCACAGGTTGAATGCATTCATAGAATCTCTAGCACTATTTACAGTAGCTAATTATAGTAATCAGCTAAGCAAACAAATCACCTTGATGGTAACATCTCTAACTTCAAAATTGGAGCTGTTATTTATGCTTATATAACTGCAGAACGTCTCTCCCAAATATATTGCCCTGCAGATCATAAATTGATAAAGGGAAAAGAGCAATAACTAATCACAACAAATCCAGCATATAAGCAGTGATTGCACATCTCCCATTATCTCTTGTTAGAATATATAAAGAAAATTTAAACAAATTTTTTGACAACATATACTCCATTTCAAAAAGAATAATGGATATCAAAGTACAAAGGCTCGAAACATTCAATCTCATTGCAATTTGAACATCACTTCTTTCAATTTTTAAAAATAAAATGTCCACATTTAAAAACTGCATAAAAAGCAGTAATACTATAAGGTTCAACTTTTGTAATTTAAAAATATTTTGATATGTTACAAATTTACAACAAGAATCTATTGGATCTCCAAAAAATAATACTACCACAACAACAACAAACACAATGTGATCCCACAAGTGGGGTCTGAGGAGGGTAGGATGAACGCTGACCTTACCCCAGGGGCAGGGTCACCTTGGGCTTAGGGGTTCATCTAAACCCCCTTCGGCTAGTTCCTATGTTTACGTATTCATATTTTGAACCCCCTTAGTGAAAATCCTGGCTCCACCACTGCTTACCCCTATCTTTTGTGGGGTAGAAAGGTTGTTTCCGATTATCTCAAAAGAAAAGAAAAGAATTTGAAGCATGGTAGCACAAAAATATGATAACAAAATAACAACATACAAAACAAATGAAACAACATCCAGTAAATTGTCTACATTGAAGAAAAGAAACTACGTGATTACTAATACTACAAATAAGGAGAAACAGAGAGGAGGCTAGCCCCCCTGCCTCTCCCACACAAAATAAGACAACACTCGGCTACCTACCACCCTTCTAGCCAAATCCTTGCCCTTCACAACTTGCTATCTAGGATCATGTCCTCAGTAAGTTGAAGTTGTGTCATTTTGTGTCTTATCGCCCCCCTAGTTCTTCTTCGACCTAACTCTACCTCTCCTAGCTCCTGTTATAGTCAACCGCTCACACTTAATAGTAATAGTCTAATAAAGTAAGAATGAAAGTAATATTTTTAAGAGGATGTTTGGACTGGCTTTTTAAAAATAGCTTTAAGCTAAAAGTGCTTAAAAGCCAAAAGCACTTAAAAATAAGTCAATACCCCAAAAAAAAAGTAAAAGCCAAAAGTTGGTTGCTAATCCAAACACCCCTAAAGCTATTTAGCTTAAAAGCAAATAAAATAAGTCAATCCAAATAGGCTCTAATCCAGATGTATAGAGCCTGTTTGGATAAGATTTTAATCTCTTTTTTAGATTAACTGAGTGTTTGATAAAATAGAAAAGCATTATAAAAAGCTAAAAACTGATTAAAAAAAGCTAAAAGCTAAAAGCTAGAACCCCCAACTTTTTGCTTTTAGCTTAAAATTCTTTTTAAGTTTGACCAATACATTTACCCTATTATCCTTTATAATTTTTCCAAATTCCAACACTACCCTCACTTTTCAGCTCTAAAATATATGAAAGTACTCTCTTTTCTCTCATTCTCATCCCGCTTCTCCATCTTTCCCTTTCTCCTATAACAAAAAAGTGCTTAACAGCTCTTGTTTACCAAACACATTAACAGTTTTTTTTTCTTCAATTTCAGCACTTTTTATCCAAACACTTGTCTATTTATTTATAAGCACTTATTTTCAGCTTTTAATCACATTGCTTAAAAGCTACTTTTTTTAAGCAAATCCAAACAGGCTTTTAGAGAGTGTAGCAAATGAATTCGAACAAAAAAAAAACCAAGTAGCAAATGAATTCGAACAAAAAGAAGAGTAGCAAATGAATTCGAACAAAAAGAAGAGTAGCAAATGAATTCGAACAAAAAGAAGAGTAGCAAATGAAGCTAACCCGAAGGACTGAGGAAGGAGGAGGAGACCAGGTAGTCCAAGAGAATCAGAAGGATGCTGTAGAAGGAATCTATTCCGGTAAGACAGATCCGATGGATCAGCCGACGTAGTAGTACTTCCGGCGCCGGTACCGGCGGTGTCGGCGAGTAATCGAGGGAGATGAGTAGCGGCGACGGGATCATCAAAGAGATCTTCACCGAACAAGAGATCGGAAGGATCAAATCGGAGCGGAGTTTCGACATGGAGCGAAGGCCGGCAAAGTCTCATTACCCGAAAGGCGAGAGAATGTGGACCTTGCGTACTGCTCATCTTCATCGTTGCTCCAAAAGGGTTTCTAAATTGGGAATTTTTTGCTTTTGATAGAGAGTAAAGGAAGAGGAATGGAAGTATCAAGTATCAAGTATCAACTATGAAATGTGAAAAAAATTTAAGCCCCAAAATGAGAAACAATTTTTTCACTAAAATTTACAATAATTACATTTTTTTTTAAAAAAATTGTGATTAAGTGGAATTTTTACATGTTCTTTAATTATTGGTAATTTGGTATGTTTAGAAAGCCACCTCTGGTAATTGCCTAACTGGATTTGGTGTAATTGGGTGTAATTACACAGTTTGGCATGTTTGGTTAGCCAAGTAATTATTTGGTCAGCAGGTAATTGGGTGTAATTGGCATGGAGTAATTACACTCTCTAATTCACAGTGTACATGGTGCAATTACAAGCTGATTACTTTCTAATTTCGTCCTTTTATTTTTATTTTTTTCGTTTTAATTTATTTTTTATTTTTATTATTTTAATAATTTTAAAAAATATATTTTAGATTTTATATTATTTATATTTCATTTTCTTCTCATTTCCAAACCTTTACTTCTTGTGATTCCACGTAATTATTCGTATTATCTATTTTATATTTATTTTCTTCATTTAGCATAATTTAGTTAGCATTCTAATTTTTAAATTAAAGTAGAATTCATTGTTGAATAAGGTTATATACTTAGGTTTTCCTTTTCTTTTGAATCATATTTAGATATGTTAAGAGTATTATGTTAACTTTTTTGTTTTGAATTTTGAACTTATGTTATATTTCAGTTCCAATTTATTTGTTTTACTAATATTGACTTGATATTTCACATTGCAAGCTATTCATTTTTTAGTTAGAATTGATAGATTATCTTTTTTGTTAAATGTTTTAATAATTTTATGACATTATATTTATAATATTAATCTTTTTATTAAACATACATTTCATGATATTTTTAAAAATCATGTACTTTAAGTTTTTATGATTAATTTAATTAAAATACACTAATTTAAAAAATATAAATCAATTATTTTTTATAATATTAGCTAAGAATATATGTTTATTAATTAATATATTTCAAAAGATAATATATATATATATATATATATATATATATATAATTTAATATCATTTATAAATACCCTTATTTGTTTAGTATAATTTTTAATTTTTGATAATTAGCTTTTATTAAATTTTAATATAACCATGTAATTACACTTGTGCAACCAAACAGTACACTTATAATTACACTGTAATTACATTGTGACAACCGAACAAGTCGTTGTAATTACTAGGCTATGTAATTACTAGGCTGATAATTATTACCCTAGTAATTACACCAATTTCAATTACCAGATGGCTTTCCAAACAGACCCTGAGACTAATAGTTTGTTTGGCTTATCTTTTGAAATCCTAAAAAAGAGATGTTTTTATAATACTTGCTCTTAAGGCTCGTTTAGTACGCGAGATAAGAGATAATTAATCTCAAAAAAATTTAGGATGAGTTTATCCTATGTTTGTCTGGGATAATCATGGGACAACTTATCCCGTGATTAGTTATTCAGGGATTGTAGTATTATTTTTATTTCACATTGAAAGTGAAATAATAATTTCGAGATAATTAATCTCGGCATAACTTGTTCCCCAACCAAATAAGCCCTTAGAGACGGATGGTGTTTGGCCATATTTTTGGAGAAAAATAAGTGTTCTTTATTACTAACAGAAAGTGTTTTCAATTTTTAAGTAGAAGCTAGAAAAAAAAATTATTTTAAAAAACAAGCGTTTGTGATTTTTGTAAAGGAAATTTACTCATGTAACAAATTCAATATCTACCGAATTAAAATTGGGTGAATCGTTTACATCCCTAACTTTGCTTTAAAAGTCAAACTCCCTCCTCAACTTTGAAAAATAATCATTCTCCCCCTTATAATATGCAATGTCTATTTTATCATTGACATTCATTCGTCCATTTATGTAAAAAAAATAAATTATATTATATATAATATTTTATTTTTTAATCTAAATATTTATAGTTTTTTTATTTTAGTTCATTAATATTATAAGTAGAATAATTCTTTTATAAATTTATTGCAAAATCAAATATTATTTTTTACAATTATTATTCTAATAGCACATGTATTAAATATATATATATATGTATATATGTATATATGAATTTGACCTTGAAATCTCAAGATGAAATTCGAACCTCCTAAATCACCGAGTCAACCTCTAGTCCTGTATCAAATGAATTCAAAATCTTTTTATACACACTAAAATTAAAAAAAAAACTTTTATATACAATATAATTTTTTATCGAGGGGATTCGGGTGAACACCCTCGCCCCTCTTAGATACTCCCCAGCATATTTTCTTTAACTTTCACTTATCTCTTATTCTCTACTGTCTATATAGATAAACGAATTTTGATTGTCATTAATGAAATATTTTCTAATATAATTTAAAATTTATTTATAATATAAATAATATTTTTTAAGATTTTTTTAAATAAAACATACTTTTATTTTTATTAATTATTTTTTTATTACATTCATCAAAATATATTTATAAAATTATTACATTATAGTTTTCATTATTATTAATAAAAAAAATTTATTATAGAACGACATTAGCTTTTATACTCAATCAATTTTTTTTCTTTTCTTTTTTTAGCAAAAATAATATTTTTATAGACAATTTGTTACATAGATTAAAAAATAAAAATATCGTAATTTTAAAGAAAAAAAAAGATAATGATTGATAACGTAAGGGTAGAATAGACATTTAGAAAAATAAATTAAGAAAAAGGGGGGAGAATGATTATTTTTCAAAGTTGAGAGGGAAGTTTGATTTTTAAAGCAAAGTTGAGGAATGTAAATAATTTTCACCCAATTAAAATTATTACTAGCTTCCTTGTTCTTATTTTGATACGTAAAAAACATTTCTCAAATGATTTTTTCAAACACTAATTGTCAATATTTCCAAAATATTTTTCGCCCTTCACCTTCTTTGCCTTCTGACAATAGAATGAAGTATGCTAGGTTATTTAGCAAGTTCTTGAGTTACCTTGAAAAATTAGACATCAAACTTCTTTCACCTATACTTTGCAACATAATAATTTAACGAGGATAAATAGATAAATAATGGACTCATATGAATATGTCACGATTCTATTAAGGTAAAATTGTGAGATTCGCTACGTCTTTGATTAATCGGACATCTTTTCATGTGATAGATTTTTAAACTCTCCAATATAAAAAGAAGTCTCTACTTTTAATTCCTTATCTCCTAAATTTATCGGGACTCTATCAAAAACAACCTCTCTATCTCGCCTCTGAGGTAGTGGTACGGACTGCATACACTCTACTATCTCCAAACCCGACTTTGTAGGACTACACTGTGTATATTATTGTTGTCCTTATCTCCTAAATCTTAAACCAAGAGTTATTAGTTGTACTGTATATATGTTCATAACCCAATGAATTTGCACAGTAAGCTAGATTCATGTGCAAAACAGTATGTTATTCTGATTTTCAAAAAAGATATGTAACACACATATTTATCTATGCTTATGCTTTAATTGTAACTAGTAAACTATATAGTATCAATTTTCAAGTTAAACATATATTTACTACTCTCTCCGTTTAAAAAAGAATGGCCTATTTTGACTTGACACGAAATTTAAGAAAATAAAGAAGACTTTTGAATCTTGTGATCTTAAATTAAAGTTATGCTAAATGTATCAAAATGCCCTTTAATCTTGTGGTCTTTAACATGCCACGTGAAAAGTTGAAATTAAAGTGTTGCCAAAAAAGAAAAGGATCATTCTTTTTTAAACAGACTAAAAAGAAAAGTAAGTCATTCTTTTTGAAACGGAGGAGTAGTAAATTACTACTCCATATGGTATCACTTTTCAAGTTAAACATATACCCGTCAGCATGATACTTCCTAATTCTATATAAAGATCATTTAACATATTACATATTGTATAGCATTATTCCAGTCCTTATGTTTATGAATTTTGCTAGATTAATATACACTACTTATACATGTTGAATATATCAAGCTTTTTGCTTTTCTCCTCCCTACATAACAGACGGGAGAGATGATAAACACGACTTTTTATGCAATAATTTCTCCTTCTCTTATAATTTATCCCTATATGGATTGTGTGGTTGAAAAAAACTAGTACCAACTGCTGATCTTTAGGAACCAGGTTTTTTAAGTTCGTCTAAGCGATAAGGTAAAGAACACGCAAAGTTACCAGTTCAAATACTTAGCACCCAACAAACAACTCAATATTGTATAATAGATCTGAGTTAAGCGAATCAGGTTAAAATATTGAAACGAAGTACAACTGAATTGGGTGAATCAGGTTCGGCTACTGAAACAAAGTGCAAAACAAAACAATACACTACTAAAAACAGTTCAAAAAGGGACGGATAGGAAAGCGACAGACAGCGTCGCTCCTGAAAAGCGACGGATAAAGTGAGGATGTCCGTCGCTTTTCTATTATTTTTCTAATTTATAATTATTTTTTTACAAAAGCGACGGACAGCGTCGCTTTGTCCGTCGCTTTTTTTGGCGGATTTTTGCGCCAAAATATTTTATAAATAATTAATGTTTATTTTTTTTAATAAGCGACGGATAGCGTCGCAATTATTAAAAGAAATAAAAAATAATTTTAAAAAAAGCGACGCTGCCCGTCGCTTTCTTAAAATTTAATTTATATTAAAAAAAATAGAAAAGCGACGGACTGCGTCGCTTTTGTCCGTCACTTTATGGTCAAAACACGGTCAACTCATTTAAAAAAGCGACGGACAGAAGCGACGCTGCCCGTCGCTTCTTTAATTATACAGAGAACCCGTCGGGTCTCTTTTCCCTCATTTCTCTCTTTCTCTTTTTCTCTCCTCCTCTCCTGCACCACTGCTCCGCCGCTCATCCACCACTGCTCCTCCACCACCGCTTCCTTCACCGCCGCTCCCTCCACCGTTAGCCTCCTCCCTCCAACCTCCTCCCATTTTGAGGTTAGTTATTTTGTTGATTTGAAGGTTAGGGTTTAATTTGGGTATTTTTATTTTCAAAAATTGATAGTGTATTCTAGACTAGAGTATGTTGTTGTTGTTGAATTTAGACTATGGTGTATATGTTGTTGTTGTTGTTGTTGAATAAACTAAGATTTTGAGAAATTGATATATGAAAAAATTGATAGTGAAAAATTCCTTTTTTAGGTTTAGGCTTGCTATTAGTTTGTGAACCTGGCTTGCTAATTAGTTTGTGAACCTTAGTTTTGGCTTGCTATTAGTTTGTGAACTTTAGTTTAGGCTTGCTATTAGTTTGTGAACCTTAGTTTAGGCTTGCTAATTAGTTTGTGAACCTTAATTTAGGCTTTCTATTAGTTTGTGAACCTTAGTTTAGGCTTGCTATAATTAGTTTGTGAACCTTAGTTTAGGCTTGCTATTAGTTTGTGAACCTTAATTTAGGTAATGCTTGCTATTAGCTTGTGAACATTAGTTTAGGTTCTTTTTTGAACTTGAATTATATAGGTTCTTGAATTAAGTACTTGAATTAGATTATTAGTTTTCAACTTCTGGTTCTTTTTTGAACTTGAATTAGGTACTTGAATTTGGAATTAGGACTTGGAACTTGAATTTGGAATTAGGATTTGGAACTTGAATTAGGATAAGGTTCTTGAATTAGATTATTAACTTGAATTTGGAACTTGAATTTGGAATTAGGTTCTTGAATTAGGATTTGGAACTTGAATTAGGATTAGGTTCTTGAATTAGGATTTGGAACTTGAATTTGGAACTTGAATTAGGATTAGGACTTGAACTTGAATTTGTAATTAGGTTCTTGAATTAGATTATTAACTTGAATTAGGTTCTTGAATCTTTGTTTTTTTAAGTTAAGTTTTTTTATGTTAAGTTTGTTAGTTTTGAGTTAAGAATTAGTTTTCAACTTTAGGTTCTTTTTTGAACTTGAATTAGGTACTTGAATTTTGAACTTGAATTTGGACTTAGGATTTGGAACTTGAATTTGAAACTTTAATTTGGAACTTAAATTAGGATTAGGACTTGAACTTGAATTTGGAATTAGGTTCTTGAATTAGATTATTAACTTTAATTAGGTTCTTGAATCTTAGTTTTTTTTAAGTTAAGCTTTTTTAAGTTAAGTTTGTTAGTTTAAATTGTTAATTTTGAGTTAAGAATTAGTTTTCAACTTTAGGTTCTTTTTTGAACTTGAATTTTGAACTTGAATTTGAAACTTGAATTAGGATTAGGACTTGAACTTGAATTTGGAATTAGGTTCTTGAATTAGATTATTAACTTGAATTAGGTTCTTGAATCTTAGTTTTTTTAAGTTAAGCTTTTTATAAGTTAAGTTTGTTAGTTTAAATTGTTAGTTTTGAGTTAAAAATTAGTTTTCAACTTTAGGAATGATTTTTTGAACTAGAATTAGGTTGGTTCTTGAATTTGGAATTAGGTTCTTGAATTAGATTATTAACTTGAATTTGAAATAGGTTCTTTAATTAGTTTTTTTTTTCTTTTAGATTTTTGAATTAGTATTTAACTTTAACCTTTTGAATTAGGTTCTTGAAACTTAGTTTTTTTAAGTTAAGTTTGTTAGTTTTGAGTTAAGAATTAGTTTTCAACTTTAGGAATGATTTTTTGAACTAGAATTAGGTTGGTTGTTGAATTTGGAATTATGTTCTTGAATTAGATTATTAACTTGAATTTGGGAACTTTGAATTTGAAATAGGTTCTTGAATTAGTTTTGAGTTTTATTTTAGAAACTTGAATTAGTATTTAATTTAAACCTTTTGAATTAGGTTCTTGAATCTAAGTTTTTTTAAGTTAAGTTTGTTAGTTTAAATTGTTAGTTTTGAGTTAAGAATTAGTTTTCAACTTTAGGTTCTTTTTTGAACTTGAATTTGGAACTTGAATTAGGATTAGGACTTGAACTTGAATATAGAATTAGGTTTTTGAATTAGATTATTACCTTGAATTAGGTTCTTGAATCTTAATTTTTTTAAGTTAAGATTTTTTAAGTTAAGTTTGTTAGTTTAAATTGTTAGTTTTGAGTTAAGAATTAGTTTTCAACTTTAGGAATGATTTTTTGAACTAGAACTAGGTTGGTTCTTGAATTTGGAATTAAGTTCTTGAATTAGATTATTAACTTGAATTTGGGAACTTTGAATTTGAAATAGGTTCTTGAATTAGTTTTGGGTTTTGTTTTAGAATCTTGAATTAGTATTTAACTTTAACCTTTTGAATTAGGTTCTTGAATCTAAGTGTTTTTAAGTTAAGCTTCTTAATTTAAGTTTGTTAGTTTAAATTGTTAGTCTTTGTGAACCTTAGTTTAGGTTAATACTTGCTATTAGTTTTCAACTTTAGGTTAGTGTTAGTTTTGGATTAGTTTCTTGAATTTGAAAATTTTGAATTAGTTTTGGGTTATGCATACAGATGATGGTGATGGTGATCGAGGTCGTCCTAGTAAAAGTACTAGCAAGTCTAGTAAGTCTAGGAAGAGCTCTAGGAGGCCTATAGAGCATGACGATATTCCAGGTCGTCTTTCATCTTCACCACAGATTCGCTCTACTCCACCAGTGTATGTCCCCTATGGCACTGAGAATCTCGAAGATTATCATGGTCCCAGACCCACTACTTCTCATCATCACATGACTTTCATGCCTACACCACTCATGCCTCCGCCACATGGTACGCCATCCCCACGTGATTCTTCTTTCCCCCACTTATCAGGCTTGCGACTTAGAGATATCAGCTCTGAGTCTGAAACACAGACTTCTACACCCCCATTGACTCAGCGTTATAGACTTCTGCCATTACCTGCATCAACACTTTCTGAGGAGGAAGATTACGTAAATCTGAGACCCGGCGAGAAGGACACCATTGGTAGAGTCATGATTCACCCTGATGGATCATCGTAAGGTTTTTTCTAATTAATTGATAAATTTATTTTTTCATATTAATTAATTATTTATCACTTGATGACATACTTATTATGTTCTTTACAGGTGGTATCCCACGAAAGAGCCCCGACGTGCTCTAAAGGAGGCAGTTAGGAGGCTTTTTACAGAACCTTGGAGCTCCTAGTAAGAGATTCCAAGATCGATCCAACAAGCCATGTTTGATGAGTTTAAGATATATACATATATATATATATATATCATCTAACACTAATCATTTCTTTCTTTCAGACAATGTGTACTTGGAAGCGAAAGTACAATAAGATCATTTTCACTACTTTCGCCAGAAAGGCCAGTGCCAGGCTACAACAATGGCTTAAAAAAATTCGAGATAGTAAGAAGTGTGGATCTTGGCTTCTACCTCATGTTCATGAGCAGCTTAAGAAGTAATGGATTCGAAAAATTTCAAGGCATTGTCTAAACAAGGCAAGAAAGTCAGAGGCAGTGTTAAAGGTGGATCGTTGCACACTATGGGTGCAAAGAGTGTAGCGGACGTTGCAAGGGAAATGGTAAGTAACAATATTAACCTTTTAACTTATATATATATATATTTATATAAACTTGATTAAATAATATTAATTATATTACTTCATTATGTTAAATTTATTTTGTTTGCAGGAGAAGGACTTGGGGCACCCTCCGATTCAGGCTGAGCTTTTTAAGAAAGGCCACATAAGAGATAAAAAAAATGAGTCAGATTCAGATTTATGGGTTGAACAAAGGGCTCAAGACGCCTATGTAAGTTTTAAAATTTAAATATAATTAAAGTACATATATATATATATATATATATATATATATATATATATATCTAACACTAATCATTTCTTTCTTTCATACAATGTGTACTTGGAAGCGAAAGTACAATAAGATCATTTCTACTACTTTCGCGAGGAAGGTCAGTGTCAAGCTACGTCAATGGCTTAAAAAGAATTGGGCTAGTAAGAAGTATGGATCTTGGCTTCTACCTCATGTTCATGAGCAGCTTAAGAAGTATTGGGATTCGGAAGAGTTCAAAGCATTGTCTGAACAAGGCAAGAAACCAGAGGCAGTGTTAAAGGTGGATCGTTGCACACTATGGGTGCAAAGAGTGTAGCGGACGTTGCAAGGAAAATGGTAAGTAATAATATTAACCTTTTAACTTATATATATATTTATATAAACTTGATTAAATAATATTAATTATATTACTTCATTATGTTAAATTTATTTTATTTGCAGGAGAAGGACTTGGGACGCCCTCCGACTCAGGCTGAGCTTTTTAAGAAAGGCCACATAAGAGATAAAAAAAATGAGTCAGATCCAGATGTATGGGTTGAACAGAGGGCTCAAGACGCCTATGTAAGTTATAAAGTTTAAATAAAATTAAAGTACATATATATATATATATATATATATATATATATATATATATATATATATATCATGTATATATTATAATTTTTATTTTTTATATGCAGGATGAGTTTGGACGTGTTTTGTCTGGGTACAGCCAGACTCAGCAAGGTCTAGGCTTGCCGATCGAGCCTACACACGAGGAAGCCACTCAAATATGGATCGAAAAAGTGGCAGGGGAGAGTCTATGGTCTAGGCTCTAGGAATGATTTGCGACAAATCCAGTTGGGACTGGATGGTATTGAATCTTCGCGGCAGGCTGAGGCGGTTGATGGTGTTCAGCTTGCACATATGTCGCAGCAGATCGCAGATCTTACTAGGGCCTTGGCAGAATCCTAGAGAAAACGGACTGAGACCACTGATGATTTGTCCAAGACTATCCAGTCTCTTCAACAACAAATGTCATCCTTTGTTGGTCGTCGCCGTCGTAGTCATGTAGATCCTACTCCTTCCTCCTCGTCATCAAGTGACGAAGTTACTGAGACTAGTAAAAATGAGGAGGAGTATGTGGATACTATCCCCCATTAGGATTGACTCATTTCCTTATACTTTTTGACATTTTGACATTTTTTTTAAAATTATTGAATACTTTTAGGTCCTTTTGGTGGACCTTTTATGTGTTTAATGAAATTTTTACTTCGTTTTTAGTTTGTTGTTGATGTTGTATTTGTTTTATGAATATTGTGGCAGTAATTAGTGCTGGTTTGGGTTGTATTTAATTAGATTTTTAAATGACAGGTGGTGCATATTGAAAATGCAGATTTTTGCAACTGTAAAAAATGCAGAAAAGCGACGGACATCGTCTCATTTGTCCGTCGCTTTTCTGGAATTTTTTAAAAGAATTCCCAGAAAAAGCGCCGTTGTCCGTCGCTTTGTTCTTCAAGTTCAAGAACAAAGCGACGGCGTTCTGGAAAAATAATTTTAAAAAAAATTCATCGCTTTTTACGTGGCGACGCAGTCCGTCGCTTTTGGAAAAGCGACAAATTATTTTTCCACGGAAGTGACGCCGTCGCTTTCGGCCAAAAAAGCGACGGCCAGCGTCCCGCCGTCTCTTTTTTAGCTTTTTTTTAGTAGTGATAGAGCATATAACGATGTACCGTAAAACATTTTTTGCTCAAGGAAGTAAAAACACGACCTACATTGTGTAAGATTTTCAGCAATCTCCACTAACTTCAAAGAGTGTCAGATTACAACTCTATAATCTAAGGGACTAACTCTAGTACCTTAACCCAACAGTCAACTAACTGTTCTAACAACAACTTTCCAAGAAGATAAACTCTCTTCTTGTTACAAGACTCACAGACTCACTACAACAACAGGAATAATTACAACTCAATAACACTCTTATTACAAACTCAATCAAGACTAATAACTCTAGCCTTTAACTACCCAAACACCACACAAACAACTCATCAATTTACTCCAACTGATGAACTCAATAAAGACTAATAACTATAGTCTTTAATTGACCAAACTTCAATATTCAATAATACAGACTCAAACAGAAACAATGAATCGGGTTCTAGTGTTGTTCTGATGAAGTCTTGCAGTTTTGCTCCAATAGCTATTGCTCTCTAGATGATGAATTTCGTGAATATGCAATAGGTGCGCCTCTCAATGGTCTTCATGTCGTATATATACTGAAAATTTATCGTGCCCTATAATATCATGAATTAGGACTTTTATTTCAAATAGAACTTGGCCTCCTATAAGGAAATTTGTGATTTCCTTTCTTATAAGAGAGTTGCATCTTATAAGGAAACTTTGACTCCTCTTTTGACTCTATTTCTTCTTCTTTTTTTGCTCCTTTATTTCTATCCTTCTTTGCTCCTTTATTTCGCTCCTTCTTTGCTCCTTTATTTCGCTCCTTCTTTGCTCCTTTATTTATGCTATTTATTTCTTTCCTTCTTTGCTCCGATTTTTCATATTTGTAGAGGCTATCCACATTCGTGTCTGGAGCACCTAGTTCACTTATATTGTATACACAAGACAACAAGAAGTGAACAAGGTTCACTTTGTCAATCATCAAAATTACAAACATGTTCTCCAATTTTTCCCTTTTTGATTATGACAAACAATGCATCATAGTTCACTATGTTAATCATCAAAACTCTTTGTCAATCATCAAAACTACAAACATGTTCTTCTATTTTTCAACAATTTCTCCCTTTTTGATTATGACAAACAATGTATCATAGTTCACTTTGTCAATCATCAAAACTAGGGTTGTTCACGATTTGGTGAAAAATTAAATCGATTAAAAAAATTGACATTTGATTTGGTTTGCTTTTGATTTTATTAAAAAAATCAAAAAATAACCAAATCGAACCGATAAAGTATATATGTATAAATTTTATACTTATTTATATATTTTTATAAATAAAATATAATTATTTTATTACATTTTAATCATGAACTTAATTTTAGCATAATATAAATTATTCAAGCCCAACAGTTTTAGCCCAAACCCAACAGCCCTCAACTTCAAGCACAACACTTTAGTCTTTAGGTGTTTAAGTTTTAACCCTAGGACCTCACTTTTCATTTTCATTCTAAAATAATGCGCATTAAACCAAAAGCCCTCATTTCCATCTCACTATGAAAATTAAAAAGTGAAGATTTTCATCACACCTCGATTAACAATTGCTCGCACCTTGATTATCTCATTGCGTACATATTGTTTGCTCTTACCTTGATGTACATGTACCAATTAACTTTGCTATCTCTCAGCAACACATATTTTAGATAATTTTATTAATCACGGCTTAAACAATAAAAAGAAATCACTCATCTTTTTTGTCTCTTTCGAATTTCTTGATTTCCCATAATTTTTATCCTTCTTTTATTAACTGTTAGATCACACCCTTAAGTATCAAAGAGAATAATAATCTTCTTTTTTTTTTCTTCTAAAAAGAAGGTTGTACCTAGGAGTGTCAAACAAGCTAATTGAGTTGAATTTGAGCGGATCAAAATGGATACTTGAGCTAACAAATGAGAGAGTTATTGACTCATCCAAAAAGTTCCTTGCACTGAAATAAGCTAAAAAGTAGATCAAAATTCAACCCGTCCAATTCTTACTAATATAAGTTTCAATTTCTTTTTTGTTCTTTTAATTTTTTTTAGTACCTAATACAAATATACAATTATTTTTTCTTTATTATGGCTACTACCTATATACAAGTATCAAATAAGAAAATGTCTTTTGAAAAATATTTTGACAAGATTTTTTATGCATCAATTTAGACTACATATAAATCAAATTTTTAATGAACTGAAATGAATTGAGCTGATAAATGAGCGAATCAATAACCAATCCAAACATAAACGAGTTTAACAGATCATGTTTCCCGCTAGTTTTGTCACTCCTAATTGTACCAATAATGTCCACGTGGAACCACGTTATTGACAACTATTTTTCACCCTATATAGAAGCATAATTATCACATTATATAATTATCACATTATCCAACTTTACATATCCAAACTTTACCTCTAATAGCATCATTATCACCGGCCATTCCCTTCATTTTCGTAGAATAATGGTACCAAAGAGACTAAAATACAAACATGTGGGGCTACATATAGAATCATGAGACCTATGGACGGTGGTCGTACTCTTTGTAAGCATCCTCTTTTTCGGTGTTTGTTTGTACCTTATATTTTCTCTTAATTGCTTATTGGCCCCATTACTCTTTCAATAGACTCCATATGTCAAAGCATGGACGGTTTGTAATTTGACTTGACATAGAGTTTATGAAAATAAAGAAGATTTTTGAATCTTGTGATCTTAAATTGAAGATATGTAGAATGTACTAAATGTCCTAATTCTTGTGATGTTAAACAATATGCCACGTAGAAAGTTGTGTCAGCTGACTATATGCTAAATCTTTTACTGTTACTAGTTTTAATATAGATATTTGGTTTAATTATATAAATTTTTACGATGATCAAAGTAGAATAGAGATTTCAAATTGTCAAATTTCAGATTATGAAAGAATAAATCAAATAAAAGAATAAGGAAAAGGAATTTTTTTTTTTACATGGACTCAATTCTAGAAAAAGAAAGGAAAATATAACAAGTTAGGCCGGCGTAGTTTGAACCATCGATTTCATTTGTACAGGTGCACCCAATAATTATTGCACCACAAGGCACTTTAAGTTTGGGTCACATATATATATATTGAAGTAATTTTGTAAAAAATATGACATTGCTATACACAATCCGAAAAGAAGCATGATTCACGTGAATCTATGTCCATACACTTAGATACGCCCCTGTTTACACTATCGATATATATAACTTAAAATCCATTAAAAATTTCATACAACTTAGACCTTGACCACCCTCATACAACACACAATATATACAACACTCATAAAATCTTCTTGTTCATCTCTCTTTTTTTCACCAAGTAAACTTTAGTAACTATATCATTTTCTTATTATATCAATTCTTTTTTTTTTTTTTTTTTTTGGTTTATAGGTGTAGATATTATGAGGGTGAGCACTAAATTACCAACAGAGCCCTTGAAGTGTCCAAGATGTGAATCAACAAACACCAAATTTTGTTACTACAACAATTACAACAAGTCACAACCTCGCCATTTTTGTAAAGGGTGTAAAAGACATTGGACTCAAGGTGGCCTTCTCCATAACGTCTCCTCCCGCGGAAGCCGGAAAAATAGGGATGGCAATAGGGTGGGACAGGGACGTCGATGCGAGGAGAGTTTGACCTTAACTCGCAGAATTTTCAACCCGCCTTGCCCTGCACCGACAACAAGTAACATCACAAGGGAAAAGAGCAGTACTTCTCAAATTGTTGTTGTTCAAAGTAAGCAAAATTATGATCAAAATTTTCCCTTGGTGAGCAATAATATTGATGAAGAGAAACATACATTTAACAATTTCCCTTCATCTTCACAACCATATGATACAATTGACAACATGTTCAAAGGGTCAATTGATACAATTCCATGTTCAATTTCCACTTCTACTACATCTTCAAATATTTATAATTACATGGAAAATAGGGATGGCAACAGGACGAGACGGGGCGGATGCGGGGAGATTTTGACCTTAACTCACAAATTTTTTAACCCGTCTTGCCCCACACCGACAAAAAGTGACATCACAAGGGAAAAGAATAGTAAATCTCAAATTGATGATGATCAAAATTTTCCCTTGGTGAACAATAATATAGATGAAGAGAAAAATGTATATGACAATTTCCCTTCATCTTCACTACCATATGATACAATTGACAACATGTTTCAAGGGTCAATTGGTACAATTCCATGTTCAATTTCCACTTCTACTACATCTTCTAATATTTATAATTACATGGAAAATCTTGATGGTACAATGGAGGAGGAGTCAACTATAACATGGCAAGGTTCAAGAACAAGTAGTGTCATGGATAATTCATCAAATTATTGGAATTGGGACGATATCGAGGCGTTGGTTTCATCTGATGATTTCAAAAACGAGCTTGGATGGAACTGAACAAGATTTGTCGAACGAATATAATGGTCAAAGACTTTATTATTGAGAAAGTAAAAAGAGGTTATTCAGTAGCCATCACAAATTTCATTACTTTCCTTCCATTGCGTTGCTCGGAACAATGTAAATAATATTTTGCATTATTAGGTCATTTAAGTGATATCTACAAGTTAGTCTCCCTATATTTGAAATTTTCAAAATAAGTTACTTTTACATGTTACAACATGTAAAAATGATTTGATAGTATAGGTTTTTTTTTTACACCAATAATTTATATTACTTCAACTCTTTTTAGGTCAGTTTGAGAGTTATGGCCTATGGGTTATTTATTCTTGTTATTTTGTTTAAGGTTTGTTAATTTAGGATGGGAAAGGAATTATTATATAGGAGAGAAAGGAAAGGGATTAATTACATGTTGACAGAATGATGGAAGTCTTCCCTATCAAAATCTTAGCATTCTTCTTCCAGGTATACTTTAATTGAGCCACCGGTTCAGGTACAAGATACTATCATTTTCGTCTGAACAATTAGACAACCAACCCGTAATCACAACGATCCAATTGCAAGAGTGAAACTCTATCAATTGAGCTATATCCGCCCGAGCCAAGTGGAGCATGGAGTTGTTGTTGCAAGTAGTCATATGCTTCATCTATTCTTTTCCCCGGCGCAATTAAGTCATTCTGGACTTGAACCAGAGATCTCGCCCGTGAAGTAAATTATCACACCTACGACCCAACCAATTGGAAAAGAATCAATAGATTCCTTTTCGAGATATTAACTAGCACGTTCCTCACCATAATGCAACAACTACAAAAATTTGAAACAAATAGACTAATTTAATTAACTGAATTTCCTTTTTAATCTATTGAAGTAACTCCCAAAAGAAAACCCAACAATAGCACAACACTAAACTTGGTAAAAACAGAGGGAGACTGGCATGGAAAAAACTTGCCAACACCGATGTTTACACCAAACTATATTAATTTATTATAGTTAATAATACATTTGCAACGAGAATGTGAATCAACTTAACCATGATTATGTAATAACAACTTACGTCGTACTTATTCAGTTGGTGTAAACATTGAGTACAAATAACTTTTTGCGACCGCTATACACATGAATTCATGGAGCAACGCCAAACTTGGTAAAAATAGAGGGAGATTGGCATGGAAAAAACTCACACATCCGATGTTTACACCAAACTATATTAGTTTACTATAGTTAATGATACATTTTGCAACGAGAATGTGAATCAACTTAACCATGATTACGTTGTACTTAATCAGTCGGTGTAAACATTGGGTGTAGATAAGTTTTCTGACCTCTATACACATGAATTTTGGGCAGGATGTTCAAGAGAAAATGGTGTATTAACATGATATGAAATCTTCAAGAGTCCCTTCCATGATGTCTGGGAATGAAATATAGAAGTGGTACATTATTATTACAATAATCACAAGTATACAGAATTAGCCGGGAATTGACATTTGAATCAAAATAATTTGACTCCAAACTAAACTACAGAACTCCAAGAAAAAGCAGAGAGATTTCCTTTTTCAATCTTTATTTGGACAGAGGAAAATAGTTAAATCAACACAGAGTCCATCACAACAATCTTCTTCCTCATACGCGTTCCTTCATTTTCAGGCCGCTTTCTTTTGCTGCAAAAAAAACCGTGATCATAAGATGAACAGCAATGTGAAAGAAATTTCTTCAGTTTTAGTAGCTGATAGTAACTCGATATAGTTAAGGTCGAGCAGTAGAGGGGTGAAGTCCACAGTTCTAATAGGTTTTCACAAGAGTGCTAAAGATACATGAGACGGATACATGCACGATCACTATCACATAATGGTAAATAAGCTTGTCAAGATAAACCAAATCTATCGGTTTCAAAGTTAATATTGACAGGGTGATTCGGCTTATTTTTCATATTAGTGCAATTTCGACAACCTCATTTACCAGATACAAACCTATTAATCGTCTCTACCAAAAATACTTCCGTTCTACCTAACCATCCTTAGAAAATACTCTGGTTATAAGTAAAGTTTTGCATCAAATTCCGGGTTCATGCAACTGAGCACAAACTAATCATAAGGGGTCGTTTGGTAGCTGGTTTGGAGGTGAATTATGCATGTATTAAATACTGCATAAATGATAAGTCATAATTAATCCCTGCATAACTTTAACCAGCTACCAGATGACCCCTAAGTGTTTAACCAAAAACACATGCTTTCCTTTAAGGTATATTCTTTTTGATAAATTTTGGAACAATAATTCTCTTGTTAAGGAATCAAAATTTCGTTTTGGACTCACCCTTTTCTCTTCCTCCATCTTGGCCTTAATGAAAGAGTAGATTGCAACTCCAGCAATTGCAATGCAGGTTCCAATACCGGTCTGTGTTGAAATTCTATTACCTGCAACATACGTATTGTTTCAGTTTCCTCATCACCAATATTAGTAGCATGGCGTTCTGCTGATATAACTCAGCAAAGATGGACATTTACCGAAGACAATAATTGAGAATCCAATCACAAACACACGTTTCAACACATTTCCAACTGCATGTGTAAGAGGTGCTACCCTCTCAAGGGTGTTTGTGGCTACCTGGAAGCGTACAGAAAACACAAATAAGAAGACTAGCAAAGCGGAAAATCAAAAATCTTGTAAACAGGCCAATTATGCATGTAGTCACATATTAATATGTTTATGAGATTGTTGTTTTTCACAGGTTTTCGTCAATCTTGCAGCATAATAACTTCTAAGGAAAATTATCCGACTGGGAATACCTGATTGTAGAGGTGATAAAACATTCCCACCCAAAAGAGATCAGTTACAAATTTTGTTAGACCAACTTTAGCAATGGCATCGTTGAAACCATGTTGGAGCAATTGAGGTCCCTCAATCTGTGACATCGTCAGAATGAAAAGTATAAAATGAGGAAGAAGTAGATTTACGAGAAAAAGAGTGAAAAGAAAAGAGAAAGTGTCATGCTGATGTTATCCGACTCACAATAATGGCAGGCGGGATACAAACGATAAGAGCAATGATTGATATGTAGGCATACACGTTAGTACTATCCATATCAGTCTGCAAAAAGAAGCATTCATCAGTGAAATCGTCTTAGATAGATTGAACGTTTTAACACTCGGATTAGTTTTACATAGAGTATACCATAGCTTTCTTCGAGTATATACTCCTGTATGTGAAGGAGATGTTAGAAATCATAGCACTAGTGAATCCCAACCAATTGAAAGATAGCTCAGTCAATGAAGCCATCGACACACCTACACATCCAGTTGAAAGATAAATCACAACACGGTAATTACCTCTTGAATATAAGCATTTAAACTTCCCCTTTCACTAGTAAATATAAACGTAAATGTAAGAAGAGAAAGTGTAAAAATCTACGGTTTTTATTGATCAGCTTGTAAGAATGTGTTTATCACTCTACAAACCGAGTAGAACCAGACAGAGAAGAACAGAGCTAACCAAGGACAACTGGAGCAAGTGACAGCCATAGTGCTAAAGGTATCTGTTGCCCGAGAATGAACTGAGACGCAGCAGCATTGAAGAATGGCTCAAGAGCTGTACGAAAAAAGAAAACAGACTTAACACTTTGAATACGGATTATATAATGCAAAGCTTTTCTGCAGCAATAGGTGGAACGCGACCTTTGACTGTGTGAGTGAATGAGACAGCAACTGCAGCAAACGAGACATTGCTGGTAACATGGCCAAGCGCATGACAGAAGGCAACAGGGGTGAGCAGCTTCAGTTGAGTTGAATCAATAGGCTACAAAAGAGAAGTCCAAAACTCATAGCAAATCAGAAAAGTTGCAAATGCAATCTTGTGAAAATTCTACGATAAAGTAGTCGAGTATAGTCCCACAAGTGACGTCTGGGGAGGGTAGAGCGTATGCAAACGTCAACCCTACCTTGGCAGGTAGACGATAAAGTAGTAGAGTAAAAATGAAAATTTCTTAAAGGTAAAAACAATGTTACCAATCAATGTACCAACAATCAAAATGTTTGTTCCACTTTAAGAATTTTTACACTATCAATGTACTTTAGCAGGTAACCGCCCTTATTTTCCAGGTTACTGATCCCATATTTATGAACGTTTACCCGTATTTACCATTAAGGTGACTCTAAAAATTTCTTTCTTTTTTACACTGTTAGCGTATATAAGTTAGTTAAACTCAATCACAAAAACTCAGGAAAATATTCGATTGAGTATTTCAATAAAATATCATATCAGTAAAAAGATAATACTCACAGCTCTTTTTGGGAGGCCTACAATCCAGCTCAACAAGCAATATACCACTCCAACAGCCAAATGTATAACAGAAACAAAACTGCACATATATGATAAAAAATTATCACAATAATTATTATTAAAAAATAGAAAACAAAAGGATAAAATAATAAAAAAGGTTCCTTATATTACAATCAAATATTGATTACGCCATAGAAAACAACAAATAAATAAAAATAAATCACATTGGAATACGTACTAAGGATAAGGGAAGTAATTGTAGATCTTCTTGTTGAGGATGTTGAATATCACATTCAGAAAATACCTACAAAAACAAGGTCAAATTAGTCATTGCAAAAAACACTGAAACCGTTCGACAGTTAATAAGGGAAGTTCGATGCACTAAACCCCCGTTATGCGACCTTTTGATAGCTAGTTAGGAGCTTAGTTATTCATATATTAGATCTTTGCATAAGTAATACCATGTTTGGTAGCATTTTTTGGCTACATATAAAACTCAACACACCTAATACGATGCTTGATTTGCAATTCAAAAATCAATATAACTAATACATGTATAAGTTACAACGAAATCTATAATTGTTTTATACAGGATAAAAAAAATGGAATAATCAATACTACGTGAATAATTAAACCTTGTATAACTAATCCTTGTATAAAATAATACTATATAAATTATTTCATAACTAAACTCTCTATTACTAATAACTATGGAGTCATTTGGTTTGCGGACTAAATTATCTCGAGATTATAACTTTTAGATTAATTTATCTACTTGAGAAGTGAGATAAAATAATATCAGAATAAATTTATACTGTCAATAACACAGTATAAATTTTATCTCAGTCTTAATTCTAAAATACCTCACCTTATTCTGCGTACCAAACAACGCACATAACTTTAATCATCTACCAAACGACCCGTAATTAAATAAAAATCAAGAGCACATGTTCTCGAGGTTCACGTGACATTACCACATGAAGAAGAAAAACCCGGTAGTCAGGGTAGCTTTGTTTAAAAACCCGACTTTAGCATCCCTGTTAAAAAAAAAAAAAAAAAAAAAAGGGGTCAAAATTCAAATTAAACGTTGTACCGGGTCGGGTCGGGTCAGAAACTGGAAATGGACCTCACCCGGAAGAATCACTGCCTTCAGCCGGAGAAGAAGCCGCAGTGAAGCAAGGCTTGATAGATTCCCTCTTAGGAGAAGCTTCGAGAAGTATAGCCGGACGTAATTGCCTTCCCCAAATCAAATTGGGGCCGGCAATTAGTGGTCCGACTGGCTTTGCTGTAGCAGCAGCAGCAGGGAACAAGTCTCTGCTGCTGCTGCTGCTGCTGCTACGGACTGCGGCAATGGTGAATTTCATCACTGCCGCAGGCTTCCGTAGAAGTGGGAGGCCACCGCGAATGACCGCGGTGGCGCCACCAGTCAACACTCGTGACTCCATTGGCAGTGAGAGAGAGAATAAAATGGTGAGTGACTTGTGAGCAATGAAGTACAGAAGTGAACAGAAGTTTGTAAGAGAAAAAGGAGCTGTTAAAAAATGAAGGGTGTTTTTTTCAGGTGACGAATGAGAGGTTCGTATTATTTTCGATTTATTTGTCTTCTTTCTAAAATATCCTACTATTATTTTCCAATTACTTATTTGTTTTTGACACAAGGGAATATTATTATTACTTTTTCACTCTCCGTCTTAATTTATGTAACACATATTATTTGATGCAAAAAAATATAAAGAAAAATAAAAACTTTTAAAATATGTGATCTAAAATAAATTTTAAATATTTGTGTCGCTATTAGAGAAATTTTAAAGTTAAGTTATTTCTAACTATAAAAAAGTACTATCATTCTATTTTACTACAACAACATATTCAGTATATCATTTCACAAGTGAAATATGAGGAGAACAGTGTGTGCGCAAATTTCGCGCATGTCCTGTGAATGTAAAGGAGTTATTTTATGATAAATCCTCGATTAATTAGAAAAAAATATATCACATAAATTGAGAAGGTGAGAACATAGAATATTAGTTGAGTATTAATTTTAGCAAAGGATTCATTCAAAAAGAATGGAATATATTTGCCTCCAATTCAGACATAATTATTTAAGTATTTTGCCGACAAATGTCTATTTTTATAAATTCAATTATTCAATTTTTATTTGAAATTATTGAGTCCTTAATATCAAGATTGAAACTTCGATTTAAGAATAGGTTTTGATTTCCAAAAATTAACACAATTTTTTATCAAATGTATTATTTAACTAAGCACAAGAATTTTCCAAAATAGTTTTTATAAACTAATTCAAAAAGTTTCAAAGGCTAAGCAGCCAAAATTTAAGTTAAAAGACTAGTCTTTGAAGATTAGCGTTTTCCATTTTCTTAAAGTATTAAAATAAGTTCTCCATTTTCATCTATTACTTTATAAATTTCGTATCAATTTCTAATAGTTTTTAAGATTGCTAATACATCCCAAATCCCACTGATGGCGCTATCATATGTTAGTTTATAAATTAAGCATTTACCAAATTGACAAATTAATTCGGCGTTAACTTGAGCTTAATATATTACAAATTAATTAGGCATCACAAAAATATGGTGGTGAATTTATTTAACCATATTTACTACAATATGAGTTAATTCATCAAATAGTAAGGGATCATTTGGTTTATAGACAAGTCAGGCAGGAATTCGTATAATGTAATGATCTAATTTTTAGTGATTATAATTAATATGCAGATTAGTAATGCATGAATTATAATATAAGGATTAGTATAATATATGGATCAATAACATATGATTGTATGATGTAGGGATAATTTCATTTTGAACGTTTAGTTTGATGTACTCCCTCCAATTCAAAATAATTGACGTTTAAGTCTTGAATATATGGATTAAGAAATTTACTTACAGCCTGTTTGGATTGACTTATTTTAAGTGCTTTTAAGTTAAAATAGCTTTTAAGCGCTTTTGAAGTGTTTGGGTAAAATAAAAAAATGTTTCTTTTTAAGCTAAAAAGGCAAAAATAAGCCAAAAGCCAAAAACTACAAATACTAGCTTTTGACTTTTGACTTATAAGCCAAAAAACAAAAGCTAATCCAAACACCCACTTAGTCCTAAAAGTTAAGAAGAGTTTTGACTAAAATAACTTAAGTTATGCTTTTTTTCTTTTTTTAGGATGACATAATTATCATGGGGATTAGGGATGTTTTCACAAATTTGGGAAAAAGAATTAAATACTTTTTTAATTTTGTGAAACTTTGAAGCAATTTTTAGAGGCTAAACATCAACTATTTTGAATTATTGGAAGGAGTATAACATATTACTCATTCGTTCCTATTTAGTTGTCATATATATTAAAAATAGTTGTTCTCAAACACTTGTCAATTTTAAAAAATTAAGAGAGAATAATATTTTTTTCTCAATTTTGTCCTTAGCATTAATTATTCTAAAATTAAGAAACACGTAAATAGACAAATATTAAAGAACTAATAAGGGATATATTAGTTAAATTGTACTTCTAGTTAAAAAAATTTAAGGTTTGCGTAAATTTTTATCCTGACAACTAAATGAGAATGGAGGAAGTAGTACTATATACAATGTGTAATTTTAGTATATTTATTTACTTTTTAAACAAAATAAGAAATTTCTTACTATTATATGAGAGTTAGTTTGGCCATTTCAACATTTTAATTCATGTATTACTAATATATATATATATGATTATTTTATACTCTCACATATAAAATAATATAAAATTTCTGCATAACTTATGCAAGTATTATTTATGAGTGAAACAAAACGTAGCAATTTTGATGCTGTTTATGTGAATATTGTATCTTCTAGAATCCAAACCAAACGGCTCCTAAAATGTAGTTTGTTATTACTATAAATATCTATTTTGTCACCCACACAAGAAGGATAACTCGATGTATAAAGTATTTTGTGTTTATGTATAATTAAGGGATGATCAAATTAAAGAGTATTTTAGTATAAATAATATATTTTAATGTATAAGTATTAGTAATTGCTTTATAAAATAAAAAATAAAAAATGAATGATTATTTTCGATAATTTTATTGTTACTCCAAAATAATCGTGCTAGTGCTCTTTGTTGTTACATAGAAAGGACAATTATTAGCATGGAGAAGTATATCCATGCTGAAAAATGTCTGTTGAAGATAAAAGGATAGCTAGAGAGAAAGAATTGGACAAGAAGTATGGGCTATATGATTGGGTTTTTTTGTGTTGGAAAATGGAAAAATAGACAAATACTTATAAAATACTCCATATATTATGGATATTATATATCTTTATGGCATCAAAAATAAAATTAAATTGTGGGGTCTTATCTTATCCAAGATAGGGATTTGAGAGGCCATAGATTAAGAGCCTGTCTTGTCCAATGCCTCTATTTTCAATACCC
Source organism: Jaltomata sinuosa (assembly GCA_003996215.1). Taxonomy (NCBI): domain Eukaryota; kingdom Viridiplantae; phylum Streptophyta; class Magnoliopsida; order Solanales; family Solanaceae; genus Jaltomata; species Jaltomata sinuosa. The sequence continues at coordinate 400,883 of QJPP01000200.1, forward strand.
TTATCAACATTTTCTTGTGATAATATTCATTTTTCAACTGTGAGTCTGTGACAATATAGGAGCTGTGGAAGAAATACAGTTTACAAATGGCACATATTTTCTCTCCGTTTCAATTTATTTGTTTTTATTTTTTTAGTTTATTTAAAAAGAATGTCTATTTTTTTTGATAATTCTTTAATTATAATTTTTTCACATAATATGTTTAAGATCACAAAATTAAATATTTAAATTTTTTTATAAATTTAATAAAATAGAATTATTATTTGATTAAGAAAATAAGATTTATGTTCGCTAGTGATAGTGGAGATGGTTTATAGTGACAATGATGGTAAATGGTAATGATTGATAGTAATGGCTAGTAAAGGTAGTGATAACCGGTAGCTTGTGATGATAAAGGTGGTTGGTCTTGTAGTGACTGATGTGATGATGGTGCTTGGTAATGGTGGTGGTGAAGTTAGTTGATATTAGTAGTTGGTAGTGTTGATGGTAGTGCTTGCAAAATGTGTGGTGTCTGAATTGGTGATTGACGATGTGTTGGTGGTAATTGGCGAAGGTGATGCTACTTGTAATGGTGGAGGTGGTTAGTAGTAACCTAGTAAGAATTGACCACAGTGGAAATGATAGTTGCTAGTGATGATGGAGGTGGTAACAACAATGCCGATAATGATAGTGACAATGGATATAATTATAATGATGGGTGATAGGTGCGATAGCGACTGATAATAGTGGTCGGCAGTTGTGGTGGTTGCAACTGGTCATTGTGATGATAGAGGTGATTGATGACGGTAAGTGGTGGTTGACCATGGTGGTGGTAATTATGATGGCAAAGGTGGTTAGTGATGGTGGTTGGTTATTATGGATAAAGTGGCGATAAAATTTATTGATGCAAAAATACTTTTTTCATGATATTAAGATTTTATTCAAGATCTTAATGATTAAATTCCATTAAGATTGACTAGTTAAACGTTTAAATCTTAGCGCAAACAAATGCATTTTATTGTCTAAAGTCTGAACTATTCAAATTCAAACTTACATTTAATGCAAACAAATAAGTCGAGATGAGAAATGGCCATTTGGTAAATGAAAAAAAGATTAATTAATTACCACATATAACTCCTAGAGTTATATACATTTTTTATAAATAATATTATTCAACTAAATTTAAATATTTATGTATTATTATATGTAGGATAAAATGTAATTAAAATTCGTACTAGTACAAAAACATATACCCCACATAATTGAAACGTACACTTTTGATCTTTTTATTTAGGAATATTCACAAATATCAACTACTCCATCATTTTATTATTCAGGATTTATGTTAAATTTGTACAATTTCTTTATATCTAACGGTAATATACTTCATAAAATAATTCAAATATAACATATTTTTTGACATAAAATTAAAAATTAAAAAACACTCATTTCAATTGAAGATTAAAATAAATGTTTAATCAAATATTACGAAGACTAAATCAAAATTAATTATCATAAACTAGGAAGTAAAAATACTACTATCTCTAAATAGATGACAACAATACCCTCACTTTCACATATATTTTTTCCTCAAAAATATCTTATAAGAAATAATTTATGTATAACTATCAAAATATTATTAATCCCCATATTACAATAATTAATCAAGGTATTACAATCCATGCATAACTTTTCCTCGACCTAAGTAAATTTTAAGTTGGTGGACATGATTAATTGACATCTAAATAGTGGCGGTTTCAAAATTTTTACTAAAAAATTTAAAATATAAAAAAGTAAATTCATGTAAAAGATAATGAGATTCAATATTTATCATATAGATATAAAAAATAATTTTAATCTTTTATATATAATACTTTTTGCAAAGTGAATTTTTATAATTTTTACACATCTATTTTTTAATTTTTGGAATTTCTAAATCTGTTACATCATGGGAAAAAATGGAGCACTCATTTTATTGGAAGATTCAGAAAAAGGAATCATGATCCACACACAACTACAAGGCCTATCATATAGGAATATTTCATATCACCAAATATCTTAATGTTTGAACTTATATAAGGTTTAAACTCTATGAATCATTTTTGAAATTTTAAATTTCTTTTTCAAGAATTTTACTTATCAAATTTTAGTATTATGTGTTGATGTTGTTTCATGTTTTAAATAAGGGTATTCAAATGTTATTTTCATATTAAAAATGACTATTTTTAATTGCATTTTTGAAATCATGGCTAAATTTTGATTGCCGACTCAAAGACTAATTACCCCACTAATATGCAAATTAAGCTAAATAGCGGGCTAGGCAAGGGTTCGGATCCATGGCTTTCGTTCACTCTGGGGAGAAAGAATATTCAGAAAATGACGCGTGGTGTGTTCTTAAAAGTGTTCGGTCTTAAATTTTTGTTCTCATTTAACAAAATCATTAAAAAGACCTTAACTTGAAAAGATTCTCTGAGAAAAACTTTTGTTGCCCATCATGCATAAGTTTTAACTTTTGCTTATAAGGTAGAACTTGTGGTCAGTTTCTCAGATTCATTGTCTTGAAATATCCTAAATTTCTGTCTTAATAAGCAAAAACTAGAACTTATGCCTGATGGACAATAAAAGTGTTGCCTTTGTTGCTCACCAAATACAAATTTTAGCTTTTGCTTATAAAGCAGAACTTGTGATAAATTGAGCAAGTTCATTATCTTGAAATATTTTGAATTTTATCTTATAGGCAAAGCTAATTTATGTTAACAATTTATCTCTGATGAGCAACAAAAGTTTTGTCAAGTGAATTTTCCAAAGTAAAAGCTATTTAAAAAAAATAAATCAAGTCGGGCCAAAATATCGAGACTACCCCTTTTGTGAACTTAACCCCAAGAATATTAGATTGGCCCATATCTGAATGAGCCCATTAAGATTGTTGATCCATCAATAATACACAAGTCTCGTATAGTTGCAAATCCATAGCAAATTTTCCCTTTCTTGTGTGTGAAGCTTTAATACAAGGGATAAGGATTAAAATAACACTTCGGCAGTAATAATTGACATTAAATAGCTGAGAGAATTTTAATAGGAAAAACTAAATAAATAATCAAACATCCTTACCCTAATTACTAAATATCTCAATACTTTAAAATAATTACATTTATCCCATTAAATTGAAATTACATGGTTAAAAAACTGTATCCACCACAATCCCTAAAAAAGGGCCTAAAATCACTCAACTTGTATCTAAAGGCAACGGTTGTTCTCTCTCTATAATCGTTTTCCCCAAATCACGCCTTCAACCAAGGCTCCATCTTCCACACGATCTTCCTCCACTTTTCAAAAAAATTTGGCGCTTGTTGGATCATAATTTTCCATTGTTGAGGTTGGTAAAATTCGTTTTTCAACTTTTACTATAGTTTAGTTCTAAGTTATCATAATCTATAAGAGCAATTACTTGATAACGAATCAACGATTTCCTTCATGGATAACGAATCAGATAACTTGATAATACCAAGTAACCAACAATGGCCTTCATTTGATTTAGGTATATCTCAAATGGAGAACAATGAAGTGCCTTCTCCGACCTTTGTTCCTGCTGTTAGAGACTTTGAAGAAGAAGACTTTGCTGAAAATAGATCCAAATTTAGAAACGATCAAGTCAAAATGAATGAATTGCACAAAAATTTGAAATCAAGAACAAGGGACTCAAACCCAGATGTTATTTTCCAGTGTTACCAACTTGTTACCATGTATCTAGTGTTATTTTCCATGTATCCAAGTATACATATATCTATCTGAGTTGTAAATGTGTAACTTTTGTAAATTTAAAGTTTCAAATCAAAACAAAGCAATACGTATCCAGGGATAACATTGTAAGCAAATCTTGTGTTACATGTATCCAGGATTAATTCATGTTAACATGTATCTCAATACTACTGCAACCTGCTATTTGAGATGTTGGTAACATGTATCCTTAACACTGTTACAATGTATCCAAGCTTACAAACTTGTATCCAATATTAACATGTATCCAAGCTTATAATCTTGGATACAGTGTTAACAGTGTATCCAAGTATACCTATTGTTGTTTGCTGTTTAAATGTGTATCCTTAGATATTTGAGATCTATTATTACCTGTATCCTGTATAATGGAGTTACTTGCTGGTTTGATGTGTATCCAAGTAATTTTAAATTGAAATTTGAATTCTCCAGTTGTTTGTGGAGATGAGGATACTGCAGATGCATTTCAAAGTGATTGACACGTGATTTACTCCTCATTAATTGTAAATCTGTTATTTCCTTTTAAAGCGCCCTAATAGTAATAAATTTACAATTAATGATTTACTCCTCATTAATTGTAAATATTTTATTTCCTTTTAAAGTACCATAATAGAAATAGATTTACCATTAATGAAGAGGTTATATGTATCCAGGATACACGAAAATACAAAGGATACACGGATTTCCTTTTTTAAACTATCGGGAAAAATGTAATATTTTAAAGTAGTGGGATAAAATGTAATTAGGGACCAAACTACTGTGTTTTATGTTGTTTACACTTTTTAATACCCATTAGTAGCCTTTTGTAAAGTTTGTTGCTTCTCTTTTTTTCGCTCCTTTTTCTTCCTTTTTTTTTAAAAACTTTTAATGCAACTATATTTAGAAAAAAAAAACACCGCTCTTTTTTTCACTATTTTTTTTTGGCTGCTCTTTTTTAAATCTTTTTTTGCTCTCTATTTGTTACCTTTTCTTAATAATTAAATATAAAAAGAGTGTATTTTTTCAAAAATAATCCAAAAAAAAAATTGTATCTTCATCTTCTTCTTCTAATATATTGATACAACCTCCATATGTATTGATACAAATATACAATATGATATATATGGATACAATAAAATATATATATAATCGTAACATATATATTTTTATTCAACGATGATATAGTTTCTATATGCACCATATACATATACATATTCTACACAATAATTATACAATTTCTATACATCTTATATAATTTCTATAGAAATCTTATACAGATACATATTATATACAATAATTATATAATTTTTATACACATCCTATATAGTTTCTATAGAAATCTTTTACAGATACATATTTTATAAAATAATTATGTAATTTCGATACACATCCTATACAGTTTCTATATAAATCTTATACAGATAAGTATTCTATACATCAACTATACAGTTTCTATACACATCATATTTTATATAATAATTATACAATTTTTATAGAAATCTTATACATATACGTATGTTACACAATAATTATACAACTTTTATACACATCATATACAATTGTATGAGATAACAATTGATACAAACACATATTGTATCAGATACATGTACATATTGATACAGGTACAATTGTATATATTATTTCTCATTGTTGATTAATAAGATAATATTGGTTATCAAAAACAAATATTGTAATTTGACGAGGCAAGTGTATCATAACAATGATCAAAAAGACGTTTTTTTTCTTTTAAAACAAACTGACATTCCTTATCTCTTTACTTAATTTATATTTTATATGCAAGAAAGGAAAAAAATCCATAATGCAACAGAATGTAGGTACATAGCGTAGAGTGCAATTATACACCTTATATAACAAAAAAGAAATAAAAAAGAGTAACCAAAAAAAAGAAATAAAAAATCCAGCAAATAAATAAAAAAAGCAATGGAAAAATCAAAACAAAAAAAAAGTAAAAAAAGGAGTAAAACAAAAAAAGAAAGAAGAAAATCAAAGAAAGAGTCAACAAAGATTACAACATTAGGCTAAATGGATTGAATTTGGGTTATTTACACTGGTGGCTATAAAAAGGAATTAAAAAGACAGAAGGGCCTTATTTCGTCCAATAAGTCAAACATGAGTCATTTCTTTTTAAAATGGTTAGTCTGTGCCCTTTTTCCCTTAATACAACAACCCTGAATTTCTCATTCGAAAACAAGAACTAAATAAATGAACACATGCACCAAGTCATTCAAGAAGAAGTATGCAGACTAATATAACAATAACTATGTCTCAGTTTCAAACAAGTTAAGATCAGTGGTATGAATCTTCACATTAATTAGAGGTATGGGAACAAACAATCCTTGTCGTTTTGTTGGAAACACAATAAAAGACATACTACAAATTTCTCATTCAAAAACAAGAATGAAATAATAAACATAGGCACCAAGTTATTCAAAAAGCAATATGCTACTAGTACAACAATAATAACGTCTCAGTCCCAAATAAATCGGAATCGGTTATATGAATCTTCACTAACCATATTAATTAGATGTGAGGAGAAAGCCAATTCCTTGACGCTTTGTTGGAAACACAACAAAAACATACTATACTACGAAATTTCTCATTCAAAAACAAGAACGAAATAAATGAACACATGCACCAAGTCATTCAAGAAGAAATATGAGACTAGTACAATAACTATATCTCAATCGCAAACAAGTCAAGGTCGGCTATATAAATTCTCACTGACCCTACTAATTAGAGGTGAGGGGAAAATCAATTCTGTGGCATTCTGTTTGGAACACAACGAAAAACATACTACAAATTTCTCATTCAAAAACAAGAACAAAGTAATGAACATGCACCAAGTCATTCAAGAAGAAGTATGCTACAAGTACAACAACAACTACGTCTCAATTTCGAACAAGTTAAGGTCGGCTATATGAATCTTCACTAACCATATTAATTAGAGGTGAGGGGACAACTAATCCCTTGGCGTTTTGTTGGAAACACAATAAAAGACATACTACTACAAATTTCTCATTCAAAAACAAGAATAGAATAAATGAACACATGCACCAAGTTATTCAAGAAGAAGTACGCTACAAGTACAACACCAACAACGTCTCAGTTTCAACCAAGTAGAGATCGACTATTGAATCCTCACTGACTATATTAATTAGAGGTGAGGGAAAAACCAATTCCGTGGCATTCTATTGGAAACACAACAAAAAACATACTACAAATTTCTCATTCAAAAACAAGAACGGAAATACAAGCACATGCACCAAGTCATTCAAGAAGAACTATGCGACTAGTACAACAACAACAACTACGTCTTAGTTTCAAACAAGTTGAGGTCGGCTATATGAATCCTCGCTAACCATATTAATTAGAGATGAGGGGAAAACCAATTCCGTGGCGTTTCGTAGGAAACACAACAAAAAACATGCTACAAAATTTCTCATTCAAATACAAGAACAAAGTAATGAACACGTGCACCAAGTCATTCAAGAAGAAGTATGCTACAAGTACAACAACAACTACGTCTCAGTTCCAAACAAGTTGAGGTCGACTATATAAATCCTCACTGACCCTATTAATTAGAGGTGAGGGGAAAACCAATCCCGTGGCGTTTCGTAGGAAACACAACAAAAAACATACTACAAATGACTCCAATACCAATTGGCAAAGCAACAAGCAACTCCTCTGTCTGATCAGAAGGCCTTGGATAAAAACAATTCACCACATTCTGATCAAACAAAGCAACAGCACCAAAAACCAACACAGACATAAAACCATGCAAGAAATCAATAAATCTCAACTTGTATTTCCTAGCAATTTGATTTGGAATTCTTGCTGTTCCATCAATTATCCATATGCCACGTATCGTCGCGAATCCATAGCAAATTTTCCCTTTCTTGTCTGTAAAACTATCAGTGAAACACAATATGAAACATGATAGTCCACATAGTGCAACAAGTGATATAGTTAAAATTTTACAAGTTTTGTCACAATGGCCTTGGTTTGTGAATATTGGTGACAAAAGTTGAAAAGCAAGAACAGAACCAGTAGGTAGAAGATTGGCTAAGTGTGATGTGCTTTGAAATGTTTGAGTAATTGCTTTTTGTATAATGTTTTTTTCTACTATTGGTAGGGCTAAGTTTTCTTCTAATAAAGGGGATTTCTTTTCTTGATCATCAACATTTTGTGATGTAATTTCTTCCACTTTAATCTCCATTTCCTCACCTTTTTTTTTTCTTTTCAAGTTTGTGTGTTTAGCTCGAAAATAAATAGTACTCGCTCGTCCCACTTTATATGACCTAGTTTGACTTGGCATGGACTTTAAGAAAGAAAGACTGACTTTTGAAACTTGTGGTCTAAAATAAGTTTTAGATGTTTGTGTGGCTATAAATCATTTCATTAAGGGTAAAATGGGTATTTTAAAGTTAAATTGTTACTAAATATAGAAATGTGTCATTCTTTTTAGGACTGACTAAAAAGGAAAATGAGTCATATAAAGTGAGACAGAAAGAGTAGTAAAAAGAATTTGTTTTGAACAATAGATGTCTTTTACAACGACTATATTGAGGAGTAAGGAAAAGGGTCCCATGAGGAATTCTTTTATTGTGAGTCAAGATTCAAGACTCAAGATGCATTTATAAGTGAAGGAAATTAGGATTGATTTCACAGACGATCACACCATTTTTTCAAATTTATTGTATTGAAGTCGTAAAGCTTAACTTTGTAACAGAAAAATAAACTCAACAATGTTATACATCACTATAACAGAAAAAAAAGTCAGATAATGTTAGATTTGGTTGTGAAAACAGAAATAGCTTGCCATTTCAGCAACTCACGTTACATAATATCCACGTACATTGCACCATTTTCTTACCCTGCTTAAAAATAAATAACTCATGACATGCCACGTGGTGAAAGAAATCGACTATTTTGATAAATAGTTTGTGTTTTTAGTAAGTCCACATGGATATTATTTATCGTAAGTAGCTGATGTGACTATACTTATATGACAGTTTTACACCGATGACATCCTACTTGTGTTTTTAGGACCGAATTTAGCATTTTTGATAGGAATAGTGGAGTTATTTTTGCGATACAAATTAAAGTTAGGTTTATAATTTCGATACAATAAATTGAAAGCTGAATGGGACGTCCACACGTAAAGTTATCCTCTGAAGGAAAAGATAAAATTTAGATGAGAAAAAAAAAATGGTTCGTGATACCTTGTTGCCAGGAGCGGAGCCAGCTTGGGGCTAGGGTGTTCGACGAATCCCCTATGGCAGAAAATTACACTATTTATATATTATTAAGATTATATTTTATGTATATATATAATAGATGTTGAATCCCTTTTGACTAATTCGTGTGTTTACTTCTTATTTTGGAATATTCTTAGTGAAAATTCTAGCTCCGCCACTGCTTATCGCAAGAAACAAAATACATAAGCAGCTTTAATCAGTTTTCTAGATTGGTGCTTTCAGTTTCCATATTTGGTGCTTACAGTTATTATTTTAGGGGAATTAGTTTGGATATATGATACTCCTACTACTTTATCTGTTTTTAGCAAATTTTATCTTTTCTGAGTTCAAAGATTTGAACACACAGAATTTAAATTTTGAATGCGCGTTTTAATATATTATAACAAATTATTTACCACTTATATAGTAGGCGTTTGGGCATGTTTTATTGTGAAAATAGAAAAAAAAAATAGTTTTAATTTTCAAAGTAAAAATGATATTTGGAAATTAGAGTTGTGTTTGGCCATGAAATAAATTAGAGTTATTTTTGAATTTTTATGGGTAATTTGGAGTGAAAAAGTGAAAGCAATTTTTTGTTGTTTTTGAAAATTTTGAAAAAAGTAAAAATAATTTTTCAGAATTCAACTCCGGAAAAAAGTAAAAAAATTCACGGTCCAAAGGGCTCATAGACTACTAGTCAATGCTCTCAGTAACCAATTTTCTTTGATTTGATTGTGTAAATATCTATTAAAGAAAATGAAGTTTCATTTTTTACTTAAGTTAGAAAATACTACAATTTTTACATAAATGGTTATGAGCGGATTAAATGACTAGATTTTTCTGGAACGTAGCTAAGTTAATCGTCTGAGTTCACTTCAACTAAATCAATCAATTTTTTGATTGACTAGAGAAACTATCCCACGGCCTTTTTAGAATTAGAACCCATTGATAAATGCCTCGGCCCAAAAGTACGAGAGTAGCCAAGTAGTCAAAAACGTTATATTATCGGTACATAAAACTTTAGAAAGTAACAAACTTCGCTTTTTCTTGCTTTCTTATTCTTCAAGTTTCCTTTAGGGTCATCTCTTTTGTTTGAAAGTATACAATATGATCATTATACAAGCTACTAGTGACATATATCAACAAATTTGTTTGGCCTATTGCATACACTGGTTGATCCTTAGATAGGAGGTTTCGGAGGACGCGGACTAGCATGGAAGGCTAGTAACTAATATAGAGTATTGTCTCTCTCATCTTTCCTAATTAGTAGTCGTAGTATTACTCAGAAAGTTTCTTGTCCTTTGATGTATGTTTACCTGTTATTTCTTGCACTTGAATTATCGTACTAGTTTATTATAGTTACATTTCTTTTCAGCATGCTTTGATATGCTCTCTATAATATTTTGACATGACTTCTTTATTCCTATTAATTTTTTTTTTTTTAGCCTGAGGCAAAAGAAATCCTAAAGTTTTGATCTTTTAAAATTGCTACTTCAGCAGATCATGAGGTCTATTGGGACAAGAAAGCTTTATTGGGCTGCCCCTACTTGAAGGCCCATAGATGTGTGGGATCTGACCAAGAGAATGAACAAGAAAATTTGGGTCATTTATGGGGAAAAGTGCACGAATACTCGATTTTAATGCCGTCATTTAACTTATGCTAGCTTTTTAATTTTTTTTGGATGTGTTCACCACTTTAGACAACTTTAAAGATACGGCGTTAGAAGTTAGTCTTGAGTCTAACTTCATACACAATGTTTAAAGCTTTATATGATTGAAGTCATGCGAAAATGATTAAACTTCAGTCACGCAAAACTGACTGAAGTCCAACAATTTTGTTGAACTTGTGGCAGAAATATATAAATAACTTCAATCATTTTGTCCGATATTAATTTTTTCAAGTCTAACTTCAGACGCTGCAATGCCAACATGAGTATATGTACAAAATTTTCAAAAAAGTGGATATACATAAAATGACGATATCAAAACAGGCTGCACCGTGAAATTTTCACTAATTTACAGGAATGACTTCTATAATAGATGAGTCTTGAATTTTTGGCCTCTTCAGATTTGTCTAGTGCAATTTATATCTCTTGTATAATTTACGAGTTATATCATAATTAGAGCGGGTTTACTAGTGTGCACTCGAAAGATAGCAGCTCTAAAAAAGATTGCATAATATGTTATACATATACATTGAAATGCTTCTAGCTGTGCCTTGCAGGTATGAAACAAGAATCTACATACTGCTTTTGTCATTTTCACACAACACCAGGAAGCAGACAAAAGGAGACCCTAGTTCTTTAGAAAGAAAAATAGTGTAGTGTATATTCATCTAAAAGCAATCACTATTAAAAACTTGTTAAAAATCGATGGCCAAAAGCGATGAATTGCGTTGATTTTTGGTAAAAAGCAACGAAGAATCTATGCAATTACGTTCGTCATATTTTGCCTCGACACTTTTTGTAATGCGACGGACAACGTCGTTTAAAAGAGACGGACAATCAATCCTGTCCATCGATTTTTTCAGGGTCGATTTTTCAAAAATTTCAAAAATTAATGTAGCTACTTGGAATCAAATGCGAGTATTTTCTATGACTTTGAACGATACTATCACTCGACCACACATGCTCTTTGATGAAATATTTCTATCATTTTTATTTATACTCTTTAACTGCAATTTTGCATTTTAAAAACAAACGGAGCCCGTCGATTTTTGTTAAAAAAATAATAATTAACAACTGAGAGACTGCGTCAGTGTTTGCCATCAATTTAAATAAGAAAAAACTTTTTTATATTTTCCCAATCGATATTGCATTATTTTTAGTAGTGAATAAATAATGAAACTTTGACAGCTTAGAATATGTGCTATTTATTATTTTTTTCTCGTTTGATGTTCGATATTAATATTGAAATCTTGACTAATTTATATTTGTGTCGCGTAAAGTTAGTGAATATTATAATCCAGCAAGTTTGTATATAAAATAAACCAATTTTTTCATATATATGAAGCTTTGGGTTAGATGAGGTTGGTTGAATGAAAAATGGGGTTGTTGTAAGTTGTAACTAAATCCTTATAACTAAGACTTATGAAGAGCCAAAAAGAAACCAAAAAATTGGCCCCAGAAAGCTAATAGGTTAGGAAACAAAAGAGTTGCCACAATAAATAAATAAATAAATAAATAAAGTGGTAAATGATGTTCTAGCTACCATCTAGGATTATGGTGAAATGGATAGTATCTATTCACTCTTAATTAGAGTTTTTGAGTTTGAATTTTAGATATGAAAAATATAGCAAAAAATTGGCAAATAAACACTTTTCAGCCTATGGAATTGAAATATCGCTAATGTTATGGAGTTTTGAATTTCGTACCATGAAATTTCACGCGTGAAATTTGTAACTCCATGATATTGGTTATTTTTTAAAGGCAAAGCCGAAAAGTGGCAAGTGGATGCTCGCTAGCTATTTCTACAAATATAGGAAGTGCTTCCCCTTTTAAAAGGATTTACGTCACGCAAATTTAAATCAATCGGCGTCTCAATATGAGTATCAAATATCGAATAAGAAATAAAAAGAGTACTCCTACACCAATATTGGCAAAGGCAAACCCAAAATATGAGCGCGTCGAGAGCACTATTATCTTTAGTACGATCAATTACTAGCGACGAAATTCGAGCAACTCTTGAAAAACTTAATGATTGCTTTTTTAAAAAAATCTTAATGATCACTATTATATAGTTACATAAAAAATAATTTTGTTTTTATAATACATTGATAAAATTTATATTATTATTACTAAAAAGTATTTCTATCAGATATTTTCGGACCAAATTTTGAATAATATATTATTTAACTGATTAAAATACATTGATAATATAAAAATTTTGTACTATCTTATACAAAACGCACCCTGGTTCCACCAAACGTTCAAATGACAAAAAAAAGAGCCAATCACAAAGGAAAATGCATTTTAAAGTACAAGAGTAATAAGCACAAACAATATTCTGTATACTTTAACATTTTGCTATCTGATTTGATGCTTGCCTTTTCTTTTAGAAAAATGACAAATGCAAATTCAATTTAAAAAAGAAAAAAGAAAAAAGAGAAAGGTAATAGCAAATGCAAATTCAATTTAAAAAGAAAAAAGGAAAAAGAGAAAGGTAACATCAAAACCATGCACTTTTTATTAATTAGCTAAGAAGAGGTAAAAGTAATCTTTCTTATAATAATGATATAGGTGTTTATCAAACTTTTGTACCTTATTGAAAAAATTGAACATAGTGAAAACATAGGGTGTGTTTGGTACCAAGGAACCACAAAACGTTATTCTGAAAAATAATGGATTGTTTAAACTTATTTTTTGGCGTTTGAGAAGTAAGCAAGTGATATTATCCTAAAGTATTTTTATATATACATTAGAAAAACACTATAGAGGTGGGTCATGGGTGAGGGGACTAGTCACTAGAGAGTGGGATTGGAGGTTGAGGTGCGGTGGGTGGTGGTGAGGCGAGTGTGGGGTATGAGGCAGGTGGAGAGGAGACAATTAGCGTAAAATATCAGTTATGTAAATTGTTTTTCATACTCCTATCAGAAAAGTCATTTTTCTAATTTTTAAGAAACTTATTTTTCAAAAAGAGTTATACTGTAAAAATTAATATTGTAAAGGACACGTGTCAACCGGTGATTGTAAAGTTCTTAATTCACAATCATATTACTTATATGCCCAACTTAATTAGAATGGGTGATAATTAATTAATTCTTCTTTTTTCAAATATTAACATTTAAACCTTTTTAGGCATACAATAAGAATAAAACTAAGAAATTATAATACCCATAATGATTTTATGAAACAATTATAAGACAAATACCACTAAGCATGGGTGGATCTAGGGGGTGGGAGGGTGTTCACCCCAACCCCTTCGGTAAAAAATACATTATATATAGGGTAAATTTTTTGTGTTTATGTACATATATAAATTTTGGACCCCCTAAACAACATGCAGAAGGTAAGCTTAACGGTTCAGGACATTCAAGATGCACTCCAACGTCCAAGCTAAGGTTCGATTCTGAGGGACTGCGTCATTTTATATATATTTTTTTGAACCTCGTGAATAAAGTTTCTGAATTTGCATTTGCCACTGCCATTAAGAAATACGGTGGAATAAATGAGATTTTTCTTCTCTTAAAAGAAATTATTGGTATAAAGCTTCCCCTTTTAGTGGGATCTAATTGACATGAATTCATATTTAAATATGAAGCAAGTAAATTTCGAATACTAAATATATAAAGAAAAAAGAATCTCTATATTTTACAAGAATATATAAACTTGTTTTAACAATGAGATATTTTACCAAACCCCCTATACTTTTGTCAAATGACAGTTAGCAGCCAACTCTGAACTAAAAGTATACCAAACTATTTCTTTAGATTTTCCAACTTTTTGCTTCATTTGTTTTGTCTACTGCTATTTTGTTGTTATATTATTTTATTTAATCCTGCTTTGATTTTTTTTTTAAAGTTAAGGGTCTATTGAAAATAATCACTCTATCCCGCAAAGGTAGAAACAGGTGCAGCCACCTTAGGCAAAGGGTAGTCAAGTGTTTGTCGAAAAATTATGTAGTGTACAGAGGTTAAATATTAGTTATTATGAGTGTAAATTTAATTTTGCACATTCTTAGCACAATTGAAAAGAAAATTTACACTCTTTGTCGAATTCCTGACTCCACCATTGAGTAAAAATAAGGTTTGCGTACATTCTACCCTCTCTAAATACCATACCTATGAAATTATATAGGGCATATTGTTGTTATTATTGTATTTTCCAACTTTCTTTCCCAATAATTAATTCCATCAACTTTTCTTTTTTCAAAGAGTACACACTACACACCAAGGTCCAATAAAATACTCCACTTGTTTCCTCTTTCTACTTCCATATATAAACATTAAAAAAAACACTCTCACCTCATTCTTTATAAAGTAGCCAATTTTTTTTCTTCTAAACTCTCTCTACTTAAATCACAACAACACCAAAGTTTATAGAGGAAAAAGAAATCCTAGATGAGTGGTGGAGAGATCATAATTGTTTATAATGTTATTTTGGCTATACTTGCAATTATTATCATAATTCTTGTCATCCTCCTCTTCATTTGTTGCAAGAAAAAACCAATCAAGGCTGAAGAAACACTTCCAACAAAGCAAATTGCATGTTCATATTCATTAATGGACATTCATGGAGCCACAGATGGATTCAATTATCGAAGAATCATCGGTCAAGGGCGTATAGGAAGTGTATATATAGGTATTTTACCAAATGGAGATCAACAAGTAGCTATAAAAAGGATCCATTCGAGGCTCGTATTGAGTAATGTTGGCTTTGGTTTCTCATCCATGATGAAATGGCTTTCTTTAGCTGATCACCCTAACGTCGTGCCAATTTTAGGGTTTTCTGAGGCTCCTGGGGAAAGAATCGTGGTAACAGAATTTGGAGGTATGTTGAGCCTTGATTTCTACTTGCATCAAAATCGCGATGCTGGTGGTGGTGAAAGTGGTAGTGGTGGGACCTCCTCGTTATTGGATTGGAATTGTAGGTTGAGAGTTGCTGCTGGTGCTGCTAGAGGAATAGAATATTTACACGAAGTCATGGCACCACATATAGTTCATGGTTGCATTAAACCCTCGAATATACTAATAGATGTTAAATTTTGTGCTAGGGTTTGTGACTATGGTTTGTACTTTTTCTTGGGAAAGTATGATCAAACTCAATTAGGGTTAATGGGGTATGTTGATGATGAATATTGGATTAGGGGTTGTTCAAAAGAAAGTGATGTTTATGGATTAGGTGTTGTTTTGTTGGAGTTGTTGAGTGGTAGGAGAAGTGATCAAGAAAGTTTACTTGTGAAATGGGCATTGCCATTGATTAAAGAAATGAAATTTGGTGAATTTTTGGACAATAGAATTGTGTTGACAAGTGATATTAGGCCACTTGTTGTTAGATTGGCTAAAGTTGCATTAGCTTGTGTTGGGAATTCAAGAAAAAGTAGGCCTTCAATTGTACAAGTTGTTACTATTTTGAATAGCTTAGAAGTTGGATTACTATAAGCTTTTTTTATTATTAGTCAATTCAACAATAACAAAACATTATTGTCATGCTTAGGTGGCATTTATGTTTGAAAAAATGTGAGAGTTTATATATTGAGTTTTTTGATTTTTTGTAAAGAAGTGTTCATTTGATGAGTTAAAATTTGAAAATGTTTTTTTTTTTTTGTCAAATTTAAATTCTATTTTTCAAATCTTTAGAAAAAACTTTAACATACGGACGAAGAAAGGTTAAAGTTTTTTTCTCTGGAAAACTATTTTGGGAATTTTATTTTTTAACCAAATACCACTAGAGAGAAGCTTTTTGTCGAAATGGCAATTGGTTGAAAAAAAAAAGAAGATGAAATATTCTGTTGTTGGTGGAAGGTGACAAGTATCCTATGAAATTAGTTGAGATACGCAAAAATTGGCCAGATTATCATAGTTATAAAAGAAAATCACACTAAAAATATCATAAATTAATTAGCCGCATGCCTTTTTTTCTTTCATGAATCTATCTCCCCCAATGTTTATGTGAGTTTTATTCATCTTAACCTAATTAACTTTCGGTAAAATTAAAAAAAAAAAAAAAGACAGCCTGGTGCATTAAGCTCGCACGGGATTTGGAAAAAGGCCACTTAAACTGAGTGTAAAATTGTGAAAAAGATTACTCCTAAGTTATTTCAAAACTCAATTCAAACACTTTTTTTTGTGAAAAATCAAAACCTAATCTTGCACACTCACTTGCAAAACCTCCAAACAAATGTCAATAATATATCAAACCAGTGCAAACCAATCTGCAAAGGACTTGTGGTTTTTGCAATTAATAATTTGAAAATATTGTTGATGAACTTTGACTTTGAATCTTGTACTCCTTCTGTTCTTAAATACTTGTTGTCATTGCTAAAAATAGATATTTTATAATATTTATCATTTTAAAAAAATCAAGACATAATTAATTGTTTGTTTCTACTTCTATCCTTAGTCATAAATATGGAAAAATATTAATATAGTACAAAGAGAGAAGTAATAAATAAGAATAATTTTATTAAAGGGCATACAAACAAAAAAATATGACAAATATTTAGAAACGGAGAGAGTGATTCTTTGACGTTATGGAGTGTTGTTGAGGAAAAAAAAAATCAAATTAATGGAAATATTTATTATAGTACTACTCTATGCTTTTGGGCGGCTGTTTGTCAATATGACGGTGTGTAATTGATTTGTTTGTTGTTATGTTGCTTGTGGAGGAGGGAATCCTAATTTTCTTTGTATTTATTATTCGGCGTTCGATATTTATATTAGGATTTGATTAATTTAGATTCGCATCGCATAAAATAATTTAAGAAAAAGGCGTTTTAACAAAAAAAAAAATTATTAAATCCCGACTAATTCAGATTTCTATCACGTAAAGCACATTTAATGGAAGTTCAGATTCGCACTGCATAAGCCCATTTAAAGGATAAGGGCTATTAATAGGATTAATTCAAATTTGTGTTGCATAAGACGTATTTAATAGAGAAGCGCTCCCGATTAATTCAGATTTGTGCTGCGAAGATTTTTTAAAATTATTTTTTTCATTAGAACCTCAACTAATTTAGATTTCCTTGCCACAAAATGCATAAATGTAGAAGAACTTTCTAACAAGTTTCTTTTATATATATATTTAATGTTTGAATACATCTGATTAAAAATATAAAAATCTTATGCATCCCGTCATAACCCTCGTCGCAGAAGAAATCGTTATCTTGATTGTTAAGAGGACCCCCTTGTTATGTATTTTTGATTGTCTCCTTGTACGATATAATGTATTAACACTTTTTATAGCTTGTCATTTCTTAATCATTTGAATAATATTATAAATAAAGTCCTTAAATAATTGTATGTCCTACATGTACATAATTGTGTGAAAGGAATAATATTTAATTATTTAGTAAATTTTTTATTAAAAATAAAATTACATAACTTCAAATACTCTTTTCAATTGTACAATAATTTCATGAGGTTGTTCTCTTTTTATTATAATTGAATATTTTGGCCAAATTCTTCACATTTGTCATCATCACTTCTTATAATTTGTGTCATTTTTTCATCATCAAACCTCTAGGTGGATAAAAAAGAGCAAGTATACCCTTTGTTTCATTTTAGGCTCAAAAAATACCTTTGCCGTTAACATAAGAGACCACAAATACCCTCCAACCCCCTGTATCTCCGAGATGGAAATCCCAGACCCAAATCTTCCACCTTCATCTTCATCTTCATCTTCCTTCCTCTTCCATCCAGATTGCACCATAAAATTGCATCATAAAATACTCATAAAACAGCTTCCGGAAAACACCATTGAGGCTAGGTGGATCCTTTGTCATGAGGTTAAAGGGGATGTTAAGTTGGAGGGTATTTGTGGTCTCTTATGATAACGGCAAGGGTATTTTTGACCCCAAAATGAAACGAAGGATATATTTGCTCTATTTCGAAAAGTTCGAGGGTAATTTTGACCCTTTTCTATTTACAAAATCCTTGAGTATGCCGTAAGACCTCAGGTCTGTACTAATTGAAGCTAATTATATATCATTAAAGGAAACATACATATTTTATGTGATTAACTTATCTACGTAACAAAAACTTTAAAACACACGCAAATCTTTTTTCAAAATTTAAGCTAAAAATGTCTAATAGAAACATTTTATCATGTCTACAATTACAATAGCCCATTTCTAGTGTCTAAATAAAATCTACTAGCAAGTTTCAGAGTTATTGATTCTTTCCACTAGCAAATTACTAAAGCAGGAAGTGCTATACCCCCAAAGTGGCCATAAGATTTCTCAACACAAATCAAGTTAATTAAGCTGTAACGCAGTTACTAAACACCGGTGGCAATTTTTTCAAGAGAGATGTATGAACCTTGAGAATGATACAAGGGCGTATACTTCTGATTCTTGGCTTATTTTTATTATTTTGACTTTAAAAAAAGTGAAGGAAACGAGGCATAAACCCAGGAAAAGAGTAGAGAAAACATATAAATATTACTAATCACGATGATTAGGTACTAAACATCAACCTCACTAACCATCAATAACTGCACAAATTGAGAAAAAGAAAGAGAGAATGAGGATGGTCTGGTAATTTCACATCTGACTTTCAAAATCTTTCTAAACCATCTTCCTAACACTGCCACACTAGGAAAGCTCAAACAAAATCCCTAAGTTAGAATGCACACCAGAATGAAAAAAAAAATATTATCACACTATAAAGCCCCGACGGCAGCAGCAAGCATATAGCAAGCTACTTGAGGATGCCAACACCCAATTTTTTAATCCAGAAGTTGTATGCGCCTTTTCCTATAACTGAGATATACTTACAACCTTTCTACACAACTCAGCGCGCTGAAAGCTATGATTTCTGGAGGACAAATTTCTCATATAAAGCTAGGATATCCTTCTTGTTTGCATTCTTCAGTTGGAGCAGTTCAGCGCCAAAGTTATGCTTTGTAAGCTCCTGCTTTAGTTTCTGCACTGTAAACTTCGTATAATCCTCACCACCATTTGTTTGTTGACGACTATGAGCATCGTCATCTCCCCTGAATACAGAACCTCCATCTTCTGGGGAAGTAAATTTTAGGGGACTGGTTGTACTCTTGGACCTCTTATTTCCCCTGGTTGGTCGATCATTTGTATCCATGTCATGGACAGATTCAATTCCAGCTTCAAATTCATCTATCCTGGCACGTTTGCCATGAGAAGCAGTTCTAAGTTTGCTATCCAGTGCAGTTTCATTCAGCCGAACTGCAGTTAACTGTTGTTGAAGAAGATCTAGCTTTCCTTGTGTAGCTTGCAACTGAACAGAGAGTCCTTCCGCCCTATTGTTTGCTTCAGCACGCGCTACACGCTCAGTCTCCAACAGACTCTCAAGGACTTGCACAGTACTGGCCCGCTGTTCATTATTTGATTTCAGTAGCATCTCAATTTCTTTTTCCCTTTCTTCTACTCGGGCCTCCAGCATTGCAACTTTTGACCTTGCATCCTTCTCAGCACGATGATACCTCCCTACTTCATCAGCTAAGTCTTCTCTTTCCCTCTCTAACTTTTCAATAGTTCTGTCAGCCTTCTCAATCTGAGCTAATCTTTCCATAGCTAACCGCTGAATTTCATTCTTTTCTTTCAGGGCTGTAGCTGCTTCAGCCCTTGCTTTATCAGCCAACTCAGTTGCCCTTTTTGCCTCTCTTTCAGCTGATTTATATCTATCCTGAATATCCTCAAATCTATTGAACTCCGACCGATACTTCTGCTCCAGATGAACCTTCTCCTGTTCCAGAATCTTAGCTTCTCTTTCAAATGATTGTGCAGTAGCATTAATATTCTCTAGCCTTTCAGCCAATTCCTTGATTTCAACCTTTAAGGCTGACACTTCTAGGCCATAGTTCCTTACCTTCGAATCAGCAGTCTGTAAAAAGTAATAATCACAAACTAGTCAATATTACTACTCTCTTTTTTATAATGGTAAGAATAAAATAGTGAATAGTACTACTACAATCAATAAACAGTGTCTCAACCCGAAACTAGTTGGGTTCGGCTATATGAATCCATCCTGCCCCATTAGAGCAGTCATTAGTACTAATACCCATGTAAATCTCTTAAATTACCACGTACACAATGAGCGTAAATATCCATATTTTTACAGGCTGGACACCCAGTTGTATTGCTAGAAACAAGTTGGTATCAATCCCAAAAAATTGACCTATATTGAGATATCCATTCAGCATACTAATTGGTGAACTATCCTTTCAATTCACAAGGTTACACATAACTGAAGTTATTAAACCGCCAACTAAAAGTCTGCACTCCAAATGCTAAAGCTATCTAAGCCAACACAAGAAAAACCATCACAAGATCAGGAAAAAAAAATATTAGGAGCATTGCAATCTGCAGCTCAAATGGTCCCTTATGAAGTCTCTGTTGGTCTTATTTTTATTGTGCGCCGTGTTTGAATCCTATTTCCAGTGAGCCCACTTTAAAATAACAAAGAGTGGCCCCTCCCCCTTCCCTCCCTGTTTTTTCGACTCTTACTTTGCTCCATTCCCTCCTAACCATTTTTCATACACAAGATTAGTGCAAATGAAAGCTAAGTTGGTTTACAAAGAGCAGGAACTCACCCTCAACTCCAAGCTCAGTGTTGCTAAACGCTGCTCAGCCTGCTCAAGCTTAGATGTCTTGTCCTTTATTTCTTCTTCCTGCGGTTTCATGAACAAAAAGAACTTCAAATATCATATTGGAAAACTAAACAAGCACAATCACAAAACGATATTTCAAGGAGGGAAGAGAAGAAAAATGAAACAAAGCAGCACATTCAAATTGAATCGATATGCATGGCAATATAATCACCTTATCAGCCAGAGTGCTTGAAAATTCATCCCTTAAAGCATCTTCTCTCAATTGGGTTTCCTTGTTTGCGCGCTCTTGAACAGATGCTGCCTTCTCAAGAGCATTCTTAACTTCCTTGACAGCAATGTCATATTTACGTTTCCACTCCTCCGCCTCCTCTTGAGCCGATTCAGCTTGTTCTTTGGCAGCAGCCAGCCTTGCTTCAGCAGCAGCAGTTCTGGACTTCAGAACAGATACTTCTGCACTTGATTGGTCTTCATCAGCCTTCTGCTTCAACAGAAGTTGTTCATATTTTCTTTTCCATTCTGCGGCCTCATGTTTAGCTGAAGTGAGTGTTTTTGATAAGCTTGAATATCTCTCTTCCAATGAACTATATTTACTCTGCAAATTTGTGATACGACTCGTGTAATCATCTGCAAGCTGCTTCTTGTCGTTGATGGCGTCTTCATAACGCTTCAAATATTCGGATTTATACTTCTCACTAGCTTCCAGTTGTTTGTTAAGTAAGTTCATCTTATCCTCAATGGAGCGGCACTTTAATGCAAGAGTAGTTTTCTCTGATCCAAGTTGGTCTGTTTGCTTCTTGATGAGATCAAAAAGTGGACCTTCCAAGCTGGAAAATCAATGTGATGTGAAATATACATTTTCAATTGCAAGTGCTTCAATAAAAGAATCGTTAATATACAAACCTTTGTTGTAAGAAGACGATCAATTTTCTCCACTTCTCAGGACCCTGACAAGTTGCTTCATACTTGGACACTAAACGATCAAGAAGCTGCATATAGCATATGCATTTAGGATATTGGTAACTCAATAAGCCTGAATTCCAGTTTAGCCACATAAAAATAGGCTGATATCTATAGTGAGTAAGGGCTTACTTTAAGCACACTATCTATATTTGCATCAGGAGCATGGCAAGCCATCCTCAGTTCCTTTTCCATGTCCTGTATGGCATTTGAACATTGTAGATAAGCCTCCCTAAAGGCATCCTTCTTAAGCTCCTGCCATCAACATAAAAACCAAATCAGCAATTAGAAAGAGCTATGCAGTAGCATAGAGTAGATACTCACAGCCATAAACATCCTGACAAAACTATCTAGGTCGAAAAGTCATTCCATTTGATGGACCACGGAACTTTAATTGAATCCCAGCCAGAATGTCAACGGGTCGATCCATATAACATATAGTCAATATCAGGTGGGCAAATGGCCCGTGTACAGATATTAAACTCATAAGAACAGAACTATTACTACACAAGGACAGGCACTCATCTAGGAAGAAACAAACAGATCAAACACACATAGGCATTAACACATATGTCTGAACTTTGACTAAACTATCACCTGGTTAGCAGAGAAAAGAGTTGTTAATGAAGGAGAGAATTAAGATCCTTATTCCACAGGTCACTTATACGAAGCGAAAAGCAACAATAACTTCGTAACCAGGCAATTGACTGAAACTCAATATTGAGATTTACTAGAATATTTCACCATTCCAAAATTTAAAGTAATGAGAATACACAGCCTAAGCAAAATAATTGTACACATCCATAAAATGCAGAACAATTGTACAGATTATTAAGAATCATGTTAAGTAGGAACGATTCCTTATTTAATTATCCTAGAGCAGTCTTAGATGTATCTTTCACTAACTCATTTATTTCTCTCGTGTCCTCTTTTTTCACAAATTCAAAATGAAGACCAGATGTCCTAATGCTGGTTTTCCAATAAAAACATCTTAACATTACCTATACAAAAAATGACCATCAAATGAAACCTTTAAAGCTTGACTTCTGTGCAAAATAGGTTCTGCCATTCTATGAAAAACAGAAAATGCCCTCCGTGAGTTGCAAAAGAGATTCACTTTATAGATGAACACCTCCATAAAAGGAATCGACTGATTTGCAGAAATTCAACACCGTGTCCTGGATTTCTAACTTATACAAGTGAAACTCCAGGACTGTGTCATGGAGTTCGAAAAAAGCAGAAAAGATGCGGGTAGCGGGTCTCAGCTGCTTTTTAAAGTTGAAGGTATATTTGTCCAAATATTATTTCCGCATAAAAAAGTGCCTAAATTTCAGTTAGTTTAGGAACTATGACTTCTTTTCAAATAGAAACCGTAAAAGTGGCTATTTGTGAATTTTCCAGTATACCAAATTTCCTTTTAGAATTTTGGGGGGTAAGTATGATGTGGAATCAAAATAAAAATTAGTATTAGCTCATCCTCCACTAGGGAATGTATTATGACACTCTCATGTATGCTTATGTCACTCGTATGCACTTTATCCTCAATATTTGAAATAAAGAGTGGAGGAAAAGCTTAACCTCAAACGCCTTTTTTATGAAATTTTGGAGACGCTTCTCATATTTTATCCTGATGGATCCAGCCCCCACAGCAGTAGAATTAAATTCTGCAATGGACTTTTGAGCTGCATCTTCATGTGCTTCTCTTAGTGCACCCTGGCAATGATTGAAATATTAGACGCAGCCAGATAATGTTAGCAACGAAACTAAAGCAATACTTACTTCCTCCGGAGGCTTAGAACGATCAAATGAAGCCATGTATCTATCAGCAGCCAAATCATATGCCCTTTGACACTCAGCTTCCTCAACACTCTGCGGAAATCAAAAAGGAAAACATCCATCAGCATAAGCTGGGTATACGGAGTGAACTAACACAGTAGCACTTGGGAGTTAAATTACCACCATAAGATTCTACTAAAATCATTCACTTGTAGGTTTGTCATGTTGTTTGACTTACGTCAAATGTCTCTTCCCTTCTATATTTTTTTTCTTAAATTGAAAAATGAATAGTGGATATAATAGGAATTCACTTGTGCTTGAAGCGTGGTAACTAAAATAACAAGCAAGAACTTGCCCAGTGCGGGCGCCAAAGTATGGTTACATATCGGTGTCATGTCAGATATTAGACACTTGCATGTCGCTCATCAGACATCAACTGGTGTCCAGAATATGAACTTTCCTTTTAATTTTTAGACTACATGTCCTTAAAAATGGACACCAAACAGAACCAAATGTGCCAGTTGTTCCCCGACTTAATAATTTGAGCCATAATGATGAAACAAAGAGACAGTAAATCTCAAGCAATAACAAAAATAACAAAATTAAATTCCAAAACCACAAGAAGGCTAACAACACATTCAATGTAACTCTAAGAAGAGAAGAAGAACAAGGAGTAGCCTCCCAAAGCAAACACTTACATTGAGACATTTTATTGAGGTGTGATGTTAAGTTAGATAAAAACTCTTTTTTATATATAATCTGGAACTATGGATCAACTTTTGGGTGATCATGACTTTAATAATTTGAGCCATAATGATGAAACAAAGAGACAGTAAATCTCATGCAATAACAAAAATTACAAAATTAAATTCCAAAACCACAAGAAGGCTAAGAACACATTCAATGTAACTCTAAGAAGAGAAGAAGAACAAGGAGTAGCCTCCCAAAGCAAACACTTACATTGAGACATTTTATTGAGGTGTGATGTTAAGTTAGATAAAAACTCTTTTTTATATATAATCTGGAACTATGGATCAACTTTTGGGTGATCATGACTTTAATAATTTGAGCCATAATGATGAAACAAAGAGACAGTAAATCTCATGCAATAACAAAAATTACAAAATTAAATTCCAAAACCACAAGAAGGCTAAGAACACATTCAATGTAACTCTAAGAAGAGAAGAAGAACAAGGAGTAGCCTCCCAAAGCAAACACTTACATTGAGACATTTTATTGAGGTGTGATGTTAAGTTAGATAAGAACCCTTATTTATATATAATCTGGAACTATGGATCAACTTTTGGGTGATCAAGACTTAATTGGTAAAATATCTTCTTCATAGTAATCAACATATTCTAACATTATACTTGAGATATCTATAAGATCATATTCGAATAAATAAATAGGGCGTTGTTTCCTCGTTATGAAATAACCACACCAATCCTTTACAGGAGAGGAACTGCAACTCTTCTTCTAAAACTTGATTTCTGAGAATTCTATTTAGGACTAGGTTAGGTACGTTGCAAAAGATCTACCTGACCTTCTCCAATAGTCTTTCTCTAGTATAAGACCTACATTTAAGATCTCTATTTGTCCTTGTTCCTTCTGTTCCGGTCCCTTTCTTGGTGCTAAATGTCAATCTAACTAATGATTGAGAAATAATCACGAAACAATAAGTGGTCTTATTTGTAACTCCTTTGGGTCAAAGGTGTTGGTGATGACAAGAATAACATTGCTCTTGGACACACTATTTGCACAGAAACGGAGAAAAACATCAACAGTGTGGAATAAGAGAAAGGAAAAAGCTATATCTGATCATTAAGACATCGCTAACCTGCCATGAAGAGGTGATGGTGGGCACTGCACCATTGTTAAGAGCATCCAGGAAGGACTGAGTTATGCGAGCAAAGAGCGGTCCAGTCATAATAGTTGCTCCAACTTGCTTGGGTCTTGTCCTCTCAAAGACAAATCTTGTCAAAGCATCAAGACCTGCTTTAAACTCTGGCCTCAGGTTTTCCAACTGCATGTGAAAAGTGATACCACATTAAAATATTTAAAAGGGTTTCCACAATCAGATATACTCTACGATAGTAGAGAATGGAACATGTGCAAGAAAATTAAGCACTGACTGGTATTTGATCTAGCCGTTGAAGCTCATTTTCATTGATCAGAGGCCGCACAAGGGGGAAGCATTCTCTGTCAGGGAAAAGAGCACGAATGGAGTCCCTAATCTGCAGTTAGAAGTTCCAAAATGGTTACCCAATCTACCGTTAGGCACTAACGCATTAGAAGGAAAAGAAGGATGGTTTCGAAATTACATAAAAATGTGTACAAGTTCTTTTTTATTTTTAAGTAAAACATGTGCAAGTTCAGGAAACCAGTTTTTTTAACAGGGATGGTTATAATAGAAATTGAATAATTACAGCATAGTAAAGCAAAAGAAACATTCATGTAAAGTGAATACCTCGTTTTTAGCAGCAACATCTTTCCCACCACCTTGAACTGGCCTCAAAGCAAGTTCAAGGTAGTCCCGTGGAGTTATTTTGCGGTTGTCCTCAACCAAATCCAAATAAAAATCCTTTTGCAGAAAGAAAAAATTGTATTTAATAGTTTCACAAGCAAGCACATAAGAAAATCTACAGTGATAGTAAATAAATTTTGAATTACCCTAAGCAACCAAACGAAGATTGGGGAGAACTGTCCAAGCTCAGAAGCACTAGCCCTTCCACCAGAGGCTCTAACACGAATATGTTTAGTCATTTCAGTAACAAGAGAGAGGCGGTCAAGTGCAGCTTCGTCGATACCACCCATCTAAATTGAAGGATTAAAGAGATTATCAGGAAACCTAAAAAACAAACTGCTGTAGCAACAAGGAAATTCACTGAATCGTGAGGGAAAAGGGGTAAGAATGGCATATCACAAAAAAAGCAAACGAGATCCATGTCTGCATGCTCCTAACCTGGTTATATACAAACATACTTGAAAGAAGGACCGCCAAGGAGAATATCTGTGTGCTATATGTTCCCTGTCAAACAGCAAAACAAAACAGAAATTTACAAAAGGCAAGAGCCAGTGACAGGAAGGATAGGAAGGACACAGGAAAAAACAAGACATGCTTTGGGGTTATAGAACTAGTTCCTTAAGTTTGTGAAGTTTAGCAATATAAAATGTATAAGAACAAGAGTTGAGAAAGGCGTGCTTAAGCCTTGACGCGAGTCTCAAAACATGTTGAGCGCTTCGTTATCGCTAATGTGCGCTACAGTGTTGTCATCAATGTTTTAAGGCATACTTTTGGCCTCTTCTGAAGAGGCGACACTAAACATTTGATATTTCACTATATCGTAAAAAAATTCAATTTTTTTGTTCATATATTTGACATCATGCTTATAATTATTAGTCTTGGACTAACTTATATACTTGTAATTTTTATTCCTTGGCGCCTTTTTTCACTAAAGCCCATGCTTTATTTGCGCTTAAAGCCCCAACAAACCTTAGAGCTTTTTTGCACTTTTTGCTTTTGATAACACTGATAAGAATGTAATATATACGCCATATAGCATGTGTCAGGTTAGTATTCTTCTTCGGAAAACCAATAATAAATATGTTAAAGGGTGGAAACTAACTGTTTGATCATAAGCATCAATTCCTTCTGTGTCCAACAGTAACAGGTTGTATTCTGTTCCATCAAGAGCCGTTCTCCTTAAAGGCGCACTCCACAACCAAATACCTTTTGTGCATGGACGGTGAGTTGCAGCCACTTGAAAACCACTACTCCTGCCAAGAAGCTATTGGGCATACAACAGGCTCTCAGTTACATGTTTTCGTCAAAGTAGGAAGCAGCACTAAGTCACATATGGTAATTTATATGAAAAAGCATACAGCTACAAGTAAATAGTAAAGATAATTGTGATCTCATTGTGATATGCCTTTAATAACATAAGTGAATTGAGTTTCTAAAAGAAAAAACAGCCACTGTACTATAGCTTTGACTTATGACTTGACTGCAATCTATGTATGAAATGTACAAGAAAACAATCTTTACACAGGATGACAAGGTCACTCCATAAGGACAAAAATAAAAAGGAGTTACAGAAGAAACACAAAGGAAACAGAACAATGCCATATGGTTAGAATGTCTCCCCTCTAACATATCATTCCTGCAACTTCCCAACACATAAAACTAGATAAATCAGGAGTTAATTCACAAAAAGTTTCAGATTTCTGCTTCTCAAAACAACATATCAGAGTATCCATCTGCCATCTGAAGCGTAAATCCCTAAATCTAGGAAACTATATGCATCCACATATGGTGAACTCCAGTTGAAAGTTGAAACCCTCCAAAACATAGTTTCTAATTCATCCATCCTTTTTATTATGGTTAATCTTTCTGTTGATCCCCAGAACAAATATTTTTCTTTGACATTGGGCAGATGCCACAGTAAGCAGAAAATGACAATGAGATTTCCAAACTCCTAGGCCATTATCCTTTTCTGAACCTTAAGAAATAGATTAGACGAAAGGAAGCAAATATTTTTTGATAAAGCACACATTTTTTGGCTGGTGTAGAACTATCTAATTCATCCTGATAAGCATGTTGAGCTAACATACAATAATTAACCAACCCATAAATATATTTCCAACATTCTAATCCTAGTGTGCTTAGCGAATTCTTCCAAACACATTTCTGCTCTAACTCTTTCTTTTCTTATTTTTATGATATTGAAAGCTGTACGCAGCCCCCCTACAAGGTTACTTTAGATAGCTTGTATTTTCTGTATAAGATTGGCATTCCCATTCTAAGGAAAGTAAAACAAACAAATTGAAATGGAGGGAGTAGGTTTTTTTCCCTCAGTTTCTGCACTCTTTGCTTTAACTAAAGAACTACCTTTAACTTTAAGTAGGACTCTAAGAGCTCTACCTATCTCTTTTGGATTAAGTGGGTGTTTGGATTGGCTTTTATTTTTGACTTATAAGCCAAAAGCAAAAGCTAGGATTTGTAGCTTTTGGCTTATTTTTACCTTTTAGCTTCAAAAAAAGTGCTTAAAAGCACTTTTTTATTTTATCCACACACTTCAAATGTGCTTAAAAGCTATTTTGACTTAAAAGCACTTAAAATAAGCCAATCCAAACGGGCTCTAAGGCATAGCTGATTGATAGATTGATTTATTGATTTTGTATCTCCAGTTCCAGAGCAAAGTGCTTCATAATTCTAGTCATCAAACAATTACTCCCTCCGTCCCAATTTATTGAAATTCGAGAGTCAACCAAGTTTTTCTTCGATCGGAATTTCTTTATACATCTTTTAAATATTTTAAATGGTTAATTATTGTGATTTATAGTACTTTTTACGTAGTTTC
Organism: Jaltomata sinuosa; assembly: GCA_003996215.1. Lineage (NCBI taxonomy): Eukaryota > Viridiplantae > Streptophyta > Magnoliopsida > Solanales > Solanaceae > Jaltomata > Jaltomata sinuosa. Next base: position 430,208 of record QJPP01000200.1, read on the forward strand.
CAAATATATAAATTTTGTTTCAAAAAACTTAAAACTTCTAGGTCCAAATTCACGGTCGAAGTTTAAAAGTTTCAATCTCAAAATTTCAACTGTGCCACAAAAATTGGGACTAGAAGAGTATATAGTTGACCACTAACTTCCAAAATCCTAATTCTAACCAAAACTACAGCACTAACAAGCAAAAACAAAAGCCCTAGCAATACACTTACTCCCATTCTCATGCATAATCGAACAACAACACTAAACTACAAACCCTAAATAACGCAATTAACTTTAAAAAGAATACAAAAAAAGGCTTTAATTTTACCTGGTTAAGTATAAAGCTCTTTCCTTGACGAGCGTGACCACAAACGTTCTTTTTTAAACGGACTAAAAAGGAAAATAAGACAAACAAATTGAAATTGAGGGAGTAGGTTTTTGTCCCTCAGTTTTCTGCTCTCCTTGCTTTAACAAAAGAACTACCTTTAACTTTAAGTAGGACCCTAACAACTCTACCTATCTTTTGGATTATGGCATAGCTGATTGATTGAGTTAATGACTCTATAGTTCCAGAGTAATGTGCTTGATAATTCTAGTCATCAAATAATTATATAGTTGATCCACTAGCTACAAAATCCCAATTCTAACCAAAACTACAGCACTAACAATCAAAAACCCTAGAAATACCCTCACTCTCATTCTCATACAGAATCGAACAATAACACTAAACTGGATAAGTATGATTAAAAACAGAATTGCCGTTAATACACCAAACCAAACAAAGAAATAAGCCCTGCATAACTAATCCCAGCATTAATAATCCCAACATTACTAATACACCATATTAAGCATTATTCTTATATACTCTACCAAACGACCCCTAAGAACTCTACCTATCTTTTGGATTATGGCATAGTTGATTTAACAATTCTGTATATCCAGTTCCAGAGCAATGTGCTTGATAATTCTAGTCATCAAACAATTACATAGTTGATCCGCTAGCTACCAAAATCCTAATTCTAACCAAAACTACAGCACTGACAAAAGCAAAAACCCTAGCAATAAACTTACTCCCATTCTCATGCATAATCGAACAATAAGACTAAACTACAAACCCTAAATAACGTAATTAACTTTAAAAAATACAAAAAAGGCTTTAATTTTACCTGGTTAAGTATAAAGTTATTGCCTTGTCGAGCATGACAATGGTATTAGTAATACAAGGGCTATTACTACATGGATAAGTATGATTAAAGACAAAATTGTCATTAATACACCAAACCAAACCGTGGATAAGAAATAATTCCGGCATAACTAATCCCAGCATTAATAATACCAACATTACTAATACACCATATTAAGCACTATTCTTATACACTCTAACAAATGACCCCTAAGAACTCTACCTATCTTTTCGATTAAGGCACAGCTGATTGGTCGATTGGTTTAACAATTCTGTATATCCAGTTCCAGAGCAATGTGCTTGATAATTCTAGTCATCAATCAATTATATAGTTGACCACTAACTTCCAAAATCTCAATTCTAACCAAAACTACAGCACTAACAAGCAAAAACAAGAACCCTAGCAATACACTTACTCCAATTCTCATACAGAAACAAACAATAACACTAAACTACAAACCCTAAGCAATGTAAATTAACTAAAATTAATACAAAAAAAGGCTTTAATTTTTACCTGGTTAAGTATAAAGCTCTTGCCTTGACGAGCGCGACCGCAAACCGAGACAATACCAACAGGCTCTTTGACGAGTTGAAGTATCGCAAGTGCTTCGGGATCGATCTGGAACTTACCTTTCTCATCGCAATACACGAAACGGATCGGTCTAGCCGGACCGGCGGCAATGTTCACGGAGGAGGGAACGGAGGACTGTGGCGGCGATGGTAACGGAGAAGGCTGCTGCGGCGAGTCTCCGGCGGAACCTCTGCCGAATAGCCTCCTCATCGATGGTGGTAGTAGTAGTAGTAGAGAGAGAAAAAGAGAGAGAGAGAGTTTGTTTAATTGGAAAAAGAGGGAAAAGGAATCGGTGTGAGGAAAATGATTTGCTTACTTTATACTCCCTCCGTTCCTTTATAATTGTCATGTATACTAAAAGTAATTGTTCCAAAATACTTTTCAATTTAAAGAATCAAGTACTTTCTTCCAACTTTGCCCTTAGCATTAATTATTCTAAAACTAAGAGACACATAAATAAACAAAGACTAAGAAGGGGTATATGAGTCAAATTATACTTCTAATTAATTATTTTTAATGAATGTGTAAAGTCTTAACATGTCAACTAAAAAGGAACGGAGGAAGTATAAGGTGTTAGAATGTGAGGAGACGTCTTTTCAAGTTTTGGCAAACTTTTGAGTTGAAGTTGAAAAACAATTGAGTACTAATTTGAAGTAACAGTGTCAATCAGGCTGGGTTGACCAGCACTGGATTGGTCCGGCTTTCAGTTAAAGGGTTGGATTAGTTTGGGTTGATTATTATAATAATAATCAGAATCGGTCGATTCAATTTTTAAATTCGTAACTCGAAATCGATCGAAATCGATAATGTCACGTTGTTAGTGATACCGGTTAATCGACCCGGCCCGACCCGATTCGGCTCGATTTTTAAAATAATAAATAAAAATAATTATAAATAATTTGTATTTTATAAATAGATTTTTAAAAAATATATTATTTTAATATAATCCGGCACAACCCAGCCCGGTATAACCCGGAATCGAATGGGTCAGTTAGAATCCTTTTGGGACGGGACCGGTTGGACCCGAATAGGGCCAACTCGGCCGGTTCAATTTTCACCGACCCGATTCGGCCCGACCTGGCCCGCTAGACACCCTTAATTTGAAGAAATATGATAGGAATTTGCATATTACTCTCTCCATTTCAAATAGAATGACGTGTTTTGACTTGGTACGAAATTTTAAAAAATAAAAAAAGACTTTAAATTTTGTAGTTTTAAATTAAAGTTATGTCAAATATATCAAAATGACCTTTAGTCTCGTGATCTTAAACATGCCACGTGGAAAGTTGGAATTAAAGTGTTGCCAAAGGGTCATTTATTTTTTAAACGTATTAAAAAAAAATAGGTCATTCTTTTTTAAATTGACGGAGTAATGATTCAGGTATTGAGTAAGAATTTAAAAATTTTGGAATTGTTTTTGTTTGAACAAAGAATTTAAAATTTTATGAGGAAGAATTTAAAAATGAGGGAAGTTGTATGAATATATTGAAACTACTTGAGATTTTTTGAAATATTTCCATGACTTGTATGACTCTGTTTTGTTTGAACATAATTATGTTGATATTTTTTTTGGCAATTAAAAAACTTTTATTTATCATCAAGGTGCAGAATTACAAAACTAAGTAGTCATATCCTCCCTTCTCAAATAAAACACCCCTATATGACCTCATATCCAGAAAGATCACAAAACACATACCAAAGAACCTGGGTAAATTTGTCAATACAAATCATTGATGAATTCTTTCTTGGACGAGAAGTTTTTTGAGTTTAAATTTTTTTTACTTTTACATAAGACAATAACATCCACAACGTAGTCATTAAAGAGTGTTGTTTAGGGATAAAATTTCTCTCAATAGTTTTTATATTTTTTTAATACTTATTAGTTTTCATAATATGTAGTTCATAATATGTAGGTCACTTGAGCAAATCATATACAATATTATGTTTTCTTTTGTAGTTTTTCTTTATTATATGATTTATCGCCTTTAAGGTTTGCAATTATTAGTTTCCGCGTGACACTCTATCGATTTCGATCCCAACAGAATACTCCTCCTTCATTGTTGCCATTCCATTATTTTGCTCCAGATATTGTGAGTGTAGCTGCAATCTAAGTAAATGGTCAGGCCAATGTAGAAGAATATCACTGATACATAGTAAAATTTAAAAACTGTTGTATTACTAATATTAGGCGAATTTCAAAAACTAGTGCTATATTTGATTATTAAACCTTAAAGTATCACTGTTTCTGATTTTATTTTTAGTGCACAAAAGCCTTATGGTAGCCCAAGAGGAAGATCTAAATAAAAGATAAAGGGAAACTTACATAAAACACACATTTTTAGGAGCTAATTACTCTTTTCTTCCACTACTTTCCCTTCGAATACATCACAATCCCGCCGGATACATCCCAAACCACTCGGATACATTGTATAAGGCATCTAGATATATGATTTTATCTCAGATATATCGGAATCTTTGGTTTTATCTCGGATACATCGGCATCCCGCATGTATCTGAGGGGTTACAACATATATCCGAGGGTTGGGATGCATTCAATGGGTGAGATGTATCCGATTGGGATTTGGATGTATCCGAGGTGAGGTGATGTATCCGAAGGGTTTTTGGTTAGCATGTGATATATTAAATAATTAAAATAAAATAATGGGAGAGTCAGTAAATATGGTAACCGGTAAGGAGATATGTCTCTCTAGGTAGTTTATCCAAAGATAAATGGCCACAATACTTGTATTGGCCCAAGAGGAGCTTGGGCTAATGTATAAATGGCCACAAGCTTTGTGATGGCCCAAGATGGTTTGACTATATGGCCCATTTGGCCATGAAAAATGTTTTCATTTTTTTCTTGAATTGAACTCCAGAAAACACGTTTGGCTATAAAATTTTGAAAAACTATGTTTTAACTTTTTTTTAAACTTTCTTGAAAAATTTCAGAAATTTCAAAAACTACAAACGCTATTTTCCTTTTTTTTTTACTTCAAATTATTCATAAAAATTTAAAAACAATTCTATTTCATGGTCAAACACAACTCCAAGTTCTAAATATTAGTTTTCACTTTAAAAACAAAACCTACTATTTTCTATTTTTACAATAAACACATGGCCAAACGCCTACTATAATGTATGCTTTGATGCTTTCATGTTTTATATATGAATATGATGATCAATGTTTATCTTAGAAGAAGAAATGTGATATGTGAATATTCTTGAAAGTTATATCTTGAATTTATTCAAATACTTTTGTGTAATAATGCTTACAAAGGCTTTGTCCCAACATCACTTGTTAATGATACAAAATAGGCATCGTTTTAGGGTCTTTGGGATCACCATTTACATTTTGATTCTTTTTCTTGGAAATTTGACCAAACAGACTAAGCTTCTATTTCATATGAAAGCATGAGACTGGCGTGATACAATCAAAACAAATTTAATTTCTTGTTAACACTTAACAACTTAAGATTTGAGAAATTTTAACAAGGGCCAGTAAATCACAGTTCATCTTTCATGTTTTCCTTTGACTATTATGGTGTTTGATGATCAAAAAAAATATTATCAGTGAAAAAATATTGTTTCTTTTATGAGCTAAATTATTATGCTTAAAATTATCTTGAGTATTAACTTCATATTATTTACTTAAACTAACATTTAGATATTATTATTAATCAATTACTCAAAAGTTTTATTAAAATACTATCGACTTGTTAATATTTATTATTAATACTTATTTTGCAAAAAATAAACTTTTAATTTTGTTTATCCTTAAAACGGTACAGGTAAATTTACAGACGTGGTTCAAGAATATGCGAACGAAAATGATCAAAATATGTGATTTGCATACTTTAACTTGCTTAATTAATGTGAATAAGATAGAAGAAACAACAAATATGAAACAAAATTGAAATAACAAAGTAAATGAATAGAATGAGCTTGAGATCCAATGTTAATCATAATTGACAGTGTTACTGAATAAGCTTGATCTTTATTGATACAAATATGAGTAACAACTAATAGAGCTATTGAGCTTGATAGCATAAGAGAACAATGTATTGCTCAGTGAGTGAGCAATGATTCGCTTGATTGCAATGAATAACTAAAAGACGGTTTATAATTAAACCCTAGGGAGCTACTTTCGCAAAATTTAGCCTCACCGAGACTTACATTTACTCATGTTTGCGTCTGTTGAGTAACAATGGACGGGGATCTCAGACCCTTCCGCAACAATTGGACTGCTGACCTTATTTTGACCCGATTACACTTCGGTACCTGATCTTACGACCTTGAAGCTAGGCGGGCCTACCAGTGTGACACCATAGTCAGGTGCCTTGAATCCGGAGCCTTCAGCAAATTAAGTAATTACTTCTTTCGGTAATAAGTGACAAGATATTCTGCGTCTGCTTGATGTTGAGTCAACCTGACTTGTCCTTATTTTTACATGTCATTCCCTGATTTGCTCGTGTATCCAATCTAATTTTTACGCCATACAAATTCACCAACTAATTAAACATATGATAATTCCATATGAAAACTAAATTTCATCGTACCAATAATTTTCTTCTGCTACTTTTTTTTTTTGATTTCTCACCCGATATTCTTTTTTCGATACTTGTTGAATTATATCAAGGTCTATTCATTTAGGAAACTTTTTTTAAAAAGTAATAAAATATTATGTGATGCTAATGGGGTGGGTTGGTACAAATTTGTCCATTAACCGAATATTCTCAACTCACAAGCAGTATTACGTAATCACACTTTGAATGGTCAATAACGACTTAAAGAATAATCCTCCTACTAATGACTTAATTAAGCTTAGTTTGTTCTTTTTAATTAAGGGTTAATGACAATTTTGATCCTACAGTTAATGATAAACTCTAATTTTGATTCTTGTTGTATTTGACTGAGTATATTTAACCTTCAATTAAATTAAAATTTATCATAATTATTAAACTACTCCACTACTTAATCACTCATGTATTACAATAAGCCTGTGATTCTACTTTATATATTGACAGTAATATAATTTTATAAGTAATTAAATAACATATTTTCTACATGTAGCGGTCCAAAAATTAATTGAAGATTGGATTATATTAAGCTACTATATATCACAAAGATTAAAATAAAACTCATTAATAACTTAGAGATTAAAAATACTATTATCTATTTAATAAGTAAAACAATATAACTACATCATCATGTTCATCATCACAATCGTAGTTGTAATTTAATACTTAATAAATTTGGTAAAAGACAGTTATAGTTGACTTGAGAACATGACCACTGTTCCTTCACAATGATGGCAAATAATAATAAATATTAAAGTCTTCTTCTTTGTCAAAAATTGAACAAATCAATTCTAATATAATGATAAAATTAAACATTGATTATTTTTTTCTCAAATTAATTACATGAATCTTTATTTTCTTTAAAGAGAGCAGTAAGAACCCAACCCCCACCCCCACCCCCACACACACAAAAAAAAGTCTTTCTAGCCAACTCTAGCCTCTAGGTGGTGATTATTTTAGTGAATTATCTAAGTTTATAAATACGCATTCCGTTTTTAAATACTTATCACTTTTTTTTGTATCCCCATAAAAAAAATTAATTAGAGGATAATTTAACTAAATTATTTCTATTTATTACTCTTTTCAATTTAATCCTTTTTTTTGCACGATATTAATATCTCTCTATATTTATGACTAGGGACAAAAGTAAAAACAAATAACTAATTATATCTTGGTATTGTAAAATGACAAGTATTGTGAATAATCTATTTTAGTAAATAGACAAGTATTTAAAAACGGAGGGAGTATTTATTTACACGCGTACTTAATTAGGACCACTAATCATGTATTAATTCACATTACCTAAACACGCTTGCTTAGCCAAAATTTAAGACTATAAATTATAATGCTAATGTCCCAACCGAAAAAAATATATTTATACATTCATAATAGCTAACATTTAATCTTTTTACATCATATAATTTTTTGGCGAAGATGTGGATCAGATCACCCTTCGCCTAAAGTGGCTCCGCCCATGACGATAGATACTTCTTTTCTCTCTCTTATTCTTTTCTTGTTCTTTTGGTTGTTGTATTAGCATAGTGATGGAGTACAAATCATATATTAGTAATTAATATTACGAAGCGGATCATAAAACCTACTACTAATTCATATCAATTACTTATAACAAACAACAAAATTTCTTGAGCATTGAAAATATGTGTTACTTTTGAACTTATATGCAATCAGATAATTGGTTATACTCGATAAATTATTGAAATATTCTCCAATAAATTTTCTATATATTTCTAATTAAATCAAGAAAACTCGAAAAATCAAACAAAACACTAATGACAATGTCAAGATATAATACGGAGATGATGCTTTTGGAGGACTCTTTAGAGATGATCGGAGAAAGTGTGGTTGTTGAGATACTCGGGTAAGAAGAAGTCTACTTCAAGCCTTACTATACAATTGTACAGTATCAAACAAGGATTAAATGTCGCAATCCAAATGAATTATGACGAAGTAGAATTAAGCAGAAATTGATTGCTTAATGATTCTCAAGCTTATCACTAAAACGGTCATACGACATTCTGATCTGCATAGATCAATCATTGAAGATTGTAGATGTTTGTTGAACGCTAACAAAGTCATGATTAAACATGTCTGGAGAAAGGCAAATTTTGTAGCAAATGGAGTACACAACCATAAAAAACTTTGATATTTTGGAGTAATGCTTTTTAGAGCATGGGTTTAAAAATATTTACTAATGAACGATTTTAGGATCTTTATTTAGTTTATTTTTTGTTTTTCCAATGTAAAGTAACACTCCTTGTGCATAATTAAGCCGGCGAATTGGTATCACAAGTTATTATATTATTTTTATTTGGATCGATATATTATATATCGTGTTTAATTAATGAGATTTTTAGTAATTTAGTTGATTAACTATCTGAACTTTTACGATTGCTTACCTTCAATCTTCTTCCCCATTTTTCGTTTCCCTACTACTCTCGATATAATAAAGAAAAATATTGTCCATTCAAATAATAATATAATTTCAAGTATTTTTGGTACTTTATTATATATAGTGGAACTTTGACACACAACCATTAAACTATTATTAAACACTAACTATAGTGAAAGAGTTTTGCTGGTAATTTAATATAGGTAACCATCTGTCTAGATAAAAAAATTAATTATTGCTCCAATTGACAGATATTTTCTCCGTTAATTTAATTTTATTTGTCACATTTCGTTTCACGGTAGTCAATTTGACTAATTTTTGAAGTTAAATTGAATTACATTTTAATATTTAAAATTAAATGTTCGAGAACTATATGGAAAATATTATAAGTTGCAATTCTTCTCATATCAGTATGATGAAAAAATATATCTTATAATATTGATCAAAACTCATATGATTTGACTCTCAAAAAACGAAACGTGACAAATAAAAAAAACGGAGGGAGTAAAAGAAAACGAAACTAGCATGTAATGATCAAGATATTATAGCAGTGTCTCTTTGTTGACTATAACACGCAATTTCAAAATCAGCAAATCATATAAACTAAATAAAACAAATTTAACATAATTAACAAAATAATGAAACTCTTAAGGTTTCTTACTTTCTTATTAAAAAAACTTACCGTCCAAAAATAACAGATTGGCATGAGTTCAATTTTTACTGTCCGCAAAAAAGAGAATTAACTTTTCAAGCGAGGGTAGATTTTATAATTTTATTTAGTAGATATTTAGTAGATCTACTTAACGAATTGACATTATTCGAAGATCTATTGATCAGTATGAATCCGTAGAATGATCAATAACAAGCACTCAGTTTAACTAGGTACCATATCCAGTTCGATTGTAAGAATAAAATTCTTGATTTTCTGTCAATGATTTTTACCTAATTAACAAAGAGAATAATAATTGACTTAGGTAAAATTAATTAAAGCCATAAAGCTCCAACTTCTTTAAGTATTGGCACTAATTCACCAGAAATATGTGTGGACATCACTCTTTCTAGTCCTCCGAACAAATTTCCGCCTACGAAAACCGCCGGCAACTCCGTCGTTCCACCACCATTGCCCACGATTCTCGATAACTCCTTCTTCACATAATCTTCATCTTTTTCGTTCACTTCGAAAATCGTAGGGTTTACGCCTAACCCTAGCAATAAATTCCTCACGACATGGCACATGCAACATCCACGTGTCGCTATGACGATTATCGCGTTCTCCGAGATGGATTTTGCCACCCTAGTAGTGATGATGTGGCAATTTTCGTTTCGTGATCTCCTATTACCAATGGAGTTGGTCTCGTTGCTCTCACCTGCCGAGAATATATGTGAAAAATCACTAAAATTTTAAATCAAAAATTTCAAGAGTGAAATGAAACAACAAAAAGTCAACAATAACATGAAAATTCTAAAAGAATCAAAAAATAAAGTAGAGAAACTGTTTCTGAAAGATTTAAAAGTAAATTGAAACAACAACAACATGAAAATTCTAAAAGAATAAAAAAGTACAGTAGAGAAGCTAATTAATCTAAAAGTTGAACTATCAAATTTAAATTCTGAATTCACATATGATGATCACTTGAATATGATCCAAAGATGATTCACAAAAGTGCAAAAATGGAGGTACATATTGAAAATTTCAAAAGTACAGTAAATTCAGTTGAACTCATTAAATTTAAATGTTGAATCAGTCTCTCTGATAATTACCTGAACGTGACTCGAAGATGGTGGAACCACCACTAGAGGTGGTGGATGAACTACCCCCGATCGTCGTCGTGGTGGTAGTGATGGTGGTGGAGGCAAGCCAATTTCTATATGGTAAAGCTCTTTGCATGGTGGTGGTTGGGGTGGGGGTGGGGGTGGGGGTGGGGTGGGCGGGAGAAAGGGAAGAAAAATGGAAAGGGGAGTGGGTGTATATATAATTGAAGGGATGATGATGAAAATGGTGTAGAGTAACCTAACGTCAACGGCTGTGACGTGAGAGTAAACGTCAGGTTTACTATTTGGTACGTTTCAATACGTCAACTAATTTATATTCTTTCTTTTGGTTTCTCGATTGGTGTGCGATGTTCGCATTGAAATCCCGATTAATTTGATCTACCTAGTATTTGATGTTCTTATTGAAGTCCTGACTAATTCGGATTGCGCACTGCAAGGTCCATTCTGAGGGTGACACTCTCAACATGATTTTTATACCAAGACTCAAACGCAAAAATTCTGATTAAGGATGAAGCAGTTCCATCACGACACCACGGCCCATGTTGATGTTAACTAATTTATCCTAATTCCAAGCCAAGTGGAGGCCTTTTTTAATTTTTAATTTAGTTCCACATAAGTCGTGGAAAAATTTAAAAAGAAAAAGAAAGGAAGTTTCCACTCTATCTTAGAGAATATTATTACTCAATTTGTCTCAATTTAAGTGTTTTTGTTTGAATGAACACAGAGAATAATAAATAAAGAGAGATTTTTGAATCTCATGACTTAAATTAAAAATGTATGTAATCATTTGAATCTTGTGTCTTAAACTTGCGAGACGCTCTATTTAGAATAGAACAAAAAGAAAAGTAAAAAACTTAAATTAAGACGGAGGAAGTAATAGTCAGTAGAGTATTTTGTAAGTAATTGTCCTTTACAAATATATTTTTAGTTTACTTTTTATAAAAAAAAATTATTCTTATATATAAGAAATCTGGAAAAAATATATATTTTTCTTCAGTTCAAATTATAATACAAATACTAAATCATGTAAATTTAGTATACATAAGAATATTGGGTTGTTCAAGACTACGACTAATAAAACCTTTACTTTAGGTGTCAAAAAAAGCTTTGATGATAAATTTATGCTTTTATTTACTCTTAAAAGAATTATAGTTTTTTTTTAATTTTAGAATTGATGGATGGAGTTACCTTATACATATTGATGGTGGAAAGTGGCAGATATTCTGTGAAAGTAGTTGAGGTATGCAAAAATTGACCCGGACATCACGGTTATAATCTTCATATGGATCAAATGAATCAAGGTTGGTGTACTAGAATCGCCTTATTGGATAATATTGCAACTCTTGAAAAGTTTTCAAAAGCAATAGATTATTTGCTGAAAGAAGTTGAAATGAGAAATATGCAAAATTAGATTGGTCCTGAAGTATCATATTTTGTACAATTATTGCATTTATATATCTTGCTATAACTATGAGCATGATATAGTTCACTTTTATGTAAAGATATCAAAATAAGATCAATTGCAAATCTTTGTATGAATATGTTTATCCTAATAAATATTGTCAAGATTTTGTTGGTTATGAAATGCAGGACACTTATAGGATATGCATAAAGTTTGATCTCAAATAAATTATATGCATTCATATGTGGGGTACTGTCATATCTTGGCGATGTACAAAGCAATTTATTATAGTTACTTCATCAAATCATGTTGTGATAATAGCTATTCATGAAGCAAGCCAAGAATATGTGTGATTGAAGTCAATGATACATCTCATTCGAGAAAATGTGACAAAATACCTATAATTTTATATGAAGATAATACAGCACGCATAGCACAATTGAAGGGGAGATTCATAAAAGGAGATAGAAATGAAGCATATTTTATCAAAGTTTTTCTACACAGATGAGCTCCAAAAGAATGGTGATATCAACGTCTAACAGATTTGTTCGAGCGAAAATACGTGTGATTTATTCATCAAGTGATCTTTACCAACTACAACTTTTGAGAAGATGGTGCACAAGATTAAAATGCAAAGATTCAAGTATTTGAATTGATCACGTCAGAGGGAGTTAATACGCATTGTACTCTTTTGCCCTCACAATGTTTTGTCCCACTGGATTTTCCTTGTAAGGGTCTTAATGAGGCAGCCAAAATATGTATTATTAGTGATGTGTACTCTCTTTTTTTCAATAAAAAAATTTTCACATGATTTTTTCTAATAAGGTTTTAACGAGGCACATTATCCATCAAATAGATAAGAACTTCTCTCCCTCTCTACTATATTCTTCTTCTTTCTTAGTTTAATAGTTCATAACAATTTTAGAAATAAAAAAAAAGAAAAAAAAGTACATATTGAAATTACAAAAAAATTCAAAATAAGGTAAATGAATATTGAATTTATCAATGACTATTTCAAGAGATTTCACATTTTTTATTCGCTTCTAATACTTATTTTCTAGATGTAAAATAATTTCAATTCATCTGAACCTCTATTTTTGAATTTAAACTAGAAATTCAAACTCAATCAGTTCGAGATTATTTAGAAGTAAAATTAAATTTGATTGTAAGTTTCTTTTTTAAGTGATACATAATAGATATTTCAAAATTTCTAATGTAACATTTCAATTTAGAAACTGAAATGAAACATGTATTGGTTTGAAGAATATTTATGATCATCATTAAGTCCATGAATCTATTTTTTAGATAAGGTTTGAACCACTACTTGAATGAAATCGAATTTTAATGACTGTGAAGTAATGTCCCAATTAACAGCCTCAGAAACTATATTTCAACTTTTACTTTGAAGATAAAGATTTTTCTTGTTTTAAATGAATGACGTTTTGAGTTTTTTAATATTAATATTACATTCTCCGAATTAATTTTTCTTCTCTATAAAAAAGTGATTGATTAAATATGTCGATTAAGGTAATTCATGATCAATTATAGTTGGCATGAATGTCACTAAAATAGAAATGTCACTAAAATAGGTCTCCTTAGGTGTAGGGGCGTGCAAAAACTGATTTAATCAATAAATCAAATTGAAAAAATATTATTGATTTATCGGTATCGGGTTATTGAGTTAACAGTTTTTTAATGATTTTGTAAATTATTTTATTGGGCTATCAGTTCGGTTTCCAGTTTTGAGGTTTTAGTTATTGATTAAACCGATAACCCAATAAGATTATATTAAAATTATATTTGTATCCCTAGTTTTATAATAGTGGCTTTAGATTTTAAATATATACCTATTGTTTTTCGCATTTTATAGTTATTGTCTTAGTGTTGTTGTTTTCTTTCTCAAGTCGTTGGCTTAGTGGGGTTCTACCCATCAGTGTAAACTAAGCGACATTGTTTTTGTTTTTGAGAGATCGCTATCGTTGTTACTGCATTCAAGTTTGCTACTTAGCAAAAAAAGAAAAAAAAATTATTTTTAGTAATAATGTATTTGAATTTGCTTCTACTTGTAATTTGTGTAAGCTTTTATGCATGAAAGTAGTGTATATATGAATAGATGAAAATAATAAAAGAAAGCAAAATAAAAATAAAAATTAGAGGAGCATTTTCTTATCGGTTAAGCCAAAAACTGAATCGTTAAGGACCACAAATCGATAAACTGAAAATCGATAACAAATATCTTATTGGTTTGGTTATCGATTTAGCGTGTTTACCAATCAAAAACTGATAAATCGAACTAATAATACACACAATCGAATCGAACCGACCGATGCACATCCCTACTTAGATAGTAATTATTGCATTTTTGCTGGCAATAATAAAAGCCGTAAAATATGTTTGATATCACATTTTCAAGACAACTTTACTGACAAAAGTAATTATTATTTTTAAATAAATAACGTTAAAAGTAATTACTTTTAGCGATAATAATATTACTCTTTATCAGCACTCAATATAAATGTCTTTAATGGCTTTAGCAAATCAGATATGAAACTCAAAAAAATGGGATAACTTAGATATATTTTTGACTCTTAACTCCAAAATTAAAGAGTAAACATGGTCAAAATAAATTTCGTTACTTTTGCACTAAATAATAAGGTGAGAATGTATATTAATCAACTATTATTAAATACTAAAGACTTATAGTTCATGTATTTATTGACCTATAATAATAATAATTAAAAAAAGTTTCTACAGTTCTCTGATTTTAGCCTTTGAAGGCAGCAATGGGCGATTATGAGAATTAGTGGAGCTAGTAGGTTTCGTATATTAGATGGTTATATCAAAAAAACAAAGCGAATTGAAGTACATTTGGTATTGCATTAGAGTTTGATTAAATTTAAACTTGCGTATTGTAATATTTTATTTTTTTAAAAGCGGCACTTTCAATATAATTTTTTCCTTCATTTTTGGACTCAAGATTTCAGATTAAGGGCTCCTAACCATACCATCATAATTCAATTTGGTAATTTAAGATTACTCTTCTCAAATAATTTTTGTCATGATTTGTTTTTTTTATCCATCTTTTATTTTTGTTATTATTTTTAGTATGACAATTTATTACTAGCTATTAAATGTTTCACTCTTTCAATCTAAAATTTTAATTGGTCAAATTAGGTCAGTTCATTGTATAATGACATGCCATCAATTATGTCACTTACCTAACTTGTTAAACTTTGGACAAAAGGTGCATTAATTAGATTCAATTTTCTACCTCCTAATTTGTGATACAAAATTTGTGATGTGCCTTGAGATGATCGTCTTCTGTCCTCCTTATCGTGGAAATATATAGTTTACTAGTTGAGGGTTGTCTCCTTATTTTTCTTTACTATCAGTCAGGTAATCTATATATTTTGCCATGTCTGTCTGTATTTTCGTTATTTCTTCTGTACTGCTTTGGATTGTCTTTTTCCTTGAGCCGAGGATCTATCGAAAACAACCAATCTACCTCTAAGGTAATTGTACGATTTAAGTATACTCTATCCTCATCAAACCCTACTTTGTAGGATTACACTGAATTTGTTGTTGTTGTTATATAAAATTCAGTGAAGCAAACAAAGTGGCTGAATGCTTGGTAAAGAGAATTGTTTTTTTTTTTTGGAGGCGCAGATTTTGGATTTGAAGTTTATGGATTCTACAACAGCGATTTCAAGTGCTGAAAATATTCGAGTTTGTATCTGTCGATGTACGTGTGGACGAATACAACAAGCAGTTAAGATTGTACCAAACGGAACAACTATTGTACTGTGTACACATGATCATATTAAAACCTGCAGGGTACAGGGACATTATTGTTTGTACAACTTGATAATTTAGTTTCAGTATTTATTACAGTACATTTTACCACCAATAATTGTACTCCCTTCGTCCCATATTAGCTGCACACTTTCTTTCTTATACGCATATTAAGAAATCATAAATAAGAAAATTATTTTACTAATTTACCCTTTAAAAAACTTTTTTGAAACTTTACAAACAAATGTGAACACTTTCAAAAAGAATTAATTGCAAGAGTAATATGAGAAAAATTTAATTAATGTTTTCTTTATTTAGTAAGGTGGTCAATTAATATTGGATGACTATTTTTAGTATAGTGAGCAACTAATATGGGACAGAGGGAGTACTCTATTAACTTGAAGTTTTGGGTTCGATTTTCGGGAAAAAAAAGATTATACTCTCTTCGATTACTTTAGTTGTCACAATTTTTACTTGCACGTCTCTTAAGAAAAACATTAATTAGAGTATATTTTAATTAAATTATCCTTATTTATTACTCCTCAATATTTAATACTTCTCTTTTGTACTACATTAATATCTCTTCATATTTATGACTAAGGTTAAAAATGGAAACAAACAACTAATTTTATACCTAAATTTTTTAAAATGATAATTATTTTAAACCGTCTATTTTAATAAAGACGACAAATACAATGATCCGAAGAGAGTAAAAAGTGTTTTCCTCTTTAATAGATATGAGAAACAAAAGGGGAAGTGCATGTACTCAATTTTGATGCCATTGTTTTAGTTATTGCCCTAAGTTTATAAATTTTTACACGTTTTCGAAAAAATTTAGATATACGATGTCTGATAATAATCTTGTAAAATGTAATTTTAGATGATATATTTAACAGTTTTGTATGACTGAAGCTCAAACAGTTATGTTTGAACTTCAGAAAATTCAGTCATTTTTGCGTGAAGTTCATTCAATAAATTTCTCCGGAATTTCAGGCACCACATATTTAAATTGTTCCAAAGTAGGTAGATGAACAAAAAAGTTTTAAAAATGAGTACAAATTAAACAACGATGTTCATATATGATATCTTGTAAGTTTATAAATTTTTACTCGTTTACCCACTTTAGAAAAATTCCAGACAGGCGATGTCTGATGTTAGTCTGGACAAAATCTAACTTTAAATACAATATGACTGAAGCTCAAATATTTCTATCTGAACTTCAGGAAATTTAATCATTTTTACGTGAAATTCACTCAACAATTTTTTTTTGAATTTCATTTATATGAAATTACAGATACCGCATATTTGAATTATTCCTAAGTAGTTTAAAAAAAATAAGTATAAATTAAATAACGATGTTCATATAGGGGATTTCATAATTATTTATTACATCGTGGGTCTCATATTATTATTAATATTATTATTTTGGGTCCAGACATATGTTAGTACTTAGTACGTTGGTATGTCTGGGAGAAAAAGAGTAACTAAATTTGCAGTTTTAACTCTCTTGTATCCATCATGGTATCACGTGGCAGTGTTATTTAAGATAAGTTACGACGGTACGAGAGGTAAGGGATTATTAATTTTGCGAGATAATTTATTTTAGAATTAATTATTTTGGAATCACGTGTTATATTTATTCCACACTCAAGTGGGATAATAATTTTGGAATAATTAATTTTGGGATGACTTGTTCTCAATTAAACGAACCTTTAATTTCTATTTTTTAACACTTTTCCAGCTTTTGTCTTTGTACTTCTTTGATAACTCGAATCTATGATTTTAGAGTTGAAGGTGAAAGATGTTTATCAATTACCATATGAGCAATCACTTCTTGTTGAGACAAGTAGTTGAACAACAGAATAAAATTAAAGAAAATAAAATAGAAAAAAGAAAAATAATTTAAAAAATTATTGATGACAAATAAGTAAGAAATCCTTTTTAGTCCATATTTACTATCTTATAAGAGGGAGTTAAAGCATGCACGAGGTCGACGTATTTGCTTGTATTGCCTACTTGGATATTTTTTTTTATATTTTCTCTGTTTTAATTTGTTTATCTTACTTTTTTTTGAGCTATTATAAATTTGAAAATTACTTAAAAAGTAGCATAAATCACAATAATTAATAACTTAAAATATTTAAAAGACATAAAAATTTGATTGACTTTTCAAATTTTATCAGTGCCACATAAATTGGGACAAAAAGAGTACTATAAAATCACAATAATTAACAACTTTAAAATATTTAAAAGAAATATAAAAAATTTATTTGACTCTCCAAATTGTATTAATGCCACACAAATTGAGACAGACAGAGTAACATAGATATTATTTAAAAATTACGTAAAAAGTATTATAAATCATAATAGTTAACAACTTAAAATATGTAAAAATCATATAAAAAATTTAATTGACTATCTAAATTTTATATGAGTCACATAAATTGGGACAAAAAAATAATATATATTGGGCCCGTGCTAACACGGACTCAGAAGAAACAAAATTTTTATATGAGTCACATAAATTGAGATAAATATATATATATATATATATATATATATATACTATATATATAATATATATATATATATATATATATTATATATATATATTGTGCCCGTGCTAGCATGGGCTTGGATATTTCCTTTTATATTTTCTATGTTTTAATTTATTTATCTTACTTTTTTTTAATTATTATATATTTAAAAATTACGTAAATCACAATAATTAACAACTTAAAATATTTAAAAGAAATACAAATTTGGTTGACTCTTCAAATTTTATCAGTATCACATAAATTGGGTCAAGAGAAAAAATACTATAAATCACAATAATTAACAACTTAAAATATTTAAAAGATATATAAAAACTTTAATTGACACTCAAAATTGTACCAATGTCGCATAAATTGGGACGGGGGTACCATATATTATTTGAAAATTATGTAAAAAGTATAATAAATCACAATAGTTAACGACTTAAAATATATAAAAAATTTGATTGACTATCTAAATTATATTTGTGTCACATAAATTGAGAGAAAAAAATAATATGTATCGAGCCCGTGCTAACACAGGCTCCTTTATATCTAGTTTATGTATAAGTATTAATCATGTAGCTCAATATCAAATATTATATTTGATTTAGTTCATATATTTTTATTTTTATTTGGTCAGAGTTCATACTTAAGTATAAACTAGACACAACCGCCCGTGCATGCACGGGCCCAATATATATTACTTTTTATGTCTCAATTATGTGACACAGATGAAATTTGAAGAGTCAATCAAATTTCTTATATGATTTTTAAATATTTTAAGTTGTTAATTATTGTGATTTATAGTGCTTTTTAAATAATTTTCCGATAGTATATGTTACTCTCTCTGTCCCAATTTAGGTGACACTGATGAAATTTGAAGAGTCAACCAAAATTTTCATATAGCGTTTAGATATTTTAAGTTGTTAATTGTTATGATTTATAATATTTTCTACGTAATTTTTAAATAATATATGTTACTCCCTTTGCTCCAATTTATGTGCCACTAATGAAATTTGGAGAACCTAATTTTTTATATAGTTTTTAGATATTTTAAGTTGTTAATTATTGTGATTTGTAGTACTTTCAACGTAATTTTTAAATAGTTTATGTTACTCTCTCTACTCCAATTTATGTGACATTGATAGAATCTGGAAAGTCAACTAAATTTTTATGTCTTTTAAATATTTTAAGTTGTTAATTATTGTGATTTATAATGCTTTTTATGTTATTTTTAAATAATATATGTTACTTTTTATTTCCCAATTTATGTGGCACTGATAGAATCTCGAAAAATAACTAAATTTTTTATATGTCTTTTAAATATTTTAAATTATTAATTATTGTAGTTTATTTTTTGTGTAATTTTTAAATATATAATAAATTAAAAAATAAGACAAACAAATTAAAATGAAGAAATAAACTAATAGCATATATAAGGGCAATATGGTCATGTGGACACAATTCCAACTCTATTTTTAACTTTAAAATGAATACGTAATATATTTTTGATTTTTTTCGCTTAACGGGTCCTTAAAATGCTAAGGAGAGAGAAGAAAAAGCAAGCAAATTGCCCCTTGGTCGGCAAGCACAGATGACTTGCCGACCGTGAGGTGCTTAATAGCGCTCTAAAGAATTTGAAGTGTTACTTAATAATTAATGCACTAAACTAAAATATGGACGATATTCATTTACTCCCTCCGTTCATTTTTACTTGTCCACTTTTCTATTGGCACAAAAATTAAAAAGTAGTAAATGATAGAGGTAATTCTATCATATTACTCTTTAAATATAATAAATTTAATGCTTTGAGAAATGCATTAGATAATGAATTGTATTTAATGCTAAGGGTAAAATGGGTAGAAACAAGTAAATTATCCATTGATTTTACAAACTGGACAAGTATTATTGGACATCCCAAAATAGAAAAATGGACAAGTAAAGATGGACGGAGGGAGTAATAATTAATGTCTTTATTACTTGGTGAAAAATGTGAAGACAAACGTTTGGATCTACTTTATTTTTCCTTATTCATTTTCTTTCATTTAATTCTTTTAAATTCTTACATAAAATTTAAGTTATAATTCTTCAGCTTAATTAATTGTCTTACTCCTATTTAAGATCCATCTTTATAAGAAAATTACATTAACCTTCAATTACAAGAGAGATTTTCTTGAAAAGAGAAGTCGAGATAACAACGACATGAGTCTTTGTAAAAGTTTTCTATGTATTATTCTTAATCAACTACTGTAATTTAAAATTATTTTTTGTCGATTTATTTATTTTATTAGTAGATTAATAAATGAAAATGTACAAAAAGGCAAACAATTATCATATACTTATTTTTCTTTCACAATATTTATTGGTTCCTTCGTCTATAATAGAGATTTATATCTCCGATGAATCATTAGGGCGTCTGTTTCGACATGCTTTTTTGTTAACTCGAATCCACAATTTTGCAATTGAAGGTAAAAGATAATTATTATCCAAGCAATCCTCTTTTGTCAAGACACGTTAATTGAACAGTAGAACAAAATTAAAGAAAATGATTTTTTTTAAAAAGAAAAATAATTAAAAAGTATGTTGATGACATAAGTAAGAAATCGTTTTTAATTAATCCATATTTGTGCATAAGCAATAGTCATGTAGTCCAATGTAAAATATGATATAATATTATATTCGATTTAGTTCATATTTGATTTTTAAAAATTATTATACATTTTTATTCAATGTTAACACATTTTGTATAATTTTTTCTCCAAGGTGTAATGTTATATTATATTATACAATATTATATATTGAGTTACGTGACATAATATTTTATATTGATCTGTATAATTTTAAAAATTTCCTAAAATATACAATAAAAATAACCCATTTTTAAACTCTAGGTCATGATATTTTCTATTTCAAAATTCAAATCAAATTTTTAATTAAAAATAAAGAAATATCTTATCGATCACTTTATCACGATTTTTAATGATTACAATATAAAAATAACACATCAAGTGATTTTTTCTAATAGAAAAGATGCGAAAACGTAAGAAGCTTCCATTAAGGAACAATTTATTTATTTTTGACTAAAATCCAAAACAAAATTTTCTTTTTCAACTTTATAAGCTTGTTGAAAAAAGTTGGAAATTTTGCACCGCATGATAAGTTAAATTATTAAATGACATAAAATAACTTAAAATTTATGAAATTGACACTCATATTTTGAGGCTAAAAAAATTGTATCGTAGAATAAGAAAGATCTTTCGTTAAAGAATGTGTTCGGTACGGAAAAAAAATATTTCTTACAAATTTTATTTTTTATTTTTTTGTATTCAATATATAAGCAAAAGAATATTATTCTATAAATATATGTATATAATCTAGATAAATACTATAGAAAACGAAGGATAGAAATAGGGATGTGTGATAGTGGGGATGGAGGCTATCGGGTGTGAAGATGCGTTAGAATAATTTTTCTGAAACGCCATTTTACTATTTCAATTAGAAAAGTCATTTTTCTCATTTTTATGAAACTTGTTTTTATAGCAAATATTTTTTTTCAAAAATTTGAAACAACGAAACAAGAGTAAATTGAAAACAACATGCAACATCCAATAAAGAAACTAATTAAAGTAGTATAGATTTTTTGACATTAGAAACACTATAGGAGAAAATATTGGACCACTTGGGGTGGGAAAAAAAATTAAAATTGGGAATCTTTTTGTTTGTCAAAAGGTTCCACATTTAATCCTAGTTTTCCCACTTTGAACATCAGATCCATCACTAAGGGGTCGTTTTGTGTGAGGGATAAAATTTTAATGTCTTGTTTGGTTATCAACTCCAGAATAACTTATCACACCATTTATATCATAGTGATGAAATAATTTATTCCGGGATAACTTGTTCCCAACCAAACGAACCCTTAAGTCAGAATTATGACAGTATGAACCAAAAAGGAGGCTTTGGCTACAATTTTGGCAGATAGCAGGAATTTAACGTAAAGGACCACGCCAAGGATTAGAATCTCTTCATTCTTAATCGGACATTTCGAATTTGAAATCAAGAAATGATAAATCTCTTAATATGAATCATTTTACCCTTTAGTGTGCCTACTCGCAAGGCCTACCGGACGCATTCAGGTGTTCAAATGAAATTATAAGATTGAATCAAATCGATAAATCGAGTCAAATTTTTTAAAAATATATCCGACTTAAGTTTGATTTGATTTAGTAGGGTGATGAATTTAAAAAATTTGATTAATAATTTTTGATTTGATTTGTTATTAAACAAAAAATAATCAAACCAAATCAATAAATATACGCACACATGTCATATGATCAAAGGCAGGGTCAGAATTTGAAGGTTATGGATTTGAGATTCTAGCGCTTTCTATGACGTGAACCTTTTTACGATGTGAATCTGGATTACTCAGATCAACTTGCAAATAAAGTTCTAGAAGAAGTTGATGAGGTTTGTCAATGTGTGGATCTTGTTTTTTCTTCATATTCAACATTTGTATGCATGACTAGTAAAAGTCAGAGGAGTTAAATTGTTGACTACTTTGTCAGTCTATAGAAACTTTGGAATATGAATTTTCTACTTGATTAGTTTGCTTCACATAATAGTAATAAGTTATAGAAGATTCTATGGAAAATAGTGTGTAACTTCTCTCATATTTGAATTGATTTTCAATTTGCTTTACTAAAACTTTTGTTAGATCATTTTCCACTTTTAATTTTTTCGTTTTTATTTCTCACCAAACGAATGAGAGATAAGAGGAAAGCCCTCTCTCGAATTCAAAAATGTAACACAAATAATTGTTAAAAATAGAACTCGTCTACTTAATTATCGTAAGATTTAACTCCGTCTGTACGAGCTTGCTTACGTTGCAGGTCTCAAGTTTGAATGAAGGAGCTAGTAGGATTGCGGTAAGATGACAGTCCACGTAAAACTTGTCAATTCATGATAAATTCTTATACTCTTAAGTTGAACATAAATGAGCAGTAGTGATTTCATTGTTGTATAGACTTTGTTCACCTTTTGGGGGTGAGTAACAAGCCATGAGTTCAATGATATTAAAGTGACAAAAGTTAGTTTTGTGAGAAAAAATAATGATCATAAGTTAGATGTTTGTAGAGAAACATCATAAGTTGGATTGGATGACCATTTGAAAAAATTAACTTATAGCCTAAGATACTGACTCAATACCTATGTTGTTTATCGTGTTTCAGTGATTACGCTATTTTGCTGATGTTATTGTTCTTTTCATGAATGTTCTGCGCTGCTTTCCTATTAGTTGTCATGTTTTCCTCACTGTCGCTTTTCCTTTTTGTTCCTACTTTGATTTGCTACACTTGAGCCGAGAGTTCTTTAGAAACAACTTATCTACCTCCACGAGGTAGGGGTAAGGTCCGCGTACACTCTACCCTCCCCTGACCCCACTTGTGTAATTTCACTGGGTATGTTGTTGTCGTATACTGACTCAATACGCTTGCATATTCAAAAGTACAGGGTAACTTTTTTCATTCGAGTTACATGGAACGACAAAGAACTGCATAGAATCTTGAAAAATCTAAGAACTTATTTGCAGAAAACTTGTACAGTAGCAGCTAGCTTTGTGTATTATGTGTTTACACAAGACTACGCTATGCCTCAATCCTAAATAAGTCGACCAACCAAATAGTTAAAAGATCAATAATTTTTGAATCAATCAATCTGATTACTAACAGTTATCAAAAGTTTACAACTTCCAGATGTCTACCTAATGAAAATGTACAGATTTCTGGCAGTTACATGTAGAGAAAAATCATAACATCGACGTAGTGATATATGGAATTCTCAGCTAGGCAGACTATACGTGTTAGTAGTAGATACTGTTATTTAAATTTAACGTTAAACCCCTTCGAATTGGCTCTTCTTAGTGAACCTCTAACGTTTTGTTCGTCCTTGTCCATTGACACAGGGGAATCAGGATTAGATGAAGCAGCAGCACTCCAAGATTCAAGATTTGAAGAAGATGGACATTTCAGAATCCCTTTCAGATGCTTTTTTGGTATACAAACGCCTTCTTTCTCCGAATCATCATTTGGAGTAAGCTCTTTAGGTTTGGCAGCTTCCTTCTTCGCGTCATCATTTGTACTAGACTCTTTAGATTTGTCGTAAGTAGAACCATCACCTAATATATCCTCACTGACTTTGGCTCGGAGGAAGTCATCACCATAATCCACTTCACCACTTCTTTCGCGAGGAGAAAGATCTTCTAAGTTAACCTCACTACATTTTACTTGGACATGATCATCGCCATTGGCACGTTCTATACCACTCCATACACTGCCAAAATCATCACAGAAGGTATCCCCTGTAACTTTGGCATGAATTAAGTCATAACTAACAGCAGTTTCATCATGTTTGGTGACAAGAAAATCATCATCATTTGTTATCGGAACAAGATAATCTGTATCTGTTTGAACAGATTGAAACTTGTCTCCCTTTTTGGCTTTAGGCAATTTGAACCATCCTTCTAAAGGGAGAGACAGATTCTTTAGAAACGAGGACTTCTTTGGAGCTTCGGCCAGTTTTTTCTTGTCCTTTGTGGTGAAGAATGTCATGGCGATCACGCTGGATATGAAAAGCTGAGAGATTGCACATTTGATCTGCTCGTGTCTCTCAAAAGACGATGCCTGTGTAAGGCCAATCATTTTCTTGATACCAAGAACTTTGCGCGCCAAATCTCCTAGCTCATATCTCTTGTACTTTGAGTCATTGAAAAACTTGGCAGCCAGGTAGCCTATGTCAACTTTATATTTAGTCAAGCCTAGTTCTTCAAATGGGAACAGATCTTTCTTCTCTGGGATAGCAAAACCAACAAAACGGATCCTCTTGTCCGTAAGAAATTTGAGGAATGGATCGGGTAGTTGCTCCCCGGAATGAAATCTGAGGATCAGACAACCTACTCCGAAACACAAGAGAACCAAGATTATCTTGGGATCACGAGGGTGGCGCATGACATCAATGCCAACAACAGGTGGTTGTGCCCAAGTCTTGCCTTCTGGGAAAAGAATATCAGCTGTGAATAATGATTCAAACTCTTTCGCCTTAAAGGTTATACCTTCTAGTTTAACCTCAAATCTATTCGTCTTCAAGTACACGATTCCTGCCATATTTTTTTTGATCCGACGAATGATATGACACTAAAGTAATGTTGACATGAGGTGATGGAAACAAGATGGCAATAATTAAGATGAATCTCTCACAAAAGATGCAGGAAAAAGGAAAATTCTTTAAACCAAAATGATATTTTGCGCGAATATTGCAAGGCAATGTGTGATGAAAACTAGCAAGATGGAAAAACAAATTTTGTGAGTCAATGGTATCCATAACCACAAATAAAAAGGGAGAAAAATGAGGGAGACTAGTGGTTCTTGAGAATAAGGCATGTAACATGGATGGTTCTGCTTAGAGTTGTTAACATTTGAGAGGTTTATGTTTGTCAGTTTTGGAGATTTCACATCCACACAAATTAGGAATTTGACCATGCCAATGATCTCAAAAATTTGAGGATTTTCAGATATATCTGTTCCACCAAAATACAAGATTAGTAAACCAGACTTCAAAGAACTTTCCTAAACTCTTACATATTCACATCCAAAAGTATAAAGATTAGTCATTTACCATAATTTGCATCTTCTAATCAACATCATACACCACCCATTCATTTTTTACTTGCTAATAAACTTTAAGGGGTCGTTTGGTACGTAGGATGGGATAAGCAAGTATTTTATCCCACCTTCTATATGGAATAGTAATCTCGCCGTTCTAGTACAAATGATGGGATAAAATAATCCCGGAATTAGCTAATACCTCAAATCAATCATTGGATAAAGTTAATCTCAAACGTTATCGCACGATTATCATACTTATCCTAAATCTTAAGTATTCCCATCCAAAAGTGCAAAGATTGGCCATTTACCACAAAAAGAAGTTGAAAGATCAATTGCAATCACTAACCAAGATCATGCAAGAAAAGATATAGGAGTAGCAAAATTTTATAAATGCATACAAGTATAGACAGACTTCAAGGATTTCAACCAAGTGTAAGAATTGGTCATTTACCAAAACTTGTAGCTTCTATAATTAACATCATTACACCTCGCATTCAGGTTTAATACAGTATTAAACTTTGAAGCACATAAATAGGA
This sequence comes from Jaltomata sinuosa, assembly GCA_003996215.1. Taxonomy (NCBI): domain Eukaryota; kingdom Viridiplantae; phylum Streptophyta; class Magnoliopsida; order Solanales; family Solanaceae; genus Jaltomata; species Jaltomata sinuosa. Next base: position 456,624 of record QJPP01000200.1, read on the forward strand.
TAAAACAAATTGCACTAACCTCAGATGAAAAGTATTGAGGATTTAACACCATTGAATCCAAATATTATTGGATCGAACCCATGTCCACCTATGATTCCTCCTCCATGTAACCTTCACAAAAGGTTATATCACCTATGATTCCTCCTCCATGTAACCTTCACAAAAGGTTATATCAAAAAGCAAACTTTGTAGCCTCCGCGAGTTCAGGTTATTAGATTTTTAGTCGAGCTAACAGCTACAGACTAATAACATCGAAATCAAAGTAAATTCCCATAGTACACTTCCGTCTTTACATTCAAGTGACATGCTTTATCAATGATACTCTTGGATTACTACTTCTCATAACAAATACAATCTCGAGCCAAAAAAAAACAAACAGATTGCACTGTTGAAGGGAAGATAATTTGTGCTTGCAAAGCACAATGATAAGTAGCAAGAGAATCTATAGCTACAACAAAATTCATGATGTAACTAATAGTAACAATTTGGAACTTACATCCAACATCGTAACTACATTTCAAATTCATCAAATGCACAAAAGCCCACATCAATTGATAAGAGTTTAACCAACAAATGCTATTTGCAAATACCTCAAAAGAACTGGAAAAAAAAAAGTACTGAGATTATGCAAAGAAGTAACAAATGCATAGATACACAACTACCCATTCCACGCACAGATATGAATAAATCTATGGACAAGAAAGAGAGAGTCAATTGAACAAAAACGTACTGATATTTCATTAAACTGCTCTTCATTCAACTACAAATTCAGAATCGAGAAAATTCTGAAGGAAACACACCCACTATATACTCAAATCGACTACAACCAACAACCAGAAAATCCATTTTAAGCCCTTTCACCTCTAATCCTCCTAGCAAGCTGAATATCCTTCGGCATAATAGTAACCCTCTTAGCATGAATGGCGCAAAGGTTAGTATCCTCAAACAATCCAACGAGGTACGCTTCAGCAGCCTCTTGCAACGCAGCAACAGCAGAGCTCTGGAACCTTAGATCAGTCTTGAAGTCCTGTGCAATCTCACGAACAAGACGCTGAAACGGAAGCTTACGTATGAGGAGCTCGGTCGATTTCTGGTACTTTCGGATTTCTCTTAATGCCACAGTACCTGGCCTGAATCTGTGTGGCTTCTTCACTCCTCCTGTTGCCGGAGCAGATTTTCGAGCTGCTTTTGTTGCCAATTGCTTCCTTGGTGCTTTGCCTCCGGTCGATTTACGAGCAGTTTGCTTAGTACGAGCCATTGGGAATCTTTGGGTTTTTGAAGGGTTTAAGCTTTTGAGATTTTGAGTGTGGAAAGTTGGGGAATGGAAGGAAGAGTATTTATAGAGGAGATTTTTGAAGATTAAAAGTGACGCGGATCGATGACGTGGAAGAATAAGGAGGTGATCTTGACCGTTAGTTTTGAAAGAGTTTATCGTTGAATTAACGGTTCTGATTGATTTGCAAGGGGTGGGAGTTGCGGATCGATGACGTGGAAGGTATTGTGTTTTATTGTGCTTCTTTGTTTCTTTATTAGCTGATACTGATTTGATCGAACGGTTCAGATTGATCTAAGAAGGGATTTATGGATCGATGACGTGGAAGGATCATTCTGAGCCATGTTTAGCACTAAGCTAAAGGGCCAAAATGGATATAAATACTAATTTTTTGTACGTACTTAAAAAACAATGTTTGGTTAATACATTGGATTTTTTTTTTATTTGGTTAGTTTTACAAGTATGAAAAATTGATTTTGACTAGTTTTTTAAGTGAATTTTTTTTCATGCATGAAATTTCAATTTTTTTTCAAGTAAAATGGACGTTCAAACATAATTTCATACACCACGCACAATAACCATGCCATCCTTAGTAATAACCACCACATTTGCCAATCACCACCACTAACTGTCGTCTTCAGTAGTCATCATTTAGAATCATTTTACCAAGCAACCATCAATCATCATCGACAATCACCATCATTAGTTATTACTATCATCTACCACAATTATCAGTTATCACCACTAATTATCACCATCAACCACCACAGTTAGCCACTACTATCGATCACCATTAACTACTACAAATAAGTAGTTAAGCTCATCCCAATTCTTCATCAATTGATGTCTCATTTGGCCATTAATGGCTTCATATCATTTCCACCCACAAAATCCATCGATCTTACAATTTAAAACTTCGTTATACGTCATAAAGTTGCTAACTTTTTTTTCAGTGTTATGGTTGTCGATGCAGAACCAAATATAGCACGAGGACAAATTTGAAAATTTTTGAGTGTTATGGTTATCGACGCATAAGCGCTAGTCCAGTCTTGCAATATTTTATTTTGTCCGATTTAAGTAGACTCCAAGCCATTATATCGCTTCTACTAAGTCTCATACCACATTATACGGCCGTTAACATAATATAATCACTTCATCAACCTCAAACAAGTTTATGAACTAGTTAGAGTATGTCCAAGGCGTTACTAAAAAGTTAACACATAAGATCACGATTGTTCAACACCGTATAAGGAAACACATGCTTAAATCTCCAGCCGATACAGGACATAACAAAAACATTGTACTTTTTATTGATTTGTTACAATACACATTTATGACATTAATTAAGGAGTTTCAATAATGTAAAATCACAACATGGCATTCAATTATTACATCACGAGTAGTGGCATTGAACCAATAGGTTCTCGCCGTGACAGTACCTCGTGCTAGCCGGAAAACACCCGAACCACCAACCACCGGCAACTCACGATACTCGCGAGACACCCGGTTGTGTCCGAGGATGCTGAGTGTGCTACCATTGTACTTGTCTTGAGTGAACACAAAGTTGAAAGTCATAAGTAGTTCCCTATCTTTAAATGAGGTGAAGCCATAGATTCCTTGAGCTCGACCTATTACCTGTTGAAGATATAATTAAGTAAATAAAAATGTTTTCTCTAATAATTTGAACTACTTAGATCATGAGTTAGTCACAAATGTTAATATAATATCAGAATAGAGAGACATTCTTGTTCAAATCTCACTGTCATCCATTATAAGAAAAGAAGTTTCATGTGTTTGACCATAATAACAAATCAATCCACATGTGGTCGTGTTACATAGTTAAGTAAAGGAAAAAATATTAAAATTTGCCCTTAAAAGTATTTGATTTATCTTAAATTTGCTCCACCATTTATTATTTTGTCCCATAATTGGCCCCCTCTTTAACGATTGTCCATCTTGACTCTGACATTTACTACGGTTAAGTCACGTAGATAAATAAAAGATTCAAAATTTACCCCTGAACTATCAACTTAGTTTATTCCACCCTCTTACGATAATTCAAAATATGCCCCTAAACAATTGAAAAGATTTGAATGTACCCTCACATGCTATGTGACCTGACTAATTTTTTCACGCGATAGAAAATCACTACTCGAAGGAACATATTTGAGATGAAAAGTAACAATAAGACTCTTAGCTTTAACTTTTTAATGAGATGATCACAGACTTCAACATTACCTCGGAGTTGATACTTGGTCCAATAGTCAATGGGTTGTCCATCATCCTCACTAAGCCAAAAAATGTGGGTGACAAAGAGGTAATGTTGGCTTGTGCTATCTGAATTGCTGATGGATCCTTCCCACTCACAATGTCATGAAAGTAGAAGTGAAATTTGGTCATTTTTTCCTTTGCATTTGATAACTTCTTGTACCAATTTTCAACTCCTTTTGGACTTAAATTGATCCCAAGAGTTGAAGGCAAATTAGCAATTGCAATTAACAAGCAAATCAAGAACAAAAAATTCTTCATATTTTTCCCTCTTGATTGCATTCATATGAAACTAGCTAGATAGCTTCATATATATATATTTGCACACATAGAAGTTTTAAGTTGACTTGGGAAAAAAAACGTGAGATTTGAGTTGACCTTGGGAAACTCATAATTAAACAGCTAAGTATTGACCAAATAAATAATGTGAATCTTAAGAATCATTCATCAACACGACTTGTAATATGAGAAAAAAATATTTAATTTTCTCTTAATTTAGTAAGGTGAACAACTAATATGAGACAACTATTATTTTTAGTAAAGTGAACAACTAATATAAAACGAAAAGAGTATTAAATAATATGAGACAACTATTTGAATGTAGGCTTGATTAGTTCTTAACTTTAGACTCGATAAATTAAAGTTAGAAACTTGAAACTTTAGACCTAGGATCTCAAGCTTGATTTCAAAGTAGCTAAATTTTAAATAATTTATAAATTTTGATTATGTCTTAAATATTAATGCTGCTATTTAATTTGTGCACTTGCCACCATTACTAAAAGAAAGAATTACGCCACACATCAAATATAATAAAATAGTCACTTAAAAAAATTATGATACATAATGAGAGTCTCGATTTAATAGCAAATACACCATGTATCTCCTTATTTCAAGTCTGAAACACAAGTGTATCTCATAAAACACAGTGATATACAAGTACTTTTTCGTGAGGATTGGGGTGGTTCCTAGTGATGATATAAGTGTATTTCATAAAATACAAATGTGATATAATGAAAATACAGTGACATGAATACAATGAATTTTGCTTGCACGCAGATCCAGTGTATTTCACTTGCGTGAGGATATAAACGTATCTTACTATGTTATGAAATAAATTGTTGCTATGTTTCATAAATACGCAAACTATCGCTATATTTTGTAATTAGGGACGAAATTATAACTTTATATGAAGTAAGTGTTTGACCACGAAAATCAAATATTATTGACTTTATTTGAATTTTTTAAAGTTAAAGTTGTATTTGATCATTCTTTTGTGCAAAGAGTATTCAAAATTTAAATATACTTTTTTAAATTATAATTTATAGCCAATGGGTAGTAGAGCATGCCTCAACTTGTCGAAGGAAAAAATAAATAGGATTGTCGAAGGGGCTGATACAAATATGATCATTTTTATAAAAATAAAAAATTTAGAATAAAATTGGACAAAAATATAATGAAAGTGAAATAGAATTTTGGGTGTTTTTCAATTTTTTTGAAATAAAGTGAATAATTTAATTACTACTGAATAAAGCCTTTTTTTTAAAAAAATTTTTTAAATATTTTTTGGTGATCATCTAAAAAGACCAGTTTTTTCGAATTTTCAGAGCTAACCTTCTGCACAAGTAGCAATTAGCTTATTGATCAAGAAAATGAACTGGTCAAATTCTCAACAAACGCCCAAACAATAATAATAATAATAGTAGTAAATGCAAAATTCCAGGATCAAGCAATTTATTCTAGTGTAAAAAATAAGGCAGAGGAATACAGAAAACCCAAAGTGATGGTACTTCCATTATTGAAGTTAGGTACACTTGCTTTGAAAACTTTTAGTAAACCCATTGCTGCTAGGCTCAAGAAAGAAGCTGGGTTGCATCCTAAATTCCGTAGTTTCATCATCAGCATTGCCCAGGTATACCCTTTTAATAATATTATGTAATTGTTTGTGATTCAATTTTTTTTTTTTTTTTTTTCGGTTGGGTTGGTGACTTTATTGAGCCGAAGGTTTATCGGAAACAGGGTAAGGTTTGCGTACATTCTATTTTTTTTGGACCTCACTGTGTGTAGTTATACTGGCATGTTGTTGTTGTTGTTGGGTTGGTGAATGGATTGAGTCAAGGGTCTATCGGAAACAGTATCTGCGCACGTTCTATCTTCCTTACATTCTATCTTTTTCGGACCCCACTGTGTGGGACTATACTGGGTATGTTATTGTTGTTGGGTTGGTGAATGGATTGAGCCGAGAGTCTGTCGGAAACAGTCTTTTTGCCTCACTCTTTAGGTTGGGGTAAAGTTTGCGTACGTTCTATCTTTCTCAGACCCTACTGCGAGGGACTATACTGGGTATGTTGTTGTTGGGTTTGTGAATGGATTGAGCCGAGGGTCTATCGGAAACGGTCACTTTACCTCTAACGAGGTAGCGGTAAGGTCTGCTTACATTCTATCTTTCCTAGACCCCACTGTGTGAGACTGAGACTACACTGGGTATATTGTTGTTGGATTGGTGACTTGATTGAGCCAAAGGTCTATCAAAAACAAGTAAGGTCTGCACACATTCTATCTTTCCCGGACCCACTATGTGGAACTACACTGGGTATGTTGTCGTTGTTGTTGTTGTTGTTGGGTTGGTGAATTGGATTAAGCCGAGGGTCTATTGCCTCTCTACCGCGGAGTTAGGGGAAAGGTGCGGACCCCACTGTGTGGGACTACCTGAGTATGTTGTTGTTGGGTTGTATCGGAAGTAGTCTCTCTACCTCAGGTAGGGTTAAGGTCTGCGTAGATTTGCTGTTGTTGGGCTGGTGACTGGATTAATCAAATACATGTAAAATTTAAAACTAACTGGGAGTTGATTATATGAATCCTTTTAGGATTCGTCTCATTCTTTGTTCGATCTTGGGTTGGCGTTCAAATAGGATGAGCTGGGTTGATGATTGTATATTGATTTGAATTTATTCTGTCGTGATTCCTTTTCTTGAATAAAATAACATTATCCAGTGTAATCCTGCAAGTAGGGTCTGGCGAGATGGTGTGTAAGAAGACCTTACCCCTATTTTGGAGAGGTAGAGAGAATGTTTCCGGAAGACTCTCAGCTCGAATAAAGCAATTTAAAGCAAATGACAAAGAACATAACAGTTGCAATAGCAAATTGAATTTATTATGTTGTAATTCCTTTTCTGTAATGCGACAACAACATACCCAATGCAGTCTCACAAGTGGGGTATGGGGAGGGTGGCGTGTACGCAGACCTTGCCTTTACTTTCGGAAGGTAGAGAGGCAGTTTTTGAAAGACTCTCGGCTCAAATAAAGCAATTTAAAGCAAATAATGAAAATAATGAAGAACATAAAAGTAGCAATATCAAATTTAATTTTTTCTGTTGTAATTCCTTTTCTGGAATACAACATACCCAATGTAATCTCACAAGTGAGGTCTAGGGAGGGGGGTATGTAAGCAGACTTCACCCCTATTTTGGGAAGGTAAATAATGAAGAACATAACAGTAGCAATAGCAAATGAGTAATACGATAACCAAAGCAAAAAAAATAACAGATGATAATAAAAATCGAAGAATAAGATAATAGGAGAGTGGTAATAAAGCAAAGGGGACAACATGTAATAAGAGATTGTTGATTTTAGAAGAGCACAATATGTAAAAGAATTGTGGAATTTTGCCGTTAAAATGGTGAGAAATTATAGATTCTAGCTTTTTTTCCAACTTGATATTCAATTATTTGTAGAAGAACTGTTGCGTGGTACGGGGTTCTCCTTTTCTTAGTTGGTTTTGGGTTGTTCAAGTCAAGAGATTGTAGGTTTTAGAAGAGCTCAAAATGTAGGAGAATCATGGTGTTTTCCTGTTAATGGTGAGGAGCGAGGACGCATAACTTCTAGTTTTTTTCCAACGTGACATTCAATTATTTATCGCAGAATTGTTGGGGAACTTTACCACCTTTTGTTGGTTCTGATCCACATTTGGCTTTTCCAGAAAGTTGGATCATCTTAGAACTTAGAAGGCTCAATGGTTTAACACAGAGAAGATTTTCTTCCACAGGTCAACTAAGAGGAAAAATTTGTTCCCTGTCATTACAGTCTCTCACTGTTTATCTATGAGTCCAGTTGCACCATGGATTTCTTTTTTGAAGAGTGTATAAATTATGCTGTTTTTGTATCTGATAGTACGATTAGTAGACACTAGTGCTAGTTTTAAAGAGTGTGTCCAATTCCAAAATGTGGGTGGCTGCGTTCCGCTGGTGCCATACATTGAGTAATGGTGTTAATTTGATATGAACAGAAATGTGTCACGTTCTGTCTTTCAAATGTTGGCAAGTCTCTTCTCAAGTATCTATAGTAGTATAGACATAAAATTGCAATTCGTCACTGAAAGAGTCCAAATCTTAATGCCATGCTACGACATCATTGCTCTGTTAGAAAGACTACCTGTTGCGTATAGCATATTTGTAACTGACTGCTACTATCTGTATATACAAGAAACTGTAGAAACAAAATGTGATCTAGACATTGACAGGAACATATTAACATATTGATGACTAACTACAGTGACTAGCAGATGCAATGGTTAGACATCACAAGCATAATGGTCATTTTTTTGAAGAATATTGTGTCCATTGATGCCTGCGGTATCTCCATTAAGGAATTCTATGTCTTAGACGATATTGTTGCATGCGATTCACTTTTGTGGTTAATACTGATTTGTATTTTAGTTCATGAGCTTATCTGAAATTTGTTATCTACGCAGTTCTTCTTGCAAAATAGCAGTTCATTTCACATGTTTCTTTTTCCTCTACTCTTCATGTGGTTATACATGTAGCACTCTTGCATCCCTCTCTGAATAATTTCTATATATGTTTCAATACATTCCACATATTTTGTTTCAGATGTGAATACTCTAGTAGCCTTCATTCTTTCAAAGTTATTCTCCACTTCTGTTTTTACTTTGACTTGTTTAGAGTTTCTGCAAATGTTGATCATCTTTCTTTACATCCACTGCTGAATCCAGGTGAATCACCGAATTACAACAACCATGCAAAGACGAATATATGGCCATGCAACTGATGTTGGAATACGACCTTTGAATGAAGAGAAAGCAGTTCAAGCAGCTGTTGATCTTCTGGGGGAATTTTTTGTTTTCTCGGTATTGTTTATTCTCCTACTTGATTTTCGCAATAATGTCTGCAGAGTTAGCTACCCTGATTCTTACCTATTACATGTGTTAATTTTTGTGAAAGTGCAGACAAGCTTTGCTAAGCAGTCGAATCATACAAATTTTACGCATGTAAAACTTTATATGTTCTCCCTAGTTATCCCAAAAAGAAAAAAAGAACATGTTATGGATCCTGGTAGACACTCAGCTTAAATGATGTCTGCCAAACAGTTTGAAGAAAAGGGGGACTAAAAAAGAAAAAGCTCCAAGTGTTGACAATTTTGTCTTGTGCTACCTGTACTTGCTGGCTCCATAAGAGTTGGCGTAAGGGTAATAGTTAAGCTGTATGACTTCCTTGTTATGGATCCAAGTCATGGAAACAAACCTCTTGCAAAAATGCAAGGTAAGAACACGTACAATAGACCCACTTTGGCTTGGCCCTTTTTGGACCCTGTTCATAGCGGGAGTTTAGTGCGCCATGATGCCCTTCAGTGCTTGCTGCTACTAAATAGATATGTATTGTCTCACAATTTCTTACTTGGATGGTCAAGCAGTTTCTAAATTCTATGGAACTAATATGTTAATGGAAAAGTTAATAGTCCAGCAGGCAACTGGCTGATGCTGCTAGTTTGAATCTCCTAAGTCCTAATGCCTGTTTCATTTTCTTATTAATAATGTGGTACATTAATCAGGTTTAATCTGATGTCGATGCATGTTGCGTTAGGTATCCCATTATACTAATGCTTGGTCATTGAAACGTACAGATTATCTTATGCCATGACGCACTTTCTGTATGTCGTTTTCAGTATAGTGACAAGCCATTAACACTTTTGTTTTTTTGTCTATTTCTGTTCAGTGGCATCCACACATACACACATCAATCTATGTCTTGAATCTCTTGAGACTTGTAGTCAACTTTAACCCTTGAAACATGACCTGTCGTTTCCATCTACTGCATGTGCATCTTCTAATTAACTTTTGTGCAACCCTTTGCAATGTGCTGAACAGGTCGCAGTTGCTGCTCTTGTATTTGAGGTGCATAGGAGTTCTCGGTCAGAGGCTAAGAAGGAGGAACTTCGTAAGCAAGAAATGGAGGTAGTCCTATCATATTCTTCTTGGCAAACTCTGAAGTGTGCTTTATTTATTATCTAATCTTCAAGCTTGACTGTTTCATCTTTACCTGAAGTGTTTAACATTGTCCTCTTGATATTTCTCTTAAATATGTACTTTATCATCTCTCTTTGAAGTTTTGCCTTTTATATTCTATCTAAATCTGATTGCCTTGGATGACGACGTGCATTAGCCTGTCAATTTGTCACAAATCTAAGTGGCAGGGTATTTTTGCACCACTAACCACTAGTACTGTCAATATTACATGCCTTGGTCTGTTGGTTTAACCCCTCCAAGTTTTCGTGGTGCCAATATGTATCATTTTCCACCTGTATATTGCATATAATTCAAAGAGATACACCATCTATTAGAGTTCATGCTATTAGAGGTACTAGACATCAGCATGGGATTTCTAATTCAAAAAGATTTTCTTCCTTTCATTTTGCTTTTTATATCTGGTGATCTGTCTTGCTATGTTCGTGTTAGGTTCTACCTAAGTGGAAATTTAAAAAGTTCTTTATTTCGTTTAAGAACCTGCAAACCTTTCTTCCTAGATATGTGTTCATGTTATATCTTAGTTCAACGGGTGTATTTCAGAAATTGAGGCAACGAGATGAAGCATTGGGAAAGGAGGTAGAGGGCCTTAAAAGCAAAATTCAAGAGTTGGAACAACTAGCTAGGGGAAGGGGACTTGCTGGTATGTTCAATTTCAGACTTCCTTATATTGAAGAAGGCAAGTCAGCAACACCAGCATGATATGTTTGCTCATTTTCGGCTACATAGGAATCATTTTTTCTTTTCATTCTTTTGATCCAAGTCCTATTTGGCTATTTTAAGGAAAGCTCGGTCTAAGCTTCTGCCTGCTCACTGTAAATAAAGTGGAATTCTGAATTAGCCGTTGTTATGAAAAATTTTGAATGCTGAATTTGGTGAAAGTAGCGTAAAATTTTGCTGTGCCACCTTCGTTTCGTGCCATGTTGTACTTGGTTTACATTCATACACCCAACCAGATAGAAAAGTTGATGTCTGTGACGACATACGCTTAAAAAACTTATCATATGTCTATAGAATGATAATGTGTTAAATATGGGAAATTTGGAGAGATTTCTTCAACAAGCATCTGATGTTGATGCTAGTGAAAAGTATGTGTAGATGCCCCCTTATCATTATAGGTTGCAGATATCAGTATTTGATCCTTTAATACAGTTAAGTCACCAAAAGGGAGCATCAAGAATTTGACTATCATGGAATCTTGAAGATGATAGTGGAAGTGTACCCTTTATGCCTTCCTTGCCTTGATTCTTTCTCTTTTTTATTATTCACACACCACAAAAGGCCTTTCTGCTGAATGGATCTGGATGCTGCTCATAAAGGCTGAAAAAGGGGCCAATCTCTAATTACCACATCATCAGAAAGTGTCCTATTCTGCACTTTGGTTCTTGATGAGAAGTGTCAATGGGAATCATTTTTCTTCTTTCGTCTTTTTGTCTATCGGAAACAACCTCTCTATTTCTCCCAAGGTAAAGGGTAAGATCTGCATACACACTACTCTCCCCAAACCTGGCTCGTGAGATTGTACTGTGTATGTTGTTGTTGTCGTCGCCTTTTTGGTTTAGTGAGATTGCAGCTCTTCAAGATTGCCTTGGAAACAACTTGCAAACTTATTAAACATTATTTATTTATAGTAGTAATAATACAAGGTTGTGTCAAGGAATCTGTCCAACTTGGTAATAGGCATTTCACTAATTTGACTGTCTAAAAGGCCTTTTGTTTATCCAAGAGAGAATGAAACATATTTGGGAAACTTACCAATATGTACAGTTCGGCTAAATTTAATTACCACTTACTAATATGGTCGAAATAGATAAATTCTATACACTGATTATGTATATTATATGTATAAGTATGTATATTTATATGTATAGTATATTTAAATAAACCTATATATTTGCTGGCTATTTTGTAAATGAAATCACCCAAAGACGTGTATGATGTTACTATAATTATCCCAAAATATTTATCCACACTTAATATTTATATCACATTATTTCACGATAGTTAAGTGATAAATTGAGGTGAGAAATATGTATTGGCTTATCACTGTTAAATGATTGAAAATGCATGGAAAAAATAACGTGTTATCGATTTATTGATTTGATCTAAACAACGAATTCTATTAATTTTTCTTCCTAGAGAAATTGTCAAGATTGTTAAAGAAGGGAATTGATATTCCCATAGCAAGAGTGAGAATCTCATTGTGAGATTGTAGTCCTCAAACTTCATATTGGGTACAAGATTCTACTTTTGTCCTTATTCCTCCTTATTTACGCGTTCGATTGATTTAGTAATTTTAGTTTGTATTTTGTATTTATTTTAAATAATTTATTAAATATATATAAAAAATAAATTCAAAATTTAGTTACTGACATTTAATATCGTTATCTTAAAATTTAAAATCAATAAAGTTAAAATCTTAGTTTCGTCACTGACGGTCTCTCACTTCGGCCAATCCCTTTGCCCGTAAATCATAATTAATATTATTCTCAACTATAAAAATGGTAATTTAATATTATTTTTATATTTTTTTTATTACATTCTTTTGGAGGTGTAGGGAGATAAATAAAATGTCCCATTGCTTTTCCTAGTCATGTTATGAGGATGGGTGGTGATTGAGATTGTTGATATTTTTCGTTCTTGATTGAAGTTTTTGAGTTTTAACTTTGAAAATTGAAAAATATTTGGTAAAAAGTGTCTTGCTTTTTACTTGATGAAAATTGAAACAAATTTATGGGATAAACGTCATTTAAGGTGCAATTACTTTTAATTTTTTTTTGTATTCATAGCCCGTATAGGTAAGCTATGAAAAACCTGAGACAGATTCAAGACGCAACTGCTTTTTAATTTTTTTTTTGCATCCGTAGACACTTCTTCTTTTTTAGACATATCTACTTGTTTGAAGTTTTGTCTTGACAAGTCAAACTTCATATGTCAAATATGTCTGAAGTTTGGTATCGCATATTATTCATACCTCATACGCGAATATCAAAATTTTGGCCTAGGCTAGTCAAATTAAGCAAAACTTGAAGAGCTTACATCAGAAGTTTGTTTGCACAAGTAATGTGCTAAACTTCAAGCAAAACTCTGGACACGAATTATATTGCAACTTCAATCACGTATATCAAAATTATTTTTGAAAAATCTAAAAAATTTAGTGATGCTTTAAATGAGAATTTCCAAAATCGACTATCTATGCACTTGCCTTAACTCAAAAAGACTTAAACTTACGAAAATCTAAATATTCAACTATACTTTAAACGGGATTTTCAAAATCGATTATCTACACATTTGCCTAACGTAAATCTGAATTAGTCGTGTCAGCGAGCGAGAGCATATATGCGCCGAGTCTCTGCCTCATGCTTTTGCCGCGTATATATCAAATGTCATCAAAATTGCCTATTATTCTCTCTTTCTTTAGCAACTATTAGTAGTAGTATTTGATTGCAACCACTAACCAGTTTTCTTTACTCAGCTAGTAAACTCAGGAAGAAAAATCAAAATTCTAAGAAGCAAAAACTGAGCTGCATTCTTCACTTGCATTTGTTCACTTGGTTATTCTCTGCTAACTGGTATAACCCCTTTTTAGTTTTGGGTTTTGTTTACTTTTTCGAATTTCTTTTCTGTTTGGTTGGAATGTGATTTAACTGATTTATGGCGAACTGGGTACTTTTTTTTAATGCTTTTTTGGTTGAATCTGATGCTCCAGTTACTTCTGATTCTGAAAATTAGGGGATTGTAAGCTGTTGTTGCGACTAACAGCTAACTGGTATAACCCTTTTTAGTTTTGTTTACTTTTTGAATTTGTTTGGTTGGAATGTGATTTCACTGACTTATGGCGAATTGGGTACTTTTTATTTCCATTTTTTATTCTGGGTTTTTTGGTAGAATCTGATGCTCCTATTACTTCTGATTCTGAATTTCAAGTTGTTGTTTCCACCTTGAGATGGTGTAACTTTCTTGGGTTTTTAGTAGGATTGAGTTTTATTGGTTGTACCTGGATTTGCTGCACTTGAGCCGAGGGTCTTCCGGAAAGAGCCTCGTAGAGGTAGTGGTAAGGTCTGCGTACACGCTACCCTCCCCAGGCCCCCAGTTGTGGGATTCCGCTGTGTATGTTGTTGAGTTTTATTGGTTGTTTTGAGGTCTTACTTGGGTGTAACCCCCTTTTTGGTACCTTTGTTTGCTTGCTTTCGAATTTCTCTCCTGTTTGTAATGTGATTTCACTGATTTATGGTGTATTGGGTACTTTCTTTTTCATTTTATTCTGCTCTTTTGGTAGAATCTGATGCTCCAATTGCTTCTGATTCTGAAATTAGGGGATTTCAAGTTGTTGTTTCCACCTAGAGATGGTGTAACTTTCTTGGGTTGTTAGTAGGAACGAGTTTTTTCTTACTTGGGTATAACCCCTTTTTGTGCTGAGGGTCTATTGGAAATAGCCTCTCTACCTCTAAGGTAGTGGTACGAACTGCCTCCCCAGACCCCATAAAATTACAGTGGGTATGTTGTTGTTGTTGGGCATAACCCCTTTTTGGTCCCTTTTGTTTTTGTTTACTTTTCGAATTTCTCTTCTGTTTGTAATATGATCTCACCGGTTTATGGCGAATTGGGTACTTCCTTTTTTCTTCAATTATTATGATTTTTTGGTTGAATCTGATGCTCCAATTACTTCTGATTATGAAATTAGGGGATTTCAAGTTGTTGTTTCCACCTTGAGATGGTGTAGGCTTTCTTGGGTTTTTAGTAGGAACGAGTTTTATTGGTTGTTTTGAGGTCTGTCTTGGGTATAACCTCTTCTGTTTTTTTGTTTTTGTTTTTGGTTTACTTTCCGAATTTTTCTTCTGTTTGTAATGTGATTCACTGATTTATGGTGTATTGGGTACTTTTTCCCCCTCATTTTATTCTGCTTTTTTGGTTGCATCTGATGCTCTAATTGCTACTGATTCCGAAATTAGGGGATTGTAACTTTCTTGGGTTTTTAGTAGGATCGAGTTTTATTGGTTCTTTTGAGGTCTTACTTGGGTGTTAACCCCCTTTTTGGTACCTTTGTTTGCTTACTTTCGAATTTCTCTCCTGTTTGTAATGTGATTTCACTGGTTTATGGCGAATTGGGTACTATTTTTTCCCCATTTTATTCTGCTTTTTTAGTAGAATCCGATGGTCCAATTGTTTCTAAGGGAAGCCCAGTGCACTAAGGCTCCAGCTATGCGGGGTCTGGGAACCACAAGCGTCTATTCTATAGCCTTACCATGCATTTCTGCAAGAAGCTGTTTCCACGGCTTGAACCCGTGACCTCCAATTGTTTCTGATTCTGAAATTAGGGGTTTTCAAGTTGATGTTTCCATCTCGAGATGGTGTAACTTTCTTGGGTTTTTAGTAGGATCAGTTTTATTGGTTGTTTTGTGGTCTTACTTGGGTATAACCCCCTTTTTGGTACCTTTATTTGTTTACTTCCCGAATTCCCTTCTCTTTATTGGAATGTGATTCACTGATTTATGGTGACTTGGGTACTGTTTTTTCCATTTTATTCTGCTTTTTCAGTAGAATCTGATGCTCCAATTGCTTCTGAGGGGATTGTAAGTTGTTGTTTCTATCTTGAGATGGTATAACTTTCTTGTGTTTTTAGTAGAAACGAGTTTTATTGGTTGTTTTTGAGGTCTTACTTGGGTATAACACCTTTTTGGTCCCTTTGTTTACTTTTCGAATTCTCTTCTCTTTATTGGAATGTGATTCAATGATTTATGGCCACTTGGGTACTTTTTTCCATTTTATTCTGCTTTTTTCTGCTTTATATATTCATAAATTCCAGTAGAATCTGATGCCCAATTGCTTCTGATTCCGAAATTAGGTGGATTTCAAGTTGTTGTTTCCACCTTGAGATGGTGTAGGCTTTCTTGTTTTTTTTTGTAGGAATGAGTTTTATTGGTTGTTTTGAGGTCTTACTTGGGTAATCTTTCATTACTGATTTTGGGGTTCTTCGGGATTTTTTTTTAGATGGGGGTTATAGTCCTAATTGGGTTCCTTTTAGTGCTTGTGAGCAATACTTGGATTTTGATTAGAAATTAATGTTTGATTATGACTTTTAGGTTTTGTGGGTTTTTTTTGGGTTGCCTGAGGTATTAGTTTCTACCAGGAAATCTGTACTGGTATCTTGTTTGTTACATTTGTCTTAGGTGTTGTGCTGGGTATGTATTTCAAGAGAAATTGAAAAAAAATGAGATGTTTAGAGCTTAGTACATTTACTTGTTGGTTTTTGCAGGTGAGGAGTTCAGGGTATTCTTCTGTTTGATTGGATGAGGAAGGTTTCGAAGAGGGGTGCATGTAAGTCTGCATCACACCAGCTCTTCAAGGACAGGGCAAAGAACCGTGTCGATGATCTGCAGGGTGTGTTAACTAATCTACAATCTGCAAGGAAGGAAAGCCGAACTTATGATGTTGGTTTGCTTGAAGAGCAAGTCCACCAGATGCTGCGTGAATGGAAATCTGAGCTCAATGAGCCATCCCCGGCTTCTTCTTTGCAGGCAAGAACAAACATTTGCGTCCCTTTTAGCTCCGAGCGCACTAAGAGGTTTTATCTTTTGCACCTGTCCATGGTGGGTGCATTGCGAAGAAAAAACATGCATGTTGGTGTGTCTTCTTATATGTAAGCTTGTGTGTTTAATGGTGTTGTGTCTTGAAGCATGCTTGAGCACATGTGTATAGAAAGTTTAGGCATATAGCGAGTGCAGATCAGTTTCACTATGTTAGTCAAAAGACAGTATTTATGAATATTGTAGGCTGTGTGAATTTATGTATCCTATCTCTTTTGTGTTGGTTTCGTTAATGTGAACGTGATATTGTTATAAGTAGGTATCTGTCTTCAAGTATTGGTGGCATAGAGGTATACAATTATGTGTTTTACATTATGGGTGCCTTTGCAGGGAGGAAGCCGTGTTTCATCATCAGCAGATATCTATAGACTGCTATTGGGTGAGGAAGAAGATGATGCCACCAGTGCATTAGCTGCACCTAAGCCTGAGCCTGATGCTCAAAAAGTTAGCGTTACTGGTTTTCAAGAGGTACACATTTTACTTGTAATTTCATCTTCTGCATTTGCTGGACTCTTCTGATTGGTACGATCTTGTGACGGAGTGATCTTTCTATAGATAGTTTGAGAATGACTTGATTGATGTTTGATGATTACACCTGGTAATCACAAGGAGGTTGCTGCTTCCCCTTGGGAAACCTTTCACAATTGATAAACTTTTATATCTTAAATATGGGAAGAAATTTCTAGCCCGCATTGATCAATATCAATTAGAATAGCAGTCGTTAGGTATAGGTTAGCTTCCTTGGTTCTTGGATGCTTCTCCAGATTGTTATATTCCCTTGGACTCATTTTTGATTTGTAAACTAATGCCCCCTTTTATTCCAATTTACTTGACCCATTTTTCCAATCTGGAAAGTTTTCTTGCTTCAAGAATTCAAAAGCTGGTAACGGTTCATGTTGACACGACAATTTAGTGAACTGTGCAACTTTTGATACAAATTCAAGTTATCAACTACTCCATTTCAATTTTAGATGACACTTTTCTATGTTATGATGTCCCAAGTTGATCGACGCACTTCTGCTATTAACGTTATTCTTAATCTTTCATAAATTTCAATTAATCAAATTTAAGCTTCATCATAATGGTTTCTTTATCAGCTATTACAATAGTATTTTCTTCCACCAGTACTAATGCTTGGAGGAAGTCACATTTGTGATTTGACATCTTGTTAATGCCCGATTGAACTCTGACATAAAATAAAACTGAGAGTACCATTTAAATTAATCTAGAAATGAGTGCTATATACTCTTTTGGCCTTTTGGGGAGAAAATGATGGTCTAATTTGGTTTGAAGTTCATGTATGTCATGGCTGCTATCTTGCTTGAAATTCTGTTACTTAATGCTTTAGTTGGCCCAATCTTTTGTGATCTTCTCCTCAGCCATTATCCTACTGCATGTTTCTTATTTATGTAAATAGCCTCCTGACCCTTCTTTTCATATAGTTCTTGTACATCTCCTTTGTTGGTTGATTTCTAACAAGTGAAGATTAGGCTTCTTGCAATCTTTTGTTTTTCAGCTGGTTTAGCATGCCCGTTAAGGTGATCAATTGATTCTTACCTGTTAACCAACTTGTTTGCTGTAGGGTTTCAATGTAACTCAGGTGCTGCAGGAGCAAGGTTGCCAGTTGGTTGATCAATGTAAAGGCTTGCCTTTAATGGTTAATAACGCAGGAGTTAACAATCTTGGCATTGCAACACAATTGGATTACCATTCTTTTGATTTGCATCAAGAATACGATCAGCAGTACTTACCTGGATTTGATGCTTTAAATCTTTGCCTAGAAGATGCTATGCCTCCTATTCATATTAGTCCTCCACCTTCTGCTTTCCTGGGGCCGAAATGTGCACTTTGGGATTGTCCTCGGCCTGCGATGGGGTCAGATTGGTGTCAGAAGTCTCAAGACTACTGCAGCGACTATCATGCTTCTCTTGCACCTAATGAAGGCTATCCTGGGAGGCCTCCAGTTGTTCGGCCAATGGGTATTGGCTTAAAGGATAATTTGCTTTTTCAAGCGCTTAGTGCAAAAGCACATGGAAAAGATGTTGGTGTTCCTGAGTGTGAGGGTGCTGCCACGACAAAGTCACCCTGGAATGCACCCGGTGAGTGTGCTGAGGCACATCTGTATTTCTGATTGCTGAGATTTTTTTTGTGTTTTTAGTTTTACTTATAAAATCTGATATCCGCGGGTCTGTTTATGCTTCTGCAGAGCTATTTGATCTAAAAGTTGTTGAAGGTGAAATAATTAGGGAGTGGCTTTTCTTTGATAAGCCTCGAAGAGCATTTGAAAGTGGAAACAGGAAGCAGAGGTCATTGCCAGATTATAATGGACGTGGTTGGCACGAGTCAAGGAAGCAAATGATGAATGAATTTGGAGGGCTGAAGAGATCCTACTACATGGATCCACAACCGATGAAAAATCTAGAATGGCATCTTTACGAGTATGAGATCAACAAGTATGATGCATGTGCCTTGTACAGATTGGAACTGAAACTTGTTGATGGGAAAAAGATCCCCAAAGGTAAGATAACCCATGTATCAGTTGCTGATCTGCAAAAGCAAATGGGAAGACTTACTGCTGAATTTCCGTTGGACAACAAACGAACTGTGAAGGGCAGAGCAAAGGCGAATATGAAGAATGTGGGAAACATTCATGCTGCTCCGGTTCCAATTGTTCCAACTTGTGAAGGATTTGATTATGGGAACAGCGATCCTTATGACTATCTTGTCGACGATCTGGATGGCTACTTCGTAACGTAATTATATACATTCCATGATGCTCTTTTCCAACAAGAGGCTTTTCGCCTTTGTATTATACACCAGTATCGTCTTAAGACTCAAAACATCTGGTGGTAGAAGGGTTACCCTGGTTCTGTTTATTTATCAGTCGGGGTCAACCGGATGCCTCCCCTTTCCGTGGGCTTATGGTCAATGCTTCATTGCCATCTGAGACGCGGTCCCATCTAACTATGGAGCATATTTAACTGCAAGAAACTGAAAACCCTATTTACTTGTCCTCAATTTGCATACTTTCGAGCCAAGTTGACACTAGATGTATTTATGTTGTAGTGTCTGATTAGGTGACCAAATGTAATGGTCATTTTCTTCAACATCTGCTGTTTTTTTGTGTGTAATGGGGTTCAATTGTTATGATCTAATAGGTTCTTTGTAAAATTTGCGTAACTATGTTCAGGTAGGCCTACACTCAAATGGAAAGATATCTAGGTGATTTCTTTCTAGTTCTATACGTTCGAGCCTTGGTGTGTAGAGTCCTTTTACGGCTTGGAATTCCTATTGTATAGAATAAATGTATTGGATGTGATATCTATACTAATGGGATGTAACAAGTACTTGGTGAAATAATTGAGGCATGAGCAAATTGGTCTAGATAATTCCACCTATTATGCGCCGAAGCTATGTTAATGACAAGGTTGAGACGATGTGCTATAAAGTTGGTGGGCTTATCATGAATTAGGTCGGGGTGGCTGGTGGTTTCAAGATCTCGTGAAATAGCGTCTTTTATGCTTCTGTATTAACCACCACTCTTATTCACTAGTAATTCTATTACTTTGGGACCAAAAGTGTAATGGAGGCAAAGTTGAGCAATTTTGAATGGAAAAATATTCTCCTTTTAACATTACTCCAATTAGATGCTAGGGGATGTCCTTCCATATGTCCTTGGTTTGCCGAGTTATTCGATACCTATATTGGTAGAGGGTTTCAAATACTCAATGGAATAGTGTGAATAAATGGCGTGGATATTTCCATCTATTTAAGGTTGAAGCTATGATGTGAATTGTAAACTTTCTTTTTGATAATCGTGGTGTCTGGGCTAACTTGCACGCATCTAGACTAATTCTATGGGATACCGTCCACCTCTTGATAGAACAGATGAGAAGTAATCCGTTAGTGTTTGTCTCTGTTGGGAATTGAACCTGAAACCTCATGATGCTCAACCCACTTTATTAACCACTAGGCTACACCAGCCACACCCTTGGGTGCATAAACTTATCCATCTAGATTTTATTTTAAGCTCATCTTGAATGATTATTTGGTTAGCTTTATAACCATATTAAGCATTTACAAGAGTTTGATTTTCATCTAATCTTGGTCCTTGTATAGCTTTTTTTTTTTTTTTTTTTTTTTTTTTTTTTTTTTTTTTTTTTTTTTTTTTTTTTTTTTTGGTTACTTGTTAATTAGGTCCCTTGTATAGAACTTTGGCAGTGCATCTAAGTGTGTATCCTCATGAGTCCTTTTTAAATTTAACAAGAACCAGACCAGCCAACTTCAAGCTTTCTAAATACTGCTAAATGACTCAACTTTGATTTCAAACTCTAACATCCTATGGTGAAGGGCTTAACATGTACTTAGACATCATGTAATGGAAGAAATAAAGCCATTGTAACAAGGAAAAGTAACTGGTCTTCCTACACATAGCAGGAGCTTAGTGTACTCGGCTGCACTTTGTAACAATGAAAAGTAAATACAATTATGGCATTGTGCCTTTTGTAACCATTGTGCCTTCCGTAACCATGCCACACCGTTGACAATCATCTGTTATACTTTGTACATCCTGTCCATCTGTTCTCCTTTAAAAAATCTGTACGCGGCAACTGCCTCTGGCAAAAACGAAGAGTTCAAGTGTGTACCTGGTTATAAGCCAAAGCCATGGAGACAGCGCCGCGCATCAAACCAGACCACCATATTGTAACCATGTGCTTGAAGCCAATCTTGTCATTTTTAGATGTCCAAAAATTGGACAACATGGATAAAGGAATCACAAAGCACACTCGTCCAACCAAAACCAGAGCAAGCAACACAGAACTCACTGTGACTAACGGATCTCCATTTCTCGATATCTAAGGCATCCATTCCAACATAGAGGAAAATGAAAGTCTCCACAATAAATGACATTGTTGCAAAAGTGTGCCTTGTTGTCACTTTAGAATCATCGGTCACATTATGCCAAGTATAATGTGACATAACAATCCCACGTTGAAATACTGTAAGAATTCCACTTAAATCAAACAGTTCTGCCATAACGTACGAAAGGTAGGCCGTGAGAATCATGAGAGCAATTTCACGATCCGTTGAGTTCCTTCCATTGTATATGTTTTTACAGAGGATCTAGTTCCACAACAACCCGCTTATCTTATATATATATAAGATATATATAAAAACTTACGCGAAACAGAAGTCCTATACCACGTGAAGACAGAAATGCTCTCGTAGGATCTTTTACTTCAATAGTAGATATCAGGCCTTTCAGCAGGTTAGTTCACGAATTCTCCTATTTCAATAAGAGACGTGTTTGGCCCGCTTTGAAGACAGCCAGGAACTACTAGCACAAGATCCAGTATTTGAAAAAAGGTTCCATATGTTAGGATTTGCCCTGAATTTCCTAACTTATTTGGATTCTACACAATTGTGTTCTAATTCAAAAAGGTTTTCTTGACGGAAAAAGGTTTTCTTGGTGAACAAGAACTCTACAATATCTATCCTTTTTCTTGGAAGAGAAGTCTTGTAATTCTATAAATAGAAGACATGTTCTTCTCAAACAGAACACAATAATATTCATGATGTAGTCATCAAAAGAGTCTTGTTTAGGGGGAGATTTTTCTCTCATAGATTTTATGCTTTTTAATTTAGTTTTTCATATGTAGGCCAATTGGCCAAACCATATAATAATATTATGCTTTTTAGTATAGTTTTATGTATTGTCTGATTTATCGCCTTGAAGGTTTGCAAATATTAGCTTCCGCATGACGCCCTCTCGATTTCGATCTCAACACCATACCCATAAGGGTTCCAGACTTCAACCCACTGCTCGAGCAACTTGCTTATATATTGACTTTTCTTGAAAGGCTTTATTATATATGCACTTAGCAATCCAACAAGCACTCCCATTACAGTGCTTGCAGTAAATAAGTATAGAAAATCTCTCTAACGCATCCAATACCATAATGCTATATATTTATATCTACAAAATAAGTCGAGAAAAAACACTTTTCAAAATAAGCTGAAAAATCTGTCGTGTTATTCTAGGAACTAGGCTTAATTAACGAGAGAGGGAGGCTATTTATAGGAGAGAAACTGATTATTATTCCATATTAGATTAGATTTAGGATTACAAGTTAAGTAAAGAAACTGATTATTAATCCATATTAGAAACTGATTATTATTAATCCTTATTAGATTAGATTTAGGATAACAAAACTGTGAAGAAAAACATTATCAACAGGTGACGTTTTTTTTTTTTTTTATCTATATAATTTAATTGTATGTGTACCCAAATTGGGAATTAGATATTTGTTTAATTTTATAAAAAAAAAATCAAAGCATAATCCGTCCTAAATTATTTGAGATTGTGCTTTTCTTAGTAATTTATGTTTATTTTTAAATGTCAAATTACGGGGGAACAAGAGAAAGTTCGTATCAGAGCTTCCTCTATAAACACCCACCGATTAACCTGTGTTGTCTCTTACTGAGTTTTCAAGATACAAATTATTAGAAAAAATGCTGAAAGAAGACACTCTTACTGAGATTGAGCCATTGAAAGAGGAGTGCCCTCAATCTATTGATTTAAGTAAAAATATGTTGAAGTAACAAGTTCTTAACATATACAATACTTGCTGAATGATAAAGTTTTTTATTATTGAAATTTTTCGATAACTGAAAACGAAATCAATAAACAATTGTTTAAATAAAATTGTAGTGTTTTACTTTTTTCAAATAAAAAGTAATTAGTAGTTGTTAGGGTACCATTCTTTTCACTGAACTTTTAAAAGCTATAATCCAAAACAATTTCACATTAATGCATATTGGTTAATATTGAAACCGTGCATGCACGAGCAATTACCATCTAGTTTAAATAGAAAAATGAACCTACAATTATGAATATTATAACTGGATGGGGGGAAAAACTTTATTTATTTTTTTAAGAAAAAAATCAATCGTAGATACTTTCAATCATGCACATAATCATATATTTTTAAATATTATCATTTTAATCGTTCTCTCGCTTACAATCAGTATAATTATAATATTGATAAAGTAATAAAATGAAATTTTAATTTATAATTTTGAAACATAAAAAGTTGCCACTCCTTAATTAATTTGGTAAATATATCTGAATTTTTATATGGATAATCTTATCCGAAAAAATAAAAAACCAATATTTTTTCAAGTCAAACTACTTTTTCAGCTCTGCTTAAAAATTGAAAACAACTTCTGTAACTATTCAAAATCACTTTATATTTCACCAAACACTTTTAGTCTCTAAATTACGTATTTTTTTTAGTAAAAAGAAAGTATTATTTCTTTTCAGAAGGTTGGTCAAACAAATTATTAATCGAAGAAAAACTATTTTGACTCTTCAAATATATAAGATTAAGAGGACAACAAATCGAGTATTTAAACTTTCATAAATTTATTTTTTGCATTTTTATCACCAAAATTATTACTCTTAAAATTATATATTTGGACTTTAAAGATAATTTTAATTAATAATCCTAATATTAACCCTAATTTATTTTGGACTTTGAACCCTAATTGTTTTTCATCAAAAAGAAAGAATAATAATTAAAACACTTCCATAATCAGTCGTGAACATTCTAATTGAGCAGCACGTTTCAATAAGAGAATTTCATATTATGTTGGAAATGTGATCCTTAATTATCAAATTTTAAAGATGCATTCAATTAACAATCCAACATAATCATATTTTTTAAAATATAGCAATTTAAAAAAATATAGATATTTCATGATTTCAGGCTCATATTTTAATCTCTTCCTATCAGAAAATTTGATTCCTGAATTGCATACCTAATTGGAGTAATAAATTATTTAAAATATGAGCGGGTTTATGTGGATTAAAAGGTTATGCAAAGTGGGATTGAGTTTTAATTTCGTGGGTTAAGACAGAACTCGCACCGCACCTGCTCCCGCCTGTTCAATTGTCATCCCTACCCATCCCCTATTTCAAGCGTCGTCATAAAATTATGACTATTGTTGTAATAGTGAGATCTACTTATATCGACTTCATGCATCCTCGTAATTTTACTGACAACATCATTTTCTTCTCCTTGTCTTTCTCCTTTTGTTGTATCAAAGTAAATTGTTGATAATTTGTTGCCTTTTAAAGCACCTAAAAGTACCTCGCAAGATGATAAAATTATTATCGTCAAATCTTATCAACGGATATCCAGATCTATAATGAACTTTCTTTTTTTCTTCTATGAAAGTGATTTTTGTATTGTTATGATAAAATGTGTTGTAATTATGGCGGTGATTATAATGGTTTGAATGTAAAAATAATTGTTTGTATGGTATGTCTCACTATATACATGTGGGAGTATGTTTGGCAAATATTTAGTGTATGTCAGGTATATTGTATTGTATATACAATATTATACACACGACATACAAGTACATACACCAATATAGAAGTGTATATATCATTTTATATGTACTAGATAAACTTATAACCTAATTTAGTTATCTCGAGATACTTTTTTCTCGATAAGTAATTCCTTCAAATCAAAAAGATATCCTCATCTTAAACGGCGAGGATAATAAACATAAAATGCTTAAAGATTTTTCTTTCGTAAATTATAATTTAAAGCTTGTACCAAAGTAAAAAAAAATGCTAAGGTAAACTCTTCATCCGAAAACAAAAAAGAAAAAAAAAATCTTCACATTAACAAAAAGCCTTTGATGAAAAGAATTAAACTTGATACAAACCTATATTTAACTTGTTCTAATTGAATCTACACTAAAAGTATATTAATAACTTGCAAAAACATAGCAATTACTTGACTTTTTTTTTTGGTAATAAACGGTGAAATATTACCATACCAACAATCAAAAAAATACATCCTAAGAGCACCCATGATCCTGACCCCAAGAAGGAAGGCAGTTCAGTGAGCCTCAGAAAATCAAAGAAAACTAGTTACATATTGTTTGTATCACGTATGCACTACTTCTATCCCTCCGAGTATACGGAAACATCTCTATCCTCTCCCTAATGGTTTCTTGAACCCGCTGCAAAACGAAGTCACTATTTACACTTTGTCCTTTAAAGATTTTAGCATTCTGAGCCATCCACACCTGATATATTACTGCTTCATAAATTGCCAGCATCACCTTCTTTTTGCATCTGCTCCATCTCTTCCTTTGTATCATTTGTATCACCTCCCACACCTCTTTATATTGAAACCTGATGCCAATCCATCTTTGTGTGGCTATCCAGATCTCCTTTGTCCATTTACACTCTCCAAATAAATGTGCAGCATCCTCTCTAATGTTTTCATCACATAAGACACATATATAGTAGGTTATCACAAGGGATACCTACAATTCGCAATCTATCCTTCATTAGCAACCTTCCTAGAGTGGCTAGCCATAGAATGAATCTATGTTTTGGCATAGTGACTCTGTTCTATATCGGTTCAGCCCCATTTAGCCTAGAACACGCATGAAGCATAGTCAGGTATCCCTTAGAAATAGAATACCTCTCATTTGTGGTTAAACAATAGTGATCATCCCTATACCAGTCCACCATCTTAGTCTTCAATTTATGTAGTTGTTTCCAGTACCAGTTGCAGTCCTGTGGTTAAATTAGCTTCCTTTTTCATATACAAACCATGGACCTATTTGACCCACAAGAGCTCTTTATTCTCCATCAGCATTCATATCAACTTCCCAACTGTAGCTATATTTCAAAGTTTATACCCTTTTACATTCAAACCACCAAATTTCTTAGGTTGGCACACCTTAGCCCAAGCCACTAGTGATATTTTCTTCTCCTCCTCAGCTCCACCACACAAAAACTCTCTACACATTTTATCCACCTCCTTTAAGATGGATTGAGGTAAAACAAACACTGACTCCCAAAAGTTGTGTAATGAAAACAAAACAGAGTTAAGTACTTGGAGCTTGCCTTCATAGGATAGATGTCTAGTTGATACAACTCTTATCTTTTCTGTAATCTTTAGGCATAGGCATAGTTGATGGCACTCAATCTTACTCCATTTCTTATGTGATAAAGGTAAGCCTAGATATCTAATTGGAAATGATCCTATCCCAAAGCTTGTTAGCCTCCTAATCTCCATTTTAGTAGGCTCCTCCATCCCTGCCAAAAATAAACTAGACTTATCAATATTAACTTTCAATCCAGTAGCTTGAGAAAAATGATTTAGCGCCTCCATCATTCTTTTAACTGAAGCAACATCTCCTTTGCAAAAGATTATTAAATCATCAGCAAAGTGCGAGATGCTTTATACACCAACCATCAAAGCATTTCTCGGTTACCATATTCCTTCTCATTTCCGAGCGTTATCTATCAGTTAACACTGTAAGTATATATAACTCAAAATTCTCTCACACCCTTGAGTGAGGCTTCTTCCCTGAAATCCTGTATAAATGCGAGATACTTTATACGTCTATCCTCAACCCTCAAAGCACATCTCGATCACTACGTTCTTTCTCATCTCCGAGCGTCTAAATATATATCAATGATGAAGGGCATAACATGTACTTAAGACATCATATAATAGGAGAAATAAATCAACTTGACATTAGGTAAAATACGCCGATAAGCCGATTTCGGAGAAACGGCTATACTTGTACAAGCAGAATATAAACAAGATAGGTTCTGCATCTATTTCAAACTATTTAGACATAGAAAGCCTCTAAAAGGATTCCAAAGAGGCCTAGATAAGTTTAGGTTCTTCTGAGGCAGTGAGATGGAATTATCGCCAAAATTGAAATCATTTCTGGCTACTAAACAGTCTGCACAGTCCTGAAGCAGTTCATGAGGATCTATAAGAAACATCTTCTTCTTCGTAGTTGTTGACTCGTTCACACTCGTCGATCCATTCACTATATCTGTGAGTTCCCAACAAAGAAACATGAGAGAAAAGATAGTTTATATAGTAAATGTATGTGAATTTAGTATAAATATATATACTTCTCAAAATAGTATATATTTTCAAGCTGAAGAAATTGATGGCAAGATTAGGTGCACTTACATATCAATAGGCTCTGTTAGTGCTGCAAAGACAAAAACACAAGAAGAAAAACTTGTTAGCAATCCAGTACAATCCACTTGGAAATTTCCGACATAAACTGAATGTCCAATTTCTTAGGAAGTTATACTTATGCGAGCAAGTTCTAAATGAGGCATTAAAAGGGTGAAAAGACATGCAGGCCAAGGACTCGGCATGAGCAAATGCAATATGCAGTCTTATCTGGCAGAAGACAGATCCTTCAGTTCACACACACTTAGCTAAACCAGAAGATATTCATTAAACACATCGATTGAAAAAAAAACGTCGATAAGGATTACTTCTCTAAGTTAGTCCCATCTCTTCTGACTGCTTCTTCATGGAAGTAGTAGGCCATACGTTATGCATAACATTCTTCGGCACAGTGGTTTTAATTAATCATCAAAGCAAATGTCATAACATAAGTGTAAATAAATTAATAGATATACGAGAAACCAAATGTCTTAGATATACCTGTGACAGTGGTGCTGAAACTCTCTTGGCAGATCCTGCAATTTGCCTCGCCTATCAAGTTCTTCATATCACTAAATACCAGGAAAGACGAACTAGTCAGATGAATGAGTCAACATCAACTACAGGTTAAATTAACTGCTGATCAAGAAAACAAGGAGTAATGCATGTCTTTTACTGATGAGTTAAATTATTAAACGCATCAAACGGATGCAACCAAACACATCTATGTAAAACCAGCATGTATTTAGCATGATGACAAAACTTATATCTATTGATCTGTTGGCTGGGGACATGAAAATGCTATATAAATAACTTACATGCGACATTCCACGCTGGTGCCGTGGCTACAGAAAGGACAGCTGAAAACAGTATCAAGTTTGTCCATCCTTTTCCTTGGAGGTGGCTTTGATTTTGCCTTTCTCTTTCCCATAGCTCAAGTTGCTGTAAAGTGCATTTAAAAACACAGGTCAGCTGCAAGACGTTAAAACTAATTATTAGTAGGAAGTCTGAGTACTTAGCGTGGTTCTATAACCCGTCTTAATTAATTCTATTCTAATTGATCAAAACTATGAGCTTTTAAGTTACTATAGCTCATTGCACCAATATAGCACCAGAGAAGAACCTCAAATTGCTGGAGCCCATTTTGACTCCTTGCTAGAATGTCCTTTAATTAAGTCAGGTACCAGAAAATAAGAACTGTTGTGAACCAAGCTGACTTCTTAAAGGCCTATGAGCTGGAAATTGTGAATGAGATTGATTCAGTTGGGAATATTGGGCTGACTAAAATGTTGGAGAGCTTTATTTGGGATCCAGGCCCAATAAGTAATTGGTTAAAAAGGACCACCGGTTAGAAAGAAGAGTTTTTATGGGTATTGTGATGTGAACAATGTTTTCTCTCTTATCTCTATTCTGTATCTCTGATTTCCTCATCAAATTCTGTATCATCTAATCTCATCCCCTTTCTTCTTTGCTTCTCTTGAATTTACATATTATCGTTAGTAGTTACTTTGTAACTCCAGTTTAGTGTTCAATATAAACGATCAGTTATATTGAACAAGAGTTATCTATTTTCGGTTTGTTTCATACACATAAAACTAAAAAAATTGATTAGCACCTAAGAGTGTGGCCTAGTGATCAATGAAGTGAGTTAAGAACCATGAGGTCCCAGGCTCAAAGACAAAAAACACTAGGTGATTCTTCCTATCTGTTCTAGTCTTGGTGAACAGAGTTACTAGTACCTGTTGTTAGCGGGAGGTGGCAGGTATCCCGTAGAATTAATACGCTACGCCGGACACTACGGTCATAAAAAAAAAAAAAAAGTAAGAAAATTGATTTTTGGGAACACCCAAGAAATAACAGATTTTTCTGCAACATCAAGATGTCTTTTCTGAGCAGAAAATTGATCATCAATACATCATGAAATAGAAATAAATCAACAGATTTCTCAAGGAAAGATGTGTAAAGAGATAAAAGAGTACTTTGTAAATAACATAAAAAGGGTTAATCAAACATATCAATCAATAGATCCAGATTTTCTATACACATATATTCAAAAATTTATTCAAGTTTTCTATACACATATGCTAGATCGAAAAAAAATCAATCAATTATATGCAAAATCAGGAGCACAAAAATCAAACCTGAAATCTGTTGAACAGCACAAAAATCAAAATCGTCTTTCTTTAATCTGCAAAAAAAAAAAAAATGAATTATTTTTTATCAAAATTAAATCATAAAAAGGAATTTG
This sequence comes from Jaltomata sinuosa, assembly GCA_003996215.1. NCBI lineage: Eukaryota > Viridiplantae > Streptophyta > Magnoliopsida > Solanales > Solanaceae > Jaltomata > Jaltomata sinuosa. The sequence goes on from QJPP01000200.1 coordinate 486,331, forward strand.
ATAAATGGGGATTTTCAGAGAAAAGGGAATCACCGCTATGGATTGGAAACCCTTAACCTCAATGAAGTAAAAAAGCAGTCATCAATAATTTATGGCGTTGAAGGCCTTTTTATCACAATGGGAATATATTTATCCCTTCTCATTTTTTATTTTTTATTTTTGTTTCAGAAAGAAAGTGTATCACGTAAATTAAACACACAGAATCATACAATACATGATAAGAAAAAACAATTGGTTTGGATGGGCAAAAGCCCTTCTAACTTATAGTTTTTGATTTATTTTTTGGAAAAACTATATAAATTGGACCTAATTGTGAAACTATTTACTCAAAATAGACTCAACTCAACGTATTTATCCTTAATAGACCTTCAACCCAAACTAATTACCCACTTACCCACTTTCTCTTTTTCTTATTTCGCGCATGACGTCAGCGTCACGATCTTGAATTAATCCTCTGTGGTACTCTGTCGGTATATTGATACTCTATCGGTATCATATAGAACTGAGCTTAATCCTCTGTGATACTCCATCGGTATATTGATACCCTGTCGGTATCATATAGGACTGAGTTTAATCCTCTGTGATACTCCATCAGTATATTGATACTATATCGGTATCATATAGGACTGAGCTTTTTTTTAAGAAATAAATAAGAAACAATTAAGAGAAAATTATTAAAGTCACAAGCTTATTTATTGAACTCAAAATTAGTAAAAATATATTTTTATATTTTTTTTTCTCTTTTTGCAAATTAAAAAAAATTGTATCTAAATTATGATTCTTTTTTTAACTGTTTTTAAATTAAGATATTGAAGAACTGAAACATACCTCAACGATACCATGACAATATATAGATATACTGTAATGGTATCATGGATGATTGAGTAATTTCATCGAAGGACTGAAGCAAACCTCAATGAAACATTATTCAGTTATTTTTTGATACCACTATAGTATATTATACTTTGATGGTATCAAGGAGGAAGAAGTAGTTCTTCAATGAAGACACTGTCCAGTTAATCTTTGATACCATCAGAGTATATATATACTGTGATGGTATCAAAGAGGAAAAAAAGGGTGGGCGCTGACGTCATGCTGACGTCAGCTCGCGTTTTTCTTTTTCTTTTTCTTTTTAGATAAATACAGTTTTAGGATAAAAGGGGTATGAAAGTAATGGGGCATTTGAGGGTAAATAATTTTCCTTTTGGGGGTATAAGTGTTCTTTTTCCTTATTTTTTTTTACCTTTTTAGCTTAAAAATAAGTGTTTAAAAACACTATTCTATTTGAGTAACTTTAAAAAATAACAACAAATAGGAACTTAATGAGGCTTCCATAGCAACACTTTGCCTAATTACAATCCGTATCAACACTTTGTATACCAATTGTATAATTTCGCATACATATAAATATAGAGTAATCTCGTCATACAAATAAAATTTCGTAAAATCTCGGCATACAAATATAAATCTGTTAGAGTAATCTCGGCATAAAAAATACAAATCTATTATGTATATTGTGTGAATCTCGACATAAAAATACAAATACAGTTGAGTGTTGATTGAGAGAAAGACATACAAATACAAATACCAACAATTTTAAACCCTCTGCTGCGAGCTGTAATTGGATTAAACTGTTGGTATGAAGCGTAATTAGGCATGGATATTTGGTATATTATGTGATTCTTTCTTTCTATTTTACCCAACTTAAAAATTATTTTGACTTAAAATCACTTAAAATAAACCAATTCAAACAGACACTTAGTTGCGAAAAGAGAAAAAGAAAAAAGTTTATTGTAAATAACACATGATTGTGTGTGTATAAATTCTGTGACCCTTCAAAAACGAAAGGGCTTATAGGGAGTCAAAAGCAAACTGAGTAAAAAGTGGTAAAACACACATAAATTAAGGGGAAAATACATCACGTAATTGGTCTATATAACCATCTCAAATAATCATAGCCTCCTAGATCAGACTACATCATCTTGGATAAAAAATTAGCTTGCCAAGTGTCTTAGCTAGTCTTTTTTTCATTGATCCTTTGTAAGATACTTTTTCAATGATTTTCCTAATAATAATCTTCGAATTTGTATGTTTGACTTGAAATATTCTTTAGTTCCTTTGGTAAAGGTATTTGTTAACCATGTGTGTAGAGAAATAATGAGCAAAGAATATGACTGATTAACTGATGTTTCAAAATTTAATGTTGGTCATAACATTATACTTTTCCTATTATGTGATCCTCGACTCATCTCATTTTCAAATCAAACCTCCTTTTATATAGTGTGTGCGTGCCCATCTTACCATCTTTCTTTTTAATCATTTTTGCAATAAAGATCCATATTAATTTGCTAATGGTTGCTCTATTCCATAGAGAAATGTTCAATATCTTTTGTCCTCTAGCAACTTTTGAAAAGCACATCTTTTCCCAAGCTAATAAAGCTTTCCTTGTTAACTCAGTATCTCCTGTCCAAAGAAACCTCTTTTTGTCTCAATAAGTTTTATTATTTTAGGAGTCGTTTGGTTGAAAACAAGTTATCCCATGATTAATTATTCCGAGATTAACTATCCTGAGATAAGTTATCCCATCATATATATAGGATAACTTATCTCATCACTATGGTATAAATGGTGGGATAAGTTATCTCAAACATGACAACCAAATAAGATATCAAAAAGTTATTCCTAGATTATTTTTTTATCCCATGACTATTTATTTTAATCCCTCACCCCAAACGACCCCTTAGTGAGCTTAATACTTGTGACTAGAAAATTTTAGTGAATAATAGAATATATTTTTTATTAATTATCTTTCCCAATATTAATTAGTATATTTCTTAAACATGTATAGCTGCCTCTAATTTCTTTAGCTTAAAATGATATATTAAAATGTTATGTTCTTTAAACAGATATTTGCTTCTAACTTCTTCTCACTTACTGCTGGAGTATATGCTCATATTTTTTTTAATCCATATATTAGATTGAAATACTATTCCTTAGCTTTTGACACTTGGTGATCATACAAAGCGACACATGGTGATTAGTGAGCATGCAATGAAGATAAGAGGTGAGTCACATCATCTTTAATCAAGAGAGTGACACATATAATCTTGTTGATTAATCATAGGGACACATGTCACGATCTCACTATATGACCATTTTTTGAATTGCTGATTTTTATTATTGAAATTTTGTTCTTTCTATTCTTCTTGTATAAGAAGACTTGTTTAATTTTTTTTTAGAATAACGCCTAACACGAATCAAGTTAGCATTATTTGTACTTGCTTTTTAATATATATTAGTACATTTATTGTTGTATTTTTCCTTGTTTCCCAACACAATTACATGATATAATTATATTGACAATTCTCCTAGCCCATTTTCTACCTTTATAATCGTCAAAATATTATGACATATTTAAAATTATAATTACATTTTACACAAATATTTAACTTGAATTATTCTTCACCCCATATAATTAAAACCTCACAAATAAGCTCATAGCTAGCCACGTGTCTACTCCTACTTTCTCTACTAATTTGTTGCATGAATCTTGATCCTTTAACATTTTTCTTTTAGGTATTTTTCTCCAATATTTTCTCAGAAACCATTTTCTCTAAATTAGATCCTTTGATCAATTTTTTTTTCTGATACATTGGTTGATCATGCATCAATAGACCTTTCTTTTTTAGCCATCTACTTTCAAATTTTCTAGATTTTAGTTTTAGAAAATATACTAGTCAGACTAATTTGGATTCATGCCACATAAAGCTTGTTAAAGGGAAAGGGTTGTCCGCCAGAAGTTTCTCCATTTTCAAGATTCGAATCGAGATTTCTAATTAATGGTGTAAAATTGGTAATTCTTTAGCCTCTTAGTTATTTTGATTCTTTTCTTGTTAAGAATATGAAGGCTCTTTTCTACATTCTCTTTATGGTTTACTTTGGAATCCTTTTCCCTAATACAAAAGTTAAAAGTATAATAGCATATTGGTTATTAGTTCGTTTCTTTATTAGTATAATATAACATTCCATGATTCTCCGTATAGTATCTATGATCAAAGTAAAATTTGGCTGGGTATCTTGTCAGTTACTAGATCTGTTTCATTTGATGTGATACTCTATTTTAAAAAGAATGGAAAAAGGGTCAAAAGTGTCTTTAAACTATGTGAAATTATGGTCCTCAGTTAATAGTTTAGTCTAAAAATGTCCCCGCCATTAATAATTTGGTCCATCCCTTTTTAGGAATTTTCACCTTTTTTTTTATCTTGATGACTCGAACCCACCACCTCAGTCTTACTTGCTATTTAATACATAAACATGTCCTTTAATTTGGTGCTAACTTGCATTTATGCTCTCCAACTTTGGATGTGCATAAGTAGACACTTAAACTTGTATAAAGTTGAACAAATAGACACATGTGTTCTACGTGGCGCCCTACGTGGTAATATAACATCTTACATGGCGTCCTACCTGTATTATTCCACGCAGGACGAACATGTCTCAACTTTATACAAGTTTAAGTGTCTACTTGTGCACATCCAAAGTTAGAGGGTATAAATGCAAGTTGGCGTCAAGTTAAAGGGCATGTTTATGTATTGTAACTTTATATATTGAATAGTGTATGTGTGATTGAAGATTAATTATCATTTTTATTATGTTGTCAACTAATGCTTATCGACAGATTTACCTGTAAATCTGATTATGTGATCTGATTATATCGTCAATTCATAAAACTTAAACTCCGATACATATTGTTGATTTGCAGATCAAAGAAGATATAAATGGATGACAAGAAGCTCACTTTTATTATGTATCCATGGTATGCCATGGGGCATCTTACTTCATTTCTTCATCTCTCCAACAAACTTGCACATAGAGGCCACAACATTTTCTTTGTTCATCCTGAAAAGACACTTTCCAAATTAGAAAAATTCAATCTTTATCCTGAACTCATAAACTTCAAATTCGTCACAGTTCCACACGTTGACGGACTCCCACTCGGAGCTGAAACAACCTCAGATGTTCCTATTTTCAAGCAGAATGTTCTTTGTCAAGCATTAGATCTTACAGAGCCAAAGATTGAGTCTTTACTTCAAGAAATCAAACCCCACTTCATCCTTTATGATTTTGCATATTGGGTTCCATCCGTGGCTCGAAAATATGGAGTGAAGTCTGTGCATTACTGTTCTATTACTCCGTCATCTGTTGGTTATCTTATGCGTGGCGAACATCCAACTCCAGAAGCTGAATTGATGGAACCTCCACCTGGTTTTCCTGTTAATTCATCCATAAAACTCCACAAACACGAAGCTCGTTTAATCGCAGCTCTACATTCGATGGGAAAGGATTCTAGTAGCTCTGTATCGTTCACTCAACGTTTGCTTTTGGCTTTTCAAGACGGGGATGCCATAGCATTCAAAACAACTCGGGAAATAGAAGGATCCTATTGTGAATTTGTTGAGCATAAGTTCAAGAAACCCGTCGTTTTAGCCGGACCAGTCTTGCCAGAACCAATAGAGACTTCAAATACAGAGGAAAATTGGTCAAAATGGCTCGAAAAATTCCAAGAAAAGACAGTGATTTTCTGTGCATTTGGTAGTGAATGTAAGCTCAAGAAAGATCAATTTCAAGAACTGGTTTTGGGACTTGAACTTACTGGTCATCCGTTTTTCGCTGCTTTAAAACCGCCTTTGGAAGCTGAGACAATCGAAGAGGCATTACCGGAAGGTTTCAAAGAGAGAACAGAAGGAAAAGGCATTGTTCATTCAGGTTGGGCAGAGCAACAATTGATGTTATCTCATCCTTCTGTGGGATGTTTTGTCACTCATTGTGGCGGAAACTCGTTAACGGAGGCCATGATTAATGAGTGTCAATTGGTTTTAGTCCCAAATTTTGGTGATCAATTCATAAATGCAAGATTGTTTGGTGGAGACTTGAAAGTTGGAGTGGAAGTTGAGAGAGATGAAGAAAATGGATTGTTCACTAAAGAAGGAGTTTGTAAGGCCATCAAAATGGTAATGAATGATGAGAGTGAAGAGGGGAGTAATATAAGAGCGAATCGCGCAAAGTGGAGGGAGTTCTTATTGAGTAAAGGGCTTGATGATTCTTACATTGATGCTTTAGTGCAGAAGCTACAAACTTTGCTTGGAGCATCAATATGTTAAAAAAGGGCAATCCAGTACTGGGAAGGGCCGGATCACAAGGGTCTATTGTACGCAACCTTACTCTGCATTTCTCCAACAGCTCGACCCCATGTGACCTTATATGTTCTTTCATCAAGTATGTTGATTAGGTTGTTTGCTTTAGTCCTTTCTTATTTCTATTTTTAGATGTTGGTTTCTTGTTTCTATTACTAGTGATTTGTGTCATGGAAAACCTTTTACTGCTAATAGTCATTTATTCTAGTCCCATCTAGACTCATTTATTCTTATGAAATCATAATCTAATTAGGTTATATATACATTGACAGTATAATTTTTTTCACACTATTAATACAATTTAATTGGTTGTAGCAAATTATTATCCTATTTTTCGGATTAGCATATCACGTAGGGCTCACCAAGTCTTAGCGGTAGCTCGTGATCACTTCCTTTAATTATGAAGTATGGTTTCAAACGGCTGATGATAATGACATAGCTAGACTTAATTGTTTTGAGCGCAAATAGTATTATAACATATGAAACATCCTAACTTAAGCTTAGAGAATATCCAAGATAGTGCTAAAGGAGTACTACAGAGCCATCTATGATGAGAACGGAAATGCACCATTAGTTCCGCCTCTTAATCTAAGGCCACTATAAACTTCAAATGTACTTGAGCAAACGGAGTATTAGACTGCAGAAACCAAAATGCAGCAAAAATGAGTTTGTTAGAAAGCATTTACAATAAAGTTGTTGAATTATTGCTACTCCTCCATTCTCAAATAACATCGTATTGTTGAGTAAAATTTGCATTCACGGGACTGCTATCTTTTCTTCTAAAACCGCAACTTTGTTAGCCTCTCCTCCAATGCCGCTGAACTCAACATTACAATTATGTCTTAAAGCTAGCGAATTGTCCTATAATCTACTCGAACTTGTGATTGTGCTGCTGGCTCTTCTCATTTGGGTCCTTGGAGTCTATTAATTAAGAATCTGTGGCTAAATTGACAAAATGAACTGAGCACAATATCCCCAAACAAACACGCGTCATGTTCCTCCATGGGTTCAATCACCTATAGTTGATGAAAATGCCCAGGTTTCACGATAAAAATGAGTTAATGCTTTACAAATTTTATGGAAGAAAGAAAAGATAGAACCCAAAAGTATATACTGCAGAAATGCAAGCTTTCATTTTGGTGGCTGATGCATCTTTTTTTTTTTTTGACATTTTCAATCTTTCATCTATATAAAAAAATATTATATATAATATATTATTTTGTATCCTAATTATCTTACCTATAAATTAGTATTTTATAAAAGATTCTTGTTTAAGCTTATTAATATTACAAGTCTGGTTTGCATGCCAATCTGGATAAAAGCTCCCTGTACATCGCTGGGGTGTCCCAAGAATTGAAAGGTCAGATTTTAGATGAAATGCACTTCAGCCCGGGAGAAATGCCATTCAAATACCTTGGGGTTCCCTTATCTTCGAGGAAGGTCACTGTACAACAATGCATGCCCCTGTTGGAAAGAATGACATCGCGTATTAAATGTTGGACAACGAAGTTCCTATCATACAGCAGTCGTGTACAACTGATCAAAAGCGTACTATTTGAATTGCAGACTTACTGGGCACAAGTGTACCTCTTGCCAAAAAAGGTAATCCACTTATTCACCAGTATTTGTCGAAGCTTCTTATGGACTGGTAACTGTGAAAATTTTAGACGAGCCTTGGTAGCTTGGGAGACCTTGTGCAAACCGAAATCTGCCGGAGTTTTAGGATTGATAGACTATTATATCTGGAATAAGGCTTCCATTTGTAAACTTTTGTGGGATGTAGCGTCGAAGAAAGACAGTCTATGAGTTCGGTGGATACACAACTATATAAAGCGTACCTCGCTGGATGATATAGTGGTTCCTAAACAAGCATGATGGCTTGTTAGGAAGGTCCTTGAGGCTCGAAAATGGTTTACGACCTTGAATATTGCTGACGAGCTGAGGAAGCATGCACATCACAGTGTGTTCAGCATCAAAAAAGTCTATAAGGCTTTTCAACCAGACTTCCCCAAAGTTCCATGGAAATTTCTTACATTGGGGCAGGGTATGTTACCAAGGCATCAGTTTATATTATGGCTTGCTATCCATCAACGACTTGCCACAGTTGATCGGCTTAGTAAATGGGGTATTGTTGTTCCTATTGGCTGTGTGATATGCAACACAGGGGCGGTGGAATTGTTTTCCCACCTTTTCTTTGAATGCCCCTATTCCATCAGGATATGGGGATCCCTCTTGACGTGGATGAATTGGCCTAGACAGATAGGAAATTGGGAAATGGAACTCAGATGGGTGTCGAATAGAGCTCATCGTAGTGGCCCAAACGCAGAAATCCTGGGCTGGCTTTATGCAGCATGTGTATACCATATATGGAGTGAGAGGAATTCACGGCGGTTCTCACAACTATGCACGCCTGCTGCCAAAAGAGTAAAGGATATTTGCCTCCAGTTGCACATTAGGGGACAACACAGACCTAGATGGAAATTAATACTCGATCAACTAGCTGCTTATCCTATCTAGTTCAATTTTGTAAATATTTGATATGCTAGAAGTAGATAGATAGGTATTATCTTTGAGAACTAGTTCTAGAGTCCAACATGAACTAGTGGTGTATACGTGCTATTTGGTTGAATAATTTTTTTTATAGTTTAACCAAAAAAAATATATTTTTATTCTCACTATTATATGTTGTTTCATTGGATTTGTTTATCTTTCTATTTTGTTATTGTTATTTTTCTCTCGATCATGATTTTAACTACACTTTTTTTGAGTCGAGGATCTATTGAAAATAATTTTTCTACCCCGTAAAGGTAGAGAATAGATATGCGTACATCTTACCATCTTCAGATCTCTAGTGTAGGATTACATTGGGTATGTTGTTGTTTACTTACCTGCATTAATTTTTTAACTAAATACTTACTCTATTGTTTCCTTTCAAAACTACTATATCGGCTCTCGACTGAAACTTGGGATGACTTAAAGTTACAATAAGTAAAATAACATACCAAGGTATAATTGAATTTGATTTCGTTTATCATATCATTCTTTGAGTTAGTAAAATTAATTCATTATTATTAATATAGAAAAATAAATTTTAAATAATTATGTAAGAAAAGATACGTGATGTAATGTTCAGAAATAAAAGTTCATACCTAATGTATTAGGAACCAAAAAACAAATTATATCTCACCGTTCTCATTTGTTATAATGACAAGTGTTTATACTACTTATTTTCTTATATGTCTTACACTTTTAACACCTCTCGCCCCTCCTCCCTCCCTCCCCCCCCCCCTCCCTAAAAAAAATGAAAAGAATATTGACTTAGTTTCTCTTGTTTTGAAGCAATCGTGAAAAAGAGGATATTTTTAAAGCTATTTTATTAGTTGGAGAGTATTTTTGAGCCAAAAACATAATGGTAAAAAATAATTCAGCAAAAAATGTAACAGGGAAAAACTAACACATTTTAAATAGTTCAAAGGTATATTTAACCTTTTTTTCTTATATTTAATTTTTCTGTCTAGTTGCCTTAGCAAGTGAGAAATAATATACCTTTTTTTGATTTTGCATTCATGTATATATGACTAAAATTTTAGTCAATTTTAATATATGTCTCAGTTATATATGATTGCGTGCAAATATATATGAAAAAATTGAAAAGATGTTAAGTGAGTTTATTAAATTTATTGTTATATTAATAAATTGATGATTGAAGTTTGTTCTTTATGATACATGAAACTTATGTTTTAAATTTGAGCTTATTTGGTGTAAATTTGGGTGTTTAAATTTGAAAAAAAAAATTATGGCAAAAACTTTCAAACTCACATGTCTGAAAGTTCAACCCTTTTTTGCATATAGTTCAGTCATGTGTGCATGACTGAAATGCGGATTTGAAAAAAGAATAAGTGTGTTAAATGATTTTGTTAAATTTATGTGTTTTTGATAAACTGATAATTACGTATTGTTCTTTATGATGTATGAAACTCTTTGGGTGTTTTCACATTTTCAAATATAACTCCGGAGTTGTATTTGGAAATTTTATGGCCAAACACTATTTTCGGAAAAAAGTGAAAAATTCTCATGGCCAAACGCCTACTTAATTTATATTTGAATGTTAAATCGTGTGTTGAATTGTTGAAATTCGAATAACAAATAATTATTTTTTTGTTTAGACGTACGTGTCTGAATTTTTCATCTCATTTTTACATGTATTTCAGTCATGTATAACTGAGGTGCAAACATAAGAAAAGATTCATACATACATGATTGAAATTTCAATCAATTTTTACATGTACCTCGATAAAAAATATCTAAACTTTTATCTTTGCAAGTCATACTAAATACCGGGCGAAAACATTTGAAGTGTAGCCTCCACAAGGTCACATTTTCAAATGTGAGTGTTGAAAATTATTAAATTTTAGACGCGATTGTCTAACTTCTTTTCTAAAATAAAAAACATAATGGTAAAAAATAATTCAGCAAAAAATGTAACAGGGAAAAACTAACACATTTTAAATAGTTCAAAGGTATATTTAACCTTTTTTTCTTATATTTAATTTTTCTGTCTAGTTGCCTTAGCAAGTGAGAAATAATATACCTTTTTTTGATTTTGCATTCATGTATATATGACTAAAATTTTAGTCAATTTTAATATATGTATCAGTTATATATGATTGCGTGCAAACATATATGAAAAAATTGAAAAGATGTTAAGTGAGTTTATTAAATTTATTGTTATATTAATAAATTGATGATTGAAGTTTGTTCTTTATGATACATGAAACTTATGTTTTAAATTTGAGCTTATTTGGTGTAGATTTGGGTGTTTAAATTTGAAAAAAAAAATTATGGCAAAAACTTTCAAACTCACATGTCTGAAAGTTCAACCCTTTTTTGCATATAGTTCAGTCATGTGTGCATGACTGAAATGCAGATTTGAAAAAAGAATAAGTGTGTTAAATTTATGTGTTTTTGATAAACTGATGATTACGTATTGTTCTTTATGATGTATGAAACCCTTTGGGTGTTTTCATTTTTTCAAATACAACTTCGGAGTTGTATTTGGAAATTTTATGGCCAAACACTATTTTCGGAAAAAAGTGAAATAATTTTCCAAAAAAAAGTGAAAAATTCTCATGGCCAAACGCCTACTTAGTTTATATTTGAATGTTAAATCGTGTGTTGAATTGTTGAAATTCGAATAACAAATAATTATTTTTTTGTTCAGACGGGCGTGTCTGAATTTTTCATCTCATTTTTACATGTATTTCAGTCATGTATAACTGAGGTGCAAACATAATAAAAGATTCATACATACATGATTGAAATTTCAATCAATTTTTACATGTACCTCGATAAAAAATATCTAAACTTTTACCTTTGCAAGTCATACTAAATATCGGGCGAAAACATTTGAAGTGTAGCCTTCACAAGGTCACACTTTCAGATGCGAGTGTCAAAAGTTATTAAATTTTAGACGCGATTGTCTAACTACTTTTCTAAAATGAAAAAACTTATAAAAAATCATGAAATAAATATTAGTTAGATATCGACATTAAAAAGCAGGTATTCGTGCACTTTCTCCCAAAATAATCTAAGGGACCATTGTCCTTGAATATTTAATTATCCAACCTCATTTGCTAGTAGGCAATTAATAGCAAAGGACTAGATTTTTTTTTGGGCCTCATTTTCCCTTATGTAATTAGAGGTTACAAAAGAGCAGGGATTGTTCATGGGATCCACACCACCATTGCATGTTTAAATAAGAAAAAATTACGAGACATAAAATATTGAAGGGCTTAGTAAAAAGAATTTTAGAATATGTAATGTGACCCTCGAAAGATGAAATATGACAATTTTTTTGAGACGAAGGAGTTAAAGTAATTTAAGGAGGAGTAAAAATAATTTCATAAAAAGTTATTACTCCCTCCATTTCGGAAATGGATCCACTCCAGTGTTGTTTCGTCCAGTATTGTTCAATACTCCCTGTATTACTTTTTAGTTGTCATAATTTCCTTTTTGCGAGTCAAACAATATAAAGTTTAACCAATATTTTAACAAGTATTTTTTTTTCATATTGATATGAGAAAAATTGCAACTTATAGTATTTTTCGTATAGTTTTTAAATATATAAATTTAATTATCAAATTGACTCTCGAAAACGTAACAAAACTACTAAAAAGGAACGGAGGGAGTACTAGGACAAATTCACGCCACATGGCCAATTCATGATTTTATGGTTGAGATTGATTTGTGTGCAAATACGTTATATATAACTCTACCAACTACTCATTGTTAAAACTTATGGATTGCAGTATGTAGAACCCACTATATTTTTTATTAAAATAACAATAAACAAAGATCTTACATCAATCTTTATTTTTATTATGCTAAAATATTTTATACATAAAAATATTTATTGTGATGTAATTTATAAATATTTCTTCAACTTTTTCATAGTTTTTATCTTTCAATATATTATTTCAAGTTAATATTAGAATTTTAAATGGTTCAATAAGTCTTTTTACAACCTATAAATATTAGTAACTCAAATAAAGCTTAAATCAATACGAATGTTAACAAAATGTTATTCAATCCAACACTAGGAATGACAATCATGTTAGATATTTATTCTTTAATTTTACATAAATGCATCAACTAATTTATTTTTCTGTTTAATATTTAGTCATATAGTTAATACTTATTAGACTTATTTTAGCATGACTTAATACTTTTAAATTATGATTATTTTTATTATGACTTATTAATATGCAATATTTATTCTATGCGATTTCATTATTTTTTTGGTTGAATATTTTATTGTCATCACTCATTTCATAAATTCCAAATAAAATGAATATATTTTGTGTTATTTTTTTTTAAGAAATATCGTAAATAGTTGTATTTTACTCGGACTAAAGAAATATTTGAAGCACAAGTTAATTATATGTTTATATGAAGACTTTACCGGAAAAAATCCGAAAAAACCCAAAAAACCTGAGGAAACCGAAAAAACCCGAACCCAACTTTTATTGATTTGATTTGATTTATAAATTTAAAAGTCCGACACTAATAGTTTGATTTGGTATTTAAAAAATCCAAACCAACTCGATTCTTGTACACCCCTATCTTCTTGTATTTGAAATCTTTCCCAACAACAATGAAAAATATAATATACTAGCTAGAGGAAATTTAATGTACTTTCAAAGTAATATAAAGCTAACAGATTAAAAAAATTGGGATACTAAAAAATAATTCAATTTATTTATAATTCTTGTTTTCTCATAAAAATAATTCAAAACCTTTTTTTATTGTTATTTTAATAAAAATTATAGTGGGTCCTACATGCTGCAATCCATAGCTTTAATAATGAATAGTTGGTAGAGTTATATATATAACGTGCTCCTCTGTTAGTATTCAATTTTTCTTATTATTTTATTGTATAAAATTGTCTTATCATTTTTTTTTAAGTATTTGCACTCAAATCAATCTCAACCATGAAACAATGAATTGACCACGTGGCATGAATCTGTCCTAGTATTGAACAATACTGGAGTGGATCTCCGTTTTAATTTGTTTAACTTATTTTCCTTTTAAGTCCGTTTCAAAATGATTGTTTCTTTCCTTTTTTGATAATTCTTTAATTTCAATTTTCTATATGATATGTTTAAAATTACAAGATTAAATGACATTTTGATATTTTTTACATATATTTAATTTAAAATCACAAGATTCAAAAAATTTCTTTACTTACTTAAATTTCACGTTAAGTGAAAATCAATCAAATAAATTAAAAAAGAGGAAATACTATAATACCACAAGATTAAGTGACATTTTAGTACGTTCTACATATATTTAATTTAAGATCATAAGATTTAATTATTTTTTTTAAACTCTGTCCCAGGCTAAAACTAGATAAACAAATTAAAATGAAGCCAATATATATTATAATTGGGACCGGAAGATATAAGATATCCAGCAAATTAATGCATGTGTAAGAATATGAATAATGTATTTTCTTTTTTGTCATTCAATTTTTGTCATTTCACATAGAAGAAAAATCAGTAATATTGTAGTACATGAGTTGTCTATATAAGCATCTCAAATAATCATAGCCTCCTACACCAGACTAAATCATCTTGGATAAAAAATTAGCTTGCCAAGTCTTCTCTTCATTAATTATATAGTAAGTGTACATCCATTTTGCTATATTTGCAACAAAGATTCCATAATAATTTTCTAATGGTTGCTTATTCCATTCATATATGCTCATATTTCTTAATCTGTATATATATTAGATTAAAATGTTACTCTTTAGGTAAGTAACAATCATTATATTACTTGAACAAATATTTGCCTTTATTTTCTTTAGCTTAAAATGATATATTTAAATGTTATGTTCCTTAAGCAGATATTTATCTTGAACAAGAAAACCAATAATCTTTTTCTTATCCTTCTACTTAAGGTTAAAGGGCAAAGAGAAGCTGGCCTCTTTTGCTATCACGGTAGCACCTAGTGTGGTCAGCACTAGTCGTGTTCGGGCAACGAAACTTTTCTCCGCAAGAACAATCTTTACTTTCTTTATACTTTATAATATAAGGCCCTTTAAAATATTGTAAATGGCCTGAAATGTGACGACCTATGAGAGAAGGGATTTTAAGGAAGGAATTTCCATAGGGGCGTCGCGAGCAGCACACAGGGCGAATCCACGTCTTCTCCACTTATTACTTGTTGAGAAGATGCTCATATTTTTTATCCTATTGGTTCTGCAGAACCTAGTAACTTTCGCTCAAAACTTTGTATTTGTGTTAAAAGTTCATTTGATAAGCATAAATAGTCTATCAAAAAACCAGTAAGCAAAAATACTTCTAGTGTATAATTCATACACTAAAAATTTTGGCTGTGACTCGGTCCTCAGGTTAATCATTGCTTTTATTATGTTGTCGATTAATGTTTATCAACATGTGTACTTGTAATTACTTTAGAAGTGACGTGATTGCGTGCAAACATTACACTGTCAGTATGTAGAACTTGAACTCCGTTACAAATTGTTGATTTGCAGATCAAACAAGATAAAAATGGAGGACAAGAAGCTCACTTTTATTATGTTTCCATGGTATGCCATGGGGCATCTATCTTCATTTCTTCATCTATCCAACAAACTTGCACATAGAGGCCACAAAATTTTCTTTGTTCATCCTGAAAAGACACTTTCCAAATTAGAAAAATTCAATCTTTATCCTGAACTCATAAACTTCAAATCCGTCAGAGTTCCACACGTTGACGGACTCCCACTCGGAGCTGAAACAACCTCAGATATTCCTATTTTCAAGCAGAATCTTCTATGGCAAGCATTGGATCTTACAGAGCCAAAGATTGAGTCTTTACTTCAAGAAATCAAACCCCACTTCATCCTTTATGATTTTGCATATTGGGTTCCATCCGTGGCTCGAAAATATGGAGTGAAGTCTGTGCATTACTGTTCCATTACTCCGTCATCTGTTGGTTATCTTATGCGTGGCGAACATCCAACTCCAGAAGCTGAAATGATGGAGCCTCCACCTGGTTTTCCTGTTAATTCATCCATAAAACTCCACAAACACGAAGCTCGTTTAATCGCAGCTCTACATTCGATGGGAAAGGATTCTAGTAGCTCTGTATCGTTCACTCAACGTTTGCTTTTGGCTTTTCAAGACGGGGATGCCATAGCATTCAAAACAACTAGGGAAATAGAAGGATCCTATTGTGAATTTGTTGAGCATAAGTTCAAGAAACCAGTCGTTTTAGCCGGACCAGTCTTGCCAGAACCAATAGAGACTTCAAATACAGAGGAAAATTGGTCAAAATGGCTCGAAAAGTTCCAAGAAAAGACGGTGATTTTCTGTGCATTTGGTAGTGAATGTAAGCTCAAAAAAGATCAATTTCAACAACTGGTTTTGGGACTTGAACTTACTGGTCATCCGTTTTTCGCTGCTTTAAAACCGCCTTTGGAAGCTGAGACAATCGAAGAGGCATTACCGGAAGGTTTCAAAGAGAGAACAGAAGGAAAAGGCATTGTTCATTCAGGTTGGGCAGAGCAACAATTGATGTTATCTCATCCTTCTGTGGGATGTTTTGTCACTCATTGTGGCGGAAACTCGTTAACGGAGGCCATGATTAACGAGTGTCAATTGGTTTTAGTCCCAAATTTTGGTGATCAATTCATAAATGCAAGATTGTTTGGTGGAGACTTGAAAGTTGGAGTGGAAGTTGAGAGAGATGAAGAAAATGGATTGTTCACTAAAGAAGGAGTTTGTAAGGCCATCGAAATGGTAATGAATGATGAGAGTGAAGAGGGGAGTAATATAAGAGCGAATCGCGCAAAGTGGAGGGAGTTCTTATTGAGTAAAGGGCTTGAGGATTCTTACATTGATGCTTTAGTGCAGAAGCTACAAACTTTGCTTGGAGCATCAATATGTTAAAAAAGGGCAATCCAGTGCTGGGAAGGGCTGGACCACAAGGGTCTATTGTACGCAATTTTACTCTGTATTTCTGCAAGAGGCTGTTTCCACAGCTCAAACCTTAACTACATCAGAATCCTTATATATTTATCTTTCATTAAGTATGTTGTTTGCTTCAGTTCTCTCTTGTTTCTATTTTCAGATGTTGGTTTCTTGTTTCTACTACTAGTGATTTCTGTCATGTAAAACCTTTTATTGCAAATAGTCATTTATTCTAGTCCCATCTAGACTCATTTCTTCCAAAAGATGATATTTCCTTTGCGTTGTCTTTTCTTGTTTGCACTAATGTAAAAATGAGCTGAAATTTCATACATGTGCGTGAATAAAAAGTAATTATTTGTTATTCGACACAAGATTTAATGCTCAAATATAGACTAAATAAACTCAAATTTGAAACATAAGGTTCATGTATCATAAAAAACAACTCATAATCATTTTACTCAATTTATCAAAAATACACAAATCTAACAAAATCATTTAGCACACTTATTCTTTTTTCAAATTCGAATGTGCACTTCAGTCATGGTTTCTCCTAATTCCAACATTAATAACTATTTTGGTGTCTAATTTGTGCGAATAGTGTGAGCCACAATAACATCAATGTAATACTTTATATAGGAGTAGTTATATGGCTTCTCTCTCCAAATCCCATCGGAATATGGTTAAGAAATTCAATCCATGTGTTTAACCCATGAACCCAATTTCTCAAGGAATCTTTCTTGCGCATAGAATCTCCTTAGCTCTAAAAGCACGAATCTTATTCACTCTTTCATCTTATAAAAGCAATGTATTCATTATAGTTTAATTTACTAGTCAAAAGAAGAAGAAAAAGAGATATTAGAAAGTTATAGAGGTTGTGACCAGGGGCGTAAGGGTAAGGACTTTATTTTCCTAAAAATGTCTAATATTTCTAAACTTGAATTTGTTGCCCTGGGTATATCGGGTAAAGGCTACTCGTCATGGGCACTTGATGCTGAAATCCACTTGGATGCGATGAGTCTGGTAGACACCATCAAAGATAATAATCTGGCATCTAGTCAAGACCGTGCCAAAGCTATGATATTTCTCCGCCACCATCTTGATGAAAGATTGAAAATGCAATACCTCACTATTAAAGACCCTCTTATATTGTGGAATAATTTGAAGGATAAATATGACAACCTGAAGTTGGTCATTCTTCCACAGGCACATCATGATTGGTTTAATCTGAGGTTACAAGATTTTAAAAGTATAACTGAATATAATTCTTCCATGTATAGAATTATATCACAGTTAAACTTATGCGGAGAAGAGGTCACTGAACATGCTAAGCTTGAGAAAACATACTACATTCCCTGCTTCGAATATGCTCCTGCAACAGCAATATCGAGAAATGGGCTTTAAAAAATATTCTGAATTACTTTCACATCTCCTTATTGCTGAGCAGCATAACGACCTATTGATAAAAAATCATGAGAGTCGACCCACAGGTTCTTTGCCACTCCCTGAAGTGAATCAGGCAAATTATAACCAGCGAGAAAGAGGTCGTGGCCCCAGTTGTGATCGTGGCCGTGGTCGAAAAAGAAATTATAATCATGATGGTCGTCTTGCACCAAAAAGTGACCAGCAGTATAAAAAGAAGGCTGAAAATTATGAAGTTGCGCAAAAGAAAAATTCAGAATGTATATGTCATAGATGTGGAGGAATGGGGCACTGATCACGTACGTGTTGGTCATCCAAACATCTGGTTCAACTGTATCAGGCATCCTTGAAAAGGAGTGATAATAATCTAGAAGCAAACTTTATCTCTAAAGATAATGCTGAGCCCCATACATAGGCTGGGTAACAATGCAGAAGCAAGTTTTATCTCTGAAGTTAATGTTGAGCCCATGCATCTGAACGTAGCTGATTTTTTGAATTCCCTGAAGGAAAAATGATTAGCGATGAGCCTGCTACAATCTAGATAGCCTTCTGTTTGTTTATCCTTGTCGATATGTTTATATTTTTTTTCAACTCCTGTAAATAAATAAAATTTGTATAATAGTCATGTTTAATAGTAACTTTACTTTGTTTATATCTTTTTTTGAAAAAAATATGGATATGCCTCAAATTTTATTTGGATCTCCAAATCATGAGGATATTTGCGTAATTGACAGTGGAACAACGCATGCATATTTACAGATGAGAAATACTTTTCTTCCTTGCTTAGAAAGAAAGCAAATATTACTAGAATTTCTGGTAATTCGAAATTGATTGAAGGCTCCGAAAGAGCTACTATATTTCTGCCTAAGGGGACAAAACTTGTTATAGAAAATGCATTATTCTCTTCTAAATCCCCAAGAAACTTGTTAAGTTTCAAAGATATCTGCCGAGATGGATATCATGTTGACACACTAAATGAACTAAATATGAAATACCTTGGTATAACCAAAAGTGTCTTAGGCCAGAAATATATTTCGAGAAATTGCCAACCCTATCTTCTGGTCTATATTATGCAGAATTTAGTACAATTGAAGCACATTCGATCGTAAACCAGAAGTTTACTGATTTAAATACTTTTGTGCTATGGCATGACCGAATAGTTCATCCTAAATCAATAATGATAAGACGAATTTTTGAAAATTCAACGGGGCATCTATTAAAGAACCTGAAGATTCTTACAAATGATGAATTTCCATGTGCTGCTTGTTATCAAGGCAAGTTAATTGCCAGGCCATCACCAATGAAGATTGACATTGAATCCCCTGGCTTTTTAGAACGTATACATAGGGACATATGTGGACCTATTCATCCACTTAGTGGATCGTTTAGATATTTTATGGTCCTAATAGTTGCATCTTCAAGATGGTCACATGTGTGCTTCCTGTCATCTTGCAATCTGGCGTTCACGAAGTTATTGGCACAAATAATACGATTAAGGGCGCAATTCCCAGATTATCCTATTAAGGCTATTCGCCTCGATAATGCTAGAGAATTTACATCCCAAGCTTTTGACGATTATTGTTTATCAATTAGGATAAGAATTGAACATCCTGTTGCTCATGTTCATACTCAAAATGGCCTTGCAGAGTCATTTATTAAGCGCCTACAACTGATAGCAAGACCACTGCTTATGAAAATGAAATTGTCCACTACTATTTGGGGCCATGCTATCCTACATGCAGCAGCACTCGTTCGTCTCAGACCGACTCATTATAATAAATACTCTCCGTCACAATTAGTATTTGGTCACGAGCCAAATATAGTTCATCTACGAATCTTTGGATGTGCGGTATACGTGCCTATAGCACCACCACAGCGTACTAAGATACCTCAACGAAGGTTAGGTATATATGTTGGGTTTAACTCACCCTCCATAATTCGCTACCTTGAACCATTGCCAGGAGATTTATTCACTGCTCGATTTGTAGACTGTCGGTTTAATGAAACAAATTTTCCACAATTAGGGAGAGAGAAAAAGGAACCCACAAGAGAAATTGCATGAAAAGTTTCATCACTATCTCATTTTAATCCACGTGCTTCGATATGTGAGTAGGAGGTCCAGAAGATCATTCACTTATAAAAAATAACAAATCAAATGCAGATGCATTTACTAATTTGAAACGGATAACTAAGTCACATATCCCTGTAGTGAATGTGCCTATCAGAATTGACATCCCAAAAGGACCATCTACTAGTGTCATAACTTCTGAATCTCAAACAAGCCTGAAGCATGATAGATCATTGGGCTCAAAGGATAAAAATACTAGAAAAAGAAGTGCAAGAAATGATAAAGATGACACTACAAAAGAATCTCATGAAGAGATTCAAGATCTGATTAATCCTGATATTCCTAAAGAAATCAGTGAACCCAAGACTCAAGTGAATGAAGAACTTTCGATAAGTTCTACCGGTGATGGAATGAATTTAGATCAATCAAAAATTACGGTGGATAATATTTTTGCATATAATGTTATACTTAATCTTATGCAAGACTGTCGAGATCTTGAATCTTAATCTGTCGAAGAATATTGACGAAGACGTGATTGGCCAAAATAGCAAGAGGCAATTCAATTAGAATTGGACTCACTTGCTAAACGTGAGGTTTTCGGACTTGTAGTCCAAACTCCTGATGGTGTAAAACCATTTGGCTATAAATGGGTCTTTGTGCAAAAATGAAATGAAAGAAATGAAATTGTAAGATACAAGGCACGCCTTGTTGCACAAGGATTCTCTCAAAGACCTGGCGTCGACTATGAAGAAATATATTCACCAGTTATGAATGCAATAACTTTTCGATACCTCATCGGTTTAGCTGTACATGAAAATCTTGAAATACATCTAATGGACGTGGTTACAGCTTATCTTTATGGTTCACTTGATAATGAAATTTATATGAAAATTCCAGAATGATTTAAACTGCCTGAAGCACGTAATCCTAAGTCTCGAGATATGTTCTCAATCAGATTGCAAAGATCATTGTATGGTCTAAAATAATCAGGGCGCATGTGGTATAATTGCCTCAGTGAGTACTTGATAAATGAAGGTTATACAAATGATGTCATTTGTCTTTGTATTTTTATTTAAAAAATGGCATGTGAGTTTGTTATACTCGCCGTTTATGTTGATGACATAAACCTCATTGAAATCCCTGAAGAGGTCAAAAAGACAATTGAATATCTAAAGAAAGAATTTGAGATGAAAGGCCTTGGAAAAACAAAACTTTATCTCGGTCTACAAATTGAACATTTAACAGACGGGGTCTTCATCCACCAATCTGCCTACACTGAAAAGATTTTAAAATGATTTTACATGGACAAAGCACATTCATTAAGTACTCCAATGATTGTTCAATCACTTGAAGTGAATAAAAACCCGTTTCAGCCCCCAGAAGAGAATGAAGAACTTCTTGGTCCTGAAGTACCATATCTCAGTGCTATAGGCGCACTTATGTATATTGCTAACGCAATCAGAACTGATATAGCATTTTCTGTTAATTTGCTAGCAAGATATAGTCTTTCCCGATGCGGAGACATTGAAATGGTGTTAAACATATCCTGCGATATCTAAAGGGGACTATTGATATGGGTCTGCTTTATACTAACCAAAATTGTACAGATCTTGTTGGTCATGCAAATGTAGGTTATTTATCGGATCCACATAAACCTCGATATCAAACATGCTATTTGTCTACATACGGAGGAACTGCTATATCATGGCGATCTACAAAGCAGTCCATTGTGGCTACTTCTTCAAATCATGCTGAGATAATAGCGATTCATGAAGCAAGTAGAGAATGTGTGTGGTTGAGATCGGTGATACAGTTCATCAAAGAAAGATGCGGTCTGGAGTGTGATGTCAAAGTACCCACGGTCATATTTGAAGACAATACTGTCTGCATAGCCCAATTGAAAGGAGGCTTCATAAAAGGAGATAGAACGAATTATATTTCATCGAAGTTATTCTTCACACATGATCTTTAGAAGAACAGTGATATTAATATACAACAAATTCGTTCCAGTGATAATCCAGCGGACTTATTCACCAAGTCTTTACCAACCTCAACTCTTGAGAAGATGGTACACAAGACTGGAATACGAAGGCTCCACCGCTTGAAACGTGGCCTTTATCATGGAGAGTAAGAATACGCGATGTACTCTTTTTTCCTTAACCAAGGTTTTATCCCACTGGGTTTTTCTTGGTAAGGTTTTTAATGAGGCAACAAGCAATGCGTATTGCAAATAACCATAGATATTTTTTTTTAATTTTACATGGACATCCAAGGGGGAGTATTGTAAACCATGTGGATTGCCATGTGGCCTTCCATGTGGAAGGATTATGGCTAAAAATAGTATGACTAATGGCTAACCTCCTTTTTAGCCTCTATATATATATATATATATATATATATATATATATATATATATATATATATATATATATTAATTTTCTTGTAAAATTGGAGATTAAATGAAAAAAATAAAAACATAAACAATATCTTAAATTCTCTCTCTTTCCACTTTAACTTTCTTTCCTTTAATATTTGTTAATATTTTACAATATTTAGTAATTTTTTCTGAAGAAACAATATTATCTGACACCCCTTGAACCTTAATAGATTAGTCCTTGACTAAAAAATTCCCGACCTACTCATTAGCCAGTTGAACCTAATTTACCCCTCGTTACTTTAAACTGTTCTTAATGAGTCTATATATATTACTATCTAAGAAGAGAGAATAAGCAGGCAACAGAGCGTCAACATGTCTGCTTTTGCTGCCTGCTTATTCATTTGTGGATCCGATCTTCGTTTTAATTTATTTGTCTTTTTTTAAAATCTATTATATATTTAAAAAATACGCAAAAATGATAAATCACAATAACTAACAATTTAAAATATTTGAAAGATATAAAAAAAATTGGTTGACTCTCGAAATTTTATCAGTGCCACATAAATTGGGATAAAGGAAGTAACATCTATTATTTAAAAATAATGTAAAAACTGTTATAAATCACAAAATTTAATAATTTAAAATATTTAAAAGACATAAAAAATTTAATTGACTCCAAATTTTGTCAATATCGCATAAATTGGAGTAGAAGGAGTAACATATATTAATTTAAATTTATGTAGAAACTACTATAAATCACAATAACTAACAACTTATACTATTTAAAAACTATATAAATAAATTAGGGTGAATCTCCAAATTCCATCAGTGCCACATAAAAAAAAGTATTATAATTCACAATAATTAATAACTTAAGATACTTAAAAATCGTACAATTTTTCTTTTATCGACTCTCTAAATTTAATTTATATTATATAAATTGGGACAAAAAAAAGTAACATAGCTATCCACGGGCTGTCGATAACTAATTTGCTTAGAAAGAACAAGAAAAAATTTAAATCCACATAACCTTAGAATCAAGTTACACGTGCCGGAAGGTAACACAGAAAGATACACTTAACTCTTATTGATTGTGTGTGTAATAATATTCGAAGGGATTTAAACAATCTTAGGCTAATCCACCCATTACTTTATAAGATTTTGAATTGAATATTCAAATTCTTTTATATTCTAAGTAGGCGTTTGGCCATGAAATTTCACTTTTTTCTGAAAAATTATTTCACTTTTTTCGGAAATAGTGTTTGGCCATAAAAACTCCAAATACAACTCCGGGGTTGTATTTGAAAAAGTGTGTTTTCACTTTTTTCCAACTCACTTTTTAATTATTTTTTTTTTAAAAAAATCCTAAATTTTTTATTTTCATAAAATAACCCATTTAAATTATATTTCATTTTTAAATCATATTTTATATTTTTTTAAAATACATATTTAAGATCTAGATAATAATTGCAAAAGTTATGGCCAAACACAACTCCAACTCCAACTTTCAAAATTCCAAAAAAATGAAATAATTTTTGATTCTCATGGTCAAACGACACCTAAATGTTCTGCTATTATTGTGGATCCTTCACTTTCACATATCAATAAGTATTGCCCCGTGAAATAGCAATAACATTTTTTTCAAACATTTTGTAATTCATAGTCTAATTAGACAACAAGAAGGCAAGCCAGCCAACATCATGATCGCAACCGCGTACATAACTTACGGCCTTTTATCATCTCTTAGCCATTTGCTAGTTTGCAACTCTTTTTGCTGCCTCAAAAGCTAGGCATGCTCATGAATGTTTTTTGCCTAAATAAATATAAATTAAAGTAGCAATACTAACATTAAAGAATTGGTACTAGTATTATTTTACTTCTAATTAATTCGTTTCATTTCTCTCTCTCTTTCTTCTTCAGTGGCTCTTGGATTGCTTCACAGGTTAAGGCTTGAGTTAGTACTCCACAAGTAATAGCTTAATTAGCTGTTCAAAACGTACAAAGGTATCCATCTCTGCTGGATAAATATGATATAATCCCAGAAATTAAAGCACAGAGGTGGAGTCGGGATTTAACTTTTCAGGTTCTGGATTCTAATTCTCTTAAATTAATAGGTTTTAAATTAATAATTTTATACCTCTTTGATGAATTTTTTAAGATAATATATGATTTGGACCTAAATTACTAGGTTTGGTCGAATCCGTAACCCATACTCTAGTTCCTCCTCTTTCTGTCAGTATATATGCTCTGTTCCTTACTATGATTCTTTTTAGGAGTGATTATTATAACTTATAAGTACAACGCTAAATAGTTGAACGGAACCTAAATGATGGTTGAAAAAACAAGAGTGGTCGAAATAAAGTTGACAAAAATTAGGTATAACATACTAATTTAGTGCGCTATATAAGAATGTGTTAACGTAACTCGTTAAAATCCATTACGAATTTTTTTTCTTTCTTTCGAATAAAAAAGAGTTTGCATAGCCCGTTTATAATAAGCCATGTAATTAACTGACACACAAAGTAAATTCTACAGCTGATTGGAGTGAGACATCATTCATCAACTATGGATGAGTTGTTGCACATCCTGAGTTCGACTCTTGTTTATGTTAGTGTTTGCCCTGAATTTGTTACTTTATCTGAATTATATCATAATAGTGTTTTATTTCAAAAAAGTTTTCTTGGTGGAAAAGGTTTCCTTGTAGGAAAAGAACTCTCTCATAATTGGTTAATTCTTTTTTGGAGGAGAAGTTTGGGATTTCTACAAATAGAAGATCCTTCTTCTCATACCATAACACAATAACATGCACAATGTAGTCATCAAAAGAGTCTTGTTTAGGGGGAGATTTTTTCTCGATAGTTATTATGCTATTTTGTTAGTTTTTCATATGTAGGCCAATTGGTCAAACCATATAATAATATTATGCATTTTAGTTAGTTTTCTTTATCGTTTGATTTATCGCCTTGATAGTTTGTAATAAATAGCTTATGTATGACGCCCTCTCGATTTCGATCCCAACAAGTGGTATCAGAGTCAATGGTTCAATGATTCAATGAGTTCAATGATTCAATGGGTGAACGAGGTTGAAGACAGGTTTAAGGCGGTTTCAAATCAAGTTGCAACCGATTTGATGAGAATGAAGATTTTTGTCCAGAACTACATGTGGAGAAGGAATTTCAAGTTTCAACCATATTTTCAACATACCTGTTGTTGCATCTTTAAGAATAAAAATAAAATATTTTTTAAACCATTTTAACCATAATATTTTAAATCATATTTTTAACCATGACAAGCAGCAGTGATGAAGATGATATGAAGAAGAAGATGAAGATTAAATTTGCCAGAAAATTCAAGCCAAGGGGAGATTTGTTAGGATTTGCCCTGAATTTTCTACTTTATCTGAATTATACCATAATAGTGTTTTACTTCAAAAAAGTTTTCTTGGTGGAAAATGTTTCTTTATAGAAAAAGAACTCTTCCATAATTGGTTAATTCTTTCTTGGAGGAGAAGTTTTGAACTTCTATAAATATAAGATCCCTCTTCTCATACCATAACACAATAACATTCACAATGCAGTCGTTTAGAGAGTTTTGTTTAGGGGGAGATTATTGTCCCAAAAAGTCTTATGCTTTTTTAATTTTAGTTTTTAATATATAGGTCACTTGACCAAACCATATTAATATATTATGCTTTTTTACACTTTTAGTATAGTTTTTCTTTGTCATCTGATTTATCATTATCAAGGTTTGCAATTATTAGCTTTCGCATGACACCTTCGCGATTTCGATCCCAACAGTTTGATCTTTTACTCACTTTTTTTGCATTTTACTTATCGGATAACTCTTCCTCTGCCAAAAGAAAGTACATATATTTTTGGGATAATGGTCCAAAACACACATGTAATATGACCGAATTTGCTATAACACACTCTAACTTTGCGGGGATCCTATGACCCCCCTGGACATTTTTTTAGTGTATTTTTACGGCCTTTATCTGAAGAAGTATAACAGAGGTAATTAAAAAGTTAATTTAAAAAGAAGAGTTGGACTGCTACGTGGCAAATAGTGATAGGTTTAAAAAGCAAATAAAGGCCGTAAAAATACACTAAAAAAATGTCCAGGGGGGTCATAGGACCCCCGCAAAGTTAGAGTGTGTTATAGCAAATTCGGTCATAGTACATGTGTGTTTTGGACCATTATCCCTATATTTTTTTATGTTAGTGAGGTAAATTTCACAAATGGTAATTTAACTATTATTTTTTTTTCACAAAAGTAACTTAACTATCTTTTTTTACATAAAAATAACTTAACTATCACTTTTCTTCGAAAAAATAACTTAAGTATCTTTTATTACACAAAAATAACTAAACTTTGGGTAAATTAACACAATAATCACATGGTCGGAATACGGTAACTTTTTCGATGAACCCCATTATTTTTCACTCTTTTTTGTTTTAAATATAATAAATAAAATTTAAAAAAATACTCAATCCAACCTGTCTCGATCCAAAACTCATTTGAAAAATATATTAAAAAGACAAGAACCATTATTCCCAAAGAAAAATATTTTTCTTTTCTTATAATATGTTAATACGTAGAAAAATATATTCTTTTCTTTTAATACATTAAGACGTACAAAAATATTTTCTTTTCTTTTGATATATTGAGACGTAGAAAAATAAATAAACTTTGGATAAGCTAATACAAAAATCACATGGCCAAAATACGATAATTTTCCCAATGAGCCCCACTCTTTTTACTCTTTTTTATTTTAAATCTAATAAATAAAATTTTAAAAACACCCAACCCATCCCGATCCAAAATCCATTTGAATTATATATTAAAAAGAATAAGAACTATTATTTCCAAAGAAAAATATTTTTCTATGTCTTAATATATTAAAAGAAAAAAAAATTATTTTTCTTTGCGTATAATGGTTCTTGTTCTTTTTAATATATTTTTCAAATTAATTTTGGGTCGGGACAGGTTGGGTTGAGTGTTTTTTAAATTTTATTTATTAAATTTAAAATTAAAAAAGAGTGAAGAGTCATTGAAAAAGTTAACGTATTCCGGCCATGTGATACGTATTCTGGCCATGTGATTTTTGTGTTAGTTTACCCAAAATTTAGTTAATTTTGTGTACGAAAAGATAGTTAAGTTATTTTTGTGGGAAAAAGTGATAGTTAAGTTATTTTTGTGTAAAAAAATATAGTTAAATTATTTTTGTGAAAAAAAATGAAAGTTAAGTTATCATTTGTGAAATTTACACTAGGTTAGTGTGGAGTGTGCTAACACAGCTAAATACCTAATAGTCATTCTTTTAAATTTGATATTTTTCTGCTCATAGAATATTTTATAGTGTACTATTTTAATTTATTTATTGATTAAATGAAAATGAACTCTCTGTTTCAAAAAAAAAAAGATTTTTTTATTTTTTTCATCTTGTTTCAAAATAAGTGATGTTTTACATAATCAATAATAGTTAAAAAAAATTCTTTCAAGATTACCCTTGTTTTAATACATAAAATTTTCATTAAAGAGTCACTTTTTTTAAGGCATTTAATTAAAGATAAGATAGTAAAATATTTCTTATTTTCTAAAAGTGAGTAATTTTCTTAAGCGGTATATTTAAACTAAAAACATCACTTATTTTAAAATATAGGAAGTAATAATTAGTGGGTTAATGTTCATTCTTATCTCCAAATTAATCTTCCTGCTGGTGCAGCCTCTTGTACGTAATTTTCACAAGATTTGATATTTAAATTAATCTAACTGTAGAGATAGCTTTTAGATTAAAATTACTTTGAACAAGTCAAATAAGAAAATAACTTCATATATATATATATACTAGATACAAGTGCCCGTGCAAGCATGGGCACAATATATGCTATTTTTTATCTCAATTTATGTGACACAAATAGAATTTGGAGAGTCAATTAAATTTTTGTATGATTTTAAATATTATAAGTTGTTAATTATTATAATTTATAATATTTTTTATGTAATTTTCAGATAATATATGTTACTCTCTCTGTTCCAATTTATGTAGCATTGATGAAATTTGAAGACTCAATCAATTTTTTTATATAGTTTTTAGATATTTTAAGTTATTAATTATTGTGTTTTGTAGTACTATTTACATAATTTTTAAATAATATATATTATATTACTCCCTCTGCTCCAATTTATGTGGCATTAATAGAATTGTGAGAATCAACAAAAAAAAATTATATGTCTTTTAATGTGATTTATAGTACGTTTTACATCATTTTCAAATAATATATGTTACCTTTTGTTCTTGGGCATATTTGTACACCCAAACGCCGTATTTTACCCATACTTTAGCTATGTTTGAGAATGAATTACCTTATATATGTGTACTTTGCAATATATTTGATGTAAATGAGCTAATGTACATGATTAGTAGTGTTTCAGGAGCAAAAGAGGCATGCAGAGAAGCAAGTAGACAAAGGATAAGCAATACACGGTTGACTGGACGAGGATCGAACTGAAGTTGAGCTCCAGAAGAGAGGCCTGCGCTGCACGGCCAGGGGCCACACGTTGAGCCCTCTGCCGCACGGCCAATGGCCTCATGTTGACCCATGAATCGCGTGACACAACACAAAGGCTCACTGTTTTGACGTGCCTTGGCCCAGCATTGTGAGCCTTCGGGCTTCCCATTGGGCCATGCGCCGCGACCCTGTGCCATATGGGTATTGTGTTTAGAAGTGAAGAATTATTTAGGGGCATGGGAGTAATTTTACCACACGTTTATAAATACCCCAAGGACGTTTTCCAGAAGGGTCACACATTATTTTGAAGGAGAATAGAGAGGCAAAGGGTTTTCATTAGAGTTCATCTTCCTTAAACTCATCTACTCATTACTTTGGTATGAAAAACATTATCTTTGTAATTTTTGTTTCGATTATGAGTAGCTAAACACCCTTGTTTTGGGATTATAGCTAGAACATAATTGAATAGTATTTTGTTTGAATCAAAGAAACTTTGTTTCTCATTTGACTGCTCTTATGTGCTTATGCTTACTGTTTTAGTGTCTGGACAACATTAGAATCAATTGGTAATTCTTGCGTGAACTGAACATGGGAACGTGAGAATAAGATGAAGAACATGGGGGACAAGATCATCTCAGGCGTACGTTAGGGTTGATTTGCAACTAGGATAGCGACATACCTAGTTTGCCTTATTTGATTTTAAACGGGATGAAAGCATTAATGCATTTGAACTGGAAATTCACATCACCACTCAATGATGTAGTTGTGAGACTAGTTTAAATAGGTGATTTAGAGGATGACCATTCTCAAATCTTATTATTAACCCCGAAATCATCAATTGGAGAAATAAAGTTCTTTGAGACGAATAAATGTTATTCATAATTGTGGTAAATGTCGTAGCCCTAGAATTCTCCTTTGATATTGTTAACAACCTTTGCTAAATTTGTTATTGTTTTACTTTATTATTCTTGCAACAAGTAGAATATTATAATTTAACAATTTTCTTGATAAATCACAATGCTTGTCTGAAATATTATTAGAAATTAGATTTAGTGAATTGCTAAGCACACAGTCCTTGTGAATTCGACATCCGGTTTGAAAGAGATACTATATTACTTGTAAGACCGTATATACTTGTGTGTGCGTTTGGACGCAATAAGTTTTTGGAGCCGTTGCTGGAGACTTAAGAAATTAATGATTTTCTAAATTTTAATTTTCTTATAATATTATACAAGTGTTGACAACTTGATCTTAGCGGCTGCTTTTGCAGGTTCAATTTGTTCTTCAAGCTGGCAAGAGAGAGAGAATTGATAGAGCCGTATTTAGAGCCTGAACGTGCATTTCATCAGTGGCGAAGAGCAGTTTCTCTTCAGTATCCAATTTAACAGATTCAGCTGGCGGATCAGGTAGAAGTTGTTCCTGTAGAGATGGCAGCAGCAAGGCCAGTTCATGAGGTGGCAATCCCACTCGCCAATAATGTCACCTATAGCATTCATAGACCGACTGTAGGAGGTCGATTCGAGCTTAAACAGAATATGGTGAAACTATTGCACACCAACGGGCTATTCACAGGGATATCTCATGAGGATCCACAGCAGCACTTGCATAATTCTTTTGAGATTAGCGACACATACATCCCCGCAGGAGTCTCTTTTGACTATCTGAGACTCACACTCTTCCATTTCTCTTTGTTAGGGGAAGCTAAGAGGTGGTTGAAGGCTGAACCACCTAATTCCATCACCTCCTAGGATGGTTTGGCAAGGAAGTTCTTGATCCGTTTCTCTTCATCTTTAAAAACTTCGAAGTTGAGGAGTGAGATCTTGAGCTTCAGACAGAAGGATGATGAAAATTTGTATCAAGCCTGGGAAAGGTTCGGGTCTCTGCTTCGTGATTGCCCTCACCACCACCAGACTAATGAGGTTATGGTGCATACCTTTATTGAGGGGCTTGAACCTAACACGAAGATTCTTCTGGATTCATATGTTGGTAACCAAGCTTTAGAAAAGACACATGATGAGCTGTATATGCTTCAGAATTGCATATCACAGGGAAATCTAGAATGGAATGCAGATATGTCAAAAAGCACCGCAAAGAAGACTGTTGGGTTATTCAAAGTGGATAAATTGATAGCAATAGCAGAACAGATTGCATCTTTGCAAAATCAAATGAACACCTAGTTCAACAACCTGAATTTAGGACAGCAACAGGCTCCTGTAAATATGGTATAACAAACTCAGACTTGGTGTGAAGTATGTGGTAATGGTGATCACTCAACAGATGTATATAGGGCAAATCCAGAGTCAGTAAACTTTGTGGGTAGTGCTCAACACCAAGGAAATCAAAATTTTGGGAACACTTATTACCCAGCTTGACAAAATCACCCAAACTTCTCATGGAGCACAAACCATGGGAATAATGTGAATTAGAATCAGTATAGAAACCAAGTGGGGACTCAGAATCTTCAGCAACAGGCACAGAGCGGTAACCCTAATGCCACATCCAATAATATTGAGGATATGTTGAAGAAAATCATGGCTAACCAAGCACAGATGGCTGCTGACATAAAACATTAGCAGTTAGCCACAAAGACATTAGAGGTTCAGATGGGGCATCTTACTTGAGCACAAAATACTAGACCTCAGGGAGGTCTTCCAAGTGATACTGATCCTAATCCCAAGTAGGTTAATGCGGTTTCCACTCAAAGCAGTAGACAATTGGGGGAGTTAGATCCCGAGAAAGTAACTCCTAGGGCTATGGTGAGAGATGAAAAGCAAGCGAGGTTGAGAAAGATACGAACAATGAAACGAATATAACAAGTGTGAAGCCACCTCCCCTATTCCCATAAATACTGAAAAAGAAAAAGGAAGAAGCATGTTTTCAAAAGTTTATTGATTTGTTAAAACATGTGCACATTAATCTTTCTCTTGTTGATGTTTTACAGGGAATTCCAAGGTATGATAAGTACATAAAGGATATTGTGGCAAACAAAAACAGGCTGATGGAGCATGCTACTATTGTACTTACTGAAGATTGCACGTCCCAAATTCAAAGCAAACTGCCAACAAAGCTCAAAGATCAGAGAAGTTTCACCATCCAGATTACTATTAGGCAATCTATCAATGCCCAAGAATTGTGTGATCTTGGAGATAACATTAACTTGATGCCCACTTCTTTATTCAAAAAGATGGGTTTGGAAGCCCACATCCCACCACAACTATTTTGCAGCTAGTTGATGTTCACTTGCAATGACTGATGGGGTAGTTAAGGATGTGCTAGTGCAAGTGGGGTCACTCATTTTCCCCATGGATTTCATTGTGTTGGACTATGATGCATATCCGGAGGTCCCATTTATTTTGGGGCATCCATTTTTGGCTATTGGTCATGCTTTGATAGATGTGGCTGAAAGGCAGGTCATAATGCGGGCACATGACAAAGTGAAGGTCTTTGATGTCTACAAAGCCATGAATTTGCTGGTTATTTATGAGGAGTTATCTGCAATCACGGTGATTGATCTAGAGTCAGAGCTTCCATTGATTACTTCAAAGGATCCTTTAGAAAGGGAGTGGGGTAAGCTATTATTGGAGATTCAGATGCCCATGAGATGATGCAGGTTCTAGACATAGCCATCATATTCATCCGCACAGGCGACTTTGAGCCACTGAATAGACCTCTGGGGCCACCACCCAAACCCTCTATTATGGAAGCCTCAAAATTAGAAATGAAGAAGTTGCCAGCACACCTCAAGTATGCTTACTTGGGGGAAAATGTCACCTTACCAGTTATTCTCTTGGGATATTTGTCTAACGCACAGATTGGAGAAGCTTTAGCAATCTTAAAATAGAGGGAAAAAGCGATTGGTTGGCAGATATCTAATATTCAAGGAATAAGCCCTGCTTACTGCATGCATACAATTTTCATAGAGGAAGGGCACAAACCTAGTGTTCAACATCAGCGGAGACTGAATCCAGTGATGAAATATAAGGTGAGAAAAGAAGTAATTAAGTGGCTAGATGCAGGCATTGTCTACCCCATTTCAGGTAGTAAGTTGGTCAATCCAGTCCAATGTGTTCCCAAAAGGGAGGCGTGACAGTGGTTACTAATGAGAAAAATTAGTTGATTCCTACTTGGATAGTCACAGGTTGGAGAATTTTCATAGACTACCGCAAGCTCAATGAAGCCACTCGAAAAGACCACTATCCAATTTCCTTCAGTAATCAAATGCTAGACAGGCTTGCAGGGAATGAGTACTATTGTTTCTTAGATGGGTATTTAGGCTACAACCAGATAGCCATTGCCTTAGAAGATCAGTAGAAGATGACATTTACATGTCCATATGGTACCTATGCCTTCAAGTGTATGCCATTCGGGCTATGCAATGCACCCGCCACTTTCCAGCATTACATAATGGCTATATTCTATGACATGGTGGAGGACTTCGTAGAGGTATTTATGGATGACTTTTCTGTATTTGGTAACTCTTTTGAAGTTTGTTTACAGAATCTTGATAGGGTACTTGCTCGCTGTGAGGAAACCAACTTGGTACTAAATTGGGAGAAGTACCACTTTTTGGTCAGAGAAGACATTGGTCTAGGCCATAAAGTGTCACAAAAGGGCTTGAAATTTATAGAGAAGCTGCCACCACCCATATTTGTGAAGGGCGTGTGAAGTTTTTTGGGGCATGTGGGATTCTACAAGCAGTTTATCAAGGACTTTTCCAAAATCTCAAGACCAATGTGTAAACTCCTTAAGAAAGAGGTAAAGTTTCAGTTCTGTGATGAATGTGTGAAAGCCTTTAAGGCTCTGAAGATAAAGTTGATTGAAGCACCAATATTGATTGCTCCCGACTGGGATTTGCCTTTTGAGTTGATCTGCGATGCCGACAATGTGGCGGTGGGAGCAGTGTGGGGCTAATGAAAAGAGAAGGTCTTTCATTCAATTTATTATGCAAGCAAAACTCTTGATGCAACTCAAGCTAATTATACTGTTATAAAGAAGGAGATGCTGGCACTGGTTTACGCATTTGATAAGTTTCAATCATATCTGGTGAGTACCAAAGTGGTCTTTCATACAGATCATGCAGCTACTTGTTCAATAAAAAGGATGTTAAACCTTGGCTTATTAGGTGGATCTTGCTGTTACAAGAATTTAATCTGGAAATAAAAGATCGAAAGGGATCATAAAATCAAGTAGCTGATCATTTATCTAGGCTAGAGAATTGGTCCCACGTTCCAGAAGATGGCAAAATTCGAGAAGAATTTCCTGATGAACAACTCTTGGCATTGAGCATTACAGAGCTACCTTGGTATGCAGATATTATAAACTTTATAGTGAGTGGAGTGTATCTACCTGAGTCCACTAGTCAACAGAGAAAGAGGCTTTACTATGAGTCCCGGTTCTACACATGGGATGGGCCTTACTTGTTTAAAGTAATCAGAAAGTGTATTTCGGAATATGAAGCAAAGCAGGTTTTGAGGAGTTGCCATTCATCTCCTTATGGAGGACATCACGATGGTGAGCGTACAACAAGGAGAAGACTATGAGGTGTAATGATAAGCATATTTTATCTCATACATTTGAGCCTGGACAGAAGGTATTGGTGTTTAAATCAATATTGAACTTGTTCCCCGGAAAGCTTAAGTCGAAGTGGTACGGCCCATTTGAAGTGGTAAAGATGATGACACATGGAGCTATCAAACTATTGGACAAAGAGAAAGGCAACACGTTCTTGGTGAATGGACAAAGAGTGAAACGTTATTGGGCCGATAATGAAGACCGGTATAAGACATCTGTGGCACTATCGGATGAGTGATTGATTAGATGGTTCATGTCGTAACATTAAATCAGGTGCTACATGGGAGTCAACCCATGAATGTAATATAGTAGTGTAGGATTTTTCTTTCGGAAAACAAAAAAAAATACAAAAAGATTTGTCGATCCACGACCAAAACTACGACGCTTGGTGGGAGGCAATCCACCCTTCTTATGCTTTAGTTTACTTGTTTTGTAGGTACTTTTAGGTACTACAAAGTTGAGGGAAGTTTGTAAAAGCCTAAGGGATGAAACAAAGATGTTAAGGTAACCGAGGCGAGCCCTACGCCGCACAGTGAAGGGCCATGTATTGAGCCCCCCGCCGCATGGCAAGGTGCCACGCATTGAGCCCTGTGCCACGTGATAGGTTGTAGGGGTCCACTGGATCTGCTCTGCATTTGCCCGACGTCGCGGGCCTCTACACCCCACATTTAGACTCTTATTCGTCCTCGAGCAAGCATTAAAGCTCATCTCAAAAAAATCAAATTGAAAATACCACCACTTTAGTTGATACAAGCAATTAGGTCATGTAACAAATCACCACATCAAGTACACTTCCCGATCATTATGCAAGATAAATAAACAACAAACTTCTAACCTCCTAACCTCAAAGATGGACTCTAACTCATCAAATTTAGTTTTCTCACCTACTCCATCAAAGAAAGCTAATAAAATCACCTATCTATCATGAAATAAGTGCCGTCACAAGAAAAAATAGTCTACACACTCAATTTAAATAATCGAATATAAATTAAGGACTTCGCATCAAAGAATAATTCTCACACTCACAAACAAATTCACATGTATGCACAAAGAACCATAGGCTTGCCCATTATGTACATCTTCAATAATTAAGCATGCTCGAATAGAAACAAATAGGACTTTAACGGGTTGTAATGTCGGCTAGGGGAGGGGTAGAAAAACTATATAATAGTGACTTACACTTCTCTAAGCACTTTGCACTTTTTTGTACTTCATCACCCATTATTTTTATCACTTTATTTTCCAACCCTCTCTTTAATTATTTTCACTAGTATTCTCATCAAATCAAGAATGTTTCATTTTTTTTAATTTCTTTTCATGTAATTTTTGTTATCTTTTTTTTTCATGTCACATTCTTTTTAAGAGGGTCTTTTCATCACAAGTAACTATCGTTGATCACCTTTTTCACGTGACCATCCCTTTCTTCAGATTTAATAATTTTTTCACAGTCTATGCTACAGTGCTCAAGAAAGCAGAGTGCAAAAATTAGGAATTCAACAAAAGGATTAAGGAAAAAATACTGCTACCAAACGAAAGGCTACAGGCTCTAAGGGGATAACTAGTGATAACAATATCTTAAAAGGCTAAAATTCACAAGACATATCAAAAAAGGCCTATTATCATCTTCTATACAGATCAACACTTTTTATTTCGCTTCAATAACATGCAGGGCAAGTTCTAAACTAAGATGCAAAACATGAATTATTCAAAAAATTCTCACCTCTCATGGCACAAGTCTCAATGAAGATGGATCAATTCTACTTCTAAAACAGACAGGGTCATAACAAACTACAAAATAAGAAAAAGCTATATACAGAGTGACAACCATAAGCCTAGGTGTCAAAAAATTTGTTATTGTATTTTATACTCAAGCACTCACAAAAAAGTACTACTCAAGCTCAGGCCTAAATTGCTAGTATCAAACAAGTCAGAAGATATTTTATTTTCTCTCCTAAAAAAATAAAAAACTACTCCTAAAAATAAAAGTAAAAGTTACTCTAAAAAAAATTATCCGATTCAAAGAGCCCCCCCTCGAAAAAGAACCGAAGCCATAAGAAAAACCAAGGGGTGGATGAGACATGCCGCTTCAAAAAATTAATATAAAAAAACAATAAAAAAGCTTTTTGTATTCTTACTCGAATAGAAAAAATGAAACATTCTATAGCATACTCACCCGTAACTCACAAATCTCAAAAAAATTTCCACCCCACACTTAAAATCATACTTTATCCCCAAAATAATTTATAGAAAAATATGAAGAAGAAGGTGAGAAATACTCCCTGAGGCCCTCTAGGGCCTAGTTAACAATATTTTTTTTTCTTAATTTTTATCAAGGGTTGCGCACAGGGCCGACTCAACAAGATGGGGGGCCCAAAGCCAAACTTTAGAGATAGGCCCTAAATATATAATAATTTTTTTAAAAAGAAAATATGGTCATATATATTTGATTTAAAGTCTATTTTCAAGCTTTTTTGGATGTGAAATCATTAATTGCTTTTTTATAATTGATTTGTTCTAATAATTCCTTTTCAATTGATAATATAGCTAATCCATTCAATCTCTCTTGAGACATTGTTGATCTTAGGTAAGATTTTATCAATTTTAGTTTTGAAAAACTTCTTTCGGTTGAGCCAACAGTTACATGAACGGTTAACATTAATCTATAAGCAATATATGTATTTGAAAAAGAATCAAGTCTTTTTATTTGATTGAGTATTTCTATTAGATCATTATCTTCAACTTGCATTATTTTTCTTAACACTCTTGATTCAAAAGGTTTGATCTTGTAGTCCAAATAATCCCATGCCATGACGTATCTTTATTTCACAATTTTACATTCTTTTTTTTTCATAAAATCTACACCTAATCTAAACCATCAAAATCAGAATAACTATTATGTGTTAAAGAAAGTTCAAGGTTAAGACAATATTTTTTCAAACCTCAATTTTTTATCACTAAATAGAAAATCAAAAATATTCTCATATGCTTCTAATTGTTCAAATCTATTTTGAAGTGAAAAAATTGCTTGGTCTACTAAGTATAATAAGTAATCAACTCTCAAAGATTCTTCAAGAGACTTTGTGATTTCGTTATCAATATTTTCATCAAATTATTTCTTTCTAAATATTACGCGTTTATTATGAATTCAGATTCTATATTCATCTCATATGCAATAATTTTTTTTAATTAATATGTATAAGTACATTTTTAAGAAAAAATGAGGCCTCAATTTTTTGGGGGCCCCAAGCGATTGCTTTAGTGGCCTAGTGGTTATGCTGGCACTGGTTGCGCAATCCCACACTTTCGCTCAACCATGATCCTTAGCTTTCAAATTTGTGTACTCAGACTTCCCCAAATCTGCAAAAATAAAAACACACACAAAAAATAATGTAACACTAAAAAAATAAAAAAACTATCTATACAAGAAAGTAAAATATATAAAAAAAACTCAAATAAATAAATAAAAAAGTCTAATATAGATAAATAGTTAATTTCTAAGTCCCCGATAATTGGGCTAAAAACTTATTGTGTCCTAACACATAGGCAAATATACGCGATCGTACAAGTAATATAGGATTGAGGGTCCAAATATCGTACCCACAGGGACTTGTTGATTAACTATTTTACTAAATCAAACTAGTTCTAATTATTTATTCAAGCATAAAAACCCAAAGATATATTTATTAACTAAAGTAAAAAGAAAAGTTAACTAATGAACAATTAACCAGCCGAAGAGCAGATTCTTATGCAATTTATATGGTGAAATCGATTTAGGATTATGGATTTGCTAACAATCATGTTGAGTGATCAATTTAATCGACTTGCTTGATTATCTAGCTGTTGATTTCGGGGTTAATTTTATGAGTAGGGAATGATCATCCTCTAATTGTCTATTCAAACTAGCCTCATAACTACATCATTGAGCGGAGATGTGAGGATCTAATTCAAATGCAATAACTTTATCATCCTGTTTGCAACTGGATAAGGTAGACTAGGTATATCGCTATCCTAACCGCAAATCAACCCTAATATCAAGTCAGAGATGATCGTATCCCTTATGTTCTTCGTCCTATTCTTACGTTCCCTTGGTCCGTTCACATGAGAATTACCCATGTATTCTAATGTTGACCTGACATTAAAATAGTGTGCACAAGAGCATAAGAACAACTACTATGATAAATAAACTTAATCATATCAATTGTCTACTAAACAATCATGTAGTTAGCTACCATAATCCTAGAATGAGAAGTTTAACTTCACATAGACATGGAGCAATTACAACAAATCATCCAAAGAAATACGTAAAAATAAATAATAAAGAAGAAGAAAAGATAAAACTAATTTTCTCTGGCCTTCACAGTGACTTCTAGCTCTTCGTAGATTAAAAGTTATTTAAAAATCATTCTTATAAGCTATTTATAAATGTAGAAAAAAGCCTTAAATAAAATAATTGAATCTAAAATGAACTGAAAAATCACACCTCGCCAGTCGCCAGCGACAATCTGATGGCACGCCGCCCTAGCTGCTGCTACTCACTTTATTGTTTGATCTTCAAAATTAAACACGTGTGCATGTTTGTCTTTCAATTCCAATCTCAATTCATATATAGAAATATTATTATTATATTACAATTCTTCCATTAAGCTGGCTGGTTGATTTCTCTATATGATTTTTTATTTTTAATTCGTTTTTTCTTCAAATTTCTTCATCTTTACATCATTTTAATTCTACAAATAAAAATACCCAGCATAAGAATAATTCATAAAATTAATACTCAAAAACGATAATGAATAGACTAAATATGAGGCAAATAATGATTAAATATATGTGCGTTTGGCCTCACATCACTTTTCTGTTCCAATTTTTTACAATCCAATTTCTCAGATTATGATGGCACCTACTACAATCGACCTGTAGGTAACCCGAATCCTTAGCCTAAAACGGCAAGTAACGGGCTAATAAGAGAAACAAAAGAAAGAGGAAGAATAATATTTAAATATCGAGAACAAGCGGAAGAAAAACATAAATAAAAGAGAGGGAAGGGAACACAAGAGTACACGACTCCCCCAAGACTTGGTATCAATAAGTACAAGAGCTACTGCAACATATGAAATACTAAATAGATACAATATTCATAGAACTGTCACTGAAAGAACAAAGTAAGACTAGTCCAAAATCAGAAGGAGATGGGTCAACTCTGGTAGCCAAGAGCTCACCATGTATCTCCGATCAGCACCACCGCTCGAGGACAACATCAACGACAATAACCCACAGTAAGATCTACATCAGAAAAAGATGCAGAAGCGTAGCATGAGTACAAAAACACGCAGTACCCAGTAGGCATTATAGGCCGAATGAGCTCAAATAAGATACAAGTATAATAACATGTGAATATAAGCTAAAGGTAAGGCAAGAAGGGTCAGAAAAGAGGTATGAGTCACATCTAGATAACAATGAAAAGCGTAAGTAAGTAATCTGAAAAGCGTAAGGAAAATAGGTTAACAAGTCACAACGTACCATAAACTAATTAACGGGGGTAACCTAGAGTCCTAGTCACATCAAGGGTAACTACAATTGTAGGCAATCATGACCAGAACTAACCTAGCAATCTCATGAACCAATAAGATAAGTGTCACGATCTAACTACCGGGTCATGCAAACATCTTCTCTATGCACCTAGATTGGAGAACCCTTACTACCCGATCCAACAGGTAATGCAAAAATCAAAGTGAACAAGAAAAATTAACCCTTTTTAATACAAGGAAATGCTTACAACATTCATAACAATAAAACCTTTATGACTTGAATACGACTCTTCGTAGGAACTAGTCTAAACAGGTACAAGAGCTCTAAAGGAGAAGTATAGATATAAAAGAAGACACGACTTCCATCATGGAGACGAAGAGTGGAAGCCGCTGGAGATCACTGTCGTCCTATGCCTAAGAAACATCACTGACCCTACAACCAGACTATATCCCAAAAAGGTATAGCAAGAGTAGTATCAGTACAAGTAACATGTACTGGTAGGAATCATCGGTCGACTCGAATCCACCGCATACCATCATATAAGAAGAGAAATATGCAATAAGTTACAAGAATTCATGTTTTTCATCATCCACATTTACCTCCGTACTACTATCGCTACAAACCTGTATGTTACTCCCCAAACCTTCCTACCCTGCTCCGCTGCCAACTCCACAACTGGGAGACTCTGAACCATCCCATACTGTTCCAACATAATACTAAGACTTCCCCACCATTGCACTTCACACTAGGACCTCTCAAGTTACACGTACCATTAGACTTCCCAAGTCACACCTTACACCTAGACTTCCCAAGTCACACCTTGCACCTAGACTTCCCAAGTCACACTTAACACTAGACTTTCCTTTGTCACTCTTTTTAACCAATCTAACAGCTAAGTCCAGACCCCGACTACCATCCTTTGGTCAGGTCAACCATTCTGACTCAACAGCCCAAAACACCTCCAACTATACAATAACAAAGCCACACGTATTATGTTACCACTTACAAGTACCCGGACCAACCAAGGGTTCCTAGAACAACACTTAAGAGTTTTACATGCAGTTCCTGGTCTACACAAGGACCAAACTCATATTTAAATACAACTACTCCACCTCGCATGGACCAATATGAAACAGTAAAAGTTTTAACAATCAACCCGGTCCACTCATAGGAACATCGATAAATACAATCAACAAGTACAATTAAACTCGTATAAGGCGTGGTACCCAAGCCAACCATTATAGAACCTGTACTAGGCGTGGTACCCGAGCCAACCAATAAGTATCCCGTATGAGGCATAGTACCCGAGCCAACTGAATGTCACACACAATCCAACAGTCAACAATTAATGAACAAAATCACCCTTGGAAACCAATAAGCAATAAAACCAAGTTCATTTCATATGACTGACACCCGGATACTTAGACATTCATGCAATGCACATACAATACTAAGGGACAGTTACATGAACACATGTTGCATATGGGAAACAATAACCATCACCTACCCAACAAACTGGTTCATAGCCCCAACACTAGATTTCTGTCCGAAGACTAATTTCTGACTCATCCTTAGACATATAAATGGTCGTTTACATTATTTTTGGAACCCTTCTTTAAAGATAACACAGTTTTGGGAACACATCCCCTAACATTTAGGCTCCAACCCTTCTTGTTTATCCCATTCTCTTAAATTAAGTAATTCCGAGAAAACCCACTACAACCTAGCAACTTATTCCCTAACAATATTTTTGGTTCACCGAACCTCCCAACAATCCAGTTTCCTATAATTTAGCATCACACAATAAGTGGATCAAAATCCACAACACTATCATTACCCTATCAATCAGACAGCCAAATGCTACATTATCCTTTAGACTCCGTGCCCGAAGGTCTAGACATGAATCCTCCCATCATTCTACCATGATAATGTGCAAGAAAATAAGGGTCTATGGCTACTCAATTAAACCTAACCTGCATTAATGTCAAGCATCAGTTGCAGAGGTCTAAACAATAAAATCTAGCTCCGTGAATGTGATTCCTGATGGAGGGTGGACTTGGAATCCATGGTTTTACCCTTCTTTAGCTGAAATCTCCCCTCCCCATGGCTACGGGTTTTTGGAGCAACCTTCGTGTGTTTTTCAATTGAGGAGGAGAAGTCTAAAATATAAAATTGTGTTTTTAGCTACTGCCTCTGTCATACCGCTATAGGGGATGGTTGACCGCTACAGTGCAGTGCTATAGCGGTAAAATTCTCACTATAGAAGGGTTACATCAGCCTGGACGAATTTTAAAATCTGAATTTTTTGTCATGTCATCCTCACTTAATTAAATTTTATTTTAATGATTCTCGAAGCCCGTGATAAGGTGATTTAAGAATAATAACGGGATAGGTCGTTATAACAGATACTAATTCACCCATCGTTCATCCCCGAATGATTCCATACTAATGAGGAAAGAAGAACAATTTTGGAAATCCTATAGTCCGACCTAGACTGCGTAATTACGACCCTACATGAAAAATCAAAAATCCCCTCCCCTATCTTTAGTCGTACTCGACTCAATTGGAAATAATTTAATCCCACTCTGTCAAGGAAAAATGCTTCCTTCGAGCTACACGGAAAATTTAAAGTGACCTTTTTTAGAGTGCCCAAGAAATCTGGGGCCTCGAAGAATACCGAAGCGAAAGAATTTTTAAATTATTCAGGAGGGGAATCATTTCCTCTGTCTGCTAACTTGTCATTCTGCTATAGAAGAAATTATACCGCTATAGCAGTACGGCTATAGCGAGAGGCTTACCACTATAGTAGTTGGCATCAGTTAAAAGGGGTGAGAAAATGGGTTTCACACTCATTCTCCCCCACTTCCATCTGAAAACACTCCCTTTCTCCAAATCACTCCACTCCCGATGTTGAAAAACCCAGGTAACTATCGTACACACTTGCTTCCTTACTTCATTGCATGATTATTGATAGCTTTAAGGTAGAAAATGATGGATTAGTGTAGATATTGTAGTTGGATTTTGAATTTGAAAATAGGTTGAATTCTTATTGGATTTCCAAAGCATGGGTGCTTACCTTACGTTTACAATGCCTTCACAGCATTTTGAGCATAAGGATTATATGATTTTTGGCCTAAAACGGGCTTAAAATGGTAGGGTAGTGAAGAGTTGTTCTTGAAGAATTGTGATTTGGATGAATTTTAGGGGTTATAATGCCCAAAGTTTTGCATAAAAAGGTGGTAGAGCACTTTAGAAGTACTGATCTGAACTTGGAATGATAAAAATGATGATTTGGGTTAAGGGGTACCATTGTTGCACCCCTTGAAATTCTGGGATGATGAAGACCGCTA
This sequence comes from Jaltomata sinuosa, assembly GCA_003996215.1. Lineage (NCBI taxonomy): Eukaryota > Viridiplantae > Streptophyta > Magnoliopsida > Solanales > Solanaceae > Jaltomata > Jaltomata sinuosa. The sequence continues at coordinate 529,823 of QJPP01000200.1, forward strand.
TAGCAGAACCCAATTGCTATAGTGGAGAAATTTCCGCTATAGCGGTTCCACTATAGCGGACGACCGTCCGCTATAGCGAGAGGCCAAAAATAGTAGCCTCCCAGGCATAGCCTAGAGTAATTTTCCCTTTTTGAAATACGTTTCCTTATGCTCTTACATGTACGACCGGGTCCATTGTTACGGGTAGTTCTATCGTGCCAAGTTTTAGTGTTAGAAAACTCCGGGTTTGGGAGTTCGAAATTCTGGGCTAGGCTAGCCTCATCTAGTTTTGGAGAGAGGTAGAGTCTAGGGAAATCCAGATAGATATGGGTTAGGGTGTCTTGGATTGAGCTAATTTTCCATGTAGCCAAGACATAAAGGAGTCTGAGGGACTTTTCAGAATCGCATTTGGGTAAGTAGAACTCTCGGAATCGCGTTTGACGTGAATGGGTTATTTAAGGATGTCGGGGGAAACAGGTGTGTTGTGAAATGGCCAAAACTGGAAGATTTCTGGACTTTTTGTCCATTATGAGCGTGGTAACGCGCAATAGCGGCCATCGCTATAGCGGTAGAAATTACCGCTATAGCGGCGGTCAAAAGACGGTCAACCTACTTAAGACCGCTATAGCGGCGGGCTACCGCTATAGTAGGATCGCTATAGAAGAGCGGGGACCGCTATAGCGGGGACCGCTATAGCGGGACGATGAGTTTTTAATGCATAAACAGCTCCCAAAACATTCAGTTTTTCTCGAGTTTATTTTGGGATAAGGGCTAGGCGATTCCAGGCATTTTTCTTCCTTTCTCCGTTAAAATTCTTCCCTACGGTAAGGTTTTTGTTCCCCAATCTTTGTATTACATTTCCTATGCGATATAATTGCTAGGAGGGAATTTGGGAAAGGTTAGAATAACCTAGGAATAGTGGAATTTGAGGAAGGAAGGGGATTCAAAGCATGTGAGTTCTTGGGTATGGATTAAAGTACATTATTATGATCATAGGTTGTTTAATTCCCTGTTTTATCCATAAAAGATGATAGAACTAGGAGAATTAACGATGGAAAAGCCCAGAAAAGGGGTGGGATGATCATGGGTGGCCTGGGGTTTGGGGATTCAGTATAATCTGGGTAATGTATAGGCCTTGGGTGTTAACTATATGTCTGGTTTGTTGTTTTTAGACCAAGAATGAGAGAGGAATCCGAAAGACGGGAAAGCTCGGATCGAATAGAGCTTGGAATATTTCGAGGTAGGTGATGGCTTATGATTTTCTGTGAATGTGTATATTCATGTACTCATGTCTAAGTGATTGTATGCATTACATTGCTTAGGGAAATTGTGTGGAATGTCTAGGTTCCTGTTTACAGTCTGTGATTGAACGATTTTACTTGTTGGTTTTACTAGTTATGTGTGTTCATCTATTGACTGTGGTTTGTTGACATTCGATTGGCTTGGGTACCATGCCTGGTACGATTATAACACATGGTTTGCATGGGTACTGATGTGCCGCCATTTTACGGCACTTTCGACTCCTTTAAACTAAGAACAATCGTACGTTTTCAAGCAACCGTTGTCGTTTTTGATGTTTTTGTGTTGTATTTTCAGGAAATGGAGACAAACATGGAAACGGAAGGAAATACGAGAAAAAGAGCATTCTGGATAAGAGTGACGGTTAAGGTGACGGTCCGTCAAGGGTGTGACGGTCCATCACCCAAACCATCACACCAAGGCAGCACCACTGCCTAAGGGTGACGGTCCAGGCGATGGTCCGTCAAGCCAGTGACGGTCCGTCAGCCTGGCCGTCACACCTGGGCAGTCCGCTACGCGAAATCCTGACGTTTTTGGGATTTGTTTCCTAGACTCCTATAAATACCCTATGTTAGGTTTATTTTATTTATGCAATCAACCAAGCTTTTTACAATAGTTCTCCCAATAGTTTTAGGAGATATTTTAGTCGACTTGGAAATCAAGAAACACGTTTTGTACTTCTTGAATTCGTGTTCTTGAATCGTTCTTGAGTTCTTGTTTTCTTGTTCTTGGAATACTTGAAGATTGTTTTCATTATATTGTAAGGATCTTTTCTCTTTATGATGATTATGACTTTCTTCTCTTCTTCTTCTAGCATGATTAACTAAAACTCTCACAACTAGGGTTGTGGGAGCCATGGCAAACGTAGCAAGATAGATTCCGGGTAGCGACGGGTTCAATATAGGTGCTGTCACGTTGTTAATCATACATTGTTTAACGTTTTCTAGTGGTTGCAAACATTAGAACATGCCTAGGTTTAATTTGCTTGAGTAAAGAGATTAAAACCGGGAAACTTGATTAACGACGAGGAGTCGAGACTACTAACTCTCATCTTATGATTAATGCTGTAACTAGATTAATCTACTTGATGTTTAGGATTGGAATATAAAAGCACACCTTTTCAAGTTTGAGAGAATTGAAAAGTAAATTCGTCTATTTGGTTGAGAAACGTTTAGATGATACCATTAATTCAATCACATCGTGATACGCATATAGAAAGAACCCGGTTAAGCTTAGAATCGACATTGTTACAACGCCATGGTGAACACTTCCCTAGTTCGCTCTCATATTGATTATTACTCCTACATTATTATTCGTTTTGTCTACACATTGTTCACACAACCCCCCCTTTATTTACCGGAAACTATTGACCATTAGTCATCTAATTCACTAAAGACTTAACTTTCACCGTATTCTCTGTGGGATCGACCCCAACCTTTGTTGGGTTCTATATTTGACAAACGATCGCTTACGCTTCTTAATTGGAGTGGTACTTTGAGCGTTATCAAATTTTGGCGCCGTTGCCGGGGAATACGATTTGATACTTTGTATTAGTTATGTGAGTGGACTGGGTTGTCTAGTTAAAGGTGCTATTGTTGGTGGTCCTTGAGTGGCCGGGAACTTATTTAACTGCTGTGTTGGTCTTGGTTTAGGCCGGGTTGAATCATTACTTGGTATGTGTCTAGAGGGGATTCCAGGGTGAGTCTGGGCTAGATTGAAGGGTATAGTTAAAGGCTTATGTTCATGGTATAGAACTATAAGAGATGGATTTCATGCTGGGACAAAGTAGGTAGAGACTTGTAGTCTAGGGAATGTATACTTGTTGCATGTTTTCCATATATTCACTTGTATATGTTGTACTATTATATATACTGTTTACTTGGAAACTGGCTAATGATTCTACCAGTACACAGTGGTGGTGTACTAATACTACACTTGTCTTTCTTTTGGTGAGTATAGGAAATCTACCAGTGACTGAGACGCGACCTAGCATCTAGCACTGGCAATTTCTGACTTTCAAGGGTGAGCTGCTTGTTTCGAGCTACCTTGGGTTATCTTAGAGTTTTGGTCCATTTGTTTCGGACTTAAAACTATTTCTTTTTGTCTTTTGGGGTTGCATCTCCGTATTCTAGATATATGGTATTGATGTTTGGTACAATGACTTTCAGTTCCTAGGAGGGATTTTCCGCAGGATAATAATTATGTTTAGTTATTTAATTGTTTGATTGTTAGTTTACTTTTTTCTTGCTAGTTTTAGGCTGTTAGTCTAGGCAAGGGTTGAACTCTATTAGTTCGCTCATCTAGGAGTTGGGTGGGTGCCTCTCACGATGGGTTGGATCGTGACAAAAATGCTATCAGAGCCTAGGTTAGTTGATCTCATTGTACCAAACAGGTCTAGTAGAGTCTTATGGAATGGTGCGGAGACGTTCGTACCTTTCTTCGAGAGGCTATGGGGATTTAGGAAAATCTATCTCTTCCTTCTTTCCTTCGTGCTATAACTCGATTCCAATTGGCATCTGGTGATACAAATTGGTATCTAACCTCGTTCATTCTTCTGTCCACAGATGGTTACTATAGGAATAACGGAGCAAGGCCAGCGGTCCCAGCAGCGGGCCTGGCAGTTCACAACAGAGGTATGGGAAGGGGCAGGGGATGAGCTGGAGCCGCACCCGCACCCTCCAGGGGTGGAGCTCGAGCTGCTACTGCACGTGAGGTAACCCCTCCCCCACCTCAGGATCATGTGGCTAAGGATGTAGAAGAAGTGGTTGTAGAAGATGGAGGGGCTCAGGAGGAGGCGGCACCGGTTAGGGGTGCATGCCTTCCTACTATGACACCGAAAGCTTTTAGGCAGGTGTGGGATATTCTGAGTAGGTTGGTTGGTGCTGGAGCCATACCCGCAGCTTATGTATATCAGGCCTTGGTTACTCAGCCAATGATTACTACTACACCAAGGATGGATGCAACTTCGAGCACAAATGATCTCCTCAGGCCAATGCTAGGCCCAGTGATGACGGGTAATGAGCATGAGATGCTGACTAAGTTCCTTAAGCTGAAACCTCCGATGTTTCAGGGTACTGACAAGGAGGATGCCTATGAGTTCATCCTGGATTGCCATGAGAGGTTGCACAAGTTGGGTATTGTACGTCAACATGGGGTGGAGTTTGTCACTTTTCAGCTGCAGGGTGATGCCAAGTAGTGGTGGAGGTCTCATGTTGAGTTTCGGTCTTCTATCATACCTCCACTGACTTAGGAGTAGCTGATGTGCCGCCATTCTACGGCACGTTTAACTCCTTTAACTAAGACTAATCGTGAGTTTTCAAGCAACCATTGTCGTTTTTGATGTTTTTATGTTATAAATGCAGGAAAGGGAGACAAACGTAGAAAAAGAAGGAAATACGATCAAAAGAGCGCCACTGGTTAACAGTGACAGCCACCATGACGGGCCGTCACACCTGTGATGGTCCGTCAAGTAGACCATCAAGTTGAGGCAGCACACTGCCTAGTGGCGATGGCCACCGTGATGGTCCGTCAAGAATGTGACGGTCCGTCAGCCCAGACCGTCAAGTTGAGGCAGTACGCGACGCGGATTCCGAACGTTTTTGGGTTTATTTCCTGGACTCCTATAAATACCCTATGTTAGGTTTATTTTATATTATTCATTACCAATTCATTACCAATTGATTACCAAATAATTTTAGGAGAGTTTTGAGCAAGAATTTGAGAGCAAAACACGTTTTCTTCTTCTTGAATCGTGTTCTTGATTGTTCTTGGGATCTTGGTTTTCTTGTTCTTGGATAATTGAAGCTTGTTTTCATTATATTGTAAGAATCTTTTTTCTTTAGTATGAATATGATCTTCTTCTCTTTCCATAAAAGCATGATTAACTAACTTCCCACAACTAGGGTTGTGGGAGCCATGGCTAAAGTAGCGATATAGATTTTGGGTAGCGTCGGGTTCAATATTTATGATTGTGACGTTGTTAATCATTCATTCTTCACGTTTTCTAGTGGTTGCAAACATTAGAACATGCCTAGGTTTAATTTGCTTGAGTAAAGAAATTAAAACCGAGAAATTTGATTAACTACGAGGATTCGAGACTACCAACTCTCGTCTTATGATTAAGGCTGTAACTAGATTAATCTACTTGATGTTTAGGATTGAAATATAAAAGCTCGCCTTTTCAAGTTCGAGAGAATTGAAAAGGAAATTTGTCTATTTGGTTGAGAAACGTTTAGATGATACCATTTATTCAATCACTTCGTGACACGCATATAAGAAAGTACCCGGCTAAGCTTAAATCGACATTGTTACAACGCCATGGTGAACACTTCCCTAGTTTTCTCTCATATTGATTAAAACTCGTACGTTATTAGTTGCTTTGTTCAAATATTGATTTCACAAACCCCCACATTTACCGGAAATTATTGACCACTAGTCAAATAAGTCACGAACGACCTAATTTGCACCTTATTCCCTGTGGGATCGACCCCAACCTCTGTTGGGTTCTATATTTGACGACGACCGCTTACGCTTCGTAATTTGAGGTGTAGTTTGGGCATTATCAAATTTTGGCGCCGTTGCCGGGGAATACGGTTGTTTATTAAGTTTGGTGTGTTTATTTGTCTCTTAGTCATATTTCCTGCTTTTATTTTTATTTGTTGTTTTTGTTTTTACAGGGTACATAGTTGTGCATGCCAAGTACCCGAGGCTCGGGTGAACCAATATTACCCTACGACCCCGAGCTGGCAAGAACGATAAGGCAAAACATGAATGAACAACAACAAGAGGCAGCGAGACTCGCTGCAGCTCAGCAAGCCCAACAACGCTTGAATGCTGGTGGTCTTGAGGTCGACATTGAGTTGAATGATGAGGAGGTCGACTTAGATGGAGTTGGTGCCACGGGCGCTATTGCGTTTCCTCCGCTAGCACCCGGGGCCAAGTTCAACATCACTAGCACAATGATTCAGCTGTTGAATTTAAGAGGAGTGTTCCGTGGTGTTGCTGGTGACGATCCAAATCGGCACCTGATGAATTTTGTGGGAATCTGCAAGTCGTTCGAATTGCCTGGAGTAAGTCAGACAGCGATCAGGCTCAGGTTGTTTCCGTTGTCTCTGTCTGATGAGGCAGCGTTATGGTTGACAGAGCTAACCCCCGACTCTATCACAACCTGGGTAGAGTTGAAAGGAGCTTTCCTAGAAAGGTTCTTTCCTCCCTCTAGGATGATACAGTTGAGGGATGAAATTAGCAACTTCAGACAACAACCTCATGAGGCGTTACATGAGACTTGGTTGCGGTTCAAGAAGAAGCTGACATAATGCCTGAACCATCAGTTGAATGACAATTTTTTGATGCAGACATTCTACAGGGCACTGAATTCGGCTACCAAGCCGACATTGGATAATGCAGCAGGTGGAGCATTTATGGGTCTCACTTTTGCCGATACCACAACTATTTTGGACAGGCTCACCAAAACCAACAGGGCCTGGCATACACGTGATATAGAGGTAGCATCTAGCACTTATGCAGTTGGTATGTCAGCAGAGCAGCGCAGGAAGGAGGAAGAGCGGGACCAAGATATGGCCCATCTGAAGACGCAAATGGACCTACTGACAAAGCATTTATTGTCAGGAGGTATCGAAAAGGTGAAAGCTGTGGGTTCCCAAAGTAGAGCAGCAGAGTTTGAATCTGATGAGGAGGCGAATTATTTGGGTGGTTTCCAGGCCAACGGCCAAAGAAACCAAGGTCAGAACTATCAGAAGGACAACTACTATGAAAAAGCTGGCTACAGAGATCGTGATCAGGGGAACTGGAAGAATAACACTGATAGAGGTGGGTTGTATGTACCACCTGGTAACCGGGAAAGAGCTAACACCGAGACAGGGACGTCCAAACTAGAGAACATGATGGCTAAGATGCTGCTAAAAGTGGAATCTACCAAATCCGCGATAAAGGAGATGAGGACTGAATTATCAACAATGAGTCAGGTAGTGGATTCACATTCCATCTCGATCAAGCAATTGGAACAACAAGTGGGTCAAATCTCGGCATCTCTAAATCAAAGGAGGACAGGTACCTTGCCGAGTGACACCGTTCAAAATTCGAGGAAGGATGGGAGCTGTATAGCGATCACTACAAGAAGCGGTAAAACATTACCGAAATCACATCCGGTAATTCAGACTCAAGGTGATGTTGCGGATGACAATGTGGCGGAGGATGCTACGCAAGGGCTCATGGATAAAAGCAAGGAAGTTAAAAAGCTTCCAACTATGATGCCTCGGCCACCACCTCCTTTCCCATAGCGTTTGAAGAAGAAAGCGAACGATAGCAAGTTCCTGAACTTCATGACCATGCTGAAGCAGATATCAGTCAACATCCCTCTGGTGGACGCTCTTGAACAAATGCCCGGATATGCCAAGTTCATGAAGGACTTGATTACCAAGAAGAGGTCAGTAAGTTTTGAACCAGAAGATAACCTCCACCACTGCAGTGCTATTTCTTCAAGGTCATTAGTGGAAAAGAAGGAAGATCCAGGTGCTTTTACTGTTCCCTGTACTATTGGGAAAATCAACTTTGAAAAAGCCTTATGTGATCTTGGTGCTAGCATCAACTTGATGCCGCTAGCAGTATACAAACAATTGGGTTTGGGAGTGCCCAAACCAACTACCATGAGGGTGCTAATGGCTGACCGTTCAGTAAAGCGACCAGTGGGAATATTGTCTGATGTGCTGGTCAAGGTTGGTAAGTTCATATTCCCGGCCGACTTTGTGATCTTAGACTGCGAAGTGGACTTTGAAGTTCCCATAATCTTGGGACGACCATTGTTAGCTACTGCAAGAGTGTTGGTCGACATGGAAAGAAACGAACTGACGTTCAGATTAAATAATGAATTGGTCAAGTTTGATGCGTGTAAGTTGATGAAGCAACCAAGAGACATGAGAGTGGTCGCGGTTATAGATGTGGTTAATGAAGCCCCTGTGGAGTTGCATATTGAGGAGAAGGGTCATGTCGAGACCCTAGCTGTTACGAGAATGAGGTTGCAATTACAAAAAGGGAAGCATGTAGAGGAATGCGGTGAAAACAAATCAAGGAAGAGAAAACACCGCAAGAAAACCAGCAAAGAAAGAGTAAAGAAGTTGCCGCGACTAGCTGCGGAAGCGATAAAAGAAGAAGTTGGAGCTCAATGGGATGGGGTAGCTGGCACCTATTCCATCGATTTCGCCTGCTTTGGAGACCCTGGCGGTCTCCAACATCATGCCAGACTCTGAGCCCCATGGACTTTACAGGTATTCCTTTCTCTCACATCTTTAGTTTTCACATGTATGCATTGGGGATAATGCATGAGTCTAAGTTGAGGGTGTTGGGTTACCTGTGAGTCTTTTACCACCGAGGGTTTTTGTTACCGAGTTTCTTTTCCCTCCGGTGTGCTATCTAGTAGAATCGGCATGTTTAGGTTGTCGTTTAAATTTTAGTCATTGTCTAGTGTCTATAGCAAGCATGGCGTTTTTTTTTTTGAGAAAATTGAACTAAAAGGAGCCCCCTCTGAAAATTGTTGATTTTGGACTTGTGTTTGAAACGATTGACTGTCTGGATCCTTGGATGTCATTGTGTGGTTATGATTGGAATAAGTATGCTTAAGCCGAGCTGTTGTTTTGATAGTTGGTAGTGGAATGGTTTCTTGGTGCCAAGTATGTGTGAGCGCATGCATCTAGAACTTGCCCGGTCTATTTTGTTAAGTTTGAAGTTGGTTGCTTAGGAAAGGATCACAGGCCCTTTTTGTGTGCAGTCCACTTAGCCTATAAGACCGTCCAAATGTAAATAATCCCTTTGATCCCTGTTTGAGCCATAATTGACCCTGTTCGTTCAATAACCTTTCACCGTTCCTGTTTAACTTTGAATCCCTGTTTTGGCCCTGGTCCTCCCTTGGACATCGTGCACCTCAACCCAGGCAATCAGCCTAAGTTGAGGGTGGCTACTATAGAGGTAAATGATAAGAAAAATAGGATGGATAAGATTGGTTGTGAATAGAATGAAAATTCCGGGTGTGTGTCTAAGAAAAGAAAGATAAAGAAACGAAAAAAAAAAGATGAAAAAGAACGAAAAAGAAATAAAAAGAAGTGTCAGAATAATGAGGCTGCACCTGTAGCTAGAAAGAAGGGAATAAAGAGGTGAATAAGGATGGACAAAGTAAATTTATGTGAAAATAGTAGGTCGGTGATTCCAAGGAGGGTTTAGTCACTATTCCCCAAACGTATCTTACCTGCACCCGAAGCCTCATTACAAGCCCAAACAAGTCCTGTAGTGATCCTGAGCGGCTTTCTGAAGAACTGAAATAGAATAGTAAGGGCAAGCTTATGGCATCGCATGTGCATTATTTGAACTCGTTTGTGAGTGTGAGCGCCTTACCTAGTCCTAAATCTTGTGTGTGGGACTTCTTTACGGTGAGGGCACCAAGATTTCTGTATTGTCTATTGACTGTTAGGATAGCTGCACATGTGTATGCATAATATTCTATCATATAGGAATGACATGTTTGGATCCTTGCAAGTTAATGTTTCATACATTTGTGTACTACTAGGGAGCTTGAGGTAAAATTGAATAAGCATTGAATGACCATGAGTTGCTAGAGACACGAGTTTGTTTTCTTAGTTGAGTCGTCATTTTGTTTTATTGTCATGTTGCTTGAGGACAAGCGAACGTTTTAAGTTGAGGGTATTGATGTGACGCCATTCTACGGCACATTTGACTCCTTTAACTAAGACTAATCGTGAGTTTTCAAGCAACCATTGTCATTTTTGATGTTTTTATGTTATATTTGCAGGAAAGGGAGACAAACGTAGAAAAGGAAGGAAATACGATCAAAAGAGCGCCACTGGTTAACAGTGACGGCCACCATGACGGGCTGTCACACCTGTGACGGTCCATCAAGTAGACCGTCAAGTTGAGGCAGCACACTGCCTAGTGGCGACGGCCACCGTGATGGTCCGTCAAGAATATGACGGTCCGTCAGCCCAGACCGTCAAGTTGAGGCAGTACGCGACGCGGATTCCGAACGTTTTTGGGTTTATTTCCTGGACTCCTATAAATACCCTATGTTAGGTTTATTTTATATTATTCATTACCAATTCATTACCAATTGATTACCAAATAATTTTAGGAGAGTTTTGAGCAAGAATTTGAGAGCAAAACAGGTTTTCTTCTTCTTGAATCGTGTTCTTGATTGTTCTTGGGATCTTGGTTTTCTTGTTCTTGGATAATTCAAGCTTGTTTTCATTATATTGTAAGACTCTTTTTTCTTTAGTATGAATATGATCTTCTTCTCTTTCCATAAAAGTATGATTAACTAACTTCCCACAACTAGGGTTGTGGGAGCCATGGCTAAAGTAGCGATATAGATTTTGGGTAGCGTCGGGTTCAATATTTATGATTGTGACGTTGTTAATCATTCATTCTTCACATTTTCTAGTGGTTGCAAATATTAGAACATGCCTAGGTTTAATTTGCTTGAGTAAAGAAATTAAAACCGAGAAATTTGATTAACTACGAGGATTCGAGACTACCAACTCTCGTCTTATGATTAAGGCTGTAACTAGATTAATCTACTTGATGTTTAGGATTGAAATATAAAAGCTCGCATTTTCAAGTTCGAGAGAATTGAAAAGGAAATTCGTCTATTTGGTTGAGAAACGTTTAGATGATACCATTAATTCAATCACTTCGTGACACACATATAAGAAAGTACCCGGCTAAGCTTAAATCAACATTGTTACAACGCCATGGTGAACACTTCCCTAGTTTTCTCTCATATTGTTTAAAACTCGTACGTTATTAGTTGCTTTGTTCAAATATTGATTTCACAAACCCCCCATTTATCGGAAATTATTGACCACTAGTCAAATAAGTCACGAACGACCTAATTTGCACCTTATTCCCTGTGGGATCGACCCCAACCTCTGTTGGGTTCTATATTTGACGACGACTGCTTACGCTTCGTAATTTGAGGTGTAGTTTTGGCGTTATCAGCAGTTTCATGCGTTGTTTCTAGAGAAGTATGTTCCCCATACTTTGAGGGACCGGAAGAAGGATGAGTTTCTGAACTTGGAGCAGGGTAGCATGTCGTTCTCAGATTTTGAGGCTAAGTTCCATGCGTTGTCTCATTTTGCTACATAGATGTTGGGTTCCGAGGAGGAACGGGTCCGATTGTTTGTCAAGGGTCTGAATAGTGATCTGCAGGTACTGTCAGTGCATATGACTTCTTCAGGAAAGGGTTTTAATGATATGGTGGATTATGTGAAGACGATTGAGGGAGTTAGGCAATCGGGGCAGGCTAAGGCTTTATCCAAGAAGCCCCAAAATGAGGGAAACTATAGTGGTTCATACTCCCGGGGCCAGCACCAGGAGGCTTATCCAGCCCGTCCTATTCAGTCAGCTCTTCCAGCTACAACAGGTGGTCGTCAGGGAGCTCAGTCTTCAGCTCCTAGAGGCTAGGAAGCATCCTATACATCATCTAGCAGACCTACTCTTGACCGTGGTTGCTTCTATTGTTGTGAGTTAGGCCACTTTAAGAGGGAGTGTCCACATAGACAGATAGGTAATCAGGTTCATCAGCAGACTAAAGCAGTGGTTTCGGCAGGCAGAGGCGGTAATGCTAGGGGTAGCCCACAGGGTGGGTGAGGTAATTTTCAAGGAGGCCGGGGAGACAGAGGGAACAACAACGCAGGCAGGGGTGCGGCGCAGCCGTCCCAGGAAGTTGCACGGATTGATGATCGAACACATTGCTATGCTTTTACAGGAATGACTGAGGAGGAAGCCTCAGATGCGGTGATCACATGTACTATTCTTGTCTGCGATAAAATGGCTTATGTGTCTGTGAGTTTTACATATTCTTATGTGTCTGTGAGTTCTACATATTCTTATGTGTCTGTGAGTTTTGCTTTGGGGGTGGGTTTGACCTGTGATATCCTTGATTCCCCTATATATGTTTCTACCCTAGTGAGAATAGATGGTTGTGGCTCATGTATATCGTGATTGTTTTGTTATTTTTGTGGGGTTACATACTTGGGTAGAATTGGTAATCCTGGTTATGGGTGATTTTGATATTATCTTGGGTATGACCTGTCTATCTCCTTATCATGCTGTGTTGAACTATAACACTAAGACTGTGGCTCTAGAAATTCCAAGAAAGGATAGGCTAGAGTGGGAAGGTGTGTACAGGCCTAAGCCAGTTAAGATAATATCATTTTTCTGGGCTAGAAAGCTAGTGGGGAGGGGGTGTCTAGCCTTCTTGGCTCATCTCTGGGATGATAGCGTGGAGTCTCCTCCTATTGAGTCGGTTCCATTGGTTTCTGAATTTTTAGAGGTGTTTTAAGCAGACTTGCCCGGCATGCCTCCGGTCAGAGAAATAGATTTTTGTATTGATTTGGAGCCAGGTACTCGTTCCATTTCCATATCTCCGTATAGAATGGCTCCGAAAGAGTTAAGGGAACTTAAGACTTAGCTGCAGGAACTCCTAGATAAGGGATTTATATGTCTCAGTGCTTTGCCTTGGGGTGCTCCTGTCTTGTTTGTAAAGAAGAAGGATGGTAGTATGCGGATGTGCATAGATTATAGGCAGTTGAACAAGGTGACCATCCGGAATAAGTAACCTTTACCCCGTATAGATGATTTGTTTGACCAGCTTCAGGGTGCATCAGTGTTCTCAAAAATCGACTTAAGGTCGGGGTACCATCAGCTAAAGATTAGACTTGAGTTTATTCCAAAAACTACTTTTCGGACCCAGTATGGGCATTATGAGTTTCTAATAATGTCGTTTGGTTTGACCAATGCGCCGACAACATTCATGAGTTTGATGAATGGGGTGGTTAAGTCCTACTTGGATTCTTTCGTTATCATGTTCATCGATGATATTTTGATCTACTCTAAGAGTAGGGAGGATCATTCTATTCATCTTCGTATTGTGCTGGATATCTTGAGGCACCAAAAACTTTATGCAAAATTCACTAAGTGTGAGTTTGGTTGACTTCTGTAGCATTCTTGGGGCATGTAGTGTCAGAAAAAGGGGTGATGGTGGATCCCCATAAAATTTAGGCAGTCAAGAGTTGGGTTCGGCCTAGCTTTGTGACTGAGGTGAGGAGTTTTGTTGGGCTTGCGGGGTACTACCGGAGGTTTGTTAAGAATTTTGCTTCTATTGCTACTCACCTGACTAGGATGACATAGAAGGAGGTACCGTTCGTGTGGTCTGACAAGTGCGAGAAGAGCTTCCAAAAGGTCAAGACACTTCTGACCACAACCTCTATTTTGTCTTTGCCAGTTGAAGGTAAAAACTTTGTTGTTTACTGTGATGCTTCACATTCTGGTTTGGGTGCTGTGTTGATGCAGGACAAGAATGTGATAGCCTATGCATCTAGACAGTTGAAGGTGAATGAGAGGAATTACCCGACTCACGATTCAGAGTCGGCAGCGGTGGTTTTTGCATTTAAAATCTGGAGACACTATCTTTATGGTGTCAAGTGTGAGGTATTCACAGATCATCGCAGTCTGCAGCACGTTTTCACTCAGAAGGATTTGAATCTGAGGTAGAGGAGATGGATGGAGTTATTGAAGGATTATGATGTGACAATTCAGTACCATCTGGGTAAGGCTAATGTGGTGGCAGACGCATTGAGCAGGAAAACTGTTTGCATGGGTAGCTTGGCTTGTTTGGGGGAGTCCAAATGACCATTGGCTAAGGATATTCGGGCTTTAGAGGCCAAGTTCATGCACTTGGGTGTTTCAGATCAAGGTGGGTTGTTGGCCAGCATTGAGGTCAAGGCCACCTTCATAGAGAAAATAAAGGCAAAACAGTTTCAGGATCCAAAACTGGGTAAGTTGCGAGGTAAGGTAATATCCGGGGAGTCCAGAGATGTCATGTTAGACTCTGATGGAGTGTTGCATTTTAGGGAGAGGATTTGTGTTCCTCGGGTTGACGATATAATTTAGAAAATCTTGACAGAAGCTCATGGTTCACGGTACTCAATTCATCCGGGTATGACCAAAATGTACAGGAACTTGAGGCAACGTTACTGGTGGCCCGAGATGAAAAAGGGACATAGTAGATTTTGTGTCCAAATGTCAGAACTGCTAGTAGGTAAAGTATGAGCATCATAGACCTGCAGGACTACTTCAGAGAATGCCAATTCCAGAGTGAAAGTGGGAAAGGATAGCCATGGATTTGGTGGTGGGTCTTCCCAAGACATTGGGAAAGTATGACTCAATTTGGGTCATTTTGATAGGCTGACCAAGTCCGCTCATTTCATTTCGATCAGGGTAAATTATAATTCGCAGCAATTGGCTAAGATCTACGTGAAGGAGATTATGAGACTACATAGGGTACCAATGTCCATCATTTCAGATAGGAGTACACAATTTACTTCTAAGTTATGGGGCAGGTTACATGAAGAGTTGGGTACACAACTAACTTTTAGCACAACCTTCCATCCTCAGACAGATGGTCAGTCGGAGAGGACGATTCAGGTACTGGAGGACATGCTGAGAGCATGTGTAATGGACTTCGGTGGTCTTTGGGACCAATTTCTACCATTGTGCGAATTCTTGTACAACAATAGCTACCACTCTAGTATCGATATGGCACCATTCAAGGCCCTGTATGGGAGGAACTGCAGATCACCAGTTGGGTGGTTTGAGGAAGGTGATGTGAAGCCTCTGGGCATAGATTTAGTGAAGGAAGCACAGGAAAATGTGAGGGGCATACAGACCAAGTTGCTGGCTGCGCAAAGCAGGCAGAAGGAGTATGCAGATCGCAAGGTCCGAGACATGGACTTTCAGGTTGGTGAACAAGTATTGCTAAAGGTATCACCAATGAAAGGGGTTATGCAATTTGGTAAGAAGGGCAAGCTTAGCCCTCGGTTCATCGGTCCATTTGAAGTTCTTGAAATTGTGGGGCTAGTGGCTTACAAGTTAGCACTGCCACCTAGTTTGTCGGGCGTCCATCCGGTATTCCATGTATCCATGCTCAAGCGATACCATAGGGATGGGGACTACATCATCAAGTGGGATGAGGTACTTTTTGATAGGGATCTTCGTTATGAGGAGGAACCGATTTTGATTCTTGCTCGAGATGTCTGGAGGCTGAGGACAAAGGTGATTGACATGGTAAAGGTTCAGTGGAAGCATCATCCGGTTGAGGAAGCCACTTTGGAAACCAAGAAGCACATGCGGGACAAGTACCCTCAATTGATTGAGGATTCAGGTACTACACTTCCTTCCTTTTATTTCTGTAATTTTGGGTTGATCATTCGGGGATGAACAATGGGTAATTGGTATCTGTTGTAATAACTGTGTCCGTCATTACAAGTAGTTCTATCGTGCCAAGTTTTACTTTTAGAAAACTCCGGGTTTGAGAGTTTGAAATTCTGGGCTAGGCTAGCCTCGGCCAGTTTTAGAGTGAGGTAGAGTCTAGGGAAATCTTGGTAAAGATGGTTTAGGGTGTCTTGTATTGGGCTAGTTTTCCACGTAGCCAAGACATAAAGGAGTTCGAGGGACTTTTCGAAATCGCATTTGGGTAAGTAGAACTCCCAGAATCGCGTTTGACGTGAAGGGGTTGTTTTAGGACGTCAGGGGAAACAGGTGTGCTGTCAAATGGCCAAAACTGGTAGATTTCTGGACTTTCTGTTCGTGACGAGCGCGGTCACGCGCGATAGCGTCCACCGCTATAGCGATAGAAATTACCGCTATAGCGGCGGTCAAAGGGTGGTCAACCTACTTAAGACTGCTATAGCGGTGGGCTACCGCTATAGCGGGACCGCTATAGTAGAGCAGGGACCGCTATAGAAGACCGACAAGTTTTTAATGCAGAAACAGCTCCCAAAACCTTCAGTTTTTCTCAATTTTGTTTTGGGAGAAGGGCTAGGCGATTCCAGGCGTTTTCTTCCTTTCTCCGTCAAAATTCTTCCCTAAGGTAAGGTTTTCATTCCCCAATCTTTGTATTACGTTTCCTATGCGGTAGAATTGCTAGGAGAGAATTTGGGAAATGTTAGAATAACCTAGGGATGGTGAAATTCGGGGAAGGAAGGGGATTTCAAGCATGTGAGTTCTTGGGTATGGATTAAAGTACACTATTATGATCATAGGTTGTTTAATTCCCTGTTTTATCCATAAAAGATTATAGAACTAGGAGAATTAACGGTGGAAAAGCCTGGGAAAGGGGTGGGATGATCATGGGTGGCCTGGGGTTTTAGGATTTAGTATAATCTGGGTAATGTATAGGCCTTGGGTGTTAACTATATGTCCTATATGTTCTTTTTAGACCAAGAACGAGAGAGGAATCTGGAACACGGGAAAGCTCAGATCGAATAGAGCTTGGAACATTTCGAGGTAGGTGATGGCTTATGATTTTCTGTGAATGTGTATATTCATGTACTCATTTCTAAGTGATTGTATGCATTACATTGCTTAGGGAAATTGTGTGGAATGTCTAGGTTCCTGTTTACAGTCTATGATTGAATGGTTTTACTTGTTGGTTTTACAAGTTGTGTGTGTTCATATATTGACTGTGGTTTGTTGACATTTGGTTGGCTCGGGTACCACGCCTGGTATGGGTATAACATATGGTTGGCACGGGTACCACGCCTGGTACGGGTATAACATTCGGTTGGCACGGGTAGCACGCCTGGTACAGGTTTACTTTATTGCATATTGCATACTTTCATTGACTATTGTATTACATTGGTTGATATTAGTTCTGTGAGTGTACCGGGTTGTTTTACTGAATGTGATACTTGGTATTGGTTCCGTGAGTGACCGGGTTGTCTAGTTAAAGGTGCTATTGTTGGTGGTCCTTGAGTGGCCGGGAACTTGTTTAACTGTTGTGTTGGTCTTGGTTTAGTGTTGAATCATTACTTGGTATGTGTCTAGAGGGGATTCCAGGGTGAGTCCGGGCTAGACTGAAGGGTATAGTTAATGAATCATATTCGTGGTATAGAACTTTAAGAGATGGATTTCATGCTGGGACAAGGTAGGTAGAGACTTGTAGTCTAGGGCCTGTATATTTGTTGCATGTCCATATATTCACTTGTATATGTTGTACTGTTATATATACTGTTTACTTGGAAACTGGATGATGATTCTACCAGTACACAGTGGTGGTGTACTAATACTACACTTGTCTTTCTTTTGGTGCGTACAGGAAATCTACCAGCGACTGAGACGCGACCTAGCATTTAGCACCGGCAATTTCTGACTCTCAAGGGTGACTACTTGTTTCGAGCTACCTTGGGTTATCTTAGAGTTTTGGTCCATTTGTTTCGGACTTAAAACTATTTCATTTTGTCTTTTGGGGTTGCATCTCCATATTCTAGATATTTGGTATTGATGTTTGGTACAATGACTTTCAGTTCCTAGGAGGGATTTTTCGCAGGATAATAATTATGTTTAGTTATTTAATTGTTTGATTGTTAGTTTACTTTTTTCTTGCTAGTTTTAGGCTGTTAGTCTAGGCAAGGTTTAAACTCTATTGGTTCGTTCATCCGGGGGTTGGGTGGGTACCACTCACGACGGGTTGGGTCGTGACATTACAAGTGCTAATTATGCCCCTTGATAAATTACAGGTTGACTTAACGATGGATGCCATTCAGGAACATATTTCCCCTTATGAGAGGTTCCCCGATGTTGCTAGTCGGGAGAGGTTTTGATATTACCTGTGTATAGGTTTTTGCTATGAAATGGCCTTCAATATGAGGGGTGTGGATGAGAAGGCACCCGCCTTCTATCGCAGGCTTTTGGAGTTCAACTGGGGTCCGTTGGTGTTGGCTCCCCCTTTCGGGCACTCATGCTGGGTGAGAGAGTTCTATGCCATCCTCCCCATCATACGTTGGGATGACCCCAACCCCACAATTTGCCTCTGAGGAATGGATGTTCCTGTGGATGTTCGGACCATCAATGAGGTGCTAAGAGTGCCTCATTTTTTGAATGAGGTATACGAAGCCAAATCCCGACTATGGAACATGACGTGGTTGAGGGATACTCTGGTGGAGGAGTAGTTCATGGATTAGGTCTACTGTCCCAGTGCTAAGGGCATCACCAGCACTTACTTCTCTGCGGATTCTAGGAGGTGGCTGAACTTGGTGTCCCAGAGGATTCGTCCATTGGGCAATACCACTAACGTGACTTATCCTCGTGGCTTAGTGGTGGCCTTTGCCATGCAGGGGATTCTATTGAATGTGGGGGCGCAAATTGTAGCTTAGTGGAAGGACTTCTACCGGGGTCTCAAGAAGGGCCCTTTCCTGCCGAGTTTGGTGTCTGAGTTATTGAGGTGGTTCCATATGCCTGACAATGAGACCAACAGAGAGGTGGATATGGATTCCCCTCTTCAACCCTCTCTAGGTGAAGGTGATTGCTTCTACGGGGAAGAAGAAGAAGAAGGTGAACGAAGCAGGGAGCAGTCAGGCTGCCAAGGGTGCTGATGATGATGGTGATGATACTAACCCCCTTCCTAGTCCGAGCCCCTAATTTCTAGAAGCCATCTCGAGGAGAACCTGGACATGGTTAGGAGATTTATGGAGGGTACTACTGCTAGAGGTACAAACCCACCCCCTATGCTCAGGACTTTGCAGCACTTCGCAGGGATTTGGATGAGAAGAAGAAGAAGAGGCTCTCCCGGGATCGCATGCTTGCCCGAATGTGGAAGACCATTAAGGTAATGTTCACTTGTTCTTCCCCCGATCAGGAGCTTCCCCAGCTAGAGAAGGAGGACCTACAGGAATTCCCCTTCTTGAGTGACACCGAGGCTGAGGGCCCTGCCCCTACAGCCCCTGATGGTGATGAGTCATCTAGCTAGAACATTCCCCCTTATTATATTAGCATTACTGTTTCTTGGGTTTTTCCCCAGTTTGGGGTATGTACTAGACAATGTTTGCCCTTCCTTTCCCTCTTTGTTTAAAGCACATGGATCTATTTTTAGACAATGTTGACCTTATATGCATACTATATTAGCTCAATCAGTGATTCCTTATTTTTACCTAGTTGTTGACAACTTAACTATCGTGTTTAGACACCCCGGGAATGGGATTCTGTCCCACCCTCCTTGCTATAGCGGTTGACATGCTGCTACAGTGATACCGCCATAGCGGAAAAATTCCTGCTATAGCAGGGTCGCTGTAGCGGTACAAGCCCGCTATGGTGGTCTCGATGGCAGCAGCCCAGAATTTTAAAATTTCTGCAAGCTTCACCCATTCCCCCTTTCCAGTTATCAATTTTAACCCCTGAAATTATGTCATGGTCTTAAACATAACCCCAAGACCGTCTCCAGCACTGCATAATTCAAAACTTAGCATTACGTTATCATAAAATCAACTACGAACTGCAAGAGAAAACTGTTCGCAATATCACATTCCTGCTATCATACAAGAATGACCCTTTTTTCCCATGGTTCCCAACCAAACCTAACTGTCCTGAAACCGGAGTTTTCCCATAGTCACCAACCTATTGTTCCCTTACCATCTTCTCCAATGGTAAGCCCACACCTAAACGTAATACCAATCATTCTATTAAGTCACACAATACTTATCGCTAACTCAAGATCACAGAACATCAAGTTATGACTCTTCCCGGACCAAAGTTTTCACCATAAGGTAAGCAATTTCGCACCACACAATTACAGTCATACAAGTAATGCAATACACATAATTTCATGCTTCAAGTTTCAACATAGTTCAAGTCACATCTACTACTCTTTATTCTCCCTATGGATGACTGTTAGTCGATCACCCATGCCTTACCACAACCTCTAAGGCCAGATACTAATTGGAACCTTCCCAATTCCAACTTCTCTTGCTTGTGTCATTCCAACCAGAGTCAAATGACATCCTTTACTTCGTTGAGATACCTATTGGAATTAAGAAATACCAATTGTACTCAACTCATACAAGCAAGTAACAACCCGCACAAAAATAATGAAAGAAAGGAGACGATTCCTAGAATGCTTCATAGTTTCCCAAAGATTAGATGTGGACGTCAATACACCAATCTGCAAGACTCTATTTGACATTTGCTCTTGTACTGGAAGACCAGTAGCCTAGGCTCTGATACCATCTGTCATGGCTGAACTACCAGGCCGTGCGGGCACCTACTCTATATACTTAGATAGGAGAACCCTTACCACCCGATCCAACAGGTAATGCGCAAATCAAAGTAAACAAGAGAAATTAACCCTTTTTAATACAAGGAAATGCTTACAATATTCATAACAATAAAACCTTTGCAAATTGAATACAACCCTACCTAGGAACTAGTCTAAACAGGTACAAGAGTTGTAAAGGAGAAGCACAAGCATAAAATAAGACACAACTTCCATCATGGAGATGAAGAGTGGAAGCCACTAGAGATTGTCGTCGTCTTGTGCCTAAGAAACATCACTGACCCTGCAACTAGACTATACACCAAAAAGATATAGTAATAGTGGTATCAGTACAAACAACACATATAGGTAGGCATCATTGGTCGACCCGAATCCACTGCATACCATCATATAATAAGTCAAGAGAAATATACAATAAGTTACAAGAATTAATGTTTTTCATCATCCAACTTTACCTCCGTACTACTACCACTACAAACATGTATGTTCTGCCCCAAACCTTCCTACCCTACTCCGCTACCAACTCTACAACTGGGAGACTCTGAACCATCCCATCTTGGTCCAACGTAACACTAAGACTTCCCCACCATCACACTTCACACTAGGACCTCTCAAGTCACAGGTAACACTAGACTTCCCAAATCACACCTTGTACCTAGACTTCCCATGTCACACTTAACACTATACTTCCTAACTCATACTTTGCACCTAGACTTCCCAAGTCACACTTAACAATATACTTCCCTTTTTCACTCTTTTTCACCAATCTAACAGCTAATTCCAAACTCGGACTAACATCCCTTGGTCAGGTCAACCATTCTGACTCAATAGCCCAAAGAACCTCCAACTATACAATAACAATGACATACGTATTATGTTACTACTTACAAGTACCCGGACCAACCAAGGGTTCCTAGAACAACACTAAGTATTTAACATGCAGTTCCTGGTCTACACAAAGACCAACCCTATATTTAATAACAACTACCCGGCCTCTCATGGACCAATATGCAACAGTCACAGTTCCAACAATCAACCCGGTCCACTGATGGAACCATCAACAAATGCAATCAACAAGTATAATTAAACCCATACCATGCGTGGTACTGTAGCTAACCATTGTAGAACCTGTACCAGATGTGATACTCGAGCCAACCGATAAGTATCCCATACCAAGCATGGTACCTGAGCCAACTAATATGTATCATGTACCAGGCGTGGTACTCGAGCCAACCGAGTGTCACACATAATCCAACAGTTAATAATTATTGAACAAAATCACCCTTGTAAACAAACAAGCAACAAAACCAAGTTCATTTCACTTGACTGACACCCGAATACTTAGACATTCGTAATTCCATTCCCTAAGCATGCAATTGTAATGACCCTTCCGGTCATTTCCACGTATAAGTTTTGAAGTCAAGCAAATCAACAAAAGTTATCGTAAGATCTTTAACAAATTTTCTGAACTTTGGGTAAATTGTCTCTGGGCTTTTCTCCCAATATATAAAGAGTTAGAAGTCCCCTGAAATACCAAATCGAAGGTCTACGAGTCTAGTTTCCTACGCACAAACCCTCACGACCAACTGATCTTGGAGTAAAAAGTTATGACTGTTTTACCGCAGACTGTCTGGCAGAAAATGGGTTGCGAACCGGGTCGCGAATCGGGTCTGGTTAAACTCGATTTAAGCCTCAACTTCACATTTTAAAACGCCATTTCAGTTTCGAAACAGTGATAAAACATAAGGGAGGATCCCGAGAGAATTCTTGAGTATCAAAATCGTGCGTTGGTGAATTACGAGCCTAGGCTTAAGAATTTTATTAGCATCGCGCGTGTATTTGAAAATGTTTTATTTAAAAGTTGAATTTGGTAAAAATTATATTATTATTACCTTTCCAAAATATTTTAAAGGTTTATGAAAAATATTTTTGTTACGATATAATTGTATATGTATTTATTTTATAAAGTTTTTTTACATTGTAATATTTTAACGGAGATAGTAAATTAGTGATGTTGAAATTTATTATTATAATATAATAGATTTTATTCGAAATAATTTTCTATGAATTCTGGTATATTTTAAAAGCTATATTTATTTTACCACGAATTTATGCAATACCCGAGTATTTACATAATGGAAAAAGAATTAATATTTGATATTTTAACCTCCACTTCCACGTGGAAGTGGAGGGGGAACACAACAATGGGATACTTTAGTGGTGGCAGCATAGTGTCATTTTGATAATGACTAATCTTTAAAGGATTGTAATGAATCCATTATTTGTCTACTGTAGATGTTTTCTTTTTCTACTAGTCACGTATATATAGGGGTTTAAGAGGAGGCTTATTTTATTGGGTTCATTGAAGAAGTTGGTGAATATATCCTGTGTATATGCTTATACTCTTTTACGTGAGAGAAAATTTGGTAGGAGAATCACTTTGAGTATAGAGTCGATCCTCGAAAGAAAATCGATTATCTACGTCAAGTTATTCAAGCCTAATTTCGAGTTCGATTTCATTTCGGAGCTTTCTCGGAGAGGTTCAAGCTTGTCGTCGGACAACAGGTAGGTTACGGTTTATTTTCCCTAGACTCCGCATATATAGAATAAAATTGTATTAATGGGCATCCTTGGGTTGGTTTATTAGGTTGGTACCACAGACCTCGACCGCTTTATTCATGTCCGCCTACTTTTGTTCCTCCGTTGCTTGTAGTATTGCCGATATATTTTATTTACCCTTGTGGTCCTGTGAGGCCTTGTTGACTCTGGAACATAGAAGGTGGGATTTTGGGAATGTCCGCGAGTCCCGGGCATAGAATTATCCTTCTAGGCTGGTTATGCTTGCTGAGTAGCTGTGGGCCTGTGCAGGGTCGATAGGTTGATTGTGAGCTGCGGGCAGCTATTGTGTGTGATCATACCATTTCCATGCATATAAAGAGGTTTTATCCATATTTTACTATGGTTTTGGCTTCGGGCCTACTGACACTATTTTCTAAACCTTGCATGGCCCCGGGGGCCCGTTTTGATGGAAATAATTTGGAAATGGTTTCACTTAAACTTGTGAATATTCTTGGGTAAAAGAAAGTAAAATTATGATTTAAATCACTAGTTTTACGATTAACGCTAGACTCGGCAGGGCCGGAGTGCTAGTTGAGTTTTCTTGCTACTTGAGATGATTTTTAGCCACGGTCGGACCGAGAACCTGAGATGGCTTTTTACTGTTTAGACCCGGTTATCCCCGGGCACCCTTGGAGGGGTTTTTGAGACATTTTCCTACTACTTTAATCCTGGACAGGGTCTGGGCATTGCATATTCAAGACTGGGTCTCCATCCTGATACCGGACTTGCTTCCGGACGACATGTTCTGATACTGAGTTTTAGTATGGGGTCTGGGACCTCCATGGACCTTGCCATCCGGGCCAGGGGCTACGGGCTGCGTGTGCCGGAGGAGGGGTATACGGTGGAGTAGAGGTATATGGACAGTGTCCTTCCATGGAACCTACCTGCTGGGCCGGATCGGCGCCGGAAGAGGTACATATAGAGATACCATGGCACTTGAGAGCTTCATGCATCATATCATTCATTGTTTAAGGCTCCACCCTTGTTTGTTGTTTGTTGATTGTACGCTTCGGTAGTATGGGATGCCGGAGGGTTTGTTTTCACTTGTTTGTGTTCCTCGGTTGTATGGGCGGCCGGGGGACTGTAGGTAGACTTTTGCTATTTACTTACAGAATTGTTCCCTGTTGCGGTTAAGTATGAAATTGGTTACTGCTAGACTGTTAGTTTCTGGATTTGAGGTTGATATGATTAGTTGAGTTGATTCATGTCTCTGAGCATGCCTATTATTACTCTTTCTCTCTTCTTCTTACACTTGAGGTTACCGGTATATCGTCCATTTCGTAAACTTATTTTATATACACTGTTATTGCAAGGACCCCAGGTGCGTTGTTTCTCACTTTCACCTGTGCCTATGGTGTGTATATTCTGCTTACTAGCCTCATAAGTGGTTCTGTTGATTTCCCTCTGGGCTAGTTCCTGTGTACCTTTCGTTGATTTCTGTGACTGCTTGCTTCTATTCTGTCTATTACTACGCTTTTATCCTATATGTGCCCAGTCGGCCTATGATACCTACTGGGTACCTTATGCTTCGCATTTGGTGCTCACCCCTACCCTCTGCATCTTTGGGTGCAGATCCTAGCGTAGGCCATCGCTGTTAGATCGCTGTGATTCGTGCTTGGAGATCTGTTGGGGACTACTTCAGACTGAGGGTGAGCTCTTGGCGATCGGAGCTTAGCTTTAGTTTATCTTTTGCTTCATGTACTCTATTACCATTCAGAGACATCTGTATATATTGTTTTGGATTATTTGCACTCCGTGTATGTAGTTGGGGCTCTATACTATGATACCAGGTCTTGGGGTTTGGTTTAGTTTCCGCATATGTGTATATTTATAGCCCTTTTATTTGTTCTCTTCGTCTTGTTTTCTTATTTGTTAGATAGTAGCCCATTACTAACTGTTCTGGGCTACGGGGATTGGTTCACCTACCGGGGGTTGTAGGTGCCATCATGACCGAGAAATTGGGTCATGACAGCAATGCATATACAATACTAAGCAATAGTTACATGAACACATGTTGTATCTGGGAAATAATAACCATCACCTACCCAACAACCTGGTACATAGCCCCAATACTGGAATGCTGTCCGAAGACTAATTTCTGACTCATCCTTAGACATATAAATGGTCGTTTGTATCAATTTTGGAACCCTTATTTAAAGAAAACATAGTTTTGAGAACATTTAAGGTACGTTGTTATGGGTAAACCATTCGTGCAAATTTTTAGAGTTAGAAAATTCCAGGTTTGGGAGTTTGAAATTCTGGGCTAGGCTAGCCTCGACCAGTTTTGGAGTGAGCTATGGTCTAGGGAAATCTGAGTAAAGAATGGGTTAAGTGTTTTAATTTGAGCTAGTTTTACTTTTAGCTAAGACATAAAGGTGTCTAGAGGACTTTTCAAAATCAAATTCTGGTAAGTAGAACTCCCGGTATCGAGGTTGACGTGAAGGGGTTGTTTCGGGACGTCGGAAAAATAAGTGTGTTGTAAAATGGGGAAATTTGAGGGACTTTATGTCCCGTGTCAACAGTCATAGTGGTTGACACACTGCCATAGCGACCTCCGCCACAGCAGAGAAAATACCGCTACAGCAGAAGTCAACATCGATCAGCCTCCGCCATAGCGGTAGACTCCGCTACGACGATACCTCTATAGAAGATCATATCTCTATAGTAGAGCGTGATGGGATTTAATGCAAAAACTTCCCTAAAATAGTTAGTTTTCAACAAAAACATTTTGGGACAAGAAGAGAGCAATTTTAGGCGATTTTCATCAACTTTTCACCATTTTTCATCCTAAAGGTAAGGTTTCTACTCCCCAACCTTCATACTATCTTTCCTACGCTTTAGAATTTCTAGGGGTGGACTTGGGGGAAGGTTTAGAATGACCTAGGAATGGTAGAATCCAGATAAAAAGGGGATTCTAGGGTGCTAGAGTTCTTAGGTCTTGGTTATTGATGATGTGTGATGATCACTTAGCCATAATTCTCTACAGATATCTATTAAAATAATGAATTTAGGTGAATTAATTGTAGGAAATCCCAGGAAAGGGGTGGAATGATCATGATTTGGCCTGGGTATTGGGATTTTGCATAATCTAGGTAATTTAGGCCAGTTAATTGACTATAATTCTTGCATATTTGTTTTTAGACCAAGAACAAGCAAGGGATCCTTAAAAGGGGAAAGCTCCAGTTCAATAGAGCTTGGAATATTTTGAGGTAGGTGATGGTTATTGATTCCTGTATGCATTATATTTTTGTGTACTTTTGTCTAAGTGTTGTATGAGTTTAATGCTTAGGGAATGATTTAGGAATGTCTAAGGGTCCTGTTATCAGTCTTGTGAAATGAATTAGGTGTTATTGCTAATTGGTTTACAAGTTTGATTGTTCATTGTTTATGACTGTAGATTCTGTGTGACATTCAGTTGGCTTGGGTACCATGCCTGGTACGGGTTTACTTATTTGCATTATTCATTAATTTTGGTTCCATGAGTGGACCGGGCTGTGCTTATGATTTGTGATATTGCATATGGTCCTTGAGAGGCCGTGTTATTATTGTTGGTCTGTGAGTTTAGTCTTGGTGTAGACTGGGTTGCATGTCTAACACTTAGGTGTTGTTTAGGGGGATCCAATGGTGGGTCCGAGCTATGAAAAATGGTACATTTATTTATTATCATTGATTGTTGACCATGGTTATAAGGGTGGGTTACATGGGGAACAAGCTGGGAAGAGTCTTATAGTCTAGGGATATCTGTTGGATTGTTTACATGTTTCATGTTCTTCTACTTGGATTTTGTACTGTTCATATATTGCTTATTTGGAATTGGTTGATGATCCTACCAGTACACAGTGGTTGTGTACTGATTCTGCACTTGCGTTTCTTTTTTGTGAGTACAGAAAATCTTTCAGTGGCTGACATGCAACCTCACTTGTAGTCCTAGCTCTTCCAGACATCAAGGGTGAGCTATTTCAATCGAGCTGCCTTGGTCTCTTTCGTTTTCAGTATAGCCCACTTGTTTCAGGCTTAGAATCTTGCTTATTTTGGGGTTGCATCCCCGCATTCTAGATTTTTAGTAGCATTTTGGTAGGATGACTTTCAGGTTCTAGGGAGGAATTTCTACAGGTTTATTTATATTAGTATTGTTTTGGTTGATTATAGCTAGTTTTACTTATTGCACACTGGTTTTGAGATTGTAGAATGGTTAAGTTTGGGGTCGTTGATTGTTTGCTCACCTGGGGGTTGGGTGGGTGCCACTCACGGTAGTCTGGGTCATGATAAAGATGGTATCACAGCCCTAGGTTTTTTGACCTCATCGTACCAAAATAGGTCTAGTAGAGTCTTGTGGAACAGTGTGGAGACATCCGTACTTTTCTTCGAGAGGCTATATGACTTTAGGAAAACTATCTCTTCTTCTTTCCTTTGTGATATAACTTGATTTTAATTGGTATCTGGCAATATAAATTGGTATCTGACTCTTTCACTCTTCTGTCCACAGATGGTTAACAAAAGGAACGACGGAGCAAGACCAGTGGTCCCAGCCACGGGTCTGGCGGTCAGAGGTAGAGGCAGAGGTAGGGGCAGAAGTCGGGGCAGAGCTACACCCGTCAAGGGTGGAGCTCAAGAGGTGGAAGGAGAGCAAGAAGCAACCTCTCTCCCACCTCAGGAATAGGTTATCGAAGAAGTGGAAGTTGTTGTTGAGGATGGAGGGGCGCAGGAGAAGGCAACACCGACTGGAGGTGCGGGCCTCCCCCTTTGATGGCCGAAGCATTTCATCATGTTTGGAACTTCCTTAGTGGTTTGGTTAGTGTCGGAGCCAACCCCGTAGGTGTTGCAGATCAGGCTCAGGGCTCTCAGCCAGCAATTACTACAGCTCCTAGGATGGATGCAGCTTCAGGCACTGGTGACTTCTTCAGGACAATACTAGGCCCAATAATGATAGGTAATGAACATGAGATGATGACTAAGTTCCTCAAACTGAAACCTCCTATGTTTCAGGGTACTGATAAGAAAGATGCCTATGAGTTTATCTTGGATTTCTATGAAAGGTTGAACAAGCTGGGTATCATGCGACAGCATGGGGTTGAGTTCGTCACATTTTAGCTGCAGGGTGATGCTAAGCAATGGTGGAGGTCTCATGTGGAATGTCGACCATCGAACTTTCCTCCATTGACTTGGGAGGAGTTTCATGCTCTCTTCTTGGAGAAGTATGTACCCCGTACTTTGAGGGACCAGAAAAAGGATGAGTTCTTAAATTTGGAACAAGGTAGCATGTCGGTCTCTGCTTATGAGGCTAAGTTTCATGCCTTGTCTCATTTTTCTACGCAGTTGTTGGGGTCTAAGAAGGATAGGATCTGACTATTTGTGAAGGGCTTAAACACTGACTTGCAAGTATAATCCGTGCACATGAATTCAACAGGGAAGGGCTTCAATGAGGTAACAAATTATGTTAAGAAATTAGAAGGGGTCAAGCAAATTGGGCAGGCTAAAGTGTTAGCCAAGAAGCCCCGGAATGATGGAAACTTTAGTGGATCGTACTCCAGGGGCCATAACCAGCAGGTATACTCACCCCGTCCTATTCAGTCAGCTCTGCCAGCTTCTACAGGTGGTCGTCCGGGAGCTAATCAGTAGTTTTGAGCTCCTAGAGGCTAGGGAGCTTCTTACACATCTGCCAGCAGGCCTACACTTGATCGTGATTTTTTCCATTGTGGTGACCTAGGCCACTTTAAGAGGGAGTGCCCTCACAGGCAAATTGGCAATCAGGTTTAGCAGTAATCTAAGGTTGTGGTCTCGGCAGGTCGAGGTGGTTAGGCTAGAGGTTATCCACAGGGCGGGCGAGGTAACTTTCAGGGAGGCCGGAGAGGCATATGGAATGGCAGCGTGGGTAGAGGTGTGGCACAGCCAGCCAAGGAAGTAGCTTGGATCGATGATCGGGCTCAGCGTTATGCATTTCCAGGAAGGTTCGAGGCTGAGGCATCAGACACGGTGATCACAGGTACCATTCTAGTATGTGATAGGATGGCTTCCGTGCTTTTTGACCCAGGTTCTACATATTCATATGTGTCTGTAAATTTTTCTTTTGGTCTGGATTTGATTTGTGATATCCTTGATTCCCCTATTCATGTTTCCACCTCGGTTGGAGAGTCTGTGATTGTGATTCATGTCTATCGTAATTATTACGTTGTATTTGTGGGGTTGCATACTTGGGTAGACTTGGTAATCCTGGATATGGTAGACTTTGATGTCATTTTAGGCATGACCTAGTTATCCCCTTATCAAGCTGTGTTGAATTGTAACACCAAGACTGTGGCTCTAGAGATTCCGGGTAAGGATAGGCTAGAGTGGGAAGGTGTATGCAGGCCTAAGCCGGTCAAGATAATATCGTTTGTTCGGGATAGGAAGCTGGTGGGGAGAGGGTGCCTAGCCTTTTAGGCTCATCCCTGGGATGATAGTGTGGAGTCCCTATCTATTGAGTCAGTTCCAGTTGTTTCAGAGTTTCGAGAGGTGTTCCCAACGGATTTTCCTGGTATGCCTCCGGACAGGGATATCGATTTTTGTATTGACTTGGAGCCGGGCACTTGCCCAATTTCCATTCCTCCATTTTGTATGGATCCTACAGAGTTAAAGAAACTTAAGACTCAGCTTTAGGAACTCCTAGATAAGGGATTCATCCATCCCAGTGCTTCACCTTGGGGTGCTCCAGTCTTGTTTGTGAAGAAAAAGGATGGTAGTATTCGGATGTGCATAGATTACAGACAGTTGAATAAGGTGACCATCTAGAATAAGTACCCTTTACCCCATATAGATGATCTATTTGACCAGTTACAGGGTGCATCTGTGTTCTCAAAAATTAACTTGAGGTCAGGGTATCATCAGTTGAAGATTAGTCCCAAGGACATTCCTAAGACTATTTTTGAACTCGGTATGGGCATTACGAGTTCTTAGTGATGTCATATGGGTTGACTAATGCGCTGACAACATTTATGAGTTTGATGAATAGGGTGTTTAAAGCTTATTTGGATTCATTCGTCATCATTTTTATTGACGATATTTTGATCTACTCCAAGAGTAGGGAGGAACATGCTAGATATCTCCGTATTGTGTTGGAATAGTTGAGGCGCCAGAAACATTATGCGAAGTTCTCCAAGTGTGAATTTTGGTTAACTTTGGTCGCATTCTTAGGGAATGTGGTGTTATAAAAGGGTGTGATAGTGGATCCCCAAAAGATTGAGGCAGTGAAGAGTTGGGTCCGGCCTAGCTCTGTGACTGAAGTAAGGAGTTTTGTTGGGCTCGCAGGCTACTATCATAGGTTTGTCAAGGACTTTGCATCTATTGCCACCCACTTGATAAGGCTAACTTAGAAAGAGGTACCGTTCGTGTGGTCCGACAAGTACGAGGAGAGCTTCCAAAAGCTCAAGACACTTCTGACCACGGCTCCTATTTTGTCTTTACCGATTGAAGGTAAGGACTTTATTATTTATTGTGATGCTTCACATTTGGGTTTGGGTGCTGTGTTAATGCAGGATAGGAATGTGATAGCCTATGTATCCAGGTAGCTGAAAGTTCATGAGAGGAATTACCCAACCCACGACTTAGAGTTGGCAGTGGTGGTGTTTGCACTAATGATTTGGAGACACTATCTCTATGGTGTCAAGTGTGAGGTGTTCACTGATCATCGCAGTCTGCAACATGTTTTCACACAGAAGGACTTGAATCTGAGGTAGAGAAGGTGGATGGAGTTATTAAAGGACTATGATATGACCATTCAGTACTATCCGGGTAAGGCTAATGTGGTGGTTATCGCATTGAGTCGGAAGATAGTTAGCATGGATAATTTTGCTTATTTGGGGGTGTCCAAGCGACCACTGGCAAGGTAGATTTAGGCCTTGGAATCTATGTTCATGCACTTAGGTATCTCAAAAAAGGGTGGAGTATTGGCCGGTATTGAGGTCAAATCCACATTCATAGAATAGATAAAGACCAAACAGTTTCATGATTCGTAGTTGAGCAGGCTTTGGAGCAATGCAATATCCGGAGAGTCCAGGGATGCCACGTTGGATTCTGGCGACGTGTTAAATTTCAAAGGAAGGATTTGTGTTCCTCGAGTTGATGAAATTATTCAAAAAGTGTTAGAAAAGGCTAATGGATCATGGTATTTTATTCATCTGGGTGTAACCAAGATGTACAGGGATTTGAGGCAGTTTTACTGGTGGCCCAGGAAGAAAAGGGACATAGCTGATTTTGTGTCCAAATGTCAAAATTGCCAGCAGGTAAAATATGAGCACCAAGGACCTGCAGGACAACTACAGAGGATGCCCATTCCAGAGTGAAAGTGGGAAAGGATAGCCATGGACTTTGTGGTAGGCCTCCCCAAGACTTTGGGGAAGCATGACTTTATTTAGGTCATTATCGACAGGCTGACCAAGTCAGCTCATTTCATTTCGGTCAGGGTGGACTACAATTCTCATTAATTGGCTAAGATTTATGTGAAAGAGATCGTGAGATTGCATGGGGTACCACTGTCCATCATTTCAGATAGGGGTATGCAGTTTACCTCTAAGTTTTGGGGTAAGTTACATGAAGAGTTGGGTACACAACTCACTTTTAGTACAACCTTCCATCCTCAGACTGATGGTCAGTCGGAGAGGATGATTCAGGTATTGCAGGACATGTTGAGAGCATGTGTGATTGACTTCGGGGGTCATTGGGACCAGTTTCTACCATTGTGCGAGTTCTTATACAATAACAGCTACCACTCTAGTATTGACATGGCACCATTCGAGGCCCTATATGGGAGGGGTTGTAGATCACCTATAGGGTGGTTTGAGGAAGGCGATGTAAAGCCTTTGGGTGTGGACTTCGTAAGGGAAGCACAAGAAAAGGTAAAAGACATTCAGACCAAGTTGCTAGCGGCCTAAAACAGGCAGAAAGAATATGCGGATTGCAAGGTAAGGGACATGGATATCCAGGTTGGTGAACAAGTATTGTTGAAAGTTTCTCCAATGAAGTGAGTTATGGGTTTCAGCAAGAAGGGCAAGCTCAGCCCTCGGTTCACTAGACCGTTTGAAGTTCTTGAGATTGTAGGGCCAAGGGCTTACAGATTAGCACTGCCACCTAGTTTGTCAGGTGTCCATACGGTATTCCATGTATCCATGCTAAAGCGATACCATAGGGATGGGGATTACATCATCAAGTGGGATGAGGTGTTATTTGATAAGGATCTTCGCCATGAAGAGGAACCAGTTTTGATTCTTAATCAGGATGTCTAGAAATTGAGGACAAGGGTGATCAGTATGGTGAAGGTTCAATGAAAGCATCGTTCGGTTGAGGAAGCCACTTGGGAAAATGAAAAGGACATGCGAGATAAGTACCCTCACTTGTTTGAGGATACAGGTACTAATTTTTTCGCTCTTTACTTTTCGTATTTTTGGGTTTGATCATTCAGGGATGAATGATGGGTAAATCTGTATTTATTATAACGACCGGGTCCGTCATTATGGGTAAACAATTTGTGCCGATTTTTAGTGTTAGAAAACTTGGGGTTTGGGAGTTTGAAATTCTGGGCTAGGCTAGCCTCGACCAGGTTTAGAGCGAGGTATGGTCTAGGGAAATCCGGATAAGTATTGGGTTAAGTGTTTTAATTTGATCTAGTTTTCCTTTTAGCTAAGACATAAAGGAGTCCAGAGGACTTTTCAGAATCAAATTTGGGTAAGTAGAACTCCCGGTATCGAGGTAGACATGAAGGGGTTATTCTGGGACATTGGGAAAATAAGTTTGTTGTAAAATGGGGCAATTTGAGGGACTTTACGACTTTATATCCCACGGCGGTTGAGACACTGCCATAGCGACCTCCGTCGTAGTGGAGAAAATACCGCTACAACGGAAGTCAACGTCGGTCAGCCTCCGCCATAGCGGTCAACTCTGCTACGGTGGTACCACTATAGTGGAGCGGACCGCTATAGTGGAGCGTGATGGGATTCAATGCAAAAACTTCCCCATCAACAAAAACATTTTAGGAGAAGAAGAGGGTGATTTTGGGCGATTTCCATCAGTTTTTCACCATTTTTCATCCTAAAGGTAACGTTTCTACTCTCCAACCTTCGTACTATATTTCCTACGCTTTAGAATTGGTAGGGGTGGACTTGGGGGAAGGTTTGGAATGACCTAGGAATGGTAGAATCCAGAGAAAAAAGAGATTCTAGGGTGCTAGAGTTCTTGGGTCTTGGTTATTGATGATGGGTGATGATCACTGAGCCAAAATTCTCTAAAGATATCTGTTAAAATGATGAATTTAGGTGAATTAATGGTAGAAAATCCCAGGAAAGGGGTGGAATAATCATGTTTTGGCCTGGGGATTGGGATTTTGCATAATCCAAGTAATTTAGGCCAATTAATTGACTATAGTTCTTGCATATTTGTTTTTAAACCAAGAACAAGCAAGGGATCCTGAAAAGGGGAAAGCTCCAATTCAATAGAGCTTGGAATATTTTGAGGTAGGTGATGGTTATTGATTCCTGTATCCATTGTATGTTTGTGTACTTTTGTCTAAGTGTTGTATGAGTTGCATGCTTAGGGAATGATTTAGGAATGTCTAAGGGTCCTGTTATCAGTCTTGTGAAATGAACTAGGTGTTATTGCTTGTTGGTTTACAAGTTTGATTGTTCATTGTTTGTGACTGTGGATTATGTGTGACATTCGATTGGGTCGGGTACCATGCCTAGTACGGGTTTACTTATTTGCATTGTGCATTGATTTTGGTTCCATGAGTGGACCGTACTGTGCTTATGATTTGTGATATTGCATATGGTCCTTGAGTGGCCGGGTTATTATTGTTGGTCTGTGAGTTTGTACTTGGTGTAGATCGGGTTGCATGTCTAACACTTAGATGTTGATTAGGGGGATCCCAGGGTGGGTTCGGGCTATGAAAAATGGTACATTTATTGATTGTCATTGATTGTTGACCATGGTTATAAGGGTGGGTTACATGGGGAACAAGCTGGGAAGGTACTTGTGGTCTAGGGATATCTGTTGGCTTGTTTACATGTTTTTTGTACTTCTACTTGGCTTTTGTACTGTTCATATATTGCTTATTTGGAACTGGCTGATGATCCTATTAGTACACGGTGGTTGTGTACTGATTCTTCACTTGCGTTCTTTTTTGTGAGTACAAGAAATCTTCCGGTGGCTAACACGCGATCTTACTTGTAGTCCAAGCGCTTCCAGACATCAAGGGTGAGCTATTTCAGTCGATCTAGCTTGGTCTCTTTCATTTTCAGTATAGCCCACTTGTTTAGGGCTTAGACTCTTGCTTATTTTGGGGTTGCATCCCCGCATTCTAGATTTTTGGTAGCATTGTGGTACGATGACTTTCAGGTTCTAAGGAGGAATTTCTGCAAGTTTATTTATATTAGTATTGTTTTGGTTGATTATGGCTAGTTTTACTTATTGCACACTGGTTTTGAGCTGTTAGAATGGTTAAGTTCAGGGTCGTTGATGGTTCGCTCGCCCAGGAGTTGGGTGAGTGCCACTCACGGCAGTCTGGGTCGTGACACTAACATTTAGGCTCCAACCCTTTATGTTTATCACATTCCCTCAAATTAAGTAATTCCAAGTAAACCCACTACAACCTAGCAACTTATTCCCTCACAATATTTTCGGTTCTCCGAACCTCCCAATAATCCAGTTTCCTAGAATTTAGCATCACACAATAAGATATACAATAAGTGGATCAAAATCCACATCATTATCATTACCCCATAAATCAGACAGCCAAACTCTACATTATCCCTCCAGACTCCATGCCCGAAGGCCTAGGCATGAATTCTCCAGTCATTCTACCATGATAATGTGCAAGAAAATAAGGGTCTATGGGTACTCAGTTAAACTTAGCCTACCTGATCGCCAAGCATCAGTTGCAGAGGTCTGAACAATAAAATTTGACTCCGTGAATATGATTCCTGACATAGGACGGACATGGAATCCATGTTTTCGCCCTACTTTAGCCGAAATCTCCCCTCCCCGTGGCTCTCAAGCTCTGGAGCAGCCCAGGAGGGTTTTTGTAGCAACCCTCATCTGTTTTCCAACTGAGGAGGAGAAGTCTAAAATATAAATCGCGTTTTCAGCTACTGCCTCCATCATACCGCTATAGCGGCCGATTGACCGCTATAGCAGGGTGACGTCACTCCAAACGAATTTCAAAATCTAAATTTTCCATCATGTCATCCCTACTTAATTAAATCTTATTTTAATCATTCCCGAAGTTCGCAATAAGGTGATTTAAAAATAAAAAATGGGACAGGTCGTTACAATAAGGGTGGAGATAATAATAACAGTAATAATAATAATATGAGCTGGGACCATGATTACAAGGGAAAAGAGAGTAGTTGGTCAAGTTATACAATTGAGGTAAACATAAGAAATAACTCAGAAAGCATAAAGTAAAGATCTAACTACAACCTAATCGAACCCCATAAGCTCGAAAGGTACAATTAACAACAAACAGAACCTAACCGAACCAACATAAGCCCGAAAGGTACAAATAACAATCAATAGATCCAACCAAACCTCCTATAAGTCCGGAGGATGCAAATAGCAGACAATAGTGACTAACAATAAACCTAATGAGGTAATGCAGGTTGAATCATGCCATGAGATGTCATATGATTTGTGTAAAGTGTCAATAGTACAGTATACTCCTCCTCCAGCCGTAGCTTGCAAAGGAAGGACCCATGGAGGACTCACAAAATCTGTATACCAATTCTGAATCGTATCTCAATAACCTTGCCATGATGATAATTAGTAAAAACCACCCGAAACACTTTTCCTCGGGCATGCAAGTTTAAAATACAAGTTAAACCACCCGAAACACTTTTCCTCGGGCATGCAAGTTTAAAATCAATAAAACCATCCAGAACACTTTTCCTCGGGCATGCAAGTTTATCTCAAGTCAGTATTTTATAAAATATACCAAGTTTTTTGTAAGAAAACCAAAGTACAAAAACATTCTCAAAAATCCATTTCTGTAACCTAAAATAGTAGTTTAAACTAAGCTTTTCATATGCCATGAAGAAAACAACCATGATACAATAGCATAGATGGATAATCACGTCAATTATCACTACCAAGTCCAATTAACTCGCACCGAGAATTCCAAGGTCTACTAACTAATGAAAGGTTACAATCCTAAAGAAATGACCTAGAAAGATCCAACTAAATATAAAGTTCCAAGAGAAACCCTCCTAAAGCACATATCTGACTGAAACTAGTCTAAGGCACACAACCAACCAAATCAAACTAAAATACACAATTTACTAAAGTCAAGCTAAGGCAAGTCGTACTCACCTGGAGTCTTGTCCCATCTAAATACCATGGTCTTGGATCCACAATCTCATTCCTAAAAAGGCTAATATAAGGCGATAATCACATGATCTAGGGGAGGAAAGACTACTCAACCGCGTACTACTACCCCAACCTATAATAAGGACATCAAATCTATTCTTAAGTCTACGGCCCAATCACAATTAGATTAACCGGCAACCTGAGATTAAGGTAAGGTACGAACAAAGCGAGTTAAGATAAGGATGAAGTATACTGACCTGGAGTCCAGCCAAACTAGCATCCATGGTCTTGGACCCACAAATTCATAATATACAGAATAAGAAGCACGAAAAGGAAACGCTAAA
The DNA here is from genome assembly GCA_003996215.1 of Jaltomata sinuosa. Classification (NCBI taxonomy): domain Eukaryota; kingdom Viridiplantae; phylum Streptophyta; class Magnoliopsida; order Solanales; family Solanaceae; genus Jaltomata; species Jaltomata sinuosa. Next base: position 566,519 of record QJPP01000200.1, read on the forward strand.
TATACATCAAACAGAAAGCGCCTAATCTACCACAGAGTCTTTCACTAACTCTGTACTAAAGATTCTAAACCTAACCTACCACAGAATTTCGATAATCAACCAATTGTTTATTTATTTATTTAAATATTTTAAGTTGTTAATTGTTGTGATTTATAATATTTATTATGTAATTTTTAAATATATAAATTATTGAAAAGGCCATTTTAATTATTGTTAATATATTTTTAATAATTTAATACTTATCTTAGTTTATCAAACATTACAATAAAAATCAAAGTATTTTATTTCATCAATTATAAAATATTTAATTAATTTGACTACAAACGTTACATTCACTACACTTTACTACTATAATACTCTTTTCATTCACTTTTAATTATTACGTTTAATTTTTCAAGAGTCAATTTAACTAATTTTCGATGTCTTAAAATTAAAACTTAGATATTCAAAAATTTATAAAAAATACTATAAATTATAATTTTTTGATAGCTTATACATGTTTAATGACTAACTAAACTACTAATAAATAATGTAAAAGAGTTCGTATAGTGGGTCAGGGCCAAAATCATTTTGCACAATTATGATGCACCTCTCAAGAGGCTGCCTATGCAGAGATGTCAATTGATAATTCAAATGAGACCCCCGTGTTAAAATAAGAGAACAAATTAATTCTCTTTAAAATCTCATAACCTCTTCGTCAATTTATGGGAAGCTCCTCACTTTTATATTTTACTAATATATAAAGAAGAGAATGTGAATATATAAGAAGAGAATGTTAGGAGCTTAATTAAATTACGAAAACACCCTCTTGATCATAAGCTCCTCACATTCTCTTCTCTATATATTAGTAACTAGTTGGGACAAATCCGGGCTATGCCCAGGCCCAATTGCTGTACAGTTTTGCCTCGTACTAAAAATATAAGCTTATATATAGAATAATTTTAACTTCTTTTACTTGTGTTATATGTTACATATAAATTATGAAAGGGTAAGTTTGATATTTTCTAAATAAATAATAACTTTAAACAATATTTTATTACACAAAGTATTGAAATTGAATTGTTTTCTTACTTTATAAATTTTTTTTACTTTCAAATAAATACATAACATATAACCTTTCAAACAAATACATAACATATATCCTTTTTATTATTATTTTGCTGGGTTATGTTTCAAGTATAACTTTGGATAATTTCTTAAAATCTAATGGAGCTGTAGCAGATACGTAATTAATAACACCAATTTTTGTTTGAGCAATGCAGGAAAAATAGTTTGGCTCAAGATTTATCAATTAATATAGAATGAAAATCGCAATATTATTTACTACTTATAATGTCAAACAGTCGTTGAATACTTATAAAATTAATAAATACTCAAAAAAAATATAAAAAGTTTACTCTCTTTTTCACAATGTATTTGCATTACTACTTACAAAATTAAAGAGTCAGTTTGATACTTTGATTAACTACGTTGTCCTAAATATTTTAATACTTTTTTTTTATTGCTGAGAAAAAGTTTTATGTTCATAACCATAAATTTATATGGTGACTACAATAATCTACTTTATCAATAAATAAAATTAGTTTATTTGATAAAATTAAATAACTACTTCATTGGGCCCCCATAAATCAAATAACCATAATTTTCTCTTTTTCAAAATAGAATAAATTACTTAAAGAACTAAACATCCCTACCAAATCTATTATTTTTCTCATCAGTTTATTTTAATTACTTAATATACCACATCTTATCAGAAACTCCCTTTCTTTATGTCAGATACATCACGAAAGTATATTCCTTAAATTACGCTCCTCCTCCCAAATTTAAACCACCTAAATCACGGTAAAAGATTTACCTATAGTAGACAAATAATAAATAAGGCTAAATTTAAGGGATAAAGATTTTTTTTAGCAAATATTGTATTCCTCATCCCACAAATAAACAAATTCAAATTCAAAGCAATCGTATCCCTAATATTTAAGTTTAACCTATTCATAATTAACCTTGTCTTGTATATCTCAAACATAATTAGGGTTTTGTGTTAATGTTAGAGTTCCCATATCATGGCTGATGATCATGAGCACTTCCTCGTTTCTCAAACAGTTGAAGATATCCTTAAAAATTCAACAAATTTTTGTACTAATTTGGTGGATCCAACGTTGCTATTGCTATTGACCTAGTTCATGTTCCCCTTGTATCAAGTTGACAAACAAATTCTTGTACTAATCTGTGTTTCTTCTTATTCTGCATTATCTTCTTCTTCTTTTAAGCATTATCTATACACAAATACATATATCAAAAGTTCTGATGGGTTAACTTGATACTAGATACATGTATTTTGAATTCATAGTATGAAATTTATATTGGATATTACATCAAATTAATACTGAAATTATTGTATTTTGGATATAATGTATGAAATTGGTATTGGATACATCCTAGATACATGTATAAAAAGTATCTGTGCACAAAAATTTATATTGGATACATCAAATTAATACTAAATTTACTGTATTTTAGATATAATGTATGAAATTGGTACTGAATACATCAAATTAATACTAGATACATATAAACATGTACATGAAATTAATATTAGATACATATAAATAAACACATGAAATTAATAGTAGATATATACAAACAGATACATGAAATTAATACTTGATACATATTAAAATATACATGAAATTAATAGTAGATACATATAAATAGATGCATGAAATTAATACTTGAAACATATTAAAATATACGTTAAATTAATACTAGATACATCTAAAATGATATATTAAATGAAAAGTAATCAAATTACATAACCAAGATATGCATGTTTTCGTCTTATATTAATGAAGTTAATGAATTTATTATTTTTAAAAAGTAAAAAAATAAAATTAATTAAACACATATGCATGCCTTGATTTCTGCCTTATATTAAGAGATTTGATTGATTAAAATTTCCATAATTAGTTGTCCATATATCTGAGATACATACAATCAGCGTGAAATATGCATGTATCCAAAACATGAAAAGTGATAAAAATGTACTTAGGTAAACTAGTGTCTTAAGGAGTAATTGGACTGTAAAGATGTGAATTTTATGTAAGTTACCCTATAATAAGAGGCTACACATAGGTCATGGACGACGTGTGTGCTTTCTGGCATTAACATTACATTAAAGAGAAATTTTGTCATTTCGCTATTAAATTATGAAAAAAGAATTTTTATTAATTTATATATTTAGAAATTACGTAAAAAGTATTATAAATCATAATGATTATAATTAACAACTTAAGATATTTAAATATATATATATATAAAACGTTTGGTTGACTTTTTAAATTTCATCCTCCCCCCATTATTGTTAACGCAATATGTACTAGGCGTTCCCTGTTGCTCCAATCTCCCATCTGAAACCATTCGATCGATTTCATCCACTTGAAAATTCATGTAAAATTTGCTAATTTATGCCACATATATTGGGACAAATGAGTAATATATATTAGGTGAAAATTACGTAAAAACTATTATAAATCACAATAATTAACAACTTAAATATCTAAAAACCTTATAAAAAATTTGGTTGAAAAATTACGCAAAGAGTATTATAAATTACAATAATTAACAAATTAATATATATATATATATATATATATATATATATATATATATATATATATATATATATATATATATATATATATATGATTGATTGACTCTCAAAATTCATTTGTGCCACATAAATTGGAACAAAAGAAGTAACATATATTATGTGAAAGTTGGGTAGAATGTACTATAAATCATAATAACTAACAACTTAAAATATTTCAGAAAAAATATAAAAAATTTAGTTGACTCCACATTCTATTTGTGACACATAAATTAAAACAGAAGGAGTAATATTGGGCCCGTGCTGACACATGTTCTCTCTCTGTGTGTGTAATTACCCTTCCGGTCATTTATGTATTTTTGCCTTTCTTGTACCGTTAGAGCTTGCCTGTAGTGGCTCCAAGTTATTTATGGCTTGCTGGGATCGGTAGTTCGGTGCCAGAGCCGTTTGCTTAGTCTTTTTGGCCGTTCCTTATTTTAGAGCTTTAGGCTTCTGAAATCGTTGACTTGAGTCAACATTCTTGGTGAACGTGCTCAAAATCATATTTTGACAGTTCCCTTAGCTCCAGAGCGTGTACTTTGGTCTAACGGGACCTTTGGTCAGGATCCGGGATCTTTTCAGCTTGGAATTCTCTCTCATTCTGTGTTTTCAGGCCAGTTGGGCTTGCTTGGTTGACTTTGGTCAACATTTGGAGAAGACGGCCTCGGCTGAAAATTCCGTCAGTGCTGTTAGCTCCGGAATGCCGAGTTTTTGTTAGTTGGTTGGTTAGTTTGGGTCCCGGGTGAGCTGGGCTCATTTCAGATATTTGGTTGGCGTTAGCTATTGTTGACTTGGGTCAACATTCCTTCGAGACGACCTTGTATGGAAGTTTCTTCGATTCCATTAAGTCTGGAATATTATTTCAACTCTAATAGTACTATTGGTTTTTGAGTATCAGATTCCGATTGTGCCCGGAATGCCCCATAGAAGTTTTTGGCTGTTGCTGGTTTTCTGCTTCTGGTGGCCTTCAGCGTGATCACGCTCCTGTAGCGCGATAGCGCTGGTCTGTGTTTTTCCCTTCAGTGCGATTGCGCTCCTGTAGAGCGTTAGCGCTGGTCTGGGATCTTTCCTTCAACGCGATCGCGCTCCTTTAGCGCTGACCAGCGACCATCATCTATATAATTCTTTGGCCTTCGATTTTCCAGCATTGTTTTCCCCATTTTTCCAACTCTAAATTATAAATCCTCTCTACCAAAGTGTTCTATTTTGTCCTAAGCTTGGGGAATTCCTAGTATTGTGGGAAAAATCTTGCTCCCTTGATTATTTGGTAAGTCCTTTCTTTCCCAAGTTGCTTCCTCCATTGTTGAAGGACCACTACTGTTGGAAAATTCTCAAGCTTGGAAATTTCTTGTAGAATCTTCCCTCTTGAGTTTTGCATGATCATGGGTTCGGAGTTTTCACCTCCTCAGCTTGTCTTCTCATTGTGGTAAGCATCTTCTGATCAATTTCTGGATTTATTCCTTGAAATTTCACCTTTAATTCTTGACTTGAGCGGGCAGTTTTGAGCCCCAATTATTGTCCGTTTCCACTCAAATTTTGAGCATGTGCTCCGGGTATGGTAAGGAATACTTGGGTATTTTTCATTTTTGGTTTTGGGTTATAGAGCCCACGGGGCCGTTTGTGATTCAAATTTTGACCCGGCTAACATATTAGCAATATGGGTACCATTAGCTTCGTATTGACGCATAAAATATTGTGTTGATAGTGTTTTTGCAAATTGGGGCTTCTCAGAGTAGTTCAAGCCTGGACACCGCCGTCCCCGCAGGTATTCATCGGACAACAGGTAGGTTATGGCTTTCCCTACCTAGACTCTGTGTATATAGGCTATAACTGCATTAATTAGCATCCTTAGGTGGGTTGTTATAGGTTGGTACCCCAGACCTTGCCCGTCTTTTCTGCCCGTTTATTTCATACATTGATTTTAGTATTCGTATCAGTATTGGATATTACTTTTGTGGTCCTGTGTGGCCTTATATTGACTCTGGAACATAGATAGTGGGTTATTTGGGAATGTCCGTGAGTCCCGGACATAGAGATATCCTTCTAGGCTGGTTATGACTGTTGTAGAGTTGTTGAGCCTGTGCAGGGCCGGTAGGAAATGTTTGTGAGCCATTTTTGGATACTCTATTGTTTGCGAGCATATCATACATGAAAAGGTTTTCCCTGCATGTTTTACTACTGATTTGGCTTCAGGCCTACTATAATTGATTTTCTAAACTTTGCATGGCCCCGAGGGCCTGTTTTCGGTACATGACTTGGAAAGGACTTTTAAATTGACTTTTATGAAACCTCTCAGAGTAGATGGGAGATTGCAATGATTTGATTACTGATCTTCATTTTGATACTAGACTCGACTGGACCGTAGCACTAGACATTGTTTCCTACGGATTTAGACCCGGATACGATCCAGGCACCCTGTTTAGTGATTTTGATACTTGATTTCTATTTTAGACCCGGATACACTCCGGGCACCCTTTTATAAGGGTTATTTAGACTTGACTATTATTTTAGACTCGGATACGCTCTGGGCACCCTTGATGAGGGTTATTGATACATGACAACTGATTTAGACTCGGATTGAATCCGGGCATGTACTACGAGATTCCGATTGTTGAGATATTTGAGTTTCGTATTTGTATATGGTCTATGAGTATACCTTAATGGACCCTACTATTCCGAAACAAGTGATACAGGCCGATGGTGACCGAAGGGAGGGGTGTACGGCAGAGTAGAGGTACTCGGGAGGATTCTTTCCATGGATCCTGCCTTTATTGGACCTTTGGGGAACCAGAGGGGGTAACATACAACACTGCTGTCACAACCCAATTTCTCAGGTCATGATGGCACCTACGACCCCCCAATAGGCGAACCAATTCATGTAGCCCGGAATGGTTAGTAATGGGCTACTACCTAATCAATACGCATACTAAGCAGAAATAAGCGGAGGCAGAGTATAGAGATAGAACAAAGTGGAAGCAATAACTTGAATATATACAAAAGAAACTACACCAATCCCGAGACTTTGTATCGATAGTACAGAAGCTTCTATTAGAATACAAGTGCTAGAAGTAACCAAAAGATAAGTACGACTATCTCTGAATATACAAAGAGTAACAGTACAAAAGATGAAATGTGGTCAAGCCCCGATCGTCAGGCGCTCACCCTAGTCTCGAAGATCCAAAAGATGCACGAGTCTCTAACGCGATCAACGGTGAAATCTCAACTAATATATGCACCAGAAAGATGCAGAAGTGTAGTATGAGCACCAATTTCTAAGCAACGGGTACCCTGTAGGTATCATAGGCCGACTGGGCACATATAAGATAAAAGAGCAGTAGTAAGCAGAGTAGAAGTAAATAGTCATAGAGAACAACGAATAAGTATACGGAAGCTAGCATAGAAGGAGTACAAGCAGAAAACAATAGACATGGCTAGATACTAGAATACATATCGCATGCACATGTGAAAGAAAGAAGTAACGCACCTTGGATCCTTGCTATAATAATATATATAGAAGTTTCTTAGAAAATGGGCGATATATCAGTAACCTCAAGTAAAAAGAGAAGGAGGAAAGCAATGTGACAAAATCATGCTCGAACAGAGGAATAATAACCAAGCCCAGCTACAAAATACTAGTCTCAATACCAAGATACAATAAGAAATCAACATAAGAAATCATAAGACTCGATAAGGCAATAATAAGTCTACCTACAGTCCCAACAGGCGCTCATACACCCGAGGAACACAACCAAGTGAAAGACAAACCCTCTGACATCCCATACTACCAGAGCGTACACTCAACAAATAGCAAACAAGGGTGGAACCTCACACAAATGAATGGTATGAAGCATGATGAAAACTGGGTGGAATAGTAACCCTGTATGTACCTCCTCCGGTGCCTCAGGGACTAGTAGGTAGATCCCATGGAAGGACACATACCGTATACCTCAACTCCACCGTATACCCCTTTTCTGGCATACTCAGCACGTAACCCCTGGTCCAAATCGAAAAGGTCCATGGAGGTCCTCGACCATATACTAAATCTCAATTTCAATATCATCGTCTGGAGTGAATCCAGATCCAAAGCAGTAACCCAAGTCTCGACAATTCTTGACCAGAACCTATTCGGGTCTAAATAGGTGAAATAAGTCTCAAAACCCCTTTCAAGGGTGCCTGGCGTATCAGGGTCTAAAACAGTAGTAAATCAAGTCCAGTGCTCAGCTTTATCGAGTCTAATATCATTTCCCATAAATAACAAAGCAAGTCTAGCACCTCAGCCCAACTGAGTTTAGTATAAGTAGGAAAACTGTGATAAATCTTTCTTTTAACTTTTCTTACCCCAAGAAGATCCATTAAAACAACACTGAACCATTTTATAATCATTTTTACCAAAAATGGACCCTCGAGGCCATGCAAGATTTAGAAAACCAAATAAGACAGGCCTGAAGCCAAAATTATAGTAAAATCATGAAGAAAACCCCCTTTTATATGCATAATAAATGGTATGATCAAGCCCAAACAATAGCCCGACGACTCATAATCAACCTATCAGCCCTGCACAGGCTCCAATCATTCTACAGCAGAGATAACCAGCTCTATAACAGTAATAACGATGTTCGAGACTCACGGACATTCCCAATAACCCATCATCTATGTTCCAGAGTCAATACAAGGCCATACAGGACCACAAGGGTGACAATATCATCTATAACAAATGCTGCAAACATCGGAGGAAAGAAACGAATCGGACATGAAGAAGCGGTCAAGGTATATGGTACCAAGCTAATAAATACAACCCAAGGATGCCCATTAATACAGTTTTATCCTATATATGCGATGTCTAGAGGAGTTAGACCGTAAACTACCTATCATCCGATGACAAGCTACTAGAACGACAATGTCTAAGTCTGAATCACTCCGAGAAGCTCCGAAACCAAATCAAAATCAAACTCGGGCTTGAATAACTTGACATAGATAATCGATTTTCTTTCAAAGATGACACATCATATCCAATAATTTTCCCACAAATATTTCTTTAATTGTAAGCGTAAGTATATATAGATAATAGGTAGTACTAATCCTAAAATAACATTGAGAGAATTGGCAGAAGCATATATAGAGATAATATATAAAGAAGGGATTAATGTTGGTCAACATTACTAAATATAATATATATATATATATATATACTACATGGGTTCTTGATAATGTGCTAAGTGGCAGCACTATATGCTTAACTTTACTTGTTGTCCACTCCCTCTACTTTCACGTGGAAGTAGAGGGGACACACCAACACATGTTTAATCCCATTATGTATATATTCGGGTATTGCATAGGTTCATGATAAAATAAATATAACTTTTGAATATATCATTATTAATAGAGAATCACTTCAAATAAAACCTACTATATTATAATAATAATGTTCAAGATAACCAAGTTTACTATTTTTGTTAAAATATTAATAATTTATAAATCTCTTATAAAACAAATACATACTCAAATATATCATAACAAATGTTGTTTTTTTCATAAATATTTAAAATATTTTTAGAAAAATAAAACCTTTTACCAAATTCAACTTTCAAATCAAATATTTCCACATACGCACGATGTTAATAAAATTCTCAAATTTAGGCTCACAAGCCTTGGATACGGGACGAAGGTTAAGATCATACAATACCTCAAATTAGGATTGATCTGCCCACAAGTTCAGTTGAGGTCATATGATCGCAAATCACCATCACATGATTTTGATAACTCAACTCTTAAGACTCAACTCTAAAACATGGAAACGACCATAAAGACCAAATGAACGGCCAGGGCACCGAACTACCGGTCCCAACAAGCCATAAATGACTTGGGGAATCTACAGACAAACTCTAACAGTACAAGAAAGGCAAAAATGCATAAATGACCGGAAGGGTCATTACAACTGCGATCACAGTTGGTTACGGATTCATCATATCACATCATCATGCATATTTCACTCAGATTCCACCCTTGTTTACTGTGTGTTCAGTGTAAGCTCAGGTTGTATGGGTGGCCGGAGGGTTTGTTTTCACTTGATTGCATTTCTCGGTTGTATGGGCAGCCTTGGGACTGTAAGTAGATTATATTACTCCTGTCGTTTCATAGAGCTAGTTATGGTCCTTGGTTCTAGTGAATTGGTAAGTTTTAGCCTGTTGAGGCCCCAAGTTTTGGGCTTGAGTATTGAGGGTCTAGTGAGTCCTATATCTTTGAGGATCCTTCATGTGTCCTCTTGAACGATTGTGATTTATCGGGTGTTGTTCCTTATCTTGATTCTAAGTAGAACTCTTGGTCCTTGTGGTTTAGTTACTCCATTCTAGGTTGTGAATTGTGAGAATTATCTCGGTTTATGCTTATCTTGAGAGTTTGTGGTTTTAAGTATGTTTTCATTATTTTATGGCTTCTAGTTGATTATGTTGGATTTATTTATTTCTTTCCCTTTTTACTTAAGGTTACCGGTATACTGCCATGTTCCTAACTCTCTCTCCTTTTATGTATACTCTTGTTACAAGGATTCCAGGTGCGTTCTTCTTCCTTACACATGTGTTTCTGTGTTATGTATATCTTTTATGCTAGCATTGTATGCTTATAACTCTTGGTTGTCTATTCTTTGTGCTAGTTCCTTGTGCTTTCTCTATTGCTTCGGTGACTGCTTTTTTGCTATTTGTTATTTACTATTTTTATATCCTATATGCGCTCAGTCGGCCGATGATGCCTACTGGCTACTCATTTCTTAGCAATTGGTGCTCATATTACACTTCTGCATCTTTCTAGTGCAAAAATTAGTTGAGCTTTCGCCATTGATCGCGTTGGAGACTCGTGCAACTTTTGGATCTTCGAGACTAGGGTGAGCGCCTAGCGATCGGGGCTTGACCACATCTCATCTTCTATACTGTTACTTTTTGTATATTCGAAGATAGTCGTACTTATCATTTTGTTACTTCTAGCACTTGTATTCTATTAGAAGCTTTTGTACTGTCGATACCAAGTCTTGGGGTTAGTGTAGTTTCATTATGTATATATTCAGGTTATTGCTTTTGCTTTATCTTATCTTATATTATGCTTCCACTTATTCCTGCTTATTATGCGTATTGGTTAGGTAGTAGCCTATTACTAATCATTCTGAGCTACTGGAATTGGTTCACCTACTAGAGGGTTGTAGGTTCCATCATGACTTGAAAAATCGGGTTGTGAAAGCTTGGTATCAGAGCTCTAGGTTCACCAGTGTGTGGTACAGAAGCAAGTGTCTATGTCGAGTCTCGTGGATCAGTACGATGACATTCGTATCTTATCTGTGGGAGGCTACAGGGCATTGTTAGGAAAAGTTTGTCTTCTTGGCTTCTTAACGTGCGTTCCTGGCTCTATTAATTTCTAAACTTCAGTTGTTTTGTTCCTTCTCAGATGCCTAAAGCGGGTTCATAGTGGTTGGTGTCAAGGCTTTTGTGCCTGTTGCTTCAGTGCTTCTGTCACCGCCAGGACTTCAGAGTGAGAATTTACCGCATTAGATAGGGGTGTGAGGCCAGCCGAGCCTCTGGTAAGGTTTCATGCTACCCTAGTTCTTCAGGACACCGTGGCTAGGACTCTGAGTCCTCTGGTGGATGTTTCAGTACTTGATTATATGAGTGGTGCTTCAATTAGGGTTGAGCTTCTAGTTCTTCAGCAGAGCAGTATGTTGGTATTGGAGTATGAGGCAAGATTTCAAGAGATAGTTAGGCGTACAACTAGGACTATGCCTTCAGAGTTAAATAGGGTTCAGAGCTTTGTCGGTGGTTTGATTTCATTACTCCATTTGGCAACTGAGCATTTGGTTATAGTTGGGACTACCTTCCTTCAAGTAGTGGATCATGCTTGGGCTATCGAGGGTTTATGCTGTGAGGCTTATGGAGGTGGTGCTAAGAAACATCATTGTCGGGACATTTTTCGAGGTTCTCAGACTCGAGGTAGGGGGCTCTTCACCATAGATAGGTTCCATTGCTTCTTATCTACCCGGCCAGTTTCGGTTGCTCCATAGGTTCTAGAGGGTGGTGGTATAGGACATGTTGAGCTTAGTGGACATGGTACGGGTCAGATTATCTGAGATTCGCTTTCAAGTTGTGTAGGTCGTGGTGTCCGGTCAGGTTTAATGAAATTTCCTAACCCGCATGTATTTAGTGGAATTTGATTTCAGTGCAGTGGGCGTAGGCATTTTTTTGGGGATTGTCCCACGATCCCACCTTCCAGTTAGCAGGGTCAGCAAAAGTTATCTCCCAGAGCTTCAGTGCCATCGGCTAGAGGTGGAGTGCAGGGTACTAGGGGTGGTCCCTAGATTGTTAGAGGTGGTTTTCATTCCAGTGGTTCAGGTAAAGGTTGTTTTCAGTGTGGTGAGCATGGGCACCATGCTAGAAATTGCCCCACGATTGCATATCCCGATCAGCCTGGTTGTTATAATTATGGAGTGCTTGGCCACTTTTCTAGAGATTGTCCCCGATGAGGGATGGTTGAGCCTTCAACTTTGACTAATCAGTCTAGAGTTAGACCCCATCAGTATGATGCCCCTCTTGGTGGGCCTGAGGTAGAAGTTTTTGAGTTTGTTGCTCCAGGTTAGGCTTTTGTTACCTTCGGCTTGTGATAGTCCTGCTCGCGTTGAGATTCTATCCCATCTGTCATTTATTTGCTTATATGCTTACCTGCTACTTTTTTAGTTGATTGGATACTTGAATTGTAGTATCTACGCGTTGTTTTCTTGGTAGATTATTCCTTTGTAGTGGATGGGGTGAGTTATCCTTGTGCGGTGTTTTACCCGGAGTTGTAGTTCGTGGGTAGTTCTTGTTAGTCTATTTATGGTTGGGTTTGTTTCCTATTTTGCTGTGGCTCTAGACTTGTGTTGAGTCTTTCCTTTTTGAGTGATCCTAGATGGTAGTTTACTAGGCTGTTATCTAGCATTGCTACATGATTTTGTGTTGGTTTGGTGTTATCAGTGGTTGTGCCGGAGTTTGAGATTTTGTCTTAAGTTGGGAGGTATCACCTATGCTAGCGTGCTTTGATTAGTTTGGTTTTATCAAGTGTTTAGAGTCGACCCCTCTTTGTTTGGTTGGCTTAGGAGGTTGGCAGGTATGTGGGTTATTCCCATAGCCTCATTCAGTTTCTTGCCCGGTTGGGTTGGGTTATTTTCCCTAGTTCTAGTCAGAATGAATTTTGATCGTGGTTCTCTGGATGAGCTTTTGATTTTTACATTGTAATTGGGTTTTGGCTTTTGCATTTCCAACTATGTGTTTGGAGGTCCTTTGGAGGTGCTAATGGGGTTGCACCAGGGATCGACCCTTAGCCCGTTTTTATTTGCCTTGGTAATGGATGTATTGACGCGGCAAATACAAGGTGAGGTGCCATGGTGCATGTTATTTGCGGATGATGTAGTTTTGGTGGACGAGACTCGCGGAGGAGTTAATGCTAAGTTGGAGGTTTGGAGACAGACCCTCGAGTCGAAGGGGTTTAGGTTGAGCAGGACCAAGACTGAATATATGGAGTGCAAGTTCAGTGAGGCGACTCAGGATGATGACGTAGAAGTGAAGCTGGATACACAGGTCATCCAAAAGAAAGGGAGTTTCAAGTATCTTGGGTCTATTATCCAAGGAAATGGAGAGATTGATGAGGATGTCACCCATCGTATTGGTGTTGGGTGGATGAAATGGAGGCTCGCATCTGGAGTCTTGTGCGATAAGAAGGTGCCTACTAAACTTAAAGGCAAATTCTACAGAGTGGTGGTCCGACCAGCTTTGTTGTATGGAGTTGAGTGTTGGCCAGTAAAGAACTCCCATATTCAAAAGATGAAGGTGGCGAAGATGAGGATGTTGCGATGGATGTGCGGGTTTACTAGGAGAGATAGGATTAGGAATGATGATATCCGAGATAAGGTGGGTGTGGCGTTGGTGGAAGATAAGATGCGGGAAGCGAGGTTGAGATGGTTCGGACATGTGAGGAGGAGAGGCACGGATGCTCCAGTGCGGAGGTGTGAGAGGTTGGCTATGGATGGTTACAGGAGAGGACGAGGTAGACCAAAAAAGTATTGGGGAGAGGTGATTCGACAGGACATGGCGCAGTTGCAGCTTACCGAGGACATGACCCTAGATAGGAAGGTGTGGAGGACGCGGATTAGGGTAGAAGAGTAGTAGGTAGAAGTGTGTGTAGGCTAGTAGGTAGACTAGCCTACCTACCTAGGCTAGTAATCGTAGGGTTACGCTTACAGTTTCTTGTTCTTGGATTCCTCGTGGTAGTATTTTGTCGCAGTGCTCTGTTTCTGTCTGTTGTTTGTTACTACATATTACTCCTTATCGTCTCTTGTAGTTTTATCTTGTATTTTTATCCTGTATCATTGTTACGTCCTTTTTAGCCTATTTTTAGACTGTTTTGTCTTGAGCCGGGGGTCTATCGGAAACAGCCTCTCTACCTCACCCCTGAGGTAGTGGTATGGACTGCGTACACTCTACCCTCCCCAGACCCCACGTTGTGGGAATACACTGGGTATGTTGTTGTTGCTGTTGTTGTTTGTGTTTACAGTAGCCTCGTGGCTGAGTTGTATTCATAGCACATTGGGTGAGTCGAGCATCCGACCTATTTTCTCCTGCCTTGTTGAGTTTTGACAATGTAAGTATAAGAGCTAGGGAAATGGCTCTAGATTCTTATTTGAGAAGGGATTTGTAAGGTTCAGTATACGCTAAGGAAGGGTTTGGTTTAGCTAAAAAAGGAGGGAGATAACACTTTGTTTCTTCTGGTGTGTTTTAGTAGTTGACTGAGTTGACGACTGAGAGATTGCTTTGGGTTATGGGTTGGTGACTTGGTTCGACCGACTACAAATTGCAGTTGTTTTTCCTTCGAGCGGTTTGGGATTTAGTAGCATCTACGAATTGGATGACTTGTTATTCAAAGCCTGATTGGATTCAGTTCCTAAGGGTTGATTGGCAGCATACAGGTTTGAAAAAGGCTCTGGTTGGCAATTTTAAAGTTGGGTTTCAGAATTGTGGGCTAGCAAACTACTCCGGATGGTTTGTGATTGGTTTGTTTGGTTGAAGCTTCTTGGGTTGGAAGGCATTGAGTTCGGATAACTTAGCTTACCCATTTTCCGTTATAGGGTGACAGTTGGCCTTGGACACCTAGTCCTTGGCTAACCATTGAGTTAGGCTGGACATTCCAGATATTAGTGGTGTCCTAGATAGTATGAGGTTCCTTCTATCATGGTTGGATAGACTTAGCGGTGTAAGTTTGAGATTCATCAGTGGTGTATGCTATATGTGATCAGGTTGTGCGGGTTGAGGCTAGCGAGGCTATTTTAAGTTCTAATGGTACTTTGAGATTTATCGTCATCTTCGTTACCGAGAGTTTGAAATGCTTATTTAGTTGGGTCTTCAGGGGTTATCTTTTATATGAGGTTCTAGCATTGGTTAGACTCGGCTAGCATGGACTAGAAGTTCGATATGCAATGTGCTTTGAGATGGTTGGTTCATGTGATTATACGATACAGAGGTTGATTTGAGCCAAAGGGATAAGTTGAAGGTCTATGCAGAAATTCTATATTTAGATGGCAACTTTGAACCCCAAGCACCTTTTCCTTTGTCTTCGGGGTGCTTTGACTTGATAATTTTAGCATGGTGGACTTCTTCCTGAGGTGACAGTTGTTAGGCGAATTCAATTCTGAGTGGTGTTTGAGTATTCTTAGAGTTTGGAGCTTAGCTGGTGATTTTGGACTTCGTGGTAGGCTTACCATACTTCTTGCAAGATCTTGGTTCTAGTTTGGGTATGTTGGGCATATTTGCCTAGTGCCTTTGTAGTCAGTTGATTTAGATTGGGTCCGGTTCAATGAGGTTGGTTTCGTTCTACAGTTTTGAAGTTTCTCTGTCAACACAGGGTATTCATACATGCCTTTCCTAACTTAGATGTGCGAGCTTCAGCCGGGTTCAGATGGGTTGTTCAGTAGGGTTCATTTATTAGGTTTGATGTTAGCAGAGGTATTCATCTCTTGGTCAGTGGTCAGTTGGGGTAAAACTACTACAGTTTTTGAGTATGTACTTTGGTTTAGTGTTTTGGATGTCAAAGGTTAGTATGTTATAGATTGGCTTGGAAGGAGTTTGAGTGAAAAGGATGGCTTCATTCATAGTGAAGTATAAGTGGGGACTATGGATCTCTGGTATGTCAGTTGATGCTTCGAGGGTGGTTTGAGTGTCCGATTTACATGAAGCTTCCTGTTCGTGGTGCAAAAGGATTCAGTTCAGAATAAAAAGGTCTTGCAGATCAGCGGGTTCATGAGTTAGAATTTTGGGTGATGGTCTTTTCTGGTAAACTTGGTCGTGGTTTTGAAGAATTCGAGTTATGTGTGTTGGTCGCCTTGCTTCTCTAGTTTTAGTGTTGTGTCGGTGTTTTCTGGTTGAGATTCCCAAGGTTTAGTTTGGGTTGGCAGACCCTTGGTGTTTTGAAGTTTGAATTGGATTCTAGCTTGGCTAGTAAGGAGTTGGGCTTGGTTGCCTTCCTTTGTTATGTTTTTTTGGGTGCCGATTGGTCGAGAAGGCTACCCAGTTTGTTCGAGAGAGTAATGCGGGCTTTGTATCCATTGTTCTTATAATCTCTAGTCTTTCCTTCTTTCCTGACTTTTGGGGATGAAAGTCTTTTTAGTAGTGGATGATGTAATGACCCTTCCGGTCATTTATGCATTTTTGCCTTTCTTATACCTTTAGAGCTTGCCTATAGCGGTCCCAAGTCATTTATGGCTTGCTGGGACTGGTAGTTTGGTTCCCGGGCCGTTTGCCTGGTCTTTTTTGACGTTCCTTATTGTAGAGCTTTAGGCTTCTGAAATCTTTGACTTGAGTCAACATTCTGGGTGAACATGCTCAAAATTGAATTTTGACAGCTCCGTTAGCTTTGGAGCGTGGACTTTGGTCTAGCGGGACCTTTGGTTGGGATCCGAGAGCTTCAACTTGGAATTCTCTCTCATCAATGTTTTCAGGCCAGTTGGGTTTGCTTGGTTGTCTTTGGTCAACATTTGGATAAGACGGCCTCGGATGAAAATTCTGTCAGTGCTGTTAGCTCTGGAATGCCTAGTTTGTGTTAGTTGGTTGGTTGGTTCGGGTCCCGGGTGAGCCGGGCTCATTTCAGATGTTTGGTTGACATTAGCTAGTGTTGACTTGGGTCAACATTCCTCTGAGACGACATCGTATGGAAGTTTCATCGATTCCATTGAGTTCGGAACATCGTTTCAATTCTAACAGCACTATTGGTTTTTGAGTATCGGGTTCCGATTGTACCCGGGATGCCTCGTAGAAGTTTTTGGCTGTTGCTGGTTATTTTGCTTCTGGTGGCCTTCAGCATGATCGCGCTCCTGTAGCGCAATAGTGCTAGCCTGTGTTTTTCCCTTCAGTGCGATTGCGCTCTGGTAGCACGATAGCGCAGGTCTGGGATCCTTCCTTCAGCGCGATAGCGCTCCTTTAGCGTGATAGCGTTGACCAGCGACCAATAGCTATATAATTCTTTGGCCTTCGATTTTCCAGCATTGTTTTCCCCATTTTCCCAACTCTAAATTGTAAATCATCTCTACCAAAGTGTTCTATTTTGTCCTAAGCTTGGGGAATTCATAGTATTGTGGGAAAAATCTTGCTCCCTTGATTATTTGGTAAGTCCTTTCTTCCCCAAGTTGCTTACTCCATTGTTGAAGGACCACCATTGTAGGAAAATTCTCAAGCTTGGAAATTTCTTGTAGATTATGCCCTCTTGAGCGTTGCATGATCGTAGGTTCGGAGTTTTTCACCTCCTCAGCTTGTCTTCTCATTGTGGTAAGTATCTTCTGATTGATTTCCGGATTTATTCCTTGAAATTTCACCTTTAATTCTTGACTTGAGCGGGCTGTTTTGAGCCCCAATTGGTGTCCGTTTCTGCTCAAATTTTAAGCATGTGCTCCCGATATGGTAAGGAACACTTTAGTATTTTTCGTTTTTAGTTTCAGGTTACAGGGCCCACAGTCCATTTGTGACCCAGATTTTGACTCGGCTATATTATTAGCAATATGGGTACCGTTAGATTCATATTGACGCGTAGAATATTGTGTTGATAGTGTTTTTGCAATTGAAGCTTCCCGGAGCAGTTCGAGCCTAGACGATTCCGTCCCCACAGCTATTCATCAGACGACAAGTAGGTTATGGCTTTCCCTACCTAGACTTTGCGTATATAGGCTATAACTGCATTAATTAGCATCCTTGTGTGTGTTGTTATAGGTTGGTACCCCAGACCTTGCCCATCTTTTCTGCCCGTTTATTTCATACATTGATTTTAGTATTCTTATCAATATTGTATATTACCTTTGTGGTCCTGTGTGGCCATGTATTGACTCTGGAACATAGATAGTGGGTTATTTGGGAATGTCCGTGAGTCCCGGACATAGAGATATCCTTCTAGGCTGGTTATGACTGTTGTAGAGTTGTTGAGCCTGTGCAGGGCCGGTAGGAAATGTTTGTGAGCCATTTTTGGCTACTCTATTGTTTGCGAGAATATCATACATAAAAAGGTTTTCCCTGCATATTTTACTACTAATTTGGCTTCGGGCCTACTATAATTGATTTTCTAAACTTTGCATGGCCCCGAGGGCCCATTTTTGGTACATGACTGGGAAAGGACTTTTAACTTGACTTTTACGAAACCTCTCGGAGTAGAGGGGATAATGCGATGATTTGATTACTGATATGTATTCTGATACTAGGCTCGGCTGGACCGTAGCACTAGACATTGTTTCCTATGGATTTAGACCCGGATACGAGCCAGGCACCCTATTTAGGAATTTTGATATTTGATTTCTGATTTAGACCCGGATACACTCCGGACACCCTTTTATAAGTGTTATTGAGTCTTGACTACTTTTTTAGACTCGGATACGCTCTGGGCACCCTTGATGAGGGATACTGATACATGACTACTGATTTAGACTCTGATTGAATCCGGGCATATACTATGGGATCCCGATTGTTGAGATATTTGAGTTTCGTGTTTGTATGTGGTATACGAGACCTCTATGGACCCTACTATTCCGGACCAAGTGCTATAGGTTGACGGTGACTGGAGGGAGGGGTGTATGATGGAGTAGAGGTACTCGGGAGAATTATTTCCATGGATCCCACCTTTATTGGACCTTTGGGGCACCGGAGGGGGTAACATACGACATTAGAATCACACTTGGTTACAGATTCATCATATCACATCATCATGCATATTTCACTCGGATTCCACCCTTGTTTATTTATTGTATGTTCAGTGTACGCTCTGGTTATATGGGAGGCCGGAGGGTTTATTTTCACTTGATTGCGTTCCTCGATTGTATGGGCGGCCGTTGGGACTATAGGTAGATTATATTACTCCTGTCGTTTCATAGAGCTAGTTATGGTGCTTGGTTCTTGTGAATTGGTAAGTTTTAGCCTGTTGAGGCTCTGGGTTTTGGGCTTGTGTATTGAGGGGCTAGTGAGTCCTATATCTTTGAGGCTCCGTCGTGTGTCCTCCTGAGCAGTTGTGATTTATCAGGTGTTGTTCATTATCTTGGTTCTGAGTAGAACTCTTGGTCCTTGTGGTTTAGTTACTCCATTCTAGGTTGTAAATTGTGAGAATGATCCCGGTTTATGCTTATCTTGAGAGTTTGTGGTTTTAAGTATGTTTTCGTTATTTTATGGCTTCTAGTTGATTATGTTGGATTTATTTATTTCTTTTCATTTTTACTTGAGGTTACCGGTATACTGCCATGTTCCTAACTCTCTCTCTCTCTCTCTCTCTTTATTTATACTCTTGTTGCAAGGATTCCAGGTGTGTTCTTCTTCCTTACACATGTGTTTCTGTGTTATGTATATCTTTTATGCAAGCATTGTATGCTAATAACTCTTAGTTGTCTATTCTGCGTGCTAGTTCCTTGTGCTTTCTCTATTACTTTTATGATTGCTTTCTTTCTATCTGCTATTTACTGTTTTTACATCTTATATGCGCTCAGTCGACCGATGATATCTACTGGGTACCCGTTGCTTAGCAATTGGTGCTTATACTACACTTATGCATCTTTCTGGTGCAGATATTAGTTGAGCTTTCGCCATTGATCGCGTTGGAGACTCGTGCAACTTTTGGATCTTCGAGACTAGGGTGAGCGTCTGGCGGTCGGGGCTTGACCACATCTCATCTTCTATACTGTTACTCTTTGTATATTCGGAGACAGTCGTACTTATCATTTTGTTACTTCTAGCACTTGTATTCTATTAGAAGCTTATGTACTGTCGATACCAAGTCTTAGGGTTGGTGTAGTTTCATTATGTATATATTCAGTTTATTGCTTCTGCTTTGTCTTATCTTATATTCTGCTTTCGCTTATTCCTGCTTATTATGCGTATTGGTTAGGTAGTAGCCCATTACTAACTGTTACGGGCTATGGGAATTGGTTCGCCTACTTGAGGGTTGTAGGTGCCATCATGACCTGAGAAATCAAGCCGTGAAAGTGTGTGTATATATATATATATATATATATATATATATATATATATATATATATATATTATTATTATTATTATTATTAAAAATGTGAAGGACCTTATAATATGATTTAAACTTTTTGCCCTTCATTAAAAGACTTCACAATAGACAAAATCATCTTTTCACTATTTTCTTCATAATTATACATAAGCACTAATATATACTTTTAAGACAAAAAATTGTTTTTTACAAAATAAAATACTTGTCAGTCATATTTTTGGCAAAAGAAAAAACTACTGCAATGAACATTGTAGAAAATAAAAAAAATACCGTGATTTTTGGAGTCATATTTTTGCCAAATTAAAAAGGGCTTTATATTTGCAAAATAATTGTCGTAGGAGTCCCAAAAAAAGGTCAAAAACTGCCTTTACTTTTTGGCAAAACAAAAACTACCGTAAATAAAAAAATTGAGTAATTATTATTATTACTATTTTCTTTATTTAGGTTTAGCTTATAAATGTTGATTGAACTTTTTACTTTTCATTAAAATATTTTATTTTATTATATTTTTTGGAAAAAGTCTATACGATTAAAAGGTTTATGATTCTTTGGGTTTTTCTTCTTTGTTTAAGGGTTTTACTATCGTCTTTCTTTCCTTCTTTGTTTAGGTGCTGGTAGCTTATAAAATTTAAGATTCTTTTATCAATTATTAGTACTTACGTTGACTTTTCTCTTTGTTTTTGATTAGAATTAACTTTAGATGTTTAGAATTTAAAACCAAGAATCTATTGGTTTTGATACTTGTTTTGATATCTCGATTATCGTATTATTTTATTGTACTTTATGTTTTATTGTAGATGAATGTTCGGTCGGGCTTATTTTTGTGTAAATGTTAGATTTAATCGTATTGTTCTGATATCTCGATAATCATATTATTTTGTTATAGTTTCTGTTCTGTTTTTATATGTTTTTTACTAATCAATATAGGTATGAATTTTTTGTATAATTAATTTTTAGCTAGGTTTAATTTTATTATTTTGATATCTCGGTTATCGTATTATTTTATTGTAGTTTCTTTTTTATTGCTATCTGCTATTTTTTCTGCTTAATACAGGTGGTAGTTAAATGTACGATCGGACTTTGAGAAATTTTTGTGTAAAGGTTAGAGTTCAAAAAGATGCAAAAATATTAATCAAAATGCTCAGCCGAAGAGGAATTTGGTAGGAAAAAGACTTTCAAGGATTTCATAATGAGGGATGATGATGATTTGAGAATTTAATGCATAGGAGAGTGCACAAATGAATAAGTTGCTCATTCTTATCATCAACGAGATTTATGTTAATGTTAGAGGTAATTACTCTTTTTATGTCATAATTTTATTAGATTTGTATATTTTGGTGCTCGAAAATATGTTCTATCATGTTCAACTATGAAAAGCCTTCTTAATATAGGTGTATTATATGTGGTAATCTTCTATTATAAACTTAAATTAATATCGACTAACTTTTTACGTTATTTTAACTGTAAAACATTTCTCTAAAGATATTATGAATTTAACCAAGATCTGAGACTTTGAATTCAATAAAAATTAATTGATTTTTA
The DNA here is from genome assembly GCA_003996215.1 of Jaltomata sinuosa. Classification (NCBI taxonomy): domain Eukaryota; kingdom Viridiplantae; phylum Streptophyta; class Magnoliopsida; order Solanales; family Solanaceae; genus Jaltomata; species Jaltomata sinuosa. Next base: position 588,249 of record QJPP01000200.1, read on the forward strand.
TGCTTCAAAAACAAAGTTAGCTCATCAAAAAGATAACTTATATTAGGTAATATTGTCATATATTTTGCTTTCAATTTATATGTTTCCTTTTGTTCTCTATATCAGGCATTAATGTTGTGGAAGTTATTTTTACTTATGAAATTTCACACGCCAGTAATGTCTCTATCCCACATTACGTGTCCAAAGTGAAAAGAAAAGTTAATTTTTTCAAGATATATATATATATATATATATATATATATATATATATATATATATATATATATATATATATTTATGTTCCTTGAATTGTATTGTTCTTTCTTTACTTTTCTCTAATCAATATGCATGTTTGTTGTCTTTGTAAAGTTATTAGATCTTCTTACCTTCTTCAAGCAATGTATGAATAAATCTATATAATTATTATTAATTGATTCTTCAATTTTTTTGTGCAGGTGAAGGAAGATCCATATGAAACGTGTTATTAAAAAACCGTGCCGATTAAGAGCTCATTTAAAGGCATATTTTTCTAAATTTTATTTCTCATTCATATTGGTCCTATTTATCTTGTTAAGTTTTTATTACATATTTGTATATATAATATGTTCAAGTTAATACTTTTTTTTGCTGAAATTATACGTATATAAAATAAAATAACATTGTTGTACAAGTCAATAGTTTATTTTTCCTCAACGTTTGTAAAAATAAGTTATTATTTTAAATTATTTCAAATATTTAAATTTAACAAATAACTAATTAATTTTTCCAATATACACCTCTGCTATGGCCAAGTTAGAAAAAAAATTATGGTAAAACTTTCAACTTAATTCAAATAAGGAAATATCTAATAAACAAAATTTTAGTTAATTCAAAGTTCTAAATATTAGAATTTTTTTACATATTTTGAATAAGAAAATTTTTAATAGCTTTTACTTTAATTTAGTTAATTTTAAAGTCCTAAATATTAAGATAATAATTAATGACAATTTTGTTCAATCTAAAATTTATTTTTAAAGGGTAAAAAAGGCAAACGCCATTAGGAGCTACAAGCATAAATCGATTTAATAAATTAGGTATAGATTGATTGCATAAACTATTTAAAAAGACATTACTTTTTTAGAAAATCCGTATATAATATTTTTGTCTCTATTTAAATTCGAATAGAAGAGACCTCATGAAAAAATTTCAACTTTGTTTCATAAAATTTTTGAGTAAATTCAAATTAAATAATGTAAAAATTACTATCTCCACAATGAATGAAATTATAAAAAAATTATGTATTTTTATTAATTTAATAAGCAAATAAATTGAAAGCGTATAATAACTGTAATGACCCTTTCGGTCATTTACGGGTTTTTGCCTTTCTTGTACTGTTAGAGCTTGCCTGTAGCGGCCCCAAGTCATTTATGGCTTGCTGGAACCGGTAGTTCGGTGCACGGGCCGTTTGTTTGGTCTTTTTGACCGTTCCTTGTTTTCGAGCTTTAAGCTTTTGAAATCGTTGACTTCGGTCAACATTCTTGGTGAACGTGCTTAAAATCAAATTTTGACAGTTTCGTTAGCTCCGGAGTGTGGACTCTGGTCTAGTGGGACCTTTGGTCAGGATCCGAGAGATTTTCAGGTTGGAATTCTCTCTCAGTCTGTGTTTTCAAGCTAGTTGGACTTGTTTGGTTGACTTTGGTCAACATTCAAAAAAGATGGCCTCGGATGGAAATTCTGTCTGTGTCGTTAGCTCTGGAATGCCGAGTTTGTGCTAGGTAGTTGCTTGGTTTGGGTCCCAGGTGATCCGGGCTTATTTCGGATGTTTGGTTGGCGTTAGCTAGTGTTGACTTGGTTCAACATTCTTTCGAAATGACCTTGTATGGAAGTTTCATCGATTCCGTTAAGTCCGGAATATTGTTTCCACTCTATTAGCATGAGTTTTGAATATCAGTTTCCGATTGTACCCAAAATGCCCCATGAAGTTTCAAAAAGTTGTAGAAAAATATTGCAGACCAGGCCTTCACGGCGATCGCGCTCATGCGCGTTTCGGCTGGCCAGCGCGATAGCGCTGTAATGGCGTCGTTGTCGCTGGTCATTTTCCCTGCACTATTAATTTCAAGATTTTCGTATTTCCAACCTTTTCTCTCAAACTTTTCCAACTCTAAACAAAAATTCCTCTTTACCAAATTGCTCCATATCAGTTCCTAGCCTTGGGGAATTAATTGTTCATTGATAATCCTTGCTTTTTCGATTCTTGGTAAGTCTTCTTCCCCACCTAGCTTTTCTTTTGTTGTTCTAGAAATCACCATTGTTGGTAAGCTTCCTAAGCCTTGAGAATCCTTGTAGATTCTGCCCTCCTTGCTCTTGCATGTTCGTGGGTTCGAGGAATTCACCGTCTTGGCTTAAAATTCTCTCTTTGTGGTAAGTAATCCTTGCCTAATTTCCGATTTTTGTTCTTAAAATTTCAACTTTAAGCCTTCTCTTGAGAGGGTTGTTTTGGCGCCCTCCTTTTGGCCAATTGTGCTCAATTTTGGAGCATGTCTTCTTGGCATCATTTTGGTCATCGTGCCTCTTTTCATTTTTAGTTTTGGATTTTGGGCTCTCGATTTTGATCCGGTTATTATTATAGCAATATGGGTATCGTTAGTTTCATTTTAACGTATAGATTATTGTGTTGATAGTAGTTTCGCGATTTGGAGCTTCTCGGAGAAGTTCGAGCCTGGACGACGCCGTCCCCGCAGCTATTCATGAGACGACAGGTAGATTATGGCTTTCCCTACCTAGACTCTGCGTATATAGGCTATAACTACATTAATTAGCATCCTTGGATTGGATGGGTTGTTAAAGGTTGGTACCCCAGACCTTGCCCATCTTTTCTGTCCGTTTATTTCATACGTTGGTTATATTATTCGTGTAGTATTGTATATATTACCCTTGTGGTCCTGTGTGTCCTTGTATTTACTCTGGAACATAGATGGTGGTATATTTGGGAATGTCCATGAGTCCCGAACATAGAGATATCCTTTTAGGCTGGTTATGACAGTTGTAGAGCTATTGAGCCTGTGCAGGGCCGATAGGAAATGTTTGTGAGCCATTTTGGGATACTCTATTGTTTCCAAGCATATCATACATGAAAAGGTTTTTCCTGCATGTTTTACTACAAATTTGGCTTCGGGCCTACTATAATTGATTTTCTAAACTTTGCATGGCCCCGAGGGCCCATTTTTGGTACATGACTTTGAAAGGGCTTTTAAACTGTCTTTTACGAAACCTCTCGGAGTAGAGGGGAGATTAAAATGATTTGATTACTGATCTTCATTCTAATACTAGGCTCGGCTAGACCGTAGCTCTAGACGTTATTTTCTTCGGATATAGACCCGGATACGAGTTGGGCACCCTGTTTAGGGACTTTGATACTTGATTTCTATTTTAGACCCGGATATGCTCCAGCCACCCTCAATGAGGGTTATTGAGACATGACTACTTCTTTAGACCCAGATACGCTCCGGGCACCCTTGATGGGGGTTATTGAGATTACTACTATTGATTTACTCAGATCAAATCCAAGCACGTACTATGAGATCCCAATTATTGAGATATTTGAGTTTCGTGTTTGTATATGGTCTACGAGTAGATCTCCATGGACCCTACCATTTTGGATCAAGTGCTACGGGCCAACGGTGACCGAAAGAAGGGGATGTATGGCGTAGGAGAGGTACTTGGGAAATGTACTTCCATGTATCCCGCCTTTATTGGACCTTTGGGGCATCATAAGGGGTAACATACTGCACTGCAGTCACACTTGGTTACAGATTCATCATATCACATCATTATGCATATTTCACTCAGATTCCATCCTTGTTTGCTGTGTATTCAGTGTACACTCCAGTTGTATGGGCGATCGGAGGGTTTATTTTCACTTGATTGCATTCCTCGATTGTATGGGCGGCCGTTGGGACTGTAGGTAAATTCTATTACTCCTGTCATTTTATAGAGATTGTTATAGTCCTTGGATCTTGGTGGATTGGTAAGTTTTAGCCTTTTGAGGCTCTGAGTTTGGGCTTGAGTATTGAGGGGCTAGTGAGTACTATATCTTTGAGGCTCCATCGTGTGTCCTCCTGAGTCGTTGTGATTTATCGGACGTTGTCCCTTATCTTGATTCTGAGTAGAACTCTTGGTTCTGGTTGCTTAGATATTCCATTTTAGGTTGTAAATTATGAGATGGATGCTGGTTCATGTTTATCTTGAGAGTTGGTGTTTTTAGTATGCTTTGGTTACTTTTATGGCTTCTAATTGATTACGTTGGGTTGCTTTCCTTCTTTTCCTTCTTACTTGAGGTTACCGGTATACCGCTATGTTCCTGATTCTCTCTCTCTCTTTATTTATACTATTATTTCTAGGATCCCAGGTGCGTCCCTCTTTCTTACACCTGTGTTTCTGTGTTATGTATATCGTCTATGCTAGCATTGTATGCTTATAACTATTGGTTGTCTATTCTCTGTGATAGTTCCTTGTGCTTTCTATATTGCTTCTATGATTGCTTTCTTGTATTCTGCTTATTACTATTTTTATATCTTATATGCACTCGGTCGGTCGATGGTGCCTACTGAGTACCCATTGTCTTGGTGCTCATACTACACTTCTGCATCCTTTTGGTGCATACACTAGTGTGAGCTTTTGCCGTTGATTGCATGGAGACTCGTGTAGCTTTTGGGATATTCGAGACTAAGGTGAGCGCTCGATGTTCGGAGCTTGACCACATCTCATCTTTTGGCACTATTACTCCTTGTACTTTTGGAGACAGATTTATATTGTATTTTGTTACTTCTAGCACTTGTATTCTATTAGAAGCTTCTGTACTTTCGATACCAAGTCTTGGGGTTGGTGTAGTAACATTTGTGTATATATATTTTGCGTTGTTGCTTCCGTCTTGTATTATCTTTATATTCTTCTTCTGCTTATTTCTATTCATTGTGCGTATTTGTTAGGTAGTAGCCCATTACTAACCATTCCGGCTACGAAAATTGGTTCGCCTACTGGGGGGTAGTAGATGCCATCATGACCTGAGAAATCGGGTCGTGACAGCTTGGTATCAGAGCTCTAGGTTCACTGGTGTCGTGGTATAGAAGCAAGTGTCTAAGTAGAGTCTTGTGGATCGGTACGATGATGTCCGTATCCTATCTGCGGGAGGCTACAGGGCTCTGTTAGGAAACGTTTCATCTTTTTGGCTCCTTATCGTGCGTTCTTGGCTCAATTGACTTCTAAACTTTGGTTGTTTCATTCCTTCTCATATGCCTTAGACGCGTTAGACAGTGATTGGTGTCGAGGCTTTTGTGCCTGTTGCTTCAGTGCCTCTGTCAGCGCCAGTACTTCATAGAGAGTTTACCGCATCAGATAGGGGGTGTGGGACCAGCCCAACCTCCGATTGGATTCATAGCTACCCCAGTTCTTCAGGACACCGTGCCTAGGACTCTGAGTCCTCCGATGGGTGTTTCAGTACCCGATTGTTTGAGTGGTGCTTCAGCTAGGGTTGAGCTTCTAGTTCTTCCGCAAGGTTGTTTGTCAGTGTTGGACTACAAGGCGAGATTTCATGAGATGGTTAGGCATACTGCTAGGATTGTGCCTTCAGAGTTTAATAGAGTTCAGAGATTTATTGGGGGTTGGATTTGGTGACCGAGCAATTGGTTACAGTTGGGACTACCTTTCTTCAGGTAGTGGATCATGCTTGGGCTATTGAGGATTTATGCCGTGAGGCTAATTGAGGTAGTGCTAAGAAACATCATCGCCAGGATAGTTTCTGAGGTTCTCAGACTCAAGGTAGGGGATTCTTCACCAGAGATAGGTTCCATTGCTTCTTATCTACCAGGCCAATTTTAGTTACTCTGGAAGTTTCAGAGGGTGGTGGTACAGGACATGTTCAGCTTAGCGGACATGGTACGGGTTAGATCCCTCGAGGTTCGCTTTTAGGTTATGTAGGCCGTGGTGGCCGGTCAGGTTCTATGTGATCTCCTCGCCCATATATACCCAGTGTGATTTGCTTTCAGTGCGATGTGCGTGGGAACTTTGCTAGGGATTGTCCCATGATTCCATCTTCCATTCTACAGGGTCAGCAGGTGTTATCTCCCAGGGCTTCAGTGCCACCAGCTAGAGGTGGAGTGTAGGGTATTAAGGGTGGTTACCAGATAGTTAGAAGTGTCTTTTGTTCCATTGGTTCGGGTAAAGGTTGTTGTCGATGTGGTGAGCGTGGGCACTTTGCTAGAGATTCCACCACGATTGTGTATCTTGGTCAGCCTATTTATTATAATTATGGAGAGATTGGTCACCTTTATAGAGCTTGTCCTCGGCGAGGGACGGTTGGGCCTCCAGCTTTGAATACTCAGTTCAGAGTTAGACCCTGTCAGTCTGATGCCCCTCTTGGTGGGCCCGAGGTAGAAGTTCCTGATATCATTGCTCTAGCTTAGGCTTTTGCTACCTTCGGCTTGTGATAGTCCTGCTCGCATTGCAATTCTATCCCTTCTATTATTTATTGCTTATATGCTTACCTTCTACTTGTTTAGTTGATTGGCTACTTGAATTGTAGTATCTATGCGTATTTTCTTGGTATTTTATTCGTAAGTTGTAGATAGGGGTGAGTTATCCTTGTGAGGTGTTTTACCCGGAGTTGTAGCTCGTGGGTAGTTCTTTTTAGTCTATTTCTAATTGGGTTTGTTCCCTGTTTCGTTGTGACTCTAGGCTTGTGTTGAGTCTTTCCTCTTGAGCGGTCCTAGATGGTTGTTGCCTAGGCTGTTTCCTAGCGTTTGCTAGAAGTTCTTGTGTTGGTTTGGTATTACCGGTGGTTGTGCCAGAGTCTGAACTTCTATCTTGAGATAAGAGGTGTTGGTTATGCTAGTGAGCATGGTTTGGTTTTGTTTTCTGGGTGATTAGAGTCGACCCTCTTTGTTTGGTTGGTTTAGGATGTTGGCAGGTATGTGGGTTGTTCCCATAGTCTCCCTAAGTTTCTTGTCCGGTTGGGTTGTCTTATCATTTTCCTCGGTTCCAGTTGGAATGAATTTTGATCGTAGCCCTCTGGTTGAGATTTTATATTAGTATTGTGATTGAGTTTGGTGCACTTTTGACTAAGTGTTGACCGCAACCTCGTGGTTGAGATGTATTCGTAGCATTCTGGGTAAGTCGGGCATCCAGCCCATTTTCTCCTGCCTTGTTGAGTTTTGACAATGTAAGTTTCGGAGCTAAGGGAATGGCTCAAGTTCTTATTTTTGAAAGGATTTGTAAGGTTCGGTATATGCCAAGGAAGGGTTTTGTTTAGTTGAAAAAGGAGGGAGATGACTCCTTGTTCGTGCTTGTGTATTCTAGTAGCTGATTGAGGTGACGACCGAGAGATTACTTTGGGTTGTGGGTTGGTGACTTGGTTCGACCGAATACAGATTGCAGTGGTATTCCTTCGATTGGTTTCAGATTTCAGTAGCAACTGTGGTTTTGGCAACTTGCATATTCAAGCCTAGTTGGCTTCGGTTCCTAAGGGTTCATTGGCAGTATTGGGTTTGACAGAAACTTTGGCTGGAAATTTTAAAGTTGGGTTTCAGTATCATAGACTAGCAAACTACTCCGAATGGTTCGTGGTTGGTTCTTTTCAGTTGCAGCTTCTTGGGTTGGAAGGCATTGAGTTTGGATAACTTAGTTTCCCCATTTCATTTGAGGAGTGACAGTTGGCCTTGGACACCTAGTCCTCGGCTAACCTTTGAGTTAGGCTGGACATTCCAGATTTCGATGGTGTTCTAGATAGTACGAGGTTCTTTCTTTCATGGTTGGACAGACTTAGCGGTGTAATTTCGAGATTCAGCAGTGGTGTATGTTATATATGATCAGGTTGTGCGGGTTGAGACTAGAGAGCCTATTATGAGTTCTATTGGTACTTGAACTTGATCTCCATCTTTGTTGCTGAGAGTTTGAAATGCTTGTTTCGTTAGGTCCTCAAGGGTGGTCTTTTATAGGAGGTTCCAGTGTTGGTTTGACTCGCCCAGTATGGACTAGAAGTCTGGTATGATATATGCTTCAAAATGGTTGGTTATTGATGAACGCTCAAATCGTGCTCTCCAAAGTAGGAGGTCACGGCGATCGTGTAGCAAAACAATTTATAATCCCCTATGAGTATCGGGGTCGTACCCAAGAGACTTGATGTAACTAAATAGAGATTGTATCAAATTGAGTTCAAAGCGAGAGTAAATGCTCACAATATAAAGTAAAAGGATGGGGGAATTGGGATGTTATCACTACAATCGCAATTCAATTAAAAGGCAATAAAACTATGCGGGTGTACTAAGTTGACTAGACGACTAGGGATGCATATCCGACAGGGCTTTGGTTATGGGATAGGGTGATTATCAATTCATACCTAGTCTCACTTAATGACATGAATAGCATTGGCCATGGGTAAGACTTGCTTATCTCTCAATCAACAATCTTATATCCGATGATCTCGGTTAGAGCATCATTAGTTTGATCAATAAACAACCAATCTTGCTTGGGGAGGTCATACTATCTCTAGCTTAGACCCTTAAATGGGAGAATCCGACGATAAGAGCTATCTCTAGCCTCAAATCTGAGTGAAATCCCAAGTTCCCACTAGTAATTTCACATCCGAAACTATGAAATCCTTTCTCAAGCAATCACATAGTCAAGTAATGAAAATTAATGTTTGCAACCACCAATTTTAGGATTAAAACTTGGTGAAATTACTAGATCTATGTCGATTAAGCAATTATAAGCAAGAATAGATAACACCCACACACATTTCTTAAGCACCCAATACACCCCTAGACAAGAGAATTTAGCCACTCATAGTAAGATAAAAGGAGATACCAGCTGGGTAAGTCAAAATTCCTTCCATTAGAGCTGAATCTCAAGTTTTAGATTCAATTTGAGCACAAAAGTGTAAACCAAGAAAACTAGATTGAAACCCTCTTCTCAATGGAGGTGAAAAACTTAGTCTCCAAGATAAAAACTCTTCAAAATATTCAGAATGATAAAATTTATTTACAATTGTGCCTGAATAGGCCTTTTATAGTTTCCTAAAATGTCACTAAAAATTAGGACAAAATGCCTTTCGGGAGGTGTGCGGCGCACCGTGTGGTTCGCACGTTGTGATGTGCGCATCACACACTACCTCCGGTTGAACCAATGACTTCAGCTAGAATTGGGAGCTCCATGCGAAGGGGGTGCGGTTCGCACCTCCGGATGTGCGCGTCGCACAACGACCGCACCCCTTGACAGACTCTTCAGTGACTTTTGCATCTTGTGCAGAGGAGGTGCGGTTCGCACCTCGGCCTTTGCGTGTCGCACAACCATCGCATATCCGGTCAGAATCTTCAGCTTTTCCGAACACTTCACACTTCACTCATTTTGAGCTCTTTTTGGGTCCATTTCCTTGTTTATCATCATCTATCAAAAGTACATGCATAGACATCAATAAAGGCCATAACAACCTCTAAATCTATTCAAAATATAGAAATAATTCATGGATATAGGCTCAATAAGTTGGTAGTTTACCGACTTATCAAACCCCCAAACTTAAACTATTGCTTGTCCTCAAGCAAGATACTCACAAGGTAAGGAATGAATTTTCTTTAAGCTCAATCAAGGCACAAACGACTACTCTACACTAAAAAATTAAGAAAAGAAATAAACAAAAGACTCAAACAACCGACTCAACTACTATGCTCATATCAAATTGGACCACCACAAATTCAAGGCAATTGATCAATTCAAAACCTTTTCCAAAAGGACATCATTTCTCATTCAAAATCAAGGTAATTTTGTCATTTAAAACAAAACACTTAAGCTTCTCAAGTCATTGGCATGGACCGTCAAGGTTTTACTCGAGATTCGCCATACAACTTGTCTCATTCATTCCCCTCAATTGAAATAGAGACTCTATGTTTCAATTCGAGTGCATGATGCCACTCACCACAAGAGAGAATCTTACTCACAATCATTCAATTCACAAAATACGGGATTATGGGAGAACCAATAAGACTCTCACTTTCTCAAGGAAGTTCAAGTGCATACGCGTCGAACCATAGGCTTTCCCTTCATGTATATCACCACTAATGTAGGGTAGCCAAGCTCGGAATCACCAAGGACTTGCGGGTTACGATGTTGTCTAGGGTTAAGGTGAGGATATCATTTGGACCAAGTGACTACACCTCCCTAATGCTCTTTGTTCTCATTTCGAACACCGCTCACATTTTTTAATTTCAACTTCACCTTATTCCTCCCTCACACAACCCAAGATTTCTCCTTTTTACTCATGATCATTCAAACTCGTTATACCACCTTCACTTGGTAGCACCTATTTTTTCTTTTCAATTTGCTCATTGGATTGATCTTTTGGAGAATTTTTCAATTCAAAATTAAGGTGCTACCTTGCACTTGAAGTGCACTTCTTTTCTTCTCCTCATTTGATCACATGCACCCCCAAAGCCCATGTTATCTTTCGTTTCCCCTCCAAACTTAGGCTTTTAGCCTAAATTTCATTTTTAAGCAATTAGGAAGGATGGGGTGCCAAAATAGAGGTTCCAAAAAGGTAAAGGTGTTACAAGGTGCCAAAGAACGGTCATAAGCTCGAAAGGGGTTCACTAGGATTTGATGTCATGGAAAGTCATTTGAGTGAAGTGGCTGTCAAAAAGGGCCTAAGGCCATCATCCAAGCTCAGTCACACCTAGAATTTTTCCTTGAATCACATTTGAGGCAAGTTCTAGATGACACTTATGCCCAAGAATCAAGGTAAAGCCTCACCACACAAGGCATCATGCCACAAGACCTCTTTCATTAGTCTCACAATCAATTGGGGCAAATGATTTTTGACAAGCTATTCTGAGTTCATTACACACTCGTTTGTGAGTCAATCAAGCCAAAGTAAGAGTGTGCAAGTCATGACAAGAGAATGCTTTACCTCGAAAAATCATTTCCCTTCTTTCTTTTATTTTCAAAATAATTTGCCACAAGAAATTTTTCGGTGGGCCCATTTTGAGACAAGAAACAATGGACTCAATTCTAAACTAAAACTTGACATTTTCCCTTAAGAAAGTCACCTTTCAATCTATCATAGGGAAACACCAACCCGGTTCGACACAAAAATAAAAGAAAAGGAACAAAAATGAAAATAATCAAAACTTTTGCTCCTTGGGAAAGAACCGTGGTATTAAGAAAACCCTCGGAGTTTATTTCTAAACTACTATTAACAAGGAAAAATCCGAATTGCACGCTCATGATTCATATTAAAACGAGCCTCGGCGTAGGCCTTTAGCACATTTGCAAAGCACAGGTAGTAAAATTATAGAGCATGTAAGACCAACCCGGCAACACAATCTCAATCAACAAAATTCAAGCCCGGCAAGGGCACAAATAAGCTCAAAACAAAACATAAAAACAAAATGAAATCTAAAGGCCCGGCAAGGGCAATAAACATCACAATCATCCAGCTATGCCCGACAAGGGCCAAAATAAAATCTAGAAAAATAGAATGTCAACAAGGCCTGACAAGGGCAATAAAATGTCTCAAGCCCACTCACGAGCACCAACACAGGCAAGTAAAGCCACCCCATCCCCATAAAGGAGCATTGCCCTCAATGCTCATAGTGAGATAGGAATAAGGGGTGGAACTCCCTGGAGGACTAGTCCTCCTCATCATCAACGACAGCTGCTTTCTCATCAGAGGATCTCTCACTTTGGCCAGCACCACCCTTTCGGGACTACGCGGAAAGTGTGGACGCATGGAATGCCCTCTGAAAATACCAATCTTGCTCATCGCCCAACTCTTGATCTTCATTGAATCCTCTATCTTTGTCATGCTTTCATGCCCTCTACTCTAAAGCGGAGCCTCGCTTCTTCAGCAGCAGACCTTTTCCTAGGTTGGCTTCTAGTGTTTCGTCTGTTTGAAGACATATTCTGCATAGAAAGATTGTGAGCTAAAAACAAAAACAAAACTTAAGAAGAAGTTAGAAAACTACAAAGGATGGAATGCAATGGATGAGAAAACAAAGTAGGTGAATGTTGGCTTGTACGGACCACATGTGAAATGCACCAGAGAGAGTGCGTGTCGCATGTGCTATCACACAAGAAAGTAGAATCCTTCAGGGATTTTCTATCAAGGTGCAAAACTGGTATGATTCGCACCATCAAAAGTGCGTGTCGCACCAAGCGTCGCCCCTCAGATCAATGGTCTTCTTTTTTTTCTTGCATCGTGCGATGCCTCATGCGACCCGCACATCAAGATCTATGCATCTCATGCGAAGCGCACAAAGTCGCAATTGGAATTTTTGGTTCCTTGTGTCCTTGTGAATTTCACATGTGATTCGTAGAGCAAGATGTGCTTAGGCATTGGGCACCCGCAACAAACCAATCAACATTAAACAAGAGGAATAAGGGATCACATGATTATAACTTCCGGGTACTCAGACTTCCTAAGATTTTCATTTACACAATAATAAGCAAAAAAGGAACTCAACGACTTCCCTTAAGATGGATGTTACCCTGTCTAAATCGTAAACATCAAGCCCTCACTTGCACAACAAATATCAACAATTTTAGCAACAATTAACTCCCTCCTCGCACAAGATCATATACCCCAAGTATAATGCTAAACAATAGTCATTGGGTATACAATCAGCAAAATCCAGCCTCAATAGTCAACTTTTAATCAAAACCTCATGAAAAATGATGATTTACCCTTAAGAACAATGTCACCCAATCTATCATCGGGCCAAATCATTCGTTCATCACAAGTGGGTTACTCAAACTTCACCCCAACACATAGTTCAAGGCTAAAAATCACTACCATTCAATATGCATTAACAAAATTTAAGTTCAACTAAGTTGGAAGCAAGCAGAATTATAAATTCAACTCAAAATTGGGGACCCAAAATTTTCAGATATCACCCAAAACCAACATGATAATTCTAGTAAGCATGCTTCACAATATGAGTTCCCAACCTTCATAAGAACAAGTATTTAATGTTGTGGAACTTACCACAAGTGAAGATTATGAAGAGAGGAGTGAAAATTGAAGCTTTTGTTCTTCAATAATGGTGACCAACAAAACCTTCTCGGAGAGATGATGACGGCGGTGATGATGGAATTGTGGAGATTGTGGGTGAGATAAGGAGATGATTTTTTGGAGAGGTTTGAGGGATTTAGAGAGAGTTTTGGGGGGAAAATTTGAGGGTTTAAGGGAAAAAGATGGTGGAAGAAGAAAAGAAAAGGTTGTTTTAAAAGAAAAAGAAGAAGAAAGGTCGGACAAGTCATCTCAGAGTCGGATCGGTCAATGGGTTAGGTCAATTAAAATTCAAACTTACCGCTTGTGTGCCGCGACATGCGATTCACACCAGACAAGCTGCAGACCACATGGTGTTTTGCACATGCCCCTTTTTCTCCCATGGGTTTGCCCAGGCATCTGTTTCACCATGCGACGGAGGTGCAACGCGCACTTGAGCTCGTGCAGTCTTCACAGCCTTGCGCACGTTGCCTCCAATTTTCAAATTTTCTTCAGGCATCTTTTTCACCATGCGATAGGTTGTGCGACACGCACAAATGCTTGTGCGGTCCGCACGACCCCTTTTTGCCTTGCTTTCCCTTGTTCATTTTTTTCATCCATGCATTCCCTAAAAAAACACCAAAAACAACAAAAGATAACCAAAAACAAATAAATAAACTTGGGTTGCCTCCCAAGAAGCTCTTGATATAACATCGCGGCACGACGATACTACCTCAATACTAAATAATTCTTTGGGTTGGTAATGGTGTCGCTAGGCAACGTCCCTTTCATCCTCGGGTTCATTTGGCTTGAGAGGTGGTTCATTTGGGCCTCAAGATGCTTGATTGAGGCTGAGTGGGAGCTCAAAGTTTGGTGAAGTGTTGAGACCTTACTCTTTAGCTTGCTCACTCCCGTATTTATAGTGTCCACCTTCTTAAGAATCAAGGACAACATGTCCTCCAACTTGGAATGGCCGGGGTTGCTTGTGCCTGATTGGTAGAGAGAGTCCACCTTGTTCGGAGGGATATAGGGATTCGAACTCCGGTGATTGAAACGATCACCATCCTTGTGTCTATCTCACTAATTTCCGTCTCTTTCTTTGTCTCTAATCCAACCTTGGTTCTCCTACCTTGGGCGATAATACCTGAGATGAGAACTTGCCGACATAAAATATAGCTTTCCATCAACCACAGTCATGAGCTCATCATCACTCGCTTAGATTCTGGTGTACTCACTGCATTCACTATTTTAGCACCACCAGCTCCCATCACATGCTTGGCCATCAAATCAATTTGTGTCATCATTTTGGTCATTGTCTCATCTTGCTCCTCCTCCTTTTCCTCATTTCATTAATCAAGATGGATGAGGGTCCTCCCGAAGTTGGTACATCCACTTCTTTTATGTGCCAAACTTGATTTTTCTTTGTCATTCGCTCTAACAAAGTTGAGGTAATAGGAAACTCTAAGTCCATGAAGATACCGTTTCCAAGATTATTAGCCATGGACTTATTCATAGAGTTCAATGATCTATAGAAGCTTTGTAGCGGCATATTGTTTGACAATTCATGATTTGGACACAAGAGAAGCTTCTTTTTTAATCTTCAAACTTCATGAAGAGGCTCATCTGGGAGATGCCTAAAGTTGGTAATCTCATCTCTTAGCTTCATCATTCGAGATAGAGGAAAGAATCTCTATGTAAATGCCTCAACCAACTCAGCCCAAGATGTGATAGAGTCATCCAACAACTCTTCCAACTACGTTGTGGCTTCCCCTGTCAAGGAAAAGTGGAATAGGCACAATCGTATGGACTCTAGGGAGATATGTTGAAAGATGAACGGTTGGAAAATTTCCATAAAATTCTGAATATGCCAATTGGCATCTTCATGTGCTGCTCCACCAAATAGGCCCTTCATTTGGATTAAGTGGAGCATGGTGCTAGTCACATGAAAGACAACATTTCCCACCATGGGGGGTAGGTGGATTGCACCTACACCTCCTTGCATCATAGGCTTAGCCTCATAGGCCTCCATAAAGCCATCAACGCTCTCGTTGTAATCGGTCTTGTTCATAGGCTAGCCTTCTTAATCACAACATAAACAATAAACAAAAGTAAAAGAAACAAGTAATCTCAAGGTGACTTCAAGACAACAATAAAAAATAGCTATCAACTCAAGTCCCCAGCAACGACGCTATTTTTGATGAACACTCAAATCGTGCTCTCCAAAGTAGGAGGTCACGATGATCGTGCAGCAAAATAAAATTTATAATCCCAATGAGTGTCGGGGTCATACCCAAGAGACTTGGCGTAACTAAATAGATATTGTATCGAATTGAGTTCAAAGTGAGAGTAAATGCTCAAAATTATTATCACTACAATCACAATTAATTAAAAAGCAATACAACTAAGCGGGTGTACCAAGTTGACTAGACGACTAGGGATGCATATACGATGGGGCTTTGGTTATGGTATAGGGTGATTATCAATTCATACCTAGTCTCGCTTAATGATATGAATAGCATTGGTCATGGGTAAGACTTGCTTATCTCCCGATCAACAATCTTATATCCGATGATCTCGATTAGAGCATCATCAGTTTGATCAATAAACAACCAATCTAGCTTGGGGAGGTCATACTATCTCTAGCTTAGACCCTTAATTGGGAGAATTCGACGAAAAAAGCTATCGTTAGCCTCAAATCTGAGTGGAATCCCAAGTTCCCACTATTAATTTCACATCTGAAACTATGAAATCCTTTCTCAAGCAATCACATAGTCAAGTAATGAAAATTAATGTTTGCAACCACCAATTTTAGGATTAAAACTTGGTGAAATTACTAGATCTATGTCGATTAAGCAATTATAAGCAAGAATAGATAACACCCACACACATTTCTTAAGCACCCAATACACCCCTAGACAAGAGAATTTAGCCACTCATAGTAAGAGAAAAAGAGATACCAGCTGGGTAAGTCAAAATTCCTTCCATTAGAGCTGAATCTCAAGTTTTAGATTCAATTTGAGCACAAAAGTGTAAACCAAGAGAACTAGATTGAAACCCTCTTCTCAATGGAGGTGAAAAACTTAGTCTCCAAGCTAAAAACTCTTTAAAATATTCAGAATGATTTAAGTTATTTACAATTGTGTCTGAATAGGCCTTTTATAGTTTCCTAAAATGTCACTAAAAATTAGGACAAAATGCCTTTCGGGAGGTGTGTGGCACGATGTGCAGTTCGGACATTGTGATGTACGCGTCGCACACTGCCTCAGGTTGAACCAGTGACTTCAGCTAGAATTGGGAGTTCCATGCAAAGGGAGTGCGGTTCACACCTCAGGATGTGCGCGTCACACAGTGACCGCACCCATTGACAGACTCTTCAGTCACTTTTGCAGCTTGTGCAGAGGAGGTGCGATTTGCACCTCGGCCTGTGCGTGTCGCACGACCACTGCATCTCCGGTCAGTGTCTTCAGTTTTTTTGAACACTTCACACTTCACTCTTTTTGAGATCTTTTTGGGTCTATTTCCTTGTTTATCATCATCTATCAAAAGTACCTGCATAAACATCAATAAAGGCCATAAAAACCTCTAAATCTATTCAAAACATAGCAATAATTCATGGATATAGGCTCAATAAGCTGGTAGATTGCCAACTTATCAGTTATGTGCAGATGCAGTAGGGCAGTTGATTCAAGCCAAGGAGGTGAGTTGATGGTTTATGCAAAATTTCTACAACTAGATAGTGACTTGGGACTTCAAACACCCTTTAATTTGCCTATGGGGTGTCCTGACTTGATATTCGTGGTATGGTAGACTCCTTCCTGAGTTGAGAATTGGAAAGCAATTTCAAATTCGAGTGGCGTTCGAGTATTCAGATTAGCAGCAATACTTCATAGGGTTTAGAGCTTAGCTGGTGATTACAGGCTTCGTGGTAGGCTTACCACACTCCTTGCAGAGGCTTGGTTTTGGTTTGGGTTTGTTAGATAGGTTGCCCTGGTTCATTCGCTTCCAGTTGATTCAAACTTGACACAGTGCCGCGAAGTTGGGTTCATTCTATAGTTTGGACATTTCTCTGTCAACACAGGGTGTTCATACATGTCTTTCCTAACCCTGGTGTGCAACTTTATTCGGGTTCAGTTAGCATGTTCGATGTTAGCAAAAGTGTTCGTTCGTTGGTTGATGGTCAGTCGGGGTAGGTAACTCCAACTTTCGACGATATGCTTCGGATTATTATCTTGGATGGCATAGGCTAGTAGGCTATAGCTTTGTTTGGAATGGGTTTGAGTAAAAGGGTGAATTCATCCGTCGTAGAGTATAAGCAGGAACTATGGATATTCGGTGTGTCAGTTGATGTTTCAAGAGTGGCTCGAGTGTTTGGCTTATATGAAGTTTCACGATTATGGTACAAAAGGATTCAGTTCAGAATAAAAAGGCTTTGCGGATCAGCTGGTTCATGAGCTAGAGTTTTGGTTGTTGGCTTTTCTGGAAAACTTGGTAGTGGTTTTAAAGGTTCAAGTTCTATGTGTTGATCGCCTTACTTCTCTGGTTTCACTGTTGTGTCGGTGTTTTCCAATTGAGATTCTCGAGGTTCAGTTTGGGTTGGCAGATCTTTGGAATTTTGGAGTTTGACGTTGGAACCTAGCTTCGCCAGTAAGAAGTTTAGGCTTGGTTGCTTTCTTTGGTTCCATTCTGTTGGGTGCCGTCCAGCCGTGGAGGCTACTCGGGCTGTCCGAGAGAGTAGTGCAGGTTGTGTATTCACTGCTCTGTCAATCTCTAGTCTTTCCTTCTTTCCTGACTTTTGGGGACGAAAGTCTTTTTAGTAGTGGATGATGTAATGACCCTTCCGGTTATTTACACATTTTTGCCTTTCTTGCACTGTTAGATCTTGCATGTAGCTTCCCCAAGTTATTTATGGCTTGCTGGGACTGGTAGTTTAGTGTTCGGCCGTTTGTTTGGTCTTTTTGGCCGTTCCTTGTTTTAGAGCTTTAAGCTTTTGAAATCGTTGACTTCGGTCAACATTCTTGGTGAACATGCTCGGAATCAAATTCTGACAGTTCCGTTAGCTCCAAAGCATGGACTTTGGTCTAGTAGGACCTTTGGTCGGGATGCAGGAGCTTTTCAACTTGGAATTCTCTCTCAGTCTGTGTTTTCAAGCTAGTTGGGCTTGTTTGGTTGACTTTGATCAACATTAAGAGAAGACGGCCTCGGATGGAAATTTCGTCAGCACCGTTAGATCTGGAATGCTGAGTTTGTGTTAGGTAGTTGGTTAGTTTGGGTCCCGGGTGATTTGGGCTTATTTTGGATATTTGGTTGGCGTTAGCTAGTGTTGACTTGGGTCAACATTCTTCTGAAATGACCTTGTATGGAAGTTTCGTCGATTCCATTGAGCCCGAAATGTCGTTCCCACTCTATTAGCATTATTCGATTTTGAATATCGGTTTCTGATTATGCTCGGAATGCCCGTGGAGTTTCAAAAAGTTGCAGAAAAATATTGCAGACCAGGCCTTCAGCGCCATCGGCGCTGGCCTAGCGCGATAGCGCTGTAATGGCGTCGTTGGCGCTAGCCATTTTCCATGCACTATTAATTTTGGGATTTTCGTATTTCCAGCCTTTTCTCTAAAACTTTTCCAACTTTAAACACAAATTTCTCTCTACCAAATTGCTCCATATCAGTTCCTAGCCTTGGGAAATTAATTGTTCATTGATAATCCTTACTTCTTCGATTCTAGGTAAGTCTTCTTCCCCACCTAGCTTTTCTTTTGTTGTTCAAGAAATCACCATTGTTGGTAAGCTTCCTAAGCTTTGATAATCCTTGTAGATTCTACCCTTTTTGCTCTTGCATGTTCGTGGGTTCAAGGAATTCACCGTCTTGGCATAAAATTCTCTCTTTGTGGTAAGTAAGCCTTGCCTAATTTCCGATTTTTGTTCTTAAAATTTCAACTTTAAGCCTTCTCTTGAGCAGGCTGTTTTGGCGCCCTCCTCTTGGCCAATTGTGCTCAATTTTGGAGCATGTTTTCTTGGCATCATTGTGGTCATCGTGCCTTTTTCCATTTTTGGTTTTAGGTTGTGGGCCCAGCAGGCTCACTTTTGACCTGAATTTTGACCTGGCTATTATTATAGCAATATGGATATCGTTAGTCTCATTTTAACGTATAGATTATTTTGTTGATAGTAGTTTCACGATTTGGAGCTTCCCAGAGCAGTTCAGTCCTGGACGACGCCGTCCCCGCAGCAATTCGTCGGATGACAGGTAGGTTATGGATTTCCCTACCTAGACTTTGTGTATATAGGATATAGCTGCATTAATTAGCATCCTTGGGTGGGTTGTTATAGGTAGGTACCCCAAACCTTGCCCGTCTTTTCTGTCCATTTATTTCATACGTTGGTTGTAGTATTCATGTAGTATTGTATATATTACCTTTGTGGTCCTGTGTGGCTTTTTATTGACTCTGGAACATAGATGGTGGGTTATTTGGGAATGTCCATGAGTCCCGAACATAGAGATATCCTTTTAGGCTGGTTATGATTGTTGTAGAGCTGTTGAGCTATTGCAGGGCCGATAGGAAATGTTTGTGAGCCATTTTGGGCTACTCTATATTTTTCGAGCATATCATACATGAAAAGGTTGTTCCTGCATGTTTTACTACAGATTTGTCTTTGGGCCTACTATAATTGATTTTCTAAACTTTGCATGGCCCTGAGGGACCATTTTTGGTACATGACTTTGAAAGGGCCTTTAAATTGACTTTTACGAAACCTCTCGGAGTAGAGGGGAGATTAAAATGATTTGATTACTGATCTTCATTCTAATACTAGGCTCGGCTGGACCATAGCGCTAGACATTATTTTCTATGAATTTAGACCAGGATACGAGTCGGGCACCCTGTTTAGGGACTTTGATACTTGATTTCTATTTTAGACCCGGATACGCTCCGGGCACCCTCGATGAGGGTTATTGAGACATGACTACTTCTTTAGACTTGGATACACTCGGGGCACCCTTGATGGGGGTTATTGAGATTACTACTACTGATTTAGACTTGGATCGAATCTGAGCACATACTACAAGATCCCGATTGTTTAGATATTTGATTTTCATTTTTGTATGTGGTCTATGAGTAGACCTCCATGGACCCTACCATTCAGGGCCAAGTGCTATGGGCCAATAGTGACCGAAGAGAGAGGATGTATGGCGTAGGAGAGGTACTCGGGAAATGTCCTTTCATGGATCCCGCCTTTATTGGACCTTTGGGACACCGGAGGGAGTAACATACGACACTGCAGTCACACTTGGTTACATATTCATCATATCACATCATCATGAATATTTCACTCAGATTCCACCGTTGTTTGTTGTGTGTTCAGTGTACGCTCTGGTTGTATGAGCGGCCGTTGGGACTATAGGTAGATTATATTACTCCTGTCATTTTATAGAGATTGTTATAGTCCTTGGTTATTGGAGGATTGGTAAGTTTTAGCCTGTTGAGGCTCTGAGTTTGGGCTTGAGTATTGAGGGGCTAGTGAGTCCTATATCTTTGAGGCTCCGTCGTATGTCCTCCTGAGCAGTTGTGATTTATCGAACATTGTTCCTTATCTTGATTCTGAGTAGAACTCTTGGTTCTGGTGGCTTAGTTATTCCATTCTAGGTTGTAAATTGTGAGATGGATCCTGGTTCCTGTTTATCTTGGGAGTTGGTGTTTTTAGTATGCTTTCGTTACTTTTATGGCTTCTAGTTGATTATGTTGGGTTGCTTTCCTTATTTTCCTTCTTACTTGAGGTTACCGGTATACCGCCATGTTCCTGATTCTCTCTCTTTATATTTATACTATTGTTGTAAGGATCCCAGGTGCATCCCTCTTTCTTACACCTATGTTTATGTGTTATGTATATCTTGTATGCTAGCATTGTATGCTTATAACTATTGGTTGTCTATTCTCTGTGCTAGTTCCTTGTGCTTTCTCTATTGCTTATGTGACTGCTTTCTTATATTCTGCTTATTACTGTTTTTATATTTTTATATGCGCTCAGTCGGTCGATGATGCCTACTGAGTACCCGTTGTCTTGGTGCTCATACTACACTTCTGCATCTTTTTGGTGCAGACACTAGTTTGAGCTTTTGCCATTGATCGCGTGGAGACTCGTGCCGCTTTTGGGATATTCGAGACTAGGGTGAGCGCCAGACGTTTGGGGCTTGACCACATCTCATCTTTTGGCACTGTTACTCCTTGTAATTTTGGAGACAGATTTATATTGTATTTTGTTACTTCTAGCACTTGTATTCTATTAGAAGCTTCTGTATTATCGATACCAAGTCTTGGGGTTGGTGTAGTATCATTTGTATATATATATTTCGGGTTTTTGCTTTTGCTTTGTCTTATCTTTATATTCTGCTTCCGCTTATTTCTGTTCATTGTGCGTCTTGGTTAGGTAGTATCCTATTACTAACCATTCTGGCTACGGGAATTGGTTCGCCTACTGGGGGGGTTGTAGGTGTCATCATGACCTGAAAAATTAGGTCGTGACAATAACAAAACTACAACTAATTAAAGACACATGCACTTAGAACTTTTAGGTTTAGTATTCTCACGTTTTCTTCCTTTTTATCTTTTCTTAAATTAAATAAATGTTTAGTCCAGAAAAAAAGAAAAAGAAAAAATATTATTACTGTTATAAATATATTTTGAATGTTTTTTTAGAAAAAAGTTAGAGTTAGTTACTTTAGGACCAAGTTAGTTTTTCTCCTATAAATAAAAGGGATACGGACAAAAATAACTCTGTAACGACCGGGTTCGTCGTTACGGGTAAAATTTTCGTGCCAAGTTTTGGGTTAGAAAAAACTTTCGGGTTTGGGAGTTGGAAATTCTGGACTAGGCTAGTCTCAGACGGTTTCTGAGCAAGGTATGGTCTAGGGCAATCCAGGTAAGGATTGGGTAATGTGTCTTGTAGTGAGCTAGTTTTTCCATTAGCTAATACATAGAGGAGTCGGAGGGACTTTTTGGAAGTGAATTCGGGTAAGTAGAACTTCCAGTATCGAGGTTGACGTGAAGAGGTTATTCCGTAATGTTGGGGATTTAAGGTGTGTTATAAAATGGGCACTTTTGGGGGATTTTATGACTTTCTTCCTGTGTCAACCGCCAAAGCACGGTAGCGACCATTGCTATAGCGGAATAATTTTTGTTATAGCAGAAGTCAACTTTAGTCAGCACCGGCATAGCGGTCGATTCCGCTATGGCGGCGGTGCTATAGTGGCGTACGGATTGCAATAGTGGACTGAGTCAGAATTTATTGCAGAAACTTCCCCAAAACGTTCAGTTTTTCCTCAAGAGCATTTTGGAAAAGGGAAAGGTCAATTTGGACGATTTCAACTCCGTTCTTTACCATTTTTCGCCCCTAAGGTAAGGATTTCATTCCCCTAACTTAATGCTATTTTTCCTACATTGTAGAATTGCTAGTTGTGGACTTGTGGGAAGGTTTGGATTGACCTAGGAGTGGTAGAATTTGGAGAAAAAGGGGATTCTAGGGCGTAGAAGTTCTTGGGTCTTGAATATTATTGTTGGGTTATGATCAATTAGCCATAATTCTCTAAATGTATCCGTAAAAATGATAGACTTTGATGAATTAATGGTAGAAAAAACCAAAAATGGGTGGAATGATCATGGTTTGGCCTGGGGATTGGGGTTTTGCATAATCCAGGTAATTAGTAGGCCATGTGTACTGATTTTAGTATCTTGTAATTATTTCTAGACCAAGAATAAGCAAAGGCTTCGGAACACGGGAAGGCTCCGATCCAGTAGAGCTTTTGTGTAATTTGAGGTAGGTGATGGTTATCGTTTCCCAATATGCAATATGTGTTCATGTACTATCGCTTAGTATTGTGTGAGTTGCATGCTTAGGGAATGAGATTATGAATACTTATTCGGTTATCAGTCTTGTGAAATAAAGTTGTTTTGTTGCTTGTTGGTTTATAAGTATGCTTTTATTCATTGTTTGTTGATTGATCATATTTTGTGTGACATTCGATTGGCTCAGGTACCACGCTTAGTATAGGTTTCATATTGGTTGGCTCAGGTACCACGCCTAGTACGGGATACTTATCGGATGGCTCGGGTACCACACCTGGTATGGGATTCATAATGGTTGGCTCGGGTACCACAACTGGTACGGGTTTGATTTACTTGCATTGATTGTATTCTTTCGATGGTTCCATGAGTGGACCGGGTTGTATTTTTGGATTGTAATTATTGCATATGGTCCATGAGAGGCTGGGTGAATATATTTAAATGTAGGGTTGGTCTTAGTGTAGACCCGAATTGTATGTTAAAAACATAGGTGGTGTCCTAGGGATCCTTGGTGGATCTGGGTTGTGTGAAAAGGATATATGTTTATTGTCAATGGGTTTGTCATTAGTTGTTAATTGGTTACATGTGGTTGATAAGTTCAGAAAGAGACTTGTAGTCTAGTTATATAGATGACTTGTATTACATGTTTACTTCGGTTTACTCAGCTTTGGTTTACTGTTCATATCTTGTTTATTGGAGCTGGCCGATGATCCTACCAGTACATAGTGTTTGTGTACTGATTCTGCACTTGCTTTTCTTCTTGTGAGTACAGGACATCTTCCAGCGGCTAACACACAACCTCACTTGTAGTCCCAGCTAATTCAGATCTAAAGGGTGAGCTACTTCAGTCGAGCTACCTTGTCTTCTTCATTTGGTTATAGCCCAATTGTTTTGGACTTAAACTCTCATTTTTCTTTTAGGGTTGCATCCCCGTATTCTAGACAATTGGTAGAATGTTTTGGTATGGTGACTTTCAGGTTCTAAGGAGGTTTTCCGCAGATACTTATTTTACTAGTGTTTGAGATTGTGAATGATAGTTTATTTTATTGCAAACTGGTTTTGAGCTGTTAGAATGGTTAAGTTTTGGGTTGATATTGGTTCGCTCATCCGAAGGTTTTGGGTGGGTTCCACTCACGGTGGGTTGGGTCATGACATAGATGGTATCAGAGCCCTTGGTTTGTTGATCTCATCATACCAAAATGAGTCTAGTAGAGTCTTGCAGCATGGTACGGAGACGTCTGTACTTTTCTTCGAGAGGCTATAGGACTTTAGGAAAACTATCTCTTCTTTCTTCCTTCGTGCTATACCTTGATTCCAATTTGTATATGGTGATACAAATTGGTATCTAACTCCTTTCACTCTTTGTCTGCAGATGGTTAATACGAGAAACAACATAGCGAGAGCAGCGGTTCCAGCAGTGGGCCTAGCTGTCAGAGGTAGAGGAAGGAGCAGAGGCTGGGGCCGGGGTAGAGCAGCACCCGCCAGGGGTGGAGCTCAAGCAGCTGCAGGAGCGCGAGAGGAGACCCCTCCCCCACCCCAGGATCTGGCTGAGGAGGAAGTTGAGGTTGTTGTTGAGGAGGGCGCAAATCAGGTGGAGGCGGCACCAACTGTAGGTGCAGGCCTTCCTCATATCACACCCGAAGCATTTCAGTAGTTGTAGAGCTTTCTTAATGGACTGGTTGGTGCGGGAGCCACCCTCACGGGTAATGCATATCAGGTTCCGGGAAACCCAATCAGCAGTTGTAGTGGCTCCTAGGATGAATGCGGCATCGGGTACTGATGAGTTCTTCCATCCAATGCTAGGATCGATTATGACATGGAATGAGAATGAGATGCTGACTAAGTCTCTGAAGCTAAAACCTCCTACATTTTAGGGTACCGAGAAGGAAGATGCTTATGAATTTATCTTGGATTGTTATGAAAGGCTGCACAAGATTGTGCAACAACATGGGGTTGAGTTCGTCACCTTTCAGCTGCAGGGTGATGCTAAGCAATGGTGGAGGTCTCATGTGGAATGTCGATCATCTGTTTTGCCTCCGCTGACTTGGACGTAGTTTCATGCTCTCTTCTTAGAGAAGTATGTGCCCTGTGCCTTAAGAGATCATAAGTGTCACGCCCCGAGGTTACCCCTAGACGTAACACGGGACTTGGGACCACAAGTGCCCCAAGCTAACCCTTGGTCATAGCATTATCAAGCATAACAAAAGATAAGCGGAAGCATAATAGATAAATCCGAAATCACATAAATGGATAATCAAGTCAAATAGGAATACAAAATCCAGAAAGAGACTCATAGTTGTCTATGTCTGAAAAGCCTCTACTCATGACATAAGGAGTTGCTAGGACAAGAACTTGGCTAACTCAAAGTGAGGAAAATAAAATAGCTAACACTGACTAAAACATAACTAATCCTCGACCTAAGAGGACTCACCAACAACTGACAGAGAGTGGCCTGGGAGCTCTAGCCACGGGTCTGAGAAGGGACACCTGAATCTGCATCATCAAACGATGCAACACAAGATATGCGTCAGTACTATAGGATGTACTGAGTATATGAGAGATGCATGATCATGATAAAAACATACTTAAAACATGGTTAAGGTGAACCTTTTCATAAAGAAATGACATAAGAGGATTATCAGGATATAAGACATAAAAACATGAAGTACAATTAGAATTTAAAGTATGATATCATATAACTTCATAGCTTGAAAATAATCATGTGGGAGTTTTTCTTAACCGACATAAACCATGCTGAGCTACATGGAGTCCAGTGCCATTCACCCACACTGAAAAAGGTTGTCCTAACCGGCCAAAGTTAGAACCATGTTCATAAGGATCTTGTCATAAGCCACGGAGGCAACTTACGGTGGCAACGTAGTTTTGGACTTGGGTTATCTAGAACCCTCATTGCTCGGTGCTAAATACTACTCCCAAAACATATAACATAAGGCTCACATTCATGTGACATATCTAGATGTCAAGCTTGTTCATAAACATATTCATACCCCGGATCTTCATACTACTCACGAATCTTGGTTTAGAAAATGATTCATGAGCATTGATGGCACATCGGATGTCTTGCATTGCATAATAATTCATAACTTGAAAACTTACATGGCCTTATTTCAATTTCATAATAACATATATTTTCATAAAATATAGGAACTAGGCATACACTTGCTTGAAATTCGTGAATTCATGCTATCATTTTCCCTAATTTGCTTAAATTAATTCATGCATGTAGGATTTACCATAATTGACCTTCAACTCATGAAATAGGAGTTCATATGTAAAAACTCATGCAAAATCATGCAATTTAACAATTTCATAATAAAATCATGAGAAGTCAATTTATAGCAAAATCTATAAGAATTGAGTAAAAAACCTAATTTGAAAGTTCATGAAATCACAATTTGAAATTTGAGGTTTTGGGCACAAGGGTGAAAGGAACCCATTGTTGAGTACCCGCATACCTTGATTGGAGTTAACCTACTTGAAATTGAAAAGAATAGGAGACTTGGACTTGGAGCTTGAGACCTTGAGCTTGAGAGAGTTCTTTTCCTTTTTGGGAGATGAATGAGGCAATGAGAAGGGACTTAGTCTAATGAGGGTGAAAACCCTTCGAGAAATACCCAAAACGACATCATTTAGGAGTTAAAAGGGTGAGAAATGACTAAAATACCCCTGGGGTCAGTTTTAGGAATCACGGGTCGGTTCTATAGATCGTCGTTTGAACCACGACCCGTGGTTCCAACTCGTGGTTCCTGGCCAACCATTCAAGCTGCAGAAAGTAATCCTACGGGTTAACAGGACGGACCCGTAGAATGGATGATAGGTTGTCAAACCCAGTCGTGAAACCTAGGGAACTTGTCATCCCCCTGATCTAGTTCTACGAGTCGACAGGACGGACCCATGGTTTGAACCACGGTTCGTAGAACCAACTCATGGTTCCATACCAGAGGCTGAATCAACAGAGGGGAATCACGGTTCCATTCCACGACCCGTGGTTCAAACCACGGCCCGTGGTTTGGACCTGTCATTTCTGAAACATGAAAAAAAATTTGAGTTTCAGACTAAGATAGTTGGTTCAATTTTCGAGGTGTTACAATATCTCTCCCTTGGGATCATTTGTCCTCGAATGAATACTAAGCAAGGGAAATAGAAGAGAAAATAGCCCAACCAGCAACAAAACATGGAAATCAAGGAATAAACATGAAAATTGAACTTTTCAACTTAAAACATGGTTAAATAAACTTCGAAAACATAAATGCATGCTAGGATCATGAGGGTAACTGATGGAATAGGATTGGAGGAACATACTAAGGATGAAACTATTACCTCAAGCTGGAACTTAATCGGAAGGAAAGAGATGAGGATACTTGGCCTTCATGGCCTCCTCCGCTTCCCAAGTAGCTCCCTCAACAAGATGATTCCTCCAAAGAACTTTTACCGATGTGACTTCTTTATTTCTTAACATCCGAATGTGACGATCAAGGATTTCTACGGGGACCTCCTCATAGGTGAGACTATCCTTCACACATACATCCTCCAAAGGAACAATCAACACTACAACAAATGTGATATTTAGCTACAAAATTATTAGGTACGACACAAAATTTGTCACTAATTATTCACCTTTTGTGACAAAAATTATATTTTGTGCTTAAATGAATGAGTGATATACTTTTAGTGACGAAACATATAATTTCGTAACAAAGTTTTGTCCACTATAGTTTCTCACCGAAAAATATTTTGGCGCCATTTAGTAAGTAGCATTAGCAATGAATTTTAAATAATTAGTGACACATTATTTTGTCGCTAATAACGTATCAAATTTTTGACAAACTATTATTTGTATTAAAATTAGTTATATTTTAGAGACGAAAAAGTTTCGTCACAAAAAATAAGTTATTGCAATAGTGACAAATTAGTGTCCGTGCTTAAATATTGTAAGTTTTAGCCACAACATTTTATATGTATTTGTGACTTTAATTTTTATCACAATTAATATAAGCAATTAGTAACGGTCAGTTTTGTCTCTAATCAACCTGCAATTCAGTGACAATATAGTTTTGTCACAAAATATGTTATGTTTAAATAACGATGATGTAAAATTTGTAGTTAAATAATTTAACTATTTCCTATAAAAAAAAAAAATCATAGCTAAATACAAAATATTTTTTTGCTACCCTTGTTTACAATTACAAGTGAGAACTGACAAATATTTTTTTCAAGCGCTCACTATAGGAAATAACAAGATGGAACCATAGAATGATATAATAATGCTGAATAATATTTTACGATAAGGCAAGTGATAATACAAACATAAAATCTAATATGAGTCGGGATCATATATCACAAAGATAAATTTTATGGAGATAATGTTGACTTGCAAGCCTATATATTTTGTAAAAGTGCGAAATATTTTTGAATTTTTTATCAACTATTTTCTACCAATGTGCACTACAAAATATAAGCTTAATTGCAAAGATTTATTTGTGAGATCTTAAGAACCTCCACTACGAGATCATTTTATAGTGTTTATATAAGAAAATGGTAAAATTATAACGAAATATTTGAGACGGAGCAATTCTATCACAAATTATAACAGAATTTTGACGAATTTGTGATGGATAAACCTTGTATAAATGAAAATTTTAATTATCTTTTCCAACAAAATTTTGAGAGCACTAGATTTATGACAAATTTTAAATATAATTTTTATGATAGACATATTTTTGTCACAAAAGTCAATTAGATGAGAAAAATGATAACTCATTGTCACAAATAGAGCCGTTAATATGGGCTAGACCTATTAGATTGGCCCGACCCAATTTGTAATTTGATAGAGTTGGGCTAAAACTTTTGCAGACCATTTAAGAACATGACCTTTTAGCCCGACCCAAATAAGCCCGCTGGTGCGTGGGCAGGGCGAATCTACAATGAACTCCCTCGATAAAAAAATTACACTGTATATATTAGGGTTAATTTTTTATTTTTAGTATATATATTTAATATTTCACCCCTTAGCACAAGACAATATATGCAGTTCAACGGTAAACAGGTTCAGATTTCCCCATGACGCTGGCTATGCCATCACCTTCTTTCTCATTCTTTTTTTTGTAAAACATTACTCTCTCTCATTATTTTCAAAAAGTTTTACAATATTAATTTATTCAAGTTTTAAAATTTATGGGTTTCTACTAAAACTTTAAATTAATATTTAATAATAATCCAATCAATAAATTGATTTCAAAGTAAATATTATTATATATTTAAATAAAATATTTTAATATAAATATTTAATTTAGATAAAATTATTGTATTTACGGGTAGTTCATTCAATATTTCAATTCATTAATCTCGCTACACGCTATTAAAAAAAGAGTTCAAGCAAATCAATTTTATTTTGCATGTAATCATGATTTAAATTTTCACATTTATGGTGACAAAACGACATTTTTTATATTTATGTCAAGTCATTTGTCGTGACTCATGGACAAACATAAATATTGGTTTAAAAGTGATGAAGGGGTCGTTTGATTGGTGGTTAAGAAGGTGCATATAAGCTCACTTATATATGATTTGACTCGTTCATATTTAATCTAATCATCTCATTTGTTAATACTATAACATGCTTACTTTTTCTTAACCACCTGAACGAAAATTTTGCCTCTGTCAGTGCTTGTGTGGTTTGAGCAATGTGGGTTGGATCAGCCCGTGGGCCAAACAAAACATAATTTAAAAATAAAAATAAAATAAAGTACTAAAGATAACAAGAGAAGTTTAAACTCAATTCTACTTAAATCATCATAAATATTAAAATATTAATTATATTTATAAAAGATGTAAATAATCATAATATAAAATTCAATTTTTTTTAAGGAATCACTATTTACTATTTAGGATTTACTCGGTAGCGACAATCGTCTTCTCCTTTGTAGCGTAATTTTTTTTTGTGTGTTTTATTGTGATCTATTCGAACGAAATTAGGTTAATATTTCTATTTAGCTAGTTATATTATTACTCATTAAATGTTTAGTTTGCTTATTAATATCTCTATTTGGTTCGAACGGTATTATGTCAAAAGTTATTTAGTTTCACTGATTATTAGGATTATGTTTTTGTGAATTTGAGCCTTAGTTAACAAGTAGTAACACCATGAATATTGTCTTGTAAATATTTATGCTATTAATATTATTATAAAAAATTTATTTTTAAAAAAATGGGCTAGCCCGTCGAGGCTCGCAACCCATAGAGTGATGTGTTGGGCTTGCTATTTTTTGGCCCATCGTCTTGATGAGACAGTCCGGCCTAGTCCGTCAAATTTCAAAGCCCTTGTGGACTGGGTCGATCCATATTGACAGCTCCGATCACAAATTTGTGACCAAAATTGTGAAAAATTAAGCATTCTATCACAATATAATAAAAATATAATCCTGTGATAGATTTAGGACCTGGTGGCTAAGCGGTAAAAATAACTTATTTTGAAAAACACTTTTTAAAAATAGCTTTTTAAAAAGTGTTTCTGGAAAAAAGTAGTTTGTGCTTGGCTAATTCATTTGAAAAATATTTTTTTAGTATTTGATAAGCAGTTTATGTTTGGCTAATTCTTTTTAAAAAATACTTTTGAGCGTTAAATTACGAAAAAGTATAAAAATCAACGCACATTTATTATTAAGATATTTTATAGAAAATAATTATTTTAAATATCTATTATGAGAAATTTTAATTACGGTTGTACTTTTATTTAATTAAAATAAAAAATACACATAAATTTTTTAATCAATATAATACATAGATAAATCAAAGAAAATATTAAATATAAGTATTATATTAACATGATCATTTAAATATAGAAAATAAAAAAATTATTTTATAATTAAAAATTAATAAATTAATGAGGAATATGTTTAGTAAATATGTATTCATGGTAGGGATATTTTTCTCATAAAAAAATAATTTTATACTTTCGATTCTTCTTTTTCAAGAAGCAATTTTTTTTAATTTTTTCTCAATTACAAAAAAATTACTTCTACTATTATTCAAGAGAACTTTTATTTATTGGCTAAACTTCATAAAATTTCAAAAATACTTTTTTTTCCATCAAGAGTGCGAAGCTTAGCCAATCGGGCTCTTATTGCCGTGACAAAGATAAAATTTAGAGAACTTTTTAGTTTTGCCCCCAAAATTTTGACATTTTTTTAATTTTCCCACCCAAAACCCATTACATTTCACAAAAAACACTTGTGGATCTACTAATGTGAAAACCCTTCTTCTTTAGAGAGAAACCCATGGCTTCACCGTGAAAACCCTTCTTCATTAGAGAGAGACCTATCGGATTCACTCTCTTTCAACCAAATATAGAAGATGGTGATTTCTTCTATGAAGATCGAACTAGACTCTAAGCTTCAACGAGCTCTCCGTTATGAGCTCCCGAGAAATCAAAAAGTAAGTGCATCCTTTTCTCTGTCACTAGAGCTTTCTGTGCCCTCCCCTTCGTCCTAGATTTGGGATTTGCTTCTTATTTGTATAAAATTTTAGGATTGGAACTGCTACACTTCCTTTAGGTTTGGATTTGATTGAATTTGACAAAGCTATTGCCCATAATGTTATGTATGCAAGGAATTTTTATTTGTTCCAGTTGTGCTTAGGATCAATATGATGAAAATAAACCACAATCTCAAACCTAATGCATTGTCATCTTCACTCAGAGGTTTAGTTTCTCTATATTCTTCATCTATAGTGAATGAACCTTGGGTCTTGATAGTGGGTCCTTCAATCTCATATTTTTCTATGTGTCCTTGAGTACTTTCTAGGTGATGAATCCTGTATGAGTCATGGTTACTGGATATTTGCAGTGTATTAAAAAATTCCTAAGTTGTAGTATTGTACAGGCAAGACTGGTGGTATAGATAAGACACCCCTATAATATTCCATAAAAATTAATAAGATTGTAGCTGCTCTAGTAGACAAAAGATGAATACTAAGTCTGTTTTAGTTTTCCTTGCCAACTAATCTTTTAGTTTTGGATTCTTCTAAATTATATGCTCATATTTTTTCCATTTGCTAAGTCTGTAGGAAAAGATATATTTTGTTGGATGCATTGCGGTTGATCTCTCCCGAGGATGAGTACTTCCATTATGAATTGCAACAGGGAACTAGTGGTAGAGCTACAAGTTATCTTCTCAAGGTACTGCAGATGGGGATGACAATGATAGGAGACGGCGCCGCCAAAAAGTTGGACGACATGCTTCATAGGGTGGAGGTTTGTCTTCTTTCTATGATTTTTTAAGGATGTTCTATTTATTTATTTTTTGGTTTTTGTTGGAGGTTGATTTTGATATATAATGTGTTTTCCACAATATATTTTGTTTTTAATTATATTCACTCATTTGGTCATATAATACTAGTGGCTCTTGGGGTGGGAATGTTTTTGTGTTCTGAATATGATAGATGAAGCAAGAGCAAGGGCGATAGTTCCACTACAATGAACTCTATAGTGCAGTGGTTTCCAAGACATCTTATTGCTCCAGATCCTTAGATAGCTATACACCCACATACACAAAAAGAAGTCACTGAACTGTTTTAGCATACTAATCTACACACCTTTGACAATTTTCTCTTGTTACTTTGTGCTTCTTCTATAGTACTACTTCACATTCAAAGTCTTGTCCTATTTTTTTTTTTGTTCATCACTTGTTCATTTGTTGCTCCTTCATCTGAGAGATACACTAATTATATCTATGATTCGATATCCATCAAAAATAAATTACACTTAGAGTGTGACTTAAATGGGTTGCAATTTGCTCATGTTACACTTACACAGGGCATGAGTCAAACTTATACAGTCAACGTTGACCTCCCGAGACCTGGTGGTAATTATGTATTGTCATGCTTCGTGGATTATGGAGTTGGTAAATCTTATGGGGATAATTTTGTTCTATTTGATTACTAGAGGGACAAGAGTAGATGCTAACAAAAGGTGCACTTGGAAGATTAATAAGAATGGAGTATTCCTCCTACTTAGGTTCTACCAGTGGGAAAAAGAATAAGGAATTTAGTCTCAAACTACTTCTTTTGTTGCATTGGGGAAAAACAAGTTCTAAGTGTAATTTTGCCTTATCAAAATGTTTTAAGTGGACGGTTGGTATGTTCCGAAAAGGTTCTTTATATGTGACACCTTCGGGCATTTTAATTTAACAAAAAATAAGTGGTTCATTAACTATAGGTATTTGTCTGGCACATCTCTATTCCCACTGTTATCATTGTTGGTTTAGCTTGTTAAGTCGGACAGAAAGAATTGTATATGGAAATGTTGAAATATTGACATTGTCTTAAATCTGGAAAGGGAAATGTCAAGGACAAATTTTTCACACTTTGAGTCCCCGGGAATGCACCTGGGGTCCCGCGAACACAACGACCTGAGCTATTTGACTAGAAATGGCGTTACGGATCCAATAGAATCAACAAAAATCCCATAGGAGGTCGATTTAATGAAAAATGGGCCCCACGCCCAAAATCAACCTTTAGCCAACTATTTCCAAAACGGAACCCAATGGCCAAAATCAAGTACAGAAGCCTCGGGACCCAAACCAATGATCCCTCTAGCCCAAACTCGACATTATGGAGCTAACAATGTTGACAAAATTTTCATCCGAGGTCGTATTCTCTGAATGTTGACTAAAGTCAACCAAACAAGCCCAACTAGCCTGAAAACACAGAATGAAAGAGAATTCCAAGCGAAAAAGCTCTCGAATCCCAACCAAAGGTCCCACTAGACCAAAGTCCACGCTTCGGAGCTAACAGAATTGTCAGAATTTGATTCTGAGTACGTTCACCAAGAATGTTGACCGAAGTCAACGATTTCAAAAGCTTAAGCTCTAAAACAAGGAACGGCCAAAAAGACCAAACAAACGCTCTGGGCACCAAATTACCAGTCCCACCAAGCCATAAATGACTTGGGGCCACTACAGGCAAGCTCTAACTGTACAAGAATGACAAACACGCATAAATGACCGGAAGGGTCATTACACTATAGGATCATCTTGTGAATCAATTTTTTAGGATTAATATCCCACCAAGTGTTAGAGGTCTTCTTACTGGCCAAGCATCATGCTTAACCCCAAGAGCAAAATATTTGCCCTTGGGGTGATTACCTGATTGTTCACCTCTTTAAAGAAAACCCCGAGATCATAGTTTCAAATCATGAACCATTGAAATTTTTGTTTAATTTTGTTATGTTCCTTGCCCTTTCTTTTGCTTGTTTCCTTGATTCCTCTACAAAAAATGATGAAATTTAGCTCTTATACGAGCCGATTTACCCTCCTCCTCCTCATCCTTCTTCTTCTCTTTGTTGCCTTTAGCATTTTCCTTGTTGTTTTGATTATAAGATGGAGATTCATATATTCCTCATACAATTTCACATTCAGAAGCAGAGGATGCACTATTGCTTTGGTGAAGAGAACCTTGATTACAGATTTTGATTTTATAAGCAATCATTCCACAGTTTTGCTGGCCTAGTCAAACCTCAAAATGTCTTGTAAACTTAAAAATTTGTGAGCAATATCTGGAAAGTCTTATCCTTCTGTCTCTGTGGCCTTGAGCAGTGTTGATCTTGATGTGCCTGTCTTTCTTAGAAGCTCTCATGTTTCTTGGGATTCTATTTGTGCTGCTTTTATTCTTACACCCTTTTACTTCTAGCTCATCACAGCTGATGACGACGTCTTTATTGGAATCTTCCATGTTAGTAGTTATCTCAACAAAGGGAATATTCTTATCATGAGCTGTAGTCAAGGGGCTTTATGAGTGTTGGAGCAAATGATCTTGGTAATATTAGAAGAGAAGTTCGTGTTCATATTCCATACAAGGAGAAGTGATGCAGGATAAACTGCGGTTGTTTCTTGAGGGATACATAATGAATTTGCTTTATATTGTACAAAGAATTATAGTAGCCCATTTCACTATGTGGTACTAACACAACTCTAGCTATTTGCATCAACAAGGGGTGGGGGTGGGATCATCCAGTAATTAATTGAGAAAGACTTATTTGACAGACTTAATGTGTTATTGTCCTTCTCCCTCCATGGATATATGCTCAATAGATTCATTTTTAAGAATTGGTATAGCAAGTGCACTTAGAAACAATTTGCTTGCCAAACTTCCTAATCATATCATCAAAGGGTAATTTTCCTTTCAAAAGCCTCCAAGACAAAAATGAAACTTTAAAAGGAATATTTCTATACCAAAATTTAGTGTACATAGGAGTATATTGCCCCTAGTTTGAATTGATCTTCTAGGCACCATTATTGGAATAATGGCCATCCATAAAAATTTCCAAATTATGAAATCTGTTTGAGGGAATTTCATCCAATACTTGTGGTCTGAATCTTCTGAACCATTTGATAAGGAATGGCCTCTTCCAGCTTTTCAATGTTCCATAATTCTTTTTATTAAAAATAGATAATAACTTTGTAGCTTTTTAGCATCTAACTTTGTTTCCCTTTCATGATTTACTGATCACTGAACCCTATTAAGTTATCCATTGAGGTACATTTAATAACTTCATAGCTTTTTAGTTTGTTCATATCATAATATCATAAATACAAAATCAAATCATAGATTTTTCTCCTTTTTTACACAGGCTGTAGAAGATGGAAATGAAGATTAATTGCTAGAGAAGTGCTTCTTCAATAATAATTTGGAAAGCCACCTCCATATCTTTACTTAGTTTTGTTAATGTTTTGTATGTCTCGATTATATTTTAAGTTGGATAAACTTTACTTAATATTAGTTTTTTTTATGGAGTATGCAATGCAATATCATCTCAATGTCATTTCAGTTCTTAATTAGTACATACCAATGTGTAATTTTTTTTATTATTATCTTGCTTTCTTTAGTATATTGTTATTTTTAATTTGTAGACTTATCACTCTATAAAGAACTACTCTAGGTTATGAAGTTTAAGGTATTAATGTATTATTTAATAATTGAATTGTTCTATAAATTTTCAAATTAATGGAAATTTAGTTAAATACGAATTGAAAATAGTATCACTATGAATGACTAGTGACAAAACATTTTGTCTTTAAAAGCTTAAATTTTTAGTGATGATTATATTATACCTTTTAAGACGATTACACATTCGCCATAGAAGTGTGACATTTAGTGACAAGAATAATTTTTGTTGCAAAATAGCCTAATTATTACCTACAAATTAACTTCATATTTTATGACAATTGTGATCGTGGCTAATTATGACACTTTGTAGTGACAATTTTATTTTGTCGATAAAAAATGTATTTTTAGTGACGACGTGATCGTTTTCAACTACAAAATTATTAAAAACAAATTGTCACTAATTTATACATTTAGGGACAAAAAAGAATATTCGTATGTAAAAAATAGTTTTTAGTGATGAAATAATGTTTGTTCAACGATGAAATACACATAAAATTAGAGATAAATAACGTCGTCACTAATTAAAATAAATAATTAGTGATGCATCAGTTTTGTCGGCATTAATAACCTCTTTAGTGACGAATACATACTATTGCCTACAAAATAATATTATTTCTATGACGAACAAGTTCGTCATAAATACTATACATTTGGGGACGAAAAATATTTTCGTAGTTAATACAATTTTATTTAGTGATCAAGGTCTGATACATTTAGCGACATATGATTTAGGGACGAATGATTGACGAATTATTTTTCATCACGAAAGTTCTTTTGTGACGAAATATATGTTTAAAGTGATAAAATTATTCGTCACTGATAATCAAATTTGTTGTAGTGCAAGGTCAGATCACCAACACACTTCTTCAATAAGAAAACATGGAAAACTGGATGAACCGCTTCCAAATCTGATGGCACTTCCAACTCATAAGCAACCTTACCAACCTTCCTCAGAATCCGGTAAGGACCTACAAAACAGGGACTAAGCTTCCCTTTCTTGCCAAATCTCATCACACCCTTCATGGGTGACACCTTTAGAAAAACCAAATCATCAACTTCAAATTCTAATTTCCTTCTTCTCACATCCGCGTATGATTTCTGTCAACTCTGAGCGGTCTTCAACCTCTCCCTAATAAGCTGAACTTTTTCCATAGTCTTATGAACTGAATCTGGACCGATCAAGGCTGCCTCACCTACCTCGAACCAACCAATAGGAGATCTACATCTCCGACCATAAAGTGTCTCATAAAGAGCAATTTGGATGCTAGAGTGAAAGCTGTTGTAGGCAAACTCGATAAGAGGTAAGTGATCATCCTAATTACCTTTGAAATCAATCACGCAAGCTCACAACATATCCTCCAAGGTCTGAATAGTATACTTTGCCTGGCCGTCTGTCTGAGGGTGAAAAGTTGTGCTAAGCTTCACCTGAGTACCAAGACCTCTCTGAAACGATCTCCAAAACTGAGAAGTAAACTGAGTACCCCTATCTGAAATAATGGACAAAGGAACACCATGCAAATGAACTATCTCCTGGATGTAGAGTATGGCATAGTTGTCTGCTAAATCCGTAGTCTTAACAGCTAAGAAATGGGATGATTTAGTCATCCCGTCGACAATCACCCAAATCAAATCATGTTGCCTTCGAGTACGAGGCCAAGTTTGTCACAATATGACCCAGAAAAGAAACAGACTGCATCCAAAACTCATACTTGCTAAACTTAGCAAATAACTGTCGGTCCTTGAGAGTTTGCAACATAACTCTCAAATGGTCCGCATGCTCCTCCTCACTCCAAGAGTGGATGAGGATATCATCAATGAAAACAATCACAAACATATCTAGATACTGCTTGAACACGCGGTTCATCAAATCCATAAAAGCTGCAGGAGCATTTGTTAGACCAAAAGACATCACAACAAATTCATAATGACCATACCGAGTCCTGAAGGTCGTCTTTGGAATATCACACTCTCTAACACGAAGCTGATGATAGCCGAATCTATGGTCAATCTTGGAAAAGAAACTAGCATCCTGAAGCTGATCGAACAAGTCATCAATCCTAGGAATGGGATACTTATTCTTGATGGTGACCTTGTTCAACTGATGGTAGTCAATACAAATTCTGAGGGAACCATCTTTCTTTCGCACAAATAAGACTGGAACACCCCATGGAGAAATGCTAGGCCTGATGAAACCCTTATCAAGAAGATCATTCAACTGATTCTTAAACTCCTTAAGTTCTTTAGGGGCCATTCTATAGGGACGGATAGAGATAGGATTTGTATCAGGAAGAAGATCTATCCCAAAATCGATTTCCCACTCGGGAGGGACTCCGGGTAAATCCTCGGGGAACACTTCTGGGAATTCATTCACAATGGGAACATACTGAAGAGATAGGGTCTCCAACTCCGTGTCTATAACCCGAACTATATGATAAACATACCCTTTTGAAATCATCTTCCTATCCTTAAGATAAGATATGAAATGATCTTTTGAGGATGGGGGACTACCTTTCCATTCTAAGACGGGTTTATTTGGAAACTTGAAACTGACAACCCGAGTATGACAATCAACAGAAGCATAATAAGTGTGTAGCCAATCCATACCAAGAATAACATCAAAATCTATCACCTCCAACTCTACTAAGTCCACTGAAGTGACTTTATGAAGGACTGAGATAGGGCAATTTCAGTAAATTCTTTTGGATAAGGCCGACTCACTAACAGGAGTAGCAACACAAAAGGGTTCTAAAAGCAATTCAGGATATACTTCAAATTTGCATGATACATAAGGGGTCACAAAATATAAGGAGGCACCGGGGTCCAACAAAGCATACAAATCGAAAGAGAAGACTTTCAACATACCAGTAACAATATCTGGGGAACCCTTCGTGTCTTGACGAGAGGACATAGCATAAAGGCAGTTCTGGCGCTGACCACCAGAACTAGAAGGTGTGCCCTGCTGGGCTAGTCGACCTCCTAGGGCTGCTAGAGCAGACTAAGCCCTACTATCTCTCTGCCTCTTCTTAGCTGAAAGGCAATCTCTAATCATGTGTCCAACCTGTCCACACCCAAAGCATGCACCTGTGCCCAAACGACACTCTCCCGGGTGAGTCTTCCCACCCTTGCCTGCAAATAAGGTGGGAAGATCCCTTAGCATCACTCCCCTGAGACTGTGAATAGGAACAAGAACCTCTACCAGTCTGATTGTGACATGGCATCTAGGCCTGGGTAGGATCACTATCAGAAGAATGAATGGGTCCTAATGACTTCTTCTGGAACGAGGAGCGATGTCCGCCACCAGACCTCTGATGACCAAAACTTGATCCCTCGAATCTAGACCTCTTGTTCTCCCTAGCTATCTCCCTAAGCCTGTCTCCCTCGATCTGGTGAGCATGGGTCATGAGTCTGGAAATGTTCATATCACTCAACAGCATAGCAGACCTACACTTCTTTTTCACCAACTCTAAAACCCCATAGATAAACTTGCTCATCTGATCATGCGGGTCCGCTACCATAGATGAGGCATACCTAGACAACTGAGTGAACTTCAAACTGTACTCCTGAGCAGTCATAGATCCCTGTCTCAAGTTCACAAACTCCTCAGTCTTCACTTGCCTCAACTCTTGGGGAAAGAACCAGCAAAGGAAGGCTCTCTCGAAACACTCCCAAGTCATAGGGACCTCGTCTCTAGCTCTAGTTTCCTTCCATTGCCTGAACCAGATATGAGCCACATCCTTGAGTTGATAGGATGCCAACTCAACACAATCAACCCCAACCACTTGAATCACATCAAAGATTTTCTTTACTTCATCAATAAAATTTAACGGATCCTCATTCACTTTCGAACCCCAAAACTCCAGTGGGTACATATGGAAAAAATCACTAACTCAGGCCGCTACCCCACCTTGAGGGTGAACGGGGCATGAGCCTGCTGATTGGCCTGAGCGGCCAAGGTCTGGGCTATCAAATGGATGGTGTTCCTAAACTCCTCATTCCTGACCTCGGGGGTCAGAACTGGAGGAGTGGCATTCCGGGTTGCTCGGTGAGGCATAGCATGTCCAGGCATAATCTGAAACGTACAAGGTAAGGATTAGAGGAACATTAGAGTTAAGCTTTATCATACGATGTGATCATGAAAGAAGTAAAGTTTTCTAAGACATCTCATAGCTTCTCTCTCATATGTGTGGCTCGCTTCACACAAATGAAGGAGACTCTACTCGATGCGGCTTCCAGACATCCTAGAACTCTTGAACCTGAGGCTCTGATACCAAGTTTTTCATGCCCCGAGGTTACACCCTAGACGTAACACGAGACTTAGGACCACAAGTGCCCCAAGCTAACCCTTGGTCATAGCATTCTCCAGCATAAAAAAAGATAAGCGGAAGCATAATAGATAAATTCAGAATCACATAAATGGATAATCATGTCAAATAGGAATACAAAATCCAGAAAGAGACTCATAGCTGTCTATGTCTGAAAAGCCTCTACTCATTGCATAAGGAGTTTCTTGGACAAGACCCTAGCTAACTCAAAGTGCGGAAAATAAAATAGCTAACATTGACTAAAACATAACTAGTCCTCGACCTAAGAGGACTCACCAACAACTGACAGAGAGTGGCCTGGGAGCTCTAGCCACGGGTCTAAGAAGGGACACCTGAATCTGCATCATCAAAGGATGCAGCGCAAGATATGCGTCAGTACTATAGGATGTACCGAGTATGTAAGAGATGCATGATCATGATAAAAACATACTTAAAACATGCTTAAGGTGAACCTTTTCATAAAGAAATGACATAAGAGGCTTATCAGGATATAAGACATAAAAACATGAAGTACGATTAAAATTTAAAGTATGATATCATATAACTTCATATCTTGAAAATAATCATGTGGGAGTTTCTATTAACCGACATAAACCATTCTGAGCTACATGGAGTCCAGTTCCATTCACCCACACTAAAAAAGGTTGTCCTAACCATCCAAAGTTAGAACCATGTTCATAAGGATCTTGTCATAAGCCACGGAGGCAACTTACGGTGGCAACGTAGTTTTGGACTTGGGTTATCTAGAACCCTCATCGCTCCGTGCTAAATACTACTCCCAAAACATATAACATAAGGCTCACATTCATGTGACATATCTAGATGTCAAGCTTGTTCATAAATATATTCATACCCCGGATCTTCATACTACTCACGAATCTTGGTTTAGAAAATGATTCATGAGCATTGATAACACATCGGGTGTATTGCATTGCATAATAATTCATAACTTGAAAACTTGCATGGCCTTAGTTCAATTTCATAATAACATATATTTTCGTAAACATAGGAACTAGGAATGCACTTGCTTGAAATTCGTGAAATCATGCTATCATTTTCCCCAATTTGCTTAAATCAATTCTTGCATGTAGGATTTACCATAATTGACCTTCAACTCATGAAATAGGAGTTCATATGTAAAAACCATGCAAAATCATGCAATTTAATAGAATTTCATAATAAAATCATGAGAAGGCAATTTATAGCAAAACCCATAAGAATTGGGTAAAAACCCTAATTTGAAAGTTCATGAAATCACAATTTGAAATTGGAGTTTTGGGCACAAGGGTGAAAGGAACCCATTGTTGAGTACCCACATATCTTGATTGGAGTTAACCCACTTGAATTGAAAAGATTAGGAGACTTGGAGCTTGAGACCTTGAGCTTGAGAGAGTTCATTTTCTTTTTGGGAGATGAATGAGGTAATGAGAAGGACTTAGGCTAATAAGGGTGAAAACCCTTCTAAAAATAGCCAAAACGATATCATTTAAGAGTTAAAAGGGTGAGAAATGACTAAAATACCCCTAGCATTTAATTAAGAAAAAGCTGGAAAATGGGTCAATTTCAGGAATCACGGGTCGATTCTACGGGTCATCGTTTGAACCACGACACGTGGTTCCAACTCGTGGTTTCTTGCTCACCATTCAGGCTGCAGAAGGTAATCCTAGGGTCAATAGGACAGACCCGTAGAATGGATGACGGGTCATCAAACCTAGTCGTGAACCCTGGGGAACTTGTCATCCCCCTGATATAGTTCCACGAGTTGATAGGACGGACCCATGGTTTAAACCATGGTTCGTAGAACCAACTCGTGGTTCCAGACTAGAGGTTGAATCAATAGAGGGTCTATAACATGAAATTTTTTCTGAGTTTCAGACTTAGATAGATGGTTCAATTTCTGAGGTGTTACAATAAGAAGGACGTGTTTCTGGCTTTTGAGAAGGGTAACATGTCAGTTTCAGTATACGAGGCCAAGTTTCATGCCTTATCTCATTTTTCTACTCAGTTGTTGGGCACCGAAGAGGAGAGGATTCATTTTTTTATGAAAGGTTTGAATACTGAATTGAAGGTGTTGTCAGTGCACATGACTTCAGCAGGGAAGAGCTTCAATGAGGTCACGGACTATGTAAAGAAATCGGAATGGGTTAAATAGGTCAGGTAGGCTAAGGTGTTAGCCAAGAAGTCCCAGAATAAGGGAAATTTTATTGGTTCATACTCCCAGGGCCACAATCAATAGGTGTATTCTGCTCGTCCGATTCAGTCAACCTTGCCCGCTTCTACAGGTGGTCATCCGAGATCCAATCAGTTTTTAGCTCCTAGAGGCAAGGGGGCTTCCTACACTTCTACCAGTAGGCCTACTCTTGACCGTAGATATTTTCATTATGGTGATCTGGGTCACTTCAAGAGGGAGTGTCCTCACTGGCAGATAGGTAATCAGGCTCAGCAGCAGTCTAAGGCTGTGGTCCCAGCAGCTAGAGGTGGTTATGCTAAGGGTCGTCCACAAGGTGGGTGAGGTAACTTTCAGAGAGGTTGGGGAGACAGAGGGAATGGAGGCACAGGCAGGGGAGCGGCGCAGCTAGCCAGGGAAGTTGATCAAATTGATGATCGGGCCCACTATTATACTTTTCCAGGGAAGTCTGAGGCTGAGACATCAAACACAGTGATCACATGTACCATTCTTGTTGTGATAAGATGGATTCTATACTATTTGACCTAGGTTCTACTTACTCTTATGTGTCTGTGAATTTTTCCATGGGTCTGGATTTGATTTGTGATGTCGTTGTTTCTCTTATCCATGTTTCTATCCCGGTTGGAGAGTCTGTGATAGTGACTCATGTTTATCATACTTGTCCTGTGGTGTTTGTGGGGTTACAGACTTGGGTAGATTTGGTTATTCTTGACATGTTATACTTTGATGTTATTTTGGAGATGACTTGGTTGTCTCCATGTCATACGGTATTGAATTGCAATACTAAGATTGTGACTCTAGAGATTCCGGGTAAGGATAGCTTAGAGTGGGAAGGTGTGTACAAGCCTAAGCCGACTAAGATCATATCATTTGTCTGGGCTAGAAAGCTAGTGGAGAGAGGTTATTTGGCCTTCTTGTCTCATCTCTAGGATGATAGTGTGGAGTCCCCATTGATTGAGTCAATTCTGGTTGTTTTAGAGTTTCAGGAGGTGTTTTCGGCAGACCTGCCTGGTATGCCTCCGAATAGATATATTGATTTCTGTATAGATTTAGAGCCGGAAACTCGCCCAATTTCCATTCCTCCATAGCGTATGGATCCGGAAGAGTTGAGGGAACTTAAGACTCAGCTTCAGGAACTCTTAGATAAGGGTTTTATCCGTCCCAGTGCTTCACCTTGGGGTGCTCCAGTCTTGTTTGTGAAAAAGAAGGATGGTAGTATGCAGATGTGCATAGACGACATGCAATTGAATAAGTTTACCATCTGAAACAAGTACCCTTTACCCCGTATCGATGATCTCTTTGACCAGCTACAGAGTGCGTCTGTGTTTTTGAAAATAGACTTAAGGTTAGGGTTCTATCAGTTAAAGATTAGGTCCAAGGACATCCCTAAAACTACTTTTTGGACTCAGTATAGGCATTACGAGTTCCTAGTAATGTCGTTTGGGTTGAACAATGCGCCGGCAGTATTCATGAGTTTGATGAATGGGGTATTCAAATCTTATCTGGATTCATTCGTCATTGTGTTTATAGATGACATCTTGATCTACTCCAAGAGTAGAGAGGAGCATGTTGAGCATCTCCGCATTGTGTTGGATATTTTGAGGCACCAGAAGCTATATGCAAAATTTTCTAAGTGTGAA
This sequence comes from Jaltomata sinuosa, assembly GCA_003996215.1. Classification (NCBI taxonomy): domain Eukaryota; kingdom Viridiplantae; phylum Streptophyta; class Magnoliopsida; order Solanales; family Solanaceae; genus Jaltomata; species Jaltomata sinuosa. The sequence continues at coordinate 632,183 of QJPP01000200.1, forward strand.
TTTTGGTTGACTTCAGTCGCTTTCCTTGGGCATGTAATGTCAGAAAAAAGGGTGATGGTAGATCCCCAGAATATTGAGGCAGTTAAGAGTTAGGTCCGGCCTAGCTCTATGACTGAGGTGAGGAATTTTGTGGGGCTTGCAGGATACTTCCATAGATTTGTCAAGGATTTTGCATCCATCGCTACTCACTTGACGAGGTTGACTCAGAAGGAGGTACCATTTGTGTGGTCCGACAAGTGTGAGAAGAGATTCCAAAAGCTCAAGACACTTCTTACCACAACTCTGATCCTATCATTGTCGGTAAAAGGTAAGGATTTTATTGTATATTGTGAGCTTCACATTCAGGTCTGGGTGTTGTGTTAATGCAGGACACGAATATTATAGCTTATGCTTCAAGGCAGTTGAAGACTCATGAGAAAAATTATCCAACCCATGACTTGGAGTTGACAGTGGTGGTTTTGCACTCAAGATTTGGAGACACTATCTCTATGGTGTCAAGTGTGAAGTGTTCACCGATCATCGCAGTCTGCAGCATGTATTTACTCAGAAGGACTTGAATCTGAGGCAGAGGAGGTGGATAGGGTTATTGAAAGATTATGATGTGACCATCCAGTACCATCCGGGTAAGGCTAATGTGGTAGCAGACACATTGAGTCAAAAGACCAACAACATGGGCAGTTTGACTTATTTGGGGGTGTCCAAAGAACCATTGGAAAGGGAGATTCGGGCACTAGAATCTAAGGTCATGAAACTAGGCATCTCATAGTAGGGTGGAGTGTTGGCCAGTATTGAGGTCAAATCCACATTCATAGAAGAGATAAAGGCCAAGCAATTTCAGGATTCCCAGTTAAGCAAGCTTCGGAGCAAGGTAGTGTCCGGGAGTTTATGGACACCACCTTGGACGTTGATAGGGTGATGAGCTTCAGGGGGAGGATTTGTGTTCCCCGGGTTAATGACATAATCCAGAAGGTGTAGGCAGAGGCTCATGATTTGCGGTATTAGATTTATCCGGGTGTAACCAAAATGTACAGGGACTTGAGGCAACTTTATTGGTGGCCTGGGATGAAAAGGGACATATCTGATTTTGTGTCCAAGTTTCAGAATTGTTAACAGGTCAAGTATGAGCACCAAAGGCCTGCAGGACTACTTCAGAGAATGCCCATTCCTAAGTGAAAGTGGGAAAGGCTAGCCATAGATTTTGTGGTGGGTCTTCCCAAGACTTTAGGAAAGTATGACTCGATTTGGGTCATTGTGGACCAGCTAACCAAGTCAGCTCATTTCATTCCGGCCAGGGTGGACTATAATTCACAGCAGCTAGTAAGATCAATGTTAAGGAGATCATGAGACTAGATGGGGTACCACTGTCCATCATTTCAGACAAGGGTACACAGTTTACCTCTAAGTTCTGGGGTAAGTTACATGAAGAGTTGGGCACTCAACCCACTTTCAGCAAGCCATTCCATTCTCAGATAGACGGTCAGTCAGAGAGGAAAATCCAGGTAAGAGAAGACATGATGAGAGAATGCGTGATTGACTTTGGAGGCCGTTGGGACCAGTTTCTACCATTGTATGAGTTCTCAAACAACAACAACTACCAATCCAGTATCGACATGGCACCATTTGAGGCACTGTATGGAAGGGTATGTAGGCCACCCATATGATGGTTTGAGGCAGGGGATGTGAAGCCTCTAGGCATAGACTTGGTAAGGGAAGCGCAAAAAAAATTAAGGGGCATTCTGACCAAGTTGCTAGCAGCCCAGAGCAGGCAAAGGAGTACGCAGACCACAAGGTAAGAGACATAGATTTTCAAGTTGGTGAGCAAGTATTATTGAAAGTGTCACTAATGAAGAAGGTTATGCGATTTAGCAAGAAGGGCAAGCTCAGCCCTCAGTATATCGGTCCATTCGAGGTTCAAGATATTGTAGGGCCGGTGGCTTACATGTTAGCACTGTCACCCAGTTTATCAGGAGTCCATCTAGTCTTACATGTATCCATGTTGAAGCGATACCATGGGGATGAGGAATACAATATTAAGTGGGATTCAATTTTGCTAGACAAGGATCATCAGTACGAAGAGGAACCGATTGTGATTCTTGATCGAGATGTCCAGAAGTTGAGGAAAAAGGAGATCAAATCTGTGAAAGTTCAATGGAAGCATCATTCGGTTAAGGAAGCCACTTGGAAAACCGAAAAGGACATGCGAGATAAGTACCCTCACTTGTTTGAGGATTCAAGTACTACATTTTTCCCTATTTTATTTTGTCTTTTTAAGTTTTGATCATTCGAGGACGAACGACAGATAAATTGATATCTGTTGTAATGATCAGGTCCGTCGTTAAGAGTAAACTTTTCATGCCAACTTTTGGATTAGAAAACTTCCGGGTTTGGGAGTTGGAAATTCTGGGCTAGGCTAGTCTCAAAAGGTTTCTTAGCAAGGTATGGTATAGGGCAATACGTGTAAGGATTGGGTAATGTATCTTGTAGTGAGCTAGTTTTTCCATTAGTTAAGACATAAAGGAGTCCGGAGGACTTTTTGAAAGTGAATTCAGGTAAGTAGAACTCCCGGTATCGAGGTTGACGTGAAGGGATTATTCTGAAATATCGGGAATTTAAGGTGTATTGTAAAATGGGAACTTCTGGGGGATTATACGACTTTCTATTCCGTGTCAACCTCCATAGCGATTGACACATCACGATAGCTATCACCGTTATAGTGGAATAATTTCTGCTATAGTGGAATAATTTCCGCTATAGCGGAACTCAACTTTGGCCAGCACCCCTATAGCGGTCGGTTCCATTATGGTGGCGGTGCTATAGTGGAGTATGGACTACTATAGCAGACTGAGTTGAGATTTAATGCAAAAACTTTCCCAAAACATTAAGTTTTTCCTCAAGAGAGTTTTGGAGAAGGGAAAGGGCGATTTGGGTGATTTTAACTCCATTCTTCACCATTTTTTGTCCCTAAGGTAAGGATTCCATTCCTCTAACTTAATTCTATCTTTCCTACGTTGTAGAAATGCTAGTTGTGGACTTAGGAAAAATTTTGGGTTGACCTAAAAATGGTAGAATCCGGGGAAAAATAGGATTCTAGGGCGTAGAAGTTCTTGGGTCTTGAATATTATTGTTGGGTTATGATCAATTAGTCATAGTTCTCTAAATGTATCCGTAAAACTAATAGACTTAGGTGAATTAATGATGGGAAAGCCCGTAAATGGATGGAATGATCATGGTTTGGCCTGGAGATTGGAGTTTTGCATAATTCGGGTAATTAGTAGGCCATGTGGACTGATTTTAGTATCTTGTAATTATTTTTAGACCAAGAACAAGCAAAGGCTTCAGAACACGGGAAGGCTCCAGTCCAGTAGAGCTTTTGTGTAATTCGAGGTAGGTGATGGTTACCGTTTCTCAATATGCAATATGTGTTCATGTACTATTGCTTAGTATTATGTGAATTACATTCTTAGGGAATGAGATTATGAATGTCTACTTATCCGGTTATCAGTCTTTTGAAATGAACTTGTTTTGTTGCTTGTTGGTTTACAAGTATGCTTTTGTTCATTGTTTGTTGATTGATTGGATTTTTTGTGACATTCGGTTGGCTCGGGTACCATGCCTGGTACAGGTTACATATTGGTTGGCTCAGGTATCACACCTGATATGGGATACTTATCGGTTGGCTCGGGTACCATGCCTGGTACGGAATTCATAATAGTTGGATCGGGTACCATGCCTGATACGGGTTTGATTTACTTGCATTGATTGTATTCTTTCGATGGTTCCATGAGTGGACTGGGTTGTATTCTTGGATTGTGATTATTGCATATGATCCATGAGAGGCCGGGTGAATATATTTAAATATGGGTATGGTCTTAGTGTAGACCAGGATTGCATGTTGAAAACATAGGTGGTGGTGTCCTAGGGATCCTTGGTGGGTCTGGATTATAAGAAAAGGATATATCTTTATTGTCACTGGGTTTGTCATTGGTTGTTAATTGGTTACATGTGGTTGATAAGTTATGGAAGATACTTGTAGTCTAGTTATATTGTTGACTTGTATTACATGTTTACTTCGCTTTACTCAGCTTTGGTTTACTGTTCATATCTTGTTTATTGGAGCTGCCGATGATCCTACCAGTACACGGTAGTTATGTACTGATTGTGCACTTGCTTTTCTTTTTGTCAGCACAGGACAACTTCCGGCGGCTGACACGCAACCTCACTTGTAGTCGCAGGGAATTCAGATCCCAAGAGTGAGCTACTTCGGTCGAGCTACCTTGTCTTCTTCATTTGATTGTAGCCCAATTATTTCGGGCTTAAACTCTCATTTTTCTTTTGGGGTTGCATCCCCGTATTCTAGACGATTGGTAGAATATTTTGGTAAGGTGACTTTCAGGTTCTAGATAGGTTTTTCGCAGATTCTTATTTTACTAGTGTTTGAGATTGTGAATGATAGTTTATTTTATTGCAAATTGATTTTGAGCTGTTAGAATGGTTAAGTTTTGGGTCGATATTGGTTCGCTCATCCGGAGATTTTGGGTGGGTGCCACTCACGGAGGGTTGAGTCGTGACAAACTCCTCGGGTGAAAATATTCCCACGCCAATAGCCATTGAATTAGACTTTCCAATTTCTAGCCTTGGGCCCTTTCTTTTGGGTTGTAGCTGCGCTTCTTTCTTTGTTTTCCTGTTAGTTTTTTTTTTTTTTTTTTTTGCTGCTTTGTTTTTTTTTAAAAAAAATGTTACTTTTCTTCTTTTTTCTTTTCACTATTTTTTTGCTGCTTTATTTTGGAGGCCTTTTTTTTTAAAAAAACTACTATTTAATTGTTACTCTATTTTTTTAAAACAATCTATCAAATATAAGAGTGTGTTTTTCCAAATCCAACACAATACATACGATACATATCTAATATATATTAATACGATACAATACAATACAATGCAAAATACAATACATATACGCAATACAATATATTTGATACATATTGATACAAAAAATATGATACAATCGTGATACAATTTTTATACACATCCTATACATATAAATATTCTATACAATAAGTATATAGTTTTTATACACATCCTATATATTTTTTATAGAAATCTTATACAGATACATATTCTATATAATAATTATATAATTTCTATACACATCCTGTATTGTTTCTATACACATCCTATACAGTTTCTATACAAATCTTATACAGATACATATATTATACAATAATTATATATTTTTTATATACATTTTATACAATTTTTATATATATTTTATGCAGATACATATTTTATACAACTATACAATTTCTATACCCATCTTATGTAGTGTCTATACATATATCTTATACAAATACGTATTTTATACAATAACTAAACAATTTATATATTATTGTATTTGATTGTAAAAGTATAACTTAATTAGAACTTTCCAAAAAAAAGATATTATATACTAATACATTTATTATACACTTTATATAATTAAAAAAAAAGCAACAAAAAAACAGCAAAAAAAGAGCAAAAAATAATAAAAAGGAGCAACAAAAAAAACAATAAAAAAACAGCGAAAAAAGAAAAAAAAAGATAAACAAAGAGAAAGTCAACAAAAGCTGCACAATGAGCTTAATGGACCGAATTAGGGCCATTTATATCAATGGCTAAACATTGAAAATAAAATGTCTGAGGGGTCTGATTTTGTCCACTAGGCCAAACATGGGCCATTTTTTTTAAAAAATGATCAGCCCATGTCATTTTTCCTAAATAAAAGGGTTTTCATTCATTGTATTTCATCATTTAAGAGAAAATAATAAGTTTTCTTTCGGGATCAATTTAATATAGGAATTCTTACATAAATAATTTCATTTGGATCTATTATTACCGAGGGTACTTTTTTTTTAATTACCATCCGTGGCCTACATTTACGGATGGCTGGATTTCTTTTTTTTATTTCAAGGCAAAGCACGGCTTTTTCTTGCAATACCCAGTAAAACTTTGCTCGTATATCTTAGCAATGAATGAGCAGCCATTGATCATCTACCACTAATTCAGATAAATTTTGAGGCCGAAAGTCTTATTACAATTGTATAATTATAAATTATAGTTATAATTCAATTCGAATTCAATATTATACATTTTTATGAATTCGATAGTTATTATTCTAGAATATATATAATACATTTCTAGCAACGCAAACTAATTTAAATAGTATTGAAAATATTTGAATTCAGGTATAATACTTATAATATATATGTATTAAAAATATTTTAGTTATATATTCACCACGTTCATTGCAACATGCCTATAATATGTATAATATATTGAATTTAAAATGTATCAATTGTGTTTTTTCTCTCTTATTAATATTGTTAAAATGTATTATACCTGAATTTCAAACATTCAAATACTATTCAAATTAGTTTATGTGTTAGCACATTAAAATTGTGTTAGAACTGTATTATATATTTATTTAGCTGATTTGGCTATTTTTTGTAAGAAAAGTAAGACTATAATCAGTAAAAAATAAAATTATACTATAATTCATAAATAAAGCTTTATAGTACATTATCTATGTAAAATGGCCTTTAATATATTATAAGTCTTTTCTAACTTTTCTTTGTTATTGTGGTTCAAGGCCTCTTTGTTAGCTTCCGCACCAAGAATGTACTGAAAAAGAAGAGAAGATAAACAAGAGATCATTGTGTAGCTCTAACCAAATTCACTTTACATTACTAGTTTATTGTCCAATCTGTACAGGTAGATTATCCAATATGTAAAGAAAAATAGAAATTCTCATTTGTGGTATATTCCTTTTTTTTTAATTATTATTGCCTTTGTAATTCTATTCATACATTGTTATCCTATATATATTTTAAAGTACGTAATTTTGTTAATTATTTATTATTAATAGAATTAGAATATTTTCAAAGTACACTTTTACGTTCCTCTTAGCATAAGACAATAATTTTTATGTTAAAGAGAGAACACAACAATAACATATTCTCATAAAGTGGGGTCTAGGGGACATACATAAAATTAAAGAAAAACATATCTTTAAGTACATTTTTTATCTTAAAAATTTTACGTTATTTTTTAAAAGGTTTTGTACTTAGTACACAAAATAATTTATTAATTTATATATATATATATAAATTATTAATTAACGTGATACACGCGTGCAAAGCACATACAGTATGAAAAATAAAAATAACAAAGATTTGTGTAAACTTACAACAATATTCATGATTGTCAAACATTTATAGTATTCAAGTTAATAATATTGACGTTACACACACGTGCGCTGCACGTATACTAAACTAGTATATATTAAAAGTCTGAATGATCTTATAATGTGATTTGAACTTTTTGTTCTTCATTAAAAGGACTCTACAATAGATAAAATTATTATTTACTATTTCTCTAATTTTAAAATTTAAAATCAACAAAACACTTGGCTACTAAGTATTTCATAATTGAATAATGTACTAAAGTCCTAATATAGAGGATGAATCAGACGTGTGGATTCTTCTTGTTTTTTTTAAGTAAAAGTCATAAAGACTATTTTATTAATTTAAATAAAAAGAAAGCAAAAGTTTACAAAGTTGAATTTAGAAAATTAGCATAAACGTATGAGGAAAAAAACCTAAAACTCCTATTCGTATGAATTAATTTATTGTCACAATCCAGACCGCCGTGAGTGGCACTAACCCAACCCCCGGGTGAGCGAACCATCACTTCCCCGAACTTAATCGTTCTAACAGCTCAAAACCAGTGCATAAAAGTAAACTAGCAATTCAATAATAATAATAATGATAAAACTTCATTAAGTTAACCTTCGGAAATTACCCCCCCTAGAATCTGAAAGTCGCAGTACCAAACAATTCTACCAATTCTAGAATACGGGAATGCAACCCCAAAATAACAGAAATAGTCTAAGCCCGAAGCAAATGGGCTACAACTCTAATGATAGGTTCAAGGCAACTCGATCGAAGCAGCTCACCCTTGAAGTATGAAAACGCTGGTACTACAGGTGAGGTCGCGTCTCATCCGCTGGAAGATTTCCTGTACTCACAAGAAAGAAAAGCAAGTGTAGTATCAGTACACCACCACTGTGTACTGGTAGGATCATCAGCCAGTTTCAAATAAACAGTGTATAAACAGTACAACAAATCAAGTATAAGCACGAAAATATGAAACAAGTCAATAGGCTCCCCTAGACTACAAGTCTCTACCTAGCTTGTTCCCACCTGAACTCCACCACATACAACTCTAAGCCACAATCACAGAATTCAATAAATCATCCTTTTCACCTAGCCCGGACCCACCCTGGGATCACTTCTAAACAACACCTAAGTGTTAAACAGACAACCCTACCTAATCCAAGACCAACTACATAGATATAACAGGATTCCCGATCACTCAAGGACCACCAACGAATATCACAGTTCAATAAAACAACCCGGTCCACTCACAGAACCAATAACAGTCAAAGCAATGCAACAATATCCATGCAATGCAGCAATATCAATGCAATAATGCAGTAAAATAAACCCGTACCAGGCTTGGTACCCGAGCCAACCATTAGTAATTCTACCAGGCGTGGTATTCGAGCCAACCATTTGTTATACCCGTACCAGGCGTGGTACCCGAGCCAAACTTTAGTAATTCATACCAGGTGTGGTACTCGAGCAAACCAAATGTCAACAATCTACAGTCAAAATAATGAACAAACAACTTGTAAAACAACAAGAAACACACCGTTCAATCCACAGACTGTAAACAGGACCCTTAGACAGTCTAAACAATTCCTCTAAGCAATGTAATTCATACAAATACTTAGATAAGAGTACAAGAATATACAACATTCACAGGAATCATAAGTCATCACCTACGTCGAAATGATCCAAGCTCTACTCAACCCGAGCTTTCCCGTGTTTCGTATTCCTCTCTCGTTCTTGGCCTAAAACAATATACAAGTACTCGAATTAACAAACAGGGCCTGCACATTACCCGGATTACACCAAATCCCAGACCCCCAGGCCACCCATGATCATTCTACCCTTTTTCCCGGGCTTCCCGCCATTAATCTCCCTAGTTCTATCATTTTCATGGATAAAAATAGAGAATTTAGCAATATGTGATCATAAAACCTTACTTTTAACAATACCCAAGGACTTTCATGCCTAGAATCCCCCTTCTTCCCCGGATTCTACCATCCCAAGGTTATTCCAACCTTTTCCCAAGTTCTCTCCTAGCAATTCTATCGCGTAGAAAAAGTAGTACGAAGATTGGAGAGTAGAAACCTTACCTTTAGGTCAAAAAATAGTGGAAAACTGGTAGAAATCGCCCAAAATTGCCCCCTTCTTCTTCCAAAATGTTTCAAGAAAAATGGAACTATTTTGGAGAAGTTTCTGCATTAAATCCTATCATGCTCCGCTATAGCGGTCCGCTATGCTATAGCGGTACCGCCATAGCGGAGTCATCAGCTATGGCAAAGACTGACCTACGTTGACTTTCACTGTAGCGGTAATTTCTCCACTATATCGGAGGTCGCTATGGCAGAGCCGTTGCGCTCGTCATAGACAGAAAGTTCAGAAATCTCCAAAATTTTCCCATTTTACAACACACTTGCTTCCCCCGATGATCAGAAATAACCCCTTCACGTTAATCACGATTTCGAGAGTTCTACTTACCCGAATTCGATTCTGAAAAGTCCCCCGGACTCCTCTATGTGTTAGCTATGAGAAAAACTAGTCAGCACAAGACATCAAACCCAATCCTTACCCGGATTGCCCTAGACTCCACCTCTCCCCAAAACTGACCGAGACTAGCCTAGCCCAGAATTTCAAACCCCCAAAACTGGAGTTTTCTAACTCTAAAACGTGGCATGATTAGACTACCCATAATGACAGACTAGATCGTTACAACAGATACCAATTTTCCCATCGTTCTTCCCTGAATGATCAAACCCAAAATTACGGAAAATAAAGGGAAGAAGTGTAGTGCCTGAATTCTCAAAAAATTGAGGGTACTTGTCTCGCATGTCCTTCTCGGTTTCCCAAGTGGCTTCCTCAACTGGAAGATGCCTCCACTGGACTTTACCATATCAATCACCTTTTTCCTCAACCTCCAGACATCCCGAGCAAGAATCAAGACTAGTTCCTCTTCATAACGAAGATCCTTATCGAAAAGCACCTCATCCCACTTGATGATGTAGTCTCCATCCCCATGGTATTGATTAAGCATGGATACATGGAATACCAAATGGACACCCAACAAACTAGGCGGCAGTGCTAACTTTTAAGCCACTGTCCCCACTATCTCAAGAACCTCAAACAGACCGATGAATCGAGGGCTAAGCTTGCCCTTCATACCAAACCGCATAACTACCTTCATTGGTAACACTTTTAACAATACCTATTCACCAACCTGGAATTCCATGTCCCGGACCTTGCGATCTGCATACTCTTTCTGCCTGCTTTGGGCAGCCAGTAACTTGGCCTGAATGCCCCTTACCTTTTCATGTGCTTCCTTTACCAATTCCACTCCCAAAGGCTGTACATCGCTTTCCTCAAACCACCCAATCGGTGATCTGTAGTTCCTCCCATATAACGCTTCGAATGGTGCCATGTCAATGTTTGAGTGATAGCTATTGTTGTATGAGAACTCGCACAATGGTAGAAACTGGTCCCAATGACCCCCGAAGTCGATCACGCATGTTCTCACCATGTCCTCCAATACCTGTATCGTCCTCTCCGACTGACCAACAGTCTGAGGGTGGAAGGCGATGCTAAAAGTGAGTTGTGTACCCAATTCTTCATGTAGCTTACCCCAAAAATTTAGAAGTGAACTGCATACCCCTGTCTGAAATGATGGACAGTGGCACCCCATGAAATCTCATAATCTCTTTCACATAGATCTTAGCTAATTGCTGCGAATTGAAATCTACCCTGACCGGAATGAAATGAGCGGACTTGGTCAGCCTATCAACAACGACCCAAATGGAGTCATACTTCCCCAATATCTTGGGAAGACCCACCACAAAGTCCATAGCTATCCTTTCCCACTTTCACTCTGGAATGGGCATCCTTTGAAGTAGTCCTGCAGGTCTCTGGTGCTCATACTTTACCTGCTGGCAATTCTGACACTTGGACAAAAAATCAACTATGTCCCTTTCCATTCCGGGCCACTAGTAACGCTGCCTTAAGTTCCTGTACATTTTAGTCACCCCTGGATGAATTGAGTACCGCGAATCATGAGCTTCTGCCAATATTTTCTGAATTATATCATCAACCCAAGGAACACCAATCCTTCCTCTCAAAATTTAGTACTCCACCAGAGTCTAACGTGACATCCCTCGATTCCCCAGATTACCTTACCTCGAAGCTTACTAAATTTCTGGTCCTGAAACTGTTTGGCCTTCATTTCCTCTATGAAGGTGGCTTTGACCTTAATGCTGGCCAATAATCCACCCTGTTCTGAAACACCCAAGTGCATGAACTTGGCCTCCAAGGCCCATATTTCCCTAGCTAGTGGTCGTTTGGACACCCCCAAATAAGCCAAACTACCCATGCTAACTGTTTTCTGTCTCAATGCGTCTGCCACCACATTAGCCTTACCTGGATGATATTGAATGGTCACATCATAGTCCTTCAATAACTCCATCCACCTTCTCTGCCTCAAATTCAAATCCTTCTGAGTGAACACATATTGCAGACTGCGATGATCGGTGAACACCTCACACTTGACACCATAGAGATAGTGTCTCCAAATATTGAGTTCAAAGATCACCGCTGCCAACTCCAAGTCGTGAGTTGGGTAGTTCCTCTCATGCACCTTCAACTGCCTAGATGCACAGTCTATCACATTCTTATTCTGCATCAACACAGCACCCTAACCATAATGTGAAGCATCACAGTAAACAATAAAGTCTTTATTTTCAACCGGCAAGGACAATATAAGAGTCGTGATCAGAAGTGTCTTGAGCTTTTGGAAGCTCTCCTCGCACTTGTCGGACCACACGAATGGTACATCTTTCTGTGTCAGCCTGGTCAGGTGAATAGCAATAGACGCAAAATCCTTAACAAACCTTCGGTAGTACCCTGCGAGTCCAACAAAACTCCTCACCTCAGTCATAGAGCTAGGGCGGACCCAACTCTTGACTGCTTCAATTTTTTGGGGGTCTACCATCACTCCCTTTTCTGACACTACATGCCCCAAGAATGCAACCGAAGTCAACCAAAATTCACACTTGGAGAACTTCGCATAAAGCTTCTGGCGTCTCAAGATGTCCAACACAATACGGAGATGACTAGCATGCTCCTCCCTACTCTTGGAGTAGATCAAAATATCATCGATAAACACAATCATGAAGGAATGAAAGCATGACTTAAATACCCCATTCATCAAACTCATGAATGCTGCCGCCGCATTGGTCAAACCAAATGACATTACCAGGAACTCGTAATGCCCATACCGAGTCCGAAAAGTAGTCTTAAGAATGTCCTCAAGCCTAATCCTAAACTGATGGTATCCCAACCTCAATTTAATTTTCGAAAACACCGATGCGCCCTGAAGCTGGTCAAACAAATCATCAATGCAGGGTAGAGGGTACTTATTCCAGATGGTCACCTTGTTCAACTGCCTATAGTCTATGCACATCCACATACTACCATCCTTTTTCTTCACAAACAACACAGGAGCACCCCAAGGAGAAGCACTGGGATGGATAAATACCTTATCTAGAAGTTCCTACAGCCGAGTCTTAAGTTCCCTTAACTCTGTCGGAGCCATATGATATGAAGGAATAGAAATGGGATGAGTGACCGGCTCCAAATCAATGCAAAAGTCTACATCCCTGTCCGGAGGCATACTAGGCAAATCTGCTGGAAACACCTCTAGAAACTCAGAAACCACCGAAACTGACTCAATAGATGGAGACTCCATACTATCATCCCGGAGATGATCCAAGAAGGCTAGACACCCCTTCCCACTAGCTTTCTAGCCCGAACAAACGATATGACCTTAACTGGCTTAGGCGTGTACACACCTTCCCACTCTAGTTTATCCTCACCCGAAATCTGTAGAGCCACAGTCTTGGTGTTACAGTTCAACACAACATGATAAGAGGACAGCCAGGTCATGCCTAAGATAATATCAAAATCAGCCATATCCAGGATTACCAAGTCTACCCAAGTATGCAACCCAACAAACACAACAGAACAGTCATGATAAATATGAGTCACATTCACAGACTCTCCAACTGGGGTAGAAACATGAATAGGGGAATAAAGGATATCACAAGTCAATTCCAGACCCAACGCAAAACTCACAGATACATAAAAATATGTAAAACCTGGGTCAAATAATACCGAAGCCATTTTATCGCAGACAAAAGAATGGTACCTGTGATCACCGCATCTGATGCTTTCACCTCGGTCCTCCCTGGAAAAGCATAGCAATGAGCCCGATCATCAATCTGGGCAACTTTCCAGATCGGCTGCGTTGCACCTCTGCCTGCGCCATCGTTCCCTCTGTCGCCCCGGCCTCCTTGAAATAGTTCAAGTACCAATGCAGCATAGAAGGACTGCATGAATCGGCCGGCCATTCTTCGAAGCTGATTTGAAAACAAAACATTCGTTCTAATTAGTAATCAAATAATTAACGAATCTGGATTTCTTGGTATGAGAAGTTGGTTATATAGCGCCCACCCTGTGGACGACCTCTAGCATTACCGCCTCTACCTGCCGGGACCACCGCTCTAGACTGCTGCTGAACTTGATTTCCTGTCTGCCTGAGCAGGCACTCCCTCTTAAAGTGGCCCAGATCACCAAAATGGAAGCAACCACAGTCAAGTGTAGGCCTGCTAGCTGATGTATAAGACGCTCCCTGGCCTCTAGGAGCTGAAGACTGATTATGAGCTCCCTGACGACCACCTGTAGCAGCTAGCAGAGCTGACTGGATAGGACGGGCTGAGTATACCTGCTGATTATGACTCCTGGAATGTGAGCCACCATAATTTCCCTCATTCCGGGGCTTCTTGGCCAATGCCTTAGTCTGCCCCGTCTGCCTGACTCCCTCAAGTTGCTTCACATAATCCACCATATCATTAAAGCCCTTTCCTGAAGAGGTCATATGCACTAACAGTACCTATAGCTCAGTGTTCAAACCTTTCACAAACAACTGTACCCGCTCCTTCTCGAAACCCAACAGCTGTGTGGCAAAATGAGACAAGGCATGGAATTTTGCCTCGTAAGCAGAGACTGACATGCCGCCCTTCTCCAAGTTCAAGAACTCATCTTTCTTCCGGTCCCTCAAAGTACGGGGTACGTACTTCTCTAAGAACAAAGCATGGAACTATTCCCAAGTTAGTGGGGGTAGAACAGAAGACCGACACTCCACATGAGACCTCCACCACTACTTGGCATCACCATGCAACTGAAATATGACAAACTCAACCCCATGCTGACGTAGAATACCCAACTTGTGCAACCTCTCGTAGCAATCCAAGATGAACTCATAAGCATCCTCCCTATCAGTACCCTGAAATGTAGGAGGTTTCAGCTTGAGAAACTTGGTCAGCACCTCATGCTCATTACCTGTCATCATTGGGCCTAGCATTGGCCTGAAGAAGTCATTCGTGCCTGAGGCTGCATCCATCCTAGGCGTTGTAGTAGACGTTGGCTGAGTATCCAAGGCCTGGTTTGCAAAAGTCGCGGGTATGGCTCCATTACCAACCAAACCACTCAAAATATTCCAAGCCTGTTGAAAGGCTTCTGGTGTCATAGTAGAAAGGCCTGCACCCCCAACCGGTGCCGCCTCCTCCTGCGCCTCACCATCTTCAGCCACAACTTACACATCTTCAGCAACATGTTCCTGAGGTGGGGGAGGGGTTGCCTCACGTGCATCAGCAGCATCTCGAGCCCCACCCCGCGGCGGGTGTGGCTCTACCTCGTCCTCTGCCCCTTCCCCTGCCTCTACCACGGACAGCCGAGACCGTTGTTGGGATCGCTACTCTAGCTCCGTTGCTCCTTGTGTTAAGCATCTGCGGACAGAAGATTGAATGAGATTAGATACCAATTGGAATCAAGTTATAGCACGAAGAAAAGAAGGAAGAGATAGTTTTTCCTAAAGCCCCATAGCCTCTCGAAGAAAAGTAAGGACGTCTCCGCACCGTTCCGCAAGACTCTACTAGAATAGTTTGGTACGATGAGATCAACGAACCTAGGGCTCTGATACCATCTTTGTCACGACCCAGACCGCCGTGAGTGGCACTCACCCAACCCCCAGGTGAGCAAACCATCTCTTTCCCAAACTTAATCATTCTAACAACTCAAAACCAGTGCATAAAAGTAAACTAGCAATTCAATAATAATAATGATAAAACTTCATTAAGTTAACTTACGAAAATTACCCCCTCTAGAATCTGAAAGTCGCAGTATCAAACAATTCTACCAATATCTAGAGTACGGGGATGCAACCCAAAAATAATAGAAATAGTCTAAGCCCGAAGTAAATGAGCTACAACTCTAATGATAGGTTCAAGGTAGCTCAATCGAAGTAGCTCACCCTTGAAGTCTGGAAAAGCTGGTACTACAGATGAGGTCGTGTCTCAGCCGCTAGAAGATTTCCTGTACTCAGAAGAAAGAAAAGCAAGTACAGTATCAGTACACCACCACTGTGTACTGGAAGGATCATCAGCCAGTTTCAAATAAACAGTGTATAAACAGTATAGCAAATCAAGTATAAGTACGGAAACATGCAACAAGTCAATAGGCTCCCCTAGACTACAAGTCTCTACCTAGCTTGTTCCCACCTGAACTCCACCACATACAACTCTAAGCCACAATCACAGAATTCAATAAATCATCTTTTTCTCCTAGACCGGACCCACCCTGGGATCCCTTCTAAACAACACCTAAGTGTTAAACAGACAACCCAGCCTAATCCAAGACCAACTACACAGATATAACAGGATTCCCAGTCACTCAAGGACTACCAACGAATATCACAGTTCAATAAAACACCCTGGTTCACTCACGAAAGCAATAACCGTCAAAGAAATGCAATAATATCCATACAATACAGCAATATCAATGCAATAAAATAAACCCGTACTAGGCGTGGTAACCGAGCCAACCATTAGTAATTCATACCAGGCGTGGTACCCGAATCAACCATTTGTTATACTCGTACTAGGCGTGGTACTCGAACCAACCGTTAGTAATTCGTACCAGGCGTGGTACCCGAGCCAACCAAATGTCAACAATCCACAGTCAAAATAATGAACAAACAACTTGTAAAACCAACAAGCAACACACCGTTCAATCCACAGTCTGTAAACAGGACCCTTAGACAGTCTAAACAATTCCTCTAAGCAATTCCATTCATACAAACACTTAGATAAGAGTACAAGAACATACAACTTTCACAGGAATTGTAAGCCATCACCTACCTCGAAATGATCCAATCTCTACTCAACCTGAACTTTCCCGTGTTCTGGATTCCTCTCTCGTTCTTGGTCTAAACCAATATACAAGTACTCAAATTAACAAACAAGGCCTTCACATTACCCGAATTACACCAAATCCCAGACCCCCAGGCCACCCATGATTATCCTACCCTTTTTCCCGGGCTTCCCGCCATTAATCTCCCTAGTTCTATCATTTTCATGGATAAAAATAGAGAATTTAGCAATATGTGATCATAAAACCTTACTTTTAACAATACCAAAGAACTTTCATGCCTAGAATCCCCCTTCTTCCCAGGATTCTACCATCCCTAGGTTATTCCAACCTTTCCCCAAGTTCCCTCCTAGAAATTCTACCGCGTAAAAAAAGTAGTACTAAGATTGGGGAGTAGAAACCTTACCTTTAGGTCGAAAAATAGTGGAAAACTGGTAGAAATCGCCCAAAATTGCCCCCTTCTTCTCCCAAAATGTTTCAAAAAAAACTAAACTATTTTGGGGAAGTTTCTGCATTAAATTCCGTCATACTCCGCTATAGCGGTCCGCTCCACTATAGCGGTACCGCAGTAGCAGAGTCGTCCGCTATGGCGGAGCGGAGACTGACCGACGTTGACTTCCGCTGTAGCGGTAATTTTTGTGGTATAGCGGATGTCGCTATGGCAGAGCCGTTGCACTCGTCTCAGACAGAAAGTTCAGAAATCTCCAAAATTTTCCCATTCTACAACACACTTTCTTCCCCCCTACGTTCAGAAACAACCCCTTCACGTCAATCACGATTTTGGAAGTTCTACTTACCCAAATTCGATTCCGAAAAGTCTCTCGGACTCCTCTATATGTTGGTTACGAGGAAAACTAACTCAACACAAGATATCCAACCCAATCCTTACCCGGATTGACCTAGACTCTACCTCGGCCCAAAACCGGCGGAGACTAGCCTAGCCTAGAATTTCAAACCCCCAAAACTGGAGTTTTCTAACTCTAAAATTTGGCACGATTGGACTGCCCATAACGACGGACCCGACCGTTATATTTATTTGGAACTCAAGTTATTCTAATATTGATAAATAATTTATGAAAAAAAATCTATCATATTTAGATAATTCCTTTCTTGGAGGAAAATGTTTGACTTCTATAAATTGAGAATCCTTCTTTTCTATAATAATACAATAGTATTCACAATAGTCCTCCAACAAAGTTTTGTTTCAGGGAGATATTATTTTCTCTATAATTTTTATTTTTATTTTTATTTTTTATATCAGTTATATGTAGCTCAATTGACCAAATTAATTTAATATATTATGAGTCTTTTTATAAATTTTATTTTTTATCGTTGTTAAGGTTCTTTTGCTAGCTTCCGCACGACGCCCTGTTATTTCAATTCCAATAACATGCTCATAATTTGAGTTCAATCGTATTCAAAGATTCATATGAGCTTGAACTCACTGGATGACGCAATTCGTGAAAACATCATTATGTTTCTTTTTTAAATTCAAAAGAGATGAGAAAGAGTGTATTAAAAAAGAGGAGAAGGTGAATAAGAGACTATTGTGTTGCTTTAACCAAATTCACTTTACCATGTTAATTTGTTATCCAATTTGTAGGTAGGTTATTCAATATGTAAGAATAATAGAAATTCTCATCTATGATATTGTTCCTCTTTTTTCTTTTTTTTTAGTTGTTGGGTGTGTAATGATATCATTTATAACCATATATTGATTATTGAGTAGTTTTTTTTATATATCTTTCAAAGTACAAAATTTTATTAATTATTTATTATCAATATTATAGACTTTCACATATTTTCAGATTTGTTTGTACACGATCACATGTTAAAAGGTGTGATTAAATGTTGGATGTCCAAGGGTAATTTTGTTAAAAAAAGTAAGACGTGAGCTGAATATAATCTTTTTCTGAAAGTATAGGGATAAAATTGACTCTTTTCCGTGAATATAATGTTATTATAATTTTAGGTGGAATATTATATACTTTATTCATTTTGTAAGTAATTTTTTTATACTGACATAACACACACTCTTTATGTGTCCTAACATATGCTCTTCAATGACCGACTAGTATATATATACTAAACTAGTGTATATATATATTTATATATTAAAAAGATGGTTTTGACATGTTAGTTTTCTTCCATTAAATAAAATTTTTGAGGTTATTATGGTCTTTTTAAAACATTTTGCAAGATTACTTGCTTAAGGGAATTGTCTCTGTTGCGCTTTTTGATACCAATTGTTGAGTTCTGATAATAATTATTGTGGAAATATCATGGGTTAACTAGCACACAATCACACACAAAAAAAATAGAGAAGAAAAATAACACAAGGATTTAACGAGGTTCGGCTAGGCCTAATCCTCCAAGCAAAAGCAGAGAGAGTTTTCCACTATGAAAGAAGAGAAGTTTACAATGTACAATATGCTTTTAGAATTCCCAACTACAACCCTATATATAGACCCCAAGTAGTCCCAAACCTATAAGAAAAAGGTTCTCCCAATCCTATAAGGACTATACTTTCCTTTCCCATATCTATTAGGACAAAGAGTTTTCTAAACCAATAGGGATTATGACTTTCCCAAAATATACAAGGGAAAAATACAAGACATAATTAACAAATCTTCCCCTTGGCTTGAATTCTTTTCATCAACAAGAACAACATCTCTCTGTCTTGCTCTCCGCCCTCGAAAGGGCTCACTGAATATTATACACACCAATTAAGTCTAGGCAATGCCTAAACTTATTGGTCGGGACTGCCTTGGTCATCATATCTGCCGGATTATCATGTGTAGACACTTTCTTCGAATCAACAACCCCCTTGCAGCCTACTACCTTTTGTCCCTTTAGTAATGAATCAAACTTCCATGTTCGATTCTTGTGAAGTGACTCAATCTCTTCACCCATAGCACCAACCCATCGATCTCTCTTTGAACTATAAATAGCTTATTTATAGCTATTAGGCTAAAACACGTCAATGGTCTCTGCAACTGACAATGCAAATTCCATAAAATTTGCATATCCAGAAAGATTTTCATCAACCACTTTTGCAAACCTTTTAGGTCGGTTGATCACTCTCTTCTCTCTGCTTGTTGCAATGCTATACGATTCTTGTTGCATAGGTGCATCAACGCTATCATCATGATTAAGGTTTTACACCTCCTCCACTTTTGAACTACTGGGATGAGCTAGTGGAGATTTAATTTCTAACTCTATGCGGTCACTGACACCACGATCTGTTTCTGCTATTGCCTTCTCCTTCTGACTGTCCAGTGAGGCAGATTCATTAAATGTCACATCCCTACTAATAATTAACCCTGGAGTCTTTTGATCTATGCACAACAATCTGTAACCTTTCACTCTATTGCATACCCTAAAAATATGCACTTCTTTGCCCTTGGCTTAAGTTTTCCATCCCTCACATGAGCATAAGCAGGACAACTAAATATTCTCAAATTTGAATAATCAGTAGGCGAATTGGACCAAACCTCAAAAGGAGTTTTGAACTCAATAGCTGTGGATGGAGATCTATTGACCAAATAACAAGTTGTATTGATTGCTTCAGCCCAAAAATCCTTGCTAACATATGAGTGTGAAAGCATACTTCGTTCCCTATCACAAAGTGTTCAATTCATACGTTCTGCAACACCATTTTGTTATGGTGTTCCAACATAAGTGTGGTGTCTCACTATGCCTTCCCTGTTGCAGAATTCATTGAACTCTAAGTTGCAAAATTCCAACCCATTATCAGTTCGAAGACGCTTGACTTTTCTTTCAGTCTGCCTCTCAACCATCGTCTTCCATTTAACAAATGTCGTATATGCCTCATCTTTTGTTTTCAGAAAATACACCCATACCATTCTTGAGTAATCGTCAATCAAAGTCATAAAGTATCTGGCACCACTTTTGGAGGAAACTCTATTTGGACCCCACAAGTCTGAATGTATATAATCTAACTTGTCTTTGGTCTTTTGCTCTGCCCTTTTGCTGAACTTTACCCTTGTTTGCTTACCAAACACACAATGCTCACAAAATTTAAAGCCTGATTTTTGTACCCATCCAACAAAGTTTGCTTGCTCAACAAAGACAATCCCTTGTCACTCATATGACCAAGCCGTAAGTGCCACAATTGAGACTGATTTGAATCACTCCTTCCAGAAGCTACAATTGCTTCCCCTTCAACTACACTGGCTTGAAGATAATATAGTCTAGAATGCAGCTTACCCTTCTTGAGTACCATAGAGCCTTTACACACTTTAAGTATCCTATTCTCTGAGTGAAACTTATACCTTTGATCATCCAAAGTCGAAAGAGAAATCAAATTCTTTTTCATTTGAGGAACATGCCAACACTCAATATTTCTGATAATGCCATCGAACATTCTCAATTTGATGTTACCATTCCCCTCTACCTCTAATGGATTATCATCACCTAGGTAGACAATCCCACTCGTCTGCTTGTAAGTTGCAAACCAGTTCTTGTGTGGACACATGTGAAAAGTTGCACCAGAATCAAGAATTCAGGAATTATGCCTATGATCAGAACTCGCGGCATAAACTTCCCCTACATAGTCATTATCATCAGAATTGTTGCTAATGTCAACAATATTTGCTGAGTAATCAACTTTCTGCTTCTCTCTTTTCTCCTTTAGCTTAGGACAATCTCTTTTGTAGTGACCTTGCTCTCCGCACTCATAGCAGTTCTGCTTCCTTGCTCTAGACTTTGATCTGGCATTGGACTTTTTCCTATTAAAGTCCTTTTGTTGTGTTCTTCCCCTACTCACAAAACCTTTGCCCCCAGTTATGCTATCCGGAAAGCTTTTCTTCAACTCTTTAGATTTTAGTGCATTACTAACATCATCCAGTGAAACACTCTCTTCCCCATATATCAACGTATCAGCAAAAGTATCGTACGACGGTGGTAAAGAATATAACACTATCAAGGCCTGATCCTCGCTCTCAATTTTGATATCTACGTTCTTCAAGTCCATTATAATTGAATTAAACTCATCAAGGTGAGTTTTAACCGGTGTACCTTCATACATCTAAATATTGTACAACCTCTTTTTCAAGTAGAGGCGGTTTGTCAGTGATTTCTTAGAATACAAATCTTCCAGCTTCTTCCATGCCGTTGTTGAAGATTTCTCTTCAGCAATTTCCCGAAGAACGCTATCTATAACGCTCATGAAAATCACACTCAAAGCCCTCTCCTTCAGGTCTGCCTTCTCTGACCCTTTCATCTCCTCTGGAAAAGTCTCCTCGATTGCTTTCCATAACCCATGTAACACCAGGGACGATCTCATTCTAATTTTCCATAGACTGAAATTAGATCCCCCGTCAAATTTCTCTACTTCATACTTTGTTGAAGATGATGGAGACATCTTGACCCTTGACTATGTGTAGAAACCCTAACCTTGCTTTGATACCAATTGTTGCGCTTTCTGATACCAATTGTTGAGTTCTGATAACAATTATTGTGGAAATATCGTGGGTTAACTAGCACACAATCACACACAAAGAAAACATAGAAGAAAAATAACACAAAGATTTAACGAGGTTCGGCTAGGCCTAATCCTCCAAGCAAATGCAGAGAGAGTTTTCCACTATGAAAGAAGAGAAGTTTAGAATGTACAATATGCTTTTAGAATTCCCAACTACAACCCTATATATAGACCCCAAGTAGTCCCAAACCTATAAGGAAAAGGTTCTCTCAATCTTATAAGGACTATATTTTCCTTTCTCATATCTATTAGGACAAAGTGTTTCCTAAACCAATAGGGATTATGAGTTTCCTAAAATATACAAGGGAAAAATTGAAGACATAATTAACACTATTATTTTCTTAGCTATTTAGACATTATCTATGGCTTAAAAAAAGCCATCACTTTTTTATTAAATTACAAATCATGCCCTAAATTGAAATGTCATTGAATTTGGTGAGGCCACTGAACTATTGATATTGACGTAACAATTGTGCTCTAAGTTCCTTCATATATTTGGACTCTTAGATTAAAAGTAATAATACTATTAAAGTGTGTAAATTACTGTACTCTAATTACTCCACATATTTTTCATTTGATCTGGTGAAGGATAATTATTTATTTATACCTAGGTTTATAATAAAGAGTGTAAATTTATTATAGCTAAGTAATTTTAATATAATAATTTATATTAATTAATCATAATTAAATACTAAAACTTTATATATAAATACATGTCATATACTCCCTCTCTTCCATTTTACTTGGCTGATTAATTTTTATATTAAAAATAAATTTTTTTTACTTGTTCATTAGCAAAGTCAGAGAAATTTATTGCTTTTTTTCGATATTATTCTATCATTAGATAATTACATAAAATACTAATAGTCAAATTTAAAATTTTAAAATATAATTAAAAAATTTCTTAATTAAAATAAACTCTTAATAATGTGTGTTTGGTCAAAAACAACTAAAAACACTAAATGCTATGAAAAATATGAATCATCTTTCGCCAATATCTAAATAGTACTCTATATGTGTATAAAATGTCTCGCTTAGTATCTAACATAACTAATATAATGTTTTCATGAATATAAACGGTTTATCATTTGGTAATCATCCACCATCGATGAAGCGATACTTTATTCAACTTTTAATATGCGATACTATGTGATGTGCATATGATTAGTAATCACTTAGGGTATGTTCGGTATGATGAAAGATAAGAAAAATAAGTAGATTTTGTATTTTTTTTGTGCTTGATATACAAATAAAAATATTAGTTTAAAAATATTTATATATAATTTAATAGTATTGGGCTCTTGCAGACACGGGCAATCAACCCCTAGTATATATATGTATCCCCTGCACATCACGAGGTACTATTACTAATTTGATATTTAAATTAAGCTTCGGGGTAGCCTCTTAGATTTATGTATATGCACTGAATTTTTTTATTTTTAAAATGCATTTTTTGTTTCTTCATTTATAGGTATCGCGTTATATTATCTGTTAGTATTTGAAGATAAAAATGAATTATGGATTAACCCACTGATTATTAGATTTTGGATTCATTTGCATTTATATTAATAAATAAATAAATAAATTAAAATAGTATACTACATAATGTTCTATTAGATATAAAATTCAAAAGAATGACTATTAGCCGTTACTTATTAGCACATTCCATACTAATAAAATATATATAGGGTTTTTTGATAGAAAAAGAGTTGTTCGAGAAAGTAAAATGCTACTGAAAAAAAGAATAAAATAAAAATACATAGGTCTTTTTGATAGAAAAAAAAGTTGTTCAAAAAAGTAAAATGCTACTGAAAAAAAAAAGAATAATAGGCGCAAAGTGCGAGTCAAACACAGGATTCACAAGTAAAGACCATAGTTGATAACAAGTCGCCAACCAGTTGGACAAACCACCTTTATGTGTTGAGTACTACATGACCTATTATAATAACTAGATGAGGGACGCCCTGCTGCGCAGGGGCCAACATTTTCAGTATAATTCATTTATGTTTTAGCTATTAATGTAGTTCCTAATATAATTTTTGTAATTTTTGTGAATGAACGAAGTCTAGCTTGCGACGAAAAATCAAATTACATGAATTTTTTCGCTGACATTCTGGAAAAATCAAGTTTACATTAATTTGGATGTTTATACCTAAGACATAAATCAACAACATGAGGCACATGTGTATTGTTGAAGTTCCGTACACTAATCACAGAGGTTCTTTTCATTGAATATTGACACTTATGTTTTTGTGGGTGAGAAGTCAAATGCATGGCCCTTTTATCTATAAGCATCTTCATTCCGAGCAACTTAATAAAAAGTATCGTGCCAAAGTTGCACTGCAAAATAACAATACAATTGTATTAAATGGTCAGACAACTTCCAAAAGTCACATAATTGGTAGTCTTCATCTCAGCTAAATCAAAACATACAAAGCTTTATAATTGTATAGGCCAAAAAAAGAAAAGACAATCCGATGCATTAAAGCTTCCGCAATGCATGAAATTCGGGGAATAACTGGATCACAAAATTCACTCTACCTATTGTGCGCCAAGTTGAACTAATGAAGTAAATACCAAGAATCTGCAATTTCAGTTTCTTTAGACAATCTTGTTTATGAGGGATTTCTTTCCAAAAAGAATAGCTTGCCATTAAAATCACGAGATTTGAACTTTCAACTGTGAAAGCAAAGAAATGTCTATAACTTAAACTCAATGAAAACAAACCATATAGTATTATATAGGTTACTTGAATGGAAATTTCCTACGTCTCCCAAGAAAAGCTAACTACGGACAATACTACCTAATATTTAAGCGAGGATAGACACACACCTCATGGTCAACATGCCTGCTTGGCAGCAATAGAGTTAAATTGTTCATTCAATAATCCAAATTTCAGGGAAAATTGAAAATTTATCACGTGGATTCCTATTTTTCGCACAACGGAATTATCACTTCTCTTACTACATTCGATAAGTCCCAGCGTCTCAAACTCTGCTCTTCAGCATGTATCCTTTCTTCACATCTGTGATCTACATGCTTTCAGTGTGTTTGAATTTCCCCGGGATTATTCCACGAGCTACCATATATAATTAAATTTTATGAAAGCTGTTTTCATGTGGCAGAATATGCCTCTTTTTGGTCACAAAGATTAGCTTTTCATTGTATAATGTAAATATAATGTTGTAGTTTCATTAAAGCTGGTAAAAAGTAGTAAGACCTATTTAAACTTGGAAAGATATTATTTACGGAAACGCTACATGCTATTACTCATGGAACTTTTCCAGATTTATAGAAAGACCTTTTGAAACGTAGTTACAACCTGCCTGTGCTAATTCTACAGATTATCAAGTAGTTTTTACTTTGTTTTGAAACGTAGTTGTAGCCTGACTCACCATCTTAAAGTTCTAAAAAGACATAAATGATTAGAGGTGAGAATGTGTTTATTATTAGTGAAACAGAAACTAGTTAGGAAGATGGAATAGAAGTTACCTGTTTAAGCCCCTCAACGCACCAGACATGGTGCTTTAAAACTACAATTGGTGAATCGTGTGGATGCAAACATTGACATTGTGCTTTGTAGAGAGCTGAATCGCGAGGTAAAACGCAATGTATAAGGTTCCACTGCAGATAACTCCAAACAAGACAGCATGATCTAACGGCAGTAATACTATAATTTATTTTATGTAAAATAAAATAAAATGTTATTAATAAAAAGGTCAAACCACGAGATTTAAACTTTTCAACTTTGTGGACTCTTCGACAAAAGTTCAATTGTTATATGTGAAAGCAAAGAAATGTTCATAACGCAAACTCAATGAAAATGAATTGAATGGAAATTTCTTATGAAAACTACCATTTTAAAGTTCCAAAAAAGCATAAATGATTAGGGGGCGAGGGTAGCATGAAGAAATCTAGACGTAATGTTTTTATTGTTATTGACATAGCAATTATTAATAACATAAAATAGAAGCTGTTTAGGAAGATAGAGTAGAAGTTACCTCTTTGAGCCCCTTGACACACCATACATTGTGCTTTAAAACAACAATTTGTGAATCATCTGTCTTATAGATTCAATGCTCACATTGTGTTTTGCAGAGAGCTGAATCGCGAGAACCTCGCCAATTGACTCGACAAGTCTGCCTAAGACTGCCCTCTAGTCACAAAGATTGGCAATGCAGTAATCTGTGATTTTGTTGGCCATTGTGTTTCCAATTAGTTATTCCTCTAGCTGCATCAGCTTTGATGTCTTTTGGGGTGCACCAAAATCTTCTCATCCGATTTTGTTAACACAAATAGTCGATGTGAGGTCAGTTAAACTAATTCAAGTTAGAGTATATAATATCAAGTAATCTCCAAGTGACAATAATATATCCAAACATATAATGAGATAACTAATTAAATGAAGGGAAAAGGGTCAAAAATACCCCTCTACTTTTGTTTATTGATTAAGTTTGCCCCTGGTTAAACTATAGGGCCAAATATATCCCTACCGTTAACAAACTTAACAAAAATACCCCTATTTTTAACACTTTTCCACATTGTCTAACATTTGGGTGAGGTGGACGCCACGTGGTATGCCACCTCACCACCAGATTTTTATTCTTCAATATATTTTTTTTTCATTTCAAATTTTTACTCTTTTTTCTTTTCTTCTTTTTCTTTTTCCTTTTCTTTATCCATTTACAAAATGCTTAATCCAAAAATAAATTCACCTTCTTCTTCTTAATCTTTCTCTCCTAAAATTTCAAAAAGCTTTGAAATCAAATGGAATGGTGTCTACCTTTTCTCTTTTTAATTGTATATTGAAAACAGATTTAAAAAATCTTTGGAATCAAATGAAAGAGTAGTCTTTGAACCTACTCTATGTTCAAATCCCCTAGTTCTTGCATATTTCAAAAGTGTCTCATTCAGTACTGGTTTTTGAGCCTTGCCAGCAAATGAGTTTTTATTTTTCAGCACAATGGAGCAATAACGAAGGGTAACTCGAACAACAAGTGTAGCCGCCACTGCAATCAGCAGTAATACACTGAATAATGTCCGCATTGTCCGCTTCATCATACCCATATAGCATAATCAAATAAGCAAACAAACAAAAACAATAAAGACAAGATTTTTAAGGTGGGAATGCTAAAGATTGTAGCTGCAAATGATGTGTAAAGATCTGGAAGAAATTAAACGAGTACGATTCTGATTCATATTGGTAAGTGAAATATAAAATCAAGAATATGAGTCAACTAGTATGTTTATGAGGATTTATGAGTTCTTGGGTGGGGCTTAAATACAATTATAGATCTATGACTTTCAATAACTTCTTGAAATTTGAGGAGAAAAAGATAAAGAAGAAGAATTTATTTTTTGGATTAGGAATTTTGTAAATGGATAAAGAGAAAAGAAAAAAGAGTAAAAAATTGAAATGAAAAAAAAATATATTAAAGAATAAAAATCTGGTGCTGAGGTGACATGCCACATGACGTTCACCTCACCCAAATGTTAGACTATGTGAAAGAGTGTTAAAAATAGGGGTAAGCTTGCTAACGGTAAGGGTATATTTGACCAATAGTTTAATCAGGGACAAACTTAGTTAATAAACAAAAATAAAAGGGTATTTTTGACCCTTTTCCCTTAAATTAATATGAATACTTTTACTTTTTTTACTGCACTAAAAATAGAAGTATACTTTTACTTGCCCAAACATAAAAGTCTTTCAGCAATTTGTCAACACTATTTTATCGACTCTTTTAGGACTGTCTGCAGTAGTTTTGCAGTATCAATCCAGTTTTTTCTATGCTCAAATACAAGAGAAATTTTCAGAACCGAGAAATGATGAGGCAACTACAGTAACAAGCAGTACTGATCAATCAGAAAAAGCAAATTCACCATGAGTTCAAAATATTCCTATAGCACAAAGGTACCGTAGTATTTTTGTTCAATCATATAAATATCTAATTATTACATATATAATGTACACAAAATACCATACCAAAAACTTGCTAATTTCACCATCTTCTTCGAATTTCTGGTGTAAAATGTTTCAAAAATCAAATAAGTAGGAAAGCTTTTTCCAAAAGTAGTGCTTGGGTCTCAAGGATATAGGTGTTTTGTGAATAGCTAATTCAAATATGTACAGTTGATTTATTGTTGATTTTGATCTATGTGAATAGGTAGAGACCAAAAGCTTTTTTAGATGCAGGCCAAGATAAACCGAGAAAAAATAATAGCTTTTCAAGCGTTGAAATTAATAGTCCACGTGAAGCACAGGGGAAAATAAATTTTGAAACGATAAACCTCACTATGAAAAATTTCCGCAGCCCAGGAAAAACCAAGAAGTGCACGCTCTGTCTGTTGAGTATTGGTGCCTTTTTTTTGCGAGCAAGAAGATATACTGATGAACTTTTTATCCATAGACATATCCATTGCCAATAATGCATGCAGTTAGCACAACAAAATTGATATATGCAGTTATCACATCAAAATTGTACGTCCAAGTAAAGGAAATTTTATATCCGATAATTACATAATGTCATGCAAGCATTTGAAGGTCACAACAAGTGAAGAAATGAAAGAAGATAACATAGTGGTTGACTGCAATTTTAATTTTGAACCAACGCTAAGTGTCACAAGTCTGTTCATTTAGAGAACTCGATGCACCAACTAAAGTTTACAACCTCGAGAGAAAAGCTTTTTCATTACAGTTTGCTTAATTATTACCCAAGGAGAATTTCAACAGCTGGTCAATTTCCCTTTCTTGGTTTCAACTTGTCAGTTATGTAACACCCCAGAAATTCTAAGCCAAATTTGAACCGTTCTTCATGTGTTGTTAGATCCAAACTAGATAAATTTTCTATGTATCTAAGTATTAAGACTTATTCTGAAGTTTTAAAGGTGTATTAGATATGAATTAGGGTCATAAAGAACCTCTAGCTCAAAGTTGGGTTAAAAGCTTCCTTACCGATTGAGTTTTAGTGTTAGATTTTTCAAGGATCAACTTCAAACAATCATAACTCCTAAAATATAAAGAATTAGATGGCCTAGAACCCACCAAATTAAAGGTATTTGAATCTTCTTTTCAATGCCACCAACCGTGCCTTAATACAAGTCCGGAGTAAGAAGTTATCAGTATTTTACTACAGGGTGTCTGTCAGTCAAAATGACAGACAACAACCACGAGAAGGTTCCACGAATCGTGGAAGTTTCCACGAGTCGTGAAACCAACTCGTGGAAATCAGTTTTTTTGCTGGAAATCACGAGAAGGTTCCACGGGTCGTGAAACCAACTCGTGGAAATCAGTACAGAGCCCTGAAAAGTCCATTGGAACCACGACTTCCATTCCACGGACCGTGATTCATTCCACGGGCTGTGATTTGTGTCCGTGGAAGTCTTTGACGAAATTTTCTGAAGTTTTTAAATTATTTTTCTTGGGGTATTTTGGTAATTTTTCGCTCTTTTAACTTCTAAGTTAAGTTATTTTGGGCAAATTAGAAGGAGTTTTATTCCCACTTAGCCTAGGTTCTTCCCCATTCTTTCAATCAACTTCCAAAATAAGAAAAGGAGTTTCATCTTCTCAAGCTTCAAGTTAGGGTTTCAAGCTCTAAGACTCAAACTCCAAGTTCAAGTCTCCTAAGTCTTTTCAATTCAAGTGGGTTAGCTTCAATCAAGGTATGTGGGTATTCAACAATGAGTTTCTTTCACCCTTGTGCCCAAAACCCCTAATTCAAATTTTGATTTCATGATTTTCAAATTAGGGTTCTTATCTAATTCTTATGGGTTTTGCTAAATATGATCCTCTCATGATTTGAATATGAATTACTATTAAATTGCATGATTTTACATGAGTTTTTACATGTTAACTCTTATTTCATGAATTGAAGTTTAACCATGGAAATTTCTACATGCATGAAGTTGATTTAAGCAAATTGGACTTTCATAGCATGTTCATTAAAGCATATGCATGCCTAGTTCCTATGTTCTATGAAAGTATATGTTTTATGAAATTGGACTAGAGTCATGCAAATTTTACAAGTCATGAAGTATGCATGTTTTCCATGTTATGAAATATGATGCAAGGCAAGACACCCGATGTTCCATCAATGCTCATGAGCCACTTTCTAAACTAAAACTCATGAGTAGTATGACGATCCGGGGTATGAATAAGTATGAACAAGTCATGAACAAGTATGAACAAGTTTGGCATTAGATATGTCACATGTATATGAGCTCATGTTATTATTATATTTTGGGAGTAGTATTTAGCACCGAGAGACAAGGGTTCAGATAACCCAAGTCCAAAACTACGTTGCCACCGTAGGTTGCCCGTGTTGAGGCTTATTATGACAGGATCCTGGTATGAAATGGTTCTAACCTTGGCCGGTTAGGACAACTCTTTCAGTGTGGGTGCAAGACACTAAACTCCATGTAGCTCAGCATGGTTTAATGTCGGTTAAGAGAAACTCCCACATAAATAGTTTATGCTTTAAAATTGTATTGACTCTTTGCTTTCAGATTTCAGACTTACTACTTATGATTATGTTTTTAGCTTATGATATTGCATTGAGTCATTACATTACAGATTTTACTATTACCACATGATTTCAGCTTCAAGGATGATTTAAGCATGTTTTATCACAAATTATGCATGATCTCAGTTTTAAACAGGCTTTCAAGTATATTTTTATCATGACCTATGCATATCCCACATACTCGGTACATCCTATAGTACTGATCGCATACTTCTTTGTGCTGCATCCTTTTATAATGTAGATTCTGTAGCCTCTCCCAGATCCATGGCTAGTAGGTCAGTAGCATATCCAACCAGCTTAGTTGGTCCTCTTCCTTCGAGGACTTGGAGTTAGCTTTATTTCAAGTATTTAGTTTGTTTTCTTCAGTTCTTAGTATTTAGAGTTAGCTGGGGACTAGTCCCAGTAACTCATCAGTAGTAGAGACTTTTAGACATAGAGTCAGATATCCAGCTGTATTCAGATTGTCGTTTTTAGACTTATATGTTTATAACAAGATTAAGTTAATCATTACTTCAGTTAAGTTTTCGTTCTTATGTTTTGTTCAGTTTATAAGTCATGCTAATGCCAGAGAGTTATCTTGTATCACTTATGATCTTGGTTCCCGTGTTACGTCCAGGAGGTAGGCTCGGAGCGTGACAAGTTATCTATTCGCTTTTCATTTTAATTGATTCCCAGTCATAACAACTTTTCGTTTCCATATCAGGCTTGTAGGTGAGCAAGAAAGATCAATCATTCATCAACATTGCAATAAAAGATCAATCATTCATCAACATTGCAATAGCAGTAAATCAACTTAATAACAGTTGTATAAAAGTACACTTCACACAACTTAGAATGAAACAGGCCTGTACTCTGATATTTGTGTTTTGATTAGCAGCATAAAGTGTCTTAATGCTATTTAAGGGAAAGTTGCTTAGGCACTAACGATAAGGTGATTGGTACGAATGCTCTCTCGGTTCATTTGTTGCAATGTTCACGCAGTTGTATATAATCCGATGTGTAGCAATGTGACTCTCCTACTGACTGAATTGGTTAAATTAGCTAACGGTACGGAGTCTAGTATTTGCGAGGCATAGGCTGATTATGTGTTAACGAATATCATAAAAGTATGCCAGCAGTTGAATGCGCAAGCTTTCATGATATAATCCATTTTCTACAATAAGCTCTAAGCATATTGAGGCATATGTTACTTCTTTCTAAGTTGGTTTGAAAGTGGTCCGATAACCCCACAACTCATCATCCAACTTCCTTGTCCAATTAGTCCTATTAGCATTTATCTTTCTTTGATAAAATGGATTTGATCTCCAAATTAGACACCTCCACTTGGCCACTCATTTGGGGGTGGTATGGAATAGCGACCTTATATTTCACTTCATACTTCTCAAGCAACAAACTGAACAAACGATTGCAAAAATGGGACCCCGATCACTAATGAAAGCACGAGGGGTACCAAATTTTGAGAAGATATGTTTCTCAAGAAACACAGTCACACTTTTTCCCTCATTGTTAGGAAATACCACAACTTCCACCCACTTAGTAACGTAGTCTACAACCACCAAAATATATATGTTCCCATAAGAACTTATAAAAGGCCCCGTGAAGTCTACTCCCCATACATCAAATAGCTCGACCTCTAAAATAAGAGTTAAAGGAAGTTCATAAAGTTGAGAGATACCCCCATAATGTTGGCATTTATCACAATGCTTGACAAAGTCATGGGCATCTTGATGAATGGTTGGCCAGTAGAACCCACATTGTAAGACTTTTGAGGCAGTTTGTATGCTACTATGGTGGCCTCCCACGAGTGAAGAATGACATGCCTCCAAGATAGGCATAATTTCTACTTCTGGAACACATTGGGTATTATTCCATCAACACTGACACGAAAAAGGTAAGGATCATCCCAATAGAATTTTCCAGAAATCATGCAAAAACTTCTTTTTGTGGAAGGTCAGATCATCGTGCATAACATCACTAGCCAAAAAAATTGCAAAATTAGCAAACCATGAGATTAGATCATGGGATTCCACCAAAATGTATTCATTGGGAAATGCATCATTTATCTCAAGATCCCCCACTGGTCTGCCTTTTTCCTCCCATCTATAGAGGTGATCTGTGACTTGATTTTTACAACCTCGTCGATCTTTTACCTCAAAATTGAACTCTTGCAATAAGAGAACCCATCGAATGAGCCTTGGATTAGCATCCTTCTTGTCCATTAAATATCAAATTGCATCATGATCCGTGTATATCGCGACCTTAGTTCCCAATAAATATGCCTGAAACTTCTCAAAAGAAAATATGAC
This sequence comes from Jaltomata sinuosa, assembly GCA_003996215.1. Taxonomy (NCBI): domain Eukaryota; kingdom Viridiplantae; phylum Streptophyta; class Magnoliopsida; order Solanales; family Solanaceae; genus Jaltomata; species Jaltomata sinuosa. Next base: position 664,965 of record QJPP01000200.1, read on the forward strand.
CATTAGCAACTCTTGCTCTATTATCGTGTAATTTGTTTGAGCTTCATTCAAGGTCTTGCTACCATAGTAGAATGGGTGGAATATTTTGTTTTTGTTTTGATCAATACATCCCCTAAGGCAACACCACTAGCATCACACATCAATTCAAACAGTTTTGATCAATCGAGTTCCACAATGATAGGAGCGGATGTGAATTGCTCCTTCAAGGAAAGAAACACTTTTATACAAGCATCATCGAAATCAAATTTACAATCCTTTTCCAATAACTTACACAATGGATTAGCCACCTTTGAAAAATCTTTGATGATCCTTCTATAAAAACCTATGTGGCCCAAGAAACTTCATACTCCTTTAACGGTCTTCGGAGGAGGTAATTTGGAGATAACTTCAATTTTTACTTGATATACTTCAATTCCCTTCTCTTATATTTTATGAACTAATATGGTACCATGCTTCACAATAAAGTAATATGTTTCCCAATTCAAAACCAAATTCATTTCTTTACAATGCTTCAAAACATCAGTCAAGTATGCCAAGCAATCATCAAATGATCTTCCATGATAGAGAAGTCATCCATAAAAAATTCCATGGTATTTTCTACCATGTCCGAGAAGATAGACATTATGCACCTTTGAAATGTAGCAGGGGCATTGCAGAGCCAAAAGACAATCTTTTGAATGCGTCTTCTCTTGATCTTTTGGGGCAATGGAAATTTGGTTGTACCTCGAATATCCATCTAAGAAGCAATAATAACCTCGCCTAGCTAGAGTATCAAGCATTTGATCCATGAATAAAAGAGGGAAGTGATCTTTCTCGATCCATGAGTTTAACTTGTGATAGTCCATGCACACCCTCCAACTGGTCACCGGTCGTAGGACTATCAATTCATCTTTCTCATTTGGAACTACTGTAATTCCCCCTTTCTTCAGTACACATTTGACTAGACTTACCCAAGTATTATCCTATATTAGGAATACAACCCCCACGTCCAACTATTTGATGATATCCTTTTTTACCATCTCTTACATAGGTGGATTCAACTGTCTTTGATGCTCAATTGATGGGGTACAGTCTTCTTAAAGGTTTATCTTATGGGTACAAATACCCAGAGGGATGACAATGATATTGAAAATGGTCCTACCAAGTGCTCGAATGTGCTTCCTTAGGACCCACTAGCAAGGCTTCTACTTGCCACTCTTCCAACTCAATAGAGATTATCACCGATACGGTTCCATTCGAACCAAGGTAAACATACCTCAAGTGTGAAGGTAAAGGCTTGAGTGCCAACACCAGAGTTTTAATGATTGATTGCTTTGAAGGGGGAGTTTGAAGATTCTTCAAGTCATGATCGAGCTTCTTTAGCGGGTAAGAGTAGGACCCCAACCCAATAAAAATGTTACATACTTCTTTATAATCTTCAATGCCCTCGCTATCATAATTTAGAAGGACAACTGCCAATGACTCTCCCAAGAACACTACCTCAAAATTGCCTTCCACACTCTCTTCAATACTATCAATGAAAGATATGACTTGCAAGTCATTGGGCTGTCTCATCGATCTACACACATTGAAGGTTACTTCCTCCTCATTAACTTGATATTTGAGTTCCCAATGCTCTACATCAACCAAGGCACGCCCTGTGTCCAGGAATGGGCACCATAATATAATTGGTACCTCAAAGTCAACTGCATAATCTAGCACCACAAAATCTACAAGAAAGATGAACTGGTCCACCTTCACCAAGATATCATATAAGATCCCCACTAGACGTTTGATCGACCAGTCCACCATGAGCAATCTCATCCTCTTGGAGATAAATTTAATTACTTAATCTACTTTAATTCCCTTCTCAGATATTTTATAACCTAATACGATACCTTTTTTCACCATAAAGTAATATGTTTCCCAATTCCAAACCAAATTTGTTTCTTCACAATGCCTTAAAACATCAGCCAAGTATGCCAAGCAATCATCAAACAAATCTCCCAGGATGGAGAAGTCATCCATGAAAATGTTCATGGTGTTTTCTACCATGTTCAAGAAGATAGGCATTATGCACCTTTGAAATATAGCAGGGGCGTTGCAAAGCCAAAAGGAATTCTTTTGAATGCAAAAGCTCCATAAGGACAAGTGAAAGTCGTCTTTTCTTAATCTTTCGGGGCAATTGAAATTTAGTTATACCCCAAATACCCATCTAGGAAGCAATAATAACCTCGCCAGGCTAGTTGATCAAGCATTTGATCCATGAATAGGAGAGGAAATTGGTTTTTCTTGATCCATGAGTTTAACTTGTGATAGTCCATGTACACCCTCCAACTGGTCACTGGTCGTATGGCTATCAGTTCATCTTTATCATTTAGAACTACTGTAATTCCCCCTTTCTTCAGTACACATTAGACTAGACTCACCCAAGTATTATTTGATATTGGAAATACAACTGCCGCGTCCAACTATTTGATGATCTCATTTTTACCACCTCTTACATAGGTGGATTCAACCGTATTTGGTGCTCCATCAATGGGGTACAATCTTCTTGAAGGTTTATCTTATGGGTGCAAATACCCAAAACCAATGATATTGAAAATGGTCCTACGAAATGCTCAAATGGGCTTCCTTAAGACCGCTAGCAAGGCTTCTACTTGCAACTCTTTTAACTCAATAGAGATGATCACCAATAAGGTTTGATTCGCACCAAGGTAAGAATACCTCAAGTGTTAAGGTAAAGTCTTGAGTTCCAACATCAGAGGTTCAATGATTGACGGCTTTGAAAGGAGAGTTTGATGATACTTTAAGTCAAGATCGAGCTTCTTTGGCGGGTAAGAGTAGGACCCCATCCCCACCAAAATGTTACATACTTCTTCATAATCTTTAATGCCCTCGCTATCATAATTTAAAAGGACGACAACCAATGACTCTCCCAAGAACATTACCTCAGAATTGCTTTTCACACTCTCTTCAATACTATCAATGACAAATATGACTTGCAAGGAATTCGATTGTCTCATTGATCTACACAAATTAAAGGTTACTTACTTCTCATTCACTCAAAATTTGAATTCCCCATGCTCTACATCAACCAAGGCACGCTCTGTGACCAGGAATGGGTGCCCTAATATAATTGGTACCTTAAAGTGAACTACACAATCTAACACCATAAAATCTACAGGAAATATGAACCGGTCCACCTTCACTAAGATATCATATAAGATCCCCACTGGACATTTAATCGATCGGTCCACCATAAGCAGTCTCATCCTCATGGGCGTGGGAGTCCCAAGTCCCAATTTCTTGAAAAAAGCGAGGGGCATTAGATTCATGCTTGCACCCAAGTAGAATAAAGCTTTCACAAACTCATACAATCTAATTGCACATGAAATGATGAATGCACCGGGATCCTCTTGCTTAGCCACCAAGTTTCTTTTTGCACTACATTGGTGAGACATTTCAACCACCTCACATTCTATAGGTTTCTTCTTGGTGCAGAAATCCTTCATAAATTTTGCATACTTGAGCATTTGAGTTAGATTATCCACCAATGGGACATTTACCAAAAGTTGTTTCAATAAAGCAATGAACTTACTATATTGAGCATCCTTCTTCTTATACATCAAATGTTGTGGGAAAGGAGGGGGATACTTTGGAAAAGGCTTATATACCTTGGGGTCCCCTTTCTTGACAAGTAGGATTTTGAGCTCCATTCCTCTCAACATTGTAAACCCTCTTAGGTCGACTTACTATAGCTTCTTCATTGACATTCTCGACCATATTGCTAAGAGTCTTGCCACTCCTAGTTACGATTACCCTATAATATTCATTTCCCTTAGCATTTATGATGGCATCACTAACAAGTGTGCCCTTCAACTTTGCATCTAGCCTCAGCTCAATTTGGGCCGCCATTTGATTCATTCTTTTTTCAAGTAGCCTAATAGAGGTTGAATGAGAATTCATGGTTTGAGTGAGGGACACTAATTCACTTTTTAATTCACAAACTCCTATGTCGGTTGATAGCACTCTCGCCACTACTCTTTCAAGCATGATTTTAATTTTGAACTGGTTGACTCTTCTTTCCCTCGATCTCTCTAATTTTTTCTTGTTCATAGTTTTGACCTTGATTCCATTATCCATATCCCCAAGAGCCTTGACTTGCTCCTTGAGGACTAGGATGATAACCCATACTTTGTCTTGCAACAAAGGACACTTCTTCATTATTGAGGAAATAAACCTCATCATTGACTAGCTCTTCTCCTTCATATATACCTATGGCGTTCACACTCCTTACATTTGTTTCCATCATATGCTTAGTAAGTACCTCTAAGTGTGTCATGATAGTCACCATTTATATCCCTTTCTTCATCTTTCTTCCTTAACTCCCCAAGTATATTTACGGAGGTGGTACCCATTGCCCCCTTGTCTCCCCAAGTATCCCATTCACGATTGGTTCTAATCAACTTATCAAGCAAGAACTTAGAAAACTAAAAAGTCTGGTCTATTAAAACAACCCAGCTAGCTTAATAATGATAGACTTGTTGATAGAATCCAATAAGCGATAGAAATATTAAAGAAGCATATCATCTGGCAACCCATGAGTTGGACACATTAGCACCTTCTTGTTGAACCTTAACCACACTTCATGTAGGAGTTTTATTGGCTTTTGGTGAAAGTTTGTGATCTTATCACAAATTTGAAGCATTCTTGAGGGTGGAAAAAATCAATCTAGGAAGGCCTCGATTAATTCATTCCAAGAAGTGATGGAGCCTTTGGGAAGCTCCTCCAACCATAACGTTGCTTGTCATGTGAGGAAAAATGAGAATTACATTTTACGAATGGACTTCTGGCTGATGTTAGTTATGTTGAATGGATGACAAATTTTAATGAAGTTCGTTATATAATGGTTAGCATCTTCATGAGAAAGTCCTCCGAACAACCTTTTCATTTGGATTAGGTGTAGCATGGTGATAGTGACATGGAAAACTGCGTTCCCTATCAAAGAAGGTAGGTGAATAGCACTCGCTACACCATGTCCAAATAGTTCATCCTCAACAACTATGAATCCGTCAATGCTAGCTTATTCGCTAGCTTGACTCATTGCTTCACCTAATTAAATAATAAAAACAACAAACAAAGTAAAAGAAAAATAAGGCATAACACAAATGTGAATAAACAAACAAAATATGGTAATCAATTTACAATCTCTAACAATGGTGCCATTTTTTAGAACGTCCAAAAACACACTCCAATGAAGGAGGTGAAAATAGTTATATGCAAAACAAGTACCTAACTAAGAGTCGGGGTCGAATCCCAGTAGGATTGGAGTTAAATTTTGCCAAGTTTCGTAAATCAAATCATAAGAGTATGAACATTGTATTAAACAAGAAAGTAAAATTAGGGGATGTGTATAATCAAGTAATCAATTCAATTGTAACAAGCAACTCTATAACACAATTATTTAGATATCAAGATTGGAAGATCTAGCGGTGTGCTTTTGATGGGGTGTATCTTTGATTGGGGTTAAATAAATGAATTAGAACAAATTATTATATGGATAGACTTTGGTTCTAGTTATACTCAAGTTATTTTAACCTAAGAGTATGTCTATTTTGAGTTCTTTCAAATCTCAAAACCAAATTCAATCAACAACCAAACATATGCTTGAGTAAGCTAGACTATTTCCAGCTCTAGCCATTAGATGAGGTGTAAAGCCCCAAATCCTCACTATTAAAGACTTACCCAATTTCACTTCCCTTTCTCAAGCAAAAGTAGAATTAGAGAATTCAATTAATGTTTGCAACCACTAATTTTAGGATTAAAACTTGAAAAAATTAATAGATCCATACATTATAATCAATTCTAAGAATAAATAGTCAATACCCAATCAATACTAAACACCCATCATTGGCACACACTTCTAGAAGAGAAATTAGCTACTCATATTAAAGAAAAGAGAAATTATACCATATGGGTGTTCCTCAATTCCATTCATAATGTGAAAATAAAATCAATTCCAAACTTTTAATGTTAATAATAGAGTTTTCAATATTCTAAAAGAAGGAGAAGGTATATTGTCCTTCTCTCAATGTACTCTACTACAATATACAAATTAGAAAATTCTCTCATGAAAATATCCTATGCACAGATCCCAAAACATCATTGGAAACTTCCCAAATACGCTAAAAAAATTCTTGATGAAATTGCCCCTCGAGCAGCTTGGGTTGGAAGTGCAGTTGCACCTGCGATCGCAAGTCCTGACTTACAGCATGTAGGTGCCTAGAATTCTTGCCAGTCACTGCTTCTTCTCCTATGTGAGACCTGCGAAACACAAGTGTGGACTTGCTGCACGCATGTCTTATGCAGGTTCCCGTTAGTGAGTTTTTCTGATTTTCTCTTTACTTGGATTTCTTTCTTAGCTTGTAGCTTCCTTTTATTTTTTATTTGGGTTCAAATCCTCTTCCATATTCAATTTACATGAAGTCCTAAATATGAGAGAACAATGGCATAAAATCCTTTTAAATAGCACAAAGTTGAGGCGATAATTCATGCTTAAGAGATAAATAAGTTGGTAAATTATAAACTTATCAGCTGTATTGACTGATAAAGTTGATTCATATACTTTGGTGGAGAGGGTCTTCTTCTTATTAGGAGCATTAGGTTGTTCATCACCAAGAGGGGAGTTGATATGAGGGACTTGGTCCTCAGAAGAGAAAACTTTAGTAGGGGATCGAGTTTGTGACTCACTTTGGACCTAGTCCCCACTTTTATGGTCTCATGAATACTTTTCACCATATCTATAAATTTAGCCTTAGAATTTTCTTTTCTCCTTCTAGTATTTGCAAGAGCCACTTCACTAGTCTCACCTTTCTTTTGCTTCTAGTAAAGAAGAGGGTAGAAGTTTTGACAATAATGTGTTTCTTGGTTCTCTTGGGTTTACAAGCGTGGAGATACCTGAGTATTTTCCCAAGAGGAATATCTTTATCTTCAGGACATCACCAATTTCAGTAGTTCCCTGGTCATTCTTGTGTGCTTCATCCCCAACTTCTCAATAACTGTCAACCCCTAATTTTTCAAACGAAGACTAGATATAGTCAAAAGATTCACCAGGATTTGGTACATTGAGGGAGAATTCATTCATAGTAGGGGAACTAACTTCTGCTTTTTCTTGAGAAAGTTGTTCCCTCGAGAGATAACTAATTCCAAACTTGGTACAAATAGGTTTTTGATTTGAGATAGGAGAGGAATGGAACTTAGGGCTTATGGATTTGGTATCGATATAGGAGAAATTGAGGATGATGGGGACATATGTGGGTTGAGACTAGGTTGGTAATGACCTTCTAGGTAATTTTCTCTGTTGTCGTGCTTTTTTTGCATTTTGAGCTTTCCCACAGTGGCTACAGGTCATTTATGACTTTTTAGGATTGACGATTTAGTTCTCGAGCAGTTTGTTTATGTTTTAAGCCCATTTCCCTATTTTAAAACTCTTAAAGCTGAAAAAGTTGACTTTGGTCAACATCGAAGAAGACGGGCTCGGATGGAAATTTCATCAGTGTTGTTAGCTCTAAAATGTTAACTTTGGGCTAGTGGGACCTTTGGTTCAAGTCTCGAGGCTTCCGAACTCATTTTTGGAACTTGGGTAACTTTTAGGAAAAAGTTAGCAAAGTGTTGACTTCGGTCAACATTCCATCAAGACGACCTCCGTTGGTCATTTCGATGATTCAGTTGTGTCCATAATGCTATTTCTAATTAGGTAGCATATTTGGTTTGTGTTCACGGGATTTAGAATAAATCCCGAGGGTCCATCCGATGAATTTTAGCCTTAGGAATTGTTGGTTTTTGCTAATTCTGGTGCAGTTCACCCTTGCCCTTCGTGTATTCAAGGGGTAGGTTACATCCGTGAGCCTGTATACATGGTGGGTGGACCACATTCGTGAAGAAAGGTCAGCCGGGCCTGGACCAGCCACCTCTTTGCATACGCGAGAAGAGGGCCGCGTTTGTGAGCTCGCGTATGCGGTGGGGTCTCGCCTACGCGGAGAAGGACCCCTGGCACCTATATATTCTGTTAACTTTGTTTTCTCCTCCACAATTCTGAAAAACTCCATTGTTTTGAGCCTTGAAAGTTGGTTGTGAAGATATTGTTCATCTCCATTAATCCCGGTAAGTTCGTTGTAATCTCCTGCCTTTTTTCCGTTAGCAATTCATGTTTTTCATCTTTAAATTTCCATCAAATTCCTTGTTGAACTCTCTTGATCAAGTGGACGTTTGGGGCTATTTTGAGCCCCGAAACGAGTTCCATTTGTACCCAAATATTGTCCATGGGTTTAAAAACTCGTTGCAAATATAATTATGAATTTTATTTTCTGCATCATTAAGCGGTCCTGGAGGGTCAATTTTTGACCTGATTTCTAGCGCGATTTTTTTTGCATTATTAAGTGGACTTCGAGGGTCAATTTTTGATTCAATTTCTAGCCCAATTTTTTGTATAGCAATATAGGTGTCATTTTTCTATGTCTTTACATCTAGATTATATTTTTGATAGCATGTTAATATTTTGAAGCTATTTGGAAGGGGAAGGCACACGATAGATATTTATGCTTGCAGTTCAGCCTCGCGGTAGGTTACAGTTTACTTCTTTTAGACCTGGCTTAGTTAGATTTTATATTTTACAAGTTAATTAAATGTTAGGATAAAGTTTAGGTAAGAATTAGGCTTAAATCCTTTTTTCTTTATGATTGGCATTCCAGGATCGTAGAGTAAAATTATCATGCTTATCCTTAGTCTAGGGTGCCGTAGCCTTATTTTTTAGATTAGAATCCTTAGTATAGGCCTGTAGAGTCATTCGTAGTAGAGTAGTTATTTTATAGTTATTTATGCATTGTAGTTTGTTTTCCTTATTTTTATTTACCATTACTGTGTAATTGTGGGCCCGAGGCTATAGCTCGGATTGGATGGAGTTCCAGGTCAATTCACTTATTTGGAGAGTGTTTTACTCTATTGATAGATACTTATATGTTTGTATTTTCTATGTTGGCACACATATTTTCATAAATGCATCTACATGGCTAATGGTATAATACTTCTGAGAAAATATGAGTTTTTGATCGAAAGCTGGGATTTTCTACTTTTTTCTATGGTTTCAGTTTTCAGAAAGATATTTCATGAGTTTTTACACTATCTTTAGAATGGAAAGAAAATTACCACTTTTATACTCGATCCGAGGGACATTTCTGGACATTTTATCTGTTTACTTTCAGTTGATGAGTCTGAGGTATGATTTCGGGGGGCCTGAGGAGCATATATTCAGATTTTACTTTTATTGCATATGTTGATGAGCCTGAGGGTGTCCTGCAAGGCAGTTCGAGGAGCCTACGAGGCGGCCAATGAATTGCATTTTGGGGTTTTTACTTTACTGCATTGGCCACATTTGCATCATACTATCCCATGGTGCATTGCATCCTATTGTATGTACTTGAGTGGCTTAATGCTTTTATTATTATTATCTTCACCGTCAATATAGATTATGCCCCTTTTCAATTGATAACTTGATTTAGGTGGATCCCGATAGCTATCTCACTTTCCTGTATCTTATATTATATATGATCTTTCTAAGCTTGGTCAGCCTATTTATGCCTACCGAGTACCCTATATTTTGGTACTTATACTATTTTATGCATGTTTTTCTGATGCAACACCTAGTACGAGCCACCCTCAGTGACCATCTTTTCATTCAAGGCCAGCTGCTGTTTGGATCATGGTGAGCTCCCAGCATCCAGAGACTTTAATGCTTTTCTTCTATCCATACTATCTGTATTTTGTATTTTGGTAGACAGTCGCTTCTTGTATAGTGCTATTTCTGTACTTAGACGCTCTTGTATCAGTGATACTAGGTCTGTGGTTTTTTTCTTGTATATATTTTTTCTTTCTCGATCTTTTTAGGGCCATTTTTGTATATTTTATACTATTGGTATGTATCTATACTGTTGGCCCATATCTTGTTATGATTCCTCTTTCGCTTTTCTTATTTAATGCTTATTTATAGTATTGTGTTCTTGGGTTGGCTTGCCTATTAGGGGATATTATAGTAGACGTCATCATGGCTCAATTTTGGGTCATGACAAAGTGGTATCATTGGGTTCACCGATTTTACCAGTATAAGAGAAAAATATCTAATAGAGTCTCTTAGATCGATATGATGACATCCGTATTCTAGCTACGGAAGGCTATATAACATTCTTAGGAAGGATATAATCTTGCTTGATTCCTTATCGTACGTCCTTGCCTCTATCAACTTCTAAATATCTTTTGTTTCACTCTTTTTTAGATGGTTTGAAGGAGATTAGTGGAAGGTGAGAACAAGGCCTCTGCGCTTGGAGTTAGAGACCCAGCTAGTGGGCGAGGCAGAGGTTAACCCAGAGGTAGAGGTAGGGGATGGGCTACAGTGCCAGCTCTGGCCTAGGCTAGGGAACCATCACCAGAGCTGGATATTGAGGTTGAGAAGGTTCAGTATAAGCTGAAGGGCGTAGGGCTAGCCAGCATCCGACAGGTTTTGTGGCTACGCCAATCTTACATGATACTTTAGTTCATTTGCTTGGGTTTTTTGAGGGCATGTCACAACCCCTGACTTCGCCAGGTACTCTAATTGGTTCACAAATCAGGGACGAGGCTCAGACTTTGGCCCAGGTAGTGACACAGGGTTCAAGAGCATAGCCTGCTACTACGGCTCTTCGATTAGAGGTGTTTCCAGTTCCTATAGTTGTTCTACCTATTCCACCTAGGCCTGCTATGTCTTATGAGGAGCATAAGATGCTGGGTAGGTTCATTTGACTGGGACCTCTGAGGTTTTCAGGTGCTCTGCGAGAGGACGCTCATGAGTTTCTAGTCAACTTCCAGGAGAGGTTACATAAACTTGGCTTGGTTTAGTCACACAGGGTAAATTATACTGCTTTCTAGCTAGATGGTCCAGAAAAATAGTGGTGGATGTCCTACATTGCTTGCAGACCAGCTGGGTCACCTCTTATGACTTGGGCTCAGTTCTTTGAGGCTTTCTTGGAGAAGTATGTACCGCACAGCTTGTGAGAGAGGTTGATAGATGAGTTCACTAGGTTAGAGCACTCCATGCCTTTTATAGAGTATGAGGTCCGTTTTCACGAGTTGGCTAGGCATGTCATTATTGATCCTGCCCACCGAGCATGAAAGGGTACGTCGCTTTGTTAGAGAGTTGACTTTACAACTTCATCTTGCTACTGAGGGTATGGTAGCCTCGGTATAGTCTTTATTAGATGTTGTGGATCATGCCCGCACTATTAAGGGCATACTTTGTGAGGCCCAAGGGGAAGCAATAAGAGGCCCCACCATCAGGGTAGTTATAGTGGTCCACAGACTCTAGGTAGAGGCTTCTTTGGTCAAGGTCAGCATTAGCAGTGCTTCCAACTCAGATGGCCTGTTTAGGCGGCACTATAGATTACGGAGGGTCAGAGTAGTCAGGGTATCCTGGTCTTGGTTCAATTTTTGCAAGGTGCTCACTTTGGTTATTCAGGTTGTGGTGGCCATTCTGGTTCAGCTGGGTCATCACCCCAGGGTACAGATGGTCAGGGTTGTTATAAGTGTGGTGTTTTGGGTGATTTCACCAGGGATTGTTCTTTGATTTAGTGGTTTGGTCGACAATATTAACAGGTTCAAGCCTCAAAGGCTCCAGCGCCACCGGCTAGAAGGCAGTGCACAAGTAGTAGGGGTGGTCCCCAGGGTACTCGAGGTGGTCCTTAGGCTGGTAAATTATGTGGTCATGTCAATCAGATCCATATGTATGTATTTCTAGGCTAGCCAGAGGTTGAGGCTTCAGATTCTGTCATCACAGGTACGTTCTCTGTTTGTCATCAGTCAGCTTCTGAATTATTTGACACGAGGTCTACATTTTCATATGTATCTTCTTACTTTGCTACCTGTCTAGAGTCTACTTGTGAGTTGTTGCCTATGCCTATGTGTGTAGCTATCCCAGTAGGAGATTTCTTAGTAGTGAATCATGTTTATTGGGCTTTTATGGGAACTATTCTTGGGTATGACACGTGGGTAGATTTAATTGTGGTAGACATGGTTTATTTTGATATGAATCTAGGCATGGATTGACTGTCTCCATACCATGTGATCTTGGATTGCTTTGCCAAGACTGTTACTCTATGGATGCCTAGTATCCCACCTATTGTATGGAAGGGTTCTAATAACCACATGCCGATGGGAGTTATATCTGTCCTAAGCTCCCAATAGTTGGTTGGGAAGGGGTGCTTAGACTATCTTGCTTATGTCTTTGATACTAGTGCCACCACACCTTCAATTAAGTCAGTTCTTGTGGTTTGCGAGTATTCAAATGTATTTCCCTTTGACCTATCGAGTCTTCCTCCTGATCATGATATCAACTTTGGTATTGATATTGAGCCGGGTACTCAGCCAATTTCTATTCCACCATATCGGATGGCATCAGTCGAGTTGAGAGAGCTTAAGGAGTAGCTCTAGGATCTTTTGAGTAGAGGATTTATTAGGCCTAGTGTGTCTCTGTGGGGTGCTCCTATTCTGTTTGTAAAGAAGAAAGACGGGTCCATGCGTATGTGTATTAACTACCGATAGCTGAATAAGGTGAACATTAAGAACATATATCCAATGTCGCGTATTGATGATCTGTTTGACCAGCTATAAGGTGCAACAGTGTTCTATATGATTGATATGAGCTCCGGTTATCATCAGTTGAGGATCAACGCTGTGGACATCTTAAAGACTACATTTAGGACTCGATATAGTCATTATGAGTTCCTAGTCATGTCTTTTGGGTTGACCAATGCCCCAACAACATTTATGGAGTTGATGAACCATGTGTTCAGAGCCCAACTGCATTCTTTTATTATTGTGTTCATCGATGATATTCTGGTATATTCAAGGAGTTGAGAGAAGCATGAGCAGTATTTGGGAGTTGTACTTCAGACCTTGCAAGACTAGCAGTTATATGCCAAATTCACTAAGTGTGAGTTTCGGCTTGAGTCTGTGGCATTCTTGGGGCACGTGGTGTCCAAGGATGGAATTATGGTGTATTTGGCAAAGATTGTGGCAGTTTGTGATTGTGCTAGGTGTAACACCCTAGAATTCGAACAAGCTTTTAAACTTGGAATTTCTGGATTTTTCTACATTTTCTAGGAACCATGGACCAAGTCCACAGGCTGTGGATAGGACCACGAGCCGTGGACAGGCATCATGGAGTCAGTTCAGCAGACCCGTCCTCTGGGTATGAAACCATGAATAGGTTTCACAGGACATGGATCGAACCACGATCTATGAATGACCGTCATGGAATCAAACCTGAGGGTCATCAGATTCCCTGATTTCCACGAAGGGGTTCCACGAGCCGTGAATAGTTTCATGGGTCATGGATGGTTTCACGGGCCGTGAACCCTGTCCGTAGAAATCAGACCTACAAGTCTACATTTTGTCTAGAAACCACAACCACAAAACCATGAGCCATGGTTCCATCTACGGGCCATAGATAGGGTTCGTGGAAACCTGAGCCAAGATTTTAGCAGTTTTCCCAGCTTATTTTCCAGGGGTATTTTTGTAAATTTCCACTCCTTTTGTTTTAGGCCAAATTAAAGGGGTTATAGTCCCATTTAGATAGTTCTTCATTCATTCTCTCAATTCAAGATCCAAAAGAAAGAAAAGGATTCTTCTCTCAAGCTCCAAGGTCTAGGGTTTCATCTCCAAGTCTCCATCTTCAAATTTTGGCTAAGAAAGGCTTTGGGTTCAGGTATGTGGGTATTCAATAAGGGATTTCTTTCAACCTTATACCCAAAACCTATGATTTCACTTGGGTTTTATAAAATTGGGAATTAGGGTTCTTACCCAAATATGACATCTCTTATGAAATTGATTTATTTTCATTAAAGTATGCTTTCTCATCTCTTACCCATGATTTTGTATGAGAATCCTCAAGTATTTCAAAAGAACATGAATTGAGAATGATTTCTAGCATGATTTTCCCTCATATTGCATGGTTTCAAGTGAAATTGGCATGTTTAGATAACATGACCTCAAGTATTTATGAAATTGCATATCTAGTTCTTTAAATTATGAGTTTTAGTAAAAAGTATATTTTGAACTATGGCCATGCTACATTTTTAAGAATTATGAATTTATGAATAGCATGACATTAGATATGTCCATTTGCTTTACAAGTTGTTTTGACATTAGATATGTACTATGCTTAAAGAAAGGTTTTGGCATCTAGATATGTCTACCTAAGCTATGAACAGTTTTTGCATTAGATATGTCACAAGTATGTATGAGCTATATGTATATTTTGAGAGTAGTATTTAGCATCGAGTTGGACTGGATTTAGCGTACCTTAAGTCCAAGAACTACATTGCCATCGTAGGTTGCCCTCTATGGCATATTACAGGATTCTTAGTATATGGTTCTAACCTTGGATGATTAGGATAACCTTTTTCGGTGTAGGGTAGCACACTGGATTCCATGTAGCTAACATGGTCTATGTCGGTTATGAGAATCTTCCACATAAATGGTTTGAAGCTTTTTAAATGTATTTGACTCTTTGCCTTCAGATTTCAGAGTTATTACTTATGCTTTACGAATATAGATATGTTTTCAGCTTATAAAATTACATTGAGTCATTACATTACAAATTTTACTATCATGACATGATTTCAGCTTTAACTATGTTTTAAGTATGTTTTATTACAATTTATGCATCTCTCACATGATCAATACATTCCATAGTACTAATCACATACTTCTTTGTGCTGCATCCTTTAATGATGCAGATTCAGGCGCTCTCTCTCAGACTCGTGGCTATACTGATGAACACTCAAATCGTGCTCCCCAAGTTGGAGGACATGACAATCATGCAGCAAAATAAAATTTATAATTCCCAACGAGTGTCGGGGTCATACCCAAGGGTCTTGGAGCTAACTAAATTAAGATTGTGTCAAATTGAGTTCAAGGTTAGAATAAGTGCTTAAACAAGAAAAGTAAAAGATTGGGGGAATTGGGATGTTTTCACTATAATCACAATTCAATTAAAAGCAAATAAACAAAAGCGAGCGTATCAAATAGAATAGGCGACTAGGGATGTGTATCCGATGGGGATCTAATCATGGGCTAGAGTGATTATCAATTCACATTTATTCTCGCTTATTGACATAAGTAGCGTTGGTCATGGGTATGGATTGTTATCTTTTGATAAACAATCATTTATCCGATGATCTTGGTTAGAGCATCATCGATTTGATCGACAAACAACCAACCTAAGCTTGGGAAGGTCACACTATCTCTAGCTTAGACCCTTAAATGGGTGATTCCTTCGATAAGAGCTATTTCTAGCCTCAAATCTAGATGGAGTCCAAAGTTCCCACTAGCAATTTCACATCTGAAACCATGAAATCCTCTTTCAAGCAGTCACATAGTCAAGTAATGAAAATTAATGTTTGCAACCACCTATTTTAGGATTAAAACTTGGTGAAACTATTAGCCCCTTGTCAAATAAGCAATTATAAAGATGAATTAACAATACCCACACCCATTTGTCAAGCACCCATCATAAACACACCCCTAGACAAGAGAAATTAGCCACTCATAGCAAAGGAGAAAGATATACCAAATGGGTAAGTCAAAATCCTCTTCCTTACAGCTAAATCTCAAGTTCCAAGCTCAATTTGAGTACACAAATGGTTAACCAAGAGAATAGATTCAAACCCTCTTCTCTTTGGAGAGGAAAACTTGTTCTTAAGGCAAAAAGCTTTCTCAAATATTCAGGACTGAAGTAGAATATTTACAAATGAGCCTAAATGAGCCTTGTATAGCTTCCTAAAACATCACTAAAATTTAGGAAAAAATTGCCCCTTCAAGTGGTGTGCAGCACGACATGCGGTTCACACATCATGTTGTGCATGTTGCAGATCCCTTCAATTGGACCAGTGAATTCAGCTGACTTTGGGAGCTTCGTGCGAAGGTGGTGCAGTTTGTACCTTGAGATGTGCGCGTCACATAGAGATCGCACTTCTTAGCACATTCCTTAGTGGCTTTTGCAACTTCATACGGAGGAGGTGTGGTTCCCACCTCAGCTTGTGCGTGTCGCACGACCGCTGCATCTCAGGTCTGACTCTACAGCTTTTCGAAACACTTCACACTTCACTCCTTTTGAGCTCTTTTTGGGTCCATTTCCTTGTTTCTCATCATTTATCAAAAGTACCTACATAGACATCAATAAAGGTCATAAGAACCTCTAAATCTATTCAAAATATAGTAATAATTCATGGATTTAGGCTCAATAAGTTGGTAGATTACCGACTTATCAAACCCCCAAACTTGAACTATTGCTTGTCCTAAAGCAAGATACTCACAAGGCAAGAGACAAATTATGCTTTAGACTCAATTAGGCACTAGAGACTAATCTACACTAAAAAAATAAGAAAAAGATTGAACAAAAGACTCAAACAAAAGACTCAACTATGATGCTTATCTGAATTTGAACCCCCACAAACTCGAGGCATTTGGCCATTTCAAAACTTTTTCCAAAAGGGCTTCATTTCTCATTCAAAATCAAGGGATTTTTATCGTTCAAAACAAGACATTTAATCTTCTCAAGTCATTGGCATGTACCGTCAAGGTTTGCCTCGAGATTCACCACGCAACTTATCTCATTCTTTCCCCTCAATTGAAATAGAGACCTCATGTTTCAATTCGAGTGCATGATGCCACTCACCACAAGAGAAAATCCCACTTATAATCATTCAATTCACAAACAATCCAGATTATAGGAGAACCAAAAAGACTCTATCTCTCTCAAGGAAATTAAAGTGCACACGCGTTGAACCATAAGCTCTCTTTTCATGTAGATCGCCACTAATGTAGGGTAGCCAAGATCGGAATCACCAAGGACTTGCGGGTTACGATGTTGGCTAGGGCTAAGGTGAGGATTTCATTTGGTTCAAGTAGTTACACCTCCCTAACGCTCTTTGTTCTCATTTCAAATCACCGCTCACATTTTCAAATTTCAATTTCACCTTATTTCTCCATCACACAATCCCAAGATTTCTCCTCTTTACTCATGATCATTCGAACTCCTTGTATCGCCTTTGTTTGGCAGCACCTATTTTGCTTTTCATTTAGCTCATTGGATTGAATTTTTGGAGCAAATTTTCAATTCAAACCGAAGGTGCTACCTTGCACTTTGAGTGCACTTCTTTTCTTCTCTTCATTTGATTACATGCACCCTCAAACTTAGGCATTTGCCTATGTTATCCTTCATTTCCCCCCAAACTTAGGCTTTTAGCCTACATTTCATTTCCAAGCAATTAGGGAGGATGGGTGCCATGATAGAGGTTCCAAAAAGGTCAAGGTGTTAAATAAGGTGTCAAAGAACGGTTGCAAGCTCAAAGGGTTTTACTAGGGTTGAAGTCATGGGAAGTCATTTGGGAGAAGTGGTTATCAAAAAGGGCCTAAGGTCATCTTTTAAGCTTGGTCACACCTAGAATTTTGCCTTGAATCACATTCGGGGCAAGTTCTAGATGACACTTATGCACAAGAATCAAGGTAAAGCCTCACCACACAAGGCATCATGCCACAAGACTTCTTTCATTAGTCTCAAAATCAATTGGGACAAATGATTTTCAACAAGCTATTCTGAGTTCATTACACACTCGTTTGTGAGTCAATCAAGCCAAAGCGAGAGTGTGCAAGTCATGACAAGAGAATGCTTTTTCTCAAAATTTCATTTCCCTTTTCTTTTATTTTCAAAACAAATTGCCAAGAGAAATTTTTTGGTGGGCCCATTTTGAGACAAGCAACTACGGACTCAATTCTCAAACTAAAACTTGGCATTTTCCCTTATGAAAGTCGCCTCTCAATCTATCGTAGGCAAACACCAACCCGGTTCGACACAAAAACAAAAGAAAAGAAAAAGAAAATAATCAAACCTTTTTCTCCTTGGGAAAGAACCGTGGTATTAAGAAAACCCTCAGAGTTCATTTCTAAACTACTTTTCACAAGGCAATATCCAAATGACGCGCTCATGATTTATTTAAAACAAGCCTCGACGTAGGCCTTTAGCGTATTTGCAAAGCATGGGTAGTGAAATAATAGGGCATGTAAAACCAACCCGGTAACACAATCTCAATCATCAAAAGTCAAGCCCGACGAGGGCAGAAATAAGCTCAGAATAAAAATAAAACATAACAAAAAGGTCACAATCATCCAAAATGCGCCCGACAAGGGCCAAATAAAAATCTAGCAGAATGTCATCAAGGCCCGACAAGGGAAATAAAAACTAGTATGTCAAGCCCACTCACGGGCACCAACAAAAGCAAGTAAAGCCACCCCCTCCCCATAAAAATAGCATTGACCTCAATGCTGATAGTGCAATGGGAAGAGGGTGGAACTCCCTGGAGGACTAAGCCTCATCGTCATCATCATTTGCAGCTATCTCCTCATCCGTGGGTTTCTCACTCTCATCATCATTTGGCTCTTGATCTTAATGACCGGAAAACACCTCATCCTCATAAGCTGCAAATAACCTATCCAAGGGGTCGATAAGTTTGCGAGGTGGAGGCCAATTGGTCAAGTCTTCTTGTATTACCGGGGCTTTCCTTTTTTCCTTGGCCATGTCTTTCTGGAGGGATTTGGTAGATTTCTCACAAGCATCCACCCATTTGCGCAAATTGAGAATGCTCTCTACAACTTCTTTCATGGCCAAATTGACTTCCCTAATAATCAAACCCGATAGATCATCTGATAAGTCCTTCAATTGCCTCTCATGATTGTACGTTTTGTCAACCATGTCCTGGAGGCTATTTTTGGCAGTGGCTCTCTGGGCATAGACGCTGAGGGTGTGTAAGCTTCCGAAGCAGGATGAGGCAGATAAGAGGTATGTATTGCAGCATCATAGTCATCATCCTTGACTTCCACCGATTACTCTACCCTCGGCCTTTTGAATTGTAGAGCATCCCGATCAATCTTCTTGTCAAGATCCAACACACCAATGGCCAGAGTAAGTGTATCACAGTCGAAGTAGGGAACACCCGCTTGTGAACAAAGTTTGCTGATTAACACAAAGAAAGGAAATGCATCACCACTTCTTCGAGATTTCCTTTTTATGACCAAGGCGATGACCTCCCCCACGTTGATATAATGTCCTACCATGATAGTAGCTACCGGCATGGCTCCATCAGAGGTGATCTTTTGGTCGTTCTGAGAATGCATGAGACAGGAGCGGATAAAGTGATACCACAATCGTGCCTCAAAGTATAAATTTAGGTGAGAAATTTCACCCCTATAGTAGCCAAGGGATGCATGTCCGGAGAAATGATGAGAGCGTCCCATTCGAGAGGTTTGCGTTTGAGGAGTAGTTTGGCCATGAGGTCAGGTGCCAATTCAATTGGGGCGCTTCAATAGATGGCATTAATTGCAGCTGGAGTGATTTTGACTTCTTTTCCCCGAACCATAACTGAGTCTAATGCGGGAAAGGTCTCACAACCCCCTTTGTGGCCTTAACATCTTGTGTGGCCTGGTATGAGGCGAAGAACTCCCAGACTAATGCCTTGTAATAGTTTCCGGGAACTTTCTGAAATAGTTGCCACTAACGATTGGCAAACTGATTGGGGATGTTGGGTAAATTATCCCCCACTGTATTCAGGTTGAAACTTTGCTCCTCATTGAAGGTCCTCCCCCTATCACGATCATAAATCACCTTCATGCCCCCTATTCCAAATCGAACCCTCTCCTCTTCTAAGACTTGATCATGGGAGGATGAGACTTTCTTTTTCCCCTTTGAAGTAGGCTTGGAAGAGGTGGGGGATGTTAGCCTGCGTGAGCTTCTCTCGGGGTTACCCTTGTTATAAGACATGTTCTGCATCCATAGATTACGAGCCAAAAACAAAAACACACTTTACAAATAAGTTAGCAACTACAAAGGATGGAATGCAATGGACTATAAAAACAAAGTAGGTGACTGTTGACTTATGCAGACCACATGCGAAATGCACTAGTGAGAGTGCGTATCGCATGTGCTATCGCACAAGCAAACAGAAACCTACAGGGATATTCTCATTAAGATGCGAAGCTGGTGAGATTTGCGCCATCCAAAGTGTACGTCGCACCATGAATCACCCCTCGAAGAAGTGACTGGTTCTTTCTTTTTAACATGATGTGGTGCCTTGTGCGACCCACACCTCAAGATCTATGCATCACAGGCAAAATGCACAAATGCACAATTGGACTTTTTGGTTCCTTATGTTCTTGTGAATTCCCTATGTGATCCGTAGAGCAAGATGCGCTTAGGCACATGGCATCATTCAACAAGCAAATCAACGATAAACAAAGGAGGACAAGGGATATCATGACCACAACCTCTGAGTACTCAGACTTCCCCAGGTTTCCATTAACACAACAGCAAGCAAGAAAGGAACTCAACGACTTCCCTTAAGATGGACGTTACCCCATCTATCATTGGGAACATCAATCCCTCTCTTGCAACAATGGGTATCAACAATTTTAGCAACAATTAACCCCCTCCTTGCACAAGATCATACACCCTAAATATACTACTTAACAATAATCATGGGTATACAATCAACAAAATTCAGCCTTAAGAGTCAATTTTCAATCAAAACATCATGACAAATGACGATTTGCCCTTAAGAATGACGTCACTCGATCTATCATCGGGCCAAATCATTCGTCAATCACAAGTGGGTTACTCATACTCCACCCCAAACAGAGATTTCAAACCTAAAAATTACTACCAATCAACATGCATTAACAAGATTCAAGTTCTAGCAAGTTGGAAGTAAGCAAAATCATCAATACAACTCAAAATTGGGGACCCAAAATTTTTGGATCTCATGCAAAACCAACATGGCAACTTATACTAATCATGCTTCACAATATGAGTTATCAACCTCCATAAAAATAAGCATTTAACATCGGGGAACTTACCACAAGCAATGATTACAAAAAGAGGAGTGAAAATTGAAGATTTTTGGACTACAACAATGATGAACCAAGCAAACATCATCGGAGAATGATGGCGGCAGTGGTGTGTAGCGGTTGAGATGGTTGAGAGAGAGGAGAAGAAGATTTTGTGAAAAGTGGAGAGCTTTGTGGAAGGTTTTGGGAGAGAATTTTGGGAGTTTGAGTGAAAAGATGGTGGAAGGAGGAGAAGAGAGGCGGGTTTAAAAAGAAAAGAAGAAGAAGAGTTATCCAGGTCGTTTCAAGGTCGGGTCGCTCAATGGGCTAGCCTTGGTACGGACCGCATGGAATTTCACCCTCACCCTTTTTTCTCCCCTGGTTTTCGCAAGTGTCTGCTTTGCTATGCGATGGAGGTGAGACGCACACTTGGGCTCGTGCGGTTCGCACGGCCTAGCGCAATCGCCTCCAAATTTACAAATTCCTTCAGGCAGTCTATTTTGGCATGTGGTGCACTGTGCGACATGCACAATTGCTTGTGCGGTCTGCACAGTCTGCTGCACAACCCATTTTTTCCATGTTGTTCCCTTGTTCAATTTTTCTATCCATGCATTCCCTTCAAACACACCAAAAACAACAAAAGATAACCAAAAACAAATAAAGAAACTTGGGTTGCCTCCCAAGCAACACTTGATTTAACATCGTGACACGATGATACTACCACAATCAATCATTCTTTGGGTTGGTGATGGTGTCGCTAGGCAATGTCCCTTTCATCCTTGAGTTCATTTGGCTTGAGAGGTGGTTCATTTGGGCCTCAAGATGCTTGATCGAGGCTGAGTGGGAGCTCACCATTTTATGAAGTGTTGAGACTTCACTCTTTAGCTCGCTCACTCCTGTATTTGTGGTGTCCACATTCTTAAGAACCAAGGACAACATGTCCTCCAACTTGGAATGGTCGGGGTTGCTTGTGCCCGGTTGGTAGAGAGAGTCTGCCTTGTTTGGAGGAATATAGGGATTCGAGCTCTGGTGATTGAAATGATCACCATCCTTTTCTCTATCTCGCCAATTTCTATCTCTTTCTTTGTCTCGAATCAAACCTTGGTTCTCCTCCCTCGGGCGATAATAGCCGGGCCAAAAACTCGCCGACACAAAGTACAATTTTCCATCAACCACTGTCATTAGTTCATCATTACTCGCTTTGATTTCTGGTGTACTCACTTCATTCATTGTCTTAGCACCACCCGCTCCCATCACATGGTTGGCCGTTATATCAATTTGTGTCATAATTTTGGCCATTGTCTCATCATGCTCCTCATCCTTCTTCCTCATTTTATTAACCAAGATGGATGAGGGTCTTCCAAAAGTTTGTACATCAGCTTATCTCGTATGCCAAGCTTGATTGGTTTTTGTCATTCGCTCTAATAAAGTCGAGACAATGGGAAAGTCTAAGTCCATGAAGGTGGCACCTCCAAGGTTGTCAGCCACCAACTTATTTAGAGAGTTCAACAACCGATAGAAGCTTTGTAGCAATACGTTGTTCGACGACTCATGGTTCAGACACAAGAGAAGCTTCTTTTTGAACCTTAACCAAACTTCATGTAAAGGCTCATCCGGGAGCTGCCTAATGTTTGTAATATCATCTCTTAGCTTCATCATTCGAGATGGAGGGAAGAAACTCGATGTAAATGCCTCAACCAATTCAGCCCAAGATATGATAGAGTCATCCAGCAACTCTTTCAACCACGCCATGGCTTCCCCCGTCAAGGAAAAAAGGAATAGGCGTAGTCGGATGGACTCTTGGGAGATATGTTGAAAAATGAACAGTTGAAAAATCTCCACAAAATTTCGAATATGTCGGTTGGCATCTTTGTGTGCTGATCCACTAAATAGTCCCTTTATTTGGATTAAGTGGAGTATGGTGCTAGTCACATGAAAGACGGTATTTCCCACCATGGGGAGTAGGAGGATGGCACCTACAACCCCTTGCATCATAGGCTCAGCCTCATCGGCCTTCATGAAGCCGTCAACATTCTCGTTGTTGTCGGCCTCATTCATAGGCTAGCCTGCTTAATCACAACTCAAACAACAAATGAAGGTAAAAGAAACAAGTACTCTCAAAATGATTTCAAATCAACAATCAAAAATAGCTAACAACTCAAGTCCCCAGCAACGATACCATTTTTGATGAACGCTCAAATCATGCTTCCCAAGTTGGAGGTCACGATGATTATCAGAGCAAAACACATTTATATTCTCAATGAATGTCGAGGTCATACCCATAGAGAGCAATGTAGTCACGATCGAGGTAATAAAGAATCTAAGCAACTTATTGAAGTTCAATTAACGAAAAAGAGAAAAGATTTCTAAAAAGGGGTTTTTTAGACTAAAACTTAGGATAAAAGAAAATCAAATAAAAGATAGATTGATCAATGGCTTTCGCCTTGCATTAACCAAGCAAGGATCACAAGGGAGACTTGGGAATGGGAATTTAATTCACAAGACTTGCACCAGATTAACACATGGGTAGTCTTGGCTAAAGGTGCACTTAACCGTCTTTCGACCAATCAAGCAACAATCCTCATGGCTTTTCTCGAACCACCATGAGTAAGCAATAACTAACAATTAACTTGGGTGAGTTGGATTATCTCTATCCCCAACTCTTAGATGGGAGTTTTTGGAAACCAAACTATCTCTAGCTTTGGTCTAGAGTGGAAACCCCAAGTACTCACTATTGAATCTTCATGAATTTAAGGAAATTCTCTCTCAAGCAAGAACCCAAATTATAAAGCTAAGTCAATGTTTGCACCCATTGACTATAAATTCAAGCACGGAGGATTCTATAGACCCAAATAATCAAACAAGAGCAAACTCTATATATGAATTCAATACCCAAACAAGTATTATCTCATATACAAACCCAAATCTCAATTCAACAATTACACCAATAAAATAGCAATTTAGAAGAAGTGATGAAGAATGGAAACTAAAGATTTTACAATAAAGAGCCTCCAAATCTTCACTCCTATGGTGTTAGTAGATGAACTTGCTCTCCAAGATTGCCAAAAGTTGTGAGAATAGCCAAAGATACCTTCCCAATCAGCTGAGAAGAGTTTTTATGTGAATTGGGGTTTCCAAAAGAGGAAATTTCCATTTCTGCCCCGCAACTACCCTTTTCTTCTTTGCCTATGCGTAAGGTTCACCGCGTTCGCAAAGGGTCTCTGTCTGGTTGACCTTTGCGTACGCGGGTGGTATGACACATTCACGTAGATTCTTTTTGAGTAGCCTTCACCTACGCAGTGGGATGCTGCGTTCACATAGGCCATTTAGCTGCCAGTTCCAAATTTCTCCGAATAGCTCTTTTTTGACTTATTTTCATCCAAATTCTTCCCGAACACTTCTAAAACACAAAAACCTGCAAAACATAAGTAATCTGTGTCAATTGCACTATTTTTTAACTTATTATTAGCAAAAGCCTAAGTTTAAGAGTTAAATAAGTAGGTAGAATACCAACTTATCAAAGATGATATGATATCGTCAGACACCATTCGTGATATACCTATCCTTCGAGGTCAACCTAAGAGGAACCAAGCTATACAAGCCATGATGGCACAAAGAGGAGCTTGGAAGGACATCATTCAGTGTCAAATGAAGCAATTCCACATTTTGATGATTGCTTGGAAGCAAGAGGATGAAGACACCACGAAGATGGTTGCTACCATAGCTTTGTGAAGCCATGTGCTACCCGCACAATGGATGGTGTGAATCGCACCATACATCGCACATGATGTGAGACCATGTAGTCTTCCAAGGTCACTTTTGGGTCGTATTTTAAATAGCTACTTTTGGGCTATATTTGTAAGAGGCATACTATAAATAGATGCCTTAGCTATTTTCATTCCTTAGATTATGTTGAATTGAGCATTGAAGAACTCTTTTGAGTGTAACTTGTTAGAGGGTGGATTCCCTATAGTTTAGCTTAGTGTAGCTTAGTTTAGTGATGAGTGGATTCCCATTGTTGATCTAAAAGTCCTTTACCTTGATTTTCACTTGAGTTGCTCATTTGTGGATTTATTTGAGTCTCTCATTTCTTATGAATTTCAAGTCTCTTCCCCCTTGGTTTGATTGTGGATTCAATTAAGCCTTTCTTTCTTCACTTCTCATCTCCTATTTCTCATCTATCTTTAATTTCCTCATATTTGGAGGTCACGATGATCATCAGATCAAAACACATTTATATTCCCAATGGATGACAGGGTCATACCCATAGAGAACAATGTACTCGCGATCGAAGTAATAAAGAATCCAAGAAACTTATTGAAGTTCAATTAACCAAAAAGGGAAAAGATATCTAAAAAGAGGGGTTTTAGACTAAAACTAAGGATAAAAGAAAATCAAATAAAAGATAAATTGATCAATGGCTTTCACCTTGCTTTCACCAAGCAAGGATCACAAGGGAGACTTGGAAATTAGAATTCAATTCACAAGACTTGCACCCGATTGACACATCGGTAGTCTTGGCTAAAGGTGCACTTAACCGTCTTTCGACCAATCAAGCAAAAATCCTCATGGGTTTTCTCGAACCACCATGAGTAAGCAATAACTAACAATTAACTTGGGTGAGTTGGATTATCTCTAACCCCAACTCTTAGATGTGAGTTTCTGGAAACCAATCTATCTCTAGCCTTGGTCTAGAGTGGAAACCCCAAGTACTGACTATTGAATCTTCATGTAATTAGGGAAATTCTCTCTCAAGCAAGAACCCAAATTATAAATCTAAGTCAATGTTTGCAATCATTGACTATAAATTCAAGCATGGAGGATTCTATAGACCCAAATAATCAAACAAGAGCAAACTCTATAAATTCAATACCCAAACAAGTATTATCTCTAATACAAACCAAAATCTCAATTCAACAATTACACCAATAAAATAGCAATTAAGAAGAAGTGTTGAAGAATGGAAACTAAAGATTATACAATAAAGAGCCTCCAAGTCTTCACTCCTATGGTGTTAGTTGATGAATTTGCTCTCCAAGCTTGCCAAAAGTTGTGAGAATAGCCAAAGATACCTTCCCAATCGGCTGAGAAGAGTTTTTATGTGAATTGGGGTTTCCAAAAGGGGAAATTTCCATTTCTGCCCTACAACTACCTTTTTCTTCTTTGCCTATGCGTAAGGTTCACCACGTTCGCAAAGGGACTCTGTCTAGTTGACCTTCGCATACGCGGGTGGTATGACACGTTCGCGTAGATTCTTTTTGAGAAGCCTTCGCCTACGCAGTGGGATGCTGCGTTCACATAGGCCATTTAGCTGCCAGTTCCAAATTTCTCCGAATAGCTCTTTTTTGACTTATTTTCATCCAAATTCTTCCCGAACACCTCTAAAACACAAAAACCTGCAAAATATAAGTAATCCGTGTCAATTGCACTATTTTTTCACTTATTATTAGCAAAAGCCTAAGTTTAAGAGGTAAATAAGTAGGTAGAATACCAACTTATCAAAGATGATATGATATCGTCAGACACCATTTTTGATATACCTATCCTTCGAGGTCAACCCAAGAGGAACCAAGCTATACAAGCCATGATGGCACAAAGAGGAGCTTGGAAGGACATCATTCAGTGTCAAATGAAGCAATTCCACATTTGGATGATTGCTTGGAAGCAAGAGGATGAAGACACCACGAAAATGGTTGCTGCCAGAGCTTTGTGAAGCCATGTGCGACCCACACAATGGATGGTGTGAATCGCACATCGCACATGATGTGAGACCATGTAGTCTTCCAAGGTCACTTTTGGGCCTTATTTTAAATAGCCACTTTTGAGCTATATTTGTAAGACGCATACTATAAATAGATGCCTTAGCTATTTTCATTCTTTAGATTATGTTGAATTGAGAATTGAAGAACTCTTTTGAGTGTAACTTATTAGAGGGTGGATTCCCTATAGTTTATCTTAGTGTAGCTTAATTTAGTGATGAGTGGATTCCCATTGTTGAT
Source organism: Jaltomata sinuosa (assembly GCA_003996215.1). Classification (NCBI taxonomy): domain Eukaryota; kingdom Viridiplantae; phylum Streptophyta; class Magnoliopsida; order Solanales; family Solanaceae; genus Jaltomata; species Jaltomata sinuosa. The sequence goes on from QJPP01000200.1 coordinate 691,907, forward strand.
CTAAAACTCCTTTACCTTGATTTTCACTTGAGTTGCTCATTTGTGAATTCATTTGAGTCTCTCATTTATTATGAATTTCAAGTCTCTTCCCCCTTGGTTTGATTGTGGATTCAATTAAGCCTTTCTTTCTTCACTTCTCATCTCCTATTTCTCATCTATCTTTAATTTCCGCATATTTGGAGGTCACGATGATCATCAGAGCAAAACACATTTATATTTCCAACGAATGACGGGGTCATACCCATAGAGAACAATGTACTCACGATCCAAGTAATAAAGAATCCAAGAAACTTATTGAAGTTCAATTAACCAAAAAGGGAAAAGATATCTAAAAAGGGGAGTTTTAGACTAAAACTAAGGATAAAAGAAAATCAAATAAAAGATAGATTGATCAATGGCTTTCACCTTGCTTTCACCAAGCAAGGATCACAAGGGAGACTTGGAAATGAGTATTCAATTCACAAGACTTGCACCCGATTGACACATCGGTAGTCTTGGCTAAAGGTGCACTTAACCGTCTTTCGACCAATCAAGCAACAATCCTCACGGTTTCTCTCGAACCACCACGAGTAAGCAATAACCAATAATTAACTTAGGTGAGTTGGATTATCTCTAACCCCAACTCTTAGATGGGAGTTTTCGTCAACCAAACTATCTCTAGCCTTGGTCTAGAGTGGAAACCCCAAATCCCCACTATTGAATCTTCCCGAATTTAGGAAAATTCTCTCTCAAGCAACAACCCAAATTAGAAAGCTAAGTCAATGTTTGCAACCATTGACTATAAATTCACGCATGGAGGATTCAATAGACCCAAATAATCAAATAAGAGAAAAATCTAAATATGAATTCAATACCCAAACAAGTATTATCTCTAATACAAACCCAAATCTCAATTCAACAATTACACCAATAAAATAGCAATTAAGAAGAAGAGTTGAAGAATGGAAACTAAAGATTTTACAATAAAGAGCATCCAAATCTTCACTCCTATGGTGTTGGTTGATGAACTTGGTCTCCAAGCTTGCCAAAAGTTGTGAGAATAGCCAAAGATAGCTTCCCAATCGGCTGAGAAGAGTTTTTATGTTAATTGGGGTTTCCAAAAGGGGAAATTTCCATTTTTGCCCTGCAGCTTCCCTTTTCTTCTTCGCCTACGCGTAAGGTTCACCGCGTTCATGAAGGGTCTCTGTCTGGTTGACCTTCGCGTACGCGGGTGGTATGATACGTTCGCATAGATTCTTTTTGAGTAGCCTTCGCCTACGCAGTGTGATGCTGCGTTCACATAGGCCATTTAGCTGCCAGTTCCAAATTTCTCCGAATAGCTCTTTTTTGACTTATTTTCACCCAAATTCTTCCCGAACACTTCTTAAACACAAAAACCTGCAAAATATAAGTAATCCGTGTCAATTGCACTATTTTTTCACTTATTATTAGCAAAAGCCTAAGTTTAAGAGTTAAATAAGTAGGTAGAATAACAACTTATCAAAGATGATATGATATCGTCAGACACCATTCGTGATATACCTATCCTTCGAGGTCAACCCAAGAGGAACCAAGCTATACAAGCCATGATGGCACAAAGAGGAGCTTAGAAGGACATCATTCAGTGTCAAATGAAGCAATTCCACATTTGGATGATTGCTTGGAAGCAAGAGGATAAAGACACCACGAAGATGGTTACTGCCAGAGCTTTGTGAAGCCATGTGCGACCCGCACAATGGATGGTGTGAATCGCACCATACATCCCACATGATGTGAGACCATGTAGTCTTCCAAGGTCACTTTTGGGCCTTATTTTAAATAGCCACTTTTGGGCTATATTTGTAAGAGGCATACTATAAATAGATGCCTTAGCTATTTTCATTCCTTAGATTATGTTGAATTGAGAATTGAAGAACTCTTTTGAGTGTAACTTGTTAGAGGGTGGATTCCCTATAGTTTATATTAGTGTAGCTTAATTTAGTGATGAGTGGATTTCCATTGTTGATCTAAAACTCCTTTACCTTGATTTTCACTTGAGTTGCTCATTTGTGGATTCATTTGAGTCTCTCATTTCTTATGAATTTCAAGTCTCTTCCCCCTTTGTTTGATTGTGGATTCAATTAAGCCTTTCTTTCTTCACTTCTCATCTCCTATTTCTCATCTATCTTTAATTTCCTCATATTTGGAGGTCACGATGATCATCAGAGCAAAACACATTTATATTCCCAATGAATGAAGGGGTCATACCCATAGAGAACAATGTACTCGCGATCCAAGTAAGAAAGAATCCAAGAAGCTTATTGAAGATCAATTAACCAAAAAGGGAAAAGATATCTATAAAGGGGGGTTTTAGACTAAAACTAAGGATAAAATAAAATCAAATAAAAGATAGATTGATCAATGGCTTTCACCTTGCTTTCACCAAGCAAGGATCACAAGGGAAACTTGGAAATGAGAATTCAATTCACCAGACTTACACCCGATTGACACATCAGTAGTCTTGGCTAAAGGTGCACTTAACCGTCTTTCGACTAATCAAGCAACAATCCTCATGGTTTCTCTTGAACCACCACGAGTAAGCAATAACCAATAATTAACTTGGGTGAGTTGGATTATCTCTAACCCCAACTCTTAGATGGGAGTTTTCGTCAACCAAACTATCTCTAGCCTTGGTCTAGTGTGGAAAACCCAAATCCCCACTCTTGAATCTTCCCGAATTTAGGAAAATTCTCTCTCAAGCAACAACCCAAATTAGAAAGCTAAGTCAATGTTTGCAACCATTGACTATAAATTCACGCATGGAGGATTCAATAGACCCAAATAATCAAACAAGAGAAAAATCTAAATATGAATTCAATACCCAAACAAGTATTATCTCTAATACAAACCCAAATCTCAATTCAACAATTACACCAATAAAATAGCAATTAAGAAGAAGAGTTGAAGATTGGAAACTAATGATTTTACAATAAAGAGCATCCAAATCTTCACTCCTATGGTGTTGGTTGATGAACTTGGTCTCCAAGCTTGCCAAAAGTTGTGAGAATAGCCAAAGATACCTTCCCAATCGGCTGAGAAGAGTTTTTATGTTAATTGGGGTTTCCAAAAGGGGAAATTTCCATTTTTGCCCTGCAGCTTCCCTTTTCTTCTTCGCCTACGCGCAAGGTTCACCGGGTTCATGAAGGGTCTCTGTCTGGTTGACCTTCGCGTACGCGGGTGGTATGACACGTTTGCGTAGATTCTTTTTGAGTAGCCTTCGCCTACGCAGTGTGATGCTGCGTTCACATAGGCTATTTAGCTGCCAGTTCCAAATTTCTACGAATAGCTCCTTTTTGACTTATTTTCATCCAAATTCTTCCCGAACACTTCTTAAACACAAAAACCTGCAAAATATAAGTAATCCAAGTCAATTGCACTATTTTTACACTTATTATTAGCAAAAGCCTAAGTTTAAGAGTTAAATAAGTAGGTAGAATACCAACTTATCAAAGATGATATGATATCGTCAGACACCATTCGTGATATACCTATCCTTCGAGGTCAACCCAAGAGGAAACAAGCTATACAAGCCATGATGGCACAAAGAGGAGCTTGGAAGGACATCATTCAGTATCAAATGAAGTAATTCCACATTTGGATGATTGTTTGGAAGCAAGAGGATGAAGACACCACGAAGATGGTTGCTGCCAGAGCTTTGTGAAGCCATGTGCGACCGCACAATGGATGGTGTGAATCGCACCATACATCGCACATGATGTGAGACAATGTAGTCTTCCAAGGTCACTTTTGGGCCTTATTTTAAATAGCCACTTTTGGGCTATATTTGTAAGAGGCATACTATAAATAGATGCCTTAGCTATTTTCATTCCTTAGATTATGTTGAATTGAGAATTGAAGAACTCTTTTGAGTGTAACTTGTTAGAGGGTGGATTCCCTATAGTTTAGCTTAGTGTAGCTTAATTTAGGTATGAGTGGATTCCCATTGTTGATCTAAAACTCCTTTACCTTGATTTTCACTTGAGTTGCTCTTTTGTGGATTCATTTGAGTCTCTCATTTCTTATGAATTTCAAGTCTCTTCCCCCTTGGTTTGATTGTGGATTCAATTAAGCCTTTCTTTCTTCACTTCTCATCTCCTATTTCTCATCTATCTTTAATTTCCGCATATTTGGAGGTCATGATGATCATCAGAGCAAAACACATTTATATTCCCAATGGATGAAGGGGTCATACCCATATAGAACAATGTACTCGCGATCCAAGTAAGAAAGAATCCAAGAAGCTTATTGAAGATCAATTAACCAAAAAGGGAAAAGATATCTAAAAAGGGGGGTTTTAGACTAAAACTAAGGATAAAAGAAAATCAAATAAAAGATAGATTGATCAATGGCTTTCACCAAGCAAGGATCACAAGGGAGACTTGGAAATGAGAATTCAATTCACAAGACTTACACCCGATTGACACATCGGTAGTCTTGGCTAAAGGTGCACTTAACAGTCTTTTGACCAATCAAGCAACAATCCTCATGGTTTCTCTCGAACCACCACGAGTAAGCAATAACCAATAATTAACTTGGGTGAGTTGGATTATCTCTAACCCCAACTCTTAGATGGGAGTTTTCGTCAACCAAACTATCTCTAGCCTTGGTCTAGAGTGGAAACCTCAAATCCTCACTATTGAATCTTCCCGAATTTAGGAAAATTCTCTATCAAGCAACAACCCAAATTAGAAAGCTAAGTCAATGTTTGCAACCATTGACTATAAATTCAAGCATGGAGGATTCAATAGACCCAAATAATCAAACAAGAGAAAAATCTAAATATGAATTCAATACCCAAACAAGTATTATCTCTAATACAAACCCAAATCTCAATTTAACAATTACACCAATAAAATAGCAATTAAGAAGAAGAGTTGAAGAATGGAAACTAATGATTTTACAATAAAGAGCATCCAAATCTTCACTCCTATGGTGTTGGTTGATGAACTTGGTCTCCAAGCTTGCCAAAAGTTGTGAGAATAGCCAAAGATACCTTCCCAATCATCTGAGAAGAGTTTTTATGTGAATTGGGGTTTCCAAAAGGGGAAATTTCCATTTTTTCCCTGCAGCTTCCCTTTTCTTCTTCGCCTATGCGTAAGGTTCACCGCGTTCATGAAGGGTCTCTGTCTGGTTGCCCTTTGCGTAAGCGGGTGGTATGACACATTCGCGTAGATTCTTTTTGAGTAGCCTTCGCCTACGCAGTGTGATGCTGTGTTCACATAGGCCATTTAGCTGCCAGTTCCAAATTTCTCCGAATAGCTCTTTTTTGACTTATTTTCATCCAAATTCTTCCCGAACACTTCTTAAACACAAAAACCTGCAAAATATAAGTAATCTGTGTCAATTGCACTATTTTTACACTTATTATTAGCAAAAGCCTAAGTTTAAGAGTTAAATAAGTAGGTAGAATACCAACTTATCAAAGATGATATGATATCGTCAGACACCATTCATGATATACCTATCCTTCGAGGTCAACCCAAGAGGAACCAAGCTATACAAGCCATGATGGCACAAAGAGGAGCTTGGAAGGACATCATTCAGTGTCAAATGAAGCAATTCCACATTTGGATGATTGCTTGGAAGCAAGAGGATGAAGACACCACGAAGATGGTTGCTGCCAGAGCTTTGTGAAGCCATGTGCGACCCGCACAATGGATGGTGTGAATCGCACCATACATCGCACATGATGTGAGACCATGTAGTCTTCCAAGGTCACTTTTGGGCCTTATTTTAAATAGCCACTTTTGGGCTATATTTGTAAGAGGCATACTATAAATAGATGCCCTAGCTATTTTCATTCCTTAGATTATGTTGAATTAAGAATTGAAGAACTCTTTTGAGTGTAACTTGTTAGAGGGTGGATTCCCTATAGTTTAGCTTAGTGTAGCTTAATTTAGTAATGAGTGGATTCCCATTGTTGATCTAAAACTCCTTTACCTTGATTTTCACTTGAGTTGCTCATTTGTGGATTCATTTGAGTCTCTCATTTCTTATGAATTTCAAGTCTCTTCCCCCTTGGTTTGATTGTGGATTCAATTAAGCCTTTCTTTCTTCACTTCTCATCTCCTATTTCTCATCTATCTTTAATTTTCGCATATTTGGAGGTCACGATGATCATCAGAGCAAAACACATTTATATTCCCAATGAATGACGGGGTCATACCCATAGAGAACAATGTACTCGCGATCCAAGTAATAAAGAATCTAAGAAACTTATTGAAGTTCAATTAACCAAAAAGGGAAAAGATATCTAAAAAGAGGGGTTTTAGACTAAAACTAAGGATAAAAGAAAATCAAATAAAAGATATATTGCTCAATGGCTTTCACCAAGCAAGGATCACAAGGGAGACTTGGAAATGAGAATTCAATTCACAAGACTTACACCCGATTGACACATCAGTAGTCTTGGCTAAAGGTGCACTTAACCATCTTTCGACCAATCAAGCAACAATCCTCATGGTTTCTCTTGAACCACCACGAGTAAGCAATAACCAATAATTAACTTGGGTGACTTGGATTATCTCTAACCCCAACTCTTAGATGGGAGTTTTCGTCAACCAAACTATCTCTAGCCTTGGTCTAGAGTGGAAACCCCAAATCCCCACTATTGAATCTTTCCGAATTTAGGAAAATTCTCTCTCAAGCAACAACCCAAATTTGAAAGCTAAGTCAATGTTTGCTACCATTGACTATAAATTCACGCATGGAGGATTCAATTGACCCAAATAATCAGACAAGAGAAAAATCTAAATATGAATTCAATACCCAAACAAGTATTATCTCTAATACAAACCCAAATCTCAATTCAACAATTACACCAATAAAATAGCAATTAAGAAGAAGAGTTGAAGAATGGAAACTAATGATTTTACAATAAAGAGCATCCAAATCTTCACTCCTATGGTGTTGGTTGATGAACTTGGTCTCCAAGCTTGCCAAAAGTTGTGAGAATAGCCAAAGATACCTTCCCAATCGACTGAGAAGAGTTTTTATGTGAATTGGGGTTTCCAAAAGGGGAAATTTCCATTTTTGCCCTGCAGCTTCCCTTTTCTTCTTCGCCTACGTGTAAGGTTCACCGCGTTCATGAAGGGTCTCTGTCTGGTTGACCTTTGCGTACGCGGGTGGTATGACACGTTTGCGTAGATTCTTTTTGAGTAGCCTTCGCCTACGCAATGTGATGCTGCGTTCACATAGGCAATTTAGCTGCCAATTCCAAATTTCTCCGAATAGCTCTTTTTTGACTTATTTTCATCCAAATTCTTCCCGAACACTTCTTAAATACAAAAAACTGCAAAATATAAGTAATCCGTGTCAATTGCACTATTTTTACACTTATTATTAGCAAAAGCCTAAGTTTAAGAGTTAAATAAGTAGGTAGAATACCAACTTATCAAAGATGATATGATATCGTCAAACACCATTCGTGATATACCTATCCTTCGAGGTCAACCCAAGAGGAACCAAGCTATACAAGCCATGATGGCACAAAAAAGAGCTCAGAAGGACATCATTCAGTGTCAAATGAAGCAATTCCACATTTGGATGATTGCTTGGAAGCAAGAGGATGAAGACACCACAAAGATGGTTGCTGCCAGAGCTTTGTGAAGCCATGTGCGACCCGCACAATGGATGGTGTGAGTCGCACCATACATCGCACATGATGTGAGACCATGTAGTCTTCCAAGGTCACTGTTGGGCCTTATTTTAAATAGCCACTTTTGGGCTATATTTTTAAGAGGCATACTATAAATAGATGCCTTAGCTATTTTCATTCCTTAGATTATGTTGAATTGAGAATTGAAGAACTCTTTTGAGTGTAACTTGTTAGAGGGTGGATTCCCTATAGTTTATATTAGTGTAGCTTAATTTAGTGATGAGTGGATTCCCATTGTTGATCTAAAACTCCTTTACCTTGATTTTCACTTGAGTTACTCATTTGTGGATTCATTTGAGTCTCTCATTACTTATGAATTTCAAGTCTCTTCCCCCTTGGTTTGATTGTGGATTTAATTAAGCCTTTCTTTCTTCACTTCTCATCTCCTATTTCTCATCTATCTTTAATTTCCGCATATTTGGAGGTCACGATGATCATCAGAGCAAAACACATTTATATTCCCAATGAATGACGGGGTCATACCAATAGAGAACAATGTACTCGCGATCCAAGTAATAAAGAATCCAAGAAACTTATTGAAGTTCAATTAACCAAAAAGGGAAAAGATATCTAAAAAGGGGGGTTTTAGACTAAAACTAAGGATAAAAGAAAATCAAATAAAAGATATATTGATCAATGGCTTTCACCTTGCTTTCACCAAGCAAGGATCACAAGGGAGACTTGGAAATGAGAATTCAATTCACAAGACTTGCACCCGATTGACACATCGGTAGTCTTGGCTAAAGGTGCACTTAACTGTCTTTCGACCAATCAAGCAACAATCCTCATGGGTTCTCTCAAACCACCACGAGTAAGCAATAACCAATAATTAACTTGGGTGAGTTGGATTATCTCTAACCCCAACTCTTAGATGAGAGTTTTCGTCAACCAAACTATCTCTAGCCTTGGTCTAGAGTGGAAATCCCAAATCCCCACTATTGAATCTTCCCGAATTTAGGGAAATTCTCTCTCAAGCAATAACCCAAATTTGAAAGCTAAGTCAATGTTTGCAACCATTGACTATAAATTCACACATGGAGGATTCAATAGACCCGAATAATCAAACAAGAGAAAAATCTAAATATGAATTCAATACCCAAACAAGTATTATCTCTAATACAAACCAAAAACTCAATTCAACAATTACACCAATAAAATAGCAATTAAGAAGAAGAGTTGAAGAATGGAAACTAATGATTTTACAATAAAGAGCATCCAAATCTTCACTCCTATGGTGTTGGTTGATGAACTTGGTCTCCAAGCTTGCCAAAAGTTGTGAGAATAGCCAAAGATACCTTCCCAATCATCTGAGAAGAGTTTTTATGTGAATTGGGGTTTCCAAAAGGGGAAATTTCCATTTTTGCCCTGCATTTTCCCTTTTCTTCTTCGCCTACGCGTAAGGTTCACCGCGTTCATGAAGGGTCTCTGTCTGGTTGACCTTCGCGTACGCGGGTGTTACGACATATTCACTTAGCTTTTGTTTGAGTAGCCTTCGTGTACGCAACGGGATTCCGTATTCGCATAGGCCATTTTAGCTGCCAGTTCTGAATTTCTCTGAATAGCTCCCTTTTGACTTGTTTTCATCCGAATTTTTCCCGAACACTTCTAAAACACAAAAACTTGCAAAATAGAAGTATTCCCTGTCAATTGCACTATTGTTTTACTTATTATTAGCAAAAGCATAAGTTTAAGAGTTAAATAAGTATGTAGAATACCAATTTATCAAACCCCCAAACTTGGACTATTGCTTGTCGTCAAGAAACTAAAAATTCTAACTCAAGTGCAAATGACAATACCACAAGATTAGGAAAACCCATTTCGAGCACCAAAAATGACTTCGGTTGGTACTAACGATTAGTCAATCACATGATACTTACTCTAAGTATTCTCCTTGATTCAAACATAATTCAATGATGCAGAGGCACAATAAGATCAAGTAAATGACAACAACCTATCTTCAAGATGTGACTCAAACCACTAACTTACCAAAATATGCTCATTTGATTCATTTTCCGGAGATTATCAATGTCACCAACTATCCTAATTCGCATGCCCTCTCAAGAATGAAAGTCCCAAAAACACATTATGTACAAAGACACTCACAAGGGACAAATACAAACACTCACATTCACAAGAAATTTCAAGCACCAACAAGTATCAACCGTAGGCTTGCCCTTATTTTCATTTGCCACTAGCTCAATAACATTCTGTTGGAGATTTCCAAGGGCTTTTTCAAGCTTGTAATGTAGGCTCAGGGACGGGTAGGATACGCATTTATATTCAAGTGACTACATCCTTCTCGAACTTTACACAACTTTTTAAATTCAAAACCAAGGCCATTCCTTTCATTTTCATTCAACACGAGGCACCATTTCACTTATTTTTATTCGTGGCCCAAATCTTTATCATTCTATTCACCTTGGAGGATTCATTTCTTTTCTTTCCTTCTTTTCCTTTTATTTTTCTTTCTTTTTCAAATTCTTCCTTCTTTTGGCAATTGTTTTTAAGCAACAAACCATGATTTACTCATTAAGCACTCCTCCAAGGTACCTTTATCAACCCCCAAACTTAGGCTTTTAGCCTCGATTTCACACTTGTGGAGTTTAAGGAGGGACGGGTTCAAGAGAGGGATTCATTGTCAAAATGGTTCAAGGCTTATAACGAGGTTGGAAAAGAAAAGGTATTACTCTCAAGAGGGGTGACTAATGATTCAATTTAAGTGCAATAGTTTCTTTTAAGGCTAAGTAGGCTTTAATAATCACAAAGAAGGCCTAAGATCATTTCTTCAACCAAGAGTAATCAAGACTTACATCAAAGACTAACCGGGCAAGTTCTAGTTAATACAAGCAAGTACAAGAATTATTCAACTAAACCTCACCACACATTGTATGCAAATCATTCAAGAAGGATCAACTTTATCTTCCTATACAAGAACAAAGAGGAGCCATTCTATATTATCACCGGTAATGAGCTTAGAGTCACAAAAAGATAAAAGGGTTGTCACAAGCATCATTCTTCGCCATGCACTTGTCACAAATTTTTGGAAGGGTATGCCTATTTTAATTAACATGTAAGACTACTTCATTAGTACCAAACAAATCAATCGCAACCAAAACCTCAAAAGACGATGATTTGCCTCTAAGAATGACGTCACTCAGTCTATCATTGGGCCAATTCATCTATCTACATCGGTATGGCTACACAAGGTGGATCAACACAATTATCATAATCTCCTAGCACATGCGATTCACACATGTCAAAGTGCAGGTCGCACGTGCAATGCACAGGCCAAACAGTGGACATGTGCGAAGCTCGTGCGGTTCACATATCGACATATGCGGTACAAGTATTCACCATCTCGGACAAGTTCCATCTAGACTAATGGGTACTCAGACTTCCCTTGGCCTACAACAACCAACACCTCAACTACAAAATAACAAAAGAAGCTAAAAAGTAAAGAAAACTAATAAGCTAAACCATCAACTTCTTCCACAAAACACCAAAACCCGGCGAGGGTGTAAGTCCACAAAGCACACCTGGCAAGGGCACAATAATATATAAACAAACAAAACAAACCCGATAAGGGCATAATAATATCCAAATGACAAAACATGCCCAATGAGGGAACAATAATATCCATAAGTAAAGCAAGCTAAACTAGAAAGATAGAGTGAGGATCAACACGCCACCCCCAACTAAGACAGGGCAGTGCCCTCGCTTCATCAAAGTAAGGAATAAGTTTGAGGAGGATCCCTGAGGTGTCTCAATCTGAGCTGGAGGAAGAGGGAAACTCAAGTTTCTCATCATCCTCATCATCATCATCCTCCGGTGTACCCGATCCACAATAGGACTTCAATCTATCCATCATCTTGTTCAAGAACTTGCTCTTCTTTTTCTCGTGCTCGTTGAAATTCTTTTGGCACTTTTCAACCTTTCCTTGCCCACGACTCATGTGCTCTAAGCGGGTATTCATTTCACTCAATCGTCCATTAATCAATTTCTTCTCATTGGCCACTTTGGCAATGGATGGGGGAGACCTAGAACCTGCTGGTGTGTTTTCTCCAGCTGAGCCAGTAGAAAATCCAGCCAACAACTGCTGAACATGTGCATCCACTCCTTGAATCTGACTAGAGAGGTGGCACATAAGATAGGGCCCAAACTATAGAGCTCCCACAGACTGAGATGATCCAGATGCAACAGTGGAAGGATCAATGGGCTAAGTCGAAGACTCTGGAAACTGTCCGAAAGATGGAGAAGCTACATCAATCTTTCTCTTTTTCTTCTTTGCTTCTGGGGTCCTCTTAGACAATGGGTGTATCATAGTTACTGGCTTCTTTTTAATGTCAGTGGTAATCGGCAACACCCTAACATTGTAGCATAATTGGGTCACCGATGAAGAGAAGAAAAGACTTTTAGAGCTTTCACTAGCCACCTCAGCCATCTGAGCCGCAATATGGAGCAGAACATTCATATCTATGCCATCAATGAGGGCTTCTACCATCAATGCTCAGTCAGGGGTCACATCGGTGTCATGAGAGGATGGTATAATCATCACATATATAATCGAAAGCTAAGACTTGACTTCTGCAGTGAACTCATGTGAATCAACCCCTTTTTGCAAAGTCAACTAATTCGGAGTCACCCCATCATGCAACTTGTCTACCAACCACTAGTGTCCTTCAGCTTTGGATTTTGTAATGTAAACCTCATTGTCAGCATCTGGAAGGTTGTATAGTGCATTGATGATCTCGGGGTTGAAACTTACTTGGACTCCCTGAACGGTAGTGACTAATGCACTATTGAAATCAGTGATCGAAGCATTAGCATAGAACTCCATGACCACTATGTGGTTAGCCATGATAGGTGGAAGAGCAAAGCATATCCACCTCCGCTCCACCAACCTCTTGTATAATTTCGACATTTTTTGTTCAACTTTGTCAATATTGATTCCTTTCTCCCTAACAAAGGGCTTGGACAGGAGCTCATCATATCGACGCTCACATGATGCCGATAGGAACCTATCCTGATCGTAGTTCTCCTCTATTTCAATCTCTGGAACATTTTCAACTTCATTGTCACTACCATTGGAGGCCATCTTTTTGATCAAAGTACCTACAAAACACACCAATATGTTAAAAGTTCTTAGGGACACTTAAAACAATGTATAATGAAGCACTTAGGCCAAAGAAATAGCAGAAAGAAATTCCAAGGTGGGATGTGCGGAGCTACTATTTTGGCATTGCCAAGCATTCCTTCTTCGCATTCGCGGCCAGGTGGCTGCGTTCGCGAAGAGGGATTTTATTTTTCAGAAATTTTCTCCTTCGCGAACGCGTCCAGGTGACCACAAACGCGAAGGCCATCGTGTTCACCCAGATAAGTGCCTCTTTGGGGAATTTTCTCAAACAATTGGCAGGAACAATTTCTTTAAGCAATTTTATGCTCATTGTTCTAATGCTAATGACCACATTTTTGCACTCTTGCACACACTTTGCCCACCTCAATTTTCAATTACTCAACAACATTCGTATGAAGCTAAATTCCAACATCACCATTTTGGACCTTTAATAGCACAAAGAATGGAAAAGGAGTAGAATTTATGACAATAATTAGGACGGATGAGTTTCATACCTAATGGATTGCACTTGTGAAACAATGGATGGAAGAACTTGCTGGAATGATTGTGTGCCAAAGGAGAGAGAGTATTTTGTTTTGAGAAGAGAAAAATGTATGAAGCTATCTGATTTTAAACATTTTTAACTTACCTGAACTACCTAGAAGCATCGTGTTCGCAGGCTGTCCGGTGCATTCGCGATGGCCTGTTGTTTCACTGGGCTTCGTGTTCATGGCCGGTCCACCTAATTCGCGAAGAAAGAGTGCTGAGATAGATTTTTCAATTCTTCTCCAGCTTACTGCTCGCGATGTGCGACGAGCATGTTGTGAAGTGTGAAATGCATCATGTTCGTACATGCCAATGTCTTTGATCAGTTCACTGTTTGCATGTGCGATGGCATGTGCGACGGGCACTCTTCTAGGTGTGAAAAGTACATTTTTCAGAGGTATTTTTAGTGCTTCTCAACACTTGGTTCCTCTCTCATTCCTTTGGGCACCTAAAAATACACCAAAAAGAAACAAAAAGTGAAGTAAAGCATAAAAACGATGGGTTTCCTCCCATCAAGCGCACAATTTAACATCGCAGTGCGACGCAAGCCACCTCACCATTTGGATCTCCATTTGGAGGATTTGAACCTTTGACCCAAATTTGAATCGAATTTCTGGTGATAATCCCGGGGTGAAGGTTTGAACATGAGAAGGCCATTCTCTTGATTTTGCATTCCGCACTTTTTAGCCTTCAAGTGAAGAAGGACGCTTTGCCTTCTTTCCACGACAAATTCAAAACCGGATAGACCTTCATCCACCCTCCTTCCAAGGTCTTCCAAAAGCTTGATTACTTCGACTTTTGTCCATTCAATCAAACTTAAGGTTGAGCAATGGTTGAAGTGGGATTTAGGCGTCTCCACATTCAATCTTGCCTCATTCACAACGTCCTCACTTTGAGATGTCATGACATCATGAACCATATATAGGGTAGTTGGTTGCAACACCATCTTCAACTCATGATTCTCCCTTGTGTTTTCCTCTTCTTTAGCCCTTGTGTCCATAAAGCCTTGCTTTATGGATCACACACTCTCCTCTTGGGTTTCTAGCGAGGCCAAGAGGGTTTGGAGCTTGAAACATATGCTGTCTTTGCTTGCTAAGTCATATTTCCTATTAAGGTCACAAGCACCACTAGCAACATTGTTAGCACAAGAGGGGGGAGGGGGACAATCATTATTGGGGCATTCGCTCCAATGTCCATCACGACCACCAAACAAATAGCAATTGAGCCCATCATAGGAGTGAGAAGGAGAATACCTTCCTCTCCTAGGGCCAATTGTACACCTTCGTCTAAGGTGGGGTCCTCCACAATAAACACAATAATCGAGGATATAAACTGGGATGCAACTATAAACATTTCTAGCATTCAAATATGCCATGATGCCATCAACAAAATAAAACTAAACAAAAGAAAAATAACTATTCACAAAATTGAACTAGAGTAAGTAAACTCAAATTCTAAACTAACTCTATACGCCAAATTATTCCTCGGCAATGGCGCAATTTTTGATGAACGCTCAAATCATGCTCCCCAAGTTAGAGGTCATGATGATCATGCAGAAAAATACAATTTATGATTCCCAATGAGTGTCAGGGTCATACCCAAGGGAGTTGGATCTAACTAAATTAAGATTGTGTCGAATTGAGTTCAAGGTGAGAGTAAGTGCTTATACAAGAAAAGTAAAAGATTGGGGGAATTAAGATGTTGTCACTACAATCACAATTTAATTAAAAGCAAATAAACAAAAGCAGGTGTATCAAATAGAGTAGGCGACTAGGGATGTGTACCCAATGAGGCTCTAATCATGGGCTAGGGTGATTATCACTTCATATTTGTTCTCGCTTATTAACATAAGTAGCATTGGTCATGGCTATGGATTGTTATCTTTCGATCAACAACCATATATCCGATGATATTGGTTAAAGCATCATCAGTTTGATCAACAAACAACCAACCTAAGCTTGGGGAGGTCATACTATTTCTAGCTTAGACCCTTAAATGGGTGATTCCTTCAATCAGAGCTGTTTCTAGTCTCAAATCTAGATGGAGTCCCAAGTTTCCACTAGCAATTTCACATCCGAAACCATGAAATCCTCTTTCAAGCAATTACATAGTCAAGTAATGAAAATTAATGTTTGCAACCACCAATTTTAAGATTAAAACTTGGTGAAACTACTAGACCCATGTAAAATAAGCAATTATAAAGATGAATTAACCACACCCACACCCATTTGTCAAGCACCCATCATCAACACACCTCTAGACAAGAGAAATTAGCCACTCATAGCAAAGGATAAAGATATATCAAATGGGTAAGTTAAAATCCTCTTCATTAGAGCTAAATCTCAAGCTCCAAGCTCAATTTGAATACACAAATGGTTAACCAAGAGAATGGATTCAAACCCTTTTCTCTTTGGAGAGAAAAATTGTTCTTAAGGCAAAAAGCTTTCTCAAATATTCAGGACTGAAGTAGAATATTTACAAATGAGCCTAAAAGAGCCTTTTATAACTTCCAAAAATGTCACTAAAATTTAGGACAAAATTCCCCCTTTGGGTGGTGTGCGGCGTGATGTGCGGTTCGCACGTCATGATGTGCATGTTGCACATCCTCTTCGATTGGACTAGTGACTTCAGTTGACTTTGGGAGCTTCGTGCGAAGGTGGTGCGATTCGTACCATGGGATGTGCACATCACATAATGACCACACTTCTTAACAGATTCCTTAGTGGCTTTTGCAACTTCTTGTGGAGGAGGTGCGGTTGACACCTCTGCTTGTGCTTGTCGCACGACCTCCATATCTCAGGTCAGAATCTCCATCTTTTTGAAACACTTCACACTTTACTCTTTTTGAGCTCTTTTTGGGTCCATTTCCTTGTTTCTCATCATTTATCAAAAGTACCTGTATAGACATCAATAAAGGACATAAGAACCTCTAAATCTATTCCAAACATAACAATAATTCATGGATTTAGGCTCAATAAGTTGGTAGATTACTGACTTATGATATACCCAGCAGGATTTCCAGTCAGGGTTGGCGAGTCCTCATCTTTCGAGGACTAGTATGATTCTTAGCTTGTAGACTCCTTTCATTCAGTACTTAGAGTTAGTTGGGTCCTTCTCTCAGTAACTCATTATGTCAATTTTAGAGGCTTTTCAGATATAGCTAGACAGTCAGCATTTGATGTTTCAGATTTTATTATTCTTAGACCATTATCATATGCTTAGTTAGATTGACTACTTATACTATATATGCTTATACTATGATTGTCCTTATAATGTTTTTGTCATGCTAAGACCAAGGGTTAGCTTGGGGTCACTTGTGATCCTAGGTCCCGTGTTACATATACGGGGTAGCCTCGGGGTGTGACACTAGGCCTACTTGTCCTACTGAGGTTTGTAATTTCATCTGGTTGGATGGTTACTACAAACGTTTATGGTGGGGTTTTCTTCTATAGCAACGCCATTGCCTAGATTGACTTAGAAGAATATCCTTTTTCAGTGGTATGACGAGTGTGAGGTGAGCTTTCTGAAGCTCAAGGCCTTATTGTCTTCAACTTTGATTATTACTCTTATAGTCCAGGGCAAGGGATAAATTATATATAGTGATGCTTCTGGAGTTGGGTTGGGGGTTGTATTGATGCAGCAGGGCTGAGTTATTGCTTATGCTTCCAGACAGTTGAAGGTTCATGAGAGGAACTAGCTCACTCATGACTTAAAGTTAGCGGCAATAGTCTTCGCGTTAAATATTTTGAGGCACTATCTGTATGGCGTGCATTGTGATATCTTTACTGACCATCACAGTCTTCAGTATACCTTCATCCAGAAGGATCTAAATTTGAGGCAACACAGGTGGTTGCAATTACTGAAGGACTATTGATCTTAGGCATATTTATACTCCCAAGTGTCATTATTTACGCGCATTTAGCTTAGTTTTGAGGATAACTTGATGTACCATTGAGGTATGTAATGTGTAAAGGGTATACTTTGTGACTAACGTCTTTGTTTATAGTGTTTGGGTAGCATTTGGAACAAATATTGAGTTAAAAATATCAATTAGAGTTTAGACGAGGAAACTAGCTTTGCTAGCTTGAGCTATGCCTATTCTAGAGTACTTTGATTGACTCTACATTGTATTTGGACTTATGCATGTTGTGGGATCTTGTAAGAGAAATTTTGAGGAGTTATGGAAGCTAATTGAAGCCAACAAACATGCTACAAACCATTGGGACACAAAACAAGGTGGAAGGATTGCGTTGGAGGAGAAAATGGGACGTCAAAAACCACCCCCTTGCCACGGAGGGTAGCCTCCGCTATGGGCAGCGTGACACGGAGGTGGGTTTCTTTGTGGATGCAATTTAAAGTTGCCTGGAACATTGGCAGCATTCCATGGCAGTGGCACATGGCGTTGAGCAGCATGACACGCTGCCTAGTCCCCGTGATGGGCAGCATGCCACGGACCTTGTTCCCGGCTAGTGTATTTTGTCCCACATTATAAATAGGACACTTGGTTTCAATTGTAAACATCTTTCGACGACTTTGGATTGCAGAAACACAAGGAGAAGGCTGCCTTAGGGTTCTTAATCTCTTCCTTTTCTTTACTTAATTCTAGTATGAACTACAATACTTTTGTAATCGTAAAGTAAAGTATGAGTGGCTGAACACCCTCGTTCTAGGGTTGAGGCTACAACATGATTGTTTGATTATGGATATTTAGTTAGCTTATTGTTTATAATGTCTTGTGATTGTTCTTATGTTCTTAGTTTAACTATTCTAAAGCATCATGAACTTTAGTATACAACCAAGTCTTAAAACGAATTGACCATAGGAGTTAAGAGACGGAATGAAGAACGTAGGAGGTGTGGATCATATCTTTTGTTGTTAGTTAGCAATTGTGAAGTATGATTTGCGGTTAGGATAGAGATATACCTAAATGCCCCACTTGGTTAATAAAATGGGAAGAATGTTGAATGCATCCAAGTTAAAGACTCACATCCACGCTCAACAATGTAGTTGTTAGATTAATTTGGATAGATGACTTAGAGGATGACCATTCCCGTGTTATAATATCAACCCCGTAAACCAACGATCACGATAAACATTAACACCGGCTATGAATCATAGTCAAGCATGATTGTGTAGTAATTGCCTCGACCCTGGATTTCTCCATATATTGTTTGCAATGTGAAGTTTCACATCTTCATTAAATCTAGTCTTTAGTTATAAAACAAAGTTCAACTCTTTGTTACGAATCACATTTGCTTAACATCAATAGTATTAATTAAGATTAGATTGTTTGCTAAACACAAGTCCATGTGGGATCGATATTCGGCTTGCAAGAGCCACTAATTACTTGCACGACCACATACACTTGCGTGTGTGCTGGGACACAATAAGTTTTTGGCACCGTTGCCGGGGACTTGAAGATTAGCAACTGTCTGATTTTTGTTTTTACTATTTTGTTCTATATGTGCTAACAACTTGATCTTAGCTACTGAATTTGTAGGTATAGGTTATAATCCTGGGCAAGCTGACAAGGGATAACGAACTGGTTGACCCACTTCCTGAACCTGAGCAACACTTGCACCAAGCATTGAGAGAAGCATCACTTCTCGTTCAAAACTGGCAAGTTCAACTTGCTGAGACCATTCCTGCAGTCATGGCGGAGGAACCACCACCACCCCGTAGGACAGTGTGCTAAGTGTCAATCCCACTAGTAACCAATGTGACAACTACATTCAAAAGCCAGTTGCAGAGGAAAAATTTGAACTGAAATAGAATATGGTGCAATTTTTGCACACAACCGGGCAGTTTACAGGCATGTCACATGAAGATCCACAGGTTCATCTCCAAAACTTTTTGGAGATCAGTGACATATTCATTCCCGAAGGGGTCTCCATAGACTACGTGAGGCTCATACTTTTCCCATTCTCACTGTTGGGAGAAGCGAAGAAATGGTTGAAGGCAGAACCTTCAAATTCGGTCACAACATGGGATGATTTAGCAAAGAAGTTCCTCATCCGATTCTTTCCATCAGGAAAAATTGCAAAATTAAGGAGTGAGATTATAAGCTTCAAGCAGAAACCAGACGAGAATATCTATCATGCATGGGAGAGATTCAAGTCTCTTCAATGGGATTGCCCGCTTCACCAGTAGACTAATGAGGTATTAGCTCACACCTTTGTTGAAAGTCTTGATCACAATACAAAGATGTTGCTAGATTCAGCGACAGGTGGTCAAGCTTTAGTTAAGACATATGATGAGCTATATACTCTCCTCAATTGTATCGCATAAGGGAATACAGAGTGGAATGGTGACATGTCCAAAAATATGGTGAAGAAGGTTGCAGGTATGATTGAGTTATATAGTGTCATAGCATTAACGACACAGTTGGCCCATTTTAAGACCTAAATGATGGCTCAGTTTAATAAGTTGAGAGTGATGCAACCTCAGGCTCAGGTAAATGTAGTGCAGTAGGTTCAGACTTGGTGCGAAACTTTCGATTTGAGTGGTCATTCGGTAGACTTATGCGTAGCGAATCCAGAGTCAGTAAATTTTGTAGGTACTGCACAAAAAGGAAATTTAAACTATGGGAGTGCCTATAATTAAAATTGGCAGGGTCAGCCCAATTACTCTTGGGGCAGTAATCAGGCTCAACCACAGTAAGTTACGCAGAATAACACTCAGGCCAGCAATATTGAGGACATGTTGAAGAACATGCTGCAGAGCTAACAAAGATGGTGACTGACATAAAAAATCAGCAATTAGCCACAAAGACATTGGAAGTGCAAATGGGACAGCTAGCTCAGGTACAAAATATGAGGCCTCAAGGGGGTTTGCCTAGTGATACAGAAAAGCCAAAGCAAGTGATGGAAATCACCTTAAGGAGTGGTAGAGATTTGACTTATGCACGCCCAAAGAAAAATCACGAGGTGCAAGAAGAGTTGATCACTTCCAAGTAGACAGAGAAGCAGGCTGAGTTGAAAGAAGCTAGCAAAAAGGGGAAGTCTGAGTACCCTAATGAGAAGTCAATTGAGCAGCCTCGTAACAGACCACTACCACCATTCCCACAGAGGCTTTAGAAAGCAACAGAGGATGCCTATTTTAATAAGTTCTTTGACACGTTCAGAGAACTTCACATTAACCTTCCTTTGTCAGATGTTTTGCAGGAAATGCCTAAGTATGCGAAATACTTGAAAGATGTAATGGAGAACAAGTGAAAGTTGGCAGACATTGAGACTGTGACACTTACTAAAGAGTGCAGTTCTGTTGTCATGAGCAAGATTCCCAAAAAGCTTAAGAACCCTGGAAGTTTCACCCTCCCCATACAAATCGATGAAAGTGATGTGGTCCAGGCCTTGAGTGATTTTGGGGAAAGCATAAATTTGATGCACTTATCATTGTTTAAAACTCTTGGGTTGGGGAATGCAAGTCCTTCCTCAGTTGTGCTACAGATGGTGGACAAAACCAGAGTGGTCCCCAAAGGAATCATAGAGGATGTTTTAATCAAGGTTGGTAAGTTCATTATTCCTGTGACTTTATTATTTTTGATTATGAGGCAGATGAAAGGGTACAAATCATATTGGGATGTCCATTCTTTGCTACCGGTGGAGCACTGATTGATGTAGGAGAGGGCGCGCTCAAGATGAGGCTGAATGATGAAGAGGTGTCCTTCAGAGTGTACACAACACTCAACACACCCTCACACTACAAGGATCTATGCATGATCACAGCTATAGAGGTGGATGAGTGTGGGGTGGATAAAAGCATACCTCTGATTACCTCTTTGGACTCTCTCATGGAGCTGCCAAATTCACCAAAAGAGCCTGAATCTCAAGGACCTGAACGAAATACTGAAAAAAGTAGGTGTGAGAAAGTCCTCAGACCTCGAGCATGAGCACCCAAGAGGTATGAAAAGAAGAAAAAGATGGGCCCCAAGCAGGAGGAAGAGGATGAGATAATGGAACTGAGAGTTATGATCTTGGTTGTGCCACAATGATAAATCAGGCGCTTCTTGGGAGGCAACCCAAGTTTAAGTAATATTTCTATTCTTTTTAGTATTTCTTTAGTATCACTTTTGGTGTTGTTTTTTGTATTATGTCAATAGGTTGAGGGGAAGTCTGATTACCTTAGATCCGAGCTAAGGAGCATGGAAAACACTAAGTGTGGGGTCCTCCGCACCCCTTTGATGGACATGATGATACTAGCTAGGTTTAGAGGCCTCAGGAAGTATTTCTAGCTTTACTTTTAATTTATACTTTGGGGATAAAGTATGGTTTTAAGTGTGGGGTGGGAATCTTCCAATTTGTTTAGGGTGAAGTGCGCTGTAGGGTGTGTATTTTTGTTTGTCTACATATTTGTGATTAAATTAAAAAAAATTACAAAAAGATTTTATCTTTATTGGTTTGTTTTCTATTTGTTCTATTTAGTAGAAGCACACTTCACCTACCCCTGGGTTTTTCTTTTCAATTCTTTTTCGGGGGGAATCCCTTTGAACCCAGTATCCTTTTTGATTTTTAGGAGTAAAATTTATTTTTTTTGTTTTTTTAGGATTAGATACTTTTGCTAGGTGCTACACATGACTACTTATTGCAAGTTGGTGTTAAATTTTATGGCATGATTTTGAAAATTGAATGACTACTGTGAGACACCTAAGGCTTTTTTATTTGACTCTTGTGTAATGTTGGCTTAAATGTGAATTCTTGCAAGTGCTTGGTTGAGTCTATAAGTAACCTTCTTGATTTGAACATATGCCAAGTGTGAGTGAGGTTTTTATTATTCCATGTTACATTGTGGTGCCTAGAACTTGCCCCGTGTGTTTGCAAAGCAAAATAAAGAATGTTGAGTTTAAAAGATGATAGAGGCATTTCTTTGATAGCCATGTTTTATACCCTATTTTTCTACCCTTTTGTGCATAACCTTAGCTATCCCCATTGAGCCTTTAGATTATTCTTTGGAAGCATCATATATAGATTATTCCTTTTCTTTTAGTTGCCTATAATTTGATTCAAAACTCCTAAGCGCTTTAGTTGAAAAGTTAAAATGTTAAGGAGGTTAAAATTGAAGAAGGAAAAAGTGAAGTTTGAAGCCCCAATGAAACAACTTTTGGTGTGATAAAAATGTTTATGTGTTGGTTGTTAGGGAGTAATGTAATGAAAAGAAGTAAATCATATGGTGATAGAACATACTCCCTACTAAAGATGTGTAAGCGAGCTTAAAAAGATGGGGCAATGCAAAAGAGAGTTGGGAAGATAATAATGGTGTAAAATAGGGTGGTTGAAAATGAGTTCAATGTAAAGTGTGATGTATTAAAGAGCTTAGGGAAGAGAGTCACTGTTCTTGACCAAATAGTTCCTACCCGTCCCTTAGCCTACATTACAACCCTTAAAGTCCTACTTGATCTTGAAGTTTGACATTTTGACATTAGTGGAGTACTACACTATGGGCAAGCTTATATTTCATCTCACGTGGCATGTGAATTTTTTGTGAAGTGAGGGAAATTTGATTCTTACACCCATCCTTGAGGCTTGAGGTAATTTGCATATATGTAATTGAATATTGGTAACTCTCTTGTGGTGAGGGAACTTTTTTGATGATAGATAGGTGACTCATATGATTTCTTTGTGAGTATTATGCATGAGTTTGCCAAGTGAATAGAGTCAATTCTTGAGGCTAGGAGCTCTTGAAGTAGTGTTCATGTGATTCGAGTTGTAATATGGTATGCCAAATGTAGAACTTACTATATATGTGGTCGTTATAGTTCTAGCATGAGTGTTGTAGTTTTAGTTGAACCTTCATTGATTGTGGATTAGTGTATAGAGTTGTTCGAGGATGAACAAGGCTTTAAGTGTGGAGTGGTGATCTTAGGCGTATTTATACTCCCAAGTGTTATTATTTATGTGTGTTTAGCTTAGTTTTGAGGATAACTTGATGTACCATTGAGGTATGTAATGTGTAAAGGGTGTACTTTGTGACTAACGACTTTGTTTATAGTGTTAGGGTAGCATTTGGAACAAATAATGAGTTAAAAAGATCAATTAGAGTTTAGACAAGGAAACTAGCTTTGCTAGCTTGAGCTATGCCTATTCTAGCGTACTTTGATTGATTTTACATTGTATTTGGACTTACGTGTGTTGTGAGCTCTTGTAGGATACCTTTGGAGGAGAAAATGGGACGTCAAAAACCACATCGTGCCACGTAGGCTAGCCT
Organism: Jaltomata sinuosa; assembly: GCA_003996215.1. Taxonomy (NCBI): domain Eukaryota; kingdom Viridiplantae; phylum Streptophyta; class Magnoliopsida; order Solanales; family Solanaceae; genus Jaltomata; species Jaltomata sinuosa. Next base: position 715,444 of record QJPP01000200.1, read on the forward strand.
CCGCTATAGGCAGCGTGACACGGAGGTAAGCAGCTTTGTGGATGCAATTTCCAATGGCCTGGCGTGTTGGCAGTGTGCCACGGAGGTAAGCAGCTTTGTGGCTGAAATTTCTAGTGGCCTGGCATGTTAGTAGTGTGCCATGGAAGTGGCACAGGGCGTTGAGCAGCATGATATACTGCCTAGTCCTTGCGATGGGCAGCGTGCCACAGACCTTGTTCCTGGGGAGTGTATTTTTTCTCACACTATAAATAGGACACTTGGTTTAAATTGTAAACATCTTTGGATGACTTTGGATTGCAAAAACACAAGGAGAAGGTTGCCTTAGGGTTCTTAATCTCTTCCTTTTCTTTACGTAATTCTTGTATGAACTATAACAATTTTATAATCGTAAAGTAGAGTATGAGTGGATAAACACCCTCGTTCTAGGGTTCAGGCTACAACATGATTGTTTGATTATGGATATTTAGTTGGTTTATTGTTTATCATGTCTTGTGATTGTTCTTATGTTCTTAGTTTAACTATTCTAAAGCGTCATAAACTTTAGGATACAACCAAGTCTCAAAACGAATTGACCATAGGAGTTAAGAGACAAAATGAAGATCGAAGGAGGTGTGGATCATATATTTTGTTGTTAGTTAGCAATTGTGAAGTATGATTTGCAGATAGGATAGAGAAATACCTAAACGCCCCACTTGGCTAATAAAATGGGAAGAATGTTGAATGCATTCAAGTTAAAGACTCACATTACCGCTCAACGATGTATTGTGAGATTAATTTTGATAGATGACTTAGAGGATGACCATTCTCGGGTTATAATATCAACCCCTTAAACCAATGATCACGATAAACATTAACACCGTCTATGAACCATATTCAAGCATGATTGTGTAGTAATTGCCTCAACCCTGGATTTCTCCATATATTGTTTACAATCCAAAGTTTCACATCATTGTTAATTCTAGTCTTTAGTTATAAAACAAAGTTCAACTCTTGGTTACTAATCGCATTTGTTTAACGTTAATAGTATTAATTAAGATTAGATTGTTTGCTAAACACAAGTCCCTGTGGGATCGATATTCGACTCCCAAGAGCTACTATATTAATTGCACGACCACGTACACTTGCGTGTGCGCTGGGATGCAACAACTATGATATCTCCATCCTTTATTACCTGGGAAAGGCAAATGTTGTAAAAGATGTATTGAGCCAGAAGGCAGTGAGTATGGGTCACTTGGAATTCTTGGTAGCGGAGGAGCGACCTTTAGCTTTAGACATGCAGTCCTTGGCTAACATGTTGGTTAGACTTGATATTTTTGAGTCAGGCCGTATTCTTTCTTGTGTTGAGGCTAGACCTTCCTTATTAGAGCAGATTCGGGCACAACAGTTTGATGATACGAGGTTGAGGATCATTCGTGATAAGGTTTTGAACAATGAGGCCAGGAAGGCATCCTTAGATTCAAAGAGTGTTCTAAGGATTGAGGGTCATATCTGTGTTCCTAGAGTTGGTGATTTTGTCAGACTTATCTTGGATGAGGCTAACTATTCTACTGTGGGGTAATGACTTGCTATGGGATTCTATAGATAGAGTTTGAGTTATTAAGGAGTGGGTTCATACTGCCAGAGTAGGCATAAGAGTTATACTGACCAGAGGATTCGGGAGTTAGAGTTCATGGTTGTTGATCGAGTGTTCCTGCGGGTGTCGCCCATGAAGGGAATGATGAGGTTCGGGAGGAAGGATAAGCTTAGCCCTAGGTTCGTTGGGCCATTTGATATCCTTCATCGCATTAGGGAGGTAGCATATGTGTTGTCCTTGCCTCTTACTCCTCTAGGTGTTCATCCTGTTTTCCATGTTTTTATGCTGAAGAAGTATGTTCTGGATGAGTCGTATGTTCTCCAGTGGGATTTAATTCAGTTGGATGAGGATCCTCCATTTGCTACTTTGGATAGATAAGTTAGGAAGTTGAGGTCCAAGGAGATTCTATGAGTTTAGTGGCAGCATTATCCTGTTGAGGAGGCTACTTGGGAGATCGAGACGGACATGCAAACCCTTTATTCTCACCTTTTCGAGCCTTCAGGTACCTTTCTTTCTTTAACTTTTGAGGATAAAAGTTTTTTAAGTAGTGGATGTTGTAATGATCCTATAGGTCATTTTATTTGTTGTCATGCTTTTTCTGTGTTTCAAGCTTTCCCACAACAACTACAGGTCATTTATGACTTGTCGGGACTGACAGTTCAGTTCTCGAGTAGTTCATTTGTGTTTTAATCTTATTTCCCTATTTTGAGACTCTTAAAACTAAAAAAGTTGACCTTGGTCAATAATCAGGAAGACAAGCTCGGCTAGAAATTTTGTCAGCACTGTTAGCTCTGACTTATTGACTTTAGGCTAGTGAGACCTTTGATTTAGGTCCCGAGGCTTCCAAACTCATTTTGGACAGTTAGATAACTTTTAGGCAAAAATTAGCAAAGTGTTGACTTCAATCAACATTCCATAAAGACGACCTCCGTTGGTTGTTTTGATGATTTTGTTATGTCTGGAATACCTTTTCCAGTTGGGTAATATGTTTGATTTGTGTTCTCGTGGTTCAAAATGAATCCCGAGGTTCTATCTAGTGAATTTTTAGCCTTAGGAGTTGCTGGTTTTTGTTGTTGTTGGTGCAGGTCGCCCTTGCCTTTCGCGGACACAAGGGGAAGGATGCATCCACTAGCCCGCGTACATTGTGGGTAGCCCACATTCAGGAAGAAGGGTCAGCCAGGCCCTAACCAGCCACCTTTTTGAGTACATGAGAAGAGGTCCACCTCCGTAAGCACACGTACATGGTGAGGTCCTCTCCTACGCGTAGAAGGACCCCTGACACCTATATATTCTTTTAACTTCATTTTCTCCTCTACAATTCTGAAAAACTCCATTGTTCTTGAGCCTTGAAAGATGGTTGTGAAGCTATTGTTCATCTCCATTAATCCCGATAAGTTCATTGTAATCCCCAGCTCTATTTCTTTTGGTAATTCACATTTTTCATCTTTCAATTTTCGTCAAATTCCTTGTTGAAATATCTTGACCAAGTGAACTTTTGAGGCTGTTTTGGGCCCCAAAACGAGTTTCGTTTGCACCCAAATTTTGGGCATGAGTTTAAAAACTCGTTACAAATGTAATTTTAAATTTTATTTTTTACATCATTAAGAAATCCCTGATGGTCGATTTCTGACTCAAATTTTTATCTAGTAATATGGGTGTCATTTTTCTCGTCTTGACACCTAAATTATGTTTATGATAGCGTCGCAACATTTTGAGGCTATCCAGAAGAGAAAGGCACACAATTAATAGTCTGTGCTTGTAGTTCAGCCCCAGGTACATTACAATTTACTTTTTCTATACCAAGCTTAGTTAGATTTTATATTTTATAAGTTATTTAAACGTTAGGGTAAAGTTTAGGTTAGAATTAGGCTTAAATACTTTTTTCTATTTATTTGGCCATTCCAGGATCGTAGAGTAGAATTATCATGCGTATCCTTAGTCTAGGGTGCCATAGCGTTGTTTTGTAGATTAGAACCCTTAGTATAGGCATGTAGAGACATTCATAGTAGAGTAGTTATTTTATAGTTATTTTTGCATTTTAGTTTGTTTTCCTTATTTTTATTTACCATTACTGTGTAACTGTGGACGAGTCCATAGCTCGAATTGGATGGAGTTCCAGGTAAGTTATCTTGTTTGGAGGGTATTTTAACCTATTGATAGATACTTATAAGCTTGTATTCTCTATGTTGGCATGCATATTCTCATACATGCATCTACATACCTAAAGGAACAATACTTTTGAGAAATTATGAGTTTCTGACCAAAACCTGGGATTTTCTACTTTTTACTATGGTTTTAGTTTCCAAAAAGATATCTCATGAGTTTTCACACTATTTTTTGAAAGGAAGGAAAAGTACCACTTTTATACTCAGTCTAAGGGATATTTTCCAAATCTTTTCTCTGTTTACTTTCTGTTGATGAGTCCGAGGTACATATTTGGGTGGCTGAAGGAGCACATATCTAGGTTTTACTTTTATTTCATACGTTGATGAGCCCTAGGGAGGCCTACGAGATGATTTGGGGAGCCTACGAGGTGGCCAAAAAATTGCATTTTAGGGTTTTTACTTTACTTCATTGGCCACATTTGCATCATACCATCCCATGGTGCATTGCATCCTATTGTATGTACTTTAGTGGCTTATTGATTTTATTATTATTATCTTCACCATCAATATAGATTATGCCCCTTTTTAGTTGATAACTAGATTTAGGTGTATCCCGATAGCTAGCTTACTTTCATGTGTCTTATATTATCTATTATCTTTCTAAGCTCGGTCGGCCTATGATTCCTACTGAGTACCCCGTGTTTTGGTACTCATACTATATTTTGCATCTTTTTTTTATGCAGCATCTAGTACGAGCCACCCTTAGTGAGCACCTTTTCATTCAAGGCCAGCTGTTGTTTGGATTGTAGTAAGCTCCTAGCATCCGAAGACTTTAATGCTTTTCTTCTATCATATTGTTTGTATTTTGCATTTTTCTAGACAGTCGCTTCTTGTATAGTGCTATTTCTGTACTTATACTCTCTTATATCGGTGACACCAGGTCCAAAATTTTAGTCTTGTATATATTTTGTCTTTCTCGGTCTCGTTAGGGTCACTTTTGTAGATTTTGTACTATTGGTATGTATCTACACTATTGGCCCATATCTTGTTATGATTCCTCTTTCAATTTTCTTATTTAATGCTTATTTATAGTATCGTGTTCTTGAATTGGCTTTCCTACTGGGGGGATTGTAGTAGGCAATATCATGGCCTGATTTCGAGTCGTTACAAGGTTCTCCCTAAATTATAGCTGAGGTGGCTTCAGTATTAGGGTTCTCTTTCTCAGCGTAATCCACCAGTGCGAGTATGGGATTAGAATTAGAGGAAGGTGTTATGGATGCCATTACTAGAAAACAAGTTCTTGGTTTTTTTAGGGAGAGTAGGCTTTTATTGAAAAGAGGGAGATTGATGTGAGAATGTTATTTAAAAGGTGGGAGAGGTGAGTATTTGTAGAGAGAATGGTGAAATATCCTAGATGAGATAGAAATGGGAAAAGTTGAGGAATGTTGGTGGGAGAGAAAAAAGTGACAATTCTTTTTAAGTTTTAATGAGACATGATAGGTGTGATGTCATGATCTAAGTGAAAAGAAAGAAAGAAAAAAATTACTAGTTATTTTTCTCCAAATGAAAGTTGAAAATAGATTAATAGTGGAGTAAGTTCATCGGTGCTTAAGTTGACACATACTCAAGAAAATATTTGTTTGAAAGGGTTGATAACATACCTGAGTGGTATTGAGGAACCAAGTTTTCTTTTTGAGTTCCTCGATGATTGCTTGATGTTGTCAGTAAGAAAGTAGGGATAATATCTACAGACCTTCTAGACACTGTTAAAAATGTATCTAGAATATGTTCTTGTAACATTATGACTCTAAGTTAGTAGATATTCAATGTATGTTCAATCAAGCACAAAATTGTTAATGTACTAGCCAATCATTGATAAAGTCATGATAATGCATCAGTTCTTCTTGATCAGCCCAAGCTTCAGGCGATTCTTCTCAAAATGTTCTCTACCTAAAAATTTGGTGAATTTGTGTACAACCTGGTCAGAACTTCATAGAGATATATTTCTTTTCAATATTGTCTCTAAGAAAGTGATGACGAACATCAATATGCTTGGACCTCTTGTGATGTACATGATTGTTTTTATAATATTCATTGCACTGGTGTTATCATAGCAATTGAAATATACTTCAACAATATCTCATAGTATTTCAATTGTTGTTTGATCCATAGTAGTTGAGAACAACATGACGCAACAACCACATATGAAGCTTTAGTCGTAGATAGTCATTGAATTTTGCTTTTTTTAGGCCCAAGATATCAGACAAGGCCCTACAAAATGAGTGATACCATATGTTGTATTCTATACATTTGGTTCACTTGATGGTTATTCTTGGACTAGCGGTTGATTATTTTAAGAGTGGTATTTACTAGCATGACGTGGTTATTAGTCTTGTTTTAGAGAATGATTATCGTTATTTCATTTCCTTCTTTCCTTTTTACTTGAGGTTACCGGTATACTACATATTTCTAAAACTCTCTTTATATATATTGTTATTGCGAGGATCCCAGGTGCGTTATTTCTTTCTTTCACCTGTGTTTGTGAGATATATATTTCTAGTTGCAAGCCAAGTATGTTTTTTTCTTCTTGTATCCTTTAGTGCTAGCTTTCGTGTACCTATTCGTTTCTTCTATGACTACTTGTTTCATTTCTGCTATATTATTACCTTTATATCTTATATGCACCCAGTTGGCCTATGATACCTATTGGGTACCCGTTGCTTAGAAATTGGTGCTCATACTACACTCTGCATCTACCTAGTGCAGATCCTAGTGTGGGCTATCACCACTGATTCGTGGAGACTCATACGAGCTGACTTTTAGGCTATCCGAGATAGCGGGTGAGCTCCTAATGATCAAAGTTTAGCTGTTATCTCATCCCTTGTATCATGTACTCTTTTTGTTATTCAGAGACATATATATTCTTTTGGATCCTTTATACTCTGTATATGTAGTTCCGGCTCTTATACTGTGATACTAGATTTTGGGTTAGTTTAGCTTCCGCTTATATATATATATATGTATACATATATATTCTTATTGCTTATTTCTTCATCTATTTCATTTGCTTCTTCTGTTTATATTGTTCTTCCATTTGCTTGTTAGTCGACCAGTTTAGGCTTCGTTTATGGCTTTTGGTAGTTCTCAGTTTGAGTAGGGTCTGAGTAACCAGCAGGGTTATAGTGGTCAGACTTTGAGGGGTTCAATTTTTGAGGCATCAAGCCGTAGTGGCAATATCGGTGCAGCTAGTTCATCCAGGCAGGGTAGGCCACCAGGTCCTTGTTATGAGTGTGGGGTCATTAGTAACTATGCAAGAGATTTCCCCCAGTTGTACTATTCAGTTGGTTTAGCCTATTCGTGCAATTCAATCACCGGCTAGATGGGTGGTGGTCACGCTAGAGGTGGTGCCCCACATGGCAAGGCAGGTGGTAGGGATGGCAGTTGGTCAGGAGGTGGTCGTCATCAGTTTTATATGGTCCCTGGGAGGTCAGAGGCAAAGGCCTCGGATGTTGTGATCACATGTATGATTTCTATATGCTGTCAGTCAACTTTGGCTTCATTTGATCCTGGATCTACTTGCTCGTATGTTTCTGCCTACTATTTGCCTTATTTGGGGTTGGCTAGCGAGCCACTATCTATACCTGTATCTGTTTCGACCCCAGTAGGAGATTCTTTAGTAGTGGATTGGATTTTGAGATCATGTATGATTTCAGTTGGAGATATTGAAACTTGGGGTGATTTGATGATTCTTGATATGTTAGACATTGATGTGATTCTGGGCATGGACTGGTTATCCCTTTATTGAGCAGTTTTGGATTATTAAACCAAGACCATTATTAATGTCGTGCTCGACGTATCCCTGGTTGTCTGGCAGGGTTCTGTCAGCTGCGCACCATCTGGGATCATCTAAAGTATTCGAGCTAGGAAGTTGATTTCCCGTGTGTGTTTGGCTTATCTAGCATATGTCTGAGATGCTAGTTCCGACCCTTCTTCCCCTGAGTCAGTTGCTATGGTTAGAGATTTACTAGATGTTTTCCCTACTGACCTGCCAGGCCTTCCACCTGAGAGAGATATTGATTTCGCTATTGCGTTAGAGCCGGGCACCAGTCCTATTTCTATTTCTCCCTACCGTATGGCTCCAGCTGAGTTGAAGGAGCTTAAGGAGTAGCTCCAGGACTTTTAGCTAAGGGTTTTATTAGGCCGAGTGTGTCGCCTTGGGGTGCTACTATCCTATTTGTAAAGAAGAAAGATGGGTCGATGCGGATGTGTATTGATTATAGGCAGCTGAATAAGGTGACTATGAAGAATTGGTATCTGATGCCATGCATAGATGACTTGTTTGATCAACTTCAGGGTTCTGCCATGCTTTCGAAGATAGATTTGAGGTTCGGCTACCACCAGTTGAGGATTAGGGCAGAAGACATCCCTAAGACAATATTTAGGACACTTTATGGCCACTATGAGTTCCCGGTGATGTCTTTTGGGTTGACTAATGCCCCCACAACCTTCATGGACTTGATACACAAGGTGCTTAGCCCGTAGTTGGACTCATTTGTTGTCATAGACAACATCCTGATATACTCGCGGAGTAGATATGAGTATGAGAAACACTTGAGGATTATACTCCAGACTTTGAGAGATCATCGGCTTTATGCTAAGCTCTCAAAGTGTGAGTTTTGGATTGAGTAAGTTGCATTCCTAGGACAGGTGGTGTCTAAGGATGGGATCCGAGTGGACCCGAGTAAGATTTCAGCAGTTCATCATTGGCCTAGACCGACTACGCCTATCGAGGTTTGTAGCTTTGTTGGGTTAGTAGGGTACTATAAGAGGTTCATCACGGGGTTTTCTTCCATAGAAGCACCTTTGACTATGCTGACTAGGAAGGATGTTCCATTCCTGTGGTCGAATCAGTGCGAGGATAGCTTTCAGAGGCTTAAAACCTTGTTGACTTTAGCTCTAGTATTAACTTTGCCTGTTGAGGGTCAGAGATTCTTGGTATATTATGATGCTTCAGGGGGTGGTCTTGGTTATGTATTGATGCATCAGGGTCGAGTGATATCCTATGTGTTGAGACAACTAAAGTTTCATGAGCGCAACTACCCCACTCATGACTTGGAGTTGGCAGCAGTAGTCTTCGCGCTCAAGATTTAGAGGCACTACTTATATGAGGTTCAGTGTGAGATCTTCACCGATCACCATAGTCTTCAGTACATCACGATTCAGCGAGAGCTGAACTCGAGGCATAGGAGATGGATTGAGTTACTGAAGGAATATGATTTCACTATTCTATATCATCCGGATAAGGCAAACATAGTAGCGAATGCCTTAAGTTAGAAGATAGTGAGTATAGGTAGCCTAGCTTCACTTTCAGTTTCAGAGCGACCGTTGGCCTTGGACATCCAGTCCATGGCTAACCATTTGGTTAGGCATGACTTATCTGATCCTAGCAGAGTTTTTGCTAGTATTAAGGTTCGTTCTACCTTGGCCAATCAGATTCAGAGCTGTTAGTTTGAGGATCAGCTGTTGTGTGACCTTCGTGATCAGGTTGTTTAGGGTGAGGCCAGCCGGGCTACTCTAGATTCAGATGGTGTTCTAAGGTTTGATAGTCGTCTTTGTGTTTTGAGAGTTGGTAATTTGATTCACTTGATTCTTAGGGCAGCACATTATTCTAGATAATACATCTATCCTGGCGCAACCAAGATGTACATAGATTTGAGACAGCTTCACTAGTGGAGTGGTATGAAGCAAGACATAGAGGAGTTTGTATCTCGGTGCTTGAACTGTCGGCAGGTGAAGTTTGAGCACATGAGACTTGGTGGATTGATGCAGTCACTTCCCATTCCTGAGTGGAAGTGGGAAGGGATTACTATGGATTTGGTAGTTGAATTGCCACATACTTCTTAATCATTTGACTCCATTGGGGTGATTGTTGATCGGCTGACTAAGTTAGTGCACTTTTTGCTAGTTCAAACTACTTTCAGTGCAGAGAGGTTAGCTCAAATTTACCTTCGTGAGATTTTTCGGTTGCATGGGGTCCCAGCTTCTATCATTTCAAATTGTGGCACTCAGTTCACATCTCAGTTTTGGAGGGATATTTAGAAAGAAATGGGTACAAAGGTTTAACTTAGTACTGAATTCCACCTTCAGACAGATGGCTAGTCCGAGAGGACTATTCATGCCATGGAGGACATACTTTGGGCCTGTATTCTTGACTCTGGAGGTTTTTGGGATCAGTTTGTGCCTTTGGTTGAGTTTGCTTATAATGATAGTTTCATTTCAAGCATTAGCATGTTACTTTTTGAGGCTTTGTATAGTAGGTGTTGTAGATCGTCAGTTGGTTAGTTTGATAGTTTAGAGTCTAGGCCACAGAGTATAGATTTGCTTCATGATTCCTTTGACTGAGTCTGAGAGATTCAGGGAAGACTTTGGAAAGCCCAGAGTAGGCAGAAGAGCTACGCTAATTGTAGACTTCGTGCCTTAGAGTTTAGTGTTTGCGACTTGGTATTCCTCCGTGTATCACCCATGAAGAGAGTGATAAGATTTGGTAGGCAAGACAAGCTTAGCCCCAGGTATATTGGGCCGTTTGAGATTCTTCAAAGAGTTGGTAGTGTTGCCTATATGCTAGCTTCGCCTCTGATGTTTTCAGCTATGCACCCAATTTTTCATGTATCGATGTTGAGGCGGTATGTTCCAGACGAATCTCATGTGTTGTAGTGGGATTCAGTTCAGTTGGATGAGAGTTTAGCCTTTGTTGAGGAGCTGATAGCTATTCTTTCCAGAGAGGTCAGTAGATTGATATCTAGAGAGATTCCAATTGTCAAGCTTCAGTGGAGGCACCGCCTAGTTGAGGAGGCTACCTAGGAGATCGAGAGAGAGATGCGGGCTCAGTATCCACAGTTATTTGAGCCTTCAGGTACTTCATTGTTCTTGACTTTCAATGATGAAAGTCCTTTCTAGTAGTGGATGATGTAACAACCCTTTCGGTCATTCTCTCATTTATGCGTTCCTTGTGCTGTTAGAGCTTGCCTATAGCAACCCCAAGTCATTTATGCTTACTGGGACTGGTGGTTTGGTGCCCTTGCCTTTCATTTGGTCGTTATTGTCGATTCCCTATTTTAGAGCCATAACTTAGGATATCATTGACTTTGGTCAATATTCTTGGTAAACGCGATCGAAATCAAATTTTGACAATTCCGTTAGCTCAGGAGCATGGATTTTGGTCTAGATGGACCCTTGGTTGGGGTCTGGGAACTTTTGATTTAGTTTTGTCTTGGTTTTTGTGTTTTCTAGCCTATTGAACCTAGAAGTTTGACTTTGTTCAATATTTGGAGAAGACAGCCTCGGATGGAAATTCTGACAGTGCTGTTAGCTCCAGAATGTTGACTTTAGGCTAGAAGGACCTTTGGTTCGGGTCACAAGGCTTCCAGACTCATTTTAGGCCTTGGGGTTCCATTTTTGAAAGGTTGGCCTAAAGTTGGTTTTTGGGTGTGGGGCCTGCTTTTTGTTAAATCGACCTCAGTTGGAATTTTCATTAATTCTATTGAGTCCAAAATTCCACTTTTAGTCGAATATCTCATCTCGTTTATGTTTGCAGGACCCTGAATGTGTTTCCGAGGGTCCATCTGAGTAAATTCATGTGTTGGCATTATTGTTGGCAGCTGGTTGCTGTCATGGCACCAGCAGGCCATCTCCCATGCATGGGCATGGCCATGTGCGCTCAGCAGCGTGCCAGCCGCCCCCTCCGCTTGGCCTTCGCCTACGCGTCTCCTGCACAGTGGCCAGCTCGCGTGTGGACTGGACAGTGCCTAGCCTGGCCAGCGCCTGGCCTACATGTTTTTCGGTGCCTGCCCACGTACACATGGGCCGCATAGGAAGCGACCTACCCCGTAGGCATGGCATTGCTGGCAACCTATAACTTTTCCCTCTTCTTCCTTTTCAATTCATTTACAACTTAACTCGTTCCACCATTCAACCAGTTCCCAAAAGCTCTATTTTCTCCACTTCTGACCATCAAACTCTTGGAGGAAAATCATCATTGATTCATGGTTGTTTCCCGACATTAATCTAGTAAGTTCCCTTGTAAGTTTCCAATTAATTCCCTCTTTGAACTCTCTTGTTGGGTGGGCTGTTTTAGCCCCAATTTCTTGTCCAATTCCTCAAATATTCTGAGCGTGCACTCACGGGAGTGTGGTGATCATCATGCGCTCTCTCATTTTTGGCTTCGGGTTACGGGGCCTACGAGCCCACTGGTGACTCAAATTTTTACCCAGCTATAACTATTGAAAAATGGGTATCGTTTGTCTTATTTTAATGCGTAGTATATGTGTATGATAATGTGATTTCATTTTGGAGCTTCTAGGAGCAGTTCAGGCTTGGACATCGTTATTCTAGCAGCTTGTCATCGAATGATAGATAGGTTACAGTTTAACTCTTCTTGACTTTGCGTCTATAGGCTATAATTGTACTAATTAGCATCCTTGGGTTAGGGGTAGTAGGCTGGTACCCTAGACCTTGTTTGCTTCTTCATGTCCGATTTATTTCACTCTGAAAATTGTAGTATTCGTTGTAGTTGATAGTATCACTCTTGTGGTCCCATGTGGCCTTGTATTTGACTCTAGACCATAGATGGTGGGTTATTTGTGAATGTTCGTATGTCCCGGACATCGACATTGCGATCATAGGTTGGTTATATGTGTTGTAGAGCGATTGGAGCATGCACAAGGCTGATAGGTTAATTGTGAGCCGTTGGGCTACTGTTTGTGATTGATCTTGCCATTATCATGCATATAATGAGATTTCTACATGATTTTTATTATGGTTTTGGCTTCGGGCCTATTATAAATGACTTTATAAACCTTACATGGCCCTGAGGGACCGTTTTCGGTTAAAATGGTTAAAAGAGGTTTTGGAAATGATATTTATGTATCTTCTTGGGGTAAAATAGTTAGAAAGGTGATGTTATCACAGTTTTCCCACTTATACTAGACCCGGTTAAGCCATGGTGCTAGACATGCTTTGATATTGATTTGGGATGATATTAGACTCGGTAAAGCCGAGCATCAGACCTTGTTTTACTATTGTTTTAAACCAGGTTATGATGGGCATCCTTATTGGGTTTTTCTGAGACTTATTTCACTGATTTAGACCCAAAGAGACGCCGAGCATGCATTTTCGAGATTTGGTTACTAGTTTGTATCCGGTTGCATTTCAGACTGTTATATTGAGACTTGAGATTTAGTATGTGGTCTAGGACATCCATGGACCTTGATGATCTAGACTAGGGGCTGTGTGCCGAGTGCGCCGGAGGAGGGGTATACGGAGCAGTTGAGGTATATAGGTCGTGTCCTTCCATGGATCCTACCTGCTGGGCCTATCGGCACCGGAGGAGGTACATATAGGGTTACTGTTCTGCCTGGTTTTCACTATTGCATCATATCATCCATTTGTGTGAGGTTCCACCCTTGTTTGTTGTTTGCTGAATGTATGCTCCGGTAGTATGTGATGCCGGAGGGTTTGTCTTTACTTGATTGTGTTCCTTGAGTGTATGGGCGCCCGTTGGGACTGTAGGTATTCTTATTATGGTTGCATTCGATGATTGGGAATTTAGAGTTTATTCTATACATTTGGTTCACTTGATGGTTATTCTTGGGCTAGCGGTTGATTATTCCTGATTTATGAGTGGTATTTACTAGCATGACATGGTTATTAGTCTTGTTTTCGAGCATGATTATTGTTATTTCTTTTCCTTCTTTCTTTTTACTTGAGGTTACCGGTATACTGCCTATTTCTAAAACTCTCTTTATATATATTGTTATTGCGAGGATCCCAGGTGAGTTATTTCTTTCTTTCACCTGTGTCTCTGAGATATATATTTCTAGTAGCTAGCCAAGTATGTTGTTTTCTTCTTGTATCCTTAGGTGCTAGCTTTCGTGTACCTATTTGTTGCTTCTGTGACTACCTATTTCATTTCTGCTATATTATTGCCTTTATATTTTATATGCGTCCAGTCAGCCTATGATACTTATTGGGTACCCGTTGCTTAGAAATTAGTACTCATTCTACACTCTACATCTACCTGGTGCAGATCCTAGTGTGGGCCATCACCGCTGATTCATGGATACTTGTGCAGGCTGACTTTTGGGCTATCTGAGACAGAGGGTAAGCTCCTAGTGACTAGAGTTTAGCTGTTATCTCATCATTTGTATCATGTACTCTTTTTGTTATTCAGAGACATATGTATATATTCTTTTGTATCCTTTGTACTCTGTATATATAATTCCGACTCATATACAATGATACCAAGTTTTGGGTTGGTTTAGCTTCCGCTTACATATATATTCCTGTTACTTATTTCTTCATTTCTTTCCTTTGCTTCCGCTATTTAAATAATCTTCTGCTTGCTTGTTAGATGGTAACTCAATACTAATCATTCTGGGCTACGAGGATTAGTTCACCTACCAGGGGGTTGTAGGTGCCATCATGACCGAGCAATGAGGTCATGACAAATGGTTGATAGCCCTAATGAAATATTAGGATCATATCTCGTACTCTCTTATCTTTGATTTGCTCTAGAGTTGGCATGTCTTTAGTATTTGGTTTGTCCTCTGTTTGACATGTTGATGAGCTATTTAATATGATTTTGGCCTTCACTGGTTTGACATGAATTTTGAATAAAACAACTTGAAGTTGATTAGTTTTTCATCATCGACTATTTTACTAAATTTCATGATTTACTTTATCACTTGATTTGAATTATTTTATTTTAACTATTTTATCTTTATTATTATTATTATATGATTATTTTATTATATGAACTCTTTCCCCAAGACACTCACTGAGCGTCCCATACTCAGGCTTATATTGATATTTTTGATGATATGTTAGATAGTGGAGACGAGAAGGTACAGATAAATAATTCAGACTAGGAGTACTTATTAGTTTCAAGTTATTGGTGAGCCGACATTCTCATTCATGGGATTCCATTGAGTCATTTATTGTTGTTTTGTTATATTTCATGTTGTTTTTCGAGTTAGCTTTTATAATTTTAGAAGCTCAATAGCTATTATCTGACTTGTATCTCTGTTTTTCTATGTTGAATGAAATATTACGGATTATTATTATTCACATTATCTTGCACATTTTTATTGAATATTGTCTCAACTTTAAAAATCAAAATAACTTGATTAAATAATAAAATAGGATAATTATTATGATTCATAGCTCTATAAAGTGCTTTAGATATTATTCGATAGTATCGGATGTATGTCGTACCAGAGTCGGGGTAGGGCATGACAAGCTTCATATCTGAGCATAATAGTTCTATGTTTAATACATTCTTATTAGGAATAACAAAATATACTTGACATAATCAGCCGCGCTTGTTTAATAACTTATATAATTGTGAGAATATCATATGGAGATAAATCGTTCAACTCTTAGGAAAGATTTAATGATGGTGTAGGGACTGAGTGAATATCTAGAATCTGAATATCTGTAATTGTATAAAAATTGATGAACAAAGCATTCCATTATGGGAACCAACCATAGTTTTTGAATCTTATAAGTGTACAATCTTATTTACTTACTGTAACTTTTAGCTTTAGCTATACAAATTCTCGTTAGACTTTACGAAATAGAAATTGACTCTCAATCTGGTATTCATCCCAGTAGTAATCTATTTTCTTCAAATTTCTTATGGTATTCAATCCAACCTTGTATGGTTATAATATTTGCATACGACCACAATATATTATATGAAGGTTTATCTTTAGCGTATCAAATTTTAACGCTATTTTCAGGGAATACGGTTTATGTTCTTACTATTGAAGTTTACTATGGTTTGATCTTTCTGTTCTATCACACTTTTGTTTATTTTGGCCATGTATTAGGTTAATCATTGCACAAGAAGCAGCACAACGAGAACAAGCTGCACATGTTGCTATAGAAGCGGCAATAACCACTGCTCAAGCAACTCTGCAGCAACTCAAAAAAGAAGAAGAGGACAACATGTTTGCTGACCTACATCAGAAAATTGACTATGCTAATGTCATAGTGCCACCTAGGTTAAATGCTCCACCTTTCAAGGATAGATAAACATCTATACAATTGTCATGGTTGAAGGGCTATTAAAACAATATAGACAATGACCCCCTTCAGCACTTGAAAAACTTTATTGGGGTGTGTGCAATATACAAGGAAGGTAATGTCCCTAATGACGCTGTTATATTGAGAGTATTCAAATACTCCCTCATTGGACAAGCACGTACTTAGTTCCACAGCTTGCCACCAAACTTCATCACCACATGGATGGATATGGTCAATGTGTTCTTATCAAAGTGGTTCCCTCTAAGTAAGAAAGTTAAGTTGAAACATAAAATTTTTCAATTTAAATAATTACCTGGGGAGAAGCTATATGATGTGTAGGAGAGGTTCAAGTAGTTTATCCGAAGATCATCAAATCACAAATGTCTAGAGAATATTCTTTGGCAAAATTCTATATAGTTCTGAATGGTTTGATCTAATCTGTAACCAACAATGTGCCTGAAGGTTATTTTATGGACATGTCTTATGCCCATGTATGCAAAATTATGGACAAAATGAAAAGGAACAATCAGGCATGATATTTATCACACAACAATGACAATATTTCTTATGGTGATCCTTTACTCACTGTAATTGTCAAAGAAAACCAGGAAAGAGATCAACTGATCTCTAATATGGACACAAATATAAAACTGTTGACCCAAAAATTTGCAACAAGTGATAAAAAAGGGTTAATGTCACGATCCAATTTACAGTAGGTCATGGGGGCACTTACTCGAATCTAACTCGATAAAAGAAACCTCTTATCAACCCAACATAGTTAAGAGGAAGTCTTTTTAAGCAGTAAATATGACAATATTTTTAAGAAAACTCAACTCATAATATGTAATAAAACTTCAAAATCTACAATTGTTTAAAAAAATAATATACAACCTTTCTCAAGACTAGGTCTAGACGTATACAAGAGCTTATAAATTAAAAAGTATGACAAGAAATATAAAGGACACAACTTCCATCCACGTGGAATAGAATGTGGAAGCTACTGGTGGAGACTCTTCAATCCAAGCACCAAAACTACAGTCAACCTATCACATATCTACACCCAAAGAGGTGTAGCAGGAGTAGCATGAGTACACCATACGTACTGATATGTATCATCAGCCAACAAATATTTGTTCACATAATACACATACAGAAGTCAACATACAACAAATAATCTCAATAATATACTTACACAGGGACTATAATTCACACACATCAATAACACCACATCTCAAACTTACCCCACTACTATTAACTATAAATTCTTTAACCTTCTAAGTTCTGATTAGCCTTAGGAAGTATCTTTAGACCTTTCATTGTAGTCATATGGTACCCCATACTTTTCTCGTTCTTATCCTGAACGTTTGGATAATATTATTTATTTATTAGACAACAATCGATTACTATCATTATTATGACTCTTACACACATCCCAAGTTACGCAGAAACTAGAACAATCAGACAATACCCTCATTTATAGTCAGGGAAAGTGTCAACATACAAAGATGTAATAGTTACCAACAAACATAGCAAGTATAATAGTCAAGGACAAAATAGTCACTGATAAACACATCAATTCACAAGGAATTAGCAAAGTATATGCATTTACAACACAATATGGGTCTAATTCCCACTTTGCTCTCTCAGGACAATAGTCTGTGCATCTCAACTACCTCAAGAACCATAACCATGCTCACTCATATGTAGCTCAATAACCTCAGTCTCATTCTTAAGTTACCATTCTAACTCATCGTATCAATAATAATAAATATAAGGGTGTACACACATGCTAAGGGACTTATTTCTGCCCAATTAGCCATGATCTACAAAGGACACACTAGGGTTCTTGTACTGTACTAGCTCGTGGTACCCCATCCATAGTAATCAAATCAATAAGAATATGTCACGACCCGATTTCTCAGTCATAATGGCACCTAAAACCCCCTAGTAGGCGAACCAATCCCTGTAGCCCAGAACGGTTAGTAATGAGCTACTATCTATCAAGAAGGCAAAGGATAACATGATATAAGCAGAAATAAGGGATATACGATAAAGAAAAGGGACAACACTAATGTATATAGAAGCTAAAACTATCCCAAAACCTAGTATCATAGTATAGAGCAGGAACTATATCAACAGAGTACAAGGGATTCAAAATAATATATATAAATATCTCCGAGTAGTAAGAGAGTACATCATACAAAAGATAAACTAAAAGCTAAGCTCTGGTCGCCAAGAGCTCACCCTCAGTCTGGGAAAGTCCAAAATCATCCACGCACGAGTCTCCATTAGCTAATTGTGATGGCCCACACTAAGATCTTCACCAGAAGATACAGAGTGTAGTATGAGCACCAATTGCAAGGCAATAGGTACCCAATAGGTATCATAGGCCGACTGGGAACATATAAGATAAAAGAGCAGTAATAAGCAGAATAGAAGAAAATAGTCACAAAATATAATGAATAAGTACACGGAAGCTAGCACGGAAGGAATACAAGAAGAAAACAACATACATGGCTAGCTACTAAAATATATATCATAGGCACAGGTGAAAGAAAGAAGTAACGCACCTGGGATCCTCGCAATAACAATATATGTAGAAGTTTTTAGAAAACAGGCAGTATACCGGTAACCTCAAGTAAAAGAGAAGGAGGAAAGCAGAATAACGATAACATGCTCGAACACAGGAATAATAACCAAGCCAAGCTACATAATACTAGTCTCAATATCCAGTTATAATAAGGATCAACATAAGGACTCATATCTCGACAAAGCAATACTAAGACTACCTACAGTCCCAACGGGCACCCATACACTCGAGGAACACAAACAAGTGAAGAAAGACCCTCCGGCATTCTATAGTACAAGAGCATACACTCAGAGCGTACACGAGGAACACAAACAAGAGAAGAGAAACTCTCCGGCATCCCATACTACCGGAGCGTACACTAAACAAATAGAAAACAAGGGTGGAACCTTACACAAATGAATAGTATGATGCATAATAAAACTTGGGTGGAATGGTAACCCTGTATGTACCTCCTCCGGCGCCTAAAGGGCCCATTAGGTAGGATCCATGGATGGACATGGCCCGTATACCTCAACTACACTGTATACCCCTCTTCCGGCATACTCAACACATAGCCCCTGGTCTGGATTGGCAAGGTCCATAGAGGTCCTCAACCACATACCAACTCCCATAACCTCAAGACAACCGTTTGAGTGAATCCGAATCCAAAGTAGGAATCCAATCTTGTAGGTTTTTTGGACACCCATGGAACCTTTGAGTCCCTGGAACAGGCCCATGTTGAGCTTTGGGAAGAGCTGAATGTGGAGAGGAGGAAAGGATACACTCAATACAAGTTGATGGTTTGAATCTGTAAGAGAATCAAGTCCCATATCAAGAATTTAACTCCGAACAAGAAGGTTCCCAAATTAAGCCAGGAGGATGCCCAAGAGTTCTCCTTCCTTAGTGGGTTGGACGAGTAGAAGTCCAGTTACTCGAGCACCAGTAATTGATGGAGCATCTAAATCATTTCCCGCCTCTTATTCCCCTATTTATTACTCTAGTTTATTTTCCCTTGTAGGGCTACCTTAAGACAATTTCCTTACTTTTATCGCACATTTCAGATAATCTTTTATTTTCTTGTTATTTTGGACATTTACAAGTGCCATTGGTGGCATTCTAAGGATGATGACCTTTTTTGTAGGCTAATACTTTTACGACATTGCATTCATATGTTATTTACTCTAAAAAATGTTCACACAGGTGAACTCCCAAAACAGGGGACTGAGAACTTGGCTCACTAGTTTGCGCTAGTTCACTACATCGGATGATGTACCGTTATGGCAACATAGCCATGGTGAGCATTGGCTTGTTATTGTGAATATGCTTGCTATAATGGTCCCTTCCTTGTAGAAGCAGACCCACTATGGAGAGAAGGGTCTCACCGTAGAGAGGGATCAAGCAAAATAACTTCTAATTACTGAGAAAAGGTTTTAACTTTGCAATAGTATAATTTTTTTCATGATATCTCATTAGAACCGAAAAAGCACTTGGAATTAGCTTAGTGCATCATAAATTTCTACTATTTCAACATGTGATAACTTCATTACTGCTTCTAGAAATTAACAATTTGATATCAGTTTAGCACACAACGATCATATCATTGCCTCTACAACCAATAACTATGCTTATCATTTTATCACATAATCACACAATCAATTCCTTAACATGACTCTTAAGGTAAGGTACCAATTAGAATCAGTTAGATACTAATTGGACCCATCCAGTATCAATTTTCTTTGTCGAGAAACCAACCAAAATCGACTAGATACCAATTTGACTCAACCAGGAAGACAACAGACTGGGATAGCACGATAGGAAAGAAAAAGGGAAACAATTCCTAAATGCCTCATAGCTTCTCGAGGATTTGATATGGACGTCAACACACCAATCCGCAGGACTCTACTCAACATTTATCTTGTACTCATGAGATTGGTAATCTAGGCTCTAATACTAATTATCATGAACCAATTTATGGTAGGTTATGCGGGTACCTACTCGAATCTAACTTGATAGGAGAAACCCCTTATCAACCCAACATGATTAAGCGAAAGTCTTTTTAAGTAGTATATATGCCAATATTTGTAAGAAAACTCAATTCATAATATTTAATAAAACTTCAAAATCTACGATCCTTTTGAAAAATAATATATTACAACCTTTCCCAAGATTTGGTCTAGTCATATACAAGATCTTCTAAGTTGAAGAGTATGACAAGAAATATAAAGGACATAACTTCCATCCACGGAATAGAATGTGGAAGTTGCTGGTTGGGACTTTTTAATCCAAGCAACAAAACTGTAGTCAACCTGTCACATATCTACACCCAAAAAAGTGTAGCAAGAGTAGCATCAGTACACCACCCGTACTGCTAGGTATCATCGAACAACTAAGATTTGTTCTCATAATACACATATAGAAGTTAACATACAACAGATGATCTCAATAATATATTTACACATGGATTATAATTCACACACATCAATAACACCACACCTCATACTTACCCCACTACCATTAACCGTAAATGCTTTAACCTTTTATAGTCATGTGGTACCCCATACTTCCCTTGTTCTTATCCCGAATGTCTGGATAACATTAATTATTTATTCGACTACAACTGATTACCATCATTATTATAAACTCTCACCCATATCACAAGTTTACCCAGAAATCAATACAATCAGACAATACCCTCATTTTACAGTCAGGGCAAGTGTCAGCAGAGAAAGACATATTAGTTACCAATAAACATAACAACTATAACAATTAAGGACATAACAGTCACTGATAGACATATCAAGTCACATGTAATCAACAAAGTATATGCAATTACAACATAGTATGGGTCTCATGCCCACTTCTCTCTCTCAGACCTATAGTCAACATCTTAACTATCTCAAGTACCGTAGCCATGCTCACTCCTCTATAGCTCAATAAACTCAGTCTCATTCTCAAGTTACCATTCTAACTCATCGTATCAATAATAATAAATATAAGGGTGTACACTATCATGACTCGATTTTTCAGTCATGCTGGCATCTACACCCCCCAGTAGGCAAACCATTTCCCATAGCCCGAAATAGTTAGTAATAGGATACAATCTAACAGTTAAGCGGAAGAACATCTTAAATAGCAGAAGCAAGGGAACAAGATGAATAAATAAGCAACAGGAGTATATATAACAATATGGGGAAGCTGAACCAAACCCCCAAAACCTGGTATCATAGTATAGAGCCAAAACTACATATAAGGAGTACAATGAATCCAAAAATACAATATACAAATGTCTCCGAGTAGTAATAGAGTACATGATGCAAAAGATACCTAAAAGCTAAGCTTCAGTCGCCAAGAGCTCAACCTCAGTCTGAGATATCCCCAAAACAGCTCCTCGCACGAGTCTCCAATGAGCTAACGGTGATGGCCCACACTAGGATCTGCACCAGAAGATACAGAGTGTAGTATGAGCACCAAATGTGAATCAAAAGGTACCCAATAGGTATCATAGGCCGATTGGGCACATATAAGATAAAAGAGCAGTAATAGATAGAATAAAATCAAATAATCACCGAAAACAATGAAGAAGCACACAAAAGCTAGCACAGAAGAAAGATAATAGAAACAACATACAAGGCTACCAAATAGGATATATCCAATAGGCACAAGCGAAAGTAAGAGAAGACGCACCTAGGATCCTTGCAATAATAGTATATAAGGAGTTTTAGAAAAATGGGCAGTATAACGGTAACCTCAATTAAAAGAGAAGGAGGGAAACAAAGTAACAATAGCATGCTCAACATGGGAGTAATAACCAAACCCAGCCACATAATACTAGTTCTAATATCAAGTCACAATAGGAATTCAGTAGAAGGAATTATAAAGCTCGGTAAAGTAATATCAAGTCTATCTATAGTCCCAACGGGTGCCCATACACCTGAGGAACACAACCAAGTAAAGACAAACCCTCCGGCATCTTATACTATGGGAGCGTACATGCAGCAAACAACAAACAAGGTTAGAACCTCACACAAATGAATGGTATGATATAATATATTGAACCAAGTGGTAATAGTAACGTATGTTACCCGCTTCTGGCGTCCTATAAGGCCCAGAAGACGGGATCCATAGAAAGTTGCACCCATATAACTCTACTACACCATATACCCCCTCCGACACTCATAGCACGTAGCCCCTATCCCAGAATGGCAAGGTCCATGGAGGCCCCCGACCAACATACTAGATAACCCACAAATCCCGAAAGTCCCCAAGTAAATCTTCCTAGAGGGTATCTGGGTCTAAACCAGTAAGTCAAAAATAGGTCTAGTGCACGGCCTCATCAAGCCTAGTATCATCCCAAAAGTGGTAGTAAAACAAGTCTAATGCATGGCCCCGACTAGTCTAGTAGAAGTGAAAATAGTGATAAAAGACCCCTTTATTCTCTCTTACCCCAAGAAGATCTATTAAAACAGTACCAAACCATTTCCAATCATTTTTACCAAAAATAGGCCCCACGGGCAATGCAAAGTTTAGAAAATCATCAATAGTAGACCCAAAGCCCAAAACCATAGTAAAATCATTTAGAAATCCCTCTTATATGCATGACAAATGGTATATACAATAACAATAGTGGCCCACGGCCCACAATCACCTTATCGGCCCTTCACAGGCTCTAATCTCTCTACAACACAGATAACCAACCTAAAATCATGATAACAATATCTGAGACTCATGGACACCCTCGAATAGCCCACCGTCTATGGTCTAGAGTCAAATCAAGGCAGCACAGGACCACAAGGGTGATAATACCAACCTATGAAGAATACTACACACAATGAATGAAAGAAATGAGGTAAACATGGAAAAATGGTCAAGGTTTGTGGTGCCAAGCTAATAACCCAACCCAAAGATGCCAATTAGTATAATTTTAGACTATATTTATGAAGTCTAGGGAGTTTAGACCGTAACCTACCTGTCGTCTGACGACAAGCTACAAAAACAATGATATTCAAGCTTGAATCACTCCAAGAAGCTCAGAACGATAATGAAACTATCAAAAACATAAATAACACATTAAAATGAGACTAACGATACCCATATCTCTATAATAATAGCCGGGGAGAAATTCAGGTTAAAAGCGGTCCCATGGGGCCCATAACCCAAAACCGAAAATGGAAAGAAGCACGGTGACCACATTGATGCAAGAAGACATGCTCCAAAAATGAGGAATTTTGGCCAAGAAAAAGGCTCCAAAACAGACCTCTCAAGAGAGGGTTTAAAGATGGAAATTTAAGAACAAAATTGAAATTTTAGCAAAGAAAGCTTACCACAACAAGAGAAATTATGCCACGGAGGTGAATTGAATGAACCCACGATCATGCAATGACAATAGGATCAGAATATACAAGGATTCCCAAGCTTTGAGAATTTACCAACAATGGTGGTTTTTATAAAAACAAGAAAAGAGCAAGTTTGAGGAAAAAGACTTACCAACTATCGAGGGAGCACGAATTATCGATGAAAAAATGATTTCTCACATCCAAGAACTGATTTAGAGCAACTTGGTAGAGTGTTTTTATGTTTGGAGTTGGGAGAAATGAAGGAAAATGGCTGGAAAAATGAAAAACCAAACATATATACTGCTGAAAATTGGGCAGCGCCAACGGTGCCCAAGGCTAGCAGGCGTTGAGGGGCGATTGCGCTGGCGTAGGCGCGATTGCACTAAAGGGTTGACCAGCAACAAAAAAATTTGCAACTTTTGGAAACTCTACGGGGAATTCCGGGCACAATCGGAAATCGATACTCAAAAACCAATAATGCTAATAGAGTGGAAACGACGTTCCAGACTCAATGGAATCAATGAAACTTCCATACGAGGTTGTTTTGGAGAAATGTTAACCCAAGTAAACACTAACCAATAAACAACCAAACACTCAAAATGAGCCTGGCTCACCTGGGACCTGAACCAACCATCTACCTTACCCAAACTCATCATTCTGGAGCTGATGGAATTATCGGATTTTGAATTTGATGCTCCGATCATCGAAAGCTGACCAAACTTCCACTTTCAACTCTGAATGGCCTGAAAACATGAAAGTGACACCAAACCCACACCGGAAGTTCTCAGGCCTCAACTAAAGGTCCAACTAGACCAAACTCAATGCTTCGAAGCTAATAGAACTGTCAGAATTCAATTTCGAGCACGTTAGCTAAGAATGTTGACTAAAGTAAATGATATTCTAAGTTTAAGCATTAAAATAGTCAAATGGCCAAAACGACCAAATGAACGACCAGGGCACCGAACCACCGGTCCCAGCAAGCCATAAATAATTTGAGGTCGCTACAGAAAAGCTCTAACAATAAGAGGAAAGCGTAAACACGAAGATGACCGAAAGGGTCATCATAACATCCACTACTAAAAAGACTTTCATCCTCGAAAGTCAAGAAGAAGGGAGTAAATGAAGGCTCAAACAACTGCGCATACTGAGCACGCATAAACCTCTCGATCTCTAAGGTAGCCTTCTTGACCGAGCGATGCCTCCACTAAACTTTTTCAATAGGAACACCTCAACCTTCTCACATCCCTAGCCAATATAGCAACCGACTTCTCAACAAAGGACAAGCTCTCATCCAACTAAACTGACTCACAATGTAACACATAAGACTCATATGGAACATACCGTCTCAATAATGAAACATGAAACACTGCATGCATAGCTAAAATCATCAGAGGCAAGGCTAGCTGATAGACAACACTACTAACTTTCTGGAGGATCTCAAACGGCCCAATATACCTAAGGGATAACCTTGCCCCACCGACCAAATCTCATCACGCCTTTCATGGGCAATACTCAAAGAAATACCAAATCACCAATAATGAACTCTAAGGCACGAAGTCTACGATCAGCGTAGCTCTTTTTCCTGCTCTAAGTTGCTCAAAGTCTCTCCTGCATCACTCAAACTCAGTCTAAGGAATCACGAAGCAAATCTATACTCTGAGGTCTAGACTCCAACCTATCAGACCACCCAACCGGCGATTTCCAATGCTTACCATACAACACCTCGAAGGGTGCCATGCCAATGCTCGAATAGAAGCTATTATTATATGCAAACTCGGCCAAAGGCACAAACTAATCCCAAGAACCTCCAAAGTCAAGAACACAGGCCCGAATCATGTCCTCGAGGACCTGAATATCTTCTTAGACTAGCCATCCGTTTGACGGTGGAATGCAGTACTAAGTTGAACCTCTGTACCCAAATCTCACTGAATAGCTCTCCAAATCAAAGATGTGAACTGAGTGTCCTGGTCTGAAATAATAGAAGATGGGACCCCGTGCAATCGAACAGCCTCACGAATGTAGATCTGAGCTAACCTCTCAGAACCGTAGGAAGTCTTAACTAGTAAGAAGTGGGCCGACTTAGTCAGCCAGTCCATAATCACCCAAATAGAATCAAAACCCCAGGATGTACGAGGCAAACCAACCACAAAATCCATAGTAATCCCCTCCCACTTCCACTCAGGAATGGGAAGTCACTTCATCAAACCACCAGGTCTCATGTGCTCGAACTTTACTTATTAATAGTTCAAGCACCGAGATACAAACTCTGCTACATCCCACTTCATGTCATTGCACCAGTAAAGGTGTCTCAAGTCTCTATACATCTTTGCCGCACCAGGATGAATAAAGTATTTAGAATAATGTGCCGTATAGAGTACCAACTGAATCAAATCACCTACCCTCAAAACACAAAGTTGACCACTAAACCTCAAAACCCCATCTAAATCTAGAGTATCCCGGCTAGACTCACCCCAAATAACTTGATCACGAAGGTCACACAACCGCTGATCCTTAAACTGATGGCTCTGAATGGGATCAACCAAGGTAGACCAAACCTCAACACTAGCAAAAACTCTGCTGAGATCCCATAAGTCAAGACTAACTAAATGGTTAGCCAATGAATAGATGTCCAAGGCCAATGGTCGCTCAGAAACTGAAAGTGAAGCTAGGCTGCCCATACTCATTGTCTTCCGACTTAAGGCATCCGCTACAATATTTGCCTTGCCCGGATGATAATGAAATGTGAAATCATAGTTCTTCAGTAGCTCAATCCATCTCCTCTACCTCGAGTTCAGCTCTCATTGACTTGTAATGTACTGAAGACTATGGTGATTGGTGAATATCTCACAATGAACTCCATATAAGTAGTGCCTCCAGATCTTCAGCACGAAAACTACCGCCGCCAACTCCAAGTCATGAGTGGGGTAGTTGAACTTGTGAACTTTCAACTGACTTGATGCATATGCTATCACTTGATCCTGCTGCATCAACACACAACCAAGACCGACCCCATAATCTTCACAATACACAGAGAAAATCTGACCCTTAACCGGCAAAGTCAATACAAGAGCTGAAATCAACAAGGCCTTAAACCTCTGGAAGCTATCCGACAACTAAAATGGAATATCCTTCTTACTCAGCATTGTCAAGGGTGCTGCTATAGAAGGAAACCCATCTACAAACTGTCTGTAGTACCCTGCTAACCCAATAAGCTACGAACCTCAGAAGGAGTAGTAGGTCTAGGCCAATCACAAACTACTGAAATCTTACTCGGATCCACTCTAATCCCATCCTTAGACACCACGTGTCCTAGTAATGAAATTGACTCAAGTCAAAACTCACACTTTGAGAACTTGGTATAAAGCCGATGATCTCTCAAAGTCTGGAGTATAATCCTCAAGTGATGCTCATGCTCATCTCTACTCCGCGAGTATACCAGGATGTCGTCTATGAAGACTATCACAAAGGAGTCCATCTACAGGCTAAGCACCCTGTGCATCAGATCCATGAAAGCGGCAGGGGCATTAGTCAACCCAAAAGACATCACCAGGAATTCATTGTGGCCATAACGTGTCCTGAATGTTGTCTTAGGGATGTCCTTCACCCTAATCTTGAACTGGTGGTAGCCTGATCTCAAATCAATCTTTGAAAACATGGTTGAACCTTGAAGCTGATCAAATAAGTCATCAATCTGCGGTATCAAATACCTATTCTTCACAGTCACCCTATTTAGTTGTCGATAATCAATACACATCTGCATCGACCCATCTTTCTTCTTAACAAATAGAATAGGAGCACCCCAAGGAGACACACTCGGTCTAATAAATCCCTTAGCTAACAAGTCCTAGAGCTGCTCCTTAAGCTCCCTCAACTCAGCAAGAGCCATACGGTAAGGACAAATGGATATAGGCCTGGTGCCCAACTCTAACTCTATGGAAAAGTCAATATCTCTCTCAGGTGGAATGCCTGGTAGGTCGGTAGGGAACACATCTAGGAAGTCTCTAACCATAGGAATGAACTCAGAGGATAAAGTGTCAGTGCTTGCATCTAGGACATATGCTAGATAAGCTAAACACCAGTGAGAGATCAACTTCCTAGCTCGAAAATAAGAGATGATCCCAGAAAGTGCATAACTAACAGAACCCTGCCACACAATCAGGTATACATCGGGCATGGCTATGGTAATGGTCTAAACATAACAATAAAAAATGCACGATGAGGGGATAACCAGTCCATGCCCAGTATCACATCAAAATTTAACATATCAAGGATCATCAAATCACCCCAAGTCTCTAAATAACTAACAAATATCATAAAAGATCTCACAATCTAATCCACTACCAAAGAATCTCCTATTTGGGTCAAAATAGATACAGGCATAGATAAAGGCTCACTAGCCAATCCCAAACAAGGCATAAAGTAGGAAGATACTTACGAACAAGTGGATCCAGGATCAAATAAAGCATAAGTTGGCCGACAGCAAACAAAGATCATGTGGAAAGAACTTGGTCATAAAGGCCTCATAAGACTTAGACCAGGACAACGGAGGAGATGAAGATGGTATGCAAGCAACCTGAGCCCTCCACCATAACTTAGCTGGGCCCTCCAGCTGGTAAATAGTATAACTGACCCCGTGAGTCTCTAACAAGCCCAAGTGATGTAACATCTCCCCACAAGTAGTAATGAAGTCATGTCCAGATGTACCAGCGAACCTCGGAGGTGCCAATCTCAGGAACCTACCCAATGCCTTCTTCTTCATCTCTGTCATAGCTGGACGGGGAGCAAAAAGCTATGCCAATAATGGGACTAGAATAACCTCGGCATGGAGAGCCACAGTAG
This sequence comes from Jaltomata sinuosa, assembly GCA_003996215.1. NCBI lineage: Eukaryota > Viridiplantae > Streptophyta > Magnoliopsida > Solanales > Solanaceae > Jaltomata > Jaltomata sinuosa. Next base: position 743,947 of record QJPP01000200.1, read on the forward strand.
CAGGCTGTACCTCTGAACTTGATAGACTCAGGTCTGCCCCCTAAGCGGTTGTTTATGCTACCTCAGAAGGTTGTTCTCCAATCATATCCAAAAGTTGGGATAGTAAACCCTAAATATTTGAAGACTAAGTTGGGGCTGAAGCTGGCACTAGAGCTAGTGGTGCTTGGGCTATCCTCGGGTCCATATGTTGCTGCTTAGGAATGAACTATGGCCGATTCTCAGGCCGTATCTCAACTCCAGAAGCTCTAGCAGGTGCCGCTGATCAGGGATGTCCTCGACCCCTATCTCTACGACCTCCCCGACCCCTAGATGGAGTCAGAGGCTTATCTCTGCCTAATTCTGATGATCCCATACGTGCCATCTGTGGAAGAATGAACAACAATAAGTTAGATTTCAAGAAACTCCCAAGGATTATGCATGATACAAAAGAAAATAAGAGAGACATTGGCTTTTATACCGATGATACCGGTGAACCCAGGCTCTGATACCAAGTTGTCACAACCCAATTTCTCGGTCATGATCGCACCTACAACCCCTCGTAGGCGAACCATTCCCCATAACCCAGAACAATTAGTAAGAGGCTACTATCTAATAATTAAGCAGAAGAATAGATTAAATAGTGGAAGCAAGGGAACAAGATGGAGAAATAAGCCACAGGAGTATATATAACAATATATGGAAGCTCAACCAAAAACCCGAAACCTGATATCATAGTATAGAGCCAGAACTACATATAAGGAGTACAAAGGATCCAAAAATACAATACACAAATATCTCAGAGTAGTAATAGAGTACATGATGCAAAAGATAAGTAAAAGCTAAGCTCCAGTCACCAAGAGCTCACCCGGAGTCTGAGATATCCCAAAAATAGCTCCTCGCATGAGTCTCCGATGAGCTAACGACAATGACCCATGATAGGACATGTACTAGAAGATACAGAGTGTAGTATGAGCAGCAAATGCAAAGCAAAAGGTACCCAGCAGGTATCATAGGCCGACTGGGAACCTATAAGATAAAAGAGTTGTAATAGACTGAATAGAAGAAAATAGTCATCGAAAACAATGAAGAAGCACACAGAAGCTAGCACAGAAGGAAGACAACAAAAAAAAAAAATACAAGGCTAGCAAATAGGATATATACTACAGGCACAGGCGAAAGTAAGAGAAGACACACTTGGGATCCTTGCAATAACAGTATATAAGGAGTTTTAGAAAAATGGGCGGTATACCGGTAACCTCAATTAAAAGAGAAGAAGGGAAGCAATGTAACAATAGCATGCTCAACATGGGAGTAATAACCAAACCCAGCCATATAATACTAGTTCCAATATTAAGTCACAATAGGAATTTAGCATAAGGAATCGTAAATCTCAGTAAAGTAATAACAAGTCTACTTAAAGTCCCAACGAGCGCCCATACACCCAAGGAACACAACCAAGTGAAGACGAACCCTCCGACATCCCATACTACTGGAGCATACATACAACAAATAACAAACAAGGGTGGAACCTCACATAAATGAATGGTATGATATGATATGCTAAACCAAGCGGTAATAGTAATGTATGTTACCAGCTTCCGGAATCCTATAAGGCCCAGAAGACGGGATCCATAGAAGGTTGCACCTATATATCTCTACTACACCGTATACCCCCCTTCAGGCACTCGCAGCACGTATCCCTTATTCTAGAATGGCAAGATCCATGGAGGCCCTTGACCAACATACTAGATGCCCTGCAGATCTCGAAAGTCCCCAAGTAAATCTTCCCTTAGGGTATCTGGGTCTAAATCAGTAAGTCAAAAATAGGTCTAGCACATGGCCCTACCGAGCCTAGTATCATCCCGAAAGTGGTAGTAAAAGAAGTCTAGCGCACAGCCTTGCCAAGTCTAGTATAAGTGAAAGTAGTGATAAAACACCCCTTTATTCTCTCTTACCCCATGAAGATCCATTAAAAGAGTACCAAACCCTTTCTAATCATTTTTACCGAAAACAGGCCCCACGAGCCATGCAAAGTTTAGAAAATCATCAATAGTAGGCCCAAAGCCTAAAACCGTAGTAAAATCATTTAGAAATCCCTCTTACATGCATGACAAATGGTATATACAATCACAATAGTGGAGCCCATAATCAACCTATCGCCCCTGCATAAGCTCCAATCACTCTACAATACAGATAACCAGCCTAAAATCACGATAATAATATTCGGGACTCACAGGCACCCCCGAATAGCCCACCGTCTATGGTACCGAGTCAAATCAAGGCCACACAAGACCACAAGGGTGATATTACCAACCTACGAAGAATACTACACACAATGGAGGAAAGAAACGAGGTGAACATGGAAAAGCGGTCAAGGTCTGTGGTGCCAAGCTAATAACCCAACCCAAGGATGACAATTAGTACAATTTTATCTTATATATGCAAAGTCTAGGGAGTTTAGAACGTAATCTATCTATCGTCCGACGATAAGCTGCAGGAATGACGATATCCAAGATTGAATTGTTCCGAGAAGCTCTAAACGATAATCAAACTATCAAAAACATAAATAACACATTAAAACAAGACTAACGATACCCATATTGCTATAATAATAGTTGGGCTAAAATTTGGGTCAAAAGCGAGCCTATGGCGCCCATAACCCGAAACCAAAAATGGAAAGAAGCATGATGACCACAATGATGCCAAGAAGACATGCTCCAAAAATAAGCAATTTTGGCCAATGGAAAGACTCCATAATAGCCCACTCAAGAGAGATTTTAAAGATGGAAATTTAAGATAAAATCGAAATTTTAGCAAAGAAAGCTTACCACAATGAGAGAAATTACTCCACATAGATGTATTGAATGAACCCTAGATCATGCAATCACAATAGGAGCAGAATCTACAAGGATTTCCAAGCATTGAGAATTTACCAACAATGGTGGTTTTAAGAAAAATAAGAGAAGAGCAAGTTTAGGGATGAAGACTTACCAACTATCGAGAAAGCACGGATTATCGATGAACAAATGATTTCTCATATCCAGGAACTGATTTAGAGCAATTTGGTAGAGTGTTTTTATGTTTGGAGTTGGGAGAAATGAAGGGAAATGGCTAGAAAAACAAAAAAACCAATCATATATATTGTTGTAAGTTTGGCTAGCGCCAACGGCACCACCCCAGCGCCAACGGCGCCAAAGGCTGGCAGGCGCTAAGGCGCGATCGCGCTAGCCTAGGCGTGATTGCACTCAAGGCCTGACCTGCAACAAAAAAAGTCTGCAACTTTTGGAAACTCTATGGGGCATTTTGGGAATAATTGGAAATCGATACTCAAAAACAAATAATGCTAATAGAGTGAAAACGACGTTCTGGACTCAACGAAATCAATGAAACTTCCATACGAGGTCATTTTAGAGAAATGTTGACCTAAGTCAATACTAACCAACAAGCAACCAAACACTCGAAATGAGCCTGGCTCACCCTAAACCCGAACCAACCATCTACCTAACCCAAACTCATCATTCCAAAGCTGATGGAATCAGCGGATTTTAAATCTAACGCTCCGATCATCGAAAGCTGACCAAAGTTCCACTTTTAAATCTAAATGGCTTGAAAACAGAGTGAGCGACACCAAACTCACACCAAAAGTTCTCAGGCCTAAACTAAAGGTCCAACTAGACCAAACTTAATGCTTTAGAGCTAACAGAACTGTCAAAATTCGATTCCGAGTACGTTAGTTAAGAATGTGACTAAAGTCAATGATATTCTAAGTTTAAGCTCTAATATAGGCAAATGGGCAAAACGACCAAATGAACAACCAGAGAACCAAACCACCGATCCCAGCAAGCTATAAAGGACTTAGGGCCTCTACATGAAAGATCTAACAGTACAAGGAAAGCATAAACACGAAGATGACTGGAAGGGTCATCACATACACACATGCTAAGGAACTTATTTTTCCCAACTAGCCATGACCTGTAGGGGACACACCAGAGTCAATGTACCATACCGACTCATGATACCCGATCCATAGTAACCAAATGAATAACAATACCCATAGTAGCTCCTTTTACCCTATCCATAATAACCATAATAAAATATCAATATTTGTACTGGCTCATGGTACCCGCTCCAACTAACAATATGAACCTATGGTTCTAAGTTTTTACCTTTTAGGATATACACAGTGCATTAATCTCATGTACAATCTTATTCAAGTTCTTTTAATTAATATCATGCAAACGCAACTTTTTCATTCAAGCATACAATATGATCACAGTCATTACCTAAAGCATATTTAGAGATCAATCAGAAGTCATTTAATTAAAGCATATGCAAGCACTAATATAATTCCCCAAGTCCAATTAAGCCACAAACAACCCTCATTAAATAATTATTGAGTTATCCCAACAATAACCTTACAGCTCCCATTATTAGGTACTAAGGACCATCATTCCTATAATTATCATAAATCTAGATTATCATATCGTTAGCTCTCTTTTAATGATCTATTCACGTTTTTCACACATGCAACTCTTTAGTCCATTTACATCTAGCTATATTCAAATTTTAATTCTACACATAACTTCTTCTTAGCTTATTTTACGTGAGGATACGACTTACGCAAGACTACCAAACATTACACATATTTCAACCACACAACTAGTTCACTAAAACAAACAATCATTCAAAATAATGATCAAAAATTTGAATAATATCAAGGTCACCAATTGATATCATAAAATTAGAATACACATGCAAAGGTTTATCGCTTCGTAATTTTCTTCCAACTATTAACCTTAAGGTTCTGGTTTTCTCAAACAACATGAACACCTTATTTATGGTTTGTTATTACCTTAGTCTTTCCTCATTCACATTCACCTTATGATACAAAAAATATAGGTATAACCCTACACAAGATTCTAGTTTCAATGTTTATTCTAACATTTTCTAGCCAGACCCATGCTCGAAGGCCTAAACATGTTGCCTCTGTCAATCTCTACACAGTAGTTATGATTACTCAATCAAAGTCTTTGCTATAATTTAACCATAACCTACCTCGATGCTGAATTGCTGCTAAAGTTGTGTGCAACTTGCTCCTTGCTCTTGTTCAAAGAATCCAGAGGGAGAAGTTGTGAGGATGAGAGGGAAACCACATCATTTTGAGAGTTTTTCCCCTCTTTTCTTGTTGTTCTGGGTTAGAACAGGTCTAGGACATTTTTTCGATAAAGTCTCCTTTTTGAAAAAGAGTTGGGATCTCAAAACATTAATCCTGTGATTTTGCCTCGTGAGCTTCATCGCAGTGGAACTTTTATTGCTGCAATGACGATTTGGTCTACTGCGATGGACATCCCTAGAAGTCCCACATTAACTTAATTTTTTAATCCATAGTTTATTAAACACAACCACAAACACATCCACACAAGCTTTTTAACACAAAATTTTAAATTCTTTTATTTTATCGCAATTTTTTTTTTAATAATGATGGAATGGGTCATTACATTTAAAGTGGTAAAAGATATATGGGTTATGTTACAGGTAAATTATTCATAATAGATTATGAAATATTCAAAAGCTCATCCAATGCAGATGGAGGAAGCTAACTATGGGAGCAACTCTTAGCACGGATAGCAATGCCAGAACTACCAAGGTCGAAACTATCAAAGCCAATAGAGATCACAACTGCAAGGTCAAGATAACTATGTGATTGAGTATCAAAATCAAGGTAATCCGAGTCAAGGTAATTAAGGCCACAATAACATTTTTATAAATAGGAGTGCAAATTTATGTATCCCTCCTAGAGGGATGACATCTAACTCAAAGTAGTGGCGAGATGGTCCATATTATAAGTAAAACAACTTTAAATTGAAAAGTATGCTTGAGAAGGTTTGTAAAATTAGGAGAGATCTGATGCTACAATTTACATCATGTTTGAGATGGTAAGCTTTGATGTAGCTTCTATCCAAATATTTGAAATACAAATGAGAGACATCTCAAGAGAGAAAACCCCCCTCAAATTAGAAAATTTCCAAGCATTAATATTAATCTAAAAAGCAATGGAAGTGGGTATATATCTCATTGCATGGAAATCACCACTCAGATCAGCAAGCTACTTTCAGAAGATAAAGAAAGGTTTAAAGTGTTGAACTTGATGTAGTTTCCAAAGAGAGAGTAGTTCCTGCTGATGTACCATAAAAAAGTGATTCCATAGCTATGAAAGAAATTGTGGAGGTACCAAAGCCTCTACCACCTTTTCCAAATCCTATCCCTCATTTTTCAGAGACTTATTAAGATACCAAAGGAAGCTGCAGCTAAAAAGCACAGTGATATTCTGAAACAAACAGTGCTGACTGTCCTATTCCTAGATGCTATACTAAAAATGCCTGGAATCGCCAAGTGTCTAAAAACCATACTTACCAAAAAAAAGTATGTGCAAGAAGAAGAGGTAAAGTTATTTACTAGATTGGTTTTGTTGTTTGTGCAAATAAAGTCAAAAAGAAGGAAGATTCGGGGAGTTTCATCATTACTTGTACCATTAACCATCGTGATTTTATTAGTTCATTGTGTGATAATTGGGATAACATTAACTTAATGCCATTATCTATCTTTAAGCAGTCATGGATAATCAAGGATAGACCAATAAGCATACGACTATAAATGGCAAATAAAACAATAAAAAGAAGTTCATTGGGATAGTTGATGATGTGCTAGTAAAAATGGGTAAATTTATGATGTGACGTAGAAGTACGTCACTTTTGACTCTTAAAACTTAGGATTATCGCAAGTTCTTTAGCATTGTGTTGGTAGATTTGATGTTTTTTATTAAGTGTGCAGCAAAAATGGATCCTAGAGCAAAGTGTTGGAAATTGAGCTAAAAAGGGAAGGCTATAGAGATGACTGATCAGTTGACGGTCCGTGGTTCTGGACCATGGACCTGTCCTGTTGACTCGTACACCAAAATCCAGAAATTATGCAAAAAAGGATGAGAAGTACGACTCAGTCTATGAGTCGTCATTCCAAAACATGGCCCATCCTGTAGACTCATAGACTGGAAGATCTGCAGATATGAAAAAGGAAGAACAGAAAGGATGGATCATTGTACGAACCGTAATTCCAAAGTATGGTCTGTCCTGTTAGACTCGTAGTCACTGATCAAAGAAGGCTAAAAATGGACCAAGAAACCATGAGTCAGGAGACGAGCCGTTATTCAGAAGTACGACTCGTGGTTCCACCAGTAGTTTCCCAAGACAGAAGTGGTTGACCATCCACAAGTATGGTTGACCTTAGCAGACCACGAACCGTTAACCCAAATGACGGGTCATCATTCCAACCCATGTTCCCTGCCAAGTTCAGTTTCCTAGTTTCGTTAGGACAGGATTTCCATTGTCTATAAATACTTTCCCTAGGTTTATCTTATGTTTTTTATGCTCGTTACTTTGGAAAAAACATATTCTACATATTGTGATTTTAGTTTGTTCTTGGTTTTGAGAGTTGAATACATTCGTAGTTCATTGTTCTTGATTTCCATCTTCATCTATTCAAGAATTCAGATTTCTTTATCTCTTATCGTAAGTATATGATCATGAACACATTAATACCACTTGATTGTTTACTTATGAACATGAGTAGCTAAATCCACAACTAGGTTTGTGGGAACCATGAGTGATTAACGAAGTAGGCAAAGTACTTGGGTACGCTAGAGTGGTGTTTATGCATGTATTGTTCTTCCCTTCGCTTTGATTACTTTTTCACAGTGCGCAATTTTATAACTCGCCTTATCCTTACTTGTCAGACCAAGGAGGTAACAGTTGGGAAAAGGGTTGTTTAACAACGGAGATTTGAGGCTACCAACCCTTATCTAATAGCTTGACCTTGTTCGGGAATAGCTAATCTGGGATCCATGGTAAGGGTTAGTAAATCATACACCCACGGCCAGACTAAGGTGTATGGGTAAATTCATCTATCTGTCGGACCAAGGATTTAGGTGAACCTAACTTACCGATTCTATATGTTGATCACCAAACTAGTTTATTAAGTACAATACCTTACTAAGTTATAATCTCATGGGGAACACTACCCTAGTCATCTCTCCCATTGATTACAACTCTTAAAATTGATACGTGTAACTTATTTACATTCTAGTTACAAATACTAATTGTTACTTTAAAACCCCCCTTTCGAGGGAAATAAATGACTAAGAGCGCGAGTAAAAATTAATCGACTATAGTCTTACCATATTCCCTGTGGGATTGACCCCAACCTTTGTTAGGTTCTAATTTGATCAGCAACCGCTTACGCTTCTAAAAGGAGGTGTAATTTGGGCGTATCAAATTTTGGCGCTGTTGCCAGGGAATATGGTTTAGGATTAAGAGAGATTGTGTTTATTTCACTATTAGTCCTTATTTCATAATTTTACTTTTTCTGTTGTTTTTGTTTTATTCTACAAGTAGCACACTTGTGTATGCCCAGTACAAAGAGTCAAGGCAATCCCTTAATCTCATACGATCATGAGCTCTCCAAAACCTTAAGAAACATGGCTAAAGAGGGATAGCACGAGACACAGGAGCAGATCACAGCTCGGCTGTTGGTTGAAGCCGAGCAGAGGAAAAAGGCAGGGGAAGATGCCCTTGCTACTGAAGATTCTCAAATTGCAGCTGACCTTGCAGCTCAAAAAGTGACAGCTGAGCAAGAAAGACAAGCACGACAACATGCTTTCCGAGATGAGACAGCAGCTAGACAAAATTTCCCACAGAATAGGGGGTGACAGATACAGCAGCCCAGGGAAGACTCTCTCTACTATGTTTATGATAAGGATGATGATGTGGAGGAATTGGGCATTACTGGACCTATAGTGTTGTCACCACTGACTGAGGGAGAGAAATTTGACATCACCAGCACCATGATCTAGTTGATGAATCATATGGGACTGTATGCTGGAAAACCTACAGAAGATTAAAATATTCATGTGAAGAATTTTACTCAGATTTGCAAGGAATATAATCTACTAGGAGTGGGGCAAGATGCTATTAGACTGAGGTTGTTACCATTTTCATTAACCGATGAGGCGACTACGTGGCTCTCAGAACTGCCCGATAATTCCCTATACAAATGGCATGAGCTGAAGACTCAATTTTTAGAGCGGTTCTTTCCTTCATCAAGGATGTTGAAGCTGAAGCAAGAGGTCTACAATTTCAAGCAGCTACCTGCAGAGGCATTATATGAGGCTTGGTTGAGGTTCAAGAAGAAGTTGAAGCAAGTTCCAATACACGAAATTCCTTCAAAGCATCTGATGGAGATATTCTACAAAGCATTGAACGCCAACACAAAAGCAGTAACTGACACTGTAACTAGAGGAGCATTCATGGAAAATTCATATTTTGAAGCTTCCAAGATGCTGGACAGAGTCGCCAAAACCAACAGAGCATGTCATATAGAGTGTCAGAGACCCCAGCAGGTACATATGCAGTTGGTAGGTCCGTGGATTTTAATGAACTTCAAGATCTCAAACAAGATATTGCCGAGATGAACATGAGTGTTGGGTTGCTTGCAAAGAAATTCCTAAATGAGGGAGTAGAGAAGGTGAAAGCCATCGGCTCACAATGGAAAGCACCAAGGCCAAACGATTACTCATCCGAGGAGGAGGTTAGTTATATGAATCAGCCTACGCAAGAGGTTATCAAGAAGGATATTATTAAGTGGATGGATGCAGGTGTGGTTTACCCTATTCCGGATAGCAAGTGGGTGAGCTTAGTTCAGTGTGTGCTGAAGAAGGGTGGGATTATTATAGTCCCTAACACAAATAATGAGTTGATTCTGATGAGGCCAGTCACAGGCTGGCGCATATGCATGGACTATAAGAAGCTGAATGGTTGGACTAAGAAGGACCATTTTCTAATGCCGTTCATGGATCAAATGTTAGACTGTCTTGCAGGAAGAGGATGAATTGTGATTGGTCTAAACCTTCGACTAGCGACTATTGTTTTCTTGATGGTTATTTGGGATACAATCAGATTTTGATTGCTCCTAAAGACACAGAGAAGACAACTTTCACCTATCTATATGGGATGTTTTCTTTCAAGAGGATGCCTTTTGGTCTATGCAATGCACCAGCAACATTTCAGTGTTGCATGATTTCTATTTTCTCAAACATGGTAGAGGACACCATTGAGGTATTTATGGATGACTTTTCTATAGTAGGTGACTCTTTTGAAGATTGTTTGGATCATCTGAGTTGTGTGCTGAAACGATGTGAAAAGTTTAATCTGGTGCTGAACTGGGAAAGTGTCACTTCATGGTGAAAGATGGCATAGTTCTTGGCCATAGGATCTCCAAGAATGGTATTGAGGTTGACAAAGAAAAGATTAAGGTGATTGAAAAATTTCCTCCACCAGTTTCTGTGAAGGGGATTCAAATCTTTTTGCGGCATGCTAGTTTCTATAGGAGGTTTATCAAGGACTTCTCCAAAATTGCTAATCCATTGTGCAAATTATTGGAGAAGGAGGTAAAGTTTGTGTTTGATAATGCATGTTTGAAGACATTTGAGTGCCTTAAAGAAAAGTTAGTCTCAGCTCCTATCATTATTTCTCCTGATTGGTCTCAACCTTTTGAGGTAATGTGCCATGCTAGTGGAGTGGCGCTAGGAGAAGTCCTAGGTCAAAGGCGCAAAAAGATTCTTTATCCTATATACTACGCTAGCAAAGCACTTAACCCGACTCAAAATAACTATACTATCACTGAACAAGAGCTTCTTGCTATGGTCTTTGCTTTTGAGAAATTTAGATCTTACTTGCTTGGCACCAAGGTGGTGGTGCATACTGACCATGCAGCTCTTCGTTATCTCATAGCGAAAATGGGTGTTAAGCCAAGGCTGATTAGATAGGGATTGCTGCTGCAAGAGTTTGATTTTCAAGTCAAGGACCGGAAGGGTATAGAGAATCAGGTAGAAGACCACTTGTCTAGACTAGAAGAAGAAGCAATGTTGAAGCTTGATAAGGCACAGGAGATTGATGATTGGTTTCCTAATGAACAAGTCTTAGCCTCTTCTCAAGATTTGATTCCATGGTTTGCTGACATTGCCAATTATTTGGCAAGTGATTTGGTGCATGATGATATGATTATCAATCAAAGAAGAAAGCTCATGTCCGACGTCAAGAAATACTTCTGGGAAGAACCATTCTTGTTCCGTGTGTGTGCTGATACTATGATCCAGAGATGTGTGCCTGAAGCTGAAATGATGGAGATATTAGAGGCTTGCCATTCATCCCCTGTTGGGGTTCATCATAGTGGTATCCGTACTGCGTACAAGATTTTATAATGCGGCTACTATTGGCCGACTATTCACAAATACGCCCACGAGTTTGCTAAGGCTTGCAACAGATGTCAAATGGAAGGGGGTATATCAAGGAGGCATGAGCTTCCTCTTAATACTATCCTTGTGATTGAGCTGTTTAATGTTTGGGGCATAGACTTCATGGGCCCGTTTGTGTCATCTAATGGAAACCGGTACATATTGGTGGTTGTTGACTATGTATCAAATTGGGTAGAGGCGGTTTCTCTTCCCAGTAATGAAGGCAAGTGTGTCACAACATTCTTGAAAAAGAATATCTTCTCTTTGTTTGGTACACCAAGGGAAATACTTAGTGATGGAGGCTCTCACTTTTGCAATAAACTGTTTTGTGCCTTGCTTGAGAAATATGGAGTAAAACACAAAGTTGCAACCCCTTATCATTCTCAGACGAGTGGGCAAGTGGAGGATTCCAACAGAGAGATAAAGTCCATCCTGTCCAAGACTGTCAATGCAAATAGAAAGAATTGGTCGCGGAAGTTAGATGATGCTTTGTGGGCGTACCGTACTGCATTCAATACCCCAATAGGTATGTTACCATATCAGCTCATGTTTGGTAAGTCGTTCCATCTCTCGGTTGAGTTAGAGCATAAGGCCATGTGGGCGTTGAAGAAGCTGAACTTGGATTTGTCAGATTCATCATTGAAGCGGTTGGGCAATTGAATGAGTTGGATGAGTCTCATCTGAATGCATATGAAAGTTCAGCCTTGTATAAATAATAGATGAAGTTGTACCATGATCGGAGGATAGAAAAGAGAAATTTCCAGCCGGGTGACTTGGTCCTGCTTTTCAATTCTAGACTTCGCCTGTTTCCTGGCAAGTTGAAGTGCAAGTGGATTGGACCATTCAAGGTGGTACAAGTGTTTCCTCATGGGGCTGTTGAACTTAAAAGCCATGAAGGGAAGAGGTTCAAGGCTAATGAACAGCGGATCAAAGCCTATTTCGGCACAGCAGAGGAGCTCAAAACAATTGAAGCCTGGAGCCTTGATGAATTTGTCCCACCCAACGAGCCTGATAAAGTCTGAGTAATCAAGCAACCTGCATCGTGCCGCGATGTTAAATCAAGCATTGCATAGGAGGCAACCCATGGATTTTTTCTTTGTATTTTATTATTTATCTGTAAAGGTGTTTTGGAAAAGTTTGAGTAGCCAAAACACTCGCGTCATCCCACGACGTTAAATCAGGTGCTGCTTGCAAGGCAACCCAAGGCTAATGTGTGTTCTATGTGCAGGAGAGAACAAAAGAATACTAGTGTAGGAATCCCCTGAAATCACGAATGGGTTCACCGTCCGTTCTTTGGAATGACAAACCGTAAACCAACTCGTGGTTCCTGTAGTCAAATTGTTGGGTCTCTGAAAAGGGAAACGACGATTGACATGCTGGTTCGTGCTTCCAAAAAATGGACCATACATTAATACGTCTTCTCACTTTCCTAACTAAATAGAGGAAGCTAGAATTCTGACCTGCTTCCGCTAGCTTTTAGTCTTAAGCAGGCAGCGGTGGTCAGGAATGAATGTTATACTAAACTATCCGCCATTTCATTAGGACAACACTTGCTTAGTCTTTTTCTAGCTTGATTCCGAAGCATGGTTTGGAAAGGTCAGCTGAAAGACGGTATATGGGAAAAAGAAAGTCAGACTGAGTTCAATTAGTCCCGTCCTGGGTGTCTTTGATTGGCTCTACCAGTATCTCCTTTTTTTTATTCCTGCAAAGACCAGATCTAAGTCCTGTCGAGCAATCGCTTGCAAAACCCTTTTATAAGGCGACGACACCTAGAATTGTGAAGGTGAGTTAGAGCGTAAAGCCTTAACATGTTCCAAAAAAGGAAGTATACATGTCTCTGTCTCACGGATATTCTCCACTGGGGGAGAACTCAGTATGCCGCTTGAGAGAAAAGGCTAGCCTTGTATATACGCTATTTCTGTTTATGTCAGAGGTGATCGCTAGAGCAAAAATTGCTAAGCCTCTGAAGGGACTGATGATGACTCAACAGGACGGTCCGTCCTTCATAGCGACGGACCGTATTTTCTATCGTCATCCCTAAGAGTAGGTAAATGCACAACTAAGAACCACGAGTTGTACGACAGACCATCTTCTTGAAAGACAGACCATAGTTTTAATTCATAGGTCCCAGGTTCAGTAAGCAGCCGGGTCGCGGGTCAGCCCAAATTTTAAAATTAAAACCTGGCCCGTCTTCTATCATCTTCTTCCCTTCCTAAATAGATAACCGCCACTTTTGAAAAAAAAGAAATGGAAAATCACTAAAATTACTCCCTCCTTCACTACTAAATAATTTCAAACACTCCCTCAAATCTTAATAACCGAATCAAAAACTACTACACACTCAGATTCCATCATCCTAATCATGTTCGTGTAAGAAAGAGTTGATCATCATCGGTAAGTTTTTCTTCCCTTATTCTAAGTCCTCTGTTATTGGAGTAAACTGTGGGTTAGGACTCATATTTTGATTTAAAAACTCAAAATTATGAAACCCTAAACAAAAGTGATAGATCTGCAGTGTGTAGTAGGTACGAATGGGGAATTTTTAGTTGATAAAATTGATTGAAAGGTGTAAAATTAAGTAGGATGGAGTTTTTGACCGAAGAAATTGTGATGCCCAATAATTACGAATAAACCTACGGGCCGTAAATCTGAGTACGGACCGTTGTTTCACTCGTACTGTATTTCTTCAAAGTTGGACTCTTAATCTAAATCACGATTCACAGGATGGATCGTAGTCTATACTACAGCCCGTTAACTGATTCATGGTCACTGAAAGAAAAAGAGGTAAAATTTATCATGCTCTGAATCTAAATTACGAATCAACAGGACGGGTCCATGGTTTAGAACCACTGACCGTAAAGTGAGTCGTGGTTCCTGTAACTGAAAAGATCCACTAGAAGCACGAATTGGTTGATGATCCGTATTCTTTGTTTACGAGTAGTAGACCAATCTGTAGTCTGTGCCTGCAACATTATACTTCTATTTTATATTTAATTCTCCATACTAACAAGGTCTACCCCTCAGGTAGCATGTCATCAAAGAATACACAGAAGAAGGTCACAACCAAGGACTCAGAGGCAATGATCTGAAAGAAAAGAAAACTACAAGATAAAGCATCTGAGTTAGAAGACAGTGGATCCAAGGAGGTTGATACTATTAACTCTGATCCAGAAGCAGTACCTCGGACCACTAGGCAGCAAGCAAAGGTTCAAGCATAGACAACCTTTCCCTAGTCTGAAGAAGGAGAGGGTGAGTCTATTTCTGGCTCATCACCACAAGAAAGAAGGTCCAAAAGGTCTGAATCTGGGGATGCTACAGCTTTGGGTAGCAAGAACAATAAAGGTTCAAAGTCAGATTCTGAAAGTGCTAACCAGAGTGACAACAAAAATGCTAGCAAAGCCACCAAAGAAGTTCCTGCTACAACAGACCCACAAGTTGATGAGGCCATCCGTGTAGCTCTCCTTACTTTTATATGCAAAAACACCAGAGTGCGCGAAAGGGTCTGATGGGCTATTGAGGGTACATCCCGGATATACCATGAAGGCTTGGCTTTGACTGAAAAAGGGACCCAAGGCATAACATCCATGAAGTCGTTGAGATTATATCTTCAGGGTTAAATGACATGGACGATGTCAAAAAGCTGTATGATCACTATAGATTCCAGTGGATGAGTCGGCCGGGTGGTCCATATAACCCGGTGCTGGTTTGTGAGTTTTATGCGGCATATGCGGCTACACTAACAAATATATGTGAAAAGGGAAAAAGTTTGAAGTCATAGCCGACCTTGGAGAGAGTGCATGTAAGGGGGTCTAGGTAGATATTTCAGAGCGCACCATTCAGCGTTTCCTTTATGGCCTGAATTTTGTAGAACCAGCATCCCAGCCGGATTTGGATGCACGTTTGGAGTAGTTCAGACGAAAGAAAACACCTTACAAGTGGATTTATCACCGATGGAAATCCATCATGGTTGACGGCAAACATTATAAAGATCACCAAAGAATCGTTGAGCATGGCTGGAAAGTTTTGGTGGTCTGTGGTTAGACATCGATTGGTACCAACTACGGCAGATAATACTCTCACTCTAGACCGGGCCCTCTTGGTTACAACCATCATGTCAAAACATGACCTTATCATTGCCCACATTATTGCTCCAATCCAGAAATCGATTGACAATCTAAATGACCGGTTGGACAACATAGAAATCAAGGTGAATGACATGCTTCGAAATTTGACTGTTCCAGACCTCACTGCGATTCTGAAAGAGCTTGCAAAGTTCCGCACTGATGTAGATGCGATCCAAAATAAACAAGTACTGGACATTCAGTTACCACAGGTTGGGACTGTGAGGGATGATTTCATTGATTTGCTGGCACATTCCCCTCCTCGTGACCCAACCAGAACAACTGAAACTAACCCTGAACCCATAAGAAAGAGAAAGAAAAGAGATAAGAGGATTTAGGATGAAAATGCCCCATTTAGTCCTAAATCACAGAAGAAAAAGGAAGAGAAAGCTGAAAAGTAGAGGAAGAAGAAGGAAACTGAGGTAGCAAAAGAATCCCTACCCATCCAACAAATTCGTATCGACTACATTGGTACGGGTGGCTCGGGAAGTGGTGTCGCGAGTGCCATAGAAGAAACTTCTTTAGACACCATTGTGGGAGTGTCGATCGATGAAGCTACACAGGCAGTGGATGCTGTTGTTGAGAGGACTGCAAAGGTAGTCCATATTAGAGATATGACTACGAGCACAAATGTAGTGGTCTCGACTTCTGATACACCTGATGACCACGCTTAGGCACCACAGATATGCCTAGTATCTCTTGCTTATCATTTTTTAGTGCATTGGGGATGATGCACAGCTTTTTAGATGGGGTGGGGACAGCTGTGGTCATCTGGTATTTTTGTAGATTATTTTGGTGAAGTCTGAGTAGCCAAAACACTCACGTCGTGCTACAATATTAAATCCAGCGCTGCATGGGAGGCAACCCATGAGGGTACTCACAAGGTACCCGAGTCCTTGGGATTTTCTTGCCTGTATTCTTTCCCCAAGGATTTTTAATTTCTTTTGAACCGGCACATTTAGTATAGATTGTGTGTAATAAAAGAAGAAAAGGAACTTAGCCCAGTCTATGGTATGATTTTGAATTGGATTTTTATTGAAAAAGAATGGAGACCCCTCCAAAAAATTTGTGTGACATGAAAATATATGTTTTTTGATAGACTGGCCATTATGGATCTTTGCATGACATTAGGTTAATCGATCATATGAATGGCTTAAGCTAGAGTATGAACCTGATAGGTAGCATCTTATTGTTATACTCTATGCCATGTGAGTGTGAGCGATATTCGTAGTATTCTTGCATTGTGTGCCAATCTAGAACTTGCCTGGTTAGTCTTGCCTAGGGTGTTGGATAGTTAGTTAGGAAAGGATCATAGGCCATTTTTGAAATAGCCCACTTTAGCCTAAATGACCATCCAAATGATGTGAATACCCTTTGATCCCTGATTTTGAGCCTAAATTGACCCTCTTTATTGTTAGCCTAATTGCCTTCCCTATTTTCTATGAACTTTCAGTTTGGCCTTGGTCCCTCCTTGGACATTGTGCACCTCAACTCAAGCAAATTGCCTGAGTTGAGGGTTGCTACTGTGAAGGTGAGTGTGAAATATGGGGTATGAAAAGAAAAGGTTAGGGATAAAGAGGAAAATAACGGGTGTGACGGATATACTAGAAAAAAAGAAAGAAAAAGAAAAAGAAAAAAAATATGTGAGAAAATAAGTTGAGTCTGAAACAAAAGTCGTACTCGTCACTTGATGAAAAAGAAAGAATTAAAAGGGAGAAAAAGAGAGGAAAAAAACATAGAGTTGGTCTTGAAAAGTGGAAGAAGCATAGCGTAGTGCCAAGGAGAGCTTAGTCACTATTTCCCATATCTACCATACCCATCCCCGAGCTTACGTTACAAGCCGGGTAAAGTCCTATAGTTATCGTAACCCAATTATTTGAAAGTCGAGGCATAGAAAATAAGGGCAAGCCTATGGTATTGTTCATATATTGCTTGAATATCTTTGTGAGTGTAAGTGTTCTAATTCAGTCCCAGCAATCTTGACTGTATCATTATGCGATTGGGACTTCTTTGTGGTGAGGGCACTAGAGTAACATTAACTGTTAACTTTTAAGGTAAAACTCATATGTGTATGCTATGTTGTCTGTTGATATCGTAATGTCGTCCATGGATCCTCTTGTGTTGTCTTGATAAGCAAAATTTGTGCACTTGTTTTGTACTGTAAAAAGATGGGCATACTTGTTGTGAGCTGAACTGCTAAGTCATATGACTGCCATAGTTCCTGGTTTTCTTTTGCTAAAGCATCGTTTTAGGATGGTTTTCTATTGTCACTTGAGGACAATTAACAGTCTTAAGTTGAGGGTGTTGATGTGACGTAGAAGTACGTCACTTTCGACTCTTAAAACATACGATTATCGCAATTTCTTTAGCATTGTGTTGGTAGATTTGATGTTTTTTGTTAAGTGTGCAGGAAAAATGGTTCCTAGAGCAAAGTGTTGGAAATTGAGCTAAAAAGGGAAGGCTACAGAGATGATAGATTATTTGACGGTCTGTGGTTCTGGACAACGGACCCGTCCTATTAACTCGTACACCAAAATCCAGAAACTGTGCAAAAAGGGATGAGAAGTACGACTCAGTCTATGAGCCGTCGTTCCAAAACACGGCCCGTCCTGTAGACTCGTAGGCTGGAGGATCTGCAGATGTGAAAAAGGAAGAACAGAAAGGGCGGATCATTGTACGAACCATACTTCCAAAGTATGGTCTGTCCTGTTAGACTCGTAGTCACTGATCAAAGAAGGCACAAAAATGGACCAAGAAACCATGAGTCAGGAGATGAGCCATCATTCAGAAGTATGACTCGTGGTTCCACCAGTTGTTTCCCAAGACAAAAGTAGTTGACCATCCAAAAGCATGGTTGACCTTAGCAGACCACGAAGCGTCATCCCAAATGACTGGTCGTCATTCCAACTTGTATTCCCTGTCGAGTTCAATTTCCTAGTTTCATTAGGATAGGATTTCCATTGTCTATAAATACTTTCCCTAGGTTTATTTTATGTTTTTTATGCTCGTTACTTTGGAAAAAACATATTCGACATATTGTGATGTTAGTTTGTTCTTGGTTTTGAGAGTTGAATACATTTGTAGTTCATTATTCTTGATTTCCATCTTCATCTATTCAAGACTTCGAATTTCTTTATCTCTTATCATAAGTATATGATCATGAACACATTAATACCGCTTGATTGTTTACTTATGAACATGAGTAGCTAAATCCACAACTAGGTTTGTGGGAACCATGAATGATTGATGAAGTAGGCAAAGTACTTGGGTACGTTAGGGCAGTGTTTATGCATGTATTGTTCTTCCCTTCGCTTTTGATTGCTTTTTAATGGTGCGCAACGTTAGAACTCGCCTTATCCTTACTTGTCGGACCAAGGAGGTAACAGATGGGAAAAAGGTTGTTTAACAATGGAGATTTGATGCTACCAACCCTCATCTAATAGCTTGACCTTGTTCGGGAATAGCTAATCTAGGATCCAGGGTGAGGGTTAGTAAATCATACACTCACGGCCGGACTAAGGTGTGTGGGTAAATTCATCTATCTTCCGGACCAAGGATTTAGGTGAACCTAACTTACCGATTCTACATGTTGAGCACCAAACTAGTTTATTAAGTACAATGCCTTACTAAGTTATGATCTCATGGGGAACACTACCCTAGTCATCACTCCCATTGATTACAACTCTTAAAATTGTCATGTGTTACTTATTTACATTCTAGTTACAAATACTACTTGTTACTTTAAGAAAACCCTTTCGAGGGAAATAAATGACTAAGAGCGCGAGTAAACATTAATTGACCATAGTCCTATCATATTCCAAGTGGGATCGACTCCAACCTTCGTTGGGTTCTATATTTGATGCACCAACTGGCTTTGTCATTTTGAATTTGCGGTTGACAAAGAGATCCCTTTTATAAACCAAAGACCCTTTTTGGTGACAGAAAGAGCTCTTATAAACTCAAAAATAATGAAATAAAATTTTGTGTCAGGGGTGATGAGGTGGTCTTTAGAACTGAAAAAATTTGCAAATCCCAAGGGCCTACACAATAATCTTTGTGGTTAACATATTAAAAGATGTGTAAAAAGATCTCGCGCCACACCCACAATTGACAGAGATGAGGTAAATTATATCAACATCATCCACAAATCTTGAGATAGAAAAGTTGATGAAACTACTTGAAAAATATAAATATGTGATCTACACAAATGATGGTAAAGATAAAACCAGCTTGTCAGTATATCTCGATACTATTTAATGAGATCATAAGTTTTATTTTGGCACGACTTTAAATCAAGCATTCCTTTAGAGGTAACTTAAGTCTATTTTTCTTAAGGTTAATTTTTTTGAGTTCTTACTATGATGTGAAAATAGTCACCATAGGAAATAAGGAGTGAAAATCCAACACTAGGTACCGCAGTTGCATACCCTATTCATGGCCATTGATTAGTCGATGAACCACATGTTGGGCCATGGATCAGTCGATGAACCATCTTATTTTATACGATTAATAATGCATTAAGGATACTACATATTTCTAAGTTGAGGATAGTGCTTGTAATGCCCAAAATTTCTTATACCACAGTCTTAATCCAGTCACCTCCTAGTTTTTCTTAACCAAAGTTATTTTTTGGGAGTTTACTTTAATGTTAAACTAGGACAACTGTTTTAGTTAAAATCAAATCTAGATTTAAACTTTTTCTGATGATAAATTGGTAGACGACTTTCTTAAGGGAATAGGTCATATTTTAGCTTAAGTAAAATAAAGTGGGTTTGACTTATATGGTGATAGTTGTCGGCTTAAGACATGAAACTTATTTTCATTTGAAAATTAACCCCTCTGAAAAATAACTTTAAGAACTTAAATTGCATAGATTGACATGTGTATCTCTTTTTGTGACATTGAAAATAATTGTTAAGTGCTTAGAGTACAAGTTTAAGAGTTAAAATAAAATAGCTTAATGTAGTTCAATGTCATTGTATTATGAGTTAATTTTTGTTATTTTTGTATTTATGCATGCAATTTAAAACTTTCCAAGTTAGTTATATCACATGTCAGAGGATAGTTTAATTGAGAGATGAATTTAGGCCTTCTTTGTGAAACAAAAGTCACTATTAGCCGAAATAAATCTTTCAAATGATTCATTTAGGCTAATACAAAGGCTGGGATCAAGCATACTGATGCAAAAGCTGTAGAAGATGAGTTCATAGATTTTTTCACTAATCTCATGGGAAGCTGTAATGTGGACATGCCTTGCCCTAACATTGAGGTCACACAGCTAGGATCATGTTTGTCCATAACACAACAACAATCACTGATATAAGAGGTCACCAGTAATAAGATTGATGCTGCTATAAGGGACATGCCAACTGATAAAGCACCAGGGGTTTTACCAAGCATTGGGATAGTGTGAAGGGATATGTGTATGCCGCTATTAAGGAGTTTTTTGCCACTGGTAAAATGTTGTTGTTTTGGAATTGCACTATAATTACTCTTGTGCCTAAGAATGCCTCACAATCACAGGTGAAGGGCTATATACCAATTGCATGTTGTTCCACCCTCTATACAATTATTGCTGAAGTTCTCATTGACATGATTAAGAGTGTAATACAGGGAATGGAGGGATGCTCTCAATCAACTTTTATAGAGAGTAGAAGCATCATAGATAATATCTTGTTTAGCCATGATCTTTTTAAGGGATACACAAGGAAGGGGATGTCACCTAGGTGTGTACTTAAAGTGGATCTAAGGAAAGCTTATGATAGTATTGATTGATATTTATTGAAGACTATGCTGATAGACCTTGGTTTTCCTAAGAATTTTGTATAATGGGTCATGAAATGTGTCACTACTGTTTATTCCTCACTTGTGCTAAATTGAGGCCTGGCCAAGCCCTTCAAGGGGAAAAGAGGTATAACATAAAGGGATCCTATGTCCCCCTACCTATTTGTGCTAGCCATGAAATATTTACAAAGGGAGATGAACTGATTGGCACTTAACAAGTAGTTTAAGTTCCATCCAAGGTGCAAGAGACTTGGGGTGATTCATATGTATTTTGCTGATGACTTACTAATGTTTTGTAGGGCTGATATGGAGTCTGTTACATTATTGCATCAAACTTTCTGTTACATTATTGCATCAAAATTTTCAAAAGTTCTCTACTGCATCTGGCTTGTAAGATAATCTAGATAAGAGTTCATTATATATTATTGGGGTTAAATCAGACTTGGAGGTTGATCTTTTACACTTGCTAGGATATAAGGAAGGGGCATTTCCCTTCAGGTACCTAGGTGTTCCACTCTCTCCAAAGAGACTCACCATCCACCAGTGCCTCCCTCTAGTAGAAAAGATCACTGCCAATGTAAGTTGCTGGTCAGCAAGGATTCTCTCGTATGTAGGCAGAGTCCAGCTTATAAAAGTTGTGCTATTTGGAATGCAGACTTATTGGGCCTAAATATTTGTTCTCCCTAAGAAGATAATGAAAATGGTTGAAGCTATATGCATATCTTTCCTTGTGGATTGGATCAGGACATCTATCGAAGAATGCATTAGTCTCTTGGGAAAAAGTTTTCCATCCAGAGCTGCTGGGGTTCTAAATATCATTAACTTGGTTTTATGGAACAAAGCAGTTGTCATGATATAACTATGGTCTATCTCATTGAAGAAAGACTCCTTATGGATCAAATAGGTACACTATTACTATATCAAACAAAGGGACTTGGCTAGCATGGAGACACCCAGAATGCAGCTTGAATGGTTAGGAAAATATTCGGTTGTTGAGAAACTCTGATGCATATGCCTTCTTTACAAGGTTCACTTATTCAAAAACTGATTAAACTACATAAAGGAGAAGGCTACCAGATCAAGAAAGCTTATTGTTTGCTCCTACCTCAGCTCCCTCGAGCACCTTGGAAGAGCATAGATTTAAAACCACAGATCCATCCTCGACACAAATTTCACTTATGATTAGCATTCTGCAAATGTTGATAGACTTCAGAGGTTTGGTTTACAAGCGCCTATGAATTGTATATTCTGTGATGATGATGTACAGAGATTCACACACTTGTATTTTGAATGACCGTGCACTGCTAGACTATGGAACAAGTTACTTAGCTGGCTTGGCTATTTCAAAGCATTGGCACTTGGGCAGAGAAATTGGAGTGGATATCTCGATCAGCAAAGAACAAAAGTAGAGATGCAGCAATTACGAGTTGTGTCTTTGCCATGGTGGTCTATAATATATAGCGTGAATGGAACTTTCTAGGTTTTTAAAGGGGTCTCTTCATGATTGATGCAATCATTAGAGAAATTTCTATGCACATATAGATAAAAGGAAGAGGAGTAGCTAAATGGCAAGCAAAACTTCAGTAGCTAAATTTTTTTCCTTAGATATGTGTATGGTAATGAGTCTACGTACGAAGAGTATAGATAGGATAGACATGTTTTTTAATTTATAAAATCTCTAAAGTTATTTTGAGAGGCAAAGGGTCTGCCTTTGCCAGGGTCTGTAACGAATAATTTTTTTGATTAATATAATGGAAGTTTAATAAAAAAAAAACTTTCAAATGATTATAATATCCCTAGGCTCTCATTTTGAGATTTTAAACCTTTTTGTTGGCTAGCCATAACTAAAAACCATATCCCTTTTTAAAAATAATTCATCTCTAGAAACATGTTCCTCCTTGGCACTGAAAGTGAAAGACGATGCATAAAAAGCCTAATTTGGGGTATAAGGTAAAAAAAGTGATGATTGAGGCTTCAAGCCTAAGTTGAAGGGGAGAAGCAGTTGTGTTTAGACCTTGAACTAGCGTAAAAAAATTAATAGAAAAAAAAATCTGGAAAAAAAAATATGGGTACGAATAAAGTTGAATAGACACTAGAGTCAATGAAAGCAAAGAAAAGAAGAAGACTAGATGCTGAAAAGCTGAAAAGTGATGAAAATGTGGAAGTACAGTATTAAGGAGGACATAGTTACTATTTCCCAAAATATATATCCTACCCATTCAAAAGTCTATATTACAAGCTTAGAAAAGTCCTTATGTGATCTCAACAATATTCCAAAGATAATGACAGTAGAAAATAAGGGTAAGCCTATGATATTTGCATGTATAACATATAAATTGTCATGACCCAATTTCTCGATCATGATGGAACCTACAATCCCCCTGTAGGTGAACCAATTCCCGTAGCCTAGAACGGTCAGTAAAGGGCTACTATCTAACAAATGAGCGGAGGAACATTTTAAATAAGCAAGGGCAATAAGTAAAGAAAGTGAACATCAGGAATATAAATAACATAAAAGTGGAAGCTAACCATACCCAAAAGTTGCTACCATAGTATAGATCGAGAACGACATATAAAGAGTAGAAAGGATCCAAAACAATATATAGTGATGTCTCCGAGTAGTAATAGACTACATGATACCAAAAGATAACTAAAATCTAATCTTCGGTCACCAAGAGTTCACCCTCAGTCTGAAATATCCCAAAAACAGCTCCTCGCACGAGTCTCCAATGAGCTAACTGTGATGGCCCACACTAGGATCTGCACCAAAAGATGCAGAGTGTAGTTTGAGCACCAAATGTGAAGCAAAAGGTACCCAATAGGTATCATAAGTCGTCTGGGCATATATAAGATAAAAATGAAGTAACAGACAGAATATAAGCAAATAATAACCCACATCAACGAAGAAGTACACAGAAACTAGCCCAGAGGGAAGACAGCAGATTACAACATACAAGACTAGCAAGTAGGATATATACACAATAGGCCCACACGAAAGTACGAAATGACGCACCTGGGGTCCTCGCAATAATGGTATATATGAGAAGTTTAGAAGTGGGTGGTATACCGGTAACCTCAGGTATACAGGGAAGGGAGAAGAAGAATAAATATAGTCATGCTCGATACAAGATTTAATAACCCAACTATGCATACAAATCACCAAGTCAAGACACTAACAATATCTCAATATCCAACCTCATATACAACCATGTCATGGAATAATATCGTGATAGAGTAACAAGAGTCTACCTACAGTCCTTTGGCCGCCCATACAACCGAGGAATGCAAGAAAGTGAAAACAATCCCTCTGGCCTCCCATACAATCGAAGGGTACACTCAACAAATAGGAAATAAGGGTGGAGCCTCAAACAATGAATGATATGATGTATGATGATCTCTGGGTAGAATAGTAACTCTGTATGTACCTCCTCCAGCACCGAACGGACCTAGAAGGTAGGTTTCATGGAAGGACACTGCTCATATACCTCTACTCTTCCATATACCCCTCCTCCTGCACACACAACCCAAGGCCCCTGGTCCAGAATCACAAGGTCCATGGAGCTCTTGGACCCTATACTATATCTCAATCTCAAAAACATCATCCTGAGTAGGTCCAGATCCATGCTGGAAACTCATGTCTCAAATATGCATTCCAAGACTTTGTCCAGGTCTAAAACAGTGGAAAATGTCTCAAAAACCCTACCAAAGGTGCGCGAGCATAACCAGGTCTAAAACAATAGTAAAACATCTCCAATGCTCGGTCCGATCGAGTCTAATACCATATCAAATAAGTAAGAAAATACATCTAGCACTACGGCCTGACCGAGTCTAGCAATAGTAGTAAAAACTGATGATAGAAGCCATACTTAAATCTTCTACCCTAAGAAGATCAACAAATCAAGTCCAAATCATTTCCAAGTCATTTTCGTCAAAAATGGGCCCCCGGGGCCATGCAAAGTTTAGAAAATCAATACTAGTAGGCCCGAAGCCCAAACCATAGTAAAATATGCAAAATTCCCTTTTAATAGCATGGAAATGACATGATAAAACACAATTAGCTACCAGCAGCTCATAATTAACCTATCGTCCCTACACAGGCTCCAATCGCTCTACAACACATATAGACAACCTAATATCACGATAACGATGTTTGAGACACATGAACACCCCCTGAATAGCCCACCATCTATGTTCCAGTGTCAAACAAATCCACACAGGACCACAAGGGTGATAATATTAGGCTACGAAGAGTACTACCCACAACGGAAGAAAGAAACAAGGCGAACATGGAAAAGCAGTCAAGGTCTGTGGTGCCAAGCTATAAATCCCAATCCAAGGATGCCAATTAGTATATTTTTTTTATATATATATGAAGTCTGGGGAGTTCAAACTATAACCTACCTATCATTCAACGACAAGCTGCTGGCACGATGATATCCAAGGCCGAACCACGCCGATAAGCTCCAAGTGATAATCAAACTATCAAAATCATGAATAACACATTACAATGAGACTAAGGAAACCCATATTGCTATAATAATAGCTGGGTCAAAATTTGGGTCACCGACGGGCCCGTGGACCCCTCAACCTAAAATTGAAAATGAAAGTGCACAATATGATTCCCTTGACCATGGGAGTACATGCCCAGAAAATCAAGGTAAATGGGCAAGGAATTCGAGCTAAATCATCCCCTAGAAGTCAAGAACCTAAAGAGGGAATTTAAGGAATAAAAACCAGAATTTAATCATGGATCACTTACCACAACTAGATAATTATGCCAAGGATACAAATTAAATGAGTCCACAAAGCATGCAACTTCACACGAGAACAGATTCTACAAACAATAACAAGCTTTGGGTAGATGGCAACAATGGTGATTTTTAACAATGGAGAAACAACATTGGAGAAGGAGCAAGACTCACCAAAACACCAACAGAGCAAGAATAATCGAGGGAAACTAATTCTCGAAGGTTGAACTGATTAGAGCAATTTTTAGAGAGAGTTTTGGTGTTTTAGTGTAGAGGGGATGAAGAATGAAGGCCTAGAAAAAATGTAAGGAAAAGCTTATATGTTGCCCAGAGGTCCTTCATCGTGATCGAGAAGGGACCCCATGCGGTCCCGATGACCACACTGGCTTGTCAAGCTTGATCGCGAGGACTAGCCACACAGTCGCAAAGAACAAGAATGAGAGGGCCTCATCGCGGTTGCGACAAGGGATATCACGATTACGAGAACAAGAGGCTAGGTGCTTCATCGTAGTCGCGAGGAAAGAAGCTTAAAATTGCGATTGAGCCCTGATGCCTGCACCTGCAACAACAATAGTCTGCAATACTTCAAGAACTCTATGAGACACTCCAGGCATGATCGAAAACCGATACACAAAAACCAATAATGCTAAAAGAGTGGAAATGACGTCCTGGACTCAATGGAATCGTGAAACTTCTATATAAGGTTGTTTCGAAGAAATGTTGACCCAAGTCAACACTAACCAACACGCAAACAAACACCTGAAATGAGCCCGGCACACCTGGGATCCAAATGAAACACCTATATAACCCAAACTCGACATTACGGCGCTGATGGAATCACCAGATTTTGAATTTGATGCTCCGATCATCAAAAGCTGACCAAAGTTACACTTCTAACTCCAAATGGCATAAAAACAGAGAAGGCAACCCAAAACCTACACCGGAAGGTCTTAGAACTCAAGTGAAAGGTCAAACAAGACCAAACTCAACGCTCCGGAGCTAACAAAACTATTGGAATTTGATTTCAAGCATGTTAGCTAAGAATGTTGAATAAAGTCAACAATATGCTAAGTTAAAACTCTAAAACAGGAAAACAACCAAAATGACCAAACAAACGACCAGGGCACTGAACCACCAGTCCCAGCAAGTCATAAATGACTTGGGGCCACTACACGAAAGCTCTAATAGTACAAAGAAAGCGCAAATCCAAAAATAACTAGAGGGGTCATTACATCATCTACTACTAAAAGAACTTTCGTCCTTAAAAGTCAAGAAGAAGGGAGTACCTGAAGGCTCGAACATTTGTAGGTACTGAGCGTGCAGCTCACTCTTGGTCTCCTAAATAGCCTCCTCAATCGAACGATGCCTCCATTAAACTTTCACACCGGAATCTCCCTAGATCTCAATCTCCCGATATCCCTGGCCAGAATAGCTATCGACTCCTCAACAAAGGATAAACTCTCATCTAACTGAACCAAATCCCAGTGCAACACATGATACTCATCAGGAATATATCGGTGCAATATTGAGACATAAAAAATGGGATGCACAGCTGAAAACATCAGAGGCAAAGGTAATATGTAGGAAACAATACCAACCCTCTGTACAATCTCAAATGGCCCAATGAACCTGGGGCTAAGCTTGCCTCACCGACCAAATCTCATCACGCCCTTCAGGGGCAATACTCGAAGGAATACCAAGTCAGCAATACTGAACTCCAAGGCACGAAGTCTACGGTCAGCGTGGCTCTTCTGCCTACTCTGGGTTGCTCTGAGTTTATCCTAAACCATACAGACTCAGTCTAAGGAATCTCAAAGTAAATCCGTACTCTGGGGTCTAGGCTTTAAACCATCAAACCAACCAATCGGTGATATGCAACGCCTACTATACAAAGCCTCAAATGGTGCCATGTCGATTCTCAAATGAAAGCTATTATTATAAGCAAACTCGGCCAAAGGCACAAACTGATCCCATAAACCTCCAAAGTCAAGAAGAGATGCTTGAAGCATGTCCTCCAAGACCTGAATAGTCCAATCGGACTGGCCATCTATCTGAGGGTGGAAAGAATTACTAAGCTGAACCTCTGTACCTAAATCTCATTGAATCACTCTCCAGAATGAGTGCCACGGTCTGAAATGATAGAAGCTGGGACCCTATGCAATTGAACAATCTCATAAAGGTAAATCTGGGCTAACCACTCTGCACCGTAAGAAGTCTGAACTGGCAAGAAATGTGCTGACTTAGTCAGACTATCAATAATCACCTAGATGGAATCAAATCCCCGAGAAGTACGAGGTAAACCAACCACGAAATCTATAGTAATCCCTTTTCACTTCCACTCAGGAATGGGAAGTCACTACATTAAACCACTAGGTCTCATGTGCTCGAACTTCACCTGCTGACAGTTCAAGCACCGAGATACAAACTCCGCTACATCCCGCTTTATACCACTCCACTAGTAAAGTTGTCTCAAGTCTCTATACATCTTCATTGTGCTAGGATGAATGGAGTATCTAGAACAATTCACCTCACGAGGTATCAACTAAACCAGATCTCCCACCCTCGGAACACAAAGACGACTATCGAACTTCAGAATACCATCTGAACCCAGCATATCCCGACTGGCCTCACCCCAAACTACCTGATCACGAAGGTCACACAAACTCTGATCCTCAAATTGTCAGCTCTGAATCTGATCAACTAGAGTAGAACGAACCTCAATACTAGAAAGAACCCTACTAGGATCTAACAAGTCAAGCATAACCAAATGGTTAGCTAAGGACTGAATGTCCAAGCCCAATGGTTGCTTAGAAACTGAAAGTGAAGGTAGGTAGCCCATACTCACTGCCTTCCTACTCAAGGCATCCACTACCACGTTAGTCTTTCCTGGATGATATAAAATGGTGAAATCATAGTCCTTCAGTAGCTCAATCCATCTCCTCTACCTCGAGTTTAGCTCTCACTAACTCGTAATGTATTGAAGACTATGATGATCAGTGAATATCTCACAATGAACCCCATATAAGTAGTGCCTCTAGATATTAAGCGCGAAGACTACTGGGGCCAACTCTAAGTCATGAGTGGGGTAGTTGCGCTCGTGAACCTTCAGCTGACTCAATGCATATGCTATTACTCGACCCTGCTGCATCAACATACAACCAAGACCGACCCCAGAAGCATCACAATACACAGAGAAACTCTGACCTTGAACTGACAAAGTTAATACAAGAGCTGAAGTCAACAAGGCCTTAAGCCTCTATAAGCTATCCTCGTACGTATCTGACCATTCAAATGGAACATCGTTCCTACTCAGAATAGTCAAGGGTGCTTCTATGGAAGAAAATTCCTCAATGAATTGTCTGTAGTATCCGGCTAACAAAACAAAACTGCGAACCTCAGTAGGAGTAGTAGGTCTAGGCCAATCATGAACTACTGAAAACTTACCCAGATTAACTCTAATCCCATCCTTAGACACCACGTGCCCTAGGAATGCACTTGACTCAAGCCAAAACTCACACTTTGAGAACTTGGCATAAAGTTGATGATCTCTCAAAGTCTGGAGTGTAATCCTCAAGTACTTCTCATGTTCATCTCTATTCCGCGAATATACCAGGATTTCATCTATGAAGACTATCACAAAGGAGTCCAGATACGAGCTAAGCATCCTGTGCATCAGATCCATGAAAGCTGCGAGGGCATTAATCAACCCAAAAGGCATCACCAGGAACTCATAGTGGCCATAACATGTCCTGAATATTGTCTTAGGGATGTCCTCCGCCCTAATCCTCAATTGGTGGTAGCCTGATCTCAAATCAATCTTTGAAAACACAGTTGAACCCTGAAGCTGATAATGAGTTATCAATCCGGGGCATCGGATACCTATTCTTCACAGTCAACCTATTTAACTGCCGATAATCAATACACATCAACATCGACCCATCTTTCTTTTTAACAAACAAAATAGGAGCACCCCAAGGCAACACACTCGGTCTAATAAAACCCTTAGCTAACAAATCCTTGAGCAGCAAATTAAGATCTCTCAACTCAATAGGAGCTATACCGTAGGGAGAAATAGAAATGGGCATGGTGTTTGGCTCTAACTCAATGGCTAAGTCTATATATCTCTCAGGTAGAAGGCCTGACAGGTAGGTAGGAAATACATCTAGGAAGTCTCTAACCACAGGAATATAATTAGGAGACGAAGGGTCAGCACTAGCATCTCGAACATATGCTAGATAGGCTAAACACCCACGAGAAATCAACTTTCTAGCTCGAAGACAAGAGATGATCCCAGACGGTGCGTGGCTAACAGAACCCTGGCACACAACCGGGGATGCACAGGGCATGGCTATGGTAATGGTCTTGGCATAGCAATAAAAAATTACATGGTGAGGGGATAACTAGCCCATGCCCAGTATCACATCAAAGTTCAACATATCAAGAATTATCAAATCACCCCAAGTCTCCAAATCACCAATATAAATCATACAAGATCTTACAATCTGATTTACTACTAAAGAATCTCCTACTGGGGTCAAAACAGATACAGGTGCAGATAATGGCTCACTAGCCAACCCCAAACAAGGCAGAGAGTGGGAAGATACATATGAACATGTAGATCCAGTATCAAACAAAGCCATACCAGACTGACGACACACAAAAATCATACCAGTAATTACATCATCTCAGGCATCTATCTCGGGTATCCCAGGGACCGCATAGAACTGACGACGGCCTCCACTTGCCTTACTGCCATCCCTACCACTTGCCCTGTCTCGTAGGTCACCA
Source organism: Jaltomata sinuosa (assembly GCA_003996215.1). Taxonomy (NCBI): domain Eukaryota; kingdom Viridiplantae; phylum Streptophyta; class Magnoliopsida; order Solanales; family Solanaceae; genus Jaltomata; species Jaltomata sinuosa. The sequence continues at coordinate 774,711 of QJPP01000200.1, forward strand.
CCTCTACCCTGACCACCACCTTCTTGAGCCGGTGGCTGAGCTGAGTGAATAGACTGACTCGGCTGAGCGGCAGGCTAAATTGTACCTTGTTGGGGGCAATCTCTAGCATAATGACCAACCATACCACAAGTGTAACAAGCCCTTCATGACCTACTCTATTAGGATAAACCTGTGGAACCCATTTTCATGCCCCAAACCATGGGAGGCATGACCAATACCCGGAGCCCCAAAAGGCTGAGGGTGTCAAAATAGAGTGTATCTCTATTGAACCTGCTGGGGGTCTGAGACCGACAAGGTCTCTAAGAATAGAAATTTGAAACACTGAAAGCTCAATACTAGGTAAACAACTCAAGGTCGAAAAGGCTATTATCATAGTAGATAGCTAATAACAAGGCCGACAAGGCCATACCCAACATTGATGTACATATACACGTCTACAAGCCTCTAGGAGTAAGTAAAATATCTCATATCCAGGATAGGGCCCTGGACTACCCATAAGCTGTACATATACATAACCTGGTCAAAATATAAGCTAGACCTCTGACTCGTCAGCTCCAGGAAGAATGGAGCTTACCAAAATGGCTGAACTCTGCAACTCCTACTGAAGAGGTCTATATGGGATTTTGTCTGGACCTGCAGACATGAATGCAGCGCTCCCACGCAATGGGGACGTCAGTACGACAATAATGTACTAGCATGTAAGGTAGAAGCAGAAAAGCAAGTCGCAAGTAGTAAATATGAACAAGATATAATATGAAACTTGTAAACTGTAATTGGTAAGACTCGTTAAGCTCTTTCTCCTTTATTCTTTTTAGAATACAACACATACATTAACTCACACCACAACTCTCTCTTTATAACCCACGCTGAACCACAATAGTGCCTCAGTGCGCCCTATATATGATAGCCTCAATATGGCAGTAGCGCCTCGGCGCACACTGTGTATATAATGGCCTCAATATGGCAGTAGCACCTCGGTGCACACTAGTATATAATGGCCTCAATATGGAAGTAGAACCTTGGTGCACACTATGTATATAATAGCCTCAATATGGCAGTAGCACCTCGGTGCACACTTACACGCAAACCACGCATAATAAGTGTATTACTAGATTGACCTTCAAAGCTATTCTTGTTATTTATGAAGGTTCATTTAGATAACTTCTTTAGCCTAGGCTTACTAGGTGTTGGACTCAACATACCAAACACATATAAATGAGGATTTGACTTGATAACTTTCCTTGTATACTTTCTAAAGCTTGATTAGGGATCACAATACAAAGAAGAAACTCGACAAAAGGATAACTTACGTTTCGTGCAAAAGGAATCAGATTTTTATAAGAAGGCGACTTGAATCACTATAATGTATAACTTAGCTCCTTAAGACTTGTTGAATTACCAAATCAGCTCTCTTACAACAGAATACTCAAATTCCTTCTTTCGGAGATTTAGAGTTCTATTTCTAGATTCATGCCGATAAGGAATAAAGAAGCCTTAACATACCGCGTTCCTTCCGAATATTGTGCTTACCAGAACTTGGACTTTCCTTTATTAAGTTAATATACAACACAAGGGTATAATGAAGCTAATATTAGCTGTTAAACCTGATGCAACCTTTCCAAAATAGTAGCTAAACATTTCCCGGGCAGATTTACGTATTTTGCATTAATTAAAGGTGTATCGTCACACTTTTATCCTCTGTCCAATACACATCACACATACACCAACCTACTGACTCCAATAATACAAAACACATCAAACAGCCCCTACACAACTCACCATGCCAAAATACAATAGCAACACATTGAACCCACGGCTTCCGATCGCCGTCCCGTGAGTTCTTAACAACAATTCAACAAAAATTGTCCATCCGAACTTCAATCCAAAAATATGATTATGGGAAGAGTACTTACCACACTTGAAGGTATGTTTTTATCCTCTTTTTATTGACGCCTTGAAAATCTTAAGTACCCCCTACACATACACCAACAAGAGAAGAAGAAATCTCTTAATTGTTACATAATTTCTATGTGTTAAATCTTAAGAAAGGGGCTGCCATAGTTCATGTCTTTCTTACCATAGGATATCCTAGCTATATTTAGTAGATTAATACAAAGATAACAAGTTGTTTAACTCACCTTAAGCTTGAATGAATCTTGATCTTCTTAGAACCCTAAAGGGAGAGAAGGGCTGCCAAAAGGAAAGGAGATAAGAGAGAATTTTTCCAGCTTTTTGTGATCAATATTGATCAACAAAAGGTCTGTATAAAGGGACCTTTTTGGCCGACTTTTTTTGACTATATTTGGGCCAAAATGGGTCAAGAAACTTGGGCCAAAATTACCCTTTGCTTGGGCCTCAAAAGGGTTAAGTTTTGTGGCTGATTTTGGGCTGCTCTTGGGTCAAAATGTGGTCAATATTGGTGGCTACCTTTTGTAGTTGTTTGGGCCAGATTTGGTTGTGATTTGATGGGCCAACTTTAAGCTTCATTTGGGCTACCATTAGGTCTAATAATCTACGGTGTTGCTGCCCGTAATCGGCCCTCAGAACTTAGTTCGTTAGCGTAGGTAGGTGATGCACCTACTTGTCACCTAAGAGCTTAGATAAGTCGAGCAAGTATCTCACTTGTTTTATCTCATTTTCAAAACCCTCATCCTTATAATTTAACTTAACACTTATTTACATTTGACCATTTCAAATTCTAGGCCAAAGTACCCCTTCACAATCTTGAGTTCAAATACCTTCGTCGATATTTACTTAGTCACATAGGTTTTGAAAGGTACGGGGTGTTACACCCATATGGCCACCATGACCTGATGCCCCAGAATCTGCACCCCTCTATGGCTGACCACTGTGATCGTGCTGACTACTCTGACCCTGCTCAAACTGAGAACCAAAATCTGGGAGTGACGCCTGAACCGATCGACTAGTCTGACCCTGATTCTGTTGTGGCTGATAACCTCGGCCCCACTGGCCTAAACCCCTACGACCATAAGGAGATCCACTGTAGCTACCCTAATATCGAGGCCTCTTATCTCTGGCCCCAATGTCACAATGACACAAATCCTCTATAGTATGGGCATAGTCTGTAATAGCCTGGAATAACCGACCACTAGCAACCAATATCTCTGTCGGCTCTCTAAATTCCCTCCGTAGCCCCCAAACAAACCTACGGACTCTGTCAGACTCGGTAGGCATAACTATGGCCCCAAATGGACCAAGCTGATGGAAACGAGTCTTATACTCCGAGATGGTCATAGCCTCCTGAGTAAGTCTAGTGAACTCCTTTTTTGACGCTCTATGTTGTTTTGAGGTAAGAACTTGGCCATGAAGGCCTCATAGAATTCGGACAAAGTGAAAGGAGGTTACAATGATGGTATGCAAGCAACCTGAGCTCTCCAACTGATATGTTGTATATCAAACCTCGTGAGTCTCCAACAAACCCAAATGATGCAATATCTCCTCACACGTAGTAATTAAGTCATGTGGGTCCTGCCTAGAAGTACCAACAAACCTTGGAGGTGCCAATTTCAAGAATCTACCTAACACCTTCTGCTTCATCTCTATCATAGTTGGGTGAGGAGCAAGAGGCTGTGCAACTGATGGTACTAGAATAACCTTGGCACGGGGAGTCGCAGTAACAGGTTGCGCTCCTAAACTTGGTGCACCTAGGGCTGACCCCTGAGCGGATGTCTGTTCTGCCTCAGAAGGCCGCTCTCCAATCATACCCAACAACTATAACAGTAAACTCCAAATATCTGAAAACAGAGTTGGAGCTGAAGCTGGCACTGGAGCTGGTGGTACCTGGGTTTTCCTCTGGTCCACATGCTGCTCGGGAGCAAAATCTGGCTTATAATTATACTCGGGCTCCCTCTCAACTCTAGCAGGTTCGCTGCTCGGGGATGTCCTTGACCCCTACCTCTACGACCTCCCCGGCCCCTAGCTGGAGTCGAAGGCTCATCTCTGCGTGACACCAATGATCTCATATGAGCCATATGCGAAAGAATGAACAAGAACAAGTGAGATTTCAAGAAACTCCCAAGGATTACGCACGATACAGAAGCAAATAAGAGAGTCATATTTCCTAAGATGTCATTATAGACTCCCGAAGATTGAGTACAGACATCTCCGCCCCGATCTGCAGGACTCTACTAGACATTGGATCTTATACCGATGATACCAGTGAACCTAGGGCTCTGATACTAACCTATCACGACCCGATTTCTCAGTCATGATGGCACCTACAACCCCTTTGTAGGTTAACCAATTCTCGTAGCCCTGAATGGTCAGTAATGGGCTACTATCTAACAAATGAGCAAAAGAACAGTGTAAATAGAGGAAGCAAGGGCAATAACTAAAGAAAGTGAACATCAGGAATATATATAATATAAAAGCAGAAGATAACCATACCTAAAACCTGGTATCATAGTATAGAGCCAGAACTACATATAAGGAGTACAAAGGATCCAAAATAATATATATTGATGTCTTTGAGTAGTAATAGAGTACATGATACCAAAATACAATTAAAAGATAAGCTCTGATCGCCAAGAGATCACCCTCAGTCTGAAATATCTCAAAAACAACTCCTCGCACGACTCTTCAATGACCTAATAGTGATGGCCCACACTAGGATCTGCACCAGAAGATGCAGAGTGTAGTATGAGCACAAAATGCAAAGTAAAAGGTACCCAGTAGGTATCATAGGCCGACTGGGTACATATAAGATAAAATAGCAGTAACAGACAGAATATAAGCAAATAGTCACCCACATCAATGAAGAAGTACACAAAAACTAGCCCAGAGGGAAGACATCAGATTAAAACATACAAGACTAGCAAGTAGGATATATACACAACAAGCACATGCAAAAGTAAGAAATGACGCACCTGGGGTCCTTACAATAATAGTATATATGAGAAGTTTAGAACTAGACGGTATACCAATAACCTCAGGTAGATAGGGAAGGGATAAGAAGAATAAATATAGTCATGCTCGGAACAAGATTTAATAACCCAACTAAGCATACAAATCACCAAGTCAAGACACTAACAATCTCTCAATATCAAACCTCATATACAACTATGTCATGGAATAATATCATGATAGAGTAACAAGAGTCTACCTACAGGCCACCGGCCGCCCATACAACCGAGGAATACGAACAAGTGAAAACAAACCGTCTGCCCACCCATACAACTGGAGCGTACACTCAACAAACAGCAAACAAGGGTGGAGCCTTAAAAAATGAATGATATGAGGCATGATGATCTCTGGGTGGAAGAATAACTCATTATGTACCTTCTTCGGCACCGAACGGGCCTAGCAAATAGGTTCCCTGGAAGGACACTACCCATATACCTCTACTCTGTCGTATACCCCTCATCTGGCACACACAGCCCAAGGCCTCTGGTCCTGAACGGCAAGGTCCATGGAGGTCTCAGACCCCATACTATATCTCAATCTCAAAAAATATCATCCGGAGTAGGTTTGGATCTAAGTTGGAGACTCAAGTCTCAAATATGCATGACCAGAATTTGTCTAGGTCTAAAATAGTGGAAAATGTCTCAAAAATCCCACCAAAGGTACCCGGGAATAACTGGGTCTAAAACAGTAGTAAAACATCTCTGATGCTCGGTCTGACCGGGTCTAATACCATCTCAAATCAGTAAGAAAATCCATCTAGCACTACGGCCCTGCCGAGTCTAGCAATAGTAGTAAAAACTAATGATAGAAGCTATACTTAAATCTTCTACCCCAAGAAGTTCCACAAATAAAGTCCAAATCATTTTCAAGTCATTTCCGTCGAAAACAGGCCCCCAGGATCATCAAAAGTTTAGAAAGTTAATACTAGTAGGCCCGAAGAACAAATTATAGTAACATATACGAAAATCCCTTTTATATGCATGGAAATAACATGATCAAACACAAATAGCCATCCAGCAGCTCATAATCAACCTATCGGCCCTGCACACAGGCTTCAATCACTCTACAACACAGATAGCCAGCCTAATATCATGATAACAATGTTCGGGACTCATAGACATCCCTGAATGGCCTACCATCTATGGTCCAGAATTAAACAAGGCCACACAGGATCACAAGGGTGATAATATCAGGCTACGAAGAGTACTACATACAACAAAAGAAAGAAATAAGGTGAACATAGAAAAGCGGTCAAGGTCTGTGGTGCCAAGCTAGAAATACCAACTCAAAGATTCCAATTAGTACAATTTTATTTGATATATGCAAAGTCTAGGGAGTTCAAACCGTAACTTACATGTCGTCCATCAACAAGTTGCTGGCACGATGATATCCGAGGCCGAATTGCTCCAAGAAGCTCTGAGTGATAATCAAACTATCAAAATCACGAATAACAAATTAAAATGAGACTAAGGACACCCATACTGCTATAATAGTAGCTGGGTCAAAATTTGGGTCACCGACGGGCTCGTGGGCCTCGCAACCCGAAATAGAAAATGAAAGTGCATAATATGATTGCTTTGACCATGGAAGTACATGCCTGGAAAATCAAGGTAAATGGGCAAGGAATTCGAGCTAAAACAGCCCCTAGAAGTCAAGAACCCAAAGAGGGAATTTAAGGAATAAAAACTGGAATTTAATTATGGAGCACTTACCACAACTAGAGAATTATGCCAAGGATATGAATTGAATGAGTCCATGAAGCATGCAACTTCACACGAGAACAGATTCTACAAATAATAACAATCTTTGAGAAGATGACAACAATGGTGATTTTTAACAATGGAGAAGACAACATTGGGGAAGTAAGAAGACTCACCAAAATGCCAACGAAGCAAGAATTATCGAGGGGAAAACAAATTCTCGAAGGTTGAACTGATTAGAGCAATTTTTTGACAGAGTTTTGGAGAGGGAATGAAGAATGAAGGCTGGAAAAAATGTAAGGAAAAGTCTATATACTTCCCAGGGGTCACTCATCGCGATCGCGAAGGGACCTCATGTTGTCGCAATGACCACGCTGGCTAGACCATCGCGATCGCGAGCACTAGCCATGCGGTCGTGAAGAACAAGAAGGGAAGGGCCTCATTATGGTCGCAACAAGAGACATCATGATTGCGAAGAACAAAGGGCTAGGTGCTTCATCGCTATCGCGAGGAAAGAAGCTCACGATCGCGATTGAGGCCTGATGCCTGCACCTGCAACAACAAAAGTCTAAAACACTTCAAAAACTCTACGGGGCACTCCAGGCATGATCGTAAACCAATACACAAAAACCAATAATGCTAAAAGAGTAGAAATGATGTTCTGGACTTAATTGAATCAACGAAACTTCCATATAAGGTCGTTTCGGAGAAATGTTGACCCAATTCAACACTAACCAACACGCAACCAAACACCCGAGCTGAACCCAGCACCCCCAAGACCCAAACCAAATACCTATCTAACCCAAACTCGACATTCCAAAGCTGATAGAATCGTCAGATTTTGAATCTGATGCTCTGATCATTGAAAGTTGACCGAAGTTACACTTCCAACTCCAAATAGTCTAAAAACAGAGAAAGCAACCCAAAACCCACATTGGAAGTTCTCAGGCCTCAATTGAAGGTCAAACTAGACCAAACCCAATGCTCCGGAGCTAACAAAACTGTCAGAATTTGATTCTGAGCATGTAAGCTAAGAATATTGACTAAAGTCAATAATATGCTAAGTTAAAGCTTTAAAACAGAGAAATGGCCAAAATGACCAAATAAATTACCAGGGCACTGAACCACTGGTCTTAGCAAGTCATAAATGACTTTGGTCCGCAACAGGAAAGCTCTAATAGTACAAAGAAAGCACAAATACGAAAATGACTGGAAGGGTCATTACATAAATTCTTTGTGAGTGTGAGTGTTTTCTTTTTTGCTTATACTGTTTGTCCCATTGTTCATATATATATGTGTGTGTGTGTGTGTGTTTCGGTGTGCGCGCGTGTTATTTTTGAGATATTTCTTTGGTCTGTTGTGAGAAAATTTGGATAAAAATAATTTAATAAAATTAACTTTATGAACTATGTCTCTTGTATGTATATCTAACAAAGTATAATATCAAATATTGAGGTTGCATTATTAGTTACGTCAATTCGAAGTAAGGGGCAATGTGTTTTTAAAAGATTTTTAAAATAATAGGGTAAAACTTGTTTTGAAAGTGAATGTCGGTAGCAACTTCTTAAAATCATTGTAGGAAACTTGCTTTGCTGGGCTAAGTTGTAGTGGTAGAGTCTTGTATTACTTACTTGAGGACCAGCAAAGGCTTTAAGTTGGGGGTGTTGATGTACCTTAAAATTAGAGCACATCTTATATTTTTTATTTAAAGTTTTACATATTCTTTGTAATAACCCTTCCGATCATTTCCGCGTTTATGATTTTCTTATACTGTTAGAGCTTGTCTGTAGTAGCCCCAAGTCATTTATGGCTTGCTGATACTGGTGGTTCAATGCCCTGGCCATTTGTTTGGTCTTTATTGCCATTTCTCTATTTTAGAGCTGAGTCTTAAGAGTTGAGTAATTGAAATCGTGCGATAGTGATTTGCGATCGTATGACCTCAACTGACCTTATGGGCAGGTCGATCCTGATTCGAGGTGTCGTATGGCTTTAACCTTCATCCCGTATCAAAGGCTTGCGAGCCTAAATTTGAAAATTTTATTAACATCGCGCGTATTTGAAAATATTTTATTTAAAAGTTGAATGTGGTAAAAAATTATATTTTTATTGCCTTCCTAAAATATTTTAAATGGTTATGAAAAATACTTTTGTTATGATATATTTGTGTATGTATTTATTTTATAAAACTTTTATAAATTCTTAGCATTTTAATAGAGATAGTAAGTCAAGTTATGTTGAAAAATTATTATTATAGATAGTAAGATTTACTCGAAATAATTTTCTATTATTTATGGTATATTTAAATAGTTATATATATTTTACCACGAACATATACAATATCCGAGTATATACATAATGGTATGAAAATAACTTTTGTCTAGGAACCTCTTTTCCACGTGGAGGAGAAAGAGATGAACAACAATTCTTCCATTATTTATGTTGTGCCACTGGTCCACACACATCATTACTTACTAGATATAGATTCATGGATTTAAAATGAGATTGGAAGGATGTAAGACTTCTACTCTATTTAGTTATATGTATATATGCTTCTGCCAACTCTCTAGTTTTGCATTTGGGATCAATATGCCATGTTCTCTGTACGTATTTAAACAAGCGACTGAACAAATTACGGAGAAAAATATTTTGACATTATACTTCATCATTAAAAGGAAATTCGATTATCTATGTCAAGTTATTCAAGCCTAAATTCGAGTTTGATTTCATTTTGGAGCTTCTTGGAGCGGTTCGGGCTTGAACATCGTCGTTCTAACAGCTTGTCATCAGACGACAGGTAGGTTACGATTTAAATCTTTTAGACTTTGCATATATAAGATATAATTGTACTAATTAGCATCATTAGGTTGGGTTTATTAGCTTGGTACCCCAGACCTTGTCCATTTTTTCATGTATGTCTTATTTTTGCTCCATTGACTGTAGTATTTGTGGTAGTTGGTAGTATCACCCTTGTGGTCATGGGTGGCCTTGTTTTGACTCTAGACCATACATAATAGGTTATTTGGTAATGTCATGAGTCCCGGACATTGATACTATTATTATAGAGCTGGTTATATTTGTTATAGAGCGATTGGAGTCTGTGCTGGGCTGATTGGTTGATTGTGAGCCATTGGGCTTCTGCTTGTGTTTGAGCATGCCATTATCAGGCATATAAAGAGTTTTTTACATGTTTTATTATGGTGTTGTCTTTTGTCCTACTATTGTTGGTTTTATAAACCTTGCATGGCCTCGAGGGCCCATTTTCGGTAAAAATAGATAATAAAGGTTTTTTTTCATTTAAGTGGGCTAAGAACCCATTTTATTCAAACAAACAGATCAAATAAACAAACAAAGAGCTAGACCCAACAGACTGAGCCCAACTAAAAATATCCGGCAAAACAAAATCCAAAAAGAAAAAACAGAAAAAGGAAACTAAAGATAGAAAATAGAAAGAGGAAATGGGAAATGGAAGCGGCTAGAAGATTGTAGATGAGCTCTATCCCACCGCTCTTCATCTTCTACGATACGATACCGGTCATGAGAGGACCATCGGTTGAAGAGCAAGAGAGTAGAGGGGGTGTTCTATTTCTACAATGAGATCTAGGCATTGCAGCTTGAGCTTGGGCAGATTCCACAGGGGCATTCTAACGTCTCACGAATGCCATGTAATCTGAGCCATTGAAGACTTCTTCTTCTCAAGAGCTAAGAATCTAGACCGTTGAGGTTATATGTTGAAACCCTCCCTCGTCACTCATCAAGAAAACATCGATCTGTGTAACATGATTAATTTATTGATCTCTTTATGTGCTAGGTTAAAGCTAATGAATGGTTAGCTGATTGAAGGACCTTGTTCTCTCATTCCCCACAGATTGGGCTTATCAGCTAATACCATTGTGTAGGCTTTTGAAATCAAGGTACTTTGCTCAGCTTGCACACTCATTGTTAACTCCTATTTTAAGAGATCTTCTCACTGAGCTGTAGTGCCTGTTGTTGACTTGTTTCCTAGAGAAGTATGAGCTTGTTTAACCTTATAGAACTGTTATGATTGTTGTTGTTACTGTTGTGGTTGTTGATGTTGTTGTTGTTGTTGTTATTGGGATATTGAAGCCTCCATTTTGTACCTTCTTGATTCTCAAATTAGGAATTTGTGCCATATCCATTTCAAGGATTGTTTTTGCTTCAACAGGTAGTTCTAGCATTGTTGAGTAGCTTATTCTTTGTTCACCTGCAAAACAGAAGATTAGGTTAGTGAAAAAATCTTCTAGCTTGTTGCCTTCTCTAAATGTATGCTCCACTGAGATGGTGGCACTAGCTAGCAGTAGTTTAATCCTTCTAACTTCCATAGAAATACACTAAGGCACCTCCCAACTCCTTTCTAGTACTTTCTTGATGGTCAAAGAGTCAGTTTTCATCACCAATGGGACCAGTTGTTTGTCAATACAGTACTCTAGTCCCATCCTGAAGGCAATAGTTTCAGCAAGTAGAATAGGGCTTTCCTCTAAGAGTCTAGCTTCTGTAAACACCAAATTTCCTTTACTATCCCTGATACAAAATCCCCCAGAGCACAGCCCTGTACTTTCCTTTAGAGCTCCATCTGCATTACATTTGAAAACCATAGACTCTGGCCTTTTCCAATATACTACCTTGGTTTCTATCTTGGGAGTATACAATTCTATGAACTGGACTATCTTTGGCCAGCCATTTGGCAAGTGAGTAAGCCAAGGATACCTGATTTTAGCCATTATGGAGATATTTCTGTCAATCTCTATAGTCATCCCTTCTAATGAAATCATACTACCATGCAAAATTGAGTTCCTCCTTTTCCAGACTTGCCATAGAATAAAAGCTGGAATGGCTTTGTACAGTTGCTTTAACTTGGGAGCACAGTCAGCAGACCACTATTTATAGTTGGTGTCTTTAAGTTGGATAAAAGGACCTGTTACCCCTGCAGCATTAGCAAATCTCTGCCATACTCTGGCAGTTAGAGGGCAACTAATGAAAAGGTGTTCCCAAGATTCTTGTATACTATCCTCACAGTAGCATAAGATTTCTTCTCCATTATTTATATGTCTGATGATGTCCCCAATAAGAAGTCTTTTCTTGTAAAGTCTACAAAAGAAGAAGGAGACTTTAAGTGGCAACCCCTGTATCCATAGCAGTTTATGTTCTTCAGTGGCCATCCCTCTCTGTCTGATCATGTCCCAAGCACTACCAACTTTAAATTGCCCTGAATTTTTCCCCATCCACCATGGGAAATCCCATTCCTCTGAGTCAGCTATCATTGTTCTTTTTGTATGTGTTCACAGACCTCTTCAGGGAAAAGTTGATCAAGCATCCCATAGTTCTAGTCTCCATTCAGTCTGAGTTATTTCACATCTTCTAGATCAGGATCAATATTGTAGGATATAGGAAGCTGGTAGTACAGGGCTCCCTGTTGAGTCCAGTTATCATGCCAGATTCTAGCATGCCCACATCTGGTCTCCCACCAAATTTCTTGATAAAAACTGTCTTTTGCTTCTAGCATATGCTTCCAAGTCTGAGATCCCCCTCTCCATTCAACAACTTATGGCCTATGCCTTTTGCAGTACTTGTTCCATAGGTAGTTAGTCCACATTGATTTCTTAGTTCTGAAAATCCACCAAAGCTTGGCAAATAATGCTTTGGACACATCAAATAGGGATCTAATCCCCAGTCCACCTTCTTCCTTAGGCACACACAAATCAGTCCAAGCCACCCAGTACTTGTTTCTCCCATCTTACTTGAAATTCCAAAGAAATTAGGCAAATAATCTTTGTAGATCAAGGATAACACATTTAGGAGGGTTAGTAACTTAAAGGAGGTATATAGGAATACTCTGCAATACTGATTTAATTAATACCAATTTCCCCCCAAATGAGAGTAGTTTTCCTTTCCAAAGTTGTAATCTATTATGGACTTTCTTGATCAATTCAGTAAAGTGGATTTTTCTTTTCTTAGCATGCCCAATGGTACATCCTAAGTAGGTAAGGGGGAATTTTCCTTTTTGGAACCCAGTGTTATCTTCCACCTCCTAAATAGTGTTACTTGTAGTTTTGTGATACACATATAAATTACTCTTCTCCTAGTTGATCAATTGTCCTGACTATCTTTCATAGTCTCCCAAAGTCTGCATGATAATTTGAAGGTTCCTGTTATCAGCAAATGTAAAGATGATGGTATCATCTACATATGCTAGATGGTTTATATCATCACTCCACTTTGGCATGCCAAACCCTTTGAATTCCTTGTTCATGAATAGATCATTTAGAGCCCTAGATAGAACCTCTGCTGATAAAATGAATAGAGTAGGGGATAGAGGATCCCCTTGTTTGACCCATCTAGTTGAGTGGAAAAATCCCTGTTCTTGATTATTAATCAGAATGGAGTACCAATTATTGGCAAGCAACCTCCATATTATATCAACAACCCTACTATCAAATCCCATATGGGCCAGCACCTTGATTATAAATTACCAATTCACTTTTTCATAAGCTTTAGAAATGTCTAGCTTAATCACTACATTGGCAGGTTTCCCCCTTTTCCTGATGTCAGTGATGATCTCTTGTGCTAATAGCACATTTTCTACAATGTTCCTCCTTTTAATGAAGCCTGATTGGTTTAGAGAGATGAGCTTTGGGAGAAGGCTTTCCATTATGTCATGTAGCACTCTAGACATGATCTTGGTAAGAAAATTGCTCAGACTAATAGGTCTCATATCTGAGAAGGTCTGCACCACTTCCTTCTTAGGTAATAAGACAAGATTAGTGTAGGTGATTGATTATGGAAGGGTGTGTCCTTCAAAGAAGGCCTGAACCACAGCAAAGACATCCTTTCCAACAAAGTCCCTGCATTTTCTAGCACTATCACCATTGAGTTTGAAAACTACCCTTTTCACCTCCTCTTATGTACATATTCCTTTCAAACTTAATGGTGATAGCTTCTTCAAACCTATTCAGTAGCTTCTTCAAAATAAGTAAGAATGGTTCAAACTCAATGGTGAACCAAGATCAGAGATACCTGTGAATTGCTTACTGAAGTAGTTTATAGCTTCTTCAACCACTTGGTCTGTACCTTCTACTCATCCTCCATTGCTCTTCTGAATTCTCTGAATTTCCATTCTCTTCCTTCTTCCTTTCACAGTATTGTGGAAAAATTTGTTGTTCCTATCACCTTCAGTGGCCCATTGGATCCCAACCTTTTGTCTCCAAAATTCCTCTTCAAATTTTAGGTATTGAGTCAACTCAGCATGAGCTTTCTGTAATACAGCTCTATTAGCAGTAGTGGGGAATTCTTCAAATAAGTCCTCCTTAATCCTGACTATATCTTGCCTGATGGATAACTGCTGGAAGATATCCCCAAACCTTACCTTACTCCATGTAGCAAGGTCAAGTTTAGTCTTCTTCATCTTGAGTTTAAGGTTGATGAAGGCATTCTCATCATGAATAGAGTCCCAAGCCCTTCTGACCACCTTTGTGAAATCTTCAGCCTCCACCCAAAATTTAAGGAATCTAAATAGTCTTCTTATTATGTCAATCTAATCCCCACAAGATAGTAGTAGTGGTACATGGTCATACCCAGTCCTGGCTAGATATTCTATCTGAATATTACCAAAAGTTCCCAGGAACTCTTGATTACTGAGCATTCTATCTAGCCTTTTGAAAATGCAAGTTGCATCAGCTCTTCCATTCCACCAAGTAAATGGGTTGCCTTTATGTCAAAAAAATCACAAGAGTTAATGCATAATGCAAAATCTTCATACTCTTGTGGGTATACAGGAAGACCACCTATCTTTTTTTCAGGGTCAAGAATGACATTAAAATCACCACCTATAAACCAGGGCCAGTTAATGTTATTTCTCAGTGAATAAATGTCTCCCCATAGGTTTAGTCTCTCCACAGTATCGCATTTTACATAAACAGCTGTTGTGACCATGACCTGTCCAGTAACATCAAAGGTTAGCTGTAATGTGATTTGTTGCTCTGAGTCTGAAAGTACAGTGACTAGAATGTGTTCTTGGACAAAAATCTAAATCTTCCCATTCTGGTTGGTGTTGGCATACTGCATTCCAAGTCTTCTTTTGTATTTCTGAATCTGATTAGGGCCTTGAAAAGGTTCCATGAGGGAAATAATACTGAATTTATGATGCCTATGTAGCATTTGGACTCTATGAAAGGAGTGCTTTGTCTTAACAGACCTAATGTTCCAGAATAATGCTTTTATTATCATTTAAAGGCTGATTTGACTGCTCTCATAGGCACCACTCTTGTGGGCATATTCCCTTCTAATTTGTCTTTGCCTTTTTTCCCTTTTGCTTTTATTATTGGAGAGATCCCAGCTACTTTTCTAACCTTCTCTATGTTGAGTGGATTGTCTCCCTCCTCTTTGTCTTCTATCTGTTCCCCAGCCTTATCTATTGTCTATTTTTTCTCCTCTATTTGGTGGATGTGATGTGAGACAATGTCATGTAATTCTCTCATGGGTGATCCTTGCTGGTATTGTGTTATTGCATGATGTATAGTTGTTATTTCCTGGCTCTCATGTGATGCTTCTGTTAAAGCTAACATTCACCCTCCACTGTTAGGTGGGTATCTTCTTGTTTTTGATTATTCAGTATCACTGCTATGACCTATCATGAGAGGATCATGAAAAGTAGCATTTTCCAGCTCCAGTTGTCTATTATGATCCTCAAACGGAATTATAGCTCTTGAGACTGTGGAAGGTGGGTCCTGGTCTTTGTCTTCAGTGCTGCTGGAACTGTGTGTATTGTATCCTTTGTTCTGATGGTAACTTTGTTGTTGTTATAGGTTTTTTGTGTCACTGTTGCTAGTTGGGACCTCTTTGTCACCCCTTTTGGGTTTTGTAGAATTATGCTTGGGTGTCACAATTGTAATAGCAGTAGTGGTTGCTTTCTCAGGCTTGCTTTCATTGCTTATATCCGTATCACTGCTGCTGTTGTTTATGTTGCCTTTGTTGTTGTCTGCTTTTGCTTGATCCCCTTTCCTGTGATCTTGTCTTGGAGATTCAATGATCTCCTGTTGTGATGCATCCTTATTGTTAATAGTCCTTGTACCCTCTGTGGCTGTGGAGCTGTCTACAGGCTCAGTACTTTCATCTTCTGTTCCTTCTTCATATAGAATTAGGGCCTCAAAATTATTACCAGTAGTTATTCCTTGTTTCTCCGGTGAAAAGGCTTTCTCACTTAAAAACTTTGATGGGTCTTGCTCTAACCTGAATCTTCTGTTGGTAGGATTCCAAGATTTTTTGAAACCTCCCTCCTTCTTATTCTCCAAGTCTCTTCTTACTTCTTTCCCATGTCTAGTTTCATCTTTAATAGGGCCACTTGTGACATTTCTCAATTCTGGGTGAAGACTTCTACATTCCTATTCATTGTGACCTTGGAGTCGACAACTCTTGCAGTATTTAGGGAGAAGGTCGTACTGAACTTTGATTCTTTCTACTCTAGCTTCCTTACCATTATCGTTGATGATCTCCAGTTCTACAAAATCGGGTAGATTATCATCTAGGTACACTTGGACTTTGACCCTAGTGCAGCTCGGTCTAGTTTTGTTTATAGTAGCAAGGTCAAGATGAATGGGTTTGCCCACCGCTTAAGCTAGTGAAAATATCGACTCCTTCACAAATAAAGTAGGTAGTAAATCAGGGAAAGAGATCCAGGCCATTACTTGTGTGGTTTCCTCCTCTAGATTGAACTTCGTATCATATATGAGAGGTCTCATCTTATATGATGTTCCATCTCTTGATGCTATATAGTAAGCACTCTTTGTCATCAAGTTCACAAAGTCCTCTATAAGTCTAAGCCTTATCAGGACGTGTCTGTTTCTTAATATCCCTATATTACAGTCCCCTTTTATATTGCATTGTTTTGGGATCTGTACGCGTAGCTCCTCCAGCTCTGGCCAACCATATGAAAATTTCCCCACAATTGTGTATTGGAGATTTTCCATAATGTTCATCTTTTGAACTTCCTCCTCAGTCCATGATATTCTTGGAACTCCATCATGATAAATAACTTTTTTAATGGGAATCACTCCAGATTGATTTCCATTCAACAGTGAGTTCAGGGCAATAGGCTTGACCAAATCTACATATTTGGCTTTTTTCTTAAGGCTTTAGGGGTGTTTGCTTTTCTCTGACATTAGGCAAATCATTAGGCTCGTTAGGCAAATTGTCATGAGGTTCTTTCGGGGATTGAGGATGGTTAAGGATAGGTGTTTTAGGGCAATAAATGTTAGGGGAGGTTTTCTCTGAGGTGGTGGTTAAAGAGATTCTATGGTCAGTCACCGGCGGTGGCTGACCAGAGGCCATGGCGGCTATAATTGGTGGTGTTCTCAAAAGTCAAGGGATAGGGTTTAGCATGAGAGAGAAGAAAGCATTTTTTCCAAAAAGCCATTGGATATCAAAATAGATAATAAAGGTTGAAATTGTTTTCATGGATCTTCTTGGGGTAAAAAAATTAAAAGGAAGATTTTTATCACTGTTTTAATACTTATACTAGACTCAGCTGGGCCGTAGTTCTATAATTGATTTCCTATTGATTTGAAATGCTACTAGACTCAGTCGAACCGAGCAACAACCTGGTTTTACTACTGTTTTAGACCCATTTATGTTCGATCACCCTTGTCGGGATTTTTGAGAGTTAATTCACTGATTTAGACCCGGGCAGAACCCCGAGGGTGCATTTTTTAGGTCGGGTAACTTATTTGGATCCGGTTACATTCTAGACGATTATATTGAAATTATGAGATTTAGTATGTAGTCTATGAGCAGACCTCCATGGACCTTGCCGATACGGACCAGGGACTACGTGTTGTGAGTGTCGAAGGAGGGGTGTATGGTGGAGTTGGGGTACTCGGGGGAATCCCTTTCATGAATCCTACCTCTATTAGGCCTTTTAGGTATCGAAGGGGGTAACATACGGTACTACTATCACTTGGTTATGGCATATCATATCACGTTATGCATATTGTATTCAGATACACCCTCGTTTGCTATTTTCTCAGTGTACGCTTTGGTAGTATGAGATGTCGGAGGGTTTATTTTCACTTCTATGTGTTCCTCGGGTGTATGGGAGCCCATAGGACTGTAGGTAGACTTTTATTTATTATTATTCTATCGCGATATTGATCCTGATTATGGTGTTACTACCATGACTTAGTTTTAATCTTATTTTCAAGCGTGTTATCATTATTTCCCTTTCCTCATTCCCTTTTTACTTGAGGTTATCGGTATACTGCCTTCTCCTTTAACTCTCTTTATATATTGTTATTGCATAGACCCCAGGTGCGTTCCTTCTTCATTCACTGGTGTTCTGAGTTGTATAGTTCTATTAGCTAGCCTAGCATGATTGTTTTCTCCTTGTATTCTTTCTATGCTAGCTTTCATGTGATTGTTCATTATTTCTGTGACTACCTGATTCTTTTCTTCTACATTATTGTTTTTATATCTTATATGCGCCCAATGGGCCTATGATACCTAATGGGTACCCATTGATTTATAATTGGTTCTCATACTACACTTCTGTATCTTTTGGTACAGATCCGAGTGTGAGTTCTCACCACCGACCGTGCTGCCTCATGCGAGGTGTTTTGGACTATCTGAGACAGAGGGTGAGCTCTTGGCTATGGGGGCTTAACTTTAGCTCATCTTCTATATTATGTACTCCTTTGTAATTTAGAGACATATGTATATCTCTTTTTTAGATCCTTTGTACTTTGTTGATGTAGTTCAGCTATTATACTATGATACCAGATTTTGGGTTTGGTTTAGCTTCTACATATGTATATATATATTCATGTTGTCCTTTTTCTTTACTTATTTTCCTTGCTTCCGCATATTTAAACTGTTCTCCCACTTGATTAGTTTATAGTAGCCCATTACTAACTATTTTTGGCTACGGGGATTGGTTCACCTACTGAGGGGTTATAGGTTCCATCATGACCGTAAAATTAGGTAATGACATTCTTATGCCTGGTTTTATGTATTTTAATGGTGGAATATTATTTTGTAGGGTTTTAGATGTCAAAATAACCAAAAGGAGGAAAAGATAGAAAACTGTCAAGAAAGTTATCATGCCCCGAGTCTACACCTTGGACGTGGCCGATACTCGAAACCACTAATAGCCCGAGCAGACCCTTAGTCTGGCTAAGTACTAAACTGACGGCTTAATAAAATATGTGAAAGATTTTAAGTACGATGGACATGCAAAACTTTAGAAAGTAAATCTCAATGATATAAATAATTAAAATGTGAAATATGCAGCTGTTTGCAAAATAACTGATACTATAACTAAGCTAACTAGTCTATGAAGCCTCTACTATTGAAATATATAGTTTTCCGGGACAAGGTCCATGTCTACCATAGCTACCTGAGTAAGCTACTAGCAACATCTAACGACTACTAATGAACTAGATATACCGGAGCCCTCGAAGGATAGGAGGTCTCAGTAAAAGCTGACTGAAGGAGATTTTACTGGTGTGTTTGCTGCCGATCTTGAACACATGAATCTGCATCATATAAATATGCAACACTAAATAGTGTCAGTACATATGAATGTAAGATATGTAATTTGTTGAATCAAATATATAAGATAAAGAAAAAATACTGGCTAAAAGAGCAAACATGATGCTGAACTAGAGCATGCAAACTGATGAAATAAAATACAAGTATAAAAAATGTGTAAAACTGTAATGCAAAGTTGAAAACTGATAGTCAATAATAGGTACTGAAAATATTTTAGTTTTAGTTGAGAGTTTCTCTTAACCTAACAACATCACGTGAGCACGTGATGTCCAACCTATACCCTGATTGAGAGATCTATTCCAGACCTTACTGGGGTAAGGAACTAAACTGAGCTATGGATCCATATCTAAGCCACTTCATGGCTAATTGAGGAGTCGCCCAAATCAATGATACATTCTTATCATATGCTGGCAATGTAGTTTTGGAGTTTGGGTTATCCGAACCCTTACCTATCTCTGTTCTAAATAATTCTCTCAAACAATGCTCATAAAAATAAAGCCTACTAAGGAAACTGAAAATCCCAAGTAGAGTTTTCTAGCTCAAAATCATAGTATATGATATAACTAGTAAGCCTGATGCTCAATTTAACTGAAATTTATAGTTGGTGATCTTGTATACTCAAAACTGCTTTTCTAAAATAGATTTTCACTTTCTTTCTGAAATCATGCTCTAATAGCTACAACTGATTATACTGAAACTATTTTCTGAAAGACTTTTCTAAAGTTCTGAAACTACTTCCTTTATGATAAAAACAAATGAAATATAGTTGATTTAACAATGCTTTGAAAATATCACTTTTATGCTATAAAAGGGTTCATGGGGTAGAATGTCATGAACTATAATCCAACAATCATGAGAGATAGGTTTATCAATACGTATAATACGAGATTAACAATGAAAAACTCAGAGTATAGGGAATGGATAAAAAATCACATACTTTAGGCAAAATCCCTAGCTCTAATCTCTTCTAAAAATTGAAGAATGAAGATGTAGGGCATGTGAAAGAATAGGGTTTCTCACTATGATAGCCTTACATACCTGGAAGATAAGAATCTCATAGAAGAACCCTCTTGCTTGAGCATTTATGCTCTTATTAACTTGAAACCATAGGTTGAATGACTTAGAGCCTTGAGAGAATTCCTTTAGGGAATGATCAACTAAATTAAGCGTAATAACCCCTTTTGGGTGTTTAAACATTGTGGAGAAAGTCCCAGCGATAAGTAAAGGATCAAACTACCCCCAACTTAACCCTTTAAAACGTGCAAACAAACTCGTCAGATGTCTCACCTCATAAGCTGTTAGGTGGCCATGAGTAGTGGCCTCAACCATCATTTCTTACGAGAGACTTTGAAGTCTCTGGACCAATATCACTAATTGGTTTCACGATCCATGGAGCTTCTCATGAGTTGTGATCCTATTTGTGGAGTCTTCAAAAGGCTTGAGAGTCCTCTAGACCAAACTCACGGTTGGACCCATGGCTCGTGGACCAACTCGTGGTCTGAGAGGAGAATCAGCAGGCTCATATGTATTGCTTCACGGACTGTGGGACCTTCCACAACTCGTGATCCTACTTGTGAAGCCTGGATACAACTGCAAAATGCCTCTAAGTATTATCTAAATACCAGTTCAGAATCTGAGGTGTTACAATATCTCATTCTTGGGATCATTCATCCTTGAATGAAGGTCAACTAGCATGAACTAACAACAGAAAGTAACTCAACTACTACCTTTGAACTGAGCTTACAACAAGGTCATAAATACATATAGGAAGACCCAAAGCACGAATAAAATCACAGGAACTAAGAACACTCAAACGTAAAACACAAGTGTTGAATCTAGAATAAGAGAAAGACTATTACCTTCAACATCTCCTTCCCGAGGGGTGAACAAATGAGGGTATATAATCTTCATATCTTTTTTATCCTCCCATGCGTTCTCTTCAACAAACTGGTTCCTCCACAAAACGTTTACTGATGTAATATCTTTAGTTCTTAACTTGCAAACCTCACGATCAAGAATTTGATCTGGGACCTCTTCATATGACAAACTGTCTTTTACCCCAATATTTTCTATAGGCACAATAAGCGAAGGATTACATACATACTTCTTACACATTGAAATGTGAAATACGCGATGGACCGTTGCTAACTCTGCTGGTAGCTCTAACTTGTAAGCTACTTTACCAATCCTCTTTAAAATCCAGTAAGGACCAATATAGAAAGGATTGTGCTTCCCTTTCTTCCCAAATCGCAGAACATCCGTCATGGTGAAACCTTTAGATACACAAAATCATTAACTTCAAACTCTAAGTCTCTGTGCCTAACATCAGTATAGGACTTCGGGAGACTCTAAGTAGTTTTCAATCTTTCATGAATGATCTTAACCTTTTCCATAGCCCAATGAACTAAGATGGCCCTATCAACTCTGCTTCACCAACTTCAAATCAATTGTTAAGAGATCTACACCTTCGCCCATAAATAGCCTCATAGGTGTTATTATATGCAAACTCAATGAGACGAAAATAATCATCCCGATTACCTTTAAAGTTGATAACATAGGATATCAACATATCCTCTAAGGTTTAAATGGTACCCTCTTTCTGACTATTTGTCTGCGGATGAAAAACACTACTAAGGTTCACCCTTGAACCCAAACCTTTCTAAAATAACTTCCAAAATTGGGCAGCAAACTAAGAGCCCCTATCTGAGATGATGGATAACAGAACTCTATGAATTCTGACTACCTCACTGATGTACAATCTGGCATAGTCTTCTATTGAATCTGTAATCTTAACTACCAAGAAGTGAGCTGACTTAGTCATTCAATCTATAATTACCTAAATTAAGTCATGTTGTCATTGAGATCAGGGTAGATTTATGATGAAGTCCATATTAATCATCTCCCACTTCCACTCCGGGAGTTCTATATTCTGAGTCGTTCCACAAGGCGTTTGGTGCTCAACCTTAACCTGCTGACAATTTGGGAATTTAGCAACAAATTCTGCAATATCTCTCTTCATACCATTCCACCAATAATCGTCTCTCAAGTCATGGTACATTTTTGTTGAACCTAGATGAATTGAATATCTGGAACTGTGTGCTTTTCCATTATTCTATCCCGGAGACCATCTACATCTAGAACACACAATCTACCTTGATACATCAAGACATCATCTCTCCCTTGTGTGAAAACTACAACCTTTTTCTTGTGAACTTCTTCTTTTAACTAGAGCAAGATGGAGTCACTATTCTATTGTTACTTAACTTCCAATACTAGGGATGATAAGGCTTAATTCTTAACAAGCACACCACCCTCATCAGAGCCTAACAGACACACTTCAAAATGTGTAACTCTGTGTACCTTGATAAGTTGGTATTCTACCTACTTATTTAACTCTTAAACTTATGCTTTTTCTAACAATTAGTGGTAAAATAGTGCAATTCACACGAATTACTTCTATTTCGCAGGTCACTGTGTTTTAGAAGTGTTCAAGAAGAATTCGGATGAAAATAAGTCAAAAAGGAAGCTATCCGAAGAAATATGGAACTGGCAGCTGATTGGTGTATGTGAATGCAGTATCCCCTTCTTGAACACGAATGCTACTTGAGCAGAAGCTACACGAATGCAGCAGTCCTTTCACGTACGTGAAGATCAACCAGAAAGAAGACTCTTTGAGAATGCAGTAGACCACATGTCTAGGCGAAGAAGGAACGTCAGCTACGTGGCAGAAATGTAAATTTCCCCTTTTTGGAAACCCCTATTGACATAAAAGACTTCTCAGCCATTTGGGAAGCTATCTTTGGCTAATCTTTGGCTATCCTCATAACTTTTGGCAAAGCTTGTAGAGCAAGTTCATCAACCAACACCATAAAAGTGAAGATTTGGATGCTTTGTATTGTAAAATCTTTAGTTTCCAATCTTTAACTCTTGTTCTTAATTGCTATTCTATTGGTGTGTTTGTTGAATTGAAACTTGGGTTGTATTAGATATAATGCTTAATTTGGGTTTTTAATTCTAAATCTTGTGCTTTATCTTGATTTATCATTTGGGTCTATTGAATCCTCCATGCTTGAATTTATAGTTAATGGTTGCAAATATTGACTTAGCTTTCTAATTTGGGTTTTTGCTTGAGAAAGGATTACCCTAAATTCGGGAAGGTTCAATAGTGGGGATTTGGGGTTTCCACTCTAGATCAAGGCTAGAGATAGTTTGGTTGCCGGAAACTCCCATCTAAGAGTTGGGGCTAGAGATAGCCCAATTTACCCAAGTTGATTTGGTTGATTTATTGTTTACTCATGGTGGTTTGAGAGAAGATATATGCTTGATTGGTTGAGAGATGGTTAAGCATACCTTCAACCAAGACTACCTACGTGTGAATTGGGTGCAAGTCTTGTGAATTGAATTCCAATTCCCAAGTCCCTCTTGTTGTCCTTGCTTGTCAAAATAAAGGTGAAAGCCATCGATCATTCTATCTTTTATTTGATTTTCTTTTATCTTTAGTTTTAGTCGAAAACCCCCTTTTTAGATATCTTTTCCCTTTTTGTTCATTGAACTTCAATATGTTGCTCTTATTCTTTATTAGCTTGATCGCGGCTACATTATTCTCTGTGGGTACGACCCCGACATCCGTTAGGAATATAAATGTATTTTCCTATGACGATTGCAATAACCTCCATTGGAGAGTGCTTTTGAGCGTTATCAAAAATGGCACCATTGCCGGGGAACAATTTTGGCGTATTGAGTTAGTTTAGAATTTGAGTTTACTTACTCTAGTTCAATTTTGTGAATAGTTGTTTTTATTTTGTTTAGTTTTAGTTTGTTGATTGGTTCCATGGCATCTCAAAATGATAGAAATGTTGGTGGTTACAAACCAATTTATATTCCTAACTATTGTGTTTATTATGGAGGACCCCACTTGGGGTGTAGATGTAGAATTGGCCCTAGGAGAGAGAGGTATTCACCTTCTCGCTCCTATGATGGTGCAATTGTTATTTGTGTGGTGGTCGTGATGGACATTGGAGCGAATGCCCTAATGATGATCGTCCTCCTCCCCGCTCTTGTGCTAACAATGCTTCTAGTGGTGCTTGTGATCTTAATAGGAACCAAGACTTAGCAAGTGCAAAAGGCATGTGTGCTAAGCTCCACACCCTCTTGGCCTCGCTAGAAACCCAAGAGGAAGGTGTGAGATCAATAAATCAAGGATTGGCGGACATGAGAATGAAGGAAGGCGAGGAGATAAATTATGCCACGCGCAATCCATGGAGGATTTGTCTACTCCTCTTGGTCAAATTGATGAAGAAACCCCTCCAAGTCCAATCAATGAACATGCCTCTAACATTCAGACTGAGCAAATTCACCTTGGGGACGATGAAGAAGATTTTTGAAATATGAAATGTCTCAAAAGTGAGTTTGTAGCGGGAGTGCTTGAATCTAAGCAAGGGGAGGAAACAAGGGATGATCATGAATTGAAGGTGTTGTGGAAATCAACTACCCCAAATATGGATCATGGTGCCGAACCTAAGAGAATGGTACTAGATTTGCAAAGAAAAGTCCAATGCTTCATTTTGAAATACTCTAGTTCATTCGAAAGTGATGATGTTATGAATGAGGCAAAATTGAAGGTGTAGACGCCCAAATCCCACTCTAACCATTTTTTGAACTTATGTTTGATTAAATGGATGAAAGTTGAAGTAATCAAGATTTTGGAAGACCTTGGAAGGAGGATGGATGAAGGTTTATTCGGTTTTGAGTTTGTCGTGGAAAGAAGGCAAAATGACCTTCCTCACTTGAAGGCTAAGAAGTGCAAAATGTGAAACCAAGAAAATGGCCTTCTCATGCTCAAACTTTCACCACGGGATTGTCACCGGAAGTCCAATTCAAGTTTAGGTCGAAGGTTCAAATATTCCAAATGGAGATCCAAATGGTGAAATATCATGTATCGCGCCGTGACATTAAATTGTGCGCTTGATGGGAGGCAACCCATCATTTTTATGCTTTACTTCACTTTTTGTTTCTTTTTGGTTTGTCTTTAGGTGCCCAAAGGAATGAGAAGAGGAACCAAGTGTTGAGAAGCACCAAAAATACCTCTGAAAAACATGCTTTTCGCACCTGGAAGAGTGTCCATCGCACATGCTATCGCACAAGCAAACAGTGAACTGGAAAAAAACATTGGCATGTGCAAACGTGGTGCATTTCGCACATCACAAAGTGCCCATCACACCCCACTTTGCACGTCATAAACAGTGAGCTTGAAGAAAATATAAAAATCTGGTCCAGCAAGCCTTTTTCGCGAATGGGGTGGACCGGCCGCGTACGTAAAGGCCAATCAAAAATCATGCTATCGCATATACGCTAGACCACCCGTGAACGTGAAGGCAACAACAGATTCCAGGTATTTTTAAACGTTCAAAAAGAATCAAAAGGCCCCAAACATTTTCTTCTCAAAACAAAGGTGCTCCTTTTCCTTAAGAGCACAAATAAATTCCATCAAGTTCCTCCATTGCTTCGCCAATTGCTACTCATCAGGTATAAACACCAACCCTCCTCATTATGGTGCCCTTGTCGGGCTTGTTTTGTTTGTTTGTGTGCCTTTGTCAGGTTTTGGAGTTGCTATGGATGAAATTGAAGGCTTAGTTTGTTAGTTTCTTTTCTTGTAGCTTCTTTGTTTCTTTTTATAGTAGTCTTGTTGGATGTTTTGGATCCAAGGGAAGTCTGAGTACCCGTTAGGCTAATTAGAACTTTCTGGAGTTGAGAGAACTATATCGCACATGCCATTGTGCGAACTACACGAGCTTCGCACATGCCCACTCTATGGCCTGTGCATTGTACGTGCGACCTGCACTTTGACATATGTGAATCGCATGTTGCTTTTGTGATTGGATTGGTGTGTTAATGATCCTTGAGTAGCCATATAGATTTAGATAGATGAATTGGCCCAATGATAGATTGAGTGACGTCATTCTTAAGGGTAAATCATCGTCTTTTGAGGTTTTGGTTGCAATTAACTTTTTTGGTACTAATGAAGTAGTCTGGCATGTTAAGTGAAATAGGCATACCCTTCCAAAAATTTTGTGAAAAGTGCATGGCGAAGAATGATGTTTGTGATAACCCCTTTGATCTTTTTGTGACTCTTAGCTCATTAGCCGTGATAATGTAGTATGGCTCCCATTTGTTCTTGTTTAGAAAGTTAAAATCGATCCTTCTTGAATGATTCTCATGCCATGTGTGGTGAGGTTTAGTTGAATAATTCTTGTGCTTGCTCGTGTTAACTAGAACTTGCCAGTTAATCTTTAATGCTAGCCTTGATTGCTCTTGGTTGGAGAAATGATCGTAGGCCTTCTTTGTGATTATTGAAGCCTACTTAGCCTTAAAAGACACCATTACACTTAAATTAAATCATTAGTCACCCCTCTTGAGACTAATACCTCTTCTTTGTCAACCTCGGTACAATCCTTGAACCATTTTGGCAATTAATCCCTCTCTTGAACCCGTCCCTCCTTGAACTCCACAAGTGTGAAATCAAGGCTAAAAGCCTATGTTTAGGGGTTGATTAAAGGTACCTTGGAGGAGTGTTAATTGAGTTTATCTTTGATTGATGCATAAAAAGAATTGCCAAAAATAAGAAAGATTTTTGAAAAGAAAAGCAAAGAGTAAAGGAAAGAAAGAAAATCCTCCAAGGTGAAGGAAATGATAAGAATTGGGGCTTCAAATAAAAAGAAGTGAAATAGTGCCTCATGTTGAATGAAAATGAAAGACATGGCTTTGGCTTCGAATTGAAAAAGTTGTGTAGAGTTTGAGTAGGATGTAGTCACTTGAATCCAAATACATATCCTACCAATCCCCGAGCCTACATTACAAGCTTAAAAAAGCCCTCTGAGATCTCCGTCCGTTGTTCTTGAGCTAGTAGCGAATGAAAATAAGCGCAAGCCTATGGTTGATACTTGTTAGAACTTGAACTTTCTTGTCAGTGTGAGTGTTTGTATTTGTCCTTTGTGATTGTCTTTTTATATAATGTGTTTTTGGGACTTTCGTTCTTGTTAGGGCATGCAAATTAGGACAGTTGGTGACATTGATAAACTCCGAAAATGAGTCAATTGAGCATGTTTTTGTAAGCTAGTGTTTTTGAGTCACATCTTGAGGATTGGGTGTTGTCACTTTGTTGTTCTTAATGTTCCATTGCATCCTTGAATGGTGTTTTGAATAGAGGGGAATGCTTGGATTAAGTTATCATGTAATTGACTAACCATTAGTACCAACCGAAGTCATACATGGTGATTGAAATGGGTTTTCCTTGACTTGAAGTGATGTCTTTGCACTTGTGTTGTGTGCCTCTTGAAATAGTGTTTTTAGTTGCTTGAGGACAAGCAATAGTTCAAGTGTGGGGGTTCGATAAGTTGGTGTCCTACCTACTTATTTAACTCTTAATCTTATTCTTTTCCTAATAATTGGTGGTAAAATAGTACAATTGACACGGATTACTTTTATTTTGCAGGTCTCTGTGTTTCAGAAGTGTTCGGGAAGAATTCGGATAAAAACAAGTCAAAAAGGAAGCTATTCAGAGAAATGTGGAACTGGCAGCTGATTGGTCTGTGTGAATGCGGCATCCCCTCCGCAAACGCGAAGGCTACTTGAGCAGAAGATATGAGAAAGTTGCAGTCTTTTGTATACGTGAAGGTCAACCAGACAGAAGACTCTTCACAAACGCAGTGGACCGTACATATAGGCGAAGAAGGAACGTCAACTGCGGGGCAGAAATAGAAATTTCCTCTTTTTGGAAACCCCAATTGACATAAAAGACTTCTCAGCCGTTTGGGAAGCTATCTTTGGCTAATCTTTGGCTATCCTCATAAATTTTGGCAAATCATGGAGAGCAAGTTCGTCAACCAACACCATAGCAGTGAAGATTTGGATGCTTTGTATTGTAAAATCTTTAGTTTCCAATCGTTAACTCTTGTTCTTAATTTTTATTCTATTGGTGTATTTCTTGAATTGAAACTTGGATTGTATTAGAGATAATGCTTATTTTGGGTTTTTAATTCTAAATCTTGTTCTTTCTCTTGATTTATCATTTGGGTCTATTGAATCCTCCATCCTTGAATTTATAGTTAATGGTTGCAAATATTGACTTGGCTTTCTAATTTGGGTTTTTGCTTGAGAAAGGATTACACTAAATTCGGGAAGGTTTAATAGTAGGGATTTGGGGTTTCCACTCTAGATCAAGGCTAGAGATAGTTTGATTGCCGAAAACTCCCATCTAAGAGTTGGGGCTAGAGATATCCCAATTTACCCAAGTTGATTTAGTTGGTTTATTGCTTACTCATGGTGGTTCGAGAAAACACATGAGATATATGCTTGATTGGTCGAGAGATGGTTAAGCATACCTTCAACCAAGACTACCTACGTGTGAATTGCAAGTCTTGTGAATTGAATTCCCATTCCCAAGTCCCTCTTATTGTCATTGCTTGTCAAAAGAAAGGTGAAAGCCATCGATCATTCTATTTTTTATTTGATTTTATTTTATCTTTAGTTTTAGTCGAAAACCCCCCTTTTAGATATCTTTTCCCTTTTTGTTCATTGAACTTTAATAAGTTGCTCTTATTCTTTCTTAGCTCGATCGCGACTACATTGTTCTCTGTGGGTACGACCCTGACATCCGTTGGGAATATAAATGTGTTCTGCTCTAAACATTGCAATCACTTCCATTGGAGAGTGCTTTTGAATGTTATCATACCTCCTTAGCTTGCTCTTTATTTGCTTCCTCAAAATAGGTTGTACTTCCGATGGACAACCTATTAAGAGCATCAACAACCACATTATCTTTACCTGTGTGGTAGAGAATACGCATGTCATAATCTTTGGAAAATTCGATCCATCTTCTATGCCTGAGATTCAGCTCCTTCTAGCTGAAAACATACTAAAGACTCGTGTGGTCAGTTAACATATCAACATGTGCACTATAGAGATAATGACACCAAATCTTCAAGGCAAACACTACTACTATCAACTCAAGGTCATGAGTCGGATAGTTCTTCTCATGAATCTTAAGTTGCCTGGAAGCGTAAGCTATCACTTTACCATTCTACATTAACACACACCCAATGGACACTGTGTATGCATCACAATACAATGCAAAACCTTTTATACCCTCTGGTAGGGTCAACACTAGAGCAATAGTCAACCGAGTCTTCAATTCCTAAAATCTTTTCTGGAAATTTTCCGACCATTGAAACTTAGTTGTTTTTTGAGTCAACTTAGTTAATGAGGTAGCAATATTTGAAAACCCCTCTATAAACCTTTTATAATATCCATCCAAACCCAAAAACTCCTAATATTAGTAAGATTTGTGGTTCTAGGCCAACTCTTTACTGCCTCTATATTATGAGAATCAACATGAATACCCTTGCTAGAAACTATATGGCCCAGGAATACCACAGACTTTAACCAAAATTCACACTTAGAAAACTTGGCAAACAAGTCATGGACTTTAAGAGTCTAAAGAACTATTTTGAGATGGTTAGCGTGATCCTTCTCACTTCTAAAGTAGATTAGAATATCATTAATGAACACAATAATGAACGTATCAAGATACTGCTTAAACACTCTATTCATGAGGTCCATGAATACTGCAAGAGTATTATTCAAATTAAAGGACATGACAAGGAACTCAAAGTGACCATAACGGGTTTTGAAAGTTGTTTTAAGGATGTCACTTTCTCTATATTTCAACTGGTGATAGCCTAATCTGAGGTCTATCTTACAGGAGTAAGTGGAACCCTGAAGCTAGTCAAACAAGTTATCATTTCTAGGAAGGGGATACTTATTCTTTATGGTGACTTTGTTCAACTGACAGTAACTGATACACATTATAATGAAACCATCTTTCTTACGCACAAAAAGGACTAGAGTTCCCCGAAGAGAGACACTTGGCCGAATGAAACCCTTGTCAATGATATCTCTTAAATTCTCTTTCAGCTCTTTTAAATAAGCATGATCCATTCTATATGGAAAAATAGAGATAAGATAAGTTTTGGGAAGGACATCTATTCCGAAGCCTATTTCCCTATCTAGAGAGACTCCAAGAAGATTATTGGGAAAGACTTCTAGAAACTCATTTATAACTGGGACTGCCTGAAGGTGTGGTTTCTCAGCATTAGAATCTCTAACTCTGACTAAGTGAGAGATACACCCCTTAGAAACTAGCTTTCTAGCCTTATGATATGAAATGAAGTGACCCTTAGGCACAAGTAGACTACTTTCCCGAACTAAGACTGGCTCATCTGGAAACTAAAATTTAACTACATGAGTTCTATAATCGGCTGAGGCATAACAGGAATATAACCATTCCATGCCTAGAATGATATCAAAATCCACCATATCTAGCTCGACTATCTTAGCTGTAGTGTCTTTATGATGAACTCACCATGATAAACTTACATGGTGAAATTTCTAGACTCTTTTTGGTATAACTGACTCACCAACAGAACTAGAAACACTTAAAGGATCCATAAGTTGTTCGGGGAAAATCCCTAACTTAACTACAATATATGAGGTCACAAAAGAGAAAGTGGAACCTAGATAAAGTAAGGCGTAAGCATCCATAGAAAAGACTTTCAACATATAAGTAACAATGTCTAGGGAGTTCTCCTGGTCCTGGCAACTAGACATGGAATACAGACGGTTCTAACCTCCACTTGTCCCTAAAGTAGTGCCCCTCTGGGCAACTCTGCCTGTTGATACTGCTGAAATGGTAGACTAGGTTCTATTGCCGTCATTCCCCTTCCATACATACAGACAATCCTTTAAGAAGTGGCCCTATTATCCATACATGAAACATCCATTTCTACCTTAATGACACTCTTCTATGTGGTTCTTGCCGTACTTTCTACAATATGGGTACCAAGTAGCTCCCTGAGCCACTCTACCCATAGTCTGAGAACTCTAAGAACTAAAATTCTAACTATTCTGGAAACTTTGATCATTCTTGTTTCTCGATGTGGGTGCACTATCTACTAACTGTGCAGGTCCAGATGACCTTCTCTAAAAAAAGTTCATGTTACCATTCCCATTTCTCTATTGATTGGCCTCATGGCCTACTGACTTTTCCCTCTAACTCTGATGTTCCTCTCTGTCTTTCTACTTATCCTCCTCAACCTACTGAACATACACCATGATCTTGGAGATTTCCATATCATTGATCAACATTGTAGCCTTGCCCTATTTCTTCACATGCTTATTCAAATTTGACATATACTTCCTTATTTTAGTTCATATATTTAAAACCATCTCCGGAGCATATATAGATAATTGGTTGAACTTGAGGCCATATTCTCTCACACTCATGGTATCCTATTTCAAATTCACAAATTCTTCTGCCTTAGTACAAGAAAGCCTACTCAAGACTATCCCAAATTGTTGGAGCTGCACTCTTACCATGACCATCCTCCCACTGGTCATACCACACATTTGTCATATCCTTGATTTGATAAATAACAAGGTCTACTCTCTTAGTTTCATTGGCATGCATGACCTTCAGGAATTTCCACATCTCATCAATGAAATTTTAGGTGTTTTATCAATCAAAGACCCCATAAACAATTATGGATTCACCCTGAGAAACTCTCTTATTCTTTACCCACTTGAAGACTCATGTGAACTGGAACTAGTAGGTGTTGTGCCTTGATGGCCTGACTGAGCAACAACTAATTAGGTGAGCATCTGAATTGCTCCCCTAAACTCTACCTTTAAAGTAGCAGCATGGGGTGGCTAAGGAACAAGTATTTCATGGGCCCTCATTTTGTTTGGAGACACAACTTGAGCAATAACACCAGCATCCTGATCTGCTTGGCGAGTTTCATTTCTAGTCTGCATCTTTTTCAGTGGAGGCAGATTATTCACATTGGTTCCGGTGGGAACCTCAGTACTTGCAATATTTCTCTGGCTGGCTATACGCTTTAGAGGCATGATCTAAAATACATGAAATCACGAATTAAAAGGGAATTCATAGAGTTAAACTCTATCACACGAATCTAGAGTGTGAAAGAAGGGTGATGTTTCCTAACGCCATATAGCCTCTTTATTATTGGTGTGGCGTGCTTCACACCCATAAAAAGGACTCTATAGACACAACTTCATAGACTCCTAGGACTCTTGAACCTAAGGCTTTGATACCAAGTTTGCCATGACTTGAGTCTACACCTTGGATGTAGCCGGTACTTGAAACCACTAATTGCTCAAGCAGAACCTTGGCTTGGCTTACTACTAAACTGACTGCTCAATAAAATATGCGAAAGCTTTTAAGTAAGATGGACATGCAAAAATTTAGAAAGTAAATCGCAATGATATAAATAATTTAAATCTTAAATATGCAACTGTTTGCAAAACAACTAATACAATAACTAAACAAACTAGTCTATGAAGCCTCTAATACTTAAATAAATGATTCACCAGGATAAGACCCACGACTACCTGAGTAAGACACTAGCAACATCTAACAACTACTAATGAACTAGATAGACTAGAGCCCTCTGAAGGATGGGAGGTCTCAACAAAAACTGGCTGAAGGATATTCTACTGGTGCATCTGTTGTTGATCCTAAACACTTAAGTTTGCATCATATAAACATACAGTGCCAACTAGTGCCAGTGTGTATAAATGCACGTTATGTAATTTGCTGAATGACACATATAAGATAAAGCAGAAATATTGGCTGAAAGAGAAAATGAGATGCTGACTAGAGCATGCAAACTAATGAAACAAAATACAAGTATAAAAGATGTGTAAAACTATAATGCAAAGCTGAAAACTAATAGTAAATAATAAGTACTGAAAATATTTTAATTTTAGTTGGAAGTTTCTATTAACCAACAAACATCATGTGAGCACGTGATGTCCAACCTCTGCCCTAGTTGAGAGAGTTGTTCTAGACCTTGCCAGAGTAAGGAACTATACTGAGCTATAGATGCATATCTAAGTCACTTTAGGTCTAACTAAGGAGTCTCCTGAATCAATGATACGATTCTATCATATGCTGGCAATGTAGTTTTGGAATTTAGTTTATCTGAACCATTACCCATCTCGGTGCATAATAATCCTCTCAAAAAAATGCTCATAAAAATAATGTCTATCTAACGCAATTGAAAATCTGAGGTAGAGCTTTCTAGATCAAAATCATAGTATATGATATAACTAATGAGCATGGTGCTCAATATAACTGAGATTTACCGCTGGTGATCCTCTATACTCAAAACTACTTTTATACATTAGGTTTTCACTTTCTTTCTGAAATCATGCTCTAATAGCTACAACAGATTATGCTAAAAATCTTTTCAGAAACACTTTTCTAAAGTTCTGAAACTACTTCCTTTATGATAGAAAACAAATGAAAAATAGTTGATCTAACAATGCTTTCAAAATATCACTTTTCTACTAAGAAGGGGTTCATGGGGTAGGATATCATGAACCATAGTCAAAAAATCATGAGAGATAGGGTTATCAACACGTATAATAGAGAGTAATAATGAATAACTCAGAGTATAGGGAATGGATCAAAAATCACACACTTTGGGCAAAATCCCTAGCTTTAATCTCTTCTGAAAATTGAGGACTGAAGATGTTGGGCGTGTAAAAGAATAGGGTTCCTCACTATGATATCCTTACATACTTGGAAGAGAAGAACCCTCTTTCTTGAGCTTTTATTCTCTTGTTAACTTGAAATCCTAGGTTGAATGACTTAGATCCTTGAGAGAATTCTTTTAGAGAATGATCGACTATACTGAGCGTAATAACCCCTTTTGGGTGTTTAAATGTTGTTCGGAAAGGCCTTGAGGTAAGTAAAGGACCAAACTACCCTCAACTTAACCCTTTAAAACATGTAAAAAAAACATGTTGAATGGTTCACTGTAACACCCCAAAAATCGAACCAGCTTTCTAAGTTTGAAACTCTAAAAAATTTCATATTCCCAGGAATTACGGGTCCAAACCACGGATCGTGGTTGGAACCACGAGTCGTGGAAAGGAACCGTGGAATGTCTTATGCAGGTTAGCCTCTGGTCTGAGAATAACGAGTTGGTTCTATGAACCATAGTTCACTCTACGGACCATAAAGTCAACTCGTGGAACTTGATCTGAGAGTTGCCTGTTTCCTCAGGAACCACGAGTGACTTTTACGGGCCGTAGTCTGAACCATGAACCATAGTGTCCACTCGTGGTATTGAATCAGAGACTAGATAAGTCCCCAGGAATGACGACTTGAGTCTACGATTCGTACCATCTATGGGTCCATCCTGTTGACCCGTAGTTTAGCTTCTGCAGCCTGTCCATTTGGCCAGGAACGACGGATGGAAACCACGAGCCCTGGTTTGGTCTACAGTTCGTGGAACCCATCTGTGGTCCCTGAAAGTCAACTTTTTTCAGCTTTTTCCTAATTATATCCCAAGGGTTTTTAGTCATTACCCACTCTTTTAACTTCTAAATAATGTCATTTTAACTATTTCTAGAAGGGTTTTACCCTCATTAGCCTAAGTCCCTTCTCAAATCTTCACTCTTATCCCAAAAAGGAAAAGAATCCTTCAAGCTCCAAGTCTCAAGCTCCAAGATCAAGTCTCCTTTCTTTTCAATTTCAAGTGGGTTAAATTTAATCAAGGTATATGGGTATCCAACAATGGGTTCCTTTCACCCTTGTGCCCAAAACCCCCAATTCTTATTTTGAATTATGAACTTGTGAAATTAGGTTTTTGATCTAAATTGGGGAAAGCTTATGAGATCAGTTTCTATGCATCAATTCATGGATTCTTATGGTTTATTTATGATTGGAATAAGATTTCTTAGTTGGTTTCAAAACCCATGCGTTAAAGTTAAATTCTAGTATGATTCCATTGAATTGCATGTTTTCAAGTGAAAGTTTACATGTTTAGACAACATGTCATTATGTATTTATGAAATTGCATGCCTAATTCTTCAAGTATGAATTTAAGAAAGAAAAATATATTTTGAATTATGGTCATGCTAAGCTTCAAGAACCTATGATATGAGAATTGCATGATGACCAATGTATTTTGATGCTTTTCAATAAGATTTGGCATGAAACTGTGCCACTATGAATTTATGAGCTATATGTACATGTTTTGGGAGTAGTATTTAGCACCAAGCGATGAGGGTTCGATTATCCAAGTCCAAAATTACGTTACCAGCATAGGTTATGAAGTGCCCTATGGGCTTATGAGAGTGGTTCCACATCTTGATGTATGGTGTCCTGTGCTTTAGCGGGCATTAGGGAAGCTTTGCCAACTAGGGTTATATAGTTGGATATGGTGACTCGTTCCTTGGCACGGTTCAAGTCAGCTTTGCTAACTAGGGTTATATAGTTAGATTCCATATAGCTCGCATGGTCTGTTGTCGGTTATAAGAAACTCCCGTATAAATGTTTTGACTTGTTAATCTTATGATATTTATTTGAAGTTTTGACTCTTATCTCATGTCTACCACTCAAGTTATGGTGTGCACTTATGATATTCCCTTTTTACATGAACTCAGTTTTAAGTATGTTTTAAGTATGTTTTCATCATATTCATGCATATCTCACATACTAAGTACATCCTATAGTATTGAAGCATATTTTGCGCTGCATCTTTTGATGATGCAGATTCAGGATCGTTCCCTCACACTCGTGGCTAGATCTTGCCAGAGTCCCAGTTTCCAGTGGTGATACCTCATTATCTGAGGGCCAGTATTAGACCTATTTCTCTTATGTTGTTTTCTTTGAATTTCTCGAGCTAGTTGGGGTCTTGTCCTATCAGCTGTTATGATAGTTTAGAGGCTTCATACATAGCTAGACTTGTTTTTCCGTTGTATGAAGTTGATACTTCTTAAGCCTTGTCCTTATTTAAGTTATGGTTGCCTATTTGTATCTAGTAGGCTTCCTCTATATTTCTTGAATTGATTTTTGAGTATGCTATGACCAAGGGTTAATCTAGAGCACTTGTGTTCTGGGTCTCGTGTTATGTCTAGGAGGTGGCCTCGGGACGTGACACTCACCTTACGAGCCATGAGGTGTCCCACAAGTTGTGGCCTCAACCGTCATTTCTTACCAGAGACTTTAATGTCTCTGGACCAATCTCACTTATTGGGTTCACGGTCGATGGAGCTTCTCACGAGTCATGAACCAATTCGTGGAGTTTAGAGAAGGCTTACGTGTACTCTTGACAAAACTCATGGTTGGCCCTATGGCTGGTGGACTCCACCACAGTTTGTGGACCAACTCGTGGTCTGAGAGGAGAATCACGGGGCTCTCATGGCTGGCTTCATGGACCATGGGCCCTTCCACGACTCGTGAGCCTTCCCGTGATGCTTGGAAACAACTGTAAAATGCCTATAAGTGTTATCTAAACGCCGATTCAAAATTCAGAGTGTTACAAAACTGGTGATCTACGGTTGTAAAGTAAACCACGGACCATAGTCAGGTCGTGAAAAAGATCATAGAACATGTTGAATGGGATCTTGCAGAAGATGGTCAAATCACGAAGTAACATTCGACCGTGAGTCCAATTTATGGCTCATAAATCAAGACGAAGACCAACTGCCAGAGGAACCTATGACTGAAATGATGACCCGTGAATCAGTTCATGGTTGCTAGTCCACTCACGATGAAGAGACCAAAAATTAGAAGGACAATCGACGGTCGATTTAATAGTAATCCACAGGCTGCAAGTCAATCAACACTGTGGATTGGATCGCAAATCACATCGGTTGAATAATTTGATATGTTTAAGATTCCATCTTTTTGGTGTATTATAAATGGTCATATTAAGTTTCTTTTGTAAGGAGTCAACAATTTAGTTTAGTTTTAGTTTCTATTGCACATTATTAGGCAAGTATCAAGGTTTTTTACTTTCTAGTTTCTTGAATGAAGAACACCATTATTATTTCAAATTCTAATATTCAAAGTAAGTTTATGAATTCTTTTACCTTATATTCTTGTTGTTTTACTTTGAGTATGGATAGATAAATCCTCTACTGAGGTGGTGAAACTCAACAAGGTTGTAGAGTTAATAAGATTTTTGTGTGTTGCATGACATTAGTAAAGTAAGATATCAAACTTCATTTTGTTCTTAATTAATTTATCAGTGTTTGCAAATATTAACTTATGCAATAGTATCATAATGTAGGACTTGATAAAACGGACTAGAATTTGGTAGAAGAATCTTTGCATGAACTTGATACACTAACAGTCGTTTGATAAATTTTATTAGGAATCATAAAATTTTCTTGGCTTAATCGATCGCGCTTATTTAAATAACTCATATAGTTGTGAAAATATGATATAGAGATAAATTGTTCAACTCTTGAAAATGATTGAATGATGGTGCAGGGACTGAGTGCATATCTAGAACTTGTATATCTGTAGTTGCATGAAAATTGACGAACAATGCAGACCATTATGGAGATAAAACCTTAGTGTTTTAATCTTATAAGTTTGCAATCTTATTTACTTACTATAATTTTTAGCTTTAGTTATACAAAATCTCTTTGGACTTTATGAAATAGAAATCGACTCTCAATCAGGTATTCATCCTAGTAGTATAATATGTTTTCTCCCTGTTTCGTATGAGATTCTATCCAAATCTTGTTTGGATTATTATATTTGCATACAACTGTGTTACATCATCTGAAGATGTATCTTGAGCGTATCAATATATTCTCTCCGCCCTAATTTATTCATTTGACTAAGTATAAAATTTAATAATGAACGTAAGACTTTAAAAATTTGTGGTTTAAAATAAAGTTTAAATATTTATGTGGTTGTAAATCATTCATTAAGGCTAACAGAGAATTTTAAAGTTAAGTTATTTCTAATTATACAAAATGACACTCTTTTAAAATCAAACTAAAAAAAAAGGAAAAAGACATCAAAATTATCCTAAACTATACCTGAAAAGTCAAAGACACACCTAAACTATCGAAGAAACCTATTACACCCTTATCTTTATTTTTTGTGGAACTAATACCATCTTACCAGTGATATCACCAGTTGTATAATGGAGAGTGTTTTACACTCGCCTCCATGTCATTTTCATATCACTGCCATATCAGTACAATATCAAATTTTAAAAAAATATTATTTTTCATGTCATCATCTTGTTTCTTCTTAACAAACCACCACCATTACCACCGCACCATTATCATACTCACATCTTCCACCACCAACAATCATAATCACAATCGAGTTTGCTACCCATCACCGAGTTTGCCACACTATCACTAAACCCGCTATATCACCATTGCTAATTTTACCCACCCGAATACAAACTCATATCTTTCACCACCCAAAATCATAACAATCATCACAGACTTTTCTTACAAAATTTATCGAGTTCAATTCATCACAGCCTATTTAGAGTTCAAATTTATTTAACTATTGATTGGAAAAGATGAAAGATGAATTTTTTTTTACAAAACCTCCATTGTTGGTTCTTCAAAATTTTGAACAGAGAAAACTAAAAGCTTCTAGATTTTGAAGGGACAAGGACAAGACAAGGGATTGAAGAAGAAGTATGAAGAGGGACAGTTGGCCAACTCCATTTTACGGCTAAAATAGTGATAAAATAACTGGGGGGGGGGGGGGGGGAGGAGAGGAGTAAGGAAAGAGACAGGGAAGGGGAAGAAGACTAGATCTGAAGTAGTTAGGTGTGGGAAAAGGTTTTTTTTTCTTTTTTTTTTATTTTATTATTATTTTGGCCTTGAATTTTGATTCCACTCGCCCTTTTTTTATTTTTGTTTATTTATTTACCACATCAGATGGTAGGGTGGTATTAGTTCCACAAAAAATAAAGATAAGGGTGTAATAGGTCGCTTCAATAGTTTAGATGTGTCTTCGACTTTTCGAGTATAGTTTAGGATAATTTTGATGTCTTTTTTCCAAAAAAAAAAATATACCACACAATTGGGACATGAAAAGGAAGTATATAATGTTGAAAACTTATATCTATTTTCTAAGCCTAACTACTTGTAGCAAAAGAAGTGGTGGTATGTATACTACTTAATACTCTACGTTCACTCATTTAAAATTTTGAATTTGCTTCTGTGAGTAACTTGTAGAAACTTTTATATAGGCAGCAAGTGTCGCACTAATGGGTGTACAAATAAAAATGATAAATCACACTAAATCGATGATTCGAGTCAAATTGACAATATAAGTTGACTACTAAATTGGTTTGGTATTAAAAAAATTCTCGATCATCATTAATTTAGTTTGATTTAAACTAAAGAAAGTCAAACCAAAATAATATTAACATGGCATTACATGTATATAATTTTAAGAAATATTTGTACATCAAAATATTTATTATATTGTAATTTATAAAAATTCTTAAATTGTTTTTTATAATTTTTATTTTTTTAACATATTATTTCAAGTTTGGATTTAGAATTTTGAATGGTCTAATAAATTTTATAGCTCATAGATATTAGTAACTCAAATAAAGTCCAAACAAAAATAAAATCAATACTAATGTTAACAAAAGAAATTAACGCTAGGAATTACAAGAAAGCTCAAAAAGGTCAAAGAAAGGCATTCAAGAGGGTGTACGGTAGTTTTGAAGGTTCTTTCAAGGCATTACCTGCATATATGACAACTCTGCATATTTTTAATCCAGGCACTATTGTTGAGTGGAAGCACGATTCTACAATAATGCAAGGTGAGCAAATATTCAAATATTTATTTTGTACTTTTAAAGCAAGCATTGATGGTTTTAAAATTATAGGCCTGTCATTTCAATAGACGACACTCATCTTTATGGCCTGTATGATATTAAACTCTTAATCGCTGTTGCAATTGATGCAACAATCCTTTGATGATTTTGCGAACCTTCTTGATATTAATATTTGGGTCCTCCATAATATTCTTTAGTTTCGCATTGGTTTAAATAGTGAAAATACATAACTTAATTTTATTTTTCTTTAATATTTAGTCATGCAATTAATACTTATTAGTCGTACTTATTTTAGCATGACTTAGTACTTTAAAATTATGATT
Organism: Jaltomata sinuosa; assembly: GCA_003996215.1. Lineage (NCBI taxonomy): Eukaryota > Viridiplantae > Streptophyta > Magnoliopsida > Solanales > Solanaceae > Jaltomata > Jaltomata sinuosa. Next base: position 814,917 of record QJPP01000200.1, read on the forward strand.
ATTTTTAGTATGACTTATTAATTCACAATATTTAGTTTATGTGATTTCATTATCTTCTTTGTTGAATATCTTAATATAGTATCATCACCCATCTCATATTTTGTGTCATCTTTGTAAGAAACACCTTAGATAGTTATTTCTTACTAGGACTAAAGAGATATTTGAATCACAAGTTATATGTTTTGTATGAAGACTTTACGAAAATCCCAAAAATTAATTTGAACAAACCCTACTTTTACTCATTTGGTTTGGCTGGTAGATTTAAAATCAAACACAATTAATTTGATTTGTTATTTGAAAATTTTGAACCATGTAAAGAATGAATCTAGAGCCTAACTCAACCCTAAAATATAGCTCATGAGAGGAGGATTGCCTACGTCCATATAAGGAGACCACCCATCTTTTTCATCCAATGTGAGACTCTTTAACACCCCACCTCATGCCCAAGGTTAGACATCTAGTGCGTGAAAAATTTAATAGTATGGGGGGTCCAATATCGATACACAATACTTGGGATGAATCATGCTTTTATACCATGTAAAGAATGAATCTTGCCTTAACTTAACCTAAAAAATTATCTCATGACAAGAGAATTGTCTAAGTCCATATAAGGAGACCATTCATCTTTTTTTCATCTGATATAAAATTCTTGAACAAATCAACTCGGCCTATATACACCCTGATCCACGGCTGTTGCATTTTAAGTTAATCGTAGTATACATATATCAATTTAATTAGTATGATTACTAATATATAGAGATGGGAATGAGGAGCTTAGGGTCAGACCTCCTCATTCCCAATTTGCCCTTCTACTTTTAAAAAATGACTACTAATATTTTACTAATATATAGAGATGGGAATGAGGAGCTTAAGGTCAGAACTCCTCATTCCCATTTTGCGCTTCCACTTTTAAAAAATGACTACTAATATTTACTTTAGGCTTACAATCTTTGTTTTCTTTTCAAGCTATGGGTCCCACTATAAACTTTTGCGGTTGTACAATTAAAAAACATGTGTGTGCAAAAAAGACAAAATTAATTTAAAACATTGAAATTTAAAAAATAAAAACTTCAATTTTTGTTAATTATATAAAAAGTACTATAAATCACAATAATTAACAATTTAAAATATAAGTTATATATTTAAAAATTACATAGAAAGTACTATAAATCAGAATAATTAACAGTTAAAATATTTTAAATACATATAAAAGAATTGACTGACTCTGGAGATTCTATAAGTGTCATATAAATTGGAACAAGAAAAATTACATAAAAAATATTATAAATAAAAATTACAAAAGAGTACTATAAATCACAATGAATAATAACTTAAGTATTTAAAAATCATTAAAAAAACTTGTTGACTCTCCAAATTTTGTGTAATATAAATTTAAATACAGAAAGTAACATATATTATTTAAAAATAACGTCAAAAGTACTATAAATCACAATAATTAACAACTTAAAATATTTTAAAAAAATTTAATTGACTCTCAAAATTTATCAGTGTTACATAAATTCGGACAGAGAAAGTAACATGAGAATGACAAAAAAGTACTATATATGCCGATAATTAATAACTTAAAATATTTAAGAGACATACAAAAAATTACTCTATATTAGAAGAGGGAATGAGAGGTTCTTAGGGTCAGCCAAGAAATTCATCAATTTGCCCCTCTCATTCTCCCTTATTACTATTATTTATTAGTTAGTAATAGTAATATAGTCTTTTTAATAATTTAAGGAGCTTAGGGTTAGTCAAGAAATTGACCAATTTGCCCCTCTCATTCTCCCTTATTACTAACTAATAAATAATAGTATAATAAAATAATAAAATAATTATAATATTGTATTAGTAATAGTAATATAGTCTTTTTAATAATTTATATATTTAAAAATTACTTATAATAACTACTATAAATCATAATAATTAATAATTTAAAATATTTAATTTTTTTGATTATTTCAAAATTTATCGGTTCCATATAAATTGGAACAAAGGAAGTAATATGAAAATGTCGTAAAAAGTACTATAAATCACGATTATTAACAATTTAAAATATTTTAAAAATATAAAAAATCTGGTTGATTCTTAAAATTCTATTAACGCCACACAAATTGGAGCAGAGAGAGTAATGTATATTATTTGAAAATTATGTAGAAAGTGCTATAAATCAGAATAATTAATAACTTAAAATATCTAAAAACTATGTAAAAAAATTGGTTGACTCTCTAAATACGCTACATCAATTGGGACAGAGAAAATAACATATATTATCTGAATATTATGTCAAAATACTATAAATTACAATAATTAATAATTTAAAATATTTAAAAAATCAAACAATTTTTTTTGACTTTTCAAATTCGTCCATGTGACATAAATTAAAATATAAAAAGTAGCACAAGCACGTGCAATTGTATCTAGTATGAAAATAACGGTGAATGAATGAGGGATAGTCTGATTGATCAATTAATTCGTCAGAAAATGAATACGCAGAGATATATGGTGGCTAACAAATAGATAGAGAAGTAAAATCTCTATTAACAAAAAAAAAATTAAAAAAAATTGACGGAGGTTCCGCTATATATGCAATAGGTAATTCCTTTTTCAACTTATTTTAAGGGTATATATTGGGGATCCGGCTCCTTCCCATTTCTATTATTTTCATTTTTCTCTAAGTTCTTATTTGGATGAGACACATGACATGAGTTAAAATGAATAATTAAGATTTCATTAATTTAATTAAGATTTTAATTATAATTTGAATAATTAATATTTTATATATTGACTTCCAAATTTTTTAGTAATTTCACAATTATAGTTACAAATTCATAAATATATATTTTAAAAGTTCTCTCTCTTCTTATCTTTTCTTTTTTTAACCATGATTTAACTAATTAATAAATACACTCTTGTCAATTTAAAAACTTTTATTTCTCCTTTTTTTCAAATTTCTTAACTTTATTTTTAAAGCAGAGTTTGAAGAAATATACGAAATATCTCTTGTTTAAGCAGAGTTTGAAGAAAGATAACATTTTAAGGGAGTATAATATGTTGGCATCCAATCTTGATGAAAACATTAATGATTGTTACAGTTTGAATCTGTGACTTATAATTAATCACATGAAAATAACTTTATTTTAGCTTCGCATTATGACGGCATTTTATTACTCCCTTCGTCCAATAATAAGTTTACTATATTACCCCTTAATTATTATAAATTATCTAAATATTGGAAAATAAATAGTACTTAATAATAAGAGTAAAATTGCTATAAAAATAGTAAATTATCTCTTAGTTTTTTAAATAGACAAGTATAAGTGAATATTTATTTTTAGTATATATAGTGGACATGTAAAGGTGAACGAATGCCGTACTTATTATATATATATATATATATATATATATATATATATATATATATATATATATATATATATATTAATAATGGAAAGTGTCTACTAGAATCCTCCAAAGGACGAGGAGTATCAATCAAGTGCTTGGTCACTGAAAAAGAAAAAAAAAACTAAGTATATGAATGAAGTTCAGATTACCAAACACCATCATTTGACTTCAGAACATCATAACAATTACTTGGAAAATCACATTTATCAGTTGAGAGTTAGGCATGCATGTTATATGGTGCAAAGATGCCGCTGCAAACCAATTAGAGTTTCTTCACATGCCCGAAAGTAAAAATCGTACATATCACATTCCTCAATTCACCCTTTGGGGGGACCTTAACAACAAATATGACTTAGTACCAATAATACTTAACTTACTGTTTGGCTCGTAATAAAATTAGTACTAGCATCACTTTTTATGGGCAACTGTTGCCTCTACAACTCATCGGATGGCCTCTCAATGTAGTTTGATTTAACATTTTTAATAGAGTGTCATTTTTATATATATGCAATGACAGGACAAAAAATATTACATACCGTCACTTAATTGATAATTATAAGTTACTTAATAGTATTGATTGGTAAAATAAATTAAATGGTTATAGTAAATTTAATTAAACTGGTATGATAACAAAAATTAGATTCTCAGTGTATATATAATTTAAATTTATTTTTAATATGAATCATTCTAAGATCATTAACATTAATTAACGAAGCATAGTCCAAGAAGCTCAAACTCTTTCCGACAGACTACTTTTGTCCTCTTTCCGGGCTAAAGTGCTTAATAGCATGATGAGATCTTGATAAAGTTATTAATTCAAAAGAAGAAGAATTAGAATTTATAACGAACAAATCAATGAGTTTTAGTCTCAACAAAACTTTAATTGATAAAAATAAAAACTATACAATAAAAGTAATTCGAATCTTGTTTGATTCTGAAGGAATCTTTGAGTTAAATTTTTTTATCACAGGCGTCGTCCAAAAGGTTTTAGTAATTAATTAAATACTTTTGGAAAATGAATTCCTCCAATGCGCTTGTTGTCTCCCCTAACCCCACTACTAACAATCATTAGGCAAGTATCCTTAACGTAGACAATTCTAACAAGTTTTAATTTTACTACTAACAAGAATATTAAGTGTTCATAAAATGGCTTCTTAATTATCATATATTCCTAAAATCATTTAGTCAAATTTATTTTAAATTTGATCAATTAAATTAATCTATCACGAACCTCCTTTACATAGTGGGGACCAACCAATCTGGCAATCTTCCAATGTCTATAAAGTATGATTAGGAAATTTATATTTGCTGATTCAATTAATTAATCTTAAAACCACATTATAACTTCAGCTTTTCTTTGGCTACAATAAAGTCGTCAGTGCTTGATAGCACATAAGTAGGTACTTTTGCGATTTCTGTAAAATATATTTCCCATTTTAGTATTATTCTCCAGCTCTAGTTGTGCGTATAACACATCGGATAACATACATTTTTTTTTTGTAGTCAAAAGGAAATAAATATCTCATAAAAGAATTTTTATCTGGTTAATTGATAATAAATATTTACTAGACAACATTGGTATGGAAATTAATTTAACCATATAATAGGTCTAAACTATTTCTAAAGATATGGTAGCAATGGTGTTAGTTTTTTGATATTCATAAAGCAATTATTGAATTAGTCCGTGATCATAGACTATCTCGAGCTATACATATAAAACTAAGAACTAGAATATATATAAAATTATGTATAATTTTTAATGAAAATATCGTAAAGTGATGAGCAGCTAGCCATACCCATTTTCCATAGCCAGTTAGAAGTGACACAACTTAGTTATGGGTTATGATCAATGAACTTGGTTATGGAACTAAGTAAACAACTACGAATTTTTTTTTTCTTCTTTAGTGACAGACTGTATAAGACTATAAGTATCTTAGGATCATATGAGACCCACAAATTCGGGGGCACTATAGTTGACTTTATGCTTATGAACTTTATTTTTTTGGGGGCCGTTTAAAAGTTGAGGCTACATTATTAACAGAGTTTTAAAGAGAAAAGAAACCTTAACAAAATATATGTTAGGATGAGGGATGTTTTGATGACTGACAAGAAATATGAAATAGGTCGGTCAAACTGGTCCATCGAACACTAGCTCATAAGAATCCCAAGAGAGATAGGACTGTGACATGTCAACTCCGCGTAGGCAAAAATCCTACAACAGTCGAGTCAGATAAGAGGTGTGCAAGTACTGATGAAGTTGAGTTGGACTACAACACGTAAGAAGGCACGAGGTTAAATGCAAATAGGAGTCTCACTTGAAGTAGAACTCTAAGCAAGTAGAGTTCGTATGCAAGAAGGAGTTTGATTGAAAGGAGAACTCCTCGAGGAGTTGTGGTTAAATAGCAGAGCTGCTATCCAAAAGAGGCACGCACTTATATAGCAAACTAAGGCAATTGTGAAATTGATTTTAGCAAGTGCAACGGAGAATACTGAAGGAACACATTGAAGAACCTGGTCCTAAGTACAGAGTCTATCTATGGCGTCTTAGTAGTGATGTATTAGGAGCTGTTCTTTGAGTTGTAATCATAGTTGATTATGTTTTAAACTGAAGTAGAATTGTTGTCTTCAAGTTGGGTTAACTCGAAGATTTGGAAAACACAAACCTTGGGAGGTTGGTGTTGTTAGGAATTAGAGTTTATAATTCCTAGGTTACATCGAGTTGTAATCATTTCTTTGAGTCTCATTTGTGTTAGTGAAGTTGGGTTTAAATCCTGTAGAGGTGCAGGTCATGGTTTTTACACCTTTGTGAGTCGGGTGGTTTTTCACGTAAAAATACTGTGCTCGTTACTGACTATTTTCTCATTGTTAAAATACTTTAGGCAACCTATTTCATTAGTAGGCAACTAGTAAGTAAAACTCACTAAACCAGTAAGTCGTGCAGACTATCAATTGGTATCAGAGCGGGTATCTTATTTCAAGGCTTACACCTTAAGATCAAATCCAAAAAATGAATTATGCATCACCAATTGGACATTGTGAAGGACAATCCACCACCAGGCCTCCTCTCTTCAATGAATATCATTTTATTTTGTGGAAAGCTAGAATGGAGGACTTATTCAAGCTGACGACTATGAATTATGGGACAGGATCACTTAGGGTCCAACTATTCCTGTGAAAACTGTTGAAGGAGTCTCTGTGAAAAAAGTTAAAAGTGAATTCACTCATGATGACCTTATTGCTCTCAAGAAAAATGCTAAGGCAAAAAATATCCTAGTCTGTGGACTGGATCTTGATGAGTACAATCGAGTGTCAATTTGTACTACTGCCAAACAAAACTGGGATGCCTTAGTAAATGCACATAAAGGAACAAGCCAAGTGAGAAAGTTCATAGTAGCCATGTTGTTCACTGAGTATGAAATCTGTAAGATGAAGGAAAGTGAGTCACTGCAAGACATGATCACTAGACTCACTACCCTAGTTAATGAACTATCATCCTTGGGAAAGGTCTTGACCACCGAGAAACAAGTTGACAAAGTTCTCAGAATTCTACCAAAATCAAAATGGAATGTGAAAGTCATAGCCATCAGAGAAGCAAAGGACCTCACTGATATGTCCCTAGATGCACTGGTTGGAAACTTGAAAACATATGAAATGAACATGAAAAATTTTAAGAAAGGGAAATGATCCAAAGAAAAGTCTCTAGAACTCAAAGCATCTGACAATGATGATTCTGATCTTGATGAAGATCAAGTTGAATTTCTAGCAAAGAACTTCAAAAAATTCTTCAAGAGAGGAAATTAGTATGATAAGAATGGAATAGGTAGCAAGAAGCAGTCCACTGACAAAAACCAAAGAGGATGCTACAAGTATGGAAAGACTGACCAAATGGTTAAAAAGTGTCCACAATGGGAAATGGAGTGGAGAAAGGAAAGGGTTGAAAAGGAGGAAAAAATGAATGAAAGAAACAATTCCAAAAAGAAGGAAAAGAAAGATCATGCCATGGTAGCTGCTTGGGGATCAGACACTGAAGAATCTAATGATGAAGAAATTGATAAAACTGCACTCATGGCAATTGGAGACACAGACTTGGACGAAGAAGAAGTTGACTCTGAGGTAAGCATTCTAGAACTAAAAGATAAGCTGCACCTTTTTTCTAAAAGGAAATTTATTTCTCTAATGAATGCCTTAATTGAAGTATTTGTTGAACAAACTTCTGAAAGGAACCAACTATTCAGTGCCCTTGCAAGTTTAAAGTTCAAATATATTGATCTTGAGACTTGCAAGTGTCACGCCTCGATGCTAGCCCCCATACGTAACACGGTACCAAGGATCACAAGTGACCCTAAGCTAATTCTGAATCTGGTATATCACAAGCATACTGAAATAACTCTAAACAAATGGAAGCATAATTGAATAAAGCATATAATATCTAGAAAGAATTCAACTGAAAATATCTGAACAAATAACTTTCTGAAAAGCAGTATAACCCAAATCAACTGAGTCTGACTCTATGTCAGAAAGCCTCTAAAACTAACGAATTGTTGGGACAAGCCCCCAGCTAACTCCAACTACGTAAAATAAGGACAAACTGACTAACTCAAAAATCATGTAAAAGATATGTCCTTGAATGATGAGGACTCACCACTGACTGCTTTTGAGGTGGCACCAGTATGCACTAATCACGTGGCTGAAACTGAGAACCTGGACCTGCATCATGATAGGATACAACACATAGAGTATGCGTCAGTACTTTGAATGTACTGAGCATGAGGGATATGCAAGGCTGACTAAAATATAAATATGCTAAAATACTGAAAAGTTGTAAACTAAACTAAACTGCAGTACATAGGCCCAAAATATAATCATGCATAAATAGCTGAAATGCAAGAGTAATCTGGAAACATGCTGAAGCTGAAAGTAAATATAACTGAGGGGCTAATGCACATTACTGAAACTAACATTGTGGGAGAGTCTATTAACCGATATAAACCACGTGAGCTAAATGTGGGGTCCAATGTATATGCCCCATCGAGAGGACCCAATATACCTTGCCAGGGTATAAAGGCATGGCTAATGTGATCACTATTTCTGAGGCCCAACTGAGCGGCTAAATAAGCTACGGTGGCACCTAGTTCTGGGACTTTAAGGGTATGCTGAACCTTGGTCCAATTCGGTGCTAAACACTACTCCCAAACTGAATACTAATAGCTCATTTTAAAACTGGAATCCTGAGTTTTTGAGTCAGGGCTACACTATTCTGAAATCTCTATTTTTCTGAAATGATGTGGTAGACTAAATACTGGCTAGATTTTGCTTTTAAAACTCATACTGATAATCTAGTTTGAACTTTGAAGGAAATATGATACTTTATAAAAATCCTACAATTTAAAACTAATTTCCTGATTTCTCAAGTCATGGGAAACTCATGCAAACCATTAGAACATATTTCAATTCATATAAAACATGATATAAATCATGTGAGAATCATAAGAACTAAATTCTAGGAGAATTTGCATAATTGAGTAGGAACCCTAGTTCTTAAATTCCTAGAAAATTGTAAAAAACGGAGAGTTTTTGGGCATAAGGGTGGACTGAACCCTTACTGAATACCCACATACCTGGTAGAAGGAAATTCTTCAAGAAAATCTGAATTTGAAGCTTGGAGGAGAAAGCCCTAGGTCTGAAACTTTGGAGAAGAACCTTTTTTTCTGACTTGAGAGGTGGAATGAGGAGAACTGATGTGTTTTAGAGGATTAGACTTAATAAAATAAGCCTAAGACTATTTATAGTCGGAGCTAAAATAAAAAATAAAGGTGTAAAATACCCCTGAGAAACTAATTTAAAAACTATTGGAAAATTTGCGACTAGGTTCCACAAACAAAAACTATGACTCGTGGAAACTTCCACGATTCGTGGAACCCTATCGTGGTTCTAGGGTCAGGAAATATGAGCTAGTGGAATTGGGTTCTACGAGTGTGGTCCACGACTCGTGGAAACTTCCATGGGTCGTGAATCCCACTCATGGATCGTGGGCTAATTGCTGACTCTCAGGTCTGGTTCCACGAACCGGGTTCATGACTCGTGGATTATTCCACGGTCTGTAGAACCATTATGTGGTTCTCAAGGAAAATCCTCGGCCTCTGATCCAATTCCACGGGTCCAGTCCACGACTCGTTGACTCTTTCAAGACTCGTGGATCTGACTCATGGATTAGCTGGCAGTTAAAATTTTTTAATTTCCTTATGGGTTTCTGAGATGAGTCTAGGCTTGGGAGTTCTGGGGTGTTACATCATGATTGTAAGAAACAGAGAAAATGGTACCCTTAAAGAACATGTCAGTCAACTTGGTTCAATCAACTTAAGTCTGAAATCTGAAATTCTAAAGTCTGCAATCTCTGAAAAATGTAAAAGGAACATGTGTGATAATCAAAAGATTGTTGAGTCTGAACTAAAATAGTGTAAGGACAATCTCCTCTATGAAAAAGAAAGGGTGAGAAAGTTCAGTCTAGAAAACTCTAGGATAAAACTTAATATTGAAAAGGCTAGTAGGTGGACTAACTCATCTAGAATTGTGAATCAATTAGGTGAAAGGACTCATAGTGAAAAGGCTGGTCTAGAATTTCATAAAGAAACTGCTACTATTAAATATCTTTGCTTCATCTGTGGTCATCTTGGACATCCCACTACTGAATGGTTAAAAAGACTGACCGAATGGTTAAAAAGTGTCCACAATAGGAAATTGAGTGGAGAAAGAAAAGGTCTAAAAAGGAGGCAAAAATAAATGAAAGTAACAATTCCAAAAAGAAGGAAAAGGAAGATCATACCATGGTAGCTGCGTGGGGATCAGACACTGAAGAATCTAATGATGAAGAAATTGATAAAACTGCACTCATGGCAATTGGAGACACAGACTTGGACGAAGAAGAAGTTGACTCTGAGGTAAGCATTCTAGAACTAAAAGATAAGCTGCACCTTTTTTCTAAAAGGAAATTTATTTCTCTAATGAATGCCTTAATTGAAGTATTTGTTGAACAAACTTCTGAAAGGAACCAACTATTCAGTGCCCTTGCAAGTTTAAAGTTCAAATATATTGATCTTGAGACTTGCAAGTGTCACGCCTCAATGCTATCCCCTAGATGTAACACGGTACCTAGGATCACAAGTGACCTCAAGCTAACCCTGAATCTGGTATATCACAAGCATACTAAAATAACTCTAAACAAATGGAAGCATAACTGAATAAAACATATAATATCTAGAAAAAATTCAACTGAAAATATCTGAACAAATAACTTTCTGAAAAGCAGTATAACCCAAATAAACTGAGTGTGACGCTGTGTATGAAAGCCTCTAAAACTAACAATTTGTTGGGACAAGCCCCCAGCTAACTCCAACTACTGAAAATAAGGACAAACTGACTAACTCAAAAATCATGTAAAAGATATGTCCTTGGATGATGAGGACTCACCACTGACTGCTTTTGAGGTGGCACCAGTATGCACTAATCACGCGGTTGAAACTGAGAACATGGACCTACATCATGATAGGATACAACACATAGAGTATACGTCAGTAATTTAAATATACTGAGAATGAGGAATATGCAAGGCTGACTGAAATGTAAATATGCTAAAATACTGAAAAGTTGTAAACTAAACTAAACTGCAGTACATAGGCCCAAAATATAATCATGCATAAATAGCTGAAATGCAAGAGTAATCTGGAAACATGCTGAAAGCTGAAAGTAAATATAACTGAGGTCCTAATGCACATTACTGAAACTAACATTGTGGGAGAGTCTATTAACCGATATAAACCACGTGAGCTAAATGTGGGTTCCAATGTATATGCCCCATCGAGAGGACCCAATATACCTTACTAGGGTATAAAGGCATGGCTAATGTGATCACTATTTCTGAGGACCAACTGAGCGGCTAAATAATCTACGGTGGCACCTAGTTCTGGGACTTTATGGGTATGCTGAACCTTGGTCCAACTCGGTGCTAAACACTACTCCCAAATTGAATACTAATAGCTCATTTTAAAACTAGAATCCTGAGTTTTTGAGTCAGGGTTACACTAGTCTGAAATCTCTATTTTTCTGAAATGATGTGGTAGACTAAAAACTGGCTAGATTCTGCTTTTAAAACTCATACTGATAATCTAGTTTGAACTTTGAAGGAAATATGATACTTTAGAAAAATCCTACAATTTAAGACTAATTTCCTGATTTCTCAAGTCATGGGGAAACTCATGCAAACCATTAGAAAATATTTCAATTCATATAAAACAGGATATAAATAATGTGAGAATCATAAGAACTAAATTCTACGAGAATTTGCATAATTGGGTAGGAATCCTAGTTTTTAAATTCCTAGAAAATTGTAAAAAGCGAAGAGTTTTTGGGCATAAGGGTGGAATGAACCCTTACTGAATACCCACATACCTGGTAGAAGGAGATTCTTCAAGAAAATCTGAATTTGAAGCTTGGAGGAGAAAGCCCTAGGTTTGAAACTTTGGAGAAGAACATTTTTTTCTGACTTGAGAGGTGGAATGAGGAGAACTGGTGTGTTTTAGAGGATTAGATTTAATAAAATAAGCCTAATACTATTTATAGTCGGAGCTAAAATAAAAAGGAAAGGTGTAAAATACCCCTGAGAAACTAATTTAAAAACTATTGGACTAGGTTCCACGAACAGAAACTATGACCCGTGGAAACTTCCACGACTCGTGGAACCCTATCGTGGTTCTAGGGTCAGGAAATCTGAGCTAGTGGAATTGGGTTCTACGAGTGTGGTCCACGACTCGTGGAAACTTCCATGGGTTGTGAATCCCACTCATGGATCTTGGGCTAATTGCTGACTCTCAGGTCTGGTTCCACGAACTGGGTTCATGACTCGTGGATTATTCCACGGTCTGTAGAACCATTATGTGGTTCTCAAAGAAAATCCTCGGCCTCTGATCCAATTCCATGGGTCCAGTCGACGACTCGTTGACTCTTTCAAGACTCATGGATCCGACTCATGGATTAGCTGTCAGTTAAATTTTTTTTATTTCCTTCTGGGTTTTTGAGATGAGTCTAGGCTTGGGAGTTCTGGGGTGTTACATCATGATTCCAACTAAAAGAGAAAGTGGTACCCTTAAAGAACAGGTCAGTCAACTTGGTTCAATCAACTTAAGTCTGAAATCAGAAATTCTAAAGTCTGCAATCTCTGAAAAATGTAAAAGGAACATGTGTGATAAACAAAAGATTGTTGAGTCTGAACTAAAATAGTGTAAGGAAAATCTCCTCTATGAAAATGAAAGGGTGAGAAAGTTGAGTCTAGAAAACTCTAGGATAAAACTTAATCTTGAAAAGGCTAGTAGGTGGATAACTCATCTAGAATTGTGAATCAATTAGGTGAAAGGACTCATAGTGAAAAGGCAGGTCTAGAATTTCATAAAGAAACTGCTACTATTAAATATCTTTGCTTCATCTGTGGTCATCTTGGACATCCCTCTACTGAATGGTTAAAAAGACTGACCGAATGGTTAAAAAGTGTCCAATATGGGAAATTGAGTGGAGAAAGAAAAGGGCTAAAAATGAGGCAAAAATAAATGAAAGTAACAATTCCAAAAAGAAGGAAAACGAAGATCATGCCATGGTAGATGCGTGGGGATCAGACACTGAAGAATCTAATGATGAAGAAATTGATAAAACTGCACTCATGGCTATTGTAGACTCAGACTTGGAAGAAGAAGAAGCTCACTCTGATATAAGCATTCTTGAACTAAAAGATAAGTTGCACCTTTTTTCTTAAAGGAAACTTATTTCTCTAATGAATGCCTTAATTGAAGACTTTGTTGAACAAACTTCTGAAAGGAACCAACTATTCAGTGCCCTTGCAAGTTTAAAGTTCAAATTTATTGATCTTGAGACTTGCAAATGTCACGCCTCAATGCTAGCCCCTAGATGTAACACGGTACCTAGGATCACAAGTGACCTCAAGCTAACCCTGAATCTGGTATATCACAAGCATACTGAAATAACTCTAACCCTGACTGCTTTTGAGGTGGCACCAGTATGCACTAATCACACGGCTAAAACTGAGAACCTGGACCTACATCATGATAGGATACAACACATAGAGTATACGTCAGTACTTTGAATGTACTGAGCATGAGGGATATGCAAGGCTGACTGAAATGTAAATATGCTAAAATACTGAAAAGTTGTAAACTAAACTAAACTGCAGTACATAGGCCAAAAATATAATCATGCATAAATAGCTGAAATGCAAGAGTAATATGGAAACATGCTGAAAGCTGAAAGTAAATATAACTGAGGGCCTAATGAAGATTACTGAAACTAACATTGTGGGAGAGTCTATTAACCGATCTAAACCACGTGAGCTAAATGTGGGGTCCAATGTATATGCCCCATCGAGAGGACCCAATATACCTTGCCAGGGTATAAAGGCATGGCTAATGTGATCACTATTTCTGAGGCCCAACTTAGCGGCTAAATAAGCTACGGTGGCACCTAGTTCTGGGACTTTAAGGGTACGCTAAACCTTGGTCCAACTTGGTGCTAAACACTACTCCAAAACTGAATACTAATAGTTCATTTTAAAACTGAAATCTTGAATTTTTGAGTCAGGGCTACACTAGTCTGAAATCTCTATTTTTCTGAAATGCTATAGTAGACTAAAAACTGGCTAAATTTTACTCTTAAAACTCATACTGATAGTCTAGGTTGATATTTGAAGAAAACATAATACTTTTAAGAAAAATCCTACAATTTAGGACTAATTTCCTGATTTCTCAAGTCATGGGGGAAACTCATGCAAACCATTAGAACATCTTGCAATTCATATAAAACAGGATATAAATCATGTGAGAATCATAAAAACTAAATTCTAGGAGAATTTTCATAATTGTGTAGGAACCCTAGTTCTTAAATTCCTGTAAAACTGTAAAATGCTGAGAGTTTTTAGGCATACGAGTGGACTGATCCCTTACTGAATACCCACATACCTGGTAGAAGAAGATTCTTCAAAAAAATCTGAAGTTAAAGCTTGGAGGAGAAAGACCTAGGTCTGAAACTTTGGAGAAAGATGCTCTTTTCTGACTTGAGAGGTGGAATGAGGAGAACTGATGTGTTTTGGAGGATTAGACTTAATAAAATAAGACAAAATATTTATAGCCGAAGCTAAAATAAAAAGAAAAGGTCCAGAATACCTATGAGAAATAATTTAAAAACTGCTGGAAAATTCACGACTAGGTTCCACGGACAGAAACCACGACTCGTGGAAACTTCCATGGCTCTTGGAACCCTGTCATGGTTCCTAGGTTGGGAAATTTGATCTACTGGAATTGAGTTCTACAAGTGTTATAGACGACTCATGGAAACTTCCACGGGTCATGGATCCCACTCGTAGATCCTGGGTTGATTGTTGACTCTCAGGTCTGGTTCCACGAATTGGGTTCATGACTTGTGGATCATTCCACGGTCTGTAGAGCCAGTCCGTGGTTCTTAGATAAAATCCTCGGCCTCTGATCCAATTCCATGGGTCCAGGCCACGATTCGTGGACTCTTCTATGACTCATGGATCTGACTCGTGGATTGGTTTTCAGTTGAAATCTTTTTATTTATTTCTGGTTTTTTGAGATAAGTCTAGGCTTGGGAGTTCTGGAGTGTTACAATATCTCCCCCTTGGTTTCATTCGTCCTCGAATGAAGACTAAACAAGCTGAGTTTTGAGGGAAAGAGCTGCAATCCCTACCACTGATTACTAGAAATTGATGTCTAACTAAACTTAGTTCCATGGACATGCAAACATGCTGAAATGCAAGGTTAACTGGAGGAATAAGATACTGAGACCGAAATACACATGAGAATAAGCTGAGAAACTAGAGAAGAACTATTACCTCAAGCTGAAGCTGTATCGGAAGGGAAGTGGTGTGGGTACTTGGTCATCATGGCTACTTCTGCTTCCCAAGTAGCTCCCTCAACTGAATGGTTCCTCCAAAGAACTTTTACTGAAACGACTTTCTTATTTCTCAGCCTCCAAATATTACGATCAAGGATCTGAACTGGGACCTCTTCATAAGAGAGACTGTTATTCACACCCATTCTCTTTAAGGGCACAACTAAAGCTGGATCACCAATGCATTTCTTCAACAAGGATACATGGAAGATGAGGTGCACTGATGCCAAGTCTGCTAGAAACTCTAACTCATAGGCCACTTTGCCAACTCTCCTAAGAATCCTGTAAAGGCCTACATATCAGGGACTAAGCTTCCCCTTCTTACCGAATCTCATCACACCCTTCATGGGTGACACTTTCAGAAAAACCCAATCATCAACCTCAATCTCTAGCTCCCTTCTTCTCACATCTGCATAAGGTTTCTGATGACTTTGAGACACCTTCAACCTTTCTATAATAAGCTGAAACTTCTTCATAGTCTCATGGACTGAATCTAGCCCTATCAAAGTTGCTTCACCTACCTCAAACCAGCCTATAGGTGATCTACACCTACGCCCGTAAAGTGCCTCATACTGGGCCATATGAATGCTAGAGTGAAAAATGTTATTATAGGAAAACTCTATAAGCGGTAAGTGATCATCCCAATTACCTTTAAAGTCGATTATGCAAGCTCTCAACATGTTCTCTAAGGTCTGAATAGTACGCTCTGTCTGACTATCTGTCTACGGGTGAAATATGTACTAAGATTAACCTGAGTACCAAGACCCTTCTGAAACGATCTCCAAAACTAAGATGTGAACTGAGTACTCCTATCTGAGATGATGGATAAGGGAACTCCATGCAACCTGACTATCTCACGAATGTAGAGTCTGGCATAGTCCTCTACTGAATCGGTAGTCTTGATAGCTAAGAAGTGGGCTGACTTAGTCACCCTGTCTATAATCACCCAAATAGAATCATGTTGTCTACGAGTATGAGGTAGGGCTGTAATAATGTCCATAATGATCACCTCCCACTTCCAAGTGGGAATGTCCATTTCCTGAGTCATACCACCAGGTCACTGATGTTCTACCTTCACTTGCTGACAGTTAGGACACTTAGCCACAAAATCAACAATGTCCCTCTTCATACCATTCCACCAATAGACTTCCCATAGGTCACGGTACATCTTGCTGGAACCAGGATGGATGTAATACCTGGAGATATGAGCCTCTGTCAAAATCTGCTGCCTCAAGTCACCTACATTAGGAACACATAGCCGACCCTGATAATGAAGTGCACCATCTCCCCATTGGGAGAAAACCTCTACTCTCTACTGATGGACAAAACCTTTTAGCTGAAGTAAGATGGGATCATTGTTTTGCTTTTCCTTTACCTCGTCTACCAATGAAGACTCTGACCCATTCTAAATAATGACACCACCTTCTGATGAATCTGTGAGGCAAACCCCTAACCGAGCAAGCCTATGAACATCCTTGGCTAATTCCTTCTTTCCTTCCTCAACCTGTGAAATGCTATGCATGGACAACCTGCTAAGTACATCCACTACTACATTTGCCTTACCCAGATGGTAAAGCACGCTCATGGCATATTCCTTGAGAAGATCTAGCCACCTTCTCTGATGAAGATTCAGTTCTTTTTGGGTGAATACATACTGAAGGCTCTTGTGGTCAGTAAACACATCTACATGGACAACATACAAGTAGTGTCTCCAAATCTTCAAGGCAAAAACCACTGTTGCTAACTCAAGATCATGAGTCGGGTAGTTTTTCTCATGAGTGTTAAGCTGTCTGGAGGCATATGCAATGACTTTACCATGCTGCATCAGAACACAACCGAGGCTAACTCTGGATGCATCACAGTATACTATGAAACCATCTGAACCCTCTGGTAGAGTCAAAATTGGGGTTGTGGTCAACCTAGTTTTCAACTCTTGGAAGTTTTTCTCACACTCATCTGACCACTGAACTTGACCTTCTTCTGAGTTAGCCTAGTCAATGGAGAAGCTATGCACGAAAACCCCTCAAAAAATCTCCTGTAGTAACCAGTCAAACCTAAAAAGATCCTAATATCTGTCGGAGAGATGGGTCTAGGCCAATTCTTTACTGCCTTTATTTTCTGAGAATCCACTCGGATACCCTCATTAGACACTACATGACCCAGAAAGGCAACTTACTGCAGCCAAAACTCGCACTTACTGAATTTTGCGAATAACTATCGATCCTTGAGAGTTTGCAGCACCACTCTCAAATGATTAGCATTCTCCTTCTCACTCTACAAGTAGACTAGAATATCATCTATGAAGACAATAACAAACATGTCCAAATACTTCTTGAACACCCTGTTCATCAAGTCCATAAAAGCTGCAGGAGCATTCGTTAGTCCAAAAGACATAACCATAAATTCGTAGTGACCATACCGAGTACTGAAGGCTGTCTTCAAAATGTCACACTCTCTAACTCTGAGCTGATGATAATCGGATCTGAGGTCAATCTTGGAGAAGTATCTGGCACCCTGAAGCTGGTCAAACAAGTCATCAATCCTGAGGATGGGATACTTATTATTGATTGTGACCTTGTTCAACTAACGGTAGTTTGTACACATCCTGAGAGAACCATCCTTCTTATGCACAAAGAGAACTGGAGTACCCCATGGAGAGATACTGGGTATGATGAAGCCCTTATCTAGGAGGTCTTTGAGCTGTTCTTTCAACTCCTTAAGCTCAGTTAGAGCCATTCTGTAAGAAGGAATGGATATGGGATGTGTATCTGGAAGAAGGTCTATCCCAAAGTCGATATCCCACTCAGGAGGGACTCCAGGAAGATCTTCAGGAAACACCTCTGGAAAATCATTAACTACTGGAACTGACTAGAAAGGTGGGGTTTTAGACTCAAAATCCTTAACCCAGACTATATGATAGATGTAACCCTTTGAGATCACCTTCCTAGCTTTGAGGTAGGATATGAAGCAACCTTTTGATAAAGGAGGACTACCCTTCCACTCTAAGATGGGCTAATTTGGAAATTGGAATTTCACAACTCCAGTTCTGATATTGACTGAGGCATAACAGGTATGTAGCCAATCTATGCCAAGAATGACATCAAAGTCAGTCATATCTAACTCTACTAAATCTGCTGAGGTGGTTCTACGAAGGACTGAGTTGGGCAATTTATGTACACCCTATTAGCTAGGACCGATTCACCAACTGGAGTAGAGACTGGGATGGGTTCTTGGAGGATTTCTGGACTGATTCTGAATTTACATGCAACATACGGGGTCATGAATGATAGGGAAGCCCCTGGATCTAACAAGGAATAAACATCAAGAAAGAAGACTGATAACATACCAGTGACTATATATGGTGAACTCTCCTGATCCTGGCATGAAGACATGACATAGAGACGCTTCTGACGTTGACTGCCACCTGTGCCAGAAGTAGTACTCTGTTGAGCTATGCGACCTGTTCGAGTTGCTGAAGTGGTAGACTAAGCTATGTTATATCCCTGTCCTTTCCTGGCGGAAGGGCACTCCTTCAACCTATGACCGAGCTGACCATACCTAAAACACCCCTCTCTACCAGCAAGACACTCACCTGAATGATTTTTACCACACTTGGGGCAGGATGGAAAAGTGCGGTTACCTGAAACACTGCCCTGAGGCTTAGAGCCTGGTGCTCGCTTTTTCTGATCCTATCAAGGCCTGGGAGATGGAGCACTAGCTAATGAAGGCATTGGGGCTAAAGACCTTTGCTGAAACTATGAGCGATTTCCACCGCCCGACCTCTGCTGAGAATATTCATAGTTGCTTGTCCTAGCCTTCTTACTATCCTTTGCCATATCCTTAAGCTTATCTTCCTCAACCTGCTGAGCATGGGTCATAAGTCTAGAGATATCCATATCCCCTAATAACATAGCATTCCTGCACTCTATTTTCACCAAGTCGGATACCCCATACAAGAAATTGCCCATTTGTGCCCTCGGATCGGCCACCATAGATAGGGCATACCTGGAAAGTTAAGTGAACTTCAACCCATATTCCTGGGCTGACATCAATCCCTATCTCAGATTCATAAATTCTTGGGCCTTATCCTCTCTCAACTCTCTCAGGAAGAACTTATCCAGAAAAGCTCCAGTAAAATAATCCCATGTTGCAGGAGCTGCATTTACACCCTGTTATCTTTCCACTGAGTGAAAAAAATATGAGCCACATCCATGAGTTTATAGAATGCTAACTCAATGCTATCAGTACCAGTCACTTGCATTACCTCAAGAATCTTCTTGATCTCGTCAATGAAATTTTGTGGGACCCTTGAAACTCTAACGGATTCATGCGAACAAAATCTCAAACCCAGGCTGTAGCTGACCCACCATTTTGGTTTGCAAGAACTGGGGCCTGCTGATTAGCCTGATTGGCTACAGTCTGAGCTAACAACTGGATATTAATGCAGAATTTTGCGTTTGTAACCTCATGGTTCGGGGCTGGAGGATTAGTGTTAACATTGCGTGCATTAGCTCTGTAAGGAGGCATGATCTGAAATGTATAATGAATGGATTAGAGAGGAGAACTAAACTAAACTTCATCATACGATAAAGATAATGAAAGAAGTAAAGTTTTTCTTAAAACACCTTGTAGCTTCACTCTCATAAGTGTGGCGCGCTTTACACCCATGAAAGAGACTCTACTTAGTGCGACTTTCAGAAACCCTAGGAGTCTTGAGCCTGATGCTCTGATACCAAGTTTATCACGCCCTGAGGCTAGCCCCTGAATATAACACGGGACCTAGGATCACAAGTGACCTCAAGCTAACCCTAATCTGGTATATCACAAGCATACTAAAATAACTCTAAACAAACAAAAGCATAACTGAATAAATCATATAATATCTAGAAAGAATTCAACTAAAAATATCTGAACAAATAACTATCTGAAAAGTAGAACAACCCAAATCAACTAAGTCTGAATCTATGTCTGAAAGCCTCTAATACTAACGAGCTGCTGGGACAAGACCCCAGCTAACTCCAAATACTGAAAATAAGGACAATCTGACTAACTCAAAAAGCATGTAAAATATATGTCCTTGGATGATCAGGACCACCATTGGCTGCTGCTGAGGTGGCACCGGTATACACTAATCACTTGGCTAAAACTGAGAACCTGAACCTGCATCAAAGTATACGTCAGTACTTTGAATGTACTGAGCATGAGAGATATGCAAGGCTGACTAAAATTTAAATATGCTAAAATACTAAAAAAGTTGTAAACTAAACTAAACTGCAGTACATAGGCCCAAAATATAATCATGCATAAATAGCTGAAATGCAAGAGTAATCTAGAAACATGCTTAAAGCTGAAAGTAAACATAACTGAGGGCCTAATGCACATTACTAAAACTAACACTGTGGAAGAGACTATTAATCGAGATAAACCACGTGAGCTAAACGTGGAGTCCGATGTATATGCCCCATCGAGAGGACCAAATATACCTTGCTAGGGTATAAAGGTATGGCTGACATGATCACTATTTCTGAGGCCTAACTAAAGGGCTAAATAACCTACAGTGTCACATAGTTCTGGGACTTTAAGGGTACGCTGAAAATAAATTTTGCATCACTAATTGGACATTGTGAAGGACAATCCACCACCAAGCCTCCTCTCTTCAATGGATATCATTTCATTTGGTGGAAAGCAAGAATGGAGGACTTTATTCAAGCTGACAACTATGAATTATGGGACAGGATCACTGAGGGTCCAAATATTCCTGTGAAAACTATTGAAAGAGTCACTGTGAAAAAAGTTAGAAGTGAATTCACTCATGATGACCTCATTGCTCTGAAGAAAAATGCTAAGGCAAAAAATATCCTAGTCTGTGGACTGGGTCCTGATGAGTAAAATTGAGTGTCCATTTGTACTACTGCCAACCAAAACTGGGATGCCTTAGTAAATGCACATAAAGGAACAAGCCAAGTGAAAAGGTTCAGAGTAGCCATGTTGTTCGCTGAGTATGAAATCTTTAAGATGAAGGAAAGTAAGTCACTGCAAGACATGATCACTAGACTCACTGCCCTGGTTAATGAACTATCATCCTTGGGAAAGGTCTTGACCACCGAGAAAAAAGTTGACAAAGTTCTCAGAATTCTACCAAAATCAAAATGGAATGTGAAAGTCACAGCCATCAGAGAAGCAAAAGACCTCACTGATATGTCCCTAGATGCACTGGTTGGAAACTTAAAAACACATGAAATAAACATGGAAAATTTTAAGAAAGGGAAATGATCCAAAGAAAATTAGTATCATAAGAAAGGAACAGGTAACAAGAAGCAGTCCACTGACAAAAACCAAGGAGGATGCTACAAGTATGGAAAGACTGACCGAATGATTAAAAAGTGTCCACAATGGGAAATTGAGTGGAGAAAGAAAAGGGCTGAAAAGGAGGCAAAAATAAATGAAAGAAACAATTCCAAAAAGAAGGAAAAGGAAGATCATGCCATGGTAGCTACTTGAGGATCAGACACTGAAGAATCTAATGATGAAGAAATTGATAAAACTTCACTCATGGCTATTAGAGACTCAGACTTGGAAGAAGAAGAAGCTGGCTCTGATGTAAGCATTCTTGAACTAAAAGATAAGTTGCACCTTTTTTCTAAAAGGAAACTTATTTCTCTAATGAATGCCTTAATTGAAGACTTTGTTGAACTAACTTCTGAAAGGAACCAACTATTCAGTGCCCTTGCAAGTTTAAAGTTCAAATTTATTGATCTTGAGACTTGCAAGTGTCACGCCTCGATGCTATCCCCTAGATGTAACACGGTACCTAGGATCACAAGTGACCTCAAGCTAACCCTGAATCTCGTATATCACAAGCATACTGAAATAACTCTAAACAAATGGAAGCATAACTGAATAACGCATATAATATCTAGAAAGTATTCAACTGAAAATATCTGAACAAATAACTTTCTGAAAAGCAGTATAACCCAAATAAACTGAGTGTGACTCTATGTCTGAAATCCTCTAAAACTAACGAGTTGTTGGGACAAGCCCCCAGCTAACTCCAACTACTGAAAATAAGGACAAACTGACTAACTCAAAAATCATGTAAAAGATATGTCCTTGGATTATGAGGACTCACCACTGACTGCTTTTGAGGTGGCACCGATATGCACTAATCACGCGGCTGAAACTGAGAACCTGGACCTGCATCATGATAGGATACAACACATAAAGTATGCGTCAGTACTTTGAATGTACTGAGCATGAGGGATATGCAAGGCTGACTGAAATGTAATTATGCTAAAATACTGAAAAGTTGTAAACTAAACTAAACTGCAGTACATAGGCCAAAAATAGAATCATGCATAAATAGCTGAAATGAAAGAGTAATCTAGAAACATGCTGAAAGATGAAAGTACATATAACTGAGGGCCTAATGCACATTACTGAAACTAACATTGTGGGAGAGTCTATTAACCGATATAAACCACATGAGCTAAATGTGGGGCCCAATGTATATGCGCCATCAAGAGGACCCAATATACCTTGCCAGTGTATAAAGGCATGGCTAATGTGATCACTATTTCTGAGGCCCAACTAAGAGGTTAAATAAGCTATGGTGGCACCTAGTTTAGGGACTTTAAGGGTATGCTGAACCTTGGTCCAACTCGGTGCTAAACACTACTCTCAAACTGAATACTAATAGCTCATTTTAAAACTGGAATCCTGAGTTTTTGAGTCAGGGCTACACTAGTCTGAAATCTCTATTTTTCTGAAATGATGTGGTAGACTAAAAACTTGCTAGATTCTACTTTTAAAACTCATACTGATAATCTAGTTTGAAATTTGAAGGAAATATGATACTTTAGAAAAATCCTACAATTTAAGACTAATTTCCTGATTTCTCAAGTCATGGGGAAACTCATGAAAACCATTACAACATATTTCAATTCATATAAAACAGGATATAAATCATGTGAGAATCATAAGAACTCAATTCTAGGAGAATTTGCATAATTGGGTAGGAACCCTAGTTCTTAAATTCCTGGAAAATTGTAAAAAGCGGAGAGTTTTTGGGCATAAGGGTGGACTGAACCCTTACTGAATACCCACATACCTGGTAGAAGGAGATTCTTCAAGAAAATCTGAATTTGAAGATTGGAGGAGAAAGCCCTAGGTCTGAAACTTTGGAGAAGAACATGTTTTTCTGACTTGAGAGGTGGAATGAGGAGAACTGATGTGTTTTAGAGGATTAGACTTAATAAAATAAGCCTAAGACTATTTATAGTCGGAGCTAAAATAAAAAGGAAAGGTGTAAAATACCACTGAGAAACTAATTTAAAAACTATTGGAAAATTTGCGACTAGGTTCCACGAACAGAAACTATGACTCGTGGAAACTTCCACGACTCGTGGAACCCTATCGTGGTTCTAGGGTCAGGAAATTTGAGCTAGTGGAATTGGGTTCTACGAGTGTGGTCCACGACTCGTGGAAACTTCCATGGGTCGTGAATCCCACTCATGGATCCTGGGCTAATTGCTGACTCTCAGGTCTGGTTCCACGAACTGGGTTCATGACTCGTGGATTATTCCACGGTCTGTAGAACCATTATGTGGTTATCAAATAAAATCCTCGGCCTCTGATCCAATTACATGGGTCCAGTCCATGACTCGTTTACTCTTCCAAGACTCGTGGATCCGACTCATGGATTAGCTGTCAAATAAAATTTTTTTATTTCCTTCTGGGTTTCTGAGATGAGTCTAGGCTTCGGAGTTCTGGGGTGTTACATCATGATTGCAACTAACAGAGAAAATGGTACCCTTAAAAAATAGGTCAGTCAACTTGGTTCTATCAACTTAAGTCTGAAATCAGAAATTCTAAAGTCTGCAATCTCTGAAAAATGTAAAAGGAACATGTGTGATAATCAAAATATTGTTGAGTCTGAACTAAAATAGTATAAGGACAATCTCCTCTATGAATAATAAAGGGTGAGAAAGTTGAGTCTAGAAAACTCTAGGATAAAACTTAATCTTGAAAAGGGTAGTAGGTGGACTAACTCATCTAGAATTGTGAATCAATTAGGTGAAAGGAGTCATAGTTAAAAGGCAGGTCTAGAATTTCATAAAGAAACTGCTACTATTAAATATCTTTGCTTCATCTATGGTCATCTTGGACATCCCACTACTGAATGTTGATGCTCCCAAATTACACCTCTAAAAGAAGCGCAAGTGGTTGCTGCTCAAATATGGAACCCAACAAAAGGTTGGGGTCGATCCCACAGGTAATATGGTAGTACTAGGTTCGATTAGTGTTTACTCGTGCTTCTTGTCATTTATTTCCCGCAAAGGGGGTTTTTAAAGTAACAAGTAATGCTTGTAAATCAAAAGTAAACAAGTAATAGTTGCTAATTTCGAGAGTTGTAACCAATTAATTAGATGACTAGGGTAGTGTTCCCCATGAGATCATAATTTAGTAAGGAGTTTATACTTGGTAAACTAGTTTGATACTTAGCATGCAGAATCTGTAAGTTAAGTTCCCCTAATTCCTTGGTCCGAAAACTAGGTGAATTTCACCACACGCCTTGGTCTAGCCGCGGGTGTCACTTTACTAACCCTTACCTTGGATCCCAAATTGGCTATTCCCAGACAAGGTCAAGCCATTAGATGAGGATTGGCATCCTCAAATCTCCGTTGTTGAATGACCCTTTTCCTATATGTTACCTCCTTGGTCTGGCAAGTAAGGATAAGGCGAGTTTTAACGTTGTACACCGCTAGAAAGCAATCAATACGAAGGGAAGAACAATACATGCGTAAATATCGCCCTAGAATTACCTAGTACTTTGCCTACTTCGTTAATCCTTCATGGTTCCCACAACCCTAGTTGTAGATTTAGCTACTCATGTTCATAAGTACACAATTAATTTTTGGTTGAGATGTCATCAATAGATACTTACAATTGAGAATCAAAGAAACCGTAATCTGGAAGAAAAATCACAAGAACACTTTAATATCAAGAACTTGTATTTAGAATCAATACCAAAGAACAATGTAGAGATGATCCAAAAGTATCCTAAAATAATATGTAATAATTCGTTAACAACCAAAAATAAAACCTAAGGGAAAGTATTTATAGACAAATAGGCCAAATCCTAATGAAACTGGGAATAGTTGGACGCGGTAGATCCGACAGGTCACCTCACGGGACGTCGCTAAGGCTACGAGCATCGTGGGTGCCCCTCGACCTTCTTTACTCCTTCAGGAATTTCCCTGCCATGATATCATGGGCAGGAGCGATGGGACATTGCAGCTGCAACGCCCATCGCTGTCTCACGTCTCCTAACTTGGTGTTTTCTCCAACTCCCCTGCCATTTTCCACGGGCGTCATGGCACCCGTCGCCCTTCCTTGGCCTTTTTCACATATCCCTGGAGCATATCAATGGGCAAGGTGATGTCCCATCGTGGTTTCCACGAGCCTCATGCCAGCCCGTCGGGCTCCTTTTCCTTACCAAATCCTGCTGGCTCAGATCGACGGTCTACCCCACGGGCCGTTGTGGGTGTGACACCCGTGGTGGCTTCTCTTTTGCCCAGAAACTGCAACTTTTTGGCTTTTTTTCTCTAATTCATACTTTGTCCCTGCAAACTTAACAAACAACATTAAATCCAACAAAATATACTCAAGATCTCCCAAAAATCCTATGTTTTAAGCGTCGAAAGTGCCGTCTAATCCCGGCACATCAACACCTTCAACTTAGAATCTTTGCTTGTCCTCAAGCAACAGGCTAAAAAAAAACTAAACGACGCTTAAGCAAAAGAAAACTAGGAACTACGGCAGTCATATGGGTTAGCAGTTCAATACACAACAAGTACCCCCCTCTTTTTCCAATACAAACTCAGTGCATGTGTTCCATTCATCAAGACAACACAACGGGATCCAAGGATGACATTACATTATCAACAGATGACCTAGCATACACATGTGAGTCTAATACTAACAGTTAGCAGTTAAAGTCGCTCTAGTGCCCTCACCAAAAAGAAGTCCCACTTACACAGTAGCATATTTCTATCTTGGGGACTGAACTAAACACTCATACTAACAAAGATGTTCAAACAATGCGTGCACAATACCATAGGCTTGCCCTTATTTTCTATGTCTCGATTTTTGAACAATGTGGTTAGGATCACTATAGGACTTTCTCGGCTTGTAACGTTGGCTTGGGTATGGGTATGGTAGATATAGGAAATAGTGACTACGCCCTCCTTGACACTACGCTATCGTGTTTCCACTCATCACACCACTTTTACTCTTTTCCTCCCTTTTTTTCCCTTTTTATTCCTTTTTTTTCAACAAGTGACAGGTGATACTTTTGTTTCAAACTCACTTATTCTTTTTATTTTTCTTTGCTTTTCACTTCTCTTTTTTTTTCTTTAACATAGCCGCCGCACCCGGTATCTCTCCTTTTTATTTCTAACCTCTTCTATTCATACCCACACTTCTTACTCACCTCTACAGTAGCCACCGTCAACTTAGGCGATTAGCCTGAGTTGAGGCACACAATGTACAAGGAGGGACCAAGGCCAAACTAAAGGTTCATAATAAGAAACAGGGAAGGTGATTAGGCTAAACAACAAAAAAGGGTCAATGTAGGCTCAAAATCAGAGATCAAAGGGTGTTCTCATCATTTGGTCGGTCTTTTGGGATAAAGTGGACTATTTCAAAAAATAGACTATAATCCTTTCCTAAACAACTATCCTACGACCTTGGCAAGACTAACCGGAAAAGTTCTAGATTGGCACACAAAGCAAGAACCAAACAAATTAAGCTCACTAACACATGGCACAGAGTCGACAATCACATGCTACCAATTAGGTTCATACTCTAGCTTAATCCAATCATCAGATCGATCAAAACAATGTCATGCAAGGATCCACAATGGTTAGTCTATCAAAACCAGATACTGTTATGTCACACAAAATTTTTGGAGGGGTATCCATTCAAATTCCATTTCAAAATTACCTCATAGACTGACTTACAACACTAACTTACCAACTGCACTAAGTTCCTTTTCTTCTTTTACTATATACAACCTATACTAAAACGTGCCAGTTCAACAGAAATAAAAATCCTTAGGGAAAGAACACAGGCAAGAAAACCCTAAGAACTCGGGTACCTTGTGCGTACCCTTATGGGTTGCCTCCCATGCAACGCCTGCTTTAACGTCGCGGCATAACCTGAGTCTCTTGGCTACTCAGACTCTCCAAGAACCCATCAAAAACATACTCACCCAGTAACTTCCCCCACCCCACCAAAAAGAAACGAGAATTGCCATCAATGCACAAAAATACAAAACAACCAGGGGCAGAAACATACATGTGGTGCCTAAGCTCCGGTATCGGGTGTCACATCTATCGGGCCCTCATGAATGGTACTCATAGTGCTCTCATCAACCGAGGCTGCCTTTGCAGTCCTCTCATCAATAGTAACAGCTGCCTGAGCAGCTACAACTACATCCTCTCCCACAATGAGGTCTATAGAAGGTACATCAACCTGTTCATCCATACCACTCGCTGAACAACCTCGACCAACACCATCAACCTCAATCTGCTGCATAGACAGAGACTCTTTTGATGCTCTATCCAGCTCTTTTTGGGCCCTTTTCTCAGCTCTCTCCTCTTTTTTCTTTTGAGACTTCGGGCTAAGAGGAGCATCACCTTCTTGAATCGGCTTGTCCTTGCTCTTTCTTTTTCTCTTATGTGTCACAGGCTCAAGAATTGATTCATTGACTTTCTCAGGCTCCTTTTCCACAGCCAAGTCCAAATGTGCCATATGGAGCTTGGGATCTACAAAATCCCATAGATTGAGCATGGGATCCTCTGTGACCTCTGGCAAGACTAATGGTGCTCTTGCTTGGGTAGGAGGAGGATTCTTCAGCTGATCGACCTCAATCTTAAGTGCAACAATCTCTTTTTTCATACCAGATAGCTCTAGCACACCCATCTCCCTTAATCTCTCATCCACCCTATCCTCCAACGCATCAATTCGGGTATTGACATTTTGAAATGGTGATATGGCCCTTTGGATGGAAGCATTCACAATCAGATGAAAATGTAGTGCGAATGCATTCATTTGTTTTTCAGATCAAGAGTCCTCTGGACAGCGTTAGCAAAGTTAGCCGGATGGAAGGCATAAATAGAAGCAGAATCCCCTTGGAAGGTGCTGCGGAGGGGCCTGGCTCGGCTGCCAAGTGGATGGACCAGCAACATTATGATTGGACTAGCTACCTTGTGGGGTAGGTCAAGTCGTGAGGGATACTGTCACATATGGTGTCGGGACATGTTCCTCAAGAGTTAGAGCCAAAGGCTCATGAGTGCCAGTCAAACCAATAGGCACTCAAAACCAATAACCCTAGACTCATCTTTGGACCTCTCTGGATGGTGGGTCCTTGCAGCTCGGACACCCCAATCTACCCCAGCATACTTGGGGACTTAAGCCTCTTCACATAGCTCAGTAATCAAATAGAGTAATGGGTAGGAGGAAGCTATTTTGGTAACTCGGTCCCGAATCTCCTCTGCGAGGATTCTCCCAAAGTTGAGGTTGTATTTGGACAATAAGGCAGCCACTAAAATGTCCCTTTCCAGAGTGAGCTGGTTGTCGGCACCCGTCGGCAATAATCAAAATCTCACCAGTGCCCACTAAAACTTTTCTTCAAATGATAACGAAGCTTATAAATCAGAGGCTTATCTTGGTTGATCCATAGTGGTTCCCCGGTAGTGGTTAGGCGCTTATCCAACCATTGAGTTCTTTTCTCTTCATTCTTCACCTGGTACTCGTAGTCAACAGGGTCTGTGGGTGCCTCATACCCTGGCCCGAATAAGATTTTGTTAATAGTTTTGGCCGAGATGTTGACCAGGACACCCCTCACCGGGACGCTCTCAAGAGAAGGCAGTTCGTTGATTTTCTATCCCTTTTTGTATAGACCTTCCTGTATAGACTGATAATTAGCATAAAACTCTCTCATCAGAGCTGGCTGGTAATATGGGAGGGGATTTCTAGTCCATCCTAATCTATAATGGAAGAAATAGGCATCAAGTTTGGGGAAGTCTTTTAGTTTGAATGAATCAATCTTCCATTCTTCCGCAATAGGTCTCCGCAGATGCCCTCTTCTGGTCACTTCAAGGCCGTAATCAAAGATGGCCTTTGACCCTTCAATGCTCCATCTACGGGTCTCTCAGTCTTATCGCAATACAGCTCCAGGGCCAGATGGGGACGCAGTGCTTCGCTCTGGTGTGGTCGTCTCTATGTCGGAGTCTGCCCCTTCACTTTCATCCTTTTCCGAACCATGCTTCGAGCCTTCCTCACCTTCGGACTCTTCTTCTATGTCACTCGAGATCTGAGTAATCAATTCTTTCCTAGTAGGTGCTTGTTCACTCTCGGCACTTGACTCGAATGAGACGGGGGATGAGCCTTGTGTGTCTGCAGGTGGGTTGTCCTCCTCTTAAGAATGAGAGGATGACACAACAAGCTTTCTTCTAACAGTACGGGCGAGGGGGTGTTGTCAGAGTCACTTTTCTCAGCCTCAGAATCAGTTGGCTGATCCTTTAGCCGGGACGATATGGAGGCATCTTTCGCTTTGCAGGCACCCCCTCGCCTTAGTGGTGGTTTGGGAGCCATTTAGTACCTGCAGGAAACCAACATTAGACATCGGGACCCATTATGCAAACCCTGAAAAATTCTATACTTAGAAAAAATATACAGACAAATTACCCTCCCACGGGCCTGGGAGGGCCGACGTCCCATGGGATAGGGCGTCGAAGAGGGGAAGTGGTTTTTTTAAGGATTTCTGTCCTTCCACGGGCTCCTGCAATGGGCGTGGGAGGTCCAACGTCCTGTCATCTTGGGCATAGGATCTGGCTAGAAACATTTTCAAGTTTTAGGCCAGCCCCACGCCCTGACTGACGCCCATCATTCTTCCAACGTCCCGTGTGCCTGCCCGTAGTATTCAGTCAAGCGTACAAATCTCTCTTTCTCCATTATTCTTTCACACACAACAATTTCGTCATTACCCACACCCAAATCAAAGAAAACAAAAAGCATACTAGTCTTCATCCCATTTCCCAGACAAATCCCACAACCCTAGCTTATCGATTTCCACATAGTTTGAATCTGGTGTCATTTTGCTACCTGTGGTTGCTATTGCTAGACACTTAGCCAATTATTTCAAACCCCTAGACACGTTCACACCAAGATATTCTAAACAATAATCCATGAGAAAGTAAACTTACTCTTGGTTTTGGACACAAATTGAATCAACTTGAGTCTTGGGTGTTTGAATGAGTGGAATGACGTTGTCACTTGAATGGGTTGTGAGTGGTGATCGACGAAATCATGGGGGGTGAGAGATTTTGGGACGTGGTTTGGGTGGAGAGAGTGAACGTGATTTGAGAGAGATGAGTGTTGAATGTATTTGACCGCAAAAGAATGAGGTCAAATCTTAATAGACGCGGGGAAAGGGGAAAAAGGGAACCCGGGTCGGGTCAGGTGAAAAATATAAATTAAACTAACATGTTGACCCCCTTTTGACTAACCCAGACGACGGGCTACGTGACGCCCATTGGAAGAGCGCCGACCCATCGTGGGTACTTACGTGGGAGGCTTTCCCATGCCCGTCCCCACGCCCATTGGGGCTGCGACGGCCCATCACGCGGGACGTGGGAATGAGGCAGGGCCCTCATTTTCCACACTTAGGAAATTTTTCTCTTCTTGAGGGGCTTCACGCCCAATCTGACGCCCGTTGGGGATGCGACGTCCCGTCATGTAGGCCGTAGGAATGAGGCAGGGCTCCTGTCTTCCACACTTAGAAAATTTTCTTTTCTTAAAGAGGGCTTCACGCCCATTCCAATGCCCATCGGAAATGCGACGTCCCATCATGTGGGACATGGGAATGAGGCAGACCACATTGTTTCAACACTTAGAAAATTTTCTGGTGGGATCCCCCTTTTTCCAACGGTTTCAGCCCTTGAATTCATCTCTATTCCTCCTGCAAAAAACAAACACACACATTAATCCATTGGTTGCCTCCCATGCAACACTTGATTTAACATCGCGGCACGACGTAAGTGTTTTTGTTACTCAGACTTCACCAAAACACTCTACAACCACTAAAACATAAAGTAACGTAAAGTGAAATACAACTTCATGGGTTGACTCCCATGTAACGCCTGATTTAACATCCCGGCACGACGCAGGCTGCTTGACTACTCAGACTTCATCAAGCTCCTTGGGTAGGACAAACTTATCAATGTTCCACGCCTCAATCATTTTGATCTCCTCCGCTGTGCTGAAATAAGCTTTGATCCGCTGCCCGTTTGCCTTGAACCTTTTTACCTCATAGTTTTCAAGTTCAATAGCTCCATGAGGAAAAACTTGTACCACCGTGAAGGGTCCAATCCTCTTGGACTTCAGCTTGACAGGAAACAAGCGAAGTCTAGAATTGAAGAGCAGGACCAAGTCACCCGGCTGAAACTCTCTTCTCAATCTTCCGGTCATGATACAATTTCATCCTTTCTTTGTACAGTGCTGAACTTTCATATGCATTCAAATGGAATTCATCCAATTCATTCAACATCCCAAGTTGCTGTGATGATGCCTAAGACCAATCTAAATTCAGCTTCTTCAACTCCCATATTGCCTTATGCTCTAGCTCAACAGAAAGGTGACACGCCTTCCCAAACACAAGTTGATATGGTGACATGCCTATAGGAGTCTTGTATGCAGTCTGGTACGCATATAAAGCATCATCCAGCTTTTGCTGCCAATACTTTCTATTTGCATTAACAGTCTTGGACATGATTGACTTGATCTCTCTGTTGGAAACCTCCACTTGACCAATTGTCTGCGAATGATAAGGGGTTGCAACTCTGTGTTTCACTCCATATTAATCTAGCAAAGCGCGAAACAGATTGTTGCAAAAGTGAGAGCCTCCATCACTAATAATGGACCTTGGCATCCCGTACCTGGAGAAGATGTTCTTTTTCAAGAATGTTGTAACACATTTACCTTCATTACTGGGAAGCGCAACTGCCTCCACCCACTTAGATACGTAGTCTACAGCCACCAATAGGTATCGGTTCCCATCGGACAACACAAATGGACCCATGAAGTCTATACCCCAAACATCAAATAGCTCAATCACAAGGATGGGATTCATAGGGAGCTCATGCCTACTTGAGATACTGCCTTCCCTCTGACATCTGCTGCAAGCCTTAGCAAATTCATAGGCGTCTTTATGGATAGTCGGCCAATAATAGCCGCAATGCAAGATCTTATGTGCCGTATGAATACCACTATGATGACCCTCAACGGGGGATGAATGGCATGCTTCTAGTATCTCCATCATCTCAGCTTCAGGCACACATCTCCGGATCACAGTATCAGCACACATATGGAACAAGAATGGCTCTTCCCAGAAGTACTTCTTAACATCGGACATGAATTTCCTCCTTTGGTTCACGGACATATCATCTGGAACTAAATCACTTGCCAAATAGTTGGAAATGTCCGCAAACCATGGAATCAAATCTTGAGAAGCAGCCAATACTTGTTCGTCAGGAAACCAATCATCAATCTCTTGCTCATCATTCAGCTTCAGCATAGCCTCCTCTTCCAGCCTAGAAAAATTGTCTGCCACTTGATTCTTTGTACCCTTTCAGTCTTTAACTTCAAAATCAAACTCTTGTAGCAGCAACACCCATCTGATCAACCTTGGTTTCGCGTCCTTTTTTGCCATGAGATAATGAAGAGCCACATGGTCAGTGTGCACCACCACCTTGGTGCCAAGCAAATAAGATCTGAACTTTTCAAATGCAAAGACCAGAGCAAGAAACTCATGTTTAGTCACAATATAATTCTTCTGAGCGAGGTTAAGTGCCTTACTAGTGTAGTATATAGAATGGAGGATCTTTTCACGCCTTTGGCCTAGGACTGGTACTAGCACCACTCCACTAGCATCGCACATAACCTCAAAAGGTTGGGACCAATCAGGAGCAATAATGATAGGAGCTGAGATCAACTTATCTTTAAGACACTCGAATGCCTTCAGACATGCATCATCAATCACGAACTTTACCTCTTTCTCCAACAGCTTGCACAATGGATTAGCAATTTTGGAGAAGTCCTTGATAAATCTCCTATAAAAGCCGGCATGCCCCAAGAAAATCCAAATTCCCTTCACAGAAACTGGTGGAGGCAATTTTTCAATCATCTCAATCTTTGCTCTATCAACCTCTATACCCTTCTTCAAAATTCGGTGACCAAGCACTATGCCTTCTTTGACCATGAAGTGTCACTTTTCCTAATTCAGCACTAGGTTGCACTCTTCACATCTTTTCAATACACATCCCAGATGATCTAGACAATCTTCAAAAGAGTCACCCACCACTGAAAAGTCATCCATAAATACCTCTATAGTGTCTTCCACCATGTCTGAGAAGATGGACATCATACACTTCTGAAAAGTTGTTGGCGCATTGCAAAGACCAAACGGCATCCTCTTGAATGCAAACATCTCATACAGACAAGTGAAAGTAGTTTTATCTTTGTCTTCGAGGGCAATAGAGATCTGATTGTACCCCAAATACCCATCAAGAAAATAGTACTAACCTCTACCTGCAAGATGATCTAGCATCTGATCCATGAACGACATTGGGAAATGGTCTTTCTCAGTCCATGCATTCAGTTTCCTATAGTCCATGCATATGCTCCAGCCTGTGACTGGACTCATCGGAATTAACTCATTATTTGCATTCGGGACCACAGTAATCCCTTCTTTCTTTGGTACACATTGGACCGAGCTCACCCACTTGCTGTCTAAAATCGTATACACCACACCTGCATCCAGCCACTTAATGATCTCCTTCTTGATGACCTCTTGCATAGGCTGATTCAACCTACGCTGATGCTCAATAGATGGAACACACTCAGGATCGAGCTGGATTTTATGTGTACAAATTCTGGGTGGAATACCAATAATGTCTGCGATGGTCCAACCAATGGCTCTCTTAAACCTCCTCAAGACCAAAACCAGGGCTTCAACTTGCACTTTAACTAGATCTGCAACAATGATTACTGGCAAAGTTTGATTAGCTCCCAAGAATACATACCGAAGATGTGATGGAAGTGCTTTGAGCTCCAAGACTGGAGGCTCCTCAATGGATGGGAGGGAAGGTGGTGTCTGCCTATTCATCAAGTCCAAGTCCAGCATTTTTGGTGCGTAACTGTAAGATCCCACACCTGTAAGTGCTGCTACCAGTTCGTCATACTCCTCAATGTCGTCACCTTCAAAGTTCATAATGACTGCTTCAAGGGCTTTGACACCAAGTCTCTCCTCAATAGGTGCAACCAGCTAGTCCTCATCAACAACATCAATAACTGACACCACTCGCATATCATCATGGTGCTTCATAGATTTGCACACATTGAAAGTCACCTCCTCATCATTCATCCTGAATTTCATCTGACCTATTTCCAAGTCAACCAAAGTGCGCCCAGTAGACAAGAATGGTCGCCCCAAGATAATGGGCATTTCAAAGTCAACCTCGCAATCCAGAATAATGAAATCTGTGGGACAGATAAATGTGTCAACCTTTACCAATACATCATACAGAATTTCCATAAGCCTCTTCATCATGCAATCAGCCATAAGAAGCCACATTGTAGTCGGAGTGGGGGCTCCCAAGCCCAGCTGATTGTACACTACTAGCAGCATTAGATTTATACTAGCACCCAGATCACACAAAGCTTTGGCAAAGTAGAATGCTCCAATCGTGCAAGGAATAGTAAAGGCTCAAGGATCTTCCTTCTTCTTTACCATAGAACTGGACACTATTGCACTGCAGTGGTGGAAATTGTTAACTGGCTCAAAACTAATCATTCTCTTCCTCGTCACTAGATCCTTCATGAATTTTGCATAACCATACATCTGCTCCAATGCTTTGACTAAAGGGATATTGACTGATAGCTGCTTAAGCATGGAGATGAACTTATGAAATTTGCCATCCTCTACCTTCTTCTTCAACCTCTGGGGATAACGTGGAGGAGGCAATAGAATGGGTTTCAGGACAGGTTCAACCTCTTTGCTCTTCGCCTTCAACTCAGGAGGCGGTCTCTGAGATGACTTTTCACCACTAGCTTTCTCTTCATAATTGGCTACAATCTCAGCATCATCCTTCTCAACTTTGGCTGGCTCATCAACAACAATAGGCATGGGAGGATCAGCAGTCTGCTTTCCACTCTGAGTGGTCATCGCGATCACATGTCGATCAGTTTTCGAATTCTGAATGGTGTCACTTGGGAGAGTACCCTTTTGGCGCGGATTCATGCTGGTTGACAACTGGTGCATCTGTGTCTCAAGCTTCTTTATGGAAATGGTGTGAGACTCCACCTTCTGACTGATACCTGAAAGTTTAGATTTTCTCCTTCATACTTGCATCCGTGGAGTCATCCTTTTGGAATACCTTGTTGATCAATTCCCTCATTGTAGGTTGTCCAGCTCGCTCTTCACGCATCGTAGGTGGAATGTAGAGGCCAGTTCTATCATTCTTATACCCATCCTTTTCTGCCAGTCACCATCTCTGTACCCAGACCGATTGTAGTAATCATCTCTGTCTCTGTTCCGACCTTGATTTCCTTGGCTAGAATCCCGGAAACCCATTCCTTGATCATTCAATTAACTGACTTTTTCTTCGGATGAGTAACCATCTAGTCTAGGTGCCTTGACTTGTGAACCGATGGCTTTTACCTTTTCTACTCCCTCAGCCAGGAATTTCTTTGTAAGCAACCCAAGTGTCGTGTTCATCTCGGCAACTTCCTGTTTAATGTCTTACAATTCATTCGGATCCACTGACTTACCAACTGTATAAGTACCTACTGGAATTTTGGCCTCTCTAGTATTCCATGCTCGGTTAGTCTTTGCAATACTATACAGTATCTCTGAAGCCTCATAATATGTATTTTCCATGAATGCTCCTCCAGTAATAGTGTCAACTACTACTTTAGTGTTGGCATTCAATGCCTTATAGAAGATCTCCATCAAATGCCTTGAAGGAATTCCATGTTTCGGGACTTGTTTCAGCTTCTGCTTGAACCTCAGCCAAGACTCATACAATTCTTCTGTTGGCAGTTGCTTGAAATTATAAATCTCTTTCTTTAGCATCAACATCCTCAATGGAGGAAAGAACTGTTCCAGAAACTGATTTTTCAGCTCGTGCCATGTGTATATGGAATTATTAGGCAGTTCTGAGAGCCATGTAGTCACCTCACCAGTCAATGAAAATGGAAATAGCGTTAGTCTAATAGCCTCCTGCCCCACTCCTGGCATATTGTATGACTTGCTAATCCCCAAAAAATTCTGCACATGTAAAATTGCATCCTCCATGGGTTTTCCTGAATAAAGTCCTTTCAGGTTCAGCAGCTGGATCATGGCACTGGTGATACCAAACTTCGTTCCTTCACCCAATAGTGGCAGCACTATAGGTCCAGTATTGTCGAATTCCTCCTCATCATCATCCTCATCATAATAATACCGAGGAATATGCCTTTGATGATGTATCTGTCGACCCCGATTATATGGCACGCATTTAGTTGCTGCCTTATCCCAGACAGCATGCTGTCTTTCTAGCCTTGCTTGCTCAACTGCAGCATTTCGAGCTACGAGATCTTTTGCAATTTGAGCATCTTCAGCGGCAAGGGCATCTTTGCCTTCCTTTTGGCGTGCTGCTTCATCTATTTTCTTCTGCTCGGCCTCAACTAGTAACCGAGTTGTGATCTGCTCTTGAGTCTCGTTCTCTCTATCCTTAGACATGTTTTGTAATGTTTTAGAGAGCTCCAGATCGTAAGGGATCAAGGGATTGCCTTGACTCCTTAGGCTTGGCATGCACAAGTGTGCAACGTGTGATCAAAACAAAAACAACAGAAAAAGTAAAATCAGGAAAAAAGGACTATAAGTGAAATAAACACAATCTCTCTTAATCCTAAACCGTATTCCTCGGGAACGATGCCAAAATTTAATGCGCCCAAATTACACCTCTAAAAGAAGTGCAAGCGGTCGCTGCTCAAATATAGAACCCAACTAAAGGTTGGGGTCGATCCCACAGGGAATATGGTAGGACTAGGTTAGACTAGTGTTTACTCGTGCTTGTAGTCATTTATTTCCCGCAAAGGTTTTTATTTTTTTTAAAGTAACAAGTAATGCTTATAAATCAAAAGTAAAGAAGTAACAGTTGCTAATTTCGAGAGCTGTAACCAATTAGTGAGATGACTAGGGTAGTGTTCCCCATGAGATCATAACTTAGTAAGGCATTTGTACTTTGTAAACTAGTTTGATACTTAGCATGCAGAATCGGTAAGTTAAGTTCCCCTAATTCCTTGGTACGACAACTAGGTGAATTTCACCACACTCCTTGGTCCAGCCGCGAGTGTCGCTTTACTAACCCTTGCCTTGGATCCCAGATTGGCTATTCCCGGATAAGGTCAAGCCATTAGATGAGGGTTGGTAGCCTCAAATCTCCGTTGTTGAATGACCCTTTTCCCATCCATTACCTCCTTGGCCCGACAAGTAAGGATAAGGCGAGTTCTAATATTGTACACCGCTAGAAAGCAATCAATATGAAGGGAAAAACAATACATGCATAAATATCGCCCTAAAATTACCTAGTACTTTCCCTACTTCGTTAATCCTTCATGGTTCCCACAACCCTAGTTGTGAATTTAGCTACTCATGTTCATAAGTACACAATTAATGTATGGTTGAGCAATCATCAATAGATACTTACAATTGAGAATCAAAGAAACCAGAATCTTGAAGAAAAATCACAAGAACACTTGAATATCAAGAAGTTGTCTTTAGAATCAATACCAAAGAACAGTGTAGTAATGATCCGAAAGTATCCTAAAATAATATGTAATAATTCGTGAACAACCGAAAATAAAACCTAAGGGAAAGTATTTATAGACAAATAGGCCAAATCCTAATGAAACTGAGAATAGCTGGATGCGGCAGATCTGATGGGTCGCCTCATGGGCCATAGCTAAGGCGACGGGCATCGTGGGTGACCGTTGGCCTTCTTTACTCCTTCAGGAATTTCCCTGCCACGATCTCACGGGCGAGAGTGATAGGATGTCACAGCTGCGATGCCCGTCACGGTCTCACATTGCCTGACTTGGTCTTTTCTCCAGCTCCCCTACCATGTTTCCACGGGCAGTCGCTATGGGACGTCAGGCTTGTCACGGGCGTCATGGCGCCCGTCGCCTTTCCATGGACTTTTGCATATATCCATGGAGCATATCGATGGGAAAGGTGACGTCCCGTCATGGTTTCCATAGGCGTCATGCTAGCCCATCGTGCTCCTTTGCCTTAACAAATCCTGTTGGCTCAGATCGACGGTCTGCCCCATGGGCCGTCGTGAGTGTGACACTCGTGGTGGCTTCTCTTTTTCCCAGAAATTGCAACTTTTTGACATTTTTTCTCTAATTCATGCTTTTTCCCTACACACTTAACAAACAACATTAAATCCAACAAAATATACTCAAGAACTCCCAAAAATCCTATGTTTTAAGTGTCGAAAGTGTCGTCTAATCTCGGCACATAAAATGTCCAACTGCAGCCTGGTACACAAATGAAAACATCAGACTGACAAATAGAAGCAGTTATGAATTTGTGCAAGGGAACAAGACCACCAACGTGTTGTCACGATGGGCTAGAAGAAATTTAATTCATCTTTTTGTGCATAATAAAGGAGCTAAGCTTGTCTGGGTTCCTAAGACTAACCCTTAAACTGTTTTGCAGGTGAAAGTGAAAGGGAGCAAGAAACATTGGTACATAGATAGTTCTTGCTCAAGACATATGACATGAGACAAAGAAAAGTTCCTTTCACTCACCTCAATTAAAGGGGGAATGTCTCTTATGGAGGAGGCAAAAAGGGTAAAGTTACTGGAGTTGGAAAGATTGGAAAATCTATAGCAAAGGCAGTAGAGGAAATGTACCATATTGATGGTCTGAAGCACAATCTACTCAGCATCTCTCATCTATGTGACAAAGGTAATAAGGTAACTTTTGCTTCTACAGGCTGCTAGGTTAAGAAGATGGATACCAAGGAAGTTTTTCTGATAGCAAAAAGGTATAAGAATGTATATAAAGCTGATATTTTGGGAATGCCTGGCAATAACCTGACCTGTCTTAGTGCAATTGACTGTGACCCCCTACTATGGTACAAACGACTTGGACATGCTAGTTTGAATCAGTTGAATAAACTTGCTTCAAAGGACTTAGTGATAAGATTGCCTAAAATCAAGTTCAAAGATGAACAAGTCTGCAGTGCCTGTGTAAGGGGGAAGCAAGTAAGATATTCTTTCAAAGCAAAAAACATGGTAAGCACCACCAAGTGTCTTGATCTAATCCACATGGATATGTGCAGACCCATGAGAGTAAGAAGCAGGGGTGGTAAAAGGTATGTATATGTTCTTGTTGATGACTACTCTAGGTACACTTGGGCACTGTTCTTAGCCTCCA
Organism: Jaltomata sinuosa; assembly: GCA_003996215.1. NCBI lineage: Eukaryota > Viridiplantae > Streptophyta > Magnoliopsida > Solanales > Solanaceae > Jaltomata > Jaltomata sinuosa. The sequence continues at coordinate 854,845 of QJPP01000200.1, forward strand.
AAGAGGATGCCTTTTATGCTATCACCATATTTGTTAAGAAAATGAAAAAAAAACTAGGCTCCTCCTTGATCTCTATAAGGTCTGATCATAGAACAGAATTTGAAAATGAAAATTCCCTAGAAACTGTTCTTCTAAGGTAATTGATCACAACTTCTCTGCTCCTAGAACCCCTAAGAAAAATGGAGTGGTTGAAAGAAAAAATAGGAATCTAGAAGATATGGCTAGGACAATGATGATAGCAGACAATCTTGCAAAAAGTCTCTGGGCTGAAGCTATGAGTACTTTTTGCTATATCATAAATAGGTGCATAACTAGACCCTTGATAGATAAGACTCCCAATGAACTCCTCAAGAGAATAAAACCAAATATCTACCATTTTAGATCCTTCGGTTGCAAGTGTTATGTGCATAATAATAGAAAAGATAATCTTGATAAGTTTGATGCTAGGAGTGATGAGGGAATATTCTTAGGATACTCTCAACATAGAAAAGCATATAGGGTTTTTAACAAGAGAACAAGATGTGTTGAAGAAAGTGTGTATGTTGTCTTTAATGAATCTCTTGTTACTCCTGATACTAATATGCAGGTTGAAAGTGATGCTGACGACAGTCCGCAGGAATAAGTTATACCACCTGGTCCATCCGATGGGCAAATTGCCGGCACAATAACAAGGGGAACAACTGATGGCATAGTGGCAGGGGGAACAACTGATGGCACAGTGACATGGGGAACACCAAGCCATGAAATATCTTCTGGAACATCACAAGGGATTGTGTTAAAGATCTATAAGTACCAAGATTCTTATCCTATTGATAATGTTCTCACAGATCTGACATCTGGAATTACCACCAGAGCTGGTCTTAAGAACTTCTGTGCTTTTGAAGCATTCTTGTAAATGATTGAACCAAAAAGGGTGAAGGAGGCACTCCTTTATGAAGACTGGATAATGGCTATGAAAGAGGAACTCAATCAATTTGAAAAAACCAAAGTGTGGCACCTGGTTCCTCCACCTAATAATAAAACTATAATTGGCACCAAATGGGTGTACAAAAACAAGCTTGATGAAGATGGAACGATTATAATAAACAAGCAAGGTTAGTGGTCCAAGGATACAATCAAGAAGAAGTAATTGATTTTGATGAGAAATTTGCACCAGTTGCTAGACTTGAAGCAATCATGCTCCTTGTTGCTTTTGCTGCATTCATGGAGTTCACTCTATATCAAATAGATGTGAAGAGTGTCTTTATTAATGGGAACTTAAAGGAGGAAGTGTATGTGAAGCAGCCACCTGGATTTGAAAGCATAAAGTTTCAAAATCATGTATACAAGTTGGAAAAAGCCTTATATGGATTAAAACAAGCCCCAAGGGCTTGGTATGAAAGACTGTCCAAATTTCTCTTGAAAAATGGGCATACCAGAGGTAAAATTGATAATACCCTATTCTTGAAAAATAATGGCAATGATCTGCGGATTGTACAGGTGTATGTTAATGACATTATCTTTGGATTAACTGATGCAAAGCTGACTCAAGAATTTGCAAAGCTCATGAATGGTGAGTTTGAAATGAGCATGATTGGAGGACTCAATTTCTTCCTAGGACTCCAAATCAAGCAAACTCTAACTGGAACCACGATTCACCAATAGAAGTATGTGAAGAAGCCACTCAAAAGGTTCAAGATGGAGGAAGAAAAGGAGATTGACACTTCCATTGCCACTGCCACCAAACTAGACCCGGATGAAACAGGTCCATCTGTGAAGGAAAAACTGTATAGAGGTATGATTGGGTCTTTTTTGTATCTCACTGCAAGTAGACCTGATATAGTCTTTAGTGTGGAACTGCATGAAAGGTTCCAAGCAAATCCAAAAGAATCCCATGTCAAAGCAGTCAAAAGAATCTTGAGATACATCAAGGGAACCACTGATTTGGGGTTGTGGTACCCAAGCAACTTTTAACTTGTGGGATATGTAGATGCTGCCTATGCAGGTTATCTAGTTGATAGGAAAAGAACCACAGGTATGGCACACTTCCTTGGATCATGTCTGATTTCCTGGTCTACTAAGAAGCAAAACTCTGTTGCATTGTTCACTGCTAAGGCTGAGTGTGTAGTTGTGGGATCATGTTGTTCCCAATATCTTTGTATCAAGCAACAATTACTGGATTTTGGTATTAATGTTGGTTGTGTTCCTATTTTTTGTGAAAATAGTAGTTCTATAAACATTGCAAAAAATCTGGTTCAACATAGAAGAACTAAACATATTGACATATGGTACCATTTTCTTAGAGACAATGTTGAAAAAGGTCTTATCTCAATTATGTTCTGTCCTACTGAGGAGAAAATTGCTGACATTTTTACCAAAGCATTAAATAGGGAGAATTTTGAAAAGAATAGGTTAGACTTGGGGATGATTAAGATTGCATAATACACCCTTCATGACTGGTTAGAATTCTGTCTATATTAATTCAGAAAATTGGTTATAATATTAATCTTTTCAGTCTTACATATAGTGTTGTGTGTCCCAATGTCTAATGTGAATTTTTTTTAAGCATACGTTCTTATTAGATTATATAGGAAGTTCATCCCAGGAGATGGTAAGAATGGTCATTCCCAGAATTTATTCAAGGTATGTCTTCACTCCTACACTATGTGATTGCAATATTTTGAACCATCTAAGGGAGTTTGTTCCTTCCAAAACTCTCACTCAAGTTAGGACACCTCACACCGTCAAAACACAAAGAGTCCTCCCCTTTTCAAAAAGTTGTTGCCGCTTTCCCATCACTCACTGACATGCCTAAAATATTACACCTTTTAGAGAAACACTTCACCTTCTCTATGTCTCGCACTAATTATTTAAAGCATCTGCCCTTCTTTCTCTCAGCACTTTATTCTCTCTCCCAAGACCCAAATGCCAAACGTCTAAGTTCCTCTCATGGATTCTTCATCCTCATCTTCATCTCAGTCTTCACCAAACTCTGCCTCCACTACCTTCGACTCCCTAGCCATGGTAATCTACGGAGAAGCATGGGATGCTCCATCACCCCCAATTCCTCCTACTCCTTCATTCAAAATATTGGATTTCGAGCCATGGAAGGCATATCTGAGCCAATTCTCAGACTCACCCACCCCTATTCTCCTCCATCTTTCTCTTTGAACTTCCCCTCCTTTGTTCCTCTCTTTCATGCAATTACTATAGACAATGCACACTTTAGGGCTCAAGTTCCAAAGAAGGTTCGGTTTCAACTGAGAAAGGCCTCAGGTGCTCCCATCCCTATTCCTGAGCATGAGCTTCCCATGGCACAATATACTTCACATGTTCCAACTAGATTACCTCATACTCGAAACCAAAAAACAAAGGGAAGACAAAGAACTTCAGGCTGCCTTTAGCACTAGCAAGAAAAAATGCTCTACTTCTAGTCCCCCACCCTCTCAAGAGGTCTCATCTGGAGATGACTTGCTTCTCAGCAAGATACATCATGAAAAAGTCGTCAAGCATACTCTCCCTAAAGTCTCATTCTTTCGTTCCTCTAGAACTCCCCCGTCCTTAAAATCCTCCACCAAAAAATCCCCAGCCACTTATACCAAAAAAACCCCAAAGTCTAACTACTCTTCCATTCCCCGTCCCTCAAAATAGGTCTCCCGACCTGTTCCATCTGACCACTCAGACTATGACTCTGATGATGTTGAGGAGGTGAAAGTTGACACCTCTAAAATTACTGACCCTAAGCTACTACACATCCTTCACTTTCAAAAAAGGTCTGTCATTAGAGGAAGGGTTGTTACTAGGTTTGGTGGCCCTGAGATGGCCATTCTCCTCACCAAATTAGAAGCTCAAGGCTGGTCTGAGATCTTATTGCAAGGTGATGAATAGAGGAAGTTTGGTCACCCATAAGTGAATGAATTCTACACTAATAGGTCTGAAAAGGGCTCTACCTTCTCTACCACTGTGAGGGATGTCACCTTTGACTTAACTACTTCTGAGATATCCAGGATCTTGCATATTCCCATAGGTGGATGGGAAGAGTATGTTAAGTTTGACTATCCTCCATTGAATAACATGGCTTCACCACTAGAAATTACCAGAAAATTCTCTGGTCATCCTTGCCTCTCTCAGTATAGACGAGTGTTAAAAAAGGAGATGTCACCACTCCACAAGCTGTATTTCGATGTGGTGCACAAAATGATCACTCCTAGAAAGAAACGGTGCACTGAAGTAAACTACCTGGACTTGACCATTATAGAAATTCTTGACAGTGAGATTAAGATAGATTCACCTAGTCATGATCAAACACATGCACAGGGTGCTCATGAAGGATAATAAGGGACATGCTCTTCTCTTTGGGTTTGGGCTAGAAAACATATTTGAGGATTATGTAGTTCCTGCCCAAGTTTGGATTTTTTAGACTACGAAGGATGTTTTGGGTAAGGTGAACCATCTCTCCTTACATGATTTAATAAGGAGGGATCACACTCTTTTGCAATGCACCCAGAATGAGCTATCTGACAAGACACTAGATCTTGAGGAGGTACAAGTTGCACATCTACTTGAAAAGGATGCATGTCAGGCAATGGTGGCTGCTCTTGTGGCTGAACTGGCTAAAGAAAAATCTAAGAATGCCACCACTGTCTGCCGTCTCACTCTGCTTTTTCCCACTCCACCCTCTTTCTCCAACTTGCCTGCATCCTAGCCTTCACACCCCTCCTTGTATGTTCCCCTTGCCATATGTTGGTTGCTTAGCTTGTTCTCTTTTTGCTTTCATAGTTGTATTGGGGTTCTATCTTGAATTGATTAATGAAATGACTCTTTTGGCCATATCTATCTTGCTTACTTCCTATACTGTCCAAATGTGTTCTTATGCTTGATTAATTTTCACTTTGTCTTGCATTGGTGATAGCCCCAGTGACCATGATTAGAATACTATCTCTTATCTTGCATTGAGTGGATTGAACCAGTTTTTAATGATGCCAAAAGGGGGAATAAGTGTTGTGTAATGTTTATAACCCAGTTAACTAACCTGGTCCATTCAGATGTTTCATGCTTAAAGTGTCTAGGTACAAGTTGGGAATTGGTGAAAAGAAACAACATGTGGTATAAGTGGCATGAGTTTGTCATCATCAAAAAGGGGGAATTTGTTAGGATGAGGAATGTTTTGATGACTGAAAAGAAGCATTAAACAGGTCGGTCAAACTGGTCCATAGAACACCAGCTCATAGGGATCCTAAGAGAGATAGGACTGTGACATGTCAACTCCATGTAGGCAAGAATCCTACAACAGTCAAGTAAGATAAGAGGTGTGCAAGTACTGATGAAGTTGAGTTAGACTACAACACGTAAGAAGGCACGAGGTTGAATGCAAATAGGAGTCTCACTTGAAGTAGAACTCTAAGCAAGTAGAGTTCGTATGCAAGAAGGAGTTTTATTGAAAGAATAACTCCTTGAGGAGTTATGGTTAAATAACAGAGATACTATCCAAAAGAGGCACACACTTACAGAGCAAAATAAGGCAATTGTGAAATTGACTTTAGCAAGTGCAATGGAGAATACTGAAGGAAAACATGGATGAACCTAGTCCTAAGTACAAAGTCTATCTAAGGCATCTTAGTAGTGATGTATTAGGAGTTGTTCTTTGAGTTGTAATCATAGTTCAGTGTGTTATAAACTAAATTAAGATTGTTGTTTTCAAGTTGAGTTAACTCGAAGATTTGGGAAACACAAACCTTGGGAGGTTGGTGTTGTTAGAAATTAGATTTTATAATTCCTAGGTTACATCGAGTTGTAATCATTTCCTTGAGGCTCATTTGTGTTAGTGAAGTTGGGTTTAAATCCTGTAGAGGTACAGGTCATGGTTTTTACACGTTTGTGAGCTGGGTGGTTTTCCATGTAAAAATACTGTGCTCGTTACTGACTATTTTCTCATTCTTGAAACACGTTAGGCAACCCATTTCATTAGTAGCAACTAGTAAGTAAAACTCACTAAACCAGTAGGTCGTGCAGACTATCAATATAGATAAGATAAAGAAAAGAGAAATAAAGTCCTTTATTTTGGCAATATCTTTAGCCCTATAGAGGAATATGAAGCCCTTTAACATAGTTGGCATTCACGTATACTACTCTAGTTGAGTTGTTTAAGAGTTCCACCTACTCTTGGATGAGTAAACAGTGTTAGGACCAAAATAATTAGGTGTCATGTGGAAGCTAACAAAGTAAACTTTGAAAGACGCTAATTAAGAAGACAAACGAGAAATACACCAAAAAAGATAATAATTTAACGTGGTTCAGTTAATCGACCTATATCCACAAAAGGAGATGAGCAAGCCACTATAATAAAGAGAGTACAAAATATTGAGAGAAACAACCTCACAAATTCACTCAGAATAAAAGGAGGTTCACACAAGTGATACCATAACACTTGTGTCTCACAAATTCTCCCCCTAAAAAAAACTCTCAAAGCCCTTTGGACAACATTGTGGATGTTGTTAAGTTAGAAGGAATGAGCTTCTATTTATATAGTCATAAACTTTTTCCTACAAGAAAAAAGACTAGACAATTATAAAAGATTTGCACTTTCCTTTTACAAAAAGGAAAAACCAATTATGGTAAGAAAATCAGGGCAAACACTCAAATATTCTCTCCCTTGGCCTGAATTTCTGGAAAAATAATATTGTTCCACCTCCTTCATATATTATTCAACAGATTGTATCTTCATCTCTAAATCTCCTCCATTAAATCTTTATCTCTACAAGGAGTAACACCCTGATAAAATTTCTCAACCAAAATTCATCATTACTGCCAAATAGGTTGCGGCTATAACTGAACTCGACAAGATGAACACCCATTTTCAACCTTGCTCTTATTACACTTGTTGAACCGGAATAATCAGGTGTCATTCAAAAGCTAACAAAGCAAATCTTAAAAGATGCTAAGTAAGAAAACAAATGAGAAATATATCAAAAGAGACACAATAATTTACCATAGTTCGGTCAATCGACCTACATCCACAAAAGGAGATGAGCAATCCACTATATAAAAGATATTACAAAATATCAAGAGAAGCAACCTCACAAAATTTTCATCGAATACAAAAAAGAGGTTCACACAAGTGACAACGTAATACTTGTGTCTAACAAATTCTCCCCCTAAATAGAACTTTTAAAGGCTTTAAGACTATATTTTGGATGCTGCCAAGTTAGCAAGAATAAACCTCTATTTATAGAGTCATAAACCTTTTCCTACATGAAAAAGGACTAGACAATTATGAAAGATTTGTGCTTTCCTTTTAGAAAAAGAAAAAAATCAAATATGGTAAGAAAATCATGGAAAACACCCAATAATTAGCTCTAATACCACTTATTGGAACCAAAATAATCAGGTGTCTTTTGGAAGCAAACAAAGCAAATAATGAAAGATGGTAAGAAAGAAGACAAACAAAAAATATATCAAAAGAGACACAATAATTTACCATGGTTCGATCAATCGACCTACATCCACAAATAGAGATGAGCAATCCACTATATAAAAGAGATTATAAAATATCGAGAGAAGCAACCTCACAATATTTTCTCAGAATAAAAAAAGGAGGTTCACACAAGTGACACTGTAATACTTGTGTGTCACAAATTCTCCCCCTAAACAAAGCTCTCAAAGCCCTTAAGACTACATTGTGAATGCTGCTAAGTTAGAATGAATGAGCCTCTATTTATAGAGTCATAAACTTTTTCCTACAAGAGAAAGGACTAGCCAATTATGAAAGATTTGTGATTTCCTTTTAGAAAAAGGAAAAATCAATTATGGTAAGAAAATCAGGGCAAACACCAAACAATTCTCCCACCTGGCCTGAATTTCTGACAAAATAACTTTTCTCAACTTTTTTCAAATAATCTTCAAAAGATTGTATCTCCATCTTTAAATCTCCTCCACTAATTCTATGTCTCTAAACGGAGAAATACTCCAATAAAATTTCTCAAATAGAATTCTTCATCACCGTCAAATAGGTTACAGCTAGAACTGAACCCGCCAAGATGAACACCCATTTTTAGCCTCGCTCTGATACCAATTGTTAGGATCAAAATAATTAGGTATCATACGGAACCTAACAATTGGTATCAGAGCAAAGTTAAAAATGGGTATTCATCTTGGCGGGTTCAGTTCTAGTCGCAAACTATTTGACAGTAATGAAGAATTCTATTTGAGAAATTTTATCGAAGGATTGCTCTATGAAGAAACAAATATTTAATGGAGGATATTTGAAGATGGAGATTAAATCTGTTTAAGATTATTTGAAGAAGGTGGAGAAAATTTTCAAGGCTTATACTCGCATTCAGATGTTCTATTTACAAATGTTCGAGGAAGAGATAAAATAAGAAATTCACGGACTAAAGGTAAAAGCAGAAGCATCCGGGTATCAAATATTTATACTATCATTGTATCAAAATGGACATATTAAAAAGGTTCTGAAACAAGCTGAAGCAACAAATTAGAGAAGAAAAGAAAGAAAATAACAAAAATAATATTGTAGTTGTTGTTCGAAAAGACCTTTTTTGTGCTTCTGATAAAAATGTCATCATTTTTTTATCTCAAAATATGAGTTGGATAGTAAATTCTGGATCTACATCTCATGTCATACTAAGGAAAGACTTTTTTCATTTTATACTCATGTTAACTCTGGAGTATTAAAGCTGGGCAATGCTAGTGAAATTAAGGTGTTAGGTGTTGGCACAGTTTGCTTGAAGACTAATATTGGTACAACGTTAGTTCTTTAAAATGTCAAGCACGCTCCAGATATTCCTTTAAATTTGATCTTTGTAGGACAACTAGATGATGACGACTACCATAATGACTTGTTTAATGACAAATGAAATCTCACCAAAGGCTCAAAGAAGAAAGTATTCTAATCTATATGTGACACAACGATATATCCTTGGTGACTCTATAAATCTAGTAGAAAATGACACTTTATTAGAATTGTGGCACAAGAGGCTAAGTCATATGAGCGAGAGGGAAATTACATATTTTCCTATGAAGAATTTACTTACTGGTGTGAAACAAGTAAAGGTGAAAAGATGTGTCCATTGCTTAACCTAAAAAAAGAGTTTCATTTCAAAGCCATCCCACTTCAAGAAAGCCTGAATTGTTGGAGCTAGTACACTTTGACTTGTGTGCTTCTTTTAAAGTAAATTCAAAAGATAGTGCACTTTACTTTTCAACTTTTATTGATGATCATTCTCGTAAGCTTTGGGTATATTCTTTAAAATCTAAAGATCAAGTACTTGATGTTTTTAAGGATTTTCAAGCCTTATTTGAGAGACAGACCAGGAAGAAACTAAAATATATTCAGACTGATAATAACGGTGAGTATATTAGTCCCTTTGATAACTATTGAAAATTATAAGAAATTCGTCATCAAAAAACTTTGCCTAAGATGCCTCTATTGAATTGTTTGGCAGAGAGGATGACTAGAACTCTAGTTGAGAGAGTTATATGCGTGCTCTCGGAGGCTAAACTTCCAAATTACTTTTGGGCTGAAGCACTTAACACTATTACTTATGTTATCAATTTGTATCCTGCGGTTGCTTTGGATGGTGATGTTCTAAATAGAGTTTGATTTGCTAAGGATGTTTCTTATGATCATTTGAAAGTCTTTGAGTATAAAGCTTGTATGCATGTTCCAAAGATGAGAAATCAAACCGAGATGTTGAAACTAAGCAATGCATCTTTATTAGTTATGCTTAAGATGATTTGGGTATCATTTTTATGATCTAATTGATAATAAGCTTATTAGAAGTCGTGATGCAATATTCTTTATAGACCAAACTATTAAAAATATTAACAAGACCGAGAAAATAAATTCTCTGAATAATGAGAGCTTAGTCGATATTGATCCAACTCTAAGTACTGATACATCTATTGCACATGAAGAAACCCAAAATAATAATGCAGATGGTGATCATGATAAAAAATGATCATCAGCGTGTAGAACCTATAGATGCTCCTATTGATGATGTTGTGGTTGATCAATAACCAACTCATGCTCAAGTTAATATTTTTAATGTTCCTAAAACCTCTCATAGAAGATATAATAGAAAAAGAAAAGATTAACACAATATTCTCCTAATGAGTATGTACTTTTGACTCATATGGGAGAACCAGGAGATTATGATAAAGCCACGCAAGATACTCACACATATCAGTGGGTAGAAGCCATAGAAGATGAGTGTCATTCCCCGAGGCTATCCCTAGATGTAACATGGGATCTGGGACTGCAAGTGCCCCAAGTTAACCCTTGGTCATATCATAACTCAGATAATCGTAAGAAAACATAGCAGAAGCATAATTGAGAAGCTAGGCAAACCAATCCATATATGATAAAGTCAAGATGAAACATAATCCGAAAGAGAGACTCGAACACTGTATATGTCTGAAAAGTCTCTACATATGACATAAGGAGTTACCAGGAAAAGACCCCAGCTAACTCTAGATACTGAAAGGAAGATAATAAACTAAACTCAAGAATCGGTCCTCGAGAGATGAGGACTCACCAATAGTAGCTGAATGGCTTGTGATCTCTAGCCACGTGTCTGAGGAAGGAAACCTGAATCTACATCATCAAGAGGATACAACATAAAATATACATCAATACTATAAGATGTACTGTGCATGTGAGATATGCCAACTCTAAAGTAAACATGCTGGATATGCTATAGAAACTGATATCATGTTATAACAATAAAACTGTAATGTAAATGACTCAATGCAATATCATAGTAAGTCAGAAATCTTAGCAAGAGTCAAATACGTTTTAAAATTTGAAACTATTTCTGTGGGAGGTTCTCTAACCGACATAGACCATGTGAGCTACATAAAATCCGATATATCCGCCCCATCGAGAGGATCCAATATACCTTGCCAAGGTATAAAGACATAGCTATGGTGTGATCACTAATTTTAATACCCAATAGAGGGGACTTATGAAACTACAGGGGCACGTAGTTCTGGGACTAAGGGTACTCTCACCCCGTTCAACTCGGTGCTAAATACTACTCTCATAAACATACATATAGCTCATATAATACTGGGGCATATCTAATGCCAAAACTGATCATAACTAATGACATATCTTATGTAAAAATTGTTCATAGCTTAGGATGACATATCTAGATGCCAAACCTTTCATAAAACATAGAAAACATATCTGATGTCCAAAACTGTCTTAAAAGCATAAGGACGTAATTGATGTCATGCAATTTCAATTCATAAGTCTTAAAACTTAGCATAGTCATAATTCAAAATATACTTTTCTTTCTAAATTCATAACTTGAAGAATTAGGCATGCAATTTCATAAATACATAAGTTCATGTTATCTAAGCATGCCAAATTTCACTTGAAAACATGCAATTCAATGAAATCATGCTAGAAATCATCTTTAATGCATGAGCTTTTGAAATCAACTAAGGAACCTCAAATAAATTATAGATAAGTAATGAGAAACCATGAATTGATGCTTTAAAACTGAACCCATAAGTTTTCCCCAATTTGGGTAAGAACCCTAATTTCATAACTTGAAAGATCAAAGTATAAATTTTAGGTTTTGGGCACAAGGGTGAAAGGACCCCTTGTTGAATACCCACATACCTTCTTGAAGCTTGCTTGATCTAAGATGAAAAGAAATGGAGACTTGAACTTGGAGCTTGAGACTTGGTGCTAGAAGGACTTTTTTCCCTCTTTTGGTAGATAAATGATGAATAATGAGAGACTTAGGCTAAATGGTGTGGAAACCCTACAAAAAGGGGTCGAAACGACCTCACTTAAGAGTTAAATGAGTGGAAAGTTAAAAAATACCCCTGGATTTAAGCTTGGAAAAACTGATAAAAAGACTCGGCTTTAGAGACCATGAGAGTCCACGGACCGTCAACTAAATTGATGAACCATCAACTGATCTGTGGTTTCAGGTGCCACTTCTGGGAGCCTGCTGGAACTTAACTCCACGATTAACTCTACGGTCCTTGATTTAGAATGATGGATCATCATGTTGAGTCATGAATCTGACTTAAGGAATAAGGATAATCTGATCCTCAGGGATTTTGGATGGAAGGATGACTCGTGGTTCAAAAGGATGGGTCGTCAACCAACTAGTCATTTCCAGAATACTTCATAGGGGTCCTCTAGAACTCAAACCACGATTCCATAGAATGGGCCATGGTTCCAGACCACGAGCCATCGAGTGACTCATAGACTGAGGAAAGAAAATAACTAAGGAGCAGACCACAGATCAGACTACGGATCATGGTCAAAGACTAGGGTCCGTGATCTGGTTTCGTGATCTTAGGGAACTTTACAAATTTTTTAGAAATCAGGTTTAACAACTGAATCGAACTTCAGGGTGTTACAATATCTCCCCTTTGGGATCATTCGTACTTGAATGAAGACTAAGGAAAACTGGAGAGAAAATAGCCCAACCAACTAACAAAACATGAAAACTGAAAAATAAGCATGAAAACTGATATTTTATCTTAAAACATGACTGAACTAACTTTGAAAAAACATGAATGCATACAAGGATCCTGAGAGGAACTAATTGAGTAGGACCAAAAGGACATACTAAGGAGGAAACTATTTCCTCAAGCTGAAACCGGATCGAAAGGAAAGAGATGAGGGTACTTGGCCTTCATGGCTGCTTCTGCTTCCCAAGTAGCTCCCTCAACTAGTTGGTTTCTCCAAAGGACCTTTACCAAAGCGACTTCTTTGTTTCTCAACCTCCGAATCTGACAATCAAGAATCTCCATGGGAACTTCCTAATAAGTAAGGCTATCCTTCACACCCACATCCTCCAAAGGAACAATCAATGCCGGATCACCATCACACATTTTCAACAAGGAAACATGAAAAACTAGATGAACTGCTTCTAAATCCGTTGGCAACTCCAACTCATAAGCAACACTACCAACTCTTCTCAAAATGCCAAAGGGACCTAAATAACGGGGACTAAGGTTCTCTTTCTTACCAAATCTTATCACAGCCTTCATAGGTGACACCTTCAGAAATACCCAATCATCAACCTCAAACTCCAACTCTCTTTTCCTCACATTTGCATATGATTTCTGTCAACTCTGAGTGGTCTTCAATCTCTTCCTAATAATCTGAACCTTCTCCATAGTCTCATGAACTAAATCAGGACCAATCAAAGATGGCTCACCTACCTCAAACCAATCAATAGGAGATCAACACCTCCGCCCATAAAGTGCCTCATAAGTAGAACCATCTGGATGCTAGAATAAAAATTGTTGTTGTAGGGAAACTCGATAAGAGGTAAGTGATCATCCCAAATACCTTGAAATCAATCACATAAGCTCTCAACATATCCTCCAAAGTATGAATAGTATGCTCTACCTGGCCATCCGTCTGAGGGTGAAAAGTTGTGCTAAGCTTAACCTGAGTACAAAGGCCTTTATGAAACGATCTCCAAAACTGAGATGTAAAATGAGTACCCCTGCATGAAATGATAGAGAGTGGAAAACCATTCAACCTGATTATCTCATGAATATAGAGTCTGGCATAATCAACTGCTGAATCTGTAGTCTTGATAGCCAAGAAGTGGGCTGATTTAGTCATCCTCTCAACAATCACCCAAATAGAATCATGCTATCTGCGAGTACGAGGCAAACCTGTAATGAAATCCATATTGATTGATTCCCACTTCCAAGTAGGAAGATCAATATCCTGAGTCATACCACCCGATCGCTGATGCTCTACCTTTACTTGCTGACAGTAGGGACACTTAGCCATAAAACCTGCTATGTCCCTATTCATTCCATTCCACCAATAGACTTCTCGTAGGTCACGGTACATCTTGGTAGGACCGGGGTAAATAGAATACCTGGAGCTATGAGCCTCTGTCAAAATCTGTTGTCTCAACCCATCTATGTCAGGAACACACAATCGACTCTAATATCTAAGCACACCATCTCCCCCTTAGGAGAAAACCTCTACCCTTTGTTGATGGACTCCACCCTTCAATTGGTGCAAAATAGGATCACTATCTTGCTTTTCTTTCATTTCAGCTACAAAAGATGATTCAGACCCATTTTGAACAATACCACCACGTGTCGAATCCATAAGGCAAACTCCCAATCAAGCAAGTCGATGAAAATCCATGGCCAACTCATTCTTACCGTCCTCAACCGAAGACACACTACCCATAGACAATCTACTAAGTGCATCTGCCACAACATTGGCCTTACCCGGATGGTAAAGCATACTTATGTCATAATCCTTAAGAAGCTCGAGCCATATTCATTGATGAAGATTCAGTTCCCTCTGAGTGAACACATATTGGAGACTCTTATGATTAGTGAATTCATCTACATGAACACCATACAAGTAGTGTCTCCAAATCTTTAAAGAAAAAACCATGGCCGCCAAGTCAAGATCATGAGTAGGGTAGTTCTTCTCATGAATCTTAAGATGTCTAGAAGCGTAAGCAATAACCTTACCACACTGCATCAAAACACAACTCAAACTAATCCAAGAAGCATCACAATGCACAACAAAATTATCTGAGCCCTTGGGTAGGGTCAACACTTGGGCTGTGGTCAACCTAGCTTTCAATTCCTCGAAGTTCTTCTCACATAGATCAGACCACTAAAATTTTACCTTCTTCTGAGTCAATCGAGTCAATGGGGCAGCAATAGAAGAAAACCCTTCCACAAATCTCTTGTAGTAACTAGCCAAACCCTAAAAGCTCCTAATATCAGACGAGAAAGTGGGTCTAGGCTAGTTCTTTACTGCCTCAATCTTTTGAGAATCAACTCGAATACCATATCTAGTCACAATATGACCCAGAAAAGCAACCAACTGCATCCAAAACTCACACTTACTAAACTTAGCAAATAGTTGTCTATCCTTGAGAGTTTACAACGCAGCCCTCAAATGGTCCGCATGATTCTCCTTACTCCGAGAATAGATAAGAATATCTTCAATAAAAATAATCACAAACATATCCAAATATTGTTTTAACATATGGTTCATTAACTCCATAAAGGCTGCGGAGCATTCGTTAGTCCAAAAGACATAACCACAAATCCATAATGACCGTACCAAGTTTTGAAGGCCGTTTTCAGGATGTCACACTCTCTAACTCTGAGATGATGATAATCGGACCTAAGGTCGATCTTGGATAAGTAACTGGCACCCTGAAACTGATCGAACAAGTCATTAATTCTAAGAATTGGATACTTAGTCTTGATTATGACCTTGTTCAACAGACGGTATTCGATATATATTCTAAAATAACCATCTTTCTTTCACACAATTAAAATTGGAGCACCCCAGGGAAAGATGTTGGGTCGAATGAAACCCTTATCAAGGAGATCTTTCAACTGATTTTTCAATTGCTTAAGTTCCATGGGAGCCATCCTATATGGAGGAATAGAGATAGGATGTGTATCTGGAAGAAGATCTATTCTAAAGTCGATCTCCTACTCAAAAGGGACTCCGAGTAAATACTCGGCAACACTTCAGGAAATTCATTCACAATAGGGACTGACTGGAGAGATAGTGTTTTGGAATCCGTGTCCATAACCTAAACTATATGATAAACATAACCCATAGAAATCATTTTCCTAGCCTTGAGATGAGATATGAAATGACCCTTTGAGGATGGAAGACTACCTTGCCACTCTAAGACATGTTCATTTGGAAACTTAAAACTAACAACTCGAGTACGACAATCAACCGAGGCATAACATGCATACAACCAATCCATACCAGGAATGACATCAGAATCAGTCATCTCCAACTCTACTAGATTTGCTTAAGTGACTCTATGAATGACTTAGATAAGGAAATTTTGGTAAAGTCTTTTGGCTAGGACTAACTCACCAACAGGAGTAGAAACACAAAATGGTTCTAAAAGTTGTTCAGGGAAAATTTTGAACTTGCAAGCAACATAAAGGGTCACAAAAGATAAGGAGGCACCGGGGTCTATTAAAGCATACACATCGAGAGAGAAGACTTTTAATATACAAGTAATAACATCCAGTAAACTCTCCTAGTCCTGGCAAGAGGACATGGAATAAAGTCAGTTCTACCGCTGACCATCACAGGAACTAAAAGCAGTGCCCTGCTAGGTTAGTCGACCTCCTGGGATGCTGGAGCAGATTGAGCCCTACTACCTCCCTGACCCTTCTTAGCTAAAGAGAAATCCTTAATCCTATGCCCAACCTGACCACACCTAAAACATCCCTCTTTACTAGCCAAACACTCACCGAAGTGACTTTGTTTAACACCCCAAAACTTCCAAGCCCAGACATAGCTTAGAAAGCCAGAAAAAATTAATTTTTCCAACTGTCAGTCATTCCACGAGTTAGATCCATGAGCCGTGGAATAGTTCACAAGTCATGGAGTAGACTCGTGGAACTAAGATCAGAGGCCTGCTCCTCTGAAGTTTTGATCATGACTCAATATCACGGTCTGTAGAAGTTTCCATAGACCGTAGATACTGTTCATGAAACCTTCCTGCAGATAACTCCCAGGATCCACGACTCGTGGGAGTTTCCATGAGTCGTGAACCACACTCGTGGAACCCATTCCAGTAGCTCCGATTTCCTGACACAGGAACTACGACAGGGTTCCACGAGCCATGGAAGTTTCCACGAGCTGTGGAATCCATCTGTGGAACCTGAGATGCGAGTTTTTTAGTAGATTTTAAGTTAGTTTCTCAGGGGAAATTCAGACCATTCCTTCTTATTTTAGCTAGGACTATAAATAGTTTTAGGCTAATTTTAATTAGGAAAACCCCCCCAAAACAAATCAGTTTCCTCTCAAGTCAGTTTCCAAGCAGAAATGAGCGTTCTTCTCCAACTTTCAAACCCAGGGCTTTCTCCTTCAAGCTTCAACTTCAAATTTTTTGTAGGGATTGTCATCCACCAGGTATGTGGGTATTCAGTAAGGGTTTAGTTCACCCTTGTGCCCAAAATTTTAGTCTTTCCTCAAATATTCATGGTTAAAGAACTAGGGTTCCTACCCAATTATGCAAATCCTTCTAGAATTCAGTTCTTATGATTCTTACATGATTTGTATCCTATTTTATATGAATTGCAATATATTTTAATGACTTGCATGAGTTTTGACCATGACTTAAGAAATCAAGAAGTTAGCCCTAAATTGTAGGATTTTTCTAACGAATTATATCTCTTTCAAAATTCAACCTAGATTATTAGTATGAGTTTTAAAGGCAGAAGTTAGCCAGTTTTTAGTCTACTACAGCATTCCAGAAAGACAGAGAATTTAGACTAGTCTAGTCCTAACTTAGAAACTCAAGATTTTAGTTTTAAAACAATCTATTAGTATTCAGTTTGGGAGTAGTGTTTAGCACCGAGTTGGACCAGGGTTCAGCGTACCCTTAAGGTCCCAGAACTACGTGCCAATGTAGGATTATAAGTCCCATCTGTTGGGCATCAGATTTAGTGATCATGCCACAATCATGCCTTTATACCCTAGCAAGGTATTTTGGGTCCTCTCACTTGTGCGTATACATCGGACTCCACATTTAGCTCACGTGGTTTATGTCGGTTAATAGACTCTCCTATAGTATTAGTTTCAGTAAGGTACCTCAGGCCTACAACTTATATTTATTTTCATCTTTTAGCATGTTTTCAGTTTACTCTTGCATTTTCAGCTATTTATCCATGATTATATTTTGGTCCTATGTACTACAGTTTAGTTTAGTTTACAATATTTCAGTATTTTAGCATATTTATATTTCAGTCAGCCTTGCATATCCCTTGTGCTCAGTACATTCAATGTACTGATGTATACTCTATATGTTGCATCCTATCATGATGCAGGTTCAGGTTCTAAGCTTCAACCTTCTGATTAGCTCACCAAGTGCCATATCAATGATACTCAGTGGTGAGTCCTCATCATCCGAGGACATATCTTTTACATTATTTTTTTGAGTTGGATAGTTTTTCCTTATTTTTAGTATTTGGAGTTAGCTGGGGGCTTGTCCCAGCAACTCATCAGTATTAGAGGCTTTCAGACATAGAGTCAGACTTTAACTTATGTAGTTCAGTTGATTTTCAAACAGACTATCATTTCAGATATTTTTAGAATCATTATTCCTTTAAGTTGTGATTTATTCATTATGCTTCCATTTATTTAGAATTATATTCAGTATGCTTGTGATCTGCCAATTTTAGGGTTAGATTGAGGTCACTTGTGATCCTAGGTCCCGTGTTATGTCTAGGGGATAGTCTCGGGGCAAGACAAACTTGGTATCAGAGCATCAGGTTCAAGAGTCCTTGGGTGTCTAAAAGCCGCACTAAGTAGAGTCTCTTTTCATTGGTGTAAAGCGCGCCACACTTATGAGGGAGAGGCTATGAGGTGTTTTAAGAAAAATATCATTTCTTTCATTATCTTTATTATGCGATGAAGTTTAGTTCAGTTTCTCCTCTCTAATCCATTTGTTATGCATTTCAGATCATGCCTCCTCACAGAGCTAACGCCTGCAAGGCTAATGCTAATCCTCTAGCCTCGAACCATGAGGTTATGAATGGGGAGTTCCATAATGTGATCTAGTTATTGGCTCAGATTGTAGCCAATTAGGTTAACCAACAGGCCTCAGTTCTTACAAACCAAAATAGTGGGTTAGCTGCAGCCCAAGTCAAAGATTTTGTTTACATGAATTTGCTAGAGTTTCTAGGGTCAAAGGTTGGTGAAGACCCACAGAATTTCATTGATGAGATCAAGAAGATTCTTGAGGTAATGCAAGTGACTGCTACTGATAGCATTGAGTTAGCATCCTATCAACTCAAGAATGTGGCTCACATTTGGTTCACTCAGTGGAAAGACAATAGGGGTGTAAATGTAGCTCTTGTGACATGGGATTGTTTTACTGGAGAATTTCTAGACAGGTTCTTCCCGAGAGTGTTGAGAGAGGCTAAGGCCCAAGAGTTTATGAATCTGAGATAGGGATCGATGTTGGTCCAGGAATATGGGTTGAAGTTCACTCAGCTTTCTAGGTATGCCCCATCAATGGTGGCCGATCCGAGGGCACAAATGGGCAAGTTCTTGTATGGGGTATCCGACTTGGTGAAAACAGAGTGCAGGAATGCTATGTTATTAGGGGATATGGATATCTCTAGACTGATGACTCATGCTCAGTAGGTTGAGAAAGATAAGCTTAAGAAGATGACTAATGATATTAAGAAGTCTAGGATAGGCAACTATGAATATTCTCAGAAGAGGTCGAGCGGTGGAAATCACTCATAGTTTTAGCAAAAGTCTTCAGCCCCAGTGCCTTCATCAGCTAGTGCTCTGTCTCCCAGGCCTCGATAGGATAAAAAAAATGAGCACCAGGCTCTAAGTCTCAGGGCAGTGTTTTAGGTAACCGTACTTTCCCAGCCTTCCCCAAGTGTGGTAAAAATCATCCAGGTGAATGTCTTGTTGGCAGAGAGGGGTGCTTTAGGTATGGTTAGCTCGGTCATAGGTTGAAGGAGTTCCCTTCTGCCAGTTAAGGACATAGAGGTAATAGAGCTTAGTTTACCACTTTAGTAGCTCTAGCAGGTCGCACGACTCAACAAAGTACTACTTCTGGCACAGGTGGCAGTCAGTGTCAGAACCCTCTCTATGCCATGTCTTCACGCCAGGATTAGGAGAGTTCACCAGATGTAGTCACTGGTATGTAATCAGTCTTCTCTTTTGATGTTTATGCCTTGTTAGATCCAGGGGCTTCCCTATCTTTCGTGACCCGTTGCATGTAAATTTGGAGTCAGTCTAGAAATCCTCCCAGAATCCATCCCAGTCTCTACTCCAGTTAGTGAATTAGTCCTAGCTAACAGGGTGTACAGAGATTTCCCAGTCTCAGTCCTTTGTAGAACCACCTCAACAAATTTAGTAGAGTTATATATGACCGACATTGATGAATTTCTTGGAATGGATTGGCTACATGCCTATTATGCCTCAGTCACTGCAGAACTAGAGTTGTGAAATTCTAATTTCCAAATAAGCCTGTCTTAGAGTGGCAGGGTAGTACTCCTTCATCAAAAGGACGCTTGATATCCTACCTCAAATCTAGAGAGATAATCTCAAAGGATTACATCTATCGTATAATCCGGGTTAAGGATTTTGAGTCTGAAATCCCACCTTTCTAGTCAGTTCTAGTAGTTAAGGAGTGTCCAGAGGTGTTTTCTGAAGATCTGCCTAGAGTTCCTCCTGAGCAGGAGATCGACATTGGGATAGACCTTCTTCCAGATATGCAGCCCATATCTATTCTTCCTTACAGAATGGCTCCAGATAAGCTTAAGGAATTGAAAGAAAAGCTCAAAGACTTCCTAGATAAGGGATTCATCAGACCCAGTATCTCTCTAAAGGGTGTTCCATTTCTCTTCATGGGTAAGAAAGATGGTTCTCTCAAGATGTGTATAGACTACCGTCAGTTGAACAAGGTCACAATTAAGAATAAGCATCCTATCCCCAGGATTGATTACTTGTTAGACCAACTTCAGTGTGCCAGCTACTTCTCCAATATTGACCTCAGATTTGGTTATCATCAGCTTAGAGTTAGAGAGTGTGACATTCTGAAGACAGACTTCAGAACTTGGTATGGTCACTACAAATTTGTGGGTATGTCTTTTGGACTTATGAATGCTCCTACAACTTTTATGGAATTGATGAACAAGGTGTTCAAGCAGTATTTGGACATGTTTGTTATTGTCTTCATAGATGATATTCTAGTCTACTCGTGGAGTGAAAAGGAGCATGCTAATCATTAGAGAGTGGTGCTGCAAACTCTCAAGGATCGACAATTACTTACCAAATTTAGTAAGTCTAAGTTTTGGTTACAGTCAGTCACCTTTCCGGGTCATGTATTGTCTAAGGAGGGTATTCGAGTGGATTCTCAGAAGATAGAGGCAGTAAAGAATTGGCCTAGACCCACCTCTCCGATAGACATTAAGAGCTTTTTGGGTTTGGTTGGTTCCTACAGGAGATTTGTTGAGGGGTTTTCATCCATAGCTTCTCCATTGACTAGGCTGACTCAGAAAAAGGTCAAGTTCCAGTGGTCAGATGAGTGTGAGGAAAACTTCCAAGAGTTGAAAACTAGGTTGACCACAACCCCAGTTTTGACTCTGCCAGAGGGTTCAAATGGTTTCATTGTATACTGTGATTCATCAAGAGTTGGCCTCAATTATGTTTTGATATAGCATGGTAAAGTCATTTCATATGCCTCCAGGCAACTTAAGACCCATCAGAAGAACTACCCGACTCATGATCTTGAGTTAGAAGCAGTGGTCGTTGCCTTAAAGATTTGGAGACACTACTTGTATGGTATCCATGTAGATGTGTTTACTGACCACAAGAGCTTTCAGTATGTATTCACCGAGAAAGAACTGAATCTTCATCAGAGAAGGTGGCTAGAGTTTCTCAAGAACTATGACATGAGTATGCTTTACCATCCGAGTAAGGCCAATGTAGTAGTTAATGCACTTAGCAGGTTTTCCATGGGTAGTGTGTCATAGGTTGAGGAAGGAAAGAAGGAATTAGCCAAGGATGTCCATAGGCTTGCTCGATTAGGGGTTCACCTCACAGATTCATCAGAAGGTGGTGTCATTGTTCAAAATGGGTCAGAGTCTTCATTGGTAGCCGAGGTGAAGGAGAAGCAAGATAGTGATCCCATCTTACTTCAACTAAAAGTTGTTGTCCAGAAGTAGAGAGTAGAGGTTTTCACCCAAAGGGGAGATGGTGTGCTTCGTTATCAGGGTCGGCTATGTGTTCCTAATGTAGGTGACTTGAGGCAACATATTTTGATAGAGGCTCATAGCTCCAGGTATTCCATCCATCCTGGTGACACCAAGTTGTACCATGACCTACGAAAAGTGTATTGGTGGAATGGTATGAAGAGGGACATTGCTAATTTTGTGGCTAAGTGTCCTAACTGTAAGCAAGTGAAGGTAGAACATCAGCGACCAGGTGGTATGACTCAGGAGATGGAAATTCCCACTTTGGAGTGGGAGGTGATCAATATGGAATTCATTATAGGCTTACCTTGTACTGGAAGATAGTATAATTCTATTTGGGTGATTGTAGAGGGTGACTAAATCAGCCCACTTCTTAGCTGTCAAAACTACCGATTCAGCAGAGAACTACGCCAGACTCTACATCCATGAGATAGTCAGGTTGCATAGAGTTCCCTTATTCATCATCTCAGATAGGGGTACTCCGTTCATGTATCAGTTTTGGAGATTATTTCAGAAGGGTCTTGGTACTCAGGTTAATATTAGTATAGCTTTTCACCTGCAGATAGATGGTCAGGCAGAGCTTACTATTCAGACCTTAGAGGAGAGATCTTGCGTAATCAACTATAAAGTTAATTGGAATGATCACTTACCTCTTATAGAGTTTGCCTATAATAACAGTTTTAACTCTAGCATTCACATGACCCTATATGAGGCACTTTACGGGCGAAGGTATAGATCACCTATATAATGGTTTGAGGTAGGTGAAATAGCTTTGATAGGGCCAAATTCAGTCCATAAGACTATGGAGAAGGTTCATCTTATTAGAGAAAGATTGAAGGCGGCTCAAAGTCATCATAAATCTTATGCAGATGTGAAAAGACGAGAGCTAGAGTTTGAGGTTGATGATTGAGTTTTTCTGAAAGTGTCACCCATGAAGGGTGTGATGAGATTCGGTAAGAAAGGGAAGCTTAGTCCCCGATATGTAGGACCTTATAGGACTCTGAGGAAAGTTGGCAAGGTGGACTATGAGTTAGAGTTGCACCCAGACTAAGCATCGGTGCACCCAGTCTTCTATGTATCCTTGTTAAAGAAATGCATTGGTGATCTAGCTTTAGTTGTGCCCTTAGAGAGCATGGGTGTGAAGGATAGTCTCTCTTACAAAGAGGTCCCAGTTCAGATCCTTGATCATCAGATTCGGAGGCTGAGAAAAAAAGGAAGTCGCTTCAGTAAAAGTTCTTTGGAGGAACCAGTCAGTTGAGAGAGCTACTGGGGAAGCAGAAGCAGCCATGATGACCAAGTACCCACACCTCTTCCCTTCCGATCCAGCTTCAGCTTGAGGTAATAGTTTCTCTCCAATTTTTCAGCTTATTCTCATGCGTTTTTCAGTGTCAGTATCATGGTCCATCAGTTATTCATGAATTTCAGCACTCTTTCATGTACTTAGAACCTATTTAAGATAGAAATCAGCTTTTAATACTCAGTTGGTAGGGATTACAGCTCCTTCCCTCTTAACTCAGCTTGTTGTAGTCTTCATTCGAGGAAAAATGATCTCAAGGAGGAGATATTGTAACACCCCAGAACTTCCAAGCCCATACTTAGCTCAGAAAGTCAAAGAAAATTAATTTTTTCAACTGTCAGTCATTCCACGAGTCAGATCCATAAGCCGTGGAATAGTCCATGAGTCATGGACATGACTCGTGGAACTAAGATCAGAGGCCTTCTCCTCTGAAGTTTGGACCACGACTCAAGATCACGGTCCATAAAAGTTTCCACAGACCGTAGATACTGTCTATGAAACCTTTCCTGCAGATGACTACTAGGATCCACGAGTGGGATCCACGACATGTGGAAGTTTCCATGAGTCATGAAACACACTCGTGGAACCCATTCTAGTAGCTCAGATTTCCTGACACAGGAACAACAAAAGGGTTCCACGCCGTGAAAATTTCCACGAGCCATGGAATCCATCTGTCGAACATAAGACACGAGTGTTTCAGCAGATTTTAAGTTAGTTTCTTAGGGGCAATTCAGACCTTTCTTTCTTATTTTAGATCTGTTTATAAATAGTTTTAGGCTTATTTTAATTAGGAAAACCCCCCAAAACAAAATAGTTTCCTCTCAAGTAAGTTTCCAAGCAGAAAGGAGCGTACTTCTCCAACTTCTATACCTAGGGCTTTCTCCTCCAAGCTTCAACTTCAGATTTCTTACATGGATTGTCATCCACCAGGTATGTGGGTGTTCAGTAAGGGTTTAGTTTGCCTTATTCCCAAAATTCTAGTCTTTCCTCAAATATTCATGGTTAAAGAACTAGGGTTCCTACCCAATTATGCAAATCTTTCTAGAATTTAGTTACGATGCTTACATGATTTATATCTTGTTTTATATGAATTGAAATATGTTTTAATGACTTGCATGACTTTTCATCATGACTTGAGAAATCAAGAAGTTAGCCCTAAATTGTAGGATTTTTCTAAAGTATTATATCTCCTTCAAAATTCAACCTAAATTATCAGTATGAGTTTTAAAGGCAGAAGTTAGACAATTTTTAGTCTACTACAACATTCCAAAAAGATAGATATTTTAGACTAGTCTAGTCCTGACTTAGAAACTCAGGATTTCAGTTTTGAAACGAGCTATTAGTATTCAGTTTGGGAGTAGTATTTAGCACCGAGTTGGACCAGGGTTCAGCGTACCCTTAAGGTCCCAGAACTACGTGCTAACGTAGGTTTATAAGTCCCCTCTATTGGGCATCAGATTTAGTGATCATGCCACAGTCATGCATTTATACCTTGGCGAGGTATATTTGGTCCTCTCGATGAGGTGTATACATCGGACTCCATGTTTAGCTCACGTGGTTTATATCGGTTAATAGACTCTCCCACAATATTAGTTTTAGTAAGGTACCTCAGACCTACAACTTATATTTATTCTCATCTTTCAGCATATTTTCAGTTTACTCTTGCATTTTTAGCTATTTATGCATGATTAGATTTTGGCCCTATGTACTACAACTTAGTTTAGTTTACATCATTTCATTATTTTAGCATATTTATATTTCAGTCAGCCTTGCATATCCCTCATGCTCAGTACATTCAAAGTACTAATGCATACTCTATGTACTGCATCGTGTCATGATGCAGGTTTAGGTTCTCAGCACAGCCTCGTAATTAGCTTGCCTGGTGCCACATCAACGACAGTCAGTGGAGAGTCCTCATTATCTGAGGACATATCTTTTACATGCTTTTTTTGAGTTAAATAGTTTGTCCTTATTTTTAGTATTTGGAGTTAGCTGGGGGCTTGTCCCAGCAACTTATCATTATTATAGGCTTTTAGACATAGAGTCAGACTACAGCTTATGTAGTCCAGTTGATTTTCGAACAGACTATCATTTCAGATATTTTTAGAATCATTATTCCTTTCAGTTGTGATTTATTTAATATGCTTCTATTTGTTTAGAATTATATTCAGTATGTTTGTGATTGGCCAGTTTCAGGGTTAGCTTGGGGTCACTTGTGATCCTAGGTCCCGTGTTACATCTAGAGGGTAGTCTTGGGGAATGACACTTTTACCACATTTGTTTCAAGTAGGGTAGGAAGTCCCCTTTGCAACACTCCCCTGCGAATAAGAACCTGATCCTCTACCTATGTGATCATGACGAGGCCTGGAGGCCTGAGTAGGAGCACTAGCTGATAAATGAATGGGTACTGATGACTTCTTCTTAAATGAAGAGCGATGTCCGCCTCCGAACCTCTGATGGCTAAACCCTGAACTCTCAGACCTGACCCTCTTGTTCTCTCTTGTCATCTCCCTCAATCTGCTGAGCATGAGTCATAAGTCTAGAAATATTCATGTCACTCAAAAGCATAGCAGACATGCACTCCTTCTTCACCAAATCTGACACTTCATAAATGTACTTACTTATCTGATCCTGCGGATCAGCCACCATAGAAGGAGCATACCTAGAAAGCTGAGTGAACCTCAACCCATACTCCTGAATCGACATAGATCCCTGCCTCAAATTCACAAACTCTTCGTCCTTAGTTTGCCTCAACTCTCTAGGGAAGAACCAATTAAGGAAAGCCCTCTCAAAGCACTCCCAAATCATAGGGACCACGTCCCTAGCCCTAGCATCCTTCCATTGAGTATACCAAATATGAGCTATATCATTAAGTTGATAGGAGGCTAGCTCAACACCCTCAATACCAACCACTTGCATCACATCTAAGATCTTCTTCACCTCATCCATGAAATTTAGCGGATCCTCACCAACTTTTGAACCTAAGAACTTAGGTGGGTTCATGCAAATAAAATCTTAAACTCGGCCCGCTACTCAACCTTGAGGGTGGATGGGGACAGGAGCCTGATAATTGGCCTGAGCATTAATAGTTTGAGCTAGTATATGAATGGGATTTCTTAACTCTGCATTCATGACCTCGAGGTCTGGAATTGGAGGGTTAGCATTTTGAGCTACTCGGCGAGGAATGGCACGCTGAGGAGGCATAATCTGAAATGCATAAAGATTGGATTAGAGGAGTAATAGAGCTAAACTCTATCACACGGTATTGATCATAAATAAGTGAAGTTTTTCTTAAGACATCTCGTATCCTCCCACTCATAAGTATGGCGCGCTTCACACACATAAAAGAGACTCTATTCAACGCGGCTTTCAGACACCCTAGGACTCTTGAACCTGAGGCTCTGATACCAAGTTTGTCATGCTCTGAGGATACCCCCTAGACATAACATGGGACCTGGGACTGCAAGTGCCCTAAGTTAACCCTTGGTTATATCATAACTCAGATAATCATTAGAAAACATAGCGGAAGCATAATTGAGAAGCTAGGCAAACCAATCCATATATGATAAAGTCAAGATGAAACATAATTCAAAAGAGAGACTCAAATATTGTCTATGTCTAAAAAGCCTCTACATATGACATAAGGAGTCACTGGGACAAGACCCCAGCTAAATCTAGATACTGAAAGGACGATAATAAGCTAAACTCAAGAATCGGTCCTCGGGAGATGAGGACTCACAAACACTAGCTGAATGTCCTGTGATCTCTAGCCACATGTCTGAAGAAGGAAACTTGAATCTGCATCATCAAGAGGATGCAAGAAAAATATGCGTCAGTACTATAGGATGTACGGTATATGTAAGATCAAAATCTAAAGTAAATATGCTGGATATTCTATAGAAACTAATATCATGCTATAACGGTAAAACTATAATGTAAATGACTCAATGCAATATCATAAGCTTAAAACATAATCATAAGTAGTAAGTCAAAAATTTGAGCAAGAGTTAAATACATTTTTAAACTTGAAACTATTTTTGTGGGATGTTTTCTAACCGACATAGACCATGTGAGCTACATGTAATTTGATGTATCCGCCCCATCAAAAGGACCCAATATACCTTGTCAAGGTAAAAATGCATAGCTATGGCGTGATCACTAATTCTAATGCCCAACAAAGAGGACTTATGAACCTACGAGGGCACATAGTTCTGGGACTAAGGGCACTCTCGTCCCATCCAACTCGGTGCTAAAGACTACTCCCAAAAACATACATATAGCTCATATAATACTGAGGCATATCTAATGCCAAAAATGATCATAACTAATAACTTATCTGATGTCAAAACTTTTCATAGATTAGGTAGACATATCTAGATTCCAAACCTTTCATAAAATGTAGGGACATATCTGATGTCCAAAACTATTGGAAAACTATAAGGACATATCTCATGTCATGCAATTTCAATTCATAAGTCTTAAAACTTAGCATAGCCAAAATTCAAAATATACTTTTCTTTCTAAATTAATAGCTTGAAGAATTAGGTAGGTAATTTCATAAATACATAAGTTCATGTTATCTAAACATGCCAAATTTCACTTGAAAACATTCAATTCAATGGAATCATGCTAGAAATCATCTTTAATGCATGGGCTTTTGAAATTAACTAAGGAACCTAAAATAAAATACAGATAAGTAATGAGAAACCATGAATTGATGCTTTAAAATTGAACCCATAAGTTTTCCCCAATTTGGTTAAGAACTCTAATTTCATAACTTGAAAGATCAAAGTAAAAGTTTGGGGTTTTGGCAACAAGGGTGAAAGAACCCCTTGTTGAATACTCACATACCTTCTTGAAGCTTGCTTGATCTAAGCTGAAAAGAAATGGAGACTTGAACTTGGTGCTTGAAACTTAGAGCTTGAAGGAGTTATTTTCCTCTTTTGGTAGATGAATAAGGAATAATGAGAGACTAAGGCTAAATGGGGTGGAAACCCTACTAAAAAGGGTCAAAATGACCACACTTAAGAGTTAAATGAGTGGGAAGTTACAAAAATACCCCTGGACTTAATCTTGGAAAAACTAATAAAAAGACTCATCTTCAGAGACCACGGGTCAGTCCACGGACTGTCAACTGAAATGGAAAACCGTCAACTGATCCATGGTTTTAGGTGCCACTTCTAAGAGCCTACTTGAACTCAACTCCATCAGTTACTACAGTCCGTGATTCAGAATGATTGACCATCATGTTGACTCATGGCTCTGACTTAAGGACATAAAGATCCTCTGATCCTTAGGTATTTTGGATAGAAGGATGACCCGTAGTTCAAAAGGATGGGTCATCAACCAACTAGTCATTTCCAAGACCCTTCATGGGGGTCCTCTAGAATTCCAACCATGAGTCCAGAGGACGGGCCGTGGTTCCAGACCACGAGTCATCAAGTGACTCATAGACTGAGGGAAGAACATAACCAAAGAGCAGACCATGAATCAAACTATGGATCGTGGTCCAGGAGTATGGTTCATGATTTGGTCCGTGATCTTAGGGAACTTTACAAATTTCTCAGAAATCAGGTTTAACAGCTGAATCAAACTCTGGGGTGTTACAATAAGACGAAGTCACTCCATGAGGATGACACATATGTGTTAGTAAGATTACTAAAATGATAAGAGAGATTTATCAAACAAATAGATTTTTAGAGTAAAGCAAAAGCAATATACCTCTGCGCCTAGGTATAAGGCAAGGTTAGTTGTCAAAGATTTTGTTTAGAGGAAGGAAGTTGAATTTGATGAAATTTTCTCTCCTATTGTAAAAATATCTTTTATTCGTATAGTTCTAGGCTTAGCCGCAAGTCTAGATTTTGAGGTTGAATAGATGGATGTCAATACATATTTTCTTTTTGGTGATTTAGATGAAGAGATTTACATGAAACATCCTGAGGGTTTCATTGTTAAAGAAAAAGAAAATTGTGTCTGCAAATTGAGAAAGAGCTTGTATGACTTGAAACAACCTTTAAGGCAGTAGTACCTGAAGTTTGAATTTGTAAGTGAAAATTAGGGATATAAGAAAACTTCTTCAGATCATTGTGCATTCTTTCAAAAGTTCTTTGCTGATTATTTTATTATTTATTACTTTATATGGATGATATGCTGATTGTTAGCAGAAATAAATTTAGAAATGCAGTCCTTAAGAAGGAGTTGAGCGAATCATTTGCGATGAATGACTTGGGGCCAACAAAGAAAATTTTAGGCATACAAATACATAGAGATAGGGATAAAAGGGAGTTATTGTTATCCTAGAAGTAGTATATTGAAAAGGTATTGAAGAGGTTCAATATGACAGATGCAAAAGTGGTTAGTACTCCTCTTGCTAAATATTTTATGGTGAGCATGATCCAGAGTCCATCTACTGATAAAGAGAAGTAGGAGATGTCTTGTATTCCCTACTCCTCTACAGTTGGTAGTTTGATGTGTGCTATGGTTTGCACTAGACTAGATATTGCACATGTTGTTAGTAACGTTAATAGATTTCTTTCTAATCCAAGAAAGGAACACTGGGATGCAGTAAAATAGATACTAAGATACTTGAACTGTACTGCATATATGGAGTTGTGATTTGATAGTGGCAAGCCTGAACTTGTTTTCTACATAGATTCTGGTTTGGGAGGAAATCTTAACAATTCAAGATCCACTTTCGGCTATTTGATCACTTTCATAGGGGGAGCTATTTCTTGGCAATCTGGACTACAGAAGTGCATAGCTCTATGAATCATAAAAGCTGAATATATATATTCTATCGCTGAAGGTGCCAAAGAATTGCTTTGGATGAAGAAATTTATGAAAGATTTTGACTTTGAGCAGTCAAGATTCATCTTATTTTGTGATAATTAGAGTAATATTTATCTCACCAAGCACTCCACTATTTATTCTAACTCCAAGCATATTTGTAGAACATATCATTAGATTAGAGTGACCATGGAAGAGAAATTATTTGAGGTTGAAAAGATACACACTGATGACAATCTATCAAATATGCTAACAAAAGTGGTGATTGCAGATAAGCATTGTTTTGTAGATCTTCGATAGGCATTAAGCTTGTCAAGAGTTCCTCCACTTGAAGATTCATTTAGCCCTTTGTTTGGAGGAGGAGTTTGTTGGTATATGACCCATTTTTCAACCAAAGGACCATGGCCTAATTTTTTATTTTATTTTTATTTCTAATCCTATTTGGAATAGGAATTGGATTTATATTCCTATTTGGAGTTGAATTCTTAATCCTATTTGGAGTTGGTTTTATCTTAAGAAGAAAGCACCACTCATCATCTATAAATAGGACTACTTGAGAAAATTATTTAATGCTCATTTGGTATTTTTCTTCAAAAGACATTAGCATATAAGAGATGTTTTTGAGAGAGCTTTCACCTAGGGAGAAGATAGAAGAAAATGGTTCTTTTTGCTGCAATTTTGACTCTTCAATCAGCCACCTACAAATCATATTTGTAAGTTTATCCACTGTTGGATCGGGCTAAAATTTTAACTGAGTATTTCTAACATCTTACTGTTTTATTTGAATGGTGAAGATCAGATTTGGAGGTCATCAACATCCAGTTTTGAGTCCCAACCAAAAGCTCTATTTTAGGTAATTTTTCTTGATTTATTTTGTTGGTGTAGTTGTTGCTTCTCTTTGTTTGACACATTTTGTGTAGCCATTCGGGAGGATATTTTTAATGCTCTTATTGTTATAGTGGAACATAATATACGCATACCATGTTAGTAATAATGTAATAAAACCAGTTATTTTAGAGATCTTTTTAAAGAAGGAATCTCAAAAAGGAAATCAAATCAATTGGAGTCCTTTCCCGAGAAGGATAAGACGCTTTTTACCAAAAATAACTACACATTCGGTCATATTTTAAAAAAAATTGACACATGACAACTCTATTGATCGTGTTATAAGAGAGGAGTTCCCAATTAATATATTAAGGTGCATTAGGGAATCTATTTTCTATGACTAATTATATGTAAACTCTTCTTAACAATAGTATGCATAATCAAAGGTCAGGTAAGGATTTAAATTACCTTAAAAGAAATGGGTTAGATTATTTATGATCCATTCTGTTGTTATCGAATCTTCCACGATAAAAAAAATGATGTAATTAAAATTTTATTGGTACGGAAATTTGTTAGGGATAACAAAGATAAATGTTAAGCAAATTTCAAATAAAGTAGAGCCAAAGTGAAGTGGACTCGATCAGGAAGGCTTCAGCGTAGTGCTCACCAGACCACCATAGCAAGCCCAATGTAGTGCGGTAATGAATGTTGTAGCGAGGGATGCAAACTGGAATTTTGTGTTAAAAGTTTATTTTAGAGTTCAGCTCTATTTCAGAGGGTTATCTCCTAAAAATTCCCCTAGGGTTATTCCCAAGTTAGACACCCAGAACAGAGGAGAAAATCTCTCCTAGAAGTGATGCTGACATTCCTTCTTGCACATTCTCTAACAAAACTGTAGCTCGAGAGCTTGAAACAAGTTGCACAGATGCTACGGAAGTAACTTGACATTGATGTAGGTTATGGTTCACTTGATGTAATGACCCTCAAGGTTATTTTCTTGATTTTTGTATATTTTCTGTGTTTCAAACTTTTCCACAGCGGCTACAAGTCATTTATGACTTGTCGGGACTAATGGTTTGGTTCTCAGGTAGTTTATTTATGTTTTAAGCTTATTTCCCTATTTTGAAACTCTTGAAGTTGAAAGAGTTGAATTTGGTCAACATTCAGAAAAGACAGCCTCGGATGAAAATTTTGTCAATGTCGTTAGCTTTGAAATGTCAACTTTGGGCTAGAAAGACCTTTGGTTCAGGTCCCGAGGCTTCCAGACTCTTTTTGGGCTATTGGGTTCCTCTGGTAAAAAGTTAGTTTTTAGGCATGGGGCCCATTTTTCTTTGAAAGAAACTTTATTGGAAATTTTGTCAATTCTGTTGAGTCCAAAATATCATTTTAGTGGGGTAGCATATTTAGTTTGTGTCCATGGTGTTCCGAATAAATCTCGGGGGTCCATTCGAGCATTTGAGACTTAGCTGAATTTTTTTGGTATGGCTTGTTCTGGTGTTTCTGATTTTCCGGCTCTTGTGACGCATTTTTGGATACTGCTTTTGTGATAAAGCACCACACTTGTGGAATCCACATTTGAAGTCAATTCTCCACTTTTGCAGAGGTGCATCTATTCGGGGACCTCTGCTTTTGAAGAGTTTCTGTCGCTTTTGTGACGTCCATATTTGCAAAGATTTCCCCTCTTTTGTGGAGGCATAGGTAAATAGTGACCTCTATATTTGCAATAAAAATCTCTTCTTTTGCAGAAATAGCTATTATTGAAAGCTTCTTCTTCATTTTTAAAACATTCCAAACTATTTTCCTCCATTTCCATTGAGATCTAAGCTACAAATAGCAGTGTGACCACTTTAGGCTGGTTGGGTGATCATTTTCTTGTCCGTAGTCAATTCCCATCATCAAATTATAACTTCCGACCCTTAAATTCTATTAAATCTCTTAGTTTAATTCTTGAATTGTTCTTGGGTTTGGGGGCTCATTTGAGCTCAAGATTGAGAATTGGGTTTACTTAATAAATTGAGCATGTGATTCTTGTCCCATGAGGGACATTTTCCCTGGTATTATTGTCAAAATTTACATGCAGGTCCCACGGGTAATCATCCTATTTTCATATTGTTTATTCGTAATTATATGTTTATGGGCTCGAGGCCGTATGCAATAGAATTGCTGAACTCCAGGTCAGTTTGCTTATTCCTTAGCTCCTTTCATTTCATTTATTCTTTAGGCAGTTAAGTATGAATTATCCGAATTAGTTAGATTTGAGGTAGTTGTTGCCTTAGAGTAGGTTTTTGTAGGAGGTTGAGTTCGGTCCTTGTAGGTGCTATTTTCTAGAATATTGACCTTACCCTTTACTTGAGGATTTATCGGCTTTAGTACGAATTTACTTGAATTAATTATTCTTCTATGTTCTTTTGTTAGGGCAGTCTTCTGCATGGAATACGAAAGACTTGGTTTAAAATGTTATTTTTGGTTTCAGAAATAGACTTTCAAGAACAGTTTTGGTACTTTGACTT
This sequence comes from Jaltomata sinuosa, assembly GCA_003996215.1. NCBI lineage: Eukaryota > Viridiplantae > Streptophyta > Magnoliopsida > Solanales > Solanaceae > Jaltomata > Jaltomata sinuosa. The sequence goes on from QJPP01000200.1 coordinate 887,992, forward strand.
TCTCACAGAAAACTTGGTATATTTTATGAAGTATTATTTTGAAATAAACTTCCATGCCCGCGGGAAAGTTTTCTAGATGGTTTTACTGGTATCTTAAACTTGCATGACCGAGGGAAAGTGTTCTGGGTAGTATTTACTGGTATTTTAAACTTGCATGCCCAAGGGAAAGTGTTTTGGGTGGTTTTACTAATTATCATCATGGCATGGTTATTGGGATACGGTTCAAAATTGGTATACGGACTTTACGAGTCCCCCATGGGTCTTGCCTTTGCAAGCTACGGCTAGAGGAGGAGTATACGGTACTATTAGTACTTGGCATGAATCATATGGCATATCATGGCACGATTCCACCTGCATCACCCCATTTGGTTGATTGTTAGTCACTATTGTCTGCTGTTTGCATCCTCCAGACTTATGAGGGGTCCGGTTGGGTCTATTGTTTGTTAGTTGTACCTTCCAGGCTTATGGGGGTTCGGTTAGTTTATTCTCTGATTCTGTGTAGCTTCTAGGCTTATGTGGGCTCGGTTAGGTTGTAGCAAGATTAATCTACTTTGCTTCACTTTATGTCACTCTACTTTTTCTGGTTTTACACTTTGCTCAACTCATTATTTTCTACTTTATTCTTTTTTTAGCTATGATGTGTATCCTTATATTGAATCCCTTGTTATTTCCATTTAGTATATTCACATTTTTTGTACTGTTATCTTATTTTAGCTTAGTCGGCCTATGATGCCTACTCAGTACCACATGTTTTGGTACTCATGCTACGCTTCTGCATCTTTTTCCCTAATGCAGACCCTAGCATGAGCTATCACCGCTGATGGTGTCCTGGTGCAGAGTCACTAATTCAGAGATCTAGGGTGAGCTTCTGACATTCGAAGCTGACTTGTCTCTCTCTACTTCGGGATTAGTCCCCTTTTTGTTTAATCAAGATACTATCATGTATATTTGTATCTATCTTGTACTCCTTATGTTGTAGAAACTTTTGTACCAACTGATACCAAGTTTTGGGGGTTTTCTGTATGACTAACTCCTTCCTTTCTACTTTATTTTGGTTTCGGATTCTATTAACTCTATCGTGTATCTGCTTGTTCCACTTTATATTGTGTTTCGTACTCCTTCTCACTATTTTGTGCTAAGGGTTTCATCTTACCTACTGGTGGGGTTTAGTAGGTGCCATCACAACCTGAGAAATTAGGTCATGATAGATTGGTATCAGAACTCTAGCTTCACTAGTATCGTTGGTACAAGAGCAAGTGCCTAGTAGAGTCTAGTAGATCGATATGATGATGTCAGTATCCTATCTTTGGAAGGTTGCAGGGCATTCTTAGGACACATTACATCTTTTTGATTCCCTGTCGTGCGTTTCTAACTTCTATTTGTTTTATTCTTTCTCAGATGGTTAGGACGAGAGCCACAGTTGCCAAGGGCGAGGCCCCTGCACCGGCAGCTAGGGCCTCAGCTTGGGGCAGAGGTAAAGTTCGACTCCAACGTCGGTCATGATCCATAGCACTAGATCGGGGCCAAGCCAGAGAGCCGTCACCAAAGCCTGTTTATGATCAAGAGCTTGAGATTGCTCCACAATTAGTGCCATAGTATCAGCCACCGCAGCAGCCGGTAGGGAAGGGACCAATCTAGCCTCAACGTGAGCTTACAGTTAGACTCGAACTTCAGGCCGTAATAGTTCATCTATTGATTACCTTGGGAGGCATACCTCAGACTTTTGCTCAAGGAGGTGTAGGGTGTTCAGGGTCTAGGAGAGCAGCCTACTGCTATGGCTCCCCATGTTGAGGTACTTCCAGTTCTATTAGTTGATCCACCACCAGCAGCTCGACCAATCATGACTTTTGAAGAGCAGGAGATGTTGGATCAGTTTCTTAGATTGGCGCCATCGAGGTTTTCTGGCGCTCTAGGAGAGGATGCGTATGAGTTTCTTTCCAGTTGCTAAGAGAGGTTGCATAACCTCGATCTAGTAGATTCTCATGTGATAGAATACACTATATCTTAGCTTGATGGTCTGGCGAGACAATGGTGGAGAGCATATTCAGAGAGTGGACCATCTAGGTCCCCTTCTATGACTTATGCGCAGTTTTCCGATGCTTTCTTGGGGAAGTACATCCCTCATAGTGAGAGTGAGAGACTTTGGGATGCATTCTTGAAGCTAGAGCAGGGTTTTATGAGTGTGACAAATATGAGTTGAGATTCCATGAGTTACCAAGACATGCCACTATGATTCTTCCTATCGAGCATGAGAGAGTGTGGTGCTTCTTCAGAGGGTTGATATTTTAGCTTGACTTAGCTACAGAGTATGATGTAATCGGGCCAGTCCTTTCTAGAGGTGGTTGATCATGCCTGTACCATTGAGTCTATTGATTACGAGGCCCACGAGGGCAGCGATAAGAGACCCCAGCACAAGGGTTGCTACAATAGTTCCCAGTTCTATGGTAGAGTTCTTTTGGTAGGGTTCAGCAGCAGAGGTACTTTCAATCTACTAGGACCATTTAGGCCTCACTTTAACTTTTCGATAGTAGCAGCAAGTCAGGGTACAGTGGTCAAAGCTCGGATGAGTATTTGAGGAGTTCACATTTTGGGTCTTCAAGCTGTGATGGTTGTTCTGGTTCAGTGAGTACTTCACAACAGGGAAGGGCCCTCAGCGTTGTTATAAGTTTAGGGAGTTTGGTTACTATGCTAGACATTGTCCCTGGTATGGGATAGCCAAGCCTTCAGCAACTGTCCAGCCCCTTAGGGCAGTGGCGCCACCGACCAGATGTGGTGCTCACAATGGTAGAGGAGGATCTCAGAGTAGTAGGGGTGCTCGTGGTAGTTCTTAGCCAGGTAGGGCCAGTGGTCATGTAGGTACTAAGCCTAAAGATGGGCACAATTAGTTGTATGACATTTTGCGTAGGACAGAGGTAGATGCATTGGACTCAGTGATCGTAGGTACAATTTTAGTATGCCATCAACTAGCGTCTATTCTATTTTATCCAGGATCTACTCATTCATATATGTATGTTTATTTGGCTTCTCGATTGGGATTGTCTAGTGAGCCCTTTCCTGTGCTATTACATGTAGCTACTCCCATAGGTGATTCTTTAGTAGTGGATCGGGTATTTAGATCATGTGTGGTGACTATTCGGGAGTGTGACACTAGTGTGGATCTTGTTTTTCTTGCTATGTTAGATTTTGATTCTATCCAGGGCATGGACTGGTTATTTCTTTATCACATGGTCTTGGATAACTTTGCCAACACTATTACCTTAGATATGCCCGGTATTCCCCCGGTTGTATGACAGGGTTCTGTTAGTCATACACCAACGGGGATCATTTCTTATATTCAGGCTAGGAGTTTGGTGTTGAAGGGGTGTCTAGCTTACCTTGCTTATGTCCGTGATGTTAGTGCCGAGGTTCCCTCTCATAATTCTGTTCCTATAGTTTAGGAGTTCACTAATATATTTCTTGCTGACATACCTAGCCTCCCACCTGAGTGTGATATAGACTTTTCTATTGATGTCGAGCTAGGCACCAGGCCTATTTCTATTCCACCCTACCATATAGCTCCTGGTGAGTTGTGGGAGCTTAATGTGCAGCTTCAGGACCTTTTGGGTAAGGGTTTTATTTGGCCGAGTTTTTCTCCGTGGGGTGCTCTTGTTCATTTTGTGAAGAAGAAAGAAAACACAATGCATATGTATATTTATTACCACCAGTTGAATAAGGTGACTAATAAGAATAAGTATCCGATGCCGCGTATTGATGACCTATTTGATCAGCTTCAAGGTGCAGCCAAATTTTCTAAGATTCACTTGAGATTTGATTACCATCAATTGAGGATTCAGGCAGTGGACATCCTAAGACAACCTTCAAGACTCCCTACGACCATTACGAGTTTCTGGTGATGTCTTTTAGGTTGACCAATGTCCCAACTGCGTTCATAGACTTGATAAACCGCATGTTCAGTATTTATTTGGACTGCTTCATGATATTTTTCATTAATGACTTCCTGTATACTCGAGGATTCGGGAGGAGCACGAGCAGTATTTGAGGATTGTGATCCAGACTTTGAGGGATCATCTGCTTTATGCCAAGTTTTCAAAGTGTGAGTTCTGGCTCAAGTCTATGGCACTCTTGGGGCACGTAATATCCAAGGATGGGATCATGGTGGACTCGATAAAGATTGAGGCAGTTCATGATTGGGCTAGGCCTACTTCTCCTACCGAGGTCCGTAGTTTCATCAGGTTGGATGGTTATTATAGATAATTCATTGAGGGCTTCTCTTCCATTGCAATACCATTGACTAGACTGACTAGGAAAGATATCCCATTTGAGTGGTCCGATGAGTGTGAGGCGAGCTTTTTGAAGCTTAAGGCCTTGTTGACTACAACTCTAGTATTAAATCTTCCAGTTGAGGGCTAGGGTCTAATAGTTTATTGTGATGCTTCAGGTGTTGCTTTGGGTTGTGTTCTGATGCAGCAGGGTCGCGGGATAGCATATGCTTCTAGGCAGTTCAAGGTACATGAGCGCAACTACCCCACCCATGACTTGGAGTTCACAGTGGTAGTTTTCGCACTTTAGATTTAGAGGCATTACCTATATGATGTTCATTGTGAGATATTCACCGACCATCATATCCTACATTACATTCTGAGTTAGAAGGATCTTAATTTGAGGGAACAGAGGTGGCTAGAGTTGCTGAAGGACTATGATCTCTCTATTCTTTATCATCCTAGCAAGGTGAATGTGGTAGAAGACTCCTTAAGTCAGAAGGCGGTGAATATGCATAGTTTATCTTTCTTATCAGTTTCTGAGAGGCCTTTGGTTTTGGACATTCAATTCTCAGCCAATAGGTTGGTTCGACTTAACATTTCTGATCCAGGTAGGATTCCTGCCCGAGTTGAGGCTCAGTCTATATTGTGGAAGAAGATTTAAGAGCGTTAGCTTAAGAATGGTCAGCTTTGTTGCCTCTGAGATTAGGTTTTAAGTTGTAAGGCAAGTAGAGCCACCTTCAATTCAAAGGGTGTCTTGAGATTTGAGGGTTGTATCTGTGTTCCGAGAGTTGGTGACTTGATTCAGTTGATACTGTAGGTGGATCATTCTTCCAGATTTTCAATTTATCCCAGGGCAGCTAAGATGAATAGAGACTTGAGACAACATTACTAATGGAGCGGAATAAAAAGGGATATCGCAGAGTTCATATCTCGGTGCTTGAACTATTAGCAGGTGAAGTTCAAGCACATGAGACACGGTGGTTTTCTTCAGAGTTTACCCATTCCCGAGTTAAAGTGGGAGCGGATTACCATGGACTTCATAGTTGTCTTACCATGAACTTTTCATGGTTTTGATAGTATTTGGTTCATTGTGAACTAGTTGACTAAGTCTACTCACTTCCTACCCATTCAGTCTTTCTTCAGTACTGAGAGGTTAGTTTAGATCTGCGTGCGAGAGATAGTTCATTTCCATGGTGTTCCGGTGTCCATTATTTTAGATAAGGGTATGCAGTTCACTGCTCACTTTTGAAGGGAATTTCAGGCAAAGTTGGGTTCTCGGGTTGATCTTAGCATGACATTTCACTGACATACTGATAGACAGTCTGAGCATACTATTCAGGTTCTTGAGGACATGCTCCGTGCCTATGTTTTGGATTTTGGGGGTTAGTGGGACCAGTTTCTAGCCTTGGCAGAGTTTGCTTATAATAATAATTACCATTCTAGTATTTAAATGGCCTCATTTGAGGCACCGTATGGTAGGTAGTGTAGGTCCCCTATTAGGTGGTTTGATGCTTTCGAGGCTAGGCCGCAGAGTATAAATTTGTTATGTGAGTCTCTGGATAGTGTTTAATTGATTCAGGATAGACTTCAAGCAACTCAGAGTAGGAAGAAGAGTTATGTTAATTGTAGGCATCGTGCCTTAGAGTTTGGGGTTGGTGACCATATGTTCCTCCGTGTGTCACCCATGAAGGGTGTGGTGAGGTTTGGGAAGAGGGGTAAGCTTAGCGCTAATTATATCAGGCCATTTAAGATTCTTCAGCTAGTGGGTAATGTTGCTTATGAGATAGCCTTACCTCCAGCTATTTCTGATATTCATACGATTTTCCATGTGTTGATGCTCCATTATTATATTCCAGATAAGCATTATGTGCTTCAGTGAGATTCGGTTCAATTGGATGATCATTTGAATTTTGAGAAGAAGCCAATAGCCATTCTAGCTTGGGATGTTAGACGGTTGAGATCTAAAGAGATTCAGTATTTATGGTGCAGTACAGACATCGTCCTGTTGAAGAGGCTACCTAGGAGACCGAGCATGAAATGCAGACCCAGTATTCGATATCTATGCGTTTTCTGCATTTTGAGCTTTCCCACAGTGGCTACAGGTCATTTATAACTTGTCAAGACTGACGGTTCAGTTCCCGAGTAGTTTGTTTGTGTTTTAAGCCCATTTCCCTATTTTGAAACTTTTGAAGTTGAAAGAGTTGACTTTGGTCAACATTCAGAGAAGACAGCCTCAGATTAAAATTTTATCAACATTGTTAGCTCCAGAAATATTGACTTTAGTCTAGAGGGACCTTTGGTTCGGGTCTCGAGACTTCTGAACTCCTTTTAGGCTATTAGTTTCCTTTGATAAAAAGTTGGTTTCTAGGCATGGGACCCAGTTTTCTTTGAAATGATCTCCGTTGGGAACTTTTTTGATTTTGTTGAGTCCAAAATATCATTTTTAGTAGGGTAGCATGTTTAGTTTATGTTCAAGGGGTTTTAGATGAATCCGGGGGGTCCATACAAGCATTTGTAACTTCACTGAAATTTTTTGGTATGGCTGGTTCTGGTGTTTCCACTTTTGTGTCGCTTGTTTCATATTTGTGGATACCGGTTTTGCGGTAAAGTAATGTATTTGCAAACTTCGCATTTGTGGACAATCCACTATTTTTGTGGAGGTGCGTCTGTTCGTAGACCTCAACTTTTGTGGAGTTCCTATTGCTTTTGCAACATCCACATTTGAAGAGATTTCCCCACTTTTGTGGAGGCACGGGTGAATAGTGACCTCCACATTTGTGATGAAAATCTCTGCTTTTGCAGAAATAGCTGTTATTAAAAGCTTCTTCTCTATTTTCAAAACATTCCAAACAAATTTCCTATATTTCCATTGAGCTCTAAGCTCCAAATTATGGTGTGGGATCACTTTAGGATGGTTGGGTGATCATTTTGTTGTGTTTAGTCGATTTCCATCTTCGAATTATAAGTTCCGAACATTAAATTCTGTTAAATTTCTTAGTTTAATTCTTGAATTTTTCTTGGGGTTTGGGGGCTTATTTGAGCTCAAGATTGAGAGTTGGTTTTACTCAATAAATTGAGCATGCGATCCTTGTCCCATGAGGGACATCTTTCCCAATTTCATTTTCAAAATTCATATGTGGGTCCCACAGGTGATTTTTCACCTGATTTTTTACCCAAACTGTTAAATTGCAATATGGGTGTTTTTATTCATGTTTTAACGAGTAGATTATTATTATGATAGCGTGACAATAGTCGGAGGCTTTTCAAAAAGGAAAATCTCTGGTCTAGTAGGTGCAAGCACGCTTGATTGGCTTTGAGGTAGGCTACAACTTACTTACTTCTAGACTTAGCTCTTATAGGATGATTGTATGGTTTGTGCTAATTGTTGGTGGGAATTTATAAAGTGGATAGTGATTTTTAGGTGATTTTGACTATCATAGTCGATTTGGGGCTCTAGCTTTGAACCAGGAATTGGGATTCTTATTATTACTCTTGCTTGTACATGTAGGGCTTATTATAGTCGGTGTAGTATCTTTAATGTGTTTATTTATATATCCTTGATTGCCATAGCTTAGCTAGTCAGCCTTGCAATGTTGGGGTGGTTACTTTAGATATCTGTCATATGGAATTTCTGGTAGTTCTCGTGGTAGGTTAGAAGCTTACTTATCATTTTCGCTTAATCGTCCTATTTGCATATTGTTTATTCATATTTATATGCTTAAGTGCCCAATGCAGTATGCATTGGGATTGCTAGACCCAAAGTCAGTTTGCTTATTCCTTAGCTCATTTTAGTTCATTTATTCTTTTAGCTAGTTTAGTATGAATTATCCGAGTTAGTTAGATTTGGGGTAGTTGTTACCTTAGAGTACGTTTTTGTAGTGGCTTTAGAGTGGGTTCTCTATGGATAATGCCACCTAAAATTATTTTTTTAGTCTTCATCATTTACTCCCCTTTATTTTAGTAGGCGCCAGCCTTCTTCATCTGGGCGCGTTGCATCAATATGGATCTAATAATACATTGGGTTTACATTAAGAGATGCATAAAATTGCTTCTTACCCTTATTTTTATGTAAAAGATCCAGTAGGTTGGGTAGCTTTTGCTATCTTTTTTTCCATTTTGATTTTTTATGCTCCTAATGTTTGGGGCATCTCGATAATTTTATACCTGCTAATCCTATGTCCACCCTACCTTATATTATGTCAGAATGGTATTTCTTAAGGATCCATGCCATTCATCATAGTATACTTGACAAATAGGGAGGTGTAGCTGTAGCACCATTTTTATGTTTGTTGGCTTTACCCATTTTTAAAAGTATGTATGTACATAGTTCAAGTTTTCGCCTGATTCACCAAGAAATATTTTGGTTCCTTTTGGTGGATTGCTTACTACTATGTTGTGTCAGATGTCAGCCTATGGAGGCACCCTTTGTTAGTATTCGACATATTTCTCCTGTAGTTTTCTCTTGTTCTTTGCCATAATGCTAGAACTAGTTAGAAGAGAAATTCCTAAATATTACACGGATAAGACTGATCACACTTGACTAGTGAAATTTTGACACCAATCATTTACCCAGTGAGTACGACACCAAGAATTTACAAGCGAATTGAGGAATGAAGGGAAAGGAATTACAATAGAAAGAAAGAGACGTATTTCAAATTAGAGTAAGGGCATGCTATGACATTCCTTTTTGTGTTTTAAATCTTCTTACATTGAATAAAGAGAAAAAAAGAACTTCTGAGTTAAGAGAAAGAAAATAGACACACCATTACATAACCTTAATTAATTATAATATAGAGGGGGCCCTTAGCGGTTTAGAAATCGATCTAGCTACTTATCCTAGATATGAAGATGTGGCATAATAATATGAATCGCACTCGCCTGATTTTTCTTACTCTAGTGCTTGAGTATGGGCATAGGTCTGATCCTTCTTCTATTGCTTTGACTCTTAATCTTCCTGCTGGGCATTTTCCTATTGCTCGCCTCCTAGAGCTAGAGCAGAGTTAGGACATCTTTGAAGATGCAAGAACTAAGCAGGAGTAAAACATAAATATGACATCCAAAGCGTAGGAATGGACACTATTCAGATAATACAGGAAAATGCAATGATGTTTCTTCAATTATGATATTATATGAATTCTAGCCTTTATCGGACTTTACAGAGAGGGAAGGGAGAACATAAACCCCATGGTGCACTAACCTCATGCCAGCATTAGCAGCTCGTAGGCCTATCGACTTAGAAATCAAACTCCTAGCTTAGCCCCAAAAAGGATTCTTTCTCTCATCTATCAATATCAGCTATGAGAACATATGATTTTCTAGAAATTCCCTCTCCCATGAACTCAAAATAGACCCATTCACACTACTTTTGAGTGCTTCAAGAATAAGCATCATACTAAGTTAATAATTAAGGCCTATCTATTTATCAAACTACCAATTTCTTTACTTAACTAAGGGCGAGCAAGCTATAACCCATTGAGACTGCCAACTATAAGAGAAGAGAAGAGAGAAAGAAAGTCAGAAACTACTAACTTTATTACATACATTATACCTTCCTTTTATTCTTGGAATGAGAGTGAGCTTGCTTCTTCAATGTTGTAGTCTTAGTCTAGGAATGCTCTAGTAAACTGTGGTAAAATTACTTGAAATACGAGAGATGTGAGTGTCAATCATTATGTTAGCATGCTCAAAGAGTGTTTTCCAGAAGATAGGGAAGGAGATAATGCACTTATAACCTCTCTCTCATATTCACCTGCCAATCCATGACATAAGTAGTAGACAGTCAACTCACTTATAGACCATTAATGTGATTGATTAGTTAGAGAGTGCTACTAACTGTCGGTATGGGTATGTTAATAATAGAGGATCTTCCAATCCTAGAATAAGAAAATAGCATATTTGTTATATTGGTTGTTTCATTGAATGTGTCAATCTGCATTCTATATAAGGAGTTGATTTTCATCCTTTTCTTACAGTTAGCTAAGCGAGAAGCTGTGATCGAGGAAGCCACACCCAGTAGTGCCTCTACTCTACTTGTCCTTGTACTAGATACTTGATAGAAAGGTTGTTCATCTGTAGAATAAGATCCTTCTCTTCTTGTCTAACTCAAGCCAGACAGAAACAATCACTTGAGATAGTCATGGAACACATGCAAGAACAGATTTAAAGATAATGAAAGCAAGTCAAAGCAGAAAGAAAACCTTAGACGGAGCAGTAGCTAGAGAAGCAAGAGCAGCAAGGCTAAAATTAGTCTCCGTCTTTCCAAGCATAAACTACAATTTTGTCTATGTCGCAGGTTTGATGATCGCTAATGCACACAAAAGCAATCTTATAAATTTTTTTGCAGGCAGAAGAAAAGAGAAAACGAGCAAAATGATGTGGAGCAAAGGGGAAGGAGGATCTGCTTGGAGTAGGCTCTCAGTGAATCCCAAGTATGAAATAAATAGAGGAAAGAAAATCTCATACATGCCAAAATTTGAGACGTTCCTTCCAAGCAACTATGACATAGATAGACAGATGTGAGTGTACTTCAGGAGACTAGCAAGAGTTTCCATTCAGATGAAAGGAATATCATCCTAATGAAAGCCTGAGTCTTCTCTAATAAATATTTGAGATGCCTGGTTCAATTTCCCTAGTTGACAATATGATTTTTATGCTTGGTGGTAACTCAAATGTTATGTTCTTTATATGCCATCTTATTCATCTTGTTCTCTGGCTGTAAAAGGAACATGTTAGTTCATAACTCTGAAAGCCAATGAAGAAGAAAGGAAGGAAGCTACAAAGTAGCGAATAAGAAACAGATTTAGGCAACTTAATTTACTTATCGGATTCTAAAAAAGGGCACCACATATTTGGAAACTCAAAACTTGCAATTTTCCAAGCAAAACTCAATACTACTCTAACACAAGGGATGGTGTCCATAATTGAAAGTGGCATCTCTGTTTGTGCATATTTGAGAATGTGCTCTATTGGTGATATCAGTCCATTGACACATATAATTGTTTCAACCAAGGTCGGAGCACTCTTCTTGAATTTTTAGAGGCACTCTTGCTTTATAGAGCAGAAACCTCTACGTGGAAAAGTTTCTTATTGTGAAATGAATGGCCTTCTAGAATCTCTCACTCAAACAAGGACTTTTGATACTTTACTAAACAAAATTAGTAGACACAGATCATGTCCCCCTCCTGACCCTAGGGGGAATATCAATAGCAATTTTTGATCCTTATGCGTAGTTCCGCTATACTCTCCCTTTAGAGCTACCCTTGCCTGAAAGCAGAAGAGGTATCTTACTAAACATTAGGAGTAAGTAGTATTTTCCAAAAGCCTCGGGTGAATAGATAGCTTAAAAGTAACAAGGTTCGGAAAGAAAGACAGGCATTAAGGCAACTAAATCTAGGAAGGTAGGTTAAAGTTACTAGCTTTCTTACATGAAAGCAAGAAAGATGGGAAGTTTTAGGCAACTCACTGGTTTAAAGATGGACTTCTTATTGCCACTACTTAGCATACAGTGGTTAAAATGTTAAATGGTTTATTTTTCTTAACTTCAGATGACCTAGGTACTTTACCCAAAGAAGTCAAGCAAAAACTGCACACAAAGATTCTCAATAATATGTTAAAATTTAATCATCAATAAGATATTTATCAGAGATATTTTATTATAGGATATAATTTAAGGGATCATAAAATTCAAAATTTGAGAAGCAAAGGAATATCGATGGCTTTGTAGAGAGAAAATGGATGACAAGTGACGTTGATCTCATGTTGGATTTTACTTTGGCTACTAATAAAGTGGTTAGGGTTTGACAAATAAAGACTGGGCTTCATTTAGCTACCTATGTAGTAAGAAAAACTCTGAGTTTAACGTTGAATAGCCATAGTGTGTTTATCACTAGTAGAATAAGTAGAGGAGGCATACGAGGTGGGGAGAAAGGCAATTTGCCTCACTTCTGACAATTTTAGTTGAACCCTCAACAAATCTAATGTTTCTTTTGTGGGATTATACTTGTCTTTTTGGATAGTGAATTGGATAATCAAAAACTGCATCTCTTTGTTTTTTTGGAATCGAGTGAGATAATATGCTGAAATAGGTGCTAGCTTGAAAATTATTGCAGAACAAAGCAAGGTTGTCGATCGAGGCCTCATCGAGATTTCATAAATTAGTCATCTCAACAATCAGTATTTCTTATGAATGGTAGGGAATTGAGGGAGAACTTATCAATAATAAAAAAGATGAGGTTTCTGGAGGGTCCCTGACACCCTGAGTCAAACGGAATTGAATGAGTTTTTTGATGTCTCAAGGTGGCATCTCAAAGTGCTGCTAGTCAGTTTTATCATGGAACGTCCAATATTCCTGGAAACTCCAAACATTATTATTAGAAAAAGATACCCTAGAATATGTTATTGAATTGAGTGAGAGGTCTCTTTCTTTCCTACTACTGAATTCAAAAGTTGCATAGATTGCTTTACTTGGGATTCCTTAAGTAACTAAACCAACCCTTATCATTTCACACAGAAAATGATTTATTTTGATCGTTTGAAGTGGACAAACTATTAGCATACATAATTGAGTTTAGTGTCATCATTTCTTTCTTCCTAGAAGTGCTACAACTGCTCTCATGCGTCTTTGTTGGTGGTGGAGATGAAAACCTCCCTGAAAACAAAGATTCTATGTTAGATAGTTTAAAAGGTTTGAAGGAGTGTAGCCTTATTCAAAAGAAATTGATAGGACTTTATCTCTTTGATTATCTCCTACAATAAGATAAGTGGTAAGAAGAAAATAAGACTATTTATGAATATCGCTTTTTAGTTCCAATGCACAGAATAAAAAAAGACTATCTTTCTTTCGGGGTCATAGATCAGAGAATTCCCTATTTATGCTTCCATCCAAGCAGAAGAGTTAGCAAAGGTACAAACAACTAATCTAGTCAGTGAGCAAGCATGTCAACTTTTGGTTCAATATATTTCTTAAAACCCAGAATAATATATGCCTCTATAGTAGCCTGCGATGGAATACAACTATTTCTTATAGATAGTTATGTTAGATAGGCCACCTCCCTGATCAGGGTTTCCATCCAAACTATTGTCTTAAGCAGGAAGGCAAATGAAATTAGGTGGTATAGTATCGTATATAATAGAAAGTTTGATTTTTGGAGGGATATTTTGCCTTTATTGAGGAGATATAAAACAAGCTTACTTACTAATAAAGTGGGAAGAAGAACTTTTTTTCTCAAAGTCAACCTTCTCCCCTTTTACTACTAGTTCAGTGCTCATTGTTGCTTAGATCTCGACCGTACCTGAGCTTCCCAAGATCTATGCTATTGAGGAATTATGCAAGGGTCTTGCCACCTTCTTGATTGACTAAATATGAGTCTTTGGAGTACTTTAGTATTATATTCCTCACTAAGGATTTGTGCTTGTGCACCAGGGTGAATATTGTAGACCAAAAGATCTAGTGGTTGAAAATCATTCAGACTTGGTAAAGGTTGTCACAACACTTGTAGTAGGACAGAGGACTTATGGAGATACCCACGGACCAATTTACATTGTCTTTGTCACTAATATTCATTAAGCAGGACACATGAATTGGTCAGGGTCTTCTTTGGCTAATCATACCTCAATCACAAAGCCTTCAAAGTGTCTTATTGATAAGTGACTCTATTTGTATGGGGAATTCACTACTAATAGATCTGGCCCAGTGTCCCCCTCCTTTCTCCACTACCTTCTGGCCTACGAGAACATACAATGACTGTTGGGGCATGAGTGATTGATTGTGAGACTACTTATTGAATATCTGATGGTGCAACAACAAGATCTCCCTTGGTCCTTGTTGTATGTTCTTGATGGCCCCGCATAAGATGCTCACTCAGGGACTTCTTACTCCAGTTGTTCCAAGAGTCTTCGCTAGTTGAACCTTATCTAGTAGACTCCCTCTTCTGCTCATCCCCTCCATGTTTATTTGCGTTTTAAGCCCATTTCCCTATTTTGAAACTTTTGAAGTTGAAAGAGTTGACTTTGGTCAACATTCAGAGAAGACGGCCTCAGATTAAAACTTTATCAATACTGTTAGCTCCAGAAATATTGACTTTAGTCTACAGGGACCTTTGGTTCATGTCTCGAGACTTTTGAACTCATTTTAGGCTATTAGTTTCCTTTAGTAAAAAGTTGGTTTCTAGGCATGGGACCCACTTTTCTTTGAAATGATCTCCGTTGGGAACTTTTTTGATTTAGTTGAGTCCGAAATATCATTTTTAGTGGGGTAGCATGTTTAGTTTATGTTCAAGGGGTTTTAGATGAATCCGGGGGGTCCATACAAGCATTTGTAACTTCACTGAAATTTTTTGGTATGGCTGGTTCTGGTGTTTCCACTTTTGTGTCCCTTGTTTCATATTTGTGGATACCGGTTTTGCGGTAAAGCACTGTATTTGCAAACTTCGCATTTGCGGACAATCCACTATTTTTGTGGAGGTGCGTCTGTTCGTAGACCTTAACTTTTGTGGAGTTCCTATTGCTTTTGCAACATCCACATTTGCAGAGATATCCCCACTTTTGTGGAGGCACGGGGGAACAGTGACCTCCACATTTGTGATGAAAATCTCTGCTTTTGCAGAAATAGCTGTTATTAAAAGCTTCTTCTCTATTTTTAAAACATTCCAAACCAATTTCATATATTTCCATTGAGCTCTAAGCTCCAAATTATGGTGTGGGATCACTTTAGGATGGTTGGGTGATCATTTTCTTGTCTGTAGTCGATTCCCATCTTCGAATTATAAGTTCCGAACCTAAAATTCTGTTAAATTTCTTAGTTTAATTCTTGAATTTTTCTTGAGGTTTGGGTGGATGATTTGAGCTCAAGATTGAGAGCTGGTTTTACTCAATAAATTGAGCATGCGATCCTTGTCCCATGAGGGACATCTTTCCCAATTTCATTTTCAAAATTCATATGTGGGTCCCACAGGTGATTTTTCACTTGATTTTTGACCCAAACTGTTAAATTGCAATATGGGTGTTTTTATTCATGTTTAATGAGTAGATTATTGTTATGATAGCGTGACAATAGTCGGAGGCTTTTCAAAAAGGAAAAGCTCCGGTCTAGTAGGTGCGAGCACGCTTTATTGGCTTTGAGGTAGGCTACAACTTACTTACTTCTAGACTTAGCTCTTATAGGATGATTGTATGGTTTGTGCTAAATGTTGGAGGGAATTTATAAAGTGGATAGTGATTTTTAGGGGATTTTGACTATCATAGTCGATTTGGGGCTCTAGCTTTCAACCGGGATTTGGGATCCTTATTATTACTCTTGCTTGTACATGTAGGGTTTATTATAGTCGGTGTTGTATCTTTAGTGTGTTTATTTATATATCCTTGATTGCCATAGCTTATCTAGTCAGCCTTGCAATGTTGGGGTGGTTACTTTAGATATCCGTCATATGGAATTTCTGGTAGTTCTCGTGGTAGGTTAGAAGCTTACTTATCATTTTTGCTTAATCGTCCTATTTTCATATTGTTTATTCATATTTATATGCTTAAGTGCCCAACGCCGTATGCATTGGGATTGCTAGACCCCAAGTCAGATTGCTTATTCCTTAGCTCCTTTTAGTTCATTTATTCTTTTAGCTAGTTTAGTATGAAATATCCGAGTTAGTTAGATTTGGGGTAGTTGTTACCTTAGAGTACATTTTTGTAGTGGCTTTAGAGTGGGTTCTCTATGGATAATGCCACCTAAAATCATTTTTTTAGTCTTCATCATTTACGCCCCTTTATTTTAGTAGGCGCCAGCCTTCTTCATCTGGGCGCGTTGCATCAATATGGATCTAATAATACATTGGATTTACATTAAGAGATGCATAAAATTGCTTCTTACCCTTATTTTTATGTAAAAGATCCAGTAGGTTGGGTAGCTTTTGCTATCTTTTTTTCCATTTCGATTTTTTATGCTCCTAATGTTTGGGGCATCTCGATAATTTTATACCTGCTAATCTGATGTCCACCCCACCTTATATTATGTCAGAATGGTATTTCTTACGGAACCATGTTATTCATCATAGTATACTTAACAAATCGGGAGGTGTAACTGTAGCACCATTTTTATGTTTGTTGGCTTTACCCATTTTTAAAAGTATGTATGTAGATAGTTCAAGTTTTCTCCTGATTCACCAAGAAATATTTTGGTTCCTTTTGGTGGATTGCTTACTACTATGTTGTGTCAGATGTCAGCCTATGGAGGCACCCTTTGTTAGTATTCGACATATTTCTCCTGTAGTTTTCTCTTGTTCTTTGCCATAATGCTAGAACTAGTTGGAAGAGAAATTTCTAAATATTACACGGATAAGACTGATCACACTTGACTAGTGAAATTTTTTGACACCAATCATTTACCCAGTGAGTACGACACCAAGAATTTACAAGCGGATTGAGGAATGAAGGGAAAGGAATTACAATAGAAAGAAAGAGATGTATTTCAAATTAGAGTAAGGGCATGCTATGTCATTCCTTCTTGTGTTTTAAATCTTCTTACATTGAATAAAGAGAAAAAAAGAACTTCTGAGTTAAGAGAAAGAAAATAGACACACCATTACACAACCTTAATTAATTATAATATAGAGGGGGCCCTTAGCGGTTTAGAAATCGATCTAGCTACTTATCCTAGATATGAAGATGTGGCATAATAATATGAATCGCACTCGCCTGATTTTTCTTACTCTAGTGCTTGAGTATGGTCATAGGTCTGATCCTTCTTTTATTGCTTTGACTCTTAATCTTCCTGCTGGGCATTTTCCTATTGCCCGCCTCCTAGAGCTAGAGCAGAGTTAGGACATCTTTGAAGATGCAAGAACGAAGCAGGAGTAAAACATAAATATGACATCCAAAGCGTAGGCATGGACACTATTAAGATAATACAGGAAATTGCAATGATATTTCCTCAATTATGATATTATATGAATTCTAGCCTTTATCGGACTTTACAGAGAGGGAAGGGAGAACATAAACCCCATGGTGCACTAACCTCATGCCAGCATTAGCAGCTCGTAGGGCTATCGACTTCGAAATCAAACTCCTAGCTTAGCCCCAAAAAGGATTCTTTCTCTCATCTATCAATATCAGCTATGAGAACATATGATTTTCTAGAAATTCCCTCTCCCATGAACTCAAAATAGACCCATTCACACTACTTTTGAGTGCTTCGAGAATAAGCATCATACTAAGTTAATAATTAAGGCCTATCTATTTATCAAACTACCAATTTCTTTACTTAACTAAGGGCGAGCAAGCTATAACCCATTGAGACTGCCAACTATAAGAGAAGAGAAGAGAGAAAGAAAGTCAGAAACTACTAACTTTATTACATACATTATACCTTCCTTTTATTCTTGGAATGAGAGTGAGCTTGCTTCTTCAATGTTGTAGTCTTATTCTTGGAATGCTCTAGTAAACTGTGGTAAAATCACTTGAAATACGAGAGATGTGAGTGTCAATCATTATGTTAGCATGCTCAAAGAGTGCTTTCCAGAAGATGGGGAAGGAGATAATGCACTTATAACCTCTCTCTCTTATTCACCTGCCAAGCCATGACATAAGTAGTAGACAGTCAGCTCACTTATAGACAATTAATGTGATTGATTAGTTAGAGAGTTCTACTAACTGTCGGTATGGGTATGTTAATAATAGAGGATCTTCCAATCCTAGAATAAGAAAATAGCTTATTTGTTATATTGTTGTTTCATTGAATGTGTCAATCTGCATTCTATATAAGGAGTTGATTTTCATCCTTTTCTTACAGTTAGCTAAGCGAGAAGTTGTGATCGAGGAAGCCACACCCAGTAGTGCCTTTACTCTACTTGTCCTAGTACTGGATACTTGATAGAAAGGTTGTTCATCTGTAGAATAAGATCCTTCTCTTCTTGTCTAACTCAAGCAAGACAGAAACAATCACTTGAGATAGTCATGGAACACATGCAAGAACAGATTTAAAGATAATGAAAGCAAGTCAAAGCAGAAAGAAAACCTTAGATGGAGCAGTAGCCAGAGAAGCAAGAGCAGCAAGGCTAAAATTAGTCTCTGTCTTTCCAAGCATAAACTCCAATTTTGTCTATGTCACAGGTTTGATGATCGCTAATGCACACAAAAGCAATCTCATAAATGTTTTTGCAGGCAGAAGAAAAGAGAAAACGAGTAAAATGATGTGGAACAAAGGGGAAGGAGGATCTACTTGGAATAGGCTCTCAGTGAATCCCAAGTATGAAATAGATAGAGGAAAGAAAATCTCATACATGCCAAAATTTGAGACCTTCCTTCCAAGCAACTATGACATAGATAGACAGATGTGAGTGTACTTCAGGAGACTAGCAAGAGTTTCCATTCAGATGAAAGGAATATCATCCTAATGAAAGCCTGAGTCTTCTCTAATAAATGTTTGAGATGCCTGGTTCAACTTCCCTAGTTGACAATATGATTTTTATGCTTGGCGGTAACTCAAATGTTATGTTCTTTATATGCCATCTTATTCATCTAGTTATCTGGCTGTAAAAGGAACATGTTAGTTCATAACTCTGAAAGCCAATGAAGAAGAAAGGAAGGAAGCTACAAAGTAGCGAATAAGAAAAAGATTTAGGCAACTTAATTTACTTATGGGATTCTAAAAAAGGGCACCACATATTTGGAAACTCAAAACTTGCAATTTTCCAAGCAAAACTCAATACTACTCTAACACAAGGGACAGTGTCCATAATTGAAAGTGGCATCTCTGTTTGTGCATATTCGAGAATGTGCTCTATTGGTGAAATCAGTCCATTGACCCATATAATTATTTCAACCAAGGTCGGAGCACTCTTCTTGAATTTTTAGAGGCACTCTTGCTTTATGTAGCAGAAACCTCTACGTGGAAAAGTTTCTTATTGTGAAATGAATGGCATTCTAGAATCTCTCACTCAAACAAGGACTTTTGATACTTTACTAAAAAAAATTAGTGGACACAGATCATGTACCCCTCCTGACCCTAGGGGGAATATCAATAGCAATTTTTGATATTATGCGTGGTTCCGCTATACTCTCCCTTTAGAGCTACCCTTGCCTGAAAGCAGAAGAGGTATCTTACTAAAAATTAGGAGTAAGTAGTATTGTCCAAAAGCCTCGGGTGAATAGATAACTTAAAAGTAAAAAGGTTCTGAAAGAAAGACAGGCATTAAGGCAACTAAATCTAGGAAGGTAGGTTAAAGTTACTAGCTTTCTTACATGAAAGCAAGAAAGATGGGAAGTTTTAGGCAACTCACTGGTTTAAAGATGGATTTCCTTGTGGGTGTGTCCACTTATTTTCCTATTCAAGTTCTGGTGCAAATTTTAGAATGTTCAGATTCTTATTGCCACTACTTAGCATACAATGGTTAAAATGTTAAATGGTTTATTTTTCTTAACTTCAGATGACCTAGGTACTTTACCTAAAGAAGTCAAGCAAAAACTACACACAAAGATTCTCAATAATATGTTAAAATTGAATCATCAATAAGATATTTATCAGAGATATTTTATTATAGGATATAATTGAAGGGCTCATAAAATTCAAAATTTGAGAAGCAAAGGAATATCGATGGCTTTGTAGAGAGAAAATGGACGACAAGTGACGTTGATCTCATGTTGGATTTTACTTTGGCTACTAATAAAGTGGTTGGGGTTTGGCAAATAAAGACTGGGCTTCATTTAGCTACCTATGTAGTAAGAAAAACTCTGAGTTTAACGTTGAATAGCCACAGTGTGTTTATCACTAGTAGCATAAGCAGAAGAGGCATAAGGGGTGGGGAGAAAGGCAATTTGCCTCACTTCTGACAATTTTAGTTGAACCCTCAACAAATCTAATGTTGCTTTTGTGGGATTATACTTGTCTTTTTGGATAGCGAATTGGATAATCAAAAACTGCATCTCTTTCATTTTTTGGAATCGAGTGAGATAATATGCTTAAATAGGTGCTAGCTTGAAAATTATTGCAGAACAAAGCAAGGTTGTCGATCGAGGCCTCATCGAGATTTCATAAATTAGTCATCTCAACAATTAGTATTTCTTATGAATGGTAGGGAATTGAGGGAGAACTTATCAATAATAAAAAAGATGAGGTTTCTGGAGGGTCCCTGACACCCTGAGTCAAATGGAATTGAATGACTTTTTTGATATCTCAAGGTGGCATCTCAAAGTGCAGCTAGTCAGTTTTATCATGGAACGTCCAATATTCCTGGAAACTCTGAACATTATTATTAGAAAAAGATACCCTAGAATATGTTATTGAATTGAGTGAGTGGTCCCTTTCTTTCCTACTACTGAACTAAAAAGTTGCATAGATTGCTTTACTTGGGATTCCTTAAGTAACTAAACCAACCCCTATCATTTCACACGGAAAATGATTTTTTTTTTAGCGTTTGAAGTGGACAAACTATTAGCATACATAATTGAGTTTATTGTTATCATGTCTTTCTTCCTAGAAGTGCTACAACTGCTCTCATGCGTCTTTGTTGGTGGTGGAGAAGAAAACCTCCCTGAAAACAAAGATTCTATTTTAGATAGTTTAAAAGGCTTGAAGGAGTGTAGCCTTATTCAACAGAAATTGATAGGACTTTATCTCTTTGATTATCTCCTACAATAAGATAAGTGGTAAGAAGAAAATAAGACTATTTATGAATATCGCTTTTTAGTTTCAATGCACAGAATAAAAAAAGACTATCTTTCTTTCGGGGTCATAGATCAGAGAATTCCCTATTTATGCTTCCTTCCTAGAAGAAGAGTTAGCAAAGGTACAAACAACTAATCTAGTCAGTGAGCAAGCATGTCAACTTTTGGTTCAATATATCTCTTAAAACCCAGAATAATATATGCCTCTATAGTAGCCTGCAATGGAATGCAACTATTTCTTATAGATAGTTATGTTAGATAGGCCACCTCCCTGATCAGGGTTTCCATCCAAACTATTGTCTTAAGCAGGAAGGCAAATGAAATTATGTGGTATGGTATCGTATATAATAGAAAGTTTGAATTTTGGAGGGATATTTTGCCTTTATTGAGGAGATATAAAACAAGCTTACTTACTAATAAAGTGGGAAGAAGCACTTTTTTTCTCAAAGTCAACCTTATCCCCTTTTTACTCCAGTTGTTCCATAAGATGCTCACTCAGGGACTTCTTACTCCAGTTGTTCCAAGAGTCTTCCCTAGTTGAACCGTATCTAGTAGACTCCCTCTTCTGCTCATCCCCTCCATCAGCTCTTTGATCAAGATACTATTACATAGGTTCCTAAACATGGAATGGATGGTGGAGCATAGCTGAAAAACTGTTATATGGATATGGTGCTTTACCTGTACATGCTTCTCCATATCTCACAAGAATTTTATAGGAGTCCCCCTCGAAGGGACTTATCGAATGATCGTATCGAGGAATTCTAAACTCCATGCAACTATATTGTAGGTAGTGGGCAATACATTTTTGTATTTTAATAAGAATCTCGACGGAACCCACGATTCCTAGTAGTAAGTCATTTACATATTATATGTAACAAATCAGTTTTATGTAATAAGTTTTTATGGCGGCTAGCTTACGAGCCAGGCCTATGTCTGACCTGATAACAAGTATCACCTCCCTGCCCAGTTCTATCAATGGGACCTTTATTTTGTTGTACTTAAAATAGTCTCTCAGGTGGCTAACTTATAAGCCAGGCCTATCTCTGACCTGATAACAAGCATCGCCTCCCTGCTCAGTTCTATCAATGGGCCCTTTCTTTTGCAATACTTAAAAGAGTCTCTCATGACCCAATTATTATTATAATTTTCTCTATTATAGAATTTAGACTTCCTAGTAAACTCAACCGCTTTTATGAAGAACGTAGCATAAAGGAGGTTCGAAGGCTTGTTAAGAAATATAGAAAGGGCCGACGAAGGGAGGAAAATTAAAGGCATTTTTTGGTCACTCTTGAGCCAAGGGGTGCTTGTGTGGGGCGGTGGGTGTGTTGACACAACAAAATAAGGTAATGAAAGGACACTTTGAGTTGGATGATTTTTAACCTCCCTACAATAATGGATCTGTTGTCTTGGGGGGAATTGAAGCACAATTTTTTGGAAGACTTCTCTTGGTCATCAATACGAACTATTCTTAATAGAAACAATCTTAATTTTTGAACAATTAAAATTTTGTATTTCTATTGGATCCTCCCTATCTCTTGATTGAGCTTGTATAGGTAAATGTATCTTGGTAGGGATGATTGTTACCCACCTTGTGGGATAGAGTAAGGGATCTACTACCCTCCTATGAGTTGTCTGACAAAATTGACTTCTTGAATAGGGTAAAAGAACTTGGGATCAACGATCTCTTTTTTAAAGATTTGTATGAGTCTATGCTGGTTGATGGTGTGAAAACACTTCCTAATGTCTTATTCCAAAAAACTGGGACAGGTTCCCCACTCTTCTTTGATCCATCTTAGGACAGAGTGGAATCCTCGACCCAAGAGGAAGTGCGATGTGTCTTGAAACTCGAGATCATAAATAGATTCGAGTACCATTCTGATCTCTTTTTTCATGATCCTTTCCATAAGTAGAACTACTGTGAACAGTCTAAATATTGACCCTTATTTCTCTCTTCATATTTTAAAGGGGAGCAATGCCCCTTTTTTTCTCCTTTTATTGACAGAAAGAGGTCCTGTCGTTATTTCAGCGACTCATAGGGCTTCCCTCATCTCAAGTTTTTTGTTCTTCAGAATGGTCGCCACTCATACTAGGACTAGAATGATTATCCCTGCCTGATGGGGTCTACATCAATCTGTGAATATCATTGGGTACCATTAACTTCCTACGATTCATGTAATTGTCACCTATAATCTTCATAGGTGTGTTCTCACACTCCTAAGTGGATGAGAAAGAAAGGATTTCTTGGAGCAACCCCCCAGGTTCTAAACCCAAGAGTCAACTTTCCCGTTTGAGAATTCGGTACATGTATCTATCTGTGGAACAATAAAAAGGTAACAACTACTAAGGATCCTCCATAATCTAAGATAGGATGTAAAAAAGGGGGTTTTAGACTAAACTAAAAAATAAAACAAAATCAAATAAAGGATAGAATGACCAATAGCTTTCACCATGTTTTTGCCATGCAAGGACAACAAGGGAGAATTGGGAATGGGAATTCAATTCCTTGATTTGCACCTGATTGGCACATGGATAGTCTTGGTTAAATGTGTACTTAACTATCATTCAACCAATCAAGCAACTATCCCCATGGGTTCTCTCGAATCACCACGAGTGTGCAATAACCAACAAATTAACTTGGGTTAGTTGGGCTATTTCTAACCCCAACTCTTAGATGAAAATTTTCGGAAACCAAACTATCTCTAGCTTTGATCTAGAGTGGAAACCCCAAATCCCCACTATTAAACCTTCCCGAATTTAAGGAAATCCTCTCTCAAGTAAAAACCCAAATTAGTATGCGAAGTCAATGTTTGAAACCATTAACTATAAATTCAAGCACAGAGGATTCAATAGACCCATATAATTAATCAAGAGAAAAATCTAGATAAGAATTCAACACCCAAACAAGTATTATCTCTAATACAAAACCCAAATCTCAATTCAACAATTACACCAACAAAATAGCAATTAAGAACAAGAGTTGAAGAATGGAAACTAAAGATTTTACAATAAAGAGCATCCAAATCTTCACTCCTATGGTGTTGGTTGATGAACTTGCTCTCCAAGCTTTACCAAAACTTCTGAGAATATCCAAAGATGCCTTCCATAATGGCCGAGGAGTCTTTTGTATGATTGGGGTTTCCACAAAGGTGAAATGTCATTTCTGCCCATTTTCACGTTCAGGCGCAGTCAAGCGCCCTCGTGCTAATGCAGAGCTATCGTGCCCATATCTTCCTTGCTATCCTTGCGTTGCAAAGGTTGTTCAATCTCTCACTTTTAATTGCATTTGTATTTTTAAACAACGAACCCCCCCCCCCAAACATTTTATTTCTTTTTCATACCCATCTCTCAGGATATTCATAGTGCATTCAATCATATTTACGCTTATTCATCTCAATTCATTCGTCAATTCATGTACCCTAACTTATTCATTCAAGCATGACATAAAAACGCATATATTTCAAACATGTCCGCACACCAATCACAAGTTAAGTAATTCAACTATATACATGTACTAAAATAAGTCTCAACTCCAATTAAAATAGTAACCTACCTCGAGTGAAGAATTACCACCCATAAGCTACTTCACAACTGCCTCTCCCTTCCTTAACACTTCGAATTGTTCAATGAGTATAAACAACATATACAAGAGTAATTAATCATTTACTCTTTATTTCAGGCCTTGGAAAATTAACCCACTAATTCTATCCTTAACCATGGTTTGTAGCGTTCCGCAAGGGTTAATTAACCATTAACTAGTTTCACCACATTTATGATATTAACACCCAAATGGTTTCTAATCAAGTTAACTCTTTTTTAGCTATTTTTATGCCTTAAGGTCTCACCTTTATGGAACCTAAGGTTCCTCATTAGCCTTAAACATGGTAAGAACCACTAATTTCATGCTAAAAATCATAAAAACACATCCTAGGATCAATTCTAGGTGAAATTTCACCTACCCATAGGGTTTTCCCCAAGTTTCATGCTTTTAGGGTTTTAAATCATGAATTCCACCATTAATCTTTCCTCAAAAGATACTACAATGGTTAATAATCGTTAAATAAATGGACTTACGAAGTTACTTACCTCAAATGAAGGAAATTCTCCCTAGTTCTTAGGAGAAACGTCTGTTGGAGGTCTAAAATGATAAAAGAGTTATGGGAAAACAACCCAGAAAACTGAGATAAGTGCAGGTAATCTTCGTATTATCTCATCACAACGAGCCATTTCTCAACATAATAAGGATTGACTTATCATGACAGCGCATCACGTGTGGTTCCCCTTCGTCGCTATGAAGCACAATTTGTAGAATGTTGGAAACTTTCCCCAAACCCCTTACTTCACAATACACATCATTTTCTAGACAACACGAATTAATCCCGATGCAGAAACTACCATAACCAGAGTTTTATGAACCTAATTCTTGTCCTGAAACTTCCTACAAGACCCTATGATAGTCGACTATCCATACATAGACTCGACATTACCATATAATAAACCATGAGACCTCAACCATCTCTAAGGAACAAAATACTAGATTTTCATCAAAGCTCACCCTCGCCTTAGATTTTTCCAAGCCTCATCTTAGGGACTTTTCTAGCCGGATATTTATTTTCTTACTTTACTATAATGACATAAAAACTGATTACACAATGGTAGCCTAAGATCAAGTCAAAACTATGAGATAGGCGCGAGAAGTTTTGTGAAGGTAGAGTGAGATTTTCAAATCAGAATTCAAGTTGGTGTGTCGTGTGTTAAAAGGCAGAGACAGCCCTAGGATTTACCCTAATTCCCATCTAAGGTAGAATAAGATTAGGCTAGACTCGTTAAATTCTTTCTCAAATGATTCATTAATGGAATTAGGCATAGATGTATGAATATTTCTTATAATTCCCCTTCTTTCTATGATGAAGGCATACACAAATCGATAGCCAAAGAAGATCTAGAAAAAAGAAAGAGACACCTTAACTTAATGGCTCCATTTCTTGTTCCTGAGCAAAACGTTACCCTCAGCCCCTAATACATTACTATTTTTTAATTTTTGCATTGAGGGATAATGATTTGGTTGGGTCTTAGAGTATAGACTCTCTCGAGGTTAGTAATAAAAGTACAATGGCATGTGTTGTAGCAGGAAAACAAAGGATTTTGTACTTGCAAGGAATCGTGCAAGTGGATAAATGTGTCACAAGTCAAACTAGTCACTTGGAACATATGGTTGTTCAATCCCTAAGCTTCTAGGCCTTGAGAACCGACTTTGGATGTGCTCCTTAGGTAGTGAGTAGCAAAGAAGAGTAGCTTAAAAGTATAGGGTTTTAACTTCCATGTTCTATATCATCGAAGCTACCACCTATCGATTGAAATTTCCCTCCTAAGCTGGAGGCAGAACTGGCTCCCCCTAAACCAGCCTTGGAAGAGTAAGAAAGGAGAAGGGAGTGGGAGTTTATTGCCTCCTAAGATTATAAAGAAGTGGAGTCACCGCAAACAAAATAGATGCACGCATCAAGGTGTTCTTCCGACAAGAAAAGAACATTTCTCAAGAAAGGGGATTCAGCCCCGACAAATACAGTATAGGGGAAGTCACTTCTGACTATGTGGATGGTGATGTAAAAGATATGCTGACAACTAGCCAACTCTGCTTTCTAACAAGGTTAAGGCATGACCTAGAAAATAGAAACATAGATACCTTGGGTCTCATCAAATGACAAGTTCAAAGATGGAGACCAGGTTAAGTACAAAATCAAAAAGATTTGAGGGTCGATTACTCAATGGAAAGGGATGGTCTTGCTTCTTGGATGGAGTCATATGATGTGAGAGTGTCACATATGATTCCTTTGAGAAGGGTGTGATAGCATTGTCACTCCCCAAATTCAGAGAGGTGCGACTAGCACTTGGTGCCTTACTTGACTGAGCAAACCAACATAAATTGAACCATAAAACATTGGTGGGTCGTTAAGTAAAAATGATACGCAATGGAAATAAACTAGAATATAATAAAAGTATAATACAAGGCCGATCAGGCAGTAACTAACTACCTGACCCACAACAGATGTCTACAAGTATCTAAGATGAAAAACTACTAACCATGAGTCAGGATGGGGCCCCAAAATACCCGTTAGCTATACAAAGCCAAAAAAGACTCTAGATTCATCAACTCTAGAAAGAATAAAGTGCACCAACCATTAGCCAAAATTGGCCACATGGAACGAAGTCCACTATCTATCATATAACCTGTAGGCATAAATACAACGCCCCTAGGAAATGTGGATATTAGCATGAAATTGTAATGACCCTTTCAGTTATTTAAGCATTTTCATCTTTCTTGTACTGTTAGAGCATGCCTGTAGCGGCCCCAAGTTATTTATGGCTTGCTGGGACCTGTAGTTTGGTGCCCGGGCCATTTGTTTAGTCTTTTTGGCCATTTCTTGATTTAGAGCTTTAGGCTTTTGAAATTATTAACTTCAGTCAACATTCTTATTGAACATGCTCGGAATCAAATTTCGATAGTTTTGTTAGCTCCGAAGCATGGACTTTGGTCTAGAGAGACCTTTGGTCAAGATTCGGGAGCTTTTCAGCTTAGAATTCTCTCTCGTTCTGTGTTTCCAGGCTGGTTGGGCTTGTTTGGTTGACTTTGGTCAACCTTTAGAGAAGATGGCCTCAGATGGGATTTTCGTCAGCGTTTTCAGCTCCAGACTATTAACTTTGGGCTAGAGGGACCTTTGGTTTGGGTCCCAGGGATTCCAGACTTATTTTTGGGTTTTGAGTTCTGAGTTGTTTTTGGGCATGGGGCCCACTCTTCACTAAAATGATCTCCGTTTGGAGTTTCGTCAACTCCATTGAGTCCGGAATGATATTTCTAGTAAGGTATCATGGTTGGTTTTTGTTCTCGGGGTTCCAAAGGAATCCCGAGGGTCCGTCAGGTGAACTATTGGCCTTTGTGAATAGCTGGTTGATGTTATAAAAGTTGTAGACTAGTTGGTCATCGCGATCTGAGGTGGCTATCACATTCTTGATGGTCTAGCTTCTTAACCATCACAATCGTATGGGTCGCCCTTCGTGACCGTGATGAAGCTGGCTGGGACCCGACCCTATTTTCTCTTCGCGAATGTAGGACTGGACCATCGCGTTCATGATGGTCTGGCCAGCATTTCCTCGAGAATGAGTGGGGTCCTTCACGATCGCAAAAAAGGACCCCTGACAGCTATTTAAAACTCTAACTTCGTTTTCTCCTTCACAATTTCGAACAACTCCGTTGATAAGCTCCTAAACTCTAATTTCAAACTTCTTTGCACCACTTTTCTTCATCCGGTAAGTCCCCTCATCACCCCTCTCCTCTTTGTGTGTTTATTCTCATAATTACCCCGCTAAATCCTCCTTTGTTGATATTTTCAAAAGCTTGGAATTTCCTTGTAGATCCTGCCCTCTTGAGCTTTGCATGATCGTGGGTTCAGCGTTTTCACTTCCTTAACTTGTTCCTCTCGTTGTGGTAAGTATCTTTGATTAATTTCTGGATTTATTCCTCAAATTTCCTCTTTTATTTCTTGGCTTGGGCGGGCTTTTTTGAGCCCCGACCCTGCTCTCGGGATGGTAGGGAACACATGTGTGTTTTTTGTTCTTGTTTCGGATTGTGGTACCCACGGGCCCGTTTGTAACTCGAATTTCGAAACAGCTATCTTTATAGAAATATGGGTATATTTAGTCTTGTATTAATGAATAGATTCTTGTTTTGATAGTGTGGCGGCTTGAAGATACTCCTCGGGGAAGATGGGCTCCAGTCTTATGGATTGGATTGTGCGCACGTGCTCGGCCATTTTGGTAGGTTACGGTTTACTTCCTAGACTGAGTATAGTTAGATTATATATATTTATATGTTATTAGAATGGTAGGTTCGATTATATATAGAATTTGGCTTAAATCTCATGACTTGTATTAAATTGGCCATTTCGGATATTTGATTTGGAATATTACTGTCATCCTTAGTCTAAGAGCTTGTAGTACCACTATGGCTAGCGTAGAATCCTTAGTATGCTTTTAAGAGGTTTTAGAGGTAGAGTAGATGCATGTAGTTGTTTTTATGGTTATATTTCTGATATTTCTAGCTTTTATTGGTTGTGTGTAAATTTTAGGCCCGAGGCCATACCTTGGATTTGGACGGAGTCCCAGGTCAGTTTCCTTGGTTGAAGGGTGATTTGCCCTGAATTGCCTTGTGGTGTGATATATTCTATGATTTTGGGCATTGCATATTCATATTACATTTATATACCTGCGGCACCGAAAGGAAAGGTTTTCAAGGCTTTTGGTTTGAAACTTGAGGATTTTGTGATATTCATTGATTTCTAATTTTAAAGGAGTTTTACAGGGTTTTTAACACTGGTTTTAGAATGAAAGGGATAAAACTACTTTCATGCCAGTCCGAGGGGTATTCCTGGATCTTTTCTCTACTATACCTATTTTTATATGCATAGTCCGATGAGGTATTTCTGGGCTAATACTATTACGCACTCTTATGTGCCTATTTTTATGTACATAGTTCAATGAGGTATTTCCGGGCTAATACTATTATGCACTCTTATGTGCCTAATCTTATATGCATAGTCCGATGAGGTATTTCCGGGTTTATACTATCTATATATACGCATAGTCTGATGAGGTATTTTCAAGCTTATACTATTCATATATATACGCATAGTCCGATGAAATATTTTCGGGCTTATACTATTCATATATATATATGCATAGTCCAATGAGGTATTTCCGGGCTTATATCATCATACACTCATACATCACATTATATCCCATCACCTTGCTTTGGTTTGAGTGCACTTGGATTGTTGGTTTCCTGGATTGATTCTATTATTTATTCCTTCTTGTTTGTTTGATTTGTTCCTTTTTGGTTTTACAACTAGATTTAGGTGGATCCCTGTATTTTTGCTTACTTTCCTATAATGTATTACTTATATATTATCTCTCTGCGCTTGGTCAGCCTATGATGTCTACTGAGTACCCATTGTCTTGGTGCTCATACTACACTTCTGCATCTTTTTTGTGCAGTTACTAGTTGAGCTTTTGTCGTTGGTCACATTGGAGACTCGTGCAACTTTTAGGGATATTTGAGACTAGGCTAAGCGCCTAACGATCAGGGCCTGACTATATCTCATCTTCTGTACTGTTACTCTTGTATAGTTGGACACAGTTGTACTTATCTTTTGTTACTTCTAGAACCTGTATTATATTAGAAGCTTTTGTACTGTCGATACAAAGTCTTGGGGTTAGAGTAGTTTCTTTATGTATATATATTTTGGGTTATTGCTTCCGCTTTGTCCTGTCTTTACTTTGAGCTTCTGTTTATTTTTGTTTATTATGCGTATTGGTTAGGTAGTAGCCTATTACTAACCGTTCTGGGCTACGGGGATTAGTTTGCCTACTAGGTGGTTGTAGGTGCCATCATGACCTAAGAAATTAGGTCACGACAGTTGGTATTAGAGCTCTAGGTTCATTAGTGTTATGGTACAGAAGCAAGTGCCTACGTAGAGTCTCGTGGATCAGTATGATGACGTCTATATCCTATTTGCGGGAAGCTACATGGCATTGTTAGGAAATGTTTCATCTTCTTGGATCATTATCGTGTGTTCCTGGCCCTATTGACTTCTAAACTTTGATTGTTTTATTCCTTCTCCGGATGCCTAAGAAGAGTTCGACAACAGGTGGGGTCGAGTCTTTTGTGCCTGTTGCTTCAGTGCTTCCATCAGTGCCAGGACTCCAGAGTGAGAGTTTACTGCATCAGATAGGGGGTGTGGGACCAACCCAGCCTCTGATCAAATTCATGGATACCCCAGTTCTTCAGGACACTGTGGCCAAGACTCTGAGTCCTTCGGTGGGTATTTCAGTACCCGGTTCTTTGAGCGGTGCTTCATCTAGGGTTGAGCTTCCAATTCTTCAGTAGGGTTATATGTCAGTATTGGACTATGAGGCAAGATTTCATGAGATAGTTAGGAGTACTTCTAGGACTGTACCTACAGAGTTTGACAGAGTTCAGAGCTTTATTGAAGGGTTGATTTCACCACTTCATATGGAGATCAAGCACTTGGTTATAGTTGGGACTACCTTCCTTCAGGTGGTCGATCATGCTTGGGCTATTTAGGGGTTGTGTCACGAGGAATATGTAGGTAGCGGTAAGAGGCATCACTGTCAGGGTAGTTTCCGGGGTTTGCATTCAGAGCATGTAGGTCATGGTGGCCAGTCAGGTTTAGACGGATTCTCTTATCAAGGTGCTTCTTATAGGGGTTGTTATACTTGTGGTGAGCGGGGACACATTTCTAGGAATTGTCCAAGATTCAGAGAGTTCCACCCCCTCTGTGTTCCAGCTTTATGAGGTACTCATTCAGGTCCCACTATTCATGGTAGTCATTCGGATTTAGCCAGGTCCTTACAGCGGGAGTATGGTCGGCCAGGGTTGTTGTGAGTGTGGACAAATAGGCCACTTTGATAGAGAGCGCCCTTCAGTGCAGCACCCTAGGCGACGTGATCAAATGGTTCAGGCCCCCAGGGCTCAGCACACCAAGCTGGAGGCAGTGCACAAGGTAGTAGGGGTGATCCCTGGATGGTGGGAGATGGCTTTCAACTAGGTGGGTTCAGATATCTGTACAAAGTTGTTAGGAACCGTGCGTCAGAGTGAGGTTTCCTTGGGTTGCTATGGTTGTGGAGTTGTTGGTCACTATGTTTTAAATTTTCCCCGGTGAGAGACCGTCAAGCCTTCAGCTTTGACTTCTCAGTCCCGAGTTAGACCCCCTCAGTTCGATACCTC
Organism: Jaltomata sinuosa; assembly: GCA_003996215.1. NCBI lineage: Eukaryota > Viridiplantae > Streptophyta > Magnoliopsida > Solanales > Solanaceae > Jaltomata > Jaltomata sinuosa. The sequence continues at coordinate 919,699 of QJPP01000200.1, forward strand.
TCTTGGTGGGCCAGAGGTAGAGGTTTCTGATAACGTTTCTCCAGGTAAGGTTTTTATTGCCTTTGGCTAGTGATAGTATTTTTCGCATGTGATTATGTCCCTTCTTTTGTAGATTTGCTTTTATGCCTACCTGTTGCTTGTTTAGTTGTTTGACTATTTGAGTGTATTGTTTATGTATGTATTTTCTTGGTAGATTATTCCTTAGTAGTGGATGGGGGAGATTTATCCTTGATAGGTATTTACCCGAAGTTGTAGCACATGGGTAGTTCTCGTTAGTCTATTATTGTGGGTCTTATTCCCAGCTTATCTTGGTTCGTGACTGGGTTGGAGTCTTCCTTTCCTAGTGGTCCTAGATTGTTGTTACCTAGGCTGTTATCTAGCATTTGCTAGAAATCCTTGTGTTGGTTTGGTGCTACCGGTGGTTGTGCCAGAGTTCGATATTTTACCTTAGGTTGAGAAGTGTTGGTTATGTTGGCGAGCATGGTTTGGTTTCCTTTGTTTCTTGTATTGTCGGGTTGCCTCCTTGTTCTCCATAGTCCCAGTTGGAATGAGTTTCAACCATTGTACTCTGGTTGAGTTTTGATTATAGCACCGTGGTCGAGTGTTAGACTTTAGCATTTTGGCTGAGTATTGACTGCAACATCGGGGTTGAGTTGTGTTCATAGTTTTTTTGGTTAAGTTGGACATTTGGCCTATTCTTCTCCTGCCTTATTGAGTTCTAACAAATATAAAGGTGGGAGCTAAGGGAATGGCTCTAGGTTTTATTGGGAACAGTTTGTGAAGTTCATCGCATGCTAAGGAAAAGTTCAGTTTAGTGAAATAGAAGGGATTTGACTCTTTGTTCGATCATATGTGTTTTCGTAGCTACTGAGGTAACGACTTAGAATTTCTTTAGGTTTTGTGTTGGTGACTTGATTCAACCCATTACGGGTTGCAATGGCTCTTCTTGTTGGTTTGAGGTTTCAGTAGCGGCTATGAGTTGGGAAACTTACATATTCAAAGCCTGGTTGACTTTGGTTCCTAAGGGTTCATTGACAACATATGGGCTCAACAGAGGGAGTGGTTAGTAAATCAGGATTGGGTTTCAGAATCGTGGACTAGCAGACTACTTCGGATAGTTTGTGGTTACTTATTTTTAGTTGTAGCTTCTCGGGTCAAAAGGCAATGAGTATGGACAACTTTGCTTCCCTATTTCAGTTGCAGAGTGATAGTTGGCCTTGGACATCCAGTATTTGGCTAACCAGTGGATTGGGCTGGACATTTTGGGTCTTAATAGTGTTATTTGCGGTATGAGGTTCATTTTACTTCGATTAGATAGAATTAATGGTGGTGTATTGTATGTGATCAGGTTATGCGGGTTGAGACTAGCAAGGCTCTTTTGAGTTCAAATGATACTTAGAGACTGGTGGTCACCATTGGTTGTCGAGAGTTTGAAAGCTTGCTTAGTTGATCCTTCAAGGGTTGTCTTTTATGCGGGGTTCCAGTGTTGGTTGGACTCGGCCAGTATGGACTGAAAGTTTGGTATGTGGTATGCTTTAGAGCTGGTGGTTTGTATGCTGATGCGGTAGGGCGGTTGATTCGAGCCAAAGAGGTGAGTTGATGGGTTATGCAATATTTCTATAGCTAGATAGCGACCTTAGATTTCAGACTCCCTTTCCCCTTGCCTACGGGGTGTTTGACTTGATATTCGTGGCATGGTGGACTCCTTCCTGAGGTGAGAGTTATAAGGCGACTTCAAATCTGAATGATGCTCGAGTATTCTTAGAGATTGGATCTTAGATAGTGATTTAGGACCTCATGGTAGGCTTACCACACTCCTCACAGGGTCTTAGTTTGGTTTGGGTCTTTTGGGTAGGTTGCCCTGGTTCATTCATTTGCAGTTGATTTAGATTTTTCCAGTTCAGCGAGGTTGGCTTTGTTCGTTCTACAGTTTGGAAGTTTCTCTGTCAACGCAGGGTGTTCATTCATGCACTTCCTAACCATGGTGTGCAAAATTTTAGTCGGGTTCAGATAGGTTGATCAGTTGGGTTCAGTTATTGAGTTTGATATTAGAAAAAGTGTTCATTTGTTGGTTGATGATCAGTCAGGGCAGGTAACTCCAGTTTCTGAGGTTATGCTTCAAGTTGTTATCTTGGATGGCAAAGGATAGTAGGCTATAGCTCGGCTTGGAAAGAATCTGAGTAAAAAGGATGACTTCGTTCTTGGTGGATTATAAGCAAGAACTATGGATCTTTGGTGTTTTAGCTGGTATTTCGAGGGTGGTTTGAGTGTTCGAATTATATGAAGTTTCTTGTTTGTGGTGCAAAAGGATTCAGTTCAGAATAAAAGGGTTTTGGCGGATCAGCGGGTCATGAGTTAGATTATTGGGTTGATGGCTTTTTTGGTAAACTTGGTTGTGGTTTCGAGGATTCGAGTTCTGTGTGTTTATCACCTTGGTTCTGTGGTTTCGGTTTTATGTCGGTACTTTCCGGTTGAGATTCTCGAGGTTAGGTTTGGGCTGGCAGATCTTTGGAGTTCTTGAGTTTAAGATGTGAATCTAGCTTGGCTGGTAAGAAGTTAAGGCTTGGTTACTTTTCGTGGTTTCGTTCTGTTGGGTGCCGTCCGATCATGGAGGCTAACCGGGTTGTCCGGAAGAGTAGTGTGGGCTTTGTATCCGCAGTTCATAAATCTCTAGCCTTTCCTTCTTTCCTGACTTTCGGGGATGAAAGTCTTTTTAGTAGTGGATGATGTAATAACCCATTTGGTCATTTATGCGTTTTCACCTTTCTTGTGTTGTTAGAGCTTGCCTGTAGTGGCCCTAAGTCATTTATGGCTTGCTGGGACCAGTAGCTTGGTGCCCGAGCCATTTGTTTGGTCTTTTTGGCTGTTTCTTGTTTAGAGCTTTAGGCTTTTGAAATCATTGACTTCAGTCAACATTCTTGGTGAACGTGCTCAGAATCGAATTTCGATATTTCTGTTAGCTTCAGAGCATGGACTTTGGTCTGGAGGTACCTTTGATCCGGGAGCTTTTTAGCTTGGAATTCTCTCTCATTCTGTGTTTCCAGGCCGGTTGGGCTTGTTTGGTTGACTTTGGTCAACATTTGGAGAAGAAGGCCTCGGATGGGATTTCTGTCAGTGCTGTCAGCTCCAAAATATCGACTTTGGGCTAGAGGGACCTTTGGTTTGGGTCCCAGGGTTTCGGACATGTTTTTGGGTTTTGAGTTCTGAGTTGGTTTTGGGCGTGGGGCCTACTCTTCATTAAAACGATCTCCATTGGGAGTTTCGTCAATTCCATTGAGTCCAGAAGGCTATTTCTGGTAGGATAGCATTGTTGGTTTATGTTCTCAGAGTTCTTGATGAATCCCGAGGGTCCGTCGGATGATTTATTAGCCTTTGTGAATAGCTGGTTGTTGCTATAGAAGTTGCAAACTAGTTGTTCATCGCGATCACGATGTGGCCATCACGTTCGCGATGGTCTAGCTTCTTGACCATCGCAATCGCATGGGTCGCCCTTCGTGACCGCGATAAAGTCAGCTGGGACTCGACTCAGTTTTCACTTTGCGAACGCGGGGCTGGACCATCGCGTTCGCGATGGTCTGGCCAGCATGTCCTCGCCAATTCGTAGGGTCCTTCACGTTTGCGAAAAAGGACCCCTAGCAGCTATTTAAAACTCCAACTTCGTTTTCACCTTCACAATTTCGAACAACTCCATTGATAAGCTCCCAAACTCTAATTTCCAGCTTCTCTGCACCAGTGTTCTTCATCTTGTAAGTCCCCTCGTCACACCTCTCCTCCTTCCGTGTTTATTCTCGTAATTCCCCTGCTAAATCCTCCATTGTTATTATTTACAAAAGCTTGAAATTTCCTTGTAGATTTTGCCCTCTTGAGCTTTGCATGATCGTGGGTTCGGAGTTTTCACTTCCTTAACTTGTTCCTCTCGTTGTGGTAAGTATATTTGATTAATTTTTGGATTTATTCCTCGAATTTCCTCTTTTATTTCTTGGCTTGGGCGGGCTGTTTTGAGCCCTGACTGCTGTCCTTTTCCTATCAATTTTTGAGCATGTGCTCTCGGGATGGTAGGGAACACATGTGCGTTTTTCGTTCTGGGTTTGGGTCGCGAGGCCCACGGGCCCGTTTGTGACCTAAATTTCGACCCGACTATTTTAATAGCAATATAGGTATCGTTAGTCTCGTATTAGTGAGTAGATTCTTATTTTGATAGTGTGGCAGCCTGCGATACTCTTCGAGGGAGATAGGCTTCGGTCTTGTGGATTGGATTATGCGCGTGTGCTCGGCCATTCTGGTAGTTACAGTTTACTTCCTAGACTGAGTATAGTTAGATTTTTTATATATATATATATATATATATATATATGTTATTGGAATATTAGGTTGGATTATAGATTGAATTAGGCTTAAATCTCGTGACTTGTATGAAATTGGTCATTTCGGATATTAGATTTGGAATATTACTGTCATCCTTAGTGTAAGAGCTTGTAGTATCATTGTGGCTAGCGTAGAATCCTTAGTATGCTTTTGGGAGGTTTAGAGGTAGAGTAGATGCTTGTAGTTGTTTTCATGGTTATCTTTCTGATCTTTCTAGCTTTTACTGGTTGTATGTAAATTTTTGGCCCGAGGACATAGCTTGGATTTGGACGTAGTCACAGGTCAGTTTCCTTGGTTGAAGGGTGCTTTGCCCTGAAGTGCCTTGTGGTGTGATATATTCTGTTATTTCTGGACATTTTATGTTCATATTGCATTTATATACCTACGGCACGGAAAGGAAAGGTTTTCAAGTCTTTTGGTTTGAAACTTGAGGATTTTGTGATATTCATTGATTTTAGATTTTAAAGGAGTTTTACGGGGTTTTTAACACTGGTTTTGGAATGGAAAGGGATAACACTACTTTCATGCCAGTCCGAGGGTTATTCATGGATCTTTTCTCTACTATACCTATTTTTAAATGCATAGTCCGATGAGGTATTTCCGGGCTAATACTATTACGCACTCTTATGTACCTATTTTTATATACATAGTCCGATGAGGTATTTCCGGGCTAATACTATTATGCACTCTTATGTGCCTATTCTTATATTCATAGCCTGATGAGGTATTTTCGGGCTTATACTATCCATATATATACTCATAGTCTGATGAGGTATTTCTGGGGTTATACTATTCATATATATACGCATAGTCCGATGAGGGATTTTCGGGATTATACTATTCATATATATATGCATAGTCCGATGAGGTATTTCAAGGTTCATATCATCATGCACTCATACATCACATCATATCCCATTGCATTGCTTTGGTTTGAGTGCACTTGGATTGTTGGTTTCCTGGATTGATTCTGTTATTTGTTCCTTCTTGTTGGTTTGATTTGTTCCCTTTTTGGTTTTATAACTAGATTTAGGTGGATCCCAGTATTTTTGCTTACTTTCCTGTAATGTATTACTTATATATTATCTCTCTGCGCTCGATTGGCCTATGATGCCTACTGAGTACCCATTGTCTTGGTGCTCATACTACACTTCTGCATCTTTTTGGTTCAGTTACTAGTTGAGCTTTCGTCGTTGGTCGCGTTGGAGACTCGTGAAACTTTTAGGGATATTCGAGACTAGGGTGAGCGCCTGACGATTGGGGCCTGACTATATCTTATCTTTTGTACTGTTACTCTTGTATAGTCAGAGACAGTTGCTCTTATCTTTTATTACTTCTAGCACTTGCATTCTATTAGGAGCTTCTTTACTGTCGATACCAAGTCATGGGGTTGGTGCGGTTTCTTTATGTATATATATTTCGTGTTATTGCTTCCGCTTTGTCCTATCTTTACTTTGAGCTTCTGCTTATTTTTTTTTATTATGCGTATTGGGTAGGTAGTAGCCCATTACTAACCGTTCTGGGCTACGTGAATTGGTTCGCCTACTGGGGGTTGTAGGTTCTATCATGACCTGATAAATCGGGTCATGACAGAAATAATATACTGAATATGTAAGGCAACAAAGTAACAAAACAACACAACTCAAAGCTGAAACCATAATATAAAAGGAAGTTTAGGTAGAATTGATACTAACATCCCACCCACAACCTATACAGACACAACTTCAGCACAACACTACCTTACCTTCCCCTACTCCAGTCCCCTCACCAATCACAACCTCAGCCCTATATCAACTCAAAAAGTTAAGATACATCTAACCATAACAAACATAACATAGGAATACAATACAAGATGAAAAAACACAAGTCAATTAGCCCTGCTGGACAATCATGACCCAAAGGATACACAATACATAGGATAAACCTATGGAAAGTACTCACACCTTATACTAGAGAAATATATAAGTATGACCATGCAAAAATACTCACACCTTATAGGCCCTCGCAGAGCCACGGGCTTGACCATGCGAAATGGTCTAATACCTGACAGGTCCTCGCAAGCCCTCTAGGCAATCATAATAAAAATGCAATAAAATTTAATACAATATGTAGCACACAATACAGTATAATACAAGATCTTAAGGTATCCCCTATGTACCAAAGTACCGCCGTACCTCTTTTTTCCACAATCATTATACCAGTATAAACTCGGCCATCATTGTAATTTGATAACCACAAGTATATACACACAATCTCTTATTTTAAACTTAACCCAAAACCAATATCATCGGATATTAGTTTGTAATACGAGTAACACCAACAATAATTTAGAGACACCTAACAATCGACTCTTTGATAGCACGCTAGGTATGCAAATTTCAAATCTTAAGGAATCGTATCAAATAGAAAAAAATGCCTTTAAATACCTAGAATCTATACTTGAATAATTTGATGTAGATAATCGATTCTCTTTTGGTAATCAAATAAATCGCCATAAATATTTTTTCTCTGAATCCCCATTAACTAATTAAGAACATGGGCAGCATCTTATAGAAAAGCTTTTTTCTTTCTTTCGGTAGAGAAAATAAATGAAAGAATGAAATAAAAATTGGGTCAAGTGTTTGTTTTTACAAAAAAGAAACATTTAAAATAGGAGCATCATACCTAGTAATTCCATTTAAATTTTTGTGAGAAAGTGCAGAAAACTATAAGTTAGTTAACCCCGTTATCTTTGAAATATAAGGTAAAATATATATCTAGTCAATATAATAAGTATAACACCACCATTGTTGTCGCCTTCCTCAAAGAGAAGTTAGAATGGATAGCTCACGTGTGGGATTGACAGGATATATCACTATTGTAGATGGAGGTCGAATCGGGGGAATATTTATTAATATAAATGTCCTCGCCCTCTTATGCACATAGTTCTAATGATTAAATATCAAAGAGGTACTAAAAATTAGGCATAAGAAGAACTAGAACTAGAATTCTTTTCCCCTCCCCTTATACAAAGAAACAAGTTCTAAATATAAGAATAATGGGCTTGTCCATTATAAGTTATTAGTTTACATAGCTATCTCAAATATCTCGAGTAAGGAGACATGATGATTTTGATAGTCAAAGTTCTATTTCTAGGAAGGAAGAGACTATCGGGAAGCTCATTATTGGCCGAGCTTGAAGCAGAGGGTAGAACATAATATCTCTTATCGGTTCAGCTCATCAAGCTATCACAAAAGAGTTCTCAAAGAAAAAATCCACTTTTATGGTATTTTTTCTTTCGGTCCATAATTAGATCATCAATCTTAGTCCAGTACAGATCCATCCTAAATCAAAGAGAACAACTAAGCGAGGGTTATAAAAATACAATGTTCATACTCGAGTTTCTCAAATCTAGTAGGAATAATAGGAATAATAGGATCTAGTAAGATCCTACCTTATTCTTCACCCTTTCGGGGTCCCTATTTTCTCAGAGATATCCTGGACTGAGCTAGAATAGCGTAATCATGAGCAAAAGTGTATTTCACAGCTAATTCAACAATAACCATTTTATAGGGGGAGCGTTCATATGGGTCTATTCTTTATTTTAATCTACTGTAAAGGTTCTAAATTAACTCCTTAATAGTAAGGATAATTACATTCTTGAAAGGATCAAGGGCTCTACCCTCTCGCATAAAGTTTTACACTCTTATCATCAACCTGCAAGGATTTTTGCTTGTTTGGTCTCTCTATTTCATTCCTGGTTCTCTCTTTCAAGATTCTTTCCATCTTGGGGATTTCTTCTCATTCCATTCGTTTAACTAGCTAGTGTTGCCTACTCTATTACTTATCTATTCCCACCCATATTTACCTCTCCTACTCCACTACTTCCCTCCTTCAAGGCGTGAAACTGTGCCTTAAATCTGTCTCTTGAAAAAATAATTTTTGTTGGAGACTTAGCACGTGAACCCATAGGAACAAGGCCCTTCTTCTTTGGAAAAAAGGTTCTGCATTATCATCACATCAGTAGCCGCAGAAAGCAAATCTTGGTATTGACTTATTGAAAATATCTTCGAGATTACTTAGACATATCTTTTTGTGTGAGGCCGTTGTTCCCCACCTTTCTTACCTTGTTTTTTGAGCTTCAAATTTTGTGAATCATAAGCCCTTCATATCTAAAGATAGAGGGCTAAAAGGCGGGTTTCACAGTTAACTAAGAAGGCCATTGATTGGCTTGGAGAGGAAAAAAACTCGGGACTGAAAACAAAAAGGAAAGGAATGAATTTAATAAAGAAAGAATATATAGAACCTTGAACAATTTTTCTTCCTATCAATCCCACCCGTGAGCTATCCATTCTAACTTCTCTTTGAGAAAGGCGACAACAATGGTGGTGTTATACTTATTTTATTGACTAGATTTATATTGATTCGACTCTCTTGGTGGTTCTACTACAGATGGATCAAGATATGTTGCCTGCCTATCATGCCAAAGGCACTTCTTGTGGATATGACAAAGATTTATTGGCTCTGAATCGAGTACTTCAAATGCTAAAGGTGCTTATTGTTATCCTGCTTCAACCACCCTTCCTTCTCTATTATTTTTTACAAAAAACATAAGCTACTTAGACCGATGTTGGGGATCTCGAATGGAGATATATGGACTTGGAGCTACTCATCTTGATCCTTATTATATTAGGATGCCTGGAATGGGAAAGAAGGTGATAAAAAAGAAAAGGAAGGAATAATGTTAAAGAAGTCCCTATAAGTAATTCACTTAGCCTTTCTATAATCTGTCTTTCCCTCTTCCCTCAAAGTGCGCTCTTTCACCTCATAGGAATATAGCTTTCAATAATGTAGAACACATTACGAGAGATGTTGAAGGGGGTTTATTTATCTGTTATTTTCATGCTAATGGGGCAAGTATATTTTTCATTATGGTTCACCTTCATATTTTTTATGGTCTATATCATGCCAGTTAAAGCAGTCCTAGGGAATTTATTCAGTGTCTCAGATTTGTAATCTTCTTATTAATAATTATGACCGACTTTATAGGATATGTACTATTAATAAGTTGCTCTAATTCTTTATTTTCTCAATCGCCTTTATATTGTTGTCACGACCCAATTTCTTGGTCATGATGGCACCTACAGCCCCCCAGTAGGCGAACCAATTCCCGTAGCCCATGAGAGTTAGTAATGGGCTACTATCTAACAAATAAGCGGAAGAATAGTTTAATAAGCAAAAGTAAGAGAGTAAGATGAGGAGAATAGATAACAGGAGTATATATATACATATGCGGAAACTAAACCAAACCCCAAGACCTGGTATCATGGTATAGAGCCAAAACTACATACATGGAGTGCAAACGATCCAAAACAATATATATAGATGTCTCTGAATGGTAATAGATTACATGAAGCAAAAGATAAACTAAAGCTAAGCTCCGATCGCCAAGAGCTCACCCTCAGTCTGAAGTAGTCCCCAACAGATCTCCAAGCACGAATCACAGCGATCTAACGGCGATGGCCCACGCTAGGATCTGCACCCAAAGATGCAGGGGGTAGGAGTGAGCACCAAATGCGAAGCATAAGGTACCCAGTAGGTATCATAGGCCGACTGGGCACATATAAGATAAAAGCGTAGTAATAGACAGAATAGAAGCAAGCAGTCACAAAAATCAACGAAAGGTACACAGGAACTAGCCCAGAGGGAAATCAACAGAACCACATGTGAGGCCAGTAAGCAGAATATACACACCATAGGCACTGGTGAAAGTAAGAAATAACGCACCTGGGGTCCTTGCAATAACAGTGTATACATAATAAGTTTATGAAATGGACAGTATACCGGTAACCTCAAGTGTAATAAGAAGAGAGAAAGAGTAATGATAGGCATGCTTAGAGACATGAATCAATCCTAACTAATCATATCAATCTCAAATCCAGCAACTAATAATCTAGCAGTAACCAATTTCATAATTAACTGTAACAGGGAACAATTCTACAAGTAAATAGTAAGATTCTACCTACAGTCCCCCGGCCGCCCATACAACCGAGGAACACAAACAAGTGAAAACAAACCCTCCGGCATCCCATACTACCGGAGCGTACAATCAACAAACAATAAACAAGGGTGGAGCCTTAAACAATGAATGATATGATGCATGAAGATCTCAAGTGAAATGGTATCTCTGTATGTACCTCCTCTGGTGCCGATCCGGCCCAGCAGGTAGGTTCCATGGAAGGACACTGCCCGTATACCTCTACTCCACCGTATACCCTTCCTCCGGCACACGCAGCCCACAACCCCAGGCCCGGATGGCAAGGTCCATGGAGGTCCCTGACCCCATACTAAAACTCAGTATCAAAACATGTCATCCGGAAGCAAGTCCGGGTTCAAGATAGACACCCAGTCTCTAATATGCATGCCCAGACCCTGTCCAGGACTAAAGTAGTAGGAAAATATGTCAAAAACCCCTCCAAGGGTGCCCGGGCATAACCGGGTCTAAACAGTAGAAAGTCATCTCAGGTGCTCGGTCCGACCGAGGCTAAAATCATTTCAAGTAGCAAGAAAACCCAACTAGCACCCCGGCCCTGCCGAGTCTAGCGTTAATCGTAAAACTGGTGATTTAAAATATAATTTTACTTTCTTTTACCCAGGAATATTCACAAGTTAAATCAAACCATTTCCAAATCATTTCCATCAAAAACAGGCCCCCGGGGCCATGCAAGGTTTAGAAAATAGTTTCAGTAGGCCGAAGCCACACCGTAATAAAACATGGATAAAACCTCTTTAAATGCATGGAAATGGTAAGATCAAACACAATAGCTGCCCAGCAGCTCACAATCAACCTATCGACCCTGCACAGGCCCACAGCTACTCAGCAAGCATAACCAGTCTAGAAGGATAATTCTATGCCCGGGACTCGCGGACATTCCCAAAATCCCACCTTCTATGTTCGAGAGTCAACAAGGCCTCACAGGACCACAAGGGAATATAAAATATATCGGCAAGTACTACAAGCAACGGAGGAACAAAAGTAGGCGGACATGAATAAAGCGGTCGAGGTCTGTGGTGCCAACCTAATAAACCAACCCAGGATGCCCATTAATACAATTTTATCCTATATATACGAAGTCTAGGGAAAATAAACCATAACCTACCTGTCGTCCGATGACAAGCTTGAACCTCTCCGAAAAGAAGCTCTGAAATGAAATCAAACTTGAACTCGGGCTTGAATAACTTGACGTAGATAATTGATTTTCCTTCGGGAATCAACTACGTTATCAAAAATATTTCTCCTACCAAATCCCTTTTTTCAAAACTATTAGTGTAGCACCATATTTGTAGAAATTACTTTTGGAGATGCTAAGTAAAAAACGTGAAGTGTATTCTTCAAATATAAATATATATATCGAAAGAGATATGATCAAGTGTAATATGCTGCCAATATATAATTAGTATAGATACTACAGCAAATAAATAGAAGGCTAATATTAAATGGCAAGTGGCAGCACACCAAGTTGTCACCAAATTTGTTGCCGACTCCCTTCACCTCCACGTGGAAGTGGAGGTGTAACACCTCTTATTATTATCTCGTTACGTATATACTCGGATATTGCATAAATTCGTGGTAAAATAAATACAACTTTTTAAATATACCATAATTAATAGAAAATCATTTCAAATAAAATCTACTATATTATAATAATAATTTTCAACATAACTAAATTTACTATCTCCGTTAAAATATTACAATGTATACAAACCTTATAAAATAAGTACATACACAATTATATCATGGTAAAAGTATTTTTCATAGACCTTTAAAATACTTTAAAAAAGTAATAAAAATATATAACTTAAAAACAAAATATTTTTAAATATACGCGCGATGCTAATAAAATTCTTATACGCGCGATGCTAATGAAATTCTTAAATTTAGGTTCGCAATACACCATCGCACGATTTTGATACTCAAGAACTCTCTTGGAACCCTCCCTTATGTTTTATCACTGTTTCAAAACTGAAATGGCCTTTTTAAATGTGAAGTTGAGGATTTAAATCGGTCTTGACCCAACCCGGTTCGTGACCCGGTTCGCGATCCTGTTTCTGCCAGACAGTCCGCGATAAAATAGTCATAACTTTTTACTCCGAGATCAGTTGGACGTGAGGTTTTGTGCGTTGGAAACTAAACTCGTAGACCTTCGATTTGGTATTTCAGGGGACTTCTAACTCTTTATATATTGAGAGAAAAGCTCTGAGACATTTTACCCAAGGTTCAGAAAATTTATTAAAGAAACTTACGATAACTTTTGCCGACTTGCTTGACTTCAAAACTTATCATACGACCAATCAAATGGCCCCGGCACTGAACTACCGGTCCCGACAAGCCTTAAATGACTTGGGGCCGCTACAAACAAGCTCTAATGGCACAAGGAAAATGTATACGTGGAAATGACCGGAAGAGTCATTACATCATCCACTACTAAAAAGGACTTTCGTCCTCGAAAGTCAAGGTCAAGGGGGTACCTGAAGGCTCAAACAGCTGCGGATACTGATCCCGAATATCTCTCTCGGTCTCCCAGGTACCCTGCTCGACTGGACGGTGCCTCCACTGAACCTTAACAACCGGGATCTCTCGAGACCTCAATCTCCTGACATCTCTGGCCAAAATAACTGCCGGCTCCTCAACAACGGCTAAACCCTCACCCAACTGAACTGAATCCCACTGCAACACATGAGACTCATATGGGACATACCGACGCAACATCGAAACATGAAATACATAATGTATAGCTGAAAACATCAGAGGTAAGGCTAGCTGATAGGCAACGCTACCAACCCTCTGAAGAATCTCAAACGGCCCAATGTATCTGGGGCTAAGCTTGCCCCGCCTACCAAATCTCATCACGCCCTTCATGGGCGATACACGGAGAAACACCAAGTCACCAACACTAAACTCCAAGGCACGAAGCCTGCGATCAGCATAACTCTTCTGCCTTCTCTGAGCTGCCCGAAGTCTGCCCTGAATTGCTCGAACCTGATCTAAGGAATATTGAAGCAAATCTGTGCTCTGTGGCCTAGAACTAAAACCATCAAACCAACCTACCGGTGATCTGCAACGCCTGCCATACAAAGCCTCAAAAGTTACCATGCCGATACTCGAATGTAAGATGTTATTATAAGCAAACTCTGCCAAGGGAACAAACTAATCCCAAGAACCTCCAAAGTCAAGAACACAGGCCCGAAGCATGTCCTCCAGAATCTGAATGGTCCACTCGGACTGACCATCTGTCTGAGGGTGGAAAGCGGTACTAAGATGAACCTCTGTACCCAAATCTCGCTAAATAGCCCTCCAGAACTGAGATGTGAACTGATTGTCGCGGTCTGAAATGATAGAAGTTGGAACCCCGTGCAGCCGAACAATCTTACGAAGGTAGATCTGAGCTAACCTCTCTGCACCATAAGAAGTCTGAACCAGTATGAAGTGTGCTGACTTAGTCAGCCTATCAACAATCACCCATATGGAATCAAACCTATGAGAAGTACGAGGCAAACCAACAATGAAGTCCATAGTAATCCCTTCCCACTTCCACTTAGGAATGGGAAGTTGCTGCATAAAACCACCAGGTCTCATGTGCTTGAACTTAACCTGCTGACAGTTCAAGCACCGAGATATGAACTCTGCTATATCCCGCTTCATACCACTCCACTAGTAAAGTTGTCTCAAGTCTCTATACATCTTTGTTGTGCCAGGGTGAATGGAGTGTCTAGTACAATATGCCTCATGAAGTATCAACTGAATCAAATCACTAATCCCCGGAACACAAAGGTGACTATCAAACCTCATAACCCCATCTGAATCTAGAGTAGCCCGACTGGTCTCACCCTGAACAACCCGATCACGAAGGTCACACAACTGCTGATCCTCAAACTGACGGCTCTGAATCTGATCAATCAAAGTAGAACGAACCTCAACACTGGCAAGAACTCTGCTAGGATCCGACAAGTCAAGCCTAACCAAACCGTTAGCCAAGGACTGGATGTCCAAGGCCAATGGTCTCTCTGAAACTGAAAGAGAAGCTAGACTACCCATACTCACTGCCTTCCGGCTCAAGCCATCCGCTACCACGTTTGCCTTGCCCGGATGATACAGGATAGTGAAGTCATAGTCCTTCAGTAACTCGACCCATCTCCTCTGTTTCGAGTTCAACTCTCGCTGACTCGTGATATATTGAAGACTACGGTGAACGGTGAAGATCTCACAGTGAACTCCATATAGGTAATGCCTCCAGACCTTAAGCGCGAAAACTACCACCGCCAACTCTAAGTCATGAGTGGGGTAGTTGCGCTCGTGAACCTTCAGCTGCCTCGATGCATATGCTATTACTCGACCCTGCTGCATCAACACACAACCAAGACCAACCCCAGAAGCATCACAATACACAGAGAAGCTCTGACCCTCAACCGGCAAAGTCAAAACTAGAGCTGAAGTCAATAAGGCCTTAAGCCTCTGGAAGCTATCCTCACACTGATTCGACCACTGAAATGGGATATCCTTCCTAGTCAGCATAGTCAAGGGTGCTGCTATGGAAGAAAATCCCTCAACGAACCGTCGGTAGTAACCTGCTAACCCAATAAAGCTGCGGACCTCAGTAGCAGTAGTAAGTCTAGGCCAATCACAAACCGCAGAAATCTTTCCCGGGTCAACCCTAATCCCATCCTTAGACACCACGTGCCCTAGGAATGCAACTGACTCAAGCCAAAACTTGCACTTTGAGAACTTGGCATAAAGTCGATGATCTCTCAAAGTCTGGAGTATAACCCTCAAGTGCTGCTCATGCTCATCTCTACTACGCGAGTATACCAAGATGTCGTCTATAAAGACTATCACAAATGAGTCCAAATACGGGCCAAGAACCCTGTGCATCAAGTTCATAAAGGCTGCGGGGGCATTAGTCAACCCAAAAGACATCACCAGGAACTCATAATGGCCATAACGTGTCCTGAATGCTATCTTAGGGATGTCCTCCGCCCTAATTCTCAACTGATGGTAGCCAGACCTCAAATCAATCTTCGTAAACACAACTGAACTCTGAAGCTGGTCAAACAAGTCATCAATCCTCGGCATCGGATACCTATTCTTCACTGTCACCCTATTCAGCTGTCGATAATCAATACACATGTGCATCGACCCATCCTTCTTCTTCACGAAGAGAACAGGACCACCCCAAGGTGACACACTAGGTCTAATAAACCCCTTAGCTAACAGATCCTGGAGCTGCTCCTTAAGCTCCCTCAACTCAGCAGGAGCCATACGGTAAGGAGAAATAGAAATGGGCCTGGTGCCCGTCTCTAGCTCAATAGCGAAATCAATATCTCTCTCAGGTGGAAGGCCTGGCAGGTCTGTAGAAAACACATCGAGGAAGTCTCTAACCACAGGAACATACTCAGGAGAAGTGGGGTCAGCACTAACATCTCGGACATATGCTAGATAAGCTAAACACCCATGGGAAATCAACTTCCTAGCTCGAAGACAAGAGATGATCCCAGATGGTGCATGGCTAACAGATACAACCGGGGATACACCGGGAACAACTATGGTAATGGTCTTGGAATAACAATCCAAAACCACATGGTGAGGGGATAACCAGTCCATGCCCAGTATCACATCAAAATCTAGCATATAAAGAATCATCAAATCACCCCAAGTCTCTGAATCACCAATAGATAGCATACAAGAACTCACAATCCGATCCACTACTAAAGAATCTCCTACTGGGGTCGAAACAGAAACATGAACAGATAATGTCTCACTAGCCAACCCCAAACAAGGCACAAAGTAGGCAGATACATATGAACAAGTGGATCTAGGATACAAATAAAGCCATAGCAGACTGATGGCACACAGAAATTGTACCTGTAATCACAGCATTTGAGGCCTCTGCCTCTGGTCTCCTAGGGACCGCGTAAAAATGACGACGACCTCCACCTGCCCGACCCCCATCCCTACCACCTGCTCTGCCGCGCGGAGCACCACCTCTACCCTGACGACCACCCCCTCTAGCCGGGGGCTGAACTGCTCGTAAAGGCTCGGCCAACTGAACTGTACCCTGCTGAGAGCAATCTCTAGAAAAATGACCAATCACACCACAAGTAAAACAAGCCCCTGGCGGCCTACTAGGTCGAGATGAACTAGCAGATCTCGTATAACCACCACGGTCTGATGCCCCAGAAACTGTACCCCTCGAAGACTGGCCACCATAGCCCTGATGGCTGCTCTGACCCTGCTCGAACTGGGTACTACCAAAAGTCTGAAGGGAAGCCTGAACCGGTCGGCTGGACTGACCCTGGTGCTGCTGTGGCTGATAACTCCGGCTCCACTGTCCAAGACCTGTACCACCATATCTAGAACCACTGTAGACACCCTGATGTCGAGGCCTCTTATCTCTGGACCCCTGATCATGTCGCTGTAAGTCCTCCACAGTGCGGGCATAGTCTACGGTAGCCTGAAATGACTGACCACCGGCAATCAATATCTCAGCTGGCTGCCTGATCTCTGGCCTCAATCCCCATACAAATCTGTGAATCCTATCTGCCTCGGTAGGAATGATCATAGCTCCAAACGGTGCTAGCTGATGAAAATGGGTCTCATACTCTGAGACAGTCATAGACCCCTGCATAAGGTGGGTAAACTGCTCCCTGTGACGCTCACGATCACTCTGAGGTAGGAACTTGGCCATAAAGGACTCATAAAACTCAGACCAGGTCAAAGGAGGTGACGACGGTGGTCTACAAGCAACATGAGCCCTCCACCATAACTTCGTTGGAACCTCTAACTGATAGGTAGTATAACCAACCCCGTGAGTCTCCAACAAATCCAAATGATGCAACATCTCCTCACAGGTAGTAATAAAGTCATGTGGATCCTGTCCACAAGTACCAGCAAACCTTGGAAGTGCTAACCTCAAAAACCTACCCAACGCCTTCTGCTCTGACTCTGTCATAACTGGGTGAGGAGCAAGAGGCTATGCAACAGATGGAACCAAAATGACCTCTGCACGGGGAGCTATAGTAGCAGGCTGCGCTCCTGAGCTCTGTGTACCCAGGGCTTCCCCCTGAGCGGATGTCTGCTCTACCTCATAAGGCCGCTCTCCAATCATACCCAAAAGCTGTAATAGTAATCCTCGAATATCTGGAGACTGAGCTGCGGCTGGATCTGGCAAAGAAGTGGGCACTGGAGCTGGTACTGGAGCTGGTGCTGGAGCTGGTGCTGGAGCTGGTACTGGAGCTGGTGCTGGAGCTGGTACTGGAGCTGGTGCTGGAGCTGGTGCTGGAGCTGCTACTGGAGCCGGTGGTACCTGGGCTGCCCCCTGATCCACATGCTGCTCGGGCTCTATCTCAACTCTAGCAGCTCTAGCAGGTGCCACTGCTCGAGGGCATCCTCGACCCATAGCTGGAGTGGGAGGCTCATCTCCGCGTGATGCCGATGATCTCATACGAACCATCTGCGGAAGAATGAGGTAGAGCAAATGAGAATTTCAGAAACTTCAAGGGTCCTACGCACGACACAGAAGCAAAGAAAGAGTCAAGTTTCCTAAAATGTCACTGTAGCCTCTCGAAGATTGAGTACGGACGTCTCCGCCCTGATCCGCAGGACTCTACTAGACATTGGCTCCTACACCGATGACACCGGTGAACCTAGCGCTCTGATACCAAGTTGTCATGACCCAATTTCTCGTTCATGATGGCACCTATAGCCCCCTAGTAGGCGAACCAATTCCCGTAGCCCAGGACAGTTAGTAATGGGCTACTATCTAACAAATAAGCGGAAGAATAGTTTAATAAGCAAAAGTAAGAGAGTAAGATGAGGAGAATAGATAACAGGAGTATATATATACATATGCGGAAACTAAACCAAACCCCAAGACCTGGTATCATAGTTAAGAGCCAAAACTACATACATGGAGTGCAAACGATCCAAAACAATATATACAGATGTCTCTGAGTGGTAATAGAGTACATAAAGCAAAAGATAAACTAAAGCTAAGCTCCGATCGCCAAGAGCTCACCCTCAGTCTGAAGTAGTCCCCAACAGATCTCCAAGCACGAATCACAGCGATCTAACGGTGATGGCCCACGCTAGGATCTGCACCCAAAGATGCAGGGGAGTAGGGTGAGCACCAAATGCGAAGCATAAGGTACCCAGTAGGTATCATAGTCCGACTGGGCACATATAAGATAAAAGCATAGTAACAGACAGAATAGAAGCAAGCAGTCACAAAAATCAACGAAAGGTACACAGGAACTAGTCCAGAGGGAAATCAACAAAACCACATGTGAGGCCAGTAAGCAGAATATACACACCATAGGCACAGGTGAAAGTAAGAAATAACGCACCTGGGGTCCTTGCAATAACAGTGTATACATAATAAGTTTACGAAATGGACGGTATACCGGTAACCTCAAGTGTAAGAAGAAGAGAGAAAGAGTAATGATAGGCATGCTTAGAGACATGAATCAAGCCTAACTAATCATATCAATCTCAAATCCAGCAACTAACAGTCTAGCAGTATCCAATTTCATAATTAACCGTAACAGGGAACAATTCTACAAGTAAATAGCAAGAGTCTACCTACAGTCCCCCGGCCGCCCATACAACCGAGGAACACAAACAAGTGAATACAAACCCTCCGGCATCCCATACTACCGGAGCGTACAATCAGCAAACAACAAACAATGGTGGAGCCTCGAACAATGAATGATATGATGCATGAAGATCTCAAGTGAAATGGTATCTCTGTATGTACCTCCTCCGGTGCCGATCCGGCCCAGCAGGTAGGTTCCATGGAAGGACACTGCCCGTATACCTCTACTCCATCGTATACCCTTCCTCCGGCACACGCAGCCCGCAGCCCCAGGTCCGGATGGCAAGGTCCATGGAGGTCCCTGACCACATACTAAAACTCAGTATCAAAACATGTCATCCGGAAGCAAGTCCGGGTTCAAGATAGAGACCCAGTCTCTAATATGCATGCCCAGACCCTGTCTAGGACTAAAGTAGTAGGAAAATATATCAAAAACCCCTCCAAGGGTGCCCGGGCATAACCGGGTCTAAACAGTAGAAAGTCATCTCAGGTGCTCGGTCCGACCGAGGCTAAAATCATTTCAAGTAGCAAGAAAACCCAACTAGCACCCCGGCCCTGCCGAGTCTAGCGTTAATCATAAAACTGGTGATTTAAAACATAATTTTACTTTATTTTACCCAAGAATATTCACAAGTTAAATCAAACCATTTCCAAATCATTTCCATCAAAAACAGGCCCCCGGGGCCATGCAAGGTTTAGAAAATAGTTTCAGTAGGCCCGAAGCCACACCGTAGTAAAACATGGATAAAACCTCTTTAAATGCATGGAAATGGTAAGATCAAACACAATAGCTGCCCAGCAGCTCACAATCAACCTATCGACCCTGCACAGGCCCACTGCTACTCAGCAAGCATAACCAGTCTAGAAGGATAATTCTATGCCCGGGACTCGCGGACATTCCCAAAATCCCACCTTCTATGTTCCAGAGTCAACAAGGCCTCACATGACCATAAGGGTAAATAAAATATATCGGCAAGTACTACAAGCAATGGAGGAACAAAAGTAGGCAGACATGAATGAAGCGGTCGAGGTCTATGGTGCCAACCTAATAAACCAACCCAAGGATGCCAATTAATACAATTTTATCCTATATATGCGGAGTCTAAGGAAAATAAACCGTAACCTACCTGTCGTCCGATGACAAGCTCGAACCTCTCCGAAAAGAAGCTCCGAAATAAAATCAAACTTGAACTCGGGCTTGAATAACTTGATGTAGATATTTGATTTTCCTTCGGGAATCAACTACGTTATCAAAAATATTTCTCCTACCAAATTCCTTTTTTCAAAACTATTAGTGTAGCACCATATTTGTAGAAATTACTTTTGGAGATGCTAAATAAAAAACGTGAAGTGTATTCTTCACATATAAATATATATATCGAAAGAGATATGATCAAGTGTAATATGCTGCCAATATATATTTAGTATAGATACTACAATAAATAAATATAAGGCTAATATTAAATGGCAAGTGGCAGCACACCAAGTTGTCACCAAACTTGTTGCCGACTCCTTTCACCTCCACGTGGAAGTGGAGGTGTAATACCTCTTATTATTATCTCGTTATGTATATACTCAGATATTGCATAAATTCGTGGTAAAATAAATACAACTTTTTAAATATACCATAATTAATAGAAAATCATTTCAAATAAAACCTACTATATTATAATAATAATTTTCAACATAACTGAATTTATTATCTCCGTTAAAATATTACAATGTATACAAACCTTATAAAATAAGTACATACACAATTATATCATGGTAAAAGTATTTTTCATAGACCTTTAAAATACTTTTAAAAAGTAATAAAAAATATAACTTAAAAATAAAATATTTTCAAATATACGCGCGATGCTAATAAAATTCTTATACGCGCGATGCTAATGAAATTCTTAAATTTAGGTTCGCAATATACCATCGCACGATTTTGATACTCAAGAACTCTCTTGGAACCCTCCCTTATGTTTTATCACTGTTTCAGAACTGAAATGGCGTTTTTAAACGTGAAGTTGAGGCTTTAAATCGATCTTGACCCAACCCGGTTCGCGACCCGGTTTCTGCCAGACAGTCCGCGGTAAAACAGTCATAACTTTTTACTCCGAGATCAGTTGGACATGAGGTTTTGTGCATTGGAAACTAGACTCGTAGACCTTCGATTTGGTATTTTGGGGGACTTCTAACTCTTTATATATTGAGAGGAAAGCTCTGAGACATTTTACCCAAGGTTCAGAAAATTTATTAAAGAAACTTACGATAACTTTTGCCGACTTGCTTGACTTCAAAACTTATCATACGACCAAACAAATGGCCCCGGCACCGAACTACCGGTCCCGACAAGCCTTAAATGACTTGGGGTCGCTACAAACAAGCTCTAAAGGCACAAGGAAAATGTATACGTGGAAATGACCGGAAGAGTCATTACAATTGTCCTCCGTGGATTTATTCAACATCCCATTGGGTTACTTATTCATTTTCTTGACAATCGCTACCAACTCCTTTGGGAGAGTGATTTTGAGCATCATTAGTGAGGTCTCACATATCAAGGAAGTATGGAAAATATAGTTTATCCTTGTAGGGAGGATCTTAGCTCAGTACACATAGAAGTGCAAAGGGTTCGCCATGGTTTAATGTTGTGCTTACACACAAAGATAACCTTCTCCAAAAGCTCTACACGACCACCTACCACTAGTCTTTGGCCAGAGGGGTTTATTGCACAAAAATGTTAGGGCGCAGGCACTTGAAGAGAGAAGCCCAACAAATGTCAGATGCAAAGCCCCGCACCTCTTAAGATCATATTGGAATAATCTCCAAAAAAAGAAAGAGTAGACCCTATTGAATATGAAAGTTATGTACAAGAAGGCCATTTCTATCCATCGCCTTTCTAATGGAGTCGTACGTGGATGTTACCGCTCATACATCTCCCAGCCAGTAAGTAGTTAGCCTTCTTCTACAAGGATTGGAAGTGTGGATGAATTGACATCAAATATGGGATTGTTGTTTTACATGATCTCTATTTTAGTAGTCCTAGATATCCACTTCACTATGTGGTAGAGTGTTCATCCCAACCCATTCACAGGGGTACTTTCCGTTTTAACTTAGAGAAGGACTCATAATTGACTCCTCTATATTTGAGATCCAAAATAAGGGTATAGAGTGTATCCAAGGAATGATATCATGTGGTGGTACATGGATTATCCAGGGCTCGATATCCCGATTCCAGTCAATCCCCCATTTAATCAAGGACCACCATGATCCTTATAGTCTTAACCTTGACCTCGAATTAGTCTATTGCCTCTATTTCAGCTAGGTACATGTTCTCAATAAGGGGAGTATTGGAGTATTTGGCTAGGAGCCTCTATTCTATAGACTGAACAAAATCCCCCTATCACTTCATCCAGTTGATACATATAGGGGATGGACTATGTTTGTTCCCTTGGGGAGCTACTCGAATAGAAGGAAGCACATGTCCTGGTTCTGGTTCTAGTTGATCCACCTACGTGCCCATTTCCATAAATGTTTCCCATGATTCCAAGTGGACGTCATTCCCAAAATGATCCTCTTCAAACTCAGCCTGACATGCTTGTTCGGAAGGGCCCAGAAGAGGAAGTGATCCCGCAACACTAAAAATAAAAATCCTAGAGATAGAAATAGTTCCTTAGAAAACATATAAATAAATAGATACATAATAACATAAGAATAAAAATAAATAGATTAATAAACCGATATTTTCTCTTTGAACAAAAACAAAAAAAATCAAAAAATGAGGACCCATAATCACTAAAAGAAAGAGTACGAGGCGCTTACCAGTTATTCGAATTGGCATTACTCTAACGGCAAAATGCCCCAAAAGATTAAAATAAGAGAGATAATGGCTCTAAAGAAAAAAAGATGGCATAATAGGCCTGAATTTGTTCTCTCCCTCCTTGTAGGAGGAGCGACATACCAGAAAAAATTCCTTCCTCGGATTCGAACTGATGAATTTCATAGCCTATTTCTAAACTGCAACTTGATCAACTTGCATGTATTAATAATATGACTTAAGTAGCATGATTAGACCTTCTTATCACCTTATCGACTAGCTATAAACTTTAACCCCCTTTCTCTTACTTAGAAGGAGAAAGAGGTAAGCAAGACTTTCTACGTTGCTTTCTTTTCTCAAAAAAAATCAAATTACACCAAATTTTTCCTTCAACCAACCCTTTCTATTCTAAAATCGAGAAAGATCAATCTGAAAAGTAAGCATTTTTCTTATTATATGATATCTTCACCCTGGATGATAGAATTCCTCCTGCAAGCGAAGATAGGAGCAAAGCCTATGGATTCACCAGTTTACTAACCTACTTGTCGACTACCCGCACTCTCTAACCATAATAGGTCTCTGGACTTAAAACCACCTGCTTTTAAAAATCTAGAAGGCAGTGCCTAAACTAGTCGGACTTTCATGAATCAATAGGCTTACTAGACTTCTCTGTCTATTTAATTTATTTTGTTGTAGTCTCTTCCCCACTCCTATTTCTTACCCCGACCCTATAGGGGAGCTTTCCCCCCACCCTAGGCCTATTGAGATCTTTCCCTGTGCATATAAAATAAGGCTCAGGAAGGGAATAATCAGTTATCGGAACTTCAACAAGAATAGACAGGCTTGGGTTTCTAGTATAGGTATAAGAAAGCCAATAGATCTAAATAGAGGTAGACTGTAGTTATTGAATATGAATGGAATTGTTGATTACTCACTTTGTATATTGTCTTTTTCTTTCACTATAAGTAGCTAAACTCCTTTTTAGGGGTGTGTGCAATGATGGGTGTTTGAAACTGGGATTGGGTATTGTTATTTGCGCTTATAATTGATTATTATTGTGGGTCTAGTAAATCCTTCACGTTTTAATCAAATAATTGATTATTGCAAACATTAATTAACTTTTCTAATTATGTTCTTTCTTGAGAAAGAAGTTCTATAATTGAATAAGGATTGCTAGTAAGGATTTGGGAATTTTATGTATAGTTGAGGCTAAATATAGATCAACTTAAGAATTTCTCATCTAAATGTGAGGCTAGAAATAGCTCAACCACTTAAGTCAGTTGGTTGTATTGTTGCTAAGCCTTAAGGTTTGAAAGAATCCAAGGTTTATACATGTTTGATAGGTTGAAAGACATTCAAGCATACCTTTAACCAAGGCGACCTACACTTTAATTATGCATAAGTCAAATAATTGATCCCAATTCCAATGTATGACCCCATTGGAAGCACACCCCTAGTCTTCTATCCTTGATAGTTAACAATCGTGTTGCTTGTTGTTTTGCTTACTAAACCAAATACTTGTTATACTTTTCCCCCAGTTTACTTGTATTTGCTTATACAATATGCATACTCTTGTGAATTAATTTACAAATATTGGTTAATCTCCGTATCAGTCCTCGTGTATTCGACCCTGACTCATGTTGGATTATTGTTTTGTGGCAACCATAGCCACCTCCTTTATAGGAGAGTTGTTTTGGACGTCATAAAAAATGGAGCCGTTGTCAAGGATTGGTTTTTGATTGCCATCTTTTGTTTACTGATTAGCATAAGATTTGCATCTTTTTTTTTTTATGTTTTTGTCATTTTTGGTGTTATGAGCAGGTCAATCATGAGCCATGCTAGCAAACAAGGTAGTGTGGATTGTTTTATGTATATGGAGGATGAGCCGATAGTACATGGAACAGCGAGTGCCATTTGGCTACCTCTAACCATTGGTAATGCAGTCTTCTACGTGACAAGCACTCTATTTTATTTGATCCAAATGAAGGGCTTGTATGGAAGACTAGCAAATGAGGATGCTAATCGGCTTTATTGAGATTTTTCAGCCGTTTTAACATCCAAAATATTAGTCAAGAGTCAATCCGACTGAGAATATTTCCATTCTCTCTCATGGGAGAGGCAATCACTTGGCTAGAAGAGCTCCCTGAGGGCTCTATCACATCATGAAATGGAATAGTCGAGGCATTCTTATACCAGTTCTTACCACCTTCAAAGATGTTACAATTGCGTGATGAAATCACAACTTCTGACAATTGCCGGATGAACCTTTTCACGAAGTCTAGTTGAGGTTCAAATTTTTTTTATTGTTGTGTCTAAACCATGGGCTACCAGAGTTCTACTCTAATACTTTTATCGGTCATTTGACTCCATGAACAAATCAATACCAAGCAACATTGCGGGAGGTTCAATCATGGACTAAACATTTGGACTTGCAAAGGCTCTTTTGGATAGAATGACCAACATAAATAGATCTTGGCACATGATAGAGGCCGAGGTGACATTGGGTGTCACCTCATCCATCATGACCAATGAAATGAGAAGAAAATAGGAAGAATGGGATGCGTCTATGGATAAGATAGTGACTCAAATTTAATTTCTAGCCAAACATATGATGGGTGCCGGAAGCAAAAGTGTGAATATCATTGGAGCCTATGGAGCCAAAATCCATGATGAAGGTAGTGCTTATACACAGGTTGATAAGAATGCTTATTTATTGTTGAATCAAATGGTGGGTTCTAGCCTAGGGTACCAATGTGCCAATCAAGGAACTTGGCGACTACAGAACGAGAATTAAGGTTGGAACAGAAAGAGAGGTAATCCATAGAGAGATCGTGAGCAAAG
This sequence comes from Jaltomata sinuosa, assembly GCA_003996215.1. Taxonomy (NCBI): domain Eukaryota; kingdom Viridiplantae; phylum Streptophyta; class Magnoliopsida; order Solanales; family Solanaceae; genus Jaltomata; species Jaltomata sinuosa. The sequence continues at coordinate 945,337 of QJPP01000200.1, forward strand.
AAGAGACCGTGATGGTCCATGGAGATACATTGAAAGAGAGGGTGATTGATACAATAACCAAAGTGTAAATCCTTATGTGCATCCTCCTAAGGTCTATGCTCTCCCAACCCAAGCGAGAGTTAGTGACCTTGCTAGTTCTAAAATTTAAGACATGTTGTCACGTATGTTGAAAAATGTAGAGTCCATGGATAATGGGGTTAGAGATTTGAAGAGTGATGTTTCTAACCTTACCCAAACTGTGAGCTATCATTCAGCCTTAATCAATCACCTTGAGGCCTAAATGAACTATTTATCATCTCAAATGAACCCAAGAATGAAGCGCACACTTCCAATTGACAGACTCCCAAACCCGAAGAATGATGGCCATGTGATTGCAATTGTCATGCAAAGTGGGAAGATACTTGATAGTGTAAGCAAACCAACCAAAGAAGTTGTGTTTGAGAAGAAGTTTGATGAGAAGAATGAGGTTGTAGTGGATGAAAATCCAAGTGAAGAAAAGGAACGGGTTGAGTCACCTCCCTAAGTGGTAATTGATATAGAAGAAGAAAAAAAGGAACAAGTTTCAAGTGAGACAAGGTCGTTGCGCAAGTGTCCTTCTTCGTATCCTCAAAGATTAATCAATAAAAACGAAGTCAATCAGTTCAAGAAGTTCTTGGCCTTTTTTAGTAAGCTTTCAGTAAACATTCCCTTGGTAGATGTGTTATTACAAATGTGGGGCTTTGCTAAGTTTATGAACAATCTTTTAAAGAAAAAAAGAGAAAATGATGTGGGCATAGTGGAGGCGTCACATCACTATAGTGCAATTATGGCAAGTAATATAGCCCCAAAAAGAGAAGATCTAAGTGCTTTTACCATTTTGTGCACCATTGGGGTGTACTTGTTCAAGAAGGCTTTATGTGACCTCGAATCGAACATCAATTTGATGCCCCTTGTGATTTTTAAGGAGTTGGATTTAGGATCTCCTTAGCCAAGCCCAATGAGGCTATTGATGGCTGATAGGTTGATAAAATACCCAGTCAGTATTCACTTCAACATGTTGGTAAAGGTAGATAAATTCATACTCCTAGTGGATTTTGTGGTGTTGGATTACGACATGGACTTAAATGTGCCTATCATTTCGGGGTGCCTATTTTTGGCCACCGAAAGAGCTCTCGTAGATGTTGAGTTGGGAGCACTCAAATTTCGGGTGGGAAGCAAAGAAGTCATGTTCAATGTTTGTCAACCGTTGAAGCCCACAGATGAATATCGGGTCATATCTGTGATTGCCATCAAAGATGAGCTTGTTGAAAATCCTTGTGAAGTATAGATTGAAGGTGAACTAACAAGTAAGAAACTTGTTCTAAATAATGGCCAGGAGAAGAGGAAACCCAAAGATTTTATCATGCCCGAGCTACCAAATTTGGTGGAAGTTGTTGGTCCTCATGAAACTCCACCACTACTCACATCTAATTGGTTGAATGCTTGGCAAAAGGACAAAGTGGTGAATTTTTTAAGAAGACATGTCTGAGGCTTGGGATGGAATTGTGCCTATCATATTGGCATGGGTCCGGGCAATAATGGATCCTTGAGGTACTATAGTTGTGTCGTAACGTAAAATCAAACGTTTCTTGAAAGGAAACCTAAGTGTTTTGATTTATTTACTTCACCTTTTTGTTATTTTTTAATTGTTTTAGGAATGCATGTAGATGGAAAAGTGGCTAAGTGTTAAAAAGTTCCTGGAGAGGACATGTGTTACACCTATGAGTCGCATGTGCCAACTTGCAGCACGCAGGTGGAGTTGCCCCTTGGAGGCAGTGTACCTGAGAGAAAAAAATTATTAGCATCTGTGGAACCACATGCGAATCGCATGAGGATACCTGTGGCACACATTTGCTATTGCAGGTACAAAATAGTGAACTGGGCAAAAAATAGCTAATATTCATCACCTGTGAAACCACATGCAAAAAACAGGTGACTACTTGTGAAACGCATGTGGTATCGTAGATGCATGTATAAATTTTAAAAAAAATTGACCTACCCATTGACCTTGACCCGACCTGTAACAACCTGCTCCATGATTATAGGTAAACCATTCGTGCGAAGTTTAGGGTTGGAAAACTTCTAGGTTTGGGAGTTGGGAATTTTGGTCTAGGCTAGTCTCGAATGGATTCTGAGCAATGTATGGTCTAGGGAAATTCGGGAGAGGATTGCGAAAAATATCTTAGGTTGAGTTAGTTTTTTCGTAATCTAAGGTGTTAAGGAGTTTGGGGACTTTTTAGAAGTGAATTCGAGTGAGTAGAACTCCCGATAACGAAGTTGACGTAAAGGGGTTGGTTTGGAATGTCAAGATTTGAAGTGTATTGTAAAATGGGAAACTTTGGGAGATTTATCGAGGTTCTATTCCATGCCAACTGCTATAGCAGTTGACACCACACTACGCAATGACCGTTATAGCGGAAAAACTCCTGCTATAGCAGAAGTAAAGGCGGTCAGCACCACCATAGCAGGTGGGTTCTTCTACGACAGTGCCGCTATAGCGGTGTGGGGACCACTATAGCAGAATAAGTTGCAGTTAATGCAGAAACTTCCCTAAAAATATTCAAAAATTCTCAAGAACGTTTTAAGGAAGGGAATAAGTGAAGGGAGGTGATTTATACTGATTTTTCACCAAACTCCGTCCTAGAGGTAAGGATTTTACTCCCCTACTATAGTACTTCAATTCCCAGACCTTAGAATCGATAATTTTGGGCTTGGGGGAAGTTTCGCTTGACCTAAAAAGGTAGAATCTGGGGTAATGGGAGATTCTAGGGTGTAGAAACTCTTGGGTCTTGTTTATAATTGTTCATATATGATCTATTCACCATAATTTACTTAATGTATCCGTAAAAATGATAGTTTTAGGTGAATTAATGGTGGGAAAGCCCTAGGATGGATGGAATAATCATGGTTTGGCCTCAGGATTAGGATTTGAGTATAATCTGGGGAATTGCTAGGCCATTTGGATTGATTTTAGTTATGTGTAATTGTTTTTAGACCAAGGGTAAGCAAAAATTGCAGGAAATGGGAAGGCTCCAGTCCAATGAGATCTTTCAGGCTCATTTGAGGTAGGTGATGGTTGCTCTTTTCCCAATTACAATATGTGTTCATGTAACTGTCGCATAGTATTGTACGTGCATTGGTCAAGGAATGACGATCTAAATATCCAATTGTCAATCATGTAAAATGAACTTGTCTTAGTTGCTTGTTTGTTTATAAGTGTGATTTTGTTCAACAATTGTTGATTGTTTGATTGTGTGTGACATTTGGTTGGCTCGGGTACCACATCTAGGACAGGATATATTCAGTTGCCTTGGGTATCATGCCTGGTATGGGATACATATTGATTGGATTGAGTACCACTCCTGGTATAGGTTCTATATCATTGGCTCGAGTACCATGCCTTGTATGGGTTGGTTATACCTGTTTGGTTGCATTCTGTGTTTGGTTCCACGAGTGGCCCGGGTTATTTCTTGAATTGTGATTGTTGAATATTGGCCTATGAGTGGCCGAATGGTTGCACTTAATTATGGGGTTGGTCTTTGTGTAGATCGGGATTATATGTTGAACACTATAGGTGGTCCTAGGGATCCTTGGTTAATCTGGGTTGCTTGAAAAGAATTGACTTGTTGGTATTGGTTGTTGTAGTGGTGGTTGTTGGACCTGCACCACCTGCCCCCATCATGTGCTTGGCAAGCAAGTCTATTTGTGTTATCATTTTTTCCATGGTCTCATCCCTCTCTTAATCCTTCCTCCTCATCTCATTTGTTAGGATAGATGTAGTCATTCCTGAGGTTGGAATATCCACCTCCCTTGTGTGCCAAGATTGGTTAGTCTTGGTTATTCTCTCAAGAAGGGCCGAGGCAATAGAAAATTGGAGATCCATGAAGGTACCGCCACCAAGATTGTTGGACACATATTTCTTCATTGAGTTCAAGGATATAAAGAAGCTTTGTAATAAGACATTGTCAGGAAAACCATGGTTAGGACATAATACTAGCTTCTTTTTAAATCTCAATCATGCCTCATGTAGAGGCTCCTCTGGAAGTTGGCAAAAGTTGGTAATCTCATCTCTTAGCTGCATCATACGCGATGTAAGGAATAATCTAGTTGTAAAGCATCCACCAATTCATTCCAAGAGGTAATGGACCCATTTGGCAATTCCTCCAACCACGTCGTGCCTTCCCTCATTAGGGAGAAGGGGAATAGGCGTAATCAAATGGATTCTTGGGAGATATTTTGGAATATAAACGGTTGGCATATATATACAAAATTATGGATGTGTCGGTTAGCATCTATATGGGTTTCTCCTCCAAACATACCCTTCATTTTGATCAAATGGAGCATTGTGCTAGTAACGTGAAATACCACATTTCTCACCGTGGGGGTAGGCGGATTGAACCTACTCCCATTTGTATGATAGACTCAGAATCTTTTGTGTCTATGTAGCCTCCATTGACACTATCATTTTCACCTATCTCGCTCATGGACTAGCCTGCTCAATCACAACATAAACAACAAACAAAGCAAAAAGAAATAAAACACTCTCAAGGTGATTTCAAATCTAAAATCAAAAAGGCTAAACAACTTAATTCTCCGACAATGGTGCCATTTTTGATAATGCTCAAGCTTACTCTCCTATTAGGAGGTATCAGCGATCGTTAGAGCAAAACATATTTATAGTTCCCAACAGATGTCGCGGTCAATCCCATAGAAAATTTAGAGTTTAGCCTAGGTAATTGTAAAATATAGTTCACAACAAGAGTGAGTAATATAAAAAGGGGGGAATTAGGAATCTGTCACAATTTTACAATTCAACAAACAAAGCAATAAAGTAAAATGGGGTGTAGACAATAGAGAGAACGGCTAGGGATGTACGTCAAATGGGCTTGAACATGGGATAGGGTGATTGCTTATTCATGCAAATTCTTATGAAATGACATAAATAGCCTTGATCATAGGTTCGATTATCTATTTATTGTTCAAACAATCATATGTCCAATAGTCTTAGCTCAAGCACTATTGATTAGGCAAATAAACAACCAAGGTATCCTTGGAGAGGTCATACTATTTCTAGCTTTAGACCCTTAAGTGGGTGATTCTGTCGATATGAGCTATTTCTAGCCTCAATCTAAATGGAAGCCCAAGTTCCCATTAGCAATTTCACATCCGAAGTTATGAAATCCTCTTTCAAGCAACAACATAACTAAGTTAGGAAAATTAATGTTTGCAACCACCAATTTTAGAGTTAAAATATGGTGAAATCACCAGACCCAAAACATCACATAAATTTAGACAAAAATGCCCTTTGAGTGCTGTGTGGAGCGACGTGCGATTCACATGTCGTGATGTGCATTTCGCAAAGAACTCTTCAGTGATCTAGTGACCCAAGCCAACTTCTAAACTTCATGCGGTGGAAGGTACATTCTGCACCAAGGTAAGTGCATGTCGCACGAGCACCGCATCTCTCAGCAGAATCTTTATCTTGTTTGCTCACTTCACACTTTACTCCTTTTTGGCTCTTTTTGGGTCAATTTCCTTATTTTCTATCTTTGATCACAAGTACCTACATAGACATTAATAAAGGCCATAAGAACCTCTAAATCTTATCAAAACATAGCAATAATTCATGAGTAAAGGCTCAATAAGTTGGTAGAGTACTGACTTATCAGAGATGTAGATCACCCATAGGGTGGTTTGAGGCATGCGATATGAAACCTTTGGGCATTAACTTGGTGAAGGAAGCTCAGGAAAAGGTGAGGGGTATTCAAACCAAGTTTCTAGTAGCCCAGAGCAGGCAGAAAGAACATGCAAATTGCAAGGTAAGAGACATAGCATTTCAGATTGTTGAACAAGTGTTGTTGAAGGTCTCACCAATGAAAGGAGTAGTGCAATTTGGTAAGAAAGGCAAGATTAGCCCTTGGTATATCAGTCCATTTGAGGTTCTCAAGATTATAGGGTTAGTTGCTTACAGGAAGCACTGCCACCTAGTTTTTCTGGGGTACATCCAGGCTTCATGTATCCATGTTGAAGTGATACCATGGTGACAAAGAGTACATTGTTAAGTGGGATTCAGTCTTGTTGGACAAGGACCTTGAGTACAAAAAGGATCCAATTGCAATTCTTGATTGGGATATCTGAAAGTTAAGGACAAAAGATATCAAGTTGGTAAAGGTTCAATGGAAGCATCGTCCGATTGAGGAAGCCACTTGGGAAACCAAGAAAAACATATAGGACAAGTAGCCTCACTTGTTTGAGGATTCAAGTACTACCCTTTTCTTTCTTTTAGCTCATGTTTTTTGGGTTTGATCATTCAGAGATGAATGATGGCTAAATTGGTATATGTTGTAACAACCTGCTCCATTATTACGGGTAAACTATTCGTGTGAAGTTTCGGGTTGGAAAACTTTTGGGTTTGGAAGTTGGGAGGTTTTGGCTAGGCTAGTGTAGAATGGATTATGAGAAAGATATGGTCTAGGGTAATCTGGGAGAGGATTGGGAAAAATGTCTTAGGTTGAGCTAGTTTTTTTGTTATCTAAGGCGTTAAGGAGTCTGGGGGACTTTTCAAAAGTAAATTTGGGTGAGTAGAACTCCCGATATCGAAATTGACGTGAAGGGGTTGGTTCGGAACGTCAACATTTGAAGTGTGTTGTAAAATGGGCAACTTTGGGAGATTTCTCGAGGTTCTATTCCATGCCAACCGCTATAGCAGTTGACACTATGTTATTGTGATGACTGCTATAGAGGAAAAATTCTCGCTATAGCAGAAGTCAAGGCGGTCATCACCGCCATAGCGGGTGGTTTCTGCTACGGTAGTGCCTCTAGAGCATTGTGGGGACTGCTATAGCAGAATAAGTCACAGTTTTCCCCAAAAATGTTCAGCAATTCTCAAGAACATTTTGGGGAAGTGTATAGGCGAATGGAGGCGACTTCTACTGATTTTCCACCAAACTCCATCCTAAAGGTAAGGATTTTACATCCCTACTACATTACTTCAATTCCCAGACCATAGAATCGATAATTTTGGGCTTGGGGGAAAGTTTGGCTTGACCTAAGAAGGTAAATCTAGGGTAATGGGGGATTCTAGGGTGTAGAAACTCTTGGGTCTTGTTTATAATTGTTCATATATGATCTATTCACCATAATATACTAAATGTATCCATAAAAATGATAGTTTTATGTGAATTAATGGTTGGAAAACACTAGGATGAGTGGAATGATTATGGTTTAGCCAGGAGATTAGGATTTGAATATAATCCAGAGAATTGTTAGGCCATTCGGATTGATTTTAGTTATGTGTAATTGTTTTTAGACCAAGGGCAAGCGAAAGCTTCAAAAATGGGAAGATTCTGGTCTAGTGAGAGCTTTCAGGCTAATTTGAGGTAGGTGATGGTTGTTGTTTTCCCAATTATAATATATGTTCATGTAACTGTCGCTTAGTATTGTATGTGCATTGCAGGTGTAGGGAATGGAATTATGATGGTCTAAATATCTGGTTGTCAATCATGTAAAATGAACTTGTCTTGGTTGCTTGATTGTTTACAAGTGTGATTTTGTTCATTAATTGTTGATTGTTGAATTATGTGTGACATTCGGTTGACTCAAGTACTATGCTTGGTACAAGATATATTCGGTTGACTCGGGTATCATGCCTGATACAGGATACATATCGGTTGGCTCGGGTACCACACCTGGTACAGGTTCTATATAGTTAGCTTGGGTACCACACCTAGTACGAGTTTGTTATACCTGTTTGGTTGCATTTTTTTTTTGGTTTCATGAGTGGACCAGGTTATTTTTTGAATTGTAATTCTTGAATATCGGCCCATGAGTGGTCGGGTGATGGCATTTAATTGTGGGGTTAGTCCTTGTGTAGATCGAAATTTCAGGTTGAACACTGTAGGTGGTCCTAGGGATCCTTGGTTGGTCTGAGTTTCTTGAAAAGGTTTGACTTGTTGGTATTTGTTGTGGTGGTGGTGGTTGTTGGACCTGTTTCATGTAGTTGGTAAGTTAGGTGAAGGAGTGAGAGTCTGGGATTATATTACTGGTTTATTTATACATGTTTATCTTACTTTACTCAGCCATAGTTTAATGTTCATATGTTATTTATTGGAGTTGGCCGATGATCCTACCAGTACACTATGGTTTTGTGTACTGATACTGCACTTGCTTTCCTTTTGTGGGTACAGGACATATTCCGGCGACTGCTACACGACCTCAGTTTTTGTCATAACGTTTCCAGAATCTAAGGGTGATTTTCTTATTTCGGGCTACCATGGTTTCATTCAGTATATTCTAGTCCATTGTTTCAGACTTAGACTCTTTTATTTTTGGGGTTGCATCCCTGCACTCTAGATGCTGGTAGATGTTTTGGTACATGACTTTTATATTCTAGGTGTTTTTTTTGCAGGAGCTTTATTTTTAGTATTGTTAACTATGAATGCTAGTTTAAATTAATGCATCTAGTTTTGAGCTGTTAGTTTCGCTATGTGTTGAGTTGATTTATTAGTTTGCTCATCTGAGGTTTTTGGGTGGGTGCCACTCGCGGTAGTTTGTGTCATGATAAAGATAGTAACAGAGTCCTAGGTTCAATATATCTCGTCATACCAAAATGAGTCTAATAGAATCTTATGAAAAGGTATGGAGACGTCTGTACTTTTCTTCGAGAGGCTATACGACTTTTGGAAACTATCTCCTCTTTCTTCCTTCGTGCTATAACTTGATTCCAATTGGTATCTAGTGATTCAAATTGGTATCTAACTCCCTTCATTCTTTTGTCCGCAGATGGTTTATACAAGGCATAACGGAGCAAGGGTAGCACTTCCAGCTGCGAGGCAGGCAGCCAGAGAGCGAGGAAGGGGTAGGGGCAGGGGCAGAGGAAGAGCAACACCTGCAAGGGGTGGAGCTCAGGCTGCAGCTGGGCCAAGAGATTGAGGTTTTACTTGAGGAGGGCGCGGAACAGGAGGGGGCGACACCGGCTGGCAGTGCGGGCCTTCCCCCTATATTGCCTGAGGTATTTCAGTAGGTTTAGGCTTTCTGAGTAGGCTGGTAGGTACTAGAGCCACCCTTACTGGGACAGAAGATCAGGTTCTGGGCACTCAACTAGTTGTTGTAGCAGCTCCCCAATTAGATGCAGCAACAGGTATTGATGCTTTCTTCCATCTGATGCTAGGCCCTGTTATGACCGGGACCGAGCATGAGATGCTGACAAAATTCTTGAAACTGAAACCTCTAACATCTCATGGTACCGAGAAGGAGGATTCCTTTGAGTTTATTCTGGACTGCTATGAGAGGCTGCATAAGTTGGGCATTGTGCAGCAACATGGGGTAGAATTTGTTACTTTTCAGCTTCAGGGTGATGCCAAGCAGTGGTGGAGAGCTCATGTAGAGTGTCGACCATCAGCTCTTCCTCCGATAACTTGGGAAAAATTTCATGCTCAGTTCTTGGAGAAATATGTGCCTCGCACTTTGAGGGATCACAAGAAGGATGAGTTTTTGGCCCTTGAGCAGGGTAACATGTCTGTTTCAGCCTATGAGGCTAAATTTCATGCCTTGTCACGTTATGCTACCCAACTTTTGGGTACTTAGGAGGAGCGGATTTGTCTGTATACTATGATTCTGAATACTGAGTTGTAGGTTTTGTCTATGCATATGATCTAGATAGGGAAGAGTTTTAATAAGGTAACGGATTATGTGAAGAAATTGGAGGGGGTCAGACGTTGGGCAGGCTAAGGTGTTAGCCAAGAAGTCCCAGAATGAAAGTAATGTTAGTGGTTGTTACTCTAGGGTTCATAGTCAGTAGGTGTATTTGGCTCATCCTATTCAATTAGCCCTGCCAGCTTCTGCAGGTTGTCATCCAGGAGCCAGTCAGCAGTTTTCAGCTTCTAGAGGCCAAGGGGATTCTTATACTTCTACTAGCAGGCCTACTCTTGACCGTGGATGTTTTCATTGTAGTGATCTGGGTCACTTCAAGAGGGAATTCCCTCACAAGCAGGTAGGAAATCAGACTTAGCAATAAAGAAAGGTTGTGGTTCTGGCAGGTGGAGTAGGCAACGATAGGGGTCGTCCACAGGGTGAGCGATAATTTTCAGAAAGGTCGTGGGAACATAGGGAATGGTGGAGTGGGCAGTGAAGTAGCACAGCCAGCTAGAGAGGTTGCTCTAATTGATGACATGGCCCATTTTTATGCATTCTCGGGAAAATCTGAGGTCAAGGCATCGGATGTTGTGATAACATGTATAATTCTAGTTGTCACCGGATAGCTTCTGTATTATTTAATCCAAGTTCTACGTATTCCTATGTATCTATTAAATTTTCTTTTGGTCTGGATTTGGTTTATGATATCCTTGATTCCCCTATTTATTTTTCTACCCTAATTGGGGAGTCTGTGGTAGTAACCCATGTGGATCGTACTTGTCCTATGGTGTTTGTGGGTTTTCAGACTTGGGTAGATTTGGTTATTCAGTACATGCTAGATTTTGATGTTATTTTTGGTATGACTTGGTTGTCTCTATATCATGCAGTGTTAAACTGTAATGCTAAGACAGTGACTCTATATATTTTGGGTAAGGATAGACTAGAGTGGGAAGGTGTGTACATGCCTAAGCCTATGAAGATTATATCCTTTGTTCGTGCTAGGAATTTAGTGGGGAATGGTTGTTTGGCCTTCTTGGATCATTTTTGGGATGTTAGTGTGGAGCCGCCTTCGATTGAGTCAGTTCTGGTGGTTTCTAAATTTCAGGAGGTGTTCCTGATAGATTTGTGTGGCATGCCTCCAGATAGGGATATTGACTTCGGTATAGATTTGGATCTGCGCACTCGCCCAATCTCTATTCCTCCTTATCGTATGACTCCAGTAGATTTGAGGGAAATTAAGCCTCAGCTTCAGGAAATTTTAGATAAGGGCTTTATTCGTCCCAGTGCTTCACCTTGGGGTGCTTTAGTATTGTTTATGAAGAAGAAGGATGATAGTATGAGGATGTGTATAGACTACAGGAAACTGAACAAGGTCACCATCCGAAATAAGTATCCCTTACCCTGCAAAGATAACCTTTTTGATCAGTTATAGGGTGCTTCAATGTTTTCAAAGATTAACTTGAGATCAGGGTACCATCAATTGAAAATTAGGCTAGATGATATACCTAAGACCACATTCTGGACTCGATATAGGCATTATAATTTCTTGGTAATGTCATTTGGGTTGACCAATGCGCTGACGACTTACATGAGTTTGATGAATGGTGTCTTCAAATCATTTTTGGATTAGTTCGTCATTTTATTTATAGATGACATTCTGATTTACTCCAAGAGTAAGGAGGAGCGTGCAGAGCATCTTTGTGTTGTTCTAGGGATATTGAGGCACCAGAAATTGTATGCCAAGTTTCCAATGTGTGAATTTTAGTTGTCTTAGGTTGCCTTCTTAGGGCATGTGGTATCAGAAAAGAGGGTGATGGTGGATTCCCAAAAGATCGAGGCAGTCAAGAGTTGGGTTCAACCTAGCTTTGTGACTGAGGTTAGGAATTTTGTGGGGCCTGCAGGCTATTATCGCAGGTTTTTCAAGAACTTTGCTTCCATTGCCACTCACTTGACAAGGTTGGCTCAGAAGGGGATACCTTTTGTTTGCTCTAACAAGTGTGAAGAGAGATTCCAGAAGCTCAAGACACTTCTGACTATATCTCCCATCCTATCATTGTCGGTTGAAGGTAAAGATTTCATTGTGTTTTGTGATATTTCACATTTGGGTTTGGATACTGTGTTGATGTAGGACAGTAATTTTATAGCTTATGCTTCCAGGCAGTTAAAGCCTCATGAGAGGAATTAACCAACCCACGATTTGGAGTTGGCAGTGGTGGTCTTCGCACTCAAGATCTGGAGACACTACCTTTATAGTGTCAAGTGTTCACAGACCATCGCAACCTGCAACATGTGTTTATATAGAAGGATTTGAACCTGAGATAGAGGATGTGGATGGAGCTATTGAAGGATAATAATGCGACCATCCAGTATCATCAGAGTAAGGCTAATTGGGTGGGAGACGCATTGATCCAGAAAGCGGTTAGTATGGGAAGTTTGGCTTGTTTGAGGGTATCAAAATGACCCTTGGCTATGGAGATTCAGGCTCTAGAATCCAATTTCATGCAGTTGGGAATTTCAGAAAAGGGTGGGGTGTTGACTAGTATTAAGGTTAAACCTACATTTCTGGAGGAAATCAAAGCCAAACAATTTCGGGATGCACAGTTGAACAAGATTCGGAACAAGGTGGTATCCGGGGAGGCCTGGATGCCACATTAGATGTTGGTGGAGTATTGTGCTTTAGAGGGCAGATTTGTGTTCCACAGGTTGATCACTTGATACAACATGTGTTGGTAGAAGCTCATGGTTCACAATATTCAATTCATCCGGGCATAACCAAAATGTATTGGGACTTGAGGCAACTTTATTGGTGCCCTGGGATGAAAAGGGACATAGCGGATTATGTGTCCAAGTGTCAGAATTGTCAGCAGGTTAAGTATGAGCATCAAAGGCCTGCCGGATTGCTTCAAAGGATGCCCATTCTTGAGTGGAAATTGGAAAGAATAGCCATGGATTTCGTGGTGGGTCTTCCTAAGACTTTGGGAAAGTATGACTCCATTTGGTTCATTGTGGATAGACTGACCAAGTTAGCTCATTTCATTCCGATCAGGGTGGATTATAATTCACAACAGTTGGCCAAGATCTATGTTAAGAAAGTCATGAGATTGCATGGGGTGCCACTCTCCATCACTTAAGATAGGGGTACGCAATTTACTTCTAAGTTCTGGGGAAAGTTGCACGAAGACTTGCACACCCAACTCAATTTCAGTATAGCTTTTCATCCTCATCTAGACGGTCAGTCGGAGAGGATGATTCAGGTGTTCGAGGACATGCTTAAATCATGTGTGATTGATTTTTGAGGCCATTGCGACCAGTTCCTACGGTTGTGTGAGTTATCATACAATAAAAACTATCAATCCATTATTGACATGGCACCATTCGAGGCACTTTATGGGAGGGTATTGATGACACTGAAGCGTACTCTCCTATTAGGAGGTATCGATGATCGTTAACGGAAAATACATTTATAGTTCCCAATGGATGTCGGGGTCGATCCCACAGAGAATTTAGTGTTTATCCTAGGTGATTGTAAAACAGAGTTCACAACGAGAGTGAGTAATATAAAAAGGGGGAATTGGGAATCTGTCACAATTTCGCAATTCAACAAACAAAGCAATAAAGTAAAATGGGGTGTAGACAATAGAGAGGACGGCTAGGGATGTGCGTCAAATGGGCTTTAACATGGGATAGGGTGATTGCTTATTTATGCAAATTCTTACTAAATGACATAAGTATCCTTGGTCATAGGTACGATTATCTATATCTTGATCAAACAATCATATGTCCAATAGTTTTACCTCAAGCACTATTGATTAGGCAAATAAATAACTAAGGTATGCTTGGGGAGGTTATACTATTTGTAGCTTTAGACCCTTAAGTGATGATTCTGTCGATATGAGCTATTTCTAGCCTCAATCTAAATGGAAGCCCAAGTTCCCACTAGTAATTTCACATCCAAAGTTATGAAATCCTCTTTCAAGCAACAACATAACCAAGTTAGGAAAATCAATGTTTGCTAGCACCAATTTTAGAGTTAAAATATGGTGAAATCACTAGACCCATGTCAAATAAGCATTTATAAACAAGAATTAGCAACACCCACAACCATTTATCAAGAACCCATCATCAACACATCCCTAGATAAGAGGTTTAGCTACTCATGCTTAAGGAAAGAGATATATCAGATAGGTAATATAATTTTCCTTTTATTCAAGCTAAATTTCTCAATATCCAAGCTCAATTTGTACACAAATTGTTGTTCTAAGAATTGGAAAAAGGGAATTTGATGAAACCCATTTCTTGTTCTTAGAAGGGAAAACTTGTTCACAAAGCTAAGAATATTGTTCAAAATTCAGAACTATTTACAATTGTGCCTAAAATAGGTTTATAAAACATTCCCAAAATGTCACATAAATTTGGACACAACTGCCCTTCGGGTGTTGTGCGGTGTGACGTGCGGTTCACACGTCATGATGTGCGCATCGCACAGCAATCTTCAGTAATCCAGTGACTCCAGCCAACTTCTAGACTTCTGTGGTATAAGGTGAATTCCACACCAAGGCAAGTGTGTGTCGCACAAGTGCCACATCTCTCAGCAGAATCTTCGTCTTGTTTGCTCACTTCACACTTTACTACTTTTTGTCTCTTTTGGGTCCATTTTCTTATTTTCTATCTTTGATCACAAGTACATGCATAGATATCAATAAATGCCATAAAAACCTCTAAATCTCATCAAAACATAGCGATAATTCATGAGTAAAGACTAAATCATGAATTATTGCTTGTCCTCAAGCAAGATACTCACAAGGTAAGGAATGAATTATGCTCTAAAACTCAATCAAGGCACCAAAGACTACTCTATTAAAAAAACTAAGGAAAATAACAAACGAAAAGACTCAAACAAAAGACTCAACTATTATGTTTATCTTAATTTGAACCACCACATTATCAAAGCAATTGATCCTTTCAAAACTTTTTCAAAAAGGGCTTCATTTCTCATTCAAAACCAAGGGACTTTTGCCATTCAAAACAAAATACAAAGCTTCTCAAGTCATTGGCATGGACCATCAAGATTTCCCTTGAGATTCGCCACAAAACTTGTCTCATTCATTCCTCTCAATTGAAATAGAGACTTCATATTTCACTTCGAGTGCATGATGCCACTCACCGCAAGAGAGAATCCCACTCACAATCATGCAATTCACAAACAAAGGGATTGTAGGAGAACTAAGAAGACTCTTACTCTCTCAAGAAATCTCAAGTGCACACATGTTGACCCATAGGCTTGCCCTTCATGTAAATCGCCACTAATGTAGGGTGGCCAAGCTTGGAATCACCTAGGACTTGCGGGTTACGACGTTGGCTAGGACTAAGGTGAGGATTTCATTTGGTTCAAGTGACTAAACCACATCCCTAACACTTTTTCTCATTATTTTGAACACCGCTCACATTTTTGAATTTTTAATTTCACCTTATTTCTCCCTCACACATCCCAAGCTTCTCCTTTTCAACCATGATTATTCAAAACTCCTTGTATCACCTTTGTTTGGTAGCAACTATTCTTTCTTTTCATTTTTCTCATTTGGTTGGAGCAATTTGCAATTTAACTTAAGGTACTACCTTGTACTTGAAGTGCATCCTTTTTCTTCTCCTCATTGATCACATACACCTCCAAACTTAGGCATTTGTCTATGTCTTCTTTTCATTCCCCCCTACCCCAAACTTAGTCTTTTAGCCTACTTTTCATTTTACAGCACTTAGGGAGGATGGGTGCCAAGATAGAGGTTTCAAAAAGGTTAAGGTGTTAAACAAGGTGCCAAAGAACGGTCACAAGCTCAAATGGGTTCACTAGGATTGATGTTGAGGGAAGTCATATGGGTGAAGTGGTTGTTCAAAAAGGGCCTAAGGTCATTTTCCAAGCTCGGTCTCACCTAGAATTTTTCCTTGAATCACATTAGCGGAAAGTTCTAGACAACACGCATGCACAAGAATCAAGCTAAAGCCTCACCACACAAGGCATCATGCCACAAGACTTCATTCATTAGTCCCAAGATCAATTGGGATAAATGACTTTTGACAAGTTATTTCATGTTCATTACACACTCATTTGGGAATCGATCAACCCAAAGCGAGAGGGTGCAAATCATGACAAGAGAATGCTTTCCTCAAAGTTTCATTTTCCCTCTTTCCTTTCTTTTTTTCAAAAATGTCTTGCCAAGAAAAAAAATTGGTGGGTCCATTTCGAGACAAGCACAGTACGGACTCAAATAAAAACTAAAACTTGGCATTTTCCCTTAAGAAAGTCATCTCTCAATCTATCATAGGGGAACACCAACCCGATTCGACACAAAAGAGACAAAAAGAAAAAGAAAATAAAAGAAACTTTTTCTCCTTGGGAAAGAAGTAGTAAAAAACTCTTGGAGTTTATTGCTAAAATACTATTAACAAGGCGATAACCAAATTTTTCGTACTCATAAATCATTTGAAAAACAAACCTCAGCGTAGGCTTCTAGCGCATTTGCAAACACAGGTAGTAAGACAATAGGGCATGCAAGACTAACCCGGCACACAATCCAAAAATCAAAATCAAGCCCGGCGAGGGCACAATTAAGCTCAAAAACACAAACATAAAGGTAAAGGCCAAAAAAGGGCAATGTCATCACAATCATCCAAAATATGCCTGACAAGGACCAAATCAACTCTAGCAAGAGAAACTAAGAATGTCAACAAGGACCGTCAAGGGCAATAGAAATATCTTAAGCCCAATCACGGGCAACCAAAAGCAATAATAATAAAGAGCACCCCCTCCCATCAAAAGAAGAATTACCCTCAATGCTACAAGCTCAAGTAATGAAAAAGGGGGTGCAACACTCCCTGGAGGAATATGCCTCATCATTATCAGTTGTAGCCTCATCATCTGCAATCTGTCCACTAGGACCTACGCGACCCTTTTGGGAGTGCACAGTAGTCGTGGACTCATGGAGAGCATGCTAAAACCCTGGGTCCTGATCATCATCTAGAAAGTCATCCTCATCACTAGGCAGCTCAGCCTTATCATCTTCATAGGATGAAAACAAATCGTCCATGGGACCTAGCATTGGACGAGGTTTAGGCAAGGAGCTCAGATCTATAGCTTCAACTGGAGCTTTTCCTTTTGCTTTGGGAACATCTTTCTTGAGTTCCTTCACATCTCTTGCAACAGTGTCCACCCTTGTGCCGAGTGAGGTAATCTTTTCAACCACTCTTTCCATAACCCTTTTTACAGCCGCTTCGAATAACCCGGGCAACTTGATTTCCAACTCATTCAGATATCTCTCATGATCGTAGGTTCTGTCCACCATATCTTGGAGGCCACTCTTGGTCAAAGGAGCTCTAGGTGCAGTGGTTGTGGGTGCTTCTGAAGTGACCTTAGAAGGAGAGGAAGCATTTGCTTCAGCCTTTGAGTCATCAATCTCAACCTCTACCGATGTCTCCATCCTACGCCTTTTGAAACGAGGTGCATCCCTGTCAGTTTTCTTGTCAAGATCCAATACACGTGGTGGGGGTTGGAGTGTCATGTCATGCCCCGAGGTTACCCCCTAGACGTAACATGGGACTTGGGACCACAAGTACCCCAAGCTAACCCTTGGTCATAGCATTCTCAAGCATAACAAAAATAAGCGGAAGCATAATAGATAAAGTCAGAATAGCATAGATGGATAATCAAATCAAATAGAAATACCAGATCCATAAGGAAACTCGAATATTGTCTATGTATGAAAAGCCTCTACTCATGACATAAAGAGTTGCTAGGACAAGACCCTAGCTAACTCGAAGTACGAAATTAAAAGCTAACATAAGCTAAGAACATAACTAGTCCTCAACCTAAGAGGACTTACCAACAGCTGTCTGGCAGTGATCAGGAAAATCTAGCCACGACTCTGAGGAGGTACACCTGAATCATGCTAGAAATCAACTTTGATGCTTGGGCCTTTGAATCTAATAGAGAAATCATGATCAAATTGTAAATAGGTAATGAGAAACCATGAATTTAAGCATAGGAACTGATTTCATAAGTTTTCCCCAATTTAGATAAAAATCCTAATTTCACAAGCTCATAATTCAAAATAAGAATTTGGGGTTTTGGGCACAAGGGTGAGAGGAACCCATTGTTGAATACCCACATACCTTGGTTGGAGCTAACCCACTTGAATTGAAAAGACTTAGGAGACTTAGACTTGGAGCTTGAGACCTTGAGATTGAGAGAGTCCTTTCCCTTTTTGGGAGATGAATGAGGTAATGAGAAAGGACTTGGGCTAATAAGGGTGAAAACCCTTCTAGAAGTAGCCAAAATGACATCATTTAGGAGTTAAAAAGGTGGATAATGACTAAAATACCCTTGGGACATACTTAAGAAAAAGCTGGAAAAATTGATCTTCAGGGACCACGAGTTGCTCTACGGTCCGTTATCCCAAAGGACGGACCGTCAATATGGTCTGTGGTTTCCCACTGATACTTATTGGAGCTACTGGAGTTGTAATCCATGAGTCATACCATGGTCCATACTTCCAAATAACGGACTGTCCTGTCGACTCGTGGTTTGCCTTGAAGGATATGGACTTTCTGAACTTTCAGGGATTACGACTGGGATGATGGCCCATCATCCAGAAATACGGACCGTCCATAGACTCATCATTTTTGGGACAGTTTAAGAGGTCTTCTGGAACTTGGACAACGAGTGCACAGGACGGACCGTGGTTTCAAACCATGAACCATCGACTGACTCGTCATCTCTGGAAACTTGAGAATTTCTGAGATTTTAAATTATATAGCTGGTTTGATTTCCGAGGTGTTACAATATCTCCCCCTTGGAATCATTCATCCTCGAATGAAGACTAAACAAGGGAAAACTGAAGATAAAATAGCCCAACCAGCAACAGAATAAGGAAATCAAAGAGTAAACATAAAAATTGAACCTTTCAACTTGAAAACATGATAAACTAACTTCATAAAACATGGATGCATGCTAGAATCATGAGAGGAACTGGTGGAATAGAATCGGAGGGACATACTAAGGAGGAAACTAGTACCTCAAGCTGGAATTGAATCGGAAGGAAAGAGATGAGGATATTTAGCCTTCATGGCCTCTTCCGCTTCCCAAGTAGCACCCTCTACAAGTTGATTCCTCCAAAGGACTTTTACCAAAGCGACTTCTTTGTTCCTCAACCTCAGAATCTGACGATCAAAGACTTCCACGGGAACCTCCTCATAAGTGAGACTATCCTTCACTCCCACATACTCCAATCAAACAATCAAGGTCGGATCACCAACACACTTCTTCAACAAGGAAACATGGAAAACTGGATGAACCGCTTCCAACTCTGTTGGCAACTCCAAATCATAAGCAACGCTACCAACTCTCCTCAAAATCTGATAAGGACCTACCAAATGGGGACTAATCTTTCCTTTCTTGCCAAACCTCATCACACCCTTCATGGATGACACCTTTAGAAAAACCCAATCATCGACTTCAAATTCCAACTCCCTTCTCCTCACATCCGCATAAGATTTTTGTCAACTCTAAGCGATCTTCAATCTTTCCCTAATAAGCTGAACATTCTCTATAGTCTCATGAACCACATCTAGACCAATTAAAGCAGCCTCACCTACCTCAAATCAACCAATAGAAGATCTACACCTCCGTCTATAAAGTCCCTCATATGGAGCCATCTGGATGCTAGAGTGAAAGCTGTTGTTGTAGGCAAACTCGATAAGAGGTAAGTGATTATCCCAATTACCTTTGAAGTCAATCACACAAGCTCTAAACATATCCTCCAAAGTCTGAATAGTACGCTCTTCCTGGCCGTCTGTCTGAGGGTGAAAAGTTGTGCTAAGCTTCCCCTGGGTACCAAGACCTTTCTGAAATGATTTCCAAAACTGAGATGTAAACTGAGGACCTCTATGAGAAATGATAGACAAGGGAACACCATGCAATCGAACTATCTCTCAGATATAGAGTCTGGCATAATCGTCTGCTGTAGTCTTAACAGCCAAGAAGTGAGATGACTTGGTCATTCGGTCGACAATCACCCAAATGGAATCATGTTGCCTTCGAGTATGAGGCAAACTAGTAATAAAGTCCATATTGATTGCTTCCCATTTCCAAGTGGGAAGGTCAATATCTTGAATCATGCCACCCGACCTTTGATGTTCCACCTTTACTTGTTGACAGTTGGGACACTTAGCCACAAACCCGGATATGTCCCTCTTCATACCATTCTACCAACAGACTTCCTGTAGGTCACGGTACATCTTGGTGGCACCAAGATGAATGGAATATCTGGAACTATGATCCTCAGCCAGAATCTGCCATCTCAACCCATCTACATCTGGCACACATAAGCGACCTTGATAACGAAGCACACCATCTCCCCCTTGGGAGAAAACCTCCACCCGCTGCTGATGAACTGCACCCTTAAGCTAAAGTAAAATGGGATCCTTGTCTTGCTTTGCCTTTACCTCAGCTACCAAGGATGATTCAGCACCATTTTGCACAATCACACCACCTTCTGTCGAGTCTAAGCTAGCCTATGAAGCTCCTTAACCAATTCCTTCTTCCTATCTTCAACAGAAGACACACTTCCCATGGATAGTCTACTCAAAGCATCCGCTACGATATTGGCCTTACCCGGATGGTAAAGTACACTCATATCATAATCCTTAAGGAGCTCAAGCCATCTCCTTTGCTGCAAATTCAATTCCTTTTGAGTGAACACATACTGAAGACTCTTGTGATCGGTGAATACATCCACATGCACCCCATACAATTAATGTCTCCAAATATTCAAAGCAAAGACCAAGACTGCCAACTCAAGATCATGAGTAGGATAGTTCTCCTCATGAGTCTTAATATGTCTCGAAGCATAAGCAATCACCATATCACGCTGCATCACAACACAACCCAAGCTAATTTTAGAAGCATCACAATATACAACAAAAACATCTAGTCCCTCTGGTAGAGCTAACACTAGAGTTGTGGTCAATCTAGTCTTCAATTCCTGAAAGTTCTTCTCATACAAGTCGAAACACTGAAATTCTACCTTCTTCTGAGTCAATCAGGTCAAAAGGGCAGCAATGGAGGAAAATCCTTCCATAAACCTCCTGTAGTAACTATCCAAACCCAAAAAGCTCCTAATATCAGACGGGGAAGTAGGTCTAGGCAAGTTCTTTACTGCCTCTATATTTTGAGAATCAACTCAGATATCATCACTAGTCACAATATGACCCAGAAAGGCAACAGACTGCATCCAAAACTCATACTTACTAAACCTAACAAACAACTCTATATCCTTGATAGTTTGCAACACAACCCTCAAGTGATCTACATGTTCCTCCTCACTCCGAGAGTAGATGAGGATATCATCAATAAAAATAATCACAAACATATCTAGGTACTGTTTGAACACACGGTTCAATAAATCCATAAAGGCTGCAGGAGCATTTGTTAGACCAAAAGACATAACAACAAACTCATAATGACCATACCGAGTCCTGAAGGCTGTCTTCAGAATATCACACTCTCTAATATGAAGCTGATGATAACCAGATCTAAGATTGATTTTGGAGCAGAAACTAGCACCCTGAAATTGATCAAACAAGTCATCAATCCTAAGAATGGGATATTTATTCTTGATTGTTACCTTGTTCAATTGACGGTAGTCAATACACATTCTAAGAGAACCATCTTTCTTTCGAACAAATAAAACTGGGGTACCCCATGGATAAATGCTAGGCCGGATGAAACCTTTATCAAGAAGATCCTTCAACTGATCTTTCAACTCTTTAAGTTCCGCGGGAGCCATTTATAGGGAGGAATAGAGATAGGGTTCGAATCAGGGAGAAGATCCATCCTAAAGTCTATCTCCTGCTCGGGAGGGACTCCGGGTAAATCCTCGGGAAACACTTATGAAAACTCATTCACAACAGGAACCGACTAAAGGGATGGGGTTTCGGACTCTGTGTCCATAATCCGCACTATGTGATAAACATACCCCTTTGAAATCATCTTTCTAGCCTTAAGATAAGATATGAAATGACCTTTCGAGGAAGGGGGACTACCTTACCATTCTAAAATGGGTTCATTTGGAAACTAGAAACTGACAACTCGAGTACGACAATCAACAGAAGCATAACATGCATACAACCAAACCATACCAAGAATGACATCAAAATTAGTCATCTCCAACTGTACTAGATCCGCTGAAGGGACTCTATGAAGGACTGAGATAGGGAAATTTCAGTAGATTATTTTGTCTAAGACTGACTCACCAACAGTAGTAGAAACACAAAAGGGTTCTAAAAGCAATTTATAACAAACTTTGAACTTGCATGCTACATAATGGGTCACAAAAGATAATGAGGCACCGGGATCCAACAAAGCATACGCATCAAAAGAGAAGACTTTCAACATACCAGTAATAACATCTGGGGAACCCTCCTGATCCTCATGAGAGTATATGGCATAAAGGCGGTTCTGGCACTGACAACCAGAACTAAAAGTTGTGCCCTGCTAGGCTAGTCGACCTCCTGAAGATGTTGTGGTAGACTGAGTCCTACCTCTCTGTCCCATCTTAGCTGAAGGGAAATCTCAGATACGATGTCCAGCCTAACCACATCCGAAGCAACTACTTGAACCGGCCAAACACTCACCAGAATGACTCTTCCCATACTTACCACAAGTTGGGTAGAAAGATCCCTTAGCAACACTACCTTGAGACTGGGAATAGGAACCAGAGCCTCTACCACTCTGATCATGATGAGGCCTCTGGGTCTGGGTAAGAGCACTAACAGAAGAATGAACGGATCCTGATGACTTCTTCTAGAAAGAAGAGCGATGTCCACCTCCGGACCTGTGATGACCAAAACCTGATCCCTCGGATCTAGCCCTCTTGTTCTCCCTTACCATCTTCCTAAGTTTATCACCCTCAATCTTATGGGCATAAGTCATGAGTCGGGAAATGTTCATATCACTCAACAATAATGCAGACCTACACTCTTTCTTCACCACATCTGAAACCCGATAAATAAACTTGCTCATTTGATCATGCGGGTCTGCTACCATGGAGGGAGCATATCTAGATAACTGAGTGAGCTTCAGACTATACTCTTGAACTGACATCGACCCCTATCTCAAGTTCACGGATTCCTCCACCTTCGATTACCTCAACTCTCAGAGAAAGAACCTATCAAGGAAGTCCCTCTTAAAAAACTCCCAAGTCATGCAGACCGCATCCCTCACCCTAGCCTTCTTCCATTGCGTGAACCAAATATGAGCTACATCCTTGAGTTGATAGGATGAAAGCTCAACACAATCAACCCCAACAACTTGCATAACTTCGAAGATCTTCTTCACTTCATCAATAAGGTTGAGCAGGTCCTCACTCACTTTCGAACCCCAAAATTTGGTGGGTTCATCCGGATGAAGTCACGAACTCAGGCCTCTACCCCACCTTGAGGATGGACTGGGGTAGGAGCCTGCTGATTAGACTGAGTGGCCAAAGTCTGGGCGAGCAAATGATAGCATTTTTGAATTTCTCATTCGTGACATTAGGGACCAGAATGGGAGGAACAACATTCCGAGCGGCTCGGTGAGGCATAGTTCATCGAAGAGGCATAAGCTGAAATGTACAAGATGAGGATTAGAGGAACATAAGGGTTAAGCTCTATCGCACGAAATGATCATGAAAGAAGTGAAGTTTTATAAGACATCTCATAGTTTCTCTCTCATATGTGTGGCGCGCTTTACACACATGAAAAAGACTCTACTCGATGTGGCTTTCGGACATCCTAGGACTCTTGAACCTGAGGATCTGATACCAAGTTTGTCATGCCCCGAGGTTACACCCTAGATGTAACACGGGACTTGGGACCATAAGTGCCCCAAGCCAACCCTTGGTCATAGCATTCTCAAGCATAACAAAGATAAGCGGAAGCATAATAGATAAAGTCAGAATAGCATAGATGGATAATCAAATCAAATAGAAATACCAGATCCATAAGGAAACTCAAATACTGTCTATGTCTGAAAAGCCTCTACTCACAACATAAAGAGTTGCTCGGACAAGACCCTAGCTAACTCAAAGTACGAAATAAAAAGCTAACATAAGCTTAAAACATAACTAGTCCTCGACCTAAGAGGACTCACCAACAACTGTCTAGGAGTGACCGGGAAACTCTAGCTACGAGTCTGAGGAGGTACACCTGAATCTCTATCATCAAAGGATGCAGCACAAGATATGCGTCAGTACTATAGGATGTACCGAGTATGCGAGATATGCGTAAATAATATAAAAGCATGCTTAAAGCGTAATTGAAAACTGAGTTCATTCATAATCGAAGAAGTCATAAGTAAGTACATAGTTTGAGTAATAAGCATGAGTTTGTAGTCAAAACTTCAAAATAAGATATCGTAAAGCTTAGAAAACCTGTAATCATTCATACGGGAGTTTCTTATAACCGACAATAGACCATGTGAGCTACATGGAATCTAACTATATAACCGTAGTTTGCAAAGCTGACTTGAACCTTGCCAAGGAATGAGTCACCATCCCCAACTATATAACCCTAGTTGGCAAAGCTACCCTAATGCCCGCTAAGACACAAGACACCATTATCAAGATGTGGATCCACTCTCATAAGCCCATAGGGCACTTTATTTCATAACCTACGCTGGCAACATAGTTTGTGGACTTGGGTAATCAAACCTTCATCGCTCGGTGCTAAATAGTACTCCCAAAACATGTACATATAGCTTATAATTTCTTAGTGGAATAATCTCATGCCAAATCTTATTCGAAAAGCATGAAAACACATCGGGCATTATTTAAATTCTCATATCATAAGTTCATGAAGCTTAACATAGCCATAGTCCAAAACATGCTTTTCTTTCTAAATTCGTACTTGAAGAATTGGACAGGTAATTTTATAAATTCATAAAGCCATGATATCTAATCATGCACAATTTCACTTGATAACATGCAATTCAATGGAATCATACTAGAAATCAACTTTGATGCTTAGGCCTTTGAATCTAATAAAAAAATCATGATCAAATCATAAATAGGTAGTGAGAAACCATGAATTTAAGCATAGGAACTTATTTCATAAGTTTTCCCCAATTTAGATCAAAACCCTAATTTCACAAGCTCATAATTCAAAATAAAAATTTGGGGTTTTGGGCACAAGGGTGAGAGGAACCCATTGTTGAATACCCACATACCTTGGTTGGAGCTAACCCAAGTTGAATTGAAAAGACTTAGGAGACTTGGACTTGGAGCTTGAGACCTTGAGCATGAGAGAGTCCTTTCCCTTTTTGGGAGATGAATGAGGTAATGGGAAAGGACTTAGGCTAATAAGGGTGAAAACCCTTCTAGAAATAGCCAAAATGACATCATTTAGGAGTTAAAAGGGTGGATAATGACTAAAATACTCCTGCGACATACTTAAGAAAAAAGCTAGAAAAATTGATCTTTAGGGACCACGAGTTGGTCTACGGTCCGTCATCCCAAAGGACGGACCGTCAATATGGTTAGTGGTTTCCCACTGATACTTATTGAAGCTACTAGAATTGCATTCCACGAGTCAAACCATGGTCCGTACTTCCAAACGATGGACCGTTCTATCAACTCGTGGTTTGCCTTGAGGGATATGGACTTTCTGAACTTTCAAGGATTACGGCTGGGATGACGGCCCATCGTCCAGAAGGATGGACCATCCTTAGACTCATCATTTCTGGAACAATTTAAGAGGTCTTCTAGAACTTGGACAACGAGTGCATAGGACGGACCGTGGGTTCAAACCATGAACCATCGACTAACTCGTCATCTCTGGAAACTTGAGATTTTTCTGAGATTTTAACTTAGATAGCTGGTTTGATTTCTGAAGTGTTACTTGTCATAACTAAAATAAGGAATGCCTGCATTTGCACAAAGTTTACTAATGATTTTAGAGAAAGGGAATGCATTAGTCTTCTGGCGAGCCTTTATCTTGATCACTAAGGCAATAATCTCACCAAAGTAGATATGGTCCCCCACCATGATTGAGGCTACCAGAATGGACCCATTATGGGTGACCTTTTGGTCGTTCTGAGAAAGTAGGAAATGGTAGCAAACAAAATCATACCAAAGGCGAGCTTCAAAGTGCAGTGACAGTCATGGAATGTCACCCCCTGTAGAGGCCCAAAGAGGTGTGCCCAGAGCAATGATGGGAGAAGCCCACCCAAAAGGTTTGTGCTTGACAGTCAGCTTGGCCATGACTGCAGGTGCTGGCTCAATTGGAATGATCCAATAGACAACACTGATTGCCTCTAGAGTGAGCCGGATTTCCTTGCCTCAAAAAATGATTGATTCCAAGGCGGGAAAAGTTTCTAGTCCCCCTTTATAGCCTTTAGCATCTTGCGTGGCTTGGTATGAAGCAAAGAACTCCCGGACTATCTCCTTGTAATAGTCTCTGGGCACCTCCTGAAATGGTTGCCACTATCAGCGGGCAAACTGTTTGGGGATGTTAGGCAGGTTATCCCTCACCGCGTCCAGATTAAAACTCTGCTCCGTGTTGAAGGACCTACCCCTATCACGATAATAGATGGCCTTCATGCCATTCACTTTGAATATAACTCTCTCCTCCTCTGAAACTTGGGTACAGAAAGATGTGGTTTTCTTCTTCCCCTTTGAGGTTAGATTGGAGGAGGAGGGAGTCGTTGGCCTTCATGAACTCTAATTGGTGTTTCCCCTGTTAGAAGATATGTTCTGCACCTGGAGATTGTGAGTCCAAAAATAATAACAATAATCTCAAAAGAAGTTAACAAACTAAAAAGGACAGAATGCAAAAGAGTAGAAAAACAAAGTAGGTGACTGATGGCTCGTGCAGACCACATGCGAACTGCACAAGAGGGAGTACGTGTCGCATGTGACTTTGCATGAGCTAGTCAGAGACCTTCAGTGATTTTCTTTGAGGTGCAAATCTAGTGCGGACTGCACCAGCCAAAGTGTGTGTTGCACCAAGCATCGCCCCTCAAAACAGTGAACTAGCAATCTTTCTCAATATGGTGTGATGCCGTGTGTGGTTCGCACATCAATATCTACGCATCACATGCGAAACACACAAGGAAACAAATGTAATTTTTGGTTCTTTGTGTTCTTGTGAATTGCATATGTGATTCGTAGAGAAAGATTTTCTTAGGCACTTGGCACCACGCAGTAAACCAGCAATTATAACAATGGGGGTAAGGGATATCATGACCACACAATTGTCTAGGTACTCAGACTTCCCCGGACATCCATTGACACAATTACAAGCAAAATAAAACTAAATGATTTTTCTTAAGAAGGACGTTACCCCGTCTATCATTGGGAACATCAATCCTTCCATTACTAAATTGGGCACACAATTATCAACAATAATTACCACCTCCCCACACAATATCATACACCAAATAAAAAATTTCAACAAAGAACATGGGTATAAGAATAGAAGTAAATTTCATCCCAAACAACAAATTCAACCAAAACCTTATGACAAACGACGATTTTCCCTTATGAATTATGTCACCCAATCTAACATAGAGACAAATCATGCATCAATCACAAATGGGTTACACAGACTTCACCCCAAACACAATTTTTCAAGGCTAAACACTACTACAATCAATATACATTACCACAGTATCAAGTTCTACCAAGTTGATCCTAAGCAGAATCCATACACAATTCAAAATTGGGGACCCAAAAATTTTGGATCTCACCCAAAATCAAAATGGCAATTCTATTAAGCATGCTTCACAATATGATCTATCATAAAAATATGCATTTCACGTTGGGAAACTTACCACACGTGAAGATAAGGTGGAGAGAAGCAAAAATTTGAGCTTTTGGAAAGCAACAATGGTGACCCCACCAACTTTCCTGGAGAACCAATAGTGGAGAAGGGTGGTGAAGCGGTGGAGAAGTTTGGGTAAGAGGAGGAGAAGATTTTGGGGAAGTTTGAGGGATTTGTGAGAGGTTTTGGGAGAGAATTTGAGAAGTTGTAAGAGAGAATGTGGAAGAAAGGGTAAGGGTGGCAGAAGTTAAATAGAAAAGAAGAAGAAAATTGAGCCAGGTCGCTCTACGGGTTGGGTCGGTCAATGGGTTAGGTCAATTAAAATTTGAAACTTACCTTGGTGCGCTGCAAGGTGCGATTCACACCATCCCTAGTGCGGACTGCATGTCATTTCGCACCTCACCTTTTTATGCCCTGAATTTAACCCAGGCTTCTTCTTTGTCATGTGATGGAGGTGTGACGTGCACTAGGGCTCATGCGGATTGAACAACCTAGCGCATATCACCTCTAATTTCTCTTTTTTTTCTTTCTAGGCTTCTGATTTGGCATGCGTTGGGCCATGGGACATGCATAATGGCTTGTGCAAACCACATGGTCCTCCACACATCCCATTTTTGCCCTATTTTTCCACTTGTTCATTCCTCTACTCCTTGTATTCCTAAAACACACCAAAAACAACTACAAAGGTAAAGAAAATCAAAGTAAAGACACTTAGGTTGCCTCCCAAGAAGCGCTTGATTTAATGTCGCGGCTCGACGATAGTACCTCAACCTAGTCATTGTTGGATAGCATGCCAATCTGATTGGCATGGCTCCAC
This sequence comes from Jaltomata sinuosa, assembly GCA_003996215.1. NCBI lineage: Eukaryota > Viridiplantae > Streptophyta > Magnoliopsida > Solanales > Solanaceae > Jaltomata > Jaltomata sinuosa. The sequence goes on from QJPP01000200.1 coordinate 973,652, forward strand.
CCCAAGAAGGGGAATTCCTCCTTCAACGACCTCAATACATCATCATGTTGCCGACTTGGAAACTCTTCAAATTTGGGCGACTTGCCTATTTCATACTCCTCAAGGGCATGATCAAGCTTTCCCTCTAACTCTATCACCGAGATCACCCTCAAGTTATTTGGAGGTCTTGTGGGTTGGCATATATTGAATGTCACCACTTCATTCCCCACTCAGAATTTAAGCTCTCCGAGTTCAACATCCACAAGTTCTCTCCCCGTGGCCAATAATGATCACCCTAAGATGATGGACACCTCACCATATACTTTACAATCCAAGATTACGAAGTTTTCCAGGAGAATAAACTTATCAACCTTCACCAACACATCGAATAAGATTCCTACCGGATGCTTAATGGACCGATCAGCCATAAGTAGTCTAATAGATGTATGTTTAAGAGTACCCAATCCCAGCTTGTTGAAGATCGCTTGGGGCATTAGATTGATGCTCGCCCCTAAATCACACAAGGCTTTATGGAACACAAAGAGTCCAATAGTACATGGTATGGTGAATGCACCGGGATCATCTCGCTTTGTAGCAACATTGCTTATCATCACAGTGCTATAGTTGTATGATATCTCAACGATCCACATCGACCACCTTCTTCTTTTTAAGCAACTCCTTCATAAATTTTGAATACCCAGGCATTTGCATCCAGGCTTCAACTAAAGGAATATTTATTGAAAGCTTGCTGAAAATGTCAACAAACTTGTTAAATTTATATCCTCCTTCTGTTTGTTAAGACTTTGAGGGTACGGAGGAGGTCCTTTGGATAGTGTGGTCGGCACACTTTGCACAAGAGGGGGATCCTCCTCAACATCAATAGCAACTTGGGGAGGAGATTCAGCCTCTTCCATCTCTTCATCAACATCAACACTTACCGGGGAATTGGGTGCACCAAGCTTCACTCCAACCCCCGGTTCTATAATATTGATACGCCCAAATTACACCTCCTTTTAGAAGCATAAGCGGTCGCTGATCAAATATAGAACCCAATAAAGGTTGGGGTCAATCCCATAGGGAATATGATAGGACTATAGTCGATTAATGTTTACTCGCACTCTTAGTCATTTATTTCCCTCGAAAGGTGGTTTTTAAAGTAACAATTAGTAATTGTAACTAGAATGTAAATAAGTAACACGTGACAATTTAAAGAGTTGTAATCAATGGGAGAGATGACTAGGGTAGTGTTCTCCATGAGATTATAACATAGTAAGGTGTTGTACTTAGTAAACTAGTTTGGTGCTTAGCATGCAGAATCGGTAAGTTAGGTTCACCTAAATCCTTGGTCTGGCAGATAGATGAATTTCACCACACGCCTTGGTCTTTCCATCAGTTACCTCCGTTGTTAAACAACCCTTTTTCAATCAGTTACCTCTTTGGTCCGGCAAGTAAGGATAAGGTGAGTTCTAATGTTGCGCACCGTTAAAATGAAATCAAAATTAAGGGAAGAAAAATACATGCATAAACACCGCCCTAGAGTACCCAAGTACCTTGCCTACTTCGTTAATCCTTCATGGTTCCCATAACCCTAGTTATGGATTTAGCTACTCATATTCATAAGTAAACAATAAAGAGTTACTGGTGTGTTCATGATCATATACTTACGATAAGAGGTAAAGAAATCCGGAATCTTGAATAGATGAAGATGGAAGCAAGAACAATGAACTATGAATGTATCCAACTCTCAAAACCAAGAACAAACTAAAATCTCAATATTTCGAAAGTGTTTCCTAAAAAGTAAAGAGCATAAAATGTAAAATAAAACCTAGGAAAGGTATTTATAGACAATGAAAAACCTATCCTAATTAAACAAGGAAACTGGAATCGGCAGCTTCCACGGACACAGTCTACGGTCCGTGGAAGTTTCTATGGGTCGTTATCAGCACTTGTGAAACTTAGAGTATTTGTCATCATGAGGGTTCTCTTCCATGAGTTCTTCCTATGACTCGTGACTTAAATCACGGCTCGTGGACTTAGGTCGTCAATCTCTGAATTTTTCCCCTTATCTAATCAGGTTCCACGAGCAGGAATCACGACTCATGAACAAGTCCATGGCTCGTGGAAACCTTCCGTAGAACTCAGGCTCCAACTTGATCTTCAGTACTCTTTCCACGACTGACTTCCCCGACTCGTGGAAGTGTTCATGACTCGTAAGATTGAATCGTAGAAGTCAGTTTCTGCCAAAATATCAATCTTTTTCTGCACTTACTCTCTGCACCTTGTTTTCCTGCACAAGACTCAAAATCACATCAAAGGTACTAAAAATCTCTAAAGAACATACTCTAATTCCAAGTTTTAAGCGTTGAAAGTACCGCAAACTCACGGCACATCAACACCCTCAACCTAAAATTGTTTTTTGTCCTCAAGCAACAAAACAAAACTATCCTAGAACGACGCTAGGGAAAAAGAAAACTAGGAACTACGACAGTCATATGATTTAGCAATTCAGTTTACAACAAGTATCCCCCCTTTTTCAATACAAACAAGTGGACAAATTTTGCCTTTCAAGACAACACAAGAGGAGCCATGGACGACATTACGATATCAACAGACAACAGAGCATACACATATGAGTCTTACCTTAACAGTTAACAGTCAATGTTACTCTAGTGCCCTCACCACAAACAAGTCCCAATTGCACAATGATACAGTCAAGATTGCTGGGACTAAACTAGAACACTCACACTCACAAAGATATTCAAGCAATGCGTGCACAATACCATAGGCTTGCCCTTATTTTCTATGCCTCACCTTTTGAACAGTTGGGTTAGGATCACTATAGGACTTTATTCGGCTTGTAACGTAGGCTTGGGGATGGGTATGGTAGATATGGGAAATAGTGACTAAGCCCTCCTTGGCACTACGCTATGCTTCTTCCACTTTTCGAGACCAACTCTATTTTTTTTCTTTTTCTCCCTTTTTATTCATTCGTATTCATCAAGTGACGGGTGCGGCTTTTGTTTCGAACTCAACTTATTTCTCTCTTTTTTTTTCTTTTTTTTTCTTTTTTTTTTCTTTTTCTTTTTCTTTTTCTTTTTTTTCTAGTAAATCTGCCACACCCGTTATTTCCCTCTTTATCACTAACCTTTTCATTTCATACCCAATATTTCACACTCACCTTCACAGTAGCCACCCTCAACTTAGGCGATTTTCCTGAGTTGAGGTGCACAATGTCCAAGAAGGGACCAGGGCCAAACTGAAAGTTCATAGAAAACAGGGAAGGCGATTAGGCTAAATAATAAAAAGGGTCAATTTAGTCTCAAAATCAGGGATCAAAGGGTATTCACATCATTTGGATGGTCATTTAGGCTAAAGTGGACTATTTCAAAAACGGTCTATGATCCTTTCCTAACCAACCATCCTACACCCTAGGCAAGACTAACCGGGCAAGTTCTAGATTGGCAAACAATGCAAGAACAGTACAAATATCGCTCACACACACATGGCACAGAGTATAACAATCACATGTTAACTATCAAGTTCATACTCTAGCTTAAGCCATTTATCAGATCGATTAACCTAATGTCATGCACAGATCCATAATGGTCAGTCTATCAAAAATAGATATTTTCATGTCACACAAAATTTTTGGAGGGGTCTTCATTCTTTTTCAATCAAAATCCAATTCAAAATCATACCATAGACTGCTTTAAGTTCCTTTTCTTCTTTTACTACACACAACCTATACTAAATGTGTCGGTTCAATAGAAATTAAAAATCATTGGGGAAAGAACACAGGCAAGAAAACCCCAAGGACTCGGGTACCTTATGAGTACCCTCATGGGTTGCCTCCCATGAAGCGCTTGATTTAACATTGCGGCACAATGTGGGTCTTTTGGCTACTCATAATTCCCCATGAGACCCATCAAAATGTGGACCAGTTGTTGCCCCAACCCCACCAAAAAGCAATGTGCATTGCCCTCAATGCACTAAAACACTAAAGGCATAAAGAGGCGAGAACATACCTGAGGTGCCTAGGCACCATCGTCCGATGAAGTAGGTGGGGCCAGTGATGTAGCACCCGCAGTAGTGTCAGTAGCGGCGGCGGTGGTCGTCGCGCTCAATCGCTTAACAATAGGAGTGACATCGGTGGATGCCCTCTCAGTAGCAACCAACTCTGGAGTCCCAAGAACTAAATATGTAGCCCCTCCACCAACTAGGGCCGAACTAGAGGATGCACCACGATGTCTTTTCTTCTCCGCCTCTCAAGGACGCACATATCATTGAGAGATCGCCATATGGAAGTAGTGGTATCGTGTCACAACCTCTTTGGATCCATCTCAATCTCAGAAGTGCTATCAGTGCGCACTCTCTTCGGTCTATCACCCAGAGGCACAGGCTCCATCCCAGCAAATAAGTCAACAACTCGATACGTGGGCACTGAGACCTCAATATTGATGGAGGGCATGAGCGGGGTCTGGCTGGTGTCAACAGATCTAACCTCCTCTCGGAGTCGTGCTAGCTCATCCTGAATATGTCCCAAGTTTGGGCTATGTATGGACTGTAACCGAGCACTCACTCAGTGCACAAAAGCATCAACCCTTGTTGTCATCTCTCGTGCAACCCAATTGATCTCAACTTTCATCCTCTCCTCTGCGGCCTCTATAGTAGATCTCACCCATGGTTGGAGCTGGTCCAACAAATCATTCACCTATTTTTTCATATCAGCCTGGAGAGCAACCAGCTTTTGAAGAAACTCGGCATCAATAGTAACCCTACCCGAGACAGCTGGGTGCAGTGGTGCGATAGGGATGCCAACTGGTGTCTGAGAAGTCGAAGGTGCTGAAGCTGAAGCGGTGGTAGTGGTACCCTCTGCCGCGACACTTATTCCCGTATCATGTATGTCAGTTGGGTCTCATGCTACGGAGGACCCCTCAACTCTCACAGTGCTCACAGAAATAGGGGATGATGCTCGTCGATGTGCAACCAGGTTAGCCACATCTCTAATCAACTCAGCATCCTGTATCCTGGTCATCTCTAATGTGTGGTCAATATTCAGAATATGTGGCACAGCTGATTCCATGCACAGGCAATGGATTAAGCATGGGAAAGGAATACTAGTGTGTGTTCTGAAAGCCCGCTCATAGATCTCCTCCAATATGCAGGGTGGAAAATTTATCTCATATATGGCCATGATGTTGGCCACTAGTACTGCACGATCAGGCATCAGAGAATTGTCCGCCTGAGTTGGATAGATGCGAGACCGTACAATGGCCAACAAAACTTGCCAGTGAAATTTAATATTTCCTTCTTTATGTCACCGTTGTGAACCCATTCTGCATCTCCTCCATTTTCCACGATATAACCCGCAGCCTATTTCAATAAGTCCGCTCGCTGAACTGGGTCCCTCATCCTTACCTTATCTCGGACAATCTTCATCTTGCTATCAAACTCGGCCATGTTGACTTGTAACTCATATTCTGGACAAAACAAGAACCATTGAATAGTCCGCTCAGAAATATCAACAGGTGCATGTCGCACCAAAGTACTGGTGAGTGGAGGTAGGTCCTGAAATCGTTGTCTTGTTCCAAGGATCTGACTGCTCATGGTTGCATATGAGGCATAAAACTCTCTTACGATCTCAGGACCATAGCTGCCTGGGGGATCAGCAATCCAACCGCACCGGTAATGATTAAAAGTGGCCTGAATGTCTGGTACGGATGCTAAGCCCTAGGTCCGAATTCATGGTTCCTCAAATATGCCCCTTTTGGGCAAACCTCTATCAGACTGGTAAATCCCCTTCATATATTTGTCCCTCATGGTTGGGACACACCATCGCCAATTATCATGAGTCGCCGATCTCTGTGCTCTATCAGCCTCTGCTTGCGTCTGAGGTGCAGCCACTATAATGGCAGGATCAGAGGAGCTCTTATCACCGGATGCTGACTCAACATCGTCAGACTCATTTTCTTCATCAGTACCGGCCCCTATGTTTCTCTCCTCATTATTATTATCAAACTCCTCGGATGACCCCTCTCTCTCTTCAGACTGGGGAGCGGTGGTCGTTACTGGCAGAGTAAATATGAGCGCCAGCTGTAGTACTGCCTCTTCAGCTTCCTAAGTCTGTGGCCCACGTCTCGTGGTCCAAGTCTCTACATCTAGATCGGCTGAATTTCATAGATCTCCTCGGACTCACTTAATTCCGATTTAGCAGCTGGCTCGTCAGGTTCATCGGAGAGTCTAGACCTAAATTGATGAGCTGCCACTTTAAATGCTTTTGTGTTCTTCGAACGCATGGTACTTGCAAAGGAAAACATCAGTATAGCCAAGCCAAGATATCCCAAAAAAATATTAAACTTTCACTGAACTTTGGGTCCACGAGTGAGTTCCATGACTCGTGAAATGAACCACGACTCTTGGAAGACCCTCTTGATTTTTGGTTAGAACAAGATGGTTACAGGTCTGAGTTCTATGAGTTGCACCTATGACTCGTGATTAAAACCATGACTCGTAAATGTCTCTCATGGAAATCAGACCTCTTTGACTGTCTGCAGGTCTGAGATATACAAGTGCCATCCAAGACTCGTAGAATGAACCACAACTCATGGTTGACCCTCGTGGAAATTAGACCTGAGGACAGGTTTCTGTTCTAATTTCTACGAGTGAATTCCATGACTCGTGGAGTGAACCATGAATCATAGAGTGCACTCGTGATCACTGTAATAGCAGAAAACCAATGATTCAACTTTGGTGAGTTTCTTTCAACCCCAAACACATTCAGATACATAATTTCAGACATATATTACTTAATCCCTCCACAACCGTCATCCCTTAGGGTGTTTAAACAATTAAGTCAAAAAATTTATATACCTTAGTTCAAGTTGTGTTCCCCAAAATTTCAAGTAAGGTTTTAGAATAGCTTCATACCTTTTAAATTGGGGGATAACGGGAGTGATTGATTGTGCTTGTGAGTAGAAACTGCAACCCAAGATGAAGTGCACAAATCTTTTTGGTGGAAGAACAGTAGGGACAGCGTATGGGGTGGAGAAATTGGGAGTCAGGTGGTACAAATTACGTGATTTTGGGGAGGATTTGTAGGGATTGTGGTGTTTGAATGGAAGTAGAAGATAGTGGTGGTCGGTTTTGATGGAAAAAATAAGGGAAAGATTTTAATTTTGGGGTGATTTAAAAGAAAGGGTTGCGGGTCGGGTCGGGTAGCAGCGGGTGAACAGTATTTAAAAAGAAAACTTACCTCAGTTCCACGAATTCTGTTCATGAGTCGTGGACTTAACCACGGCTCATAGAACAGTCACATGGAATAAGTCCTGCCACCTATATTATGTCTGATTTCCATGACCTGAAACCACGATTCGTGATTGTGATCATGGCTTGTGGAACTTGTTCCTGGATTAAGTTCTGCAGATAGCCATAATCATCTGATTTCTACGACCTGTAACCATGACCTGTGATTTTAATCACGACTCATGGAACTAGTTCATAGATGTTGTTCTGCACTTGGCCAGTATAACCTGAGTTCCACGAGTTAAGTCTACGACACGTGGAGTTATCCATGGTCTGTGAACCTTGCTCGTGGAACCTGACTTACCCATTTTCAGAGTTTTATCTGCACTTTTCCTCCACTTGTTCCTGCACACATAGCAAATATTAGCCTTCGGTTGCCTCCCAAGCAGCGCCTGATTTAACGTCGCGGTATGACACGAGTGTTTTGGCTACTCAGACTTAGCCAAAACACCTCTACAAAGGTAAAAATAACAAAATAAAATAAAAAATCCATGGGTTACCTCCCATGCAGCGCCTGATTTAACATCGCGGCACGGCGCAGGTTGCTTGATTACTCAAACTTCATCAAGGGCCTTGGGTGGGACAAATTCATCAAGTCTCCAAGCTTCAATTGTTTTGAGCTCCTCTGTTGTGCCGAAATAGGCCTTGATCCGTTGTCCATTGGCCTTGAACCTCTTTCCTTCATGGTTTTCAAGTTCAATGGACCCATGAGGAAACACTTGTACCACCTTGAATTGTCCAATCCACTTGGACTTCAACTTGCCAGGAAACAAGCGAAATCTCAAATTTAAAAGTAGGACCAAGTCACCTGGCTGGAAGTTTCTCTTTTCTATCTTCCGGTCATAGTACAACTTCATCTTCTCTTTATATAAGGCTGAACTCTCAGATGCATTCAGACGGAACTCATCCAACTTATTCAGTTGCCCAAGCCGTTGCAATGATGCCTCAGACCAATCCAAGTTCAGCTTCTTCAATGCCCACACGGCCTTATGCTCTAACTCAACTAGAAGATGGCATGCCTTACCAAACACAAGCTGATATGGTGACATATCTATTGGGGTCTTGAATGCAGTCTGGTACGCCCACAAAGTATCCTCTAACTTCCACAACCAATCCTTCCTATTGGCATTGACAGTCTTGGATAGGATCGATTTTATCTCTCTGTAGGAAACCTCCACTTGCCCACTCGTCTGAGGATGATAAGGGGCTGTAACTCTGTGTTTTACTCCATATTTCTCAAGCAAGGCACGAAACAACTTGTTGCAAAAGTGAGAGCCTTTGTCACTAATTATTGTCCTTGGTGTACCAAACCTGGAGAAGATGTTCTTTTTCAAGAATGTTGTGACACACTTGCCTTCATTACTGGGAAGCACAACCGCCTCCACACACTTATACATAGTCCACAACCACCAATATATACTGGTTTCCATTGGACATCACAAAAGGACCCATGAAGTCTATACCTCAAACATCAAACAGCTCAATCACAAGGATGGGATTAAGAGTAAGCTCATGCCTCTTTGATATGCCTCCTTCTCTTTTACATCTGCTGCAAGCTTTAGCAAACTCATGGGCGTCTTTGTGAATAGTCATCCAATAGTAGCCGCATTGTAAAATCTTATGCGCAGTCCGGATACCACTATGATGACCCCCAACTGGGGATGAGTGGCAAGCCTCTAATATCCCTATCATCTCAGCTTCAGGCACACATCTCTGGATCATAGTATCAGCACACACACGGAACAAGAATGGCTCTTCCCAGAAGTATTTCTTGACATCGAACATGAACTTTCTTCTTTGGTGAATAGACATATCATCAGGTACCAAATCACTTGCCAAATAGTTGGCAAAGTCAGCAAACCATGGAATCAAATCTTGAGAAGTGGCCAGCACTTGTTCATCAGGAAACCAATCATCTATCTCATGTTCATCATTCAGCTTCAATATTGCTTCTTCTTCTAGTCTAGATAAGTGGTCTGCTACCTAATTTTTTGTACCCTTCCGGTCCTTGACTTTAAAATCAAACTCTTGCAGCAGTAATACCCATCTAATCAGCCTTGGCTTAGCATCCTTTTTTGCCATGAGATAAAGAAGAGCTGCATGATCAGAATGCACCACCACCTTGGTGCCAAGCAAATAAGATCTAAATTTTTCAAAAGCAAAAACCAGAGCAAGCAGCTCTTATTTAGTGATAGTATAATTCTTTTGAGCCGGGTTAAGTTCTTTGCTGGTATAATATATAGGATGAAGAATCTTTTTCTGCCTTTGTCCTAGGACTGCTCCTAGCGCCACTCCACTAACATCGCATATAACCTCAAAAGGTTGAGACCAATCAGGAGAAATAATGATAGCAGTTGAGACCAACTTTTCTTTAAGGAATTCGAATGACTTCAAACATGCATCATCAAACACAAACTTTACCTCCTTCTTCAATAATTTGCACAATGGATTAGCAATTTTGTAGAAGTCCTTGATAAACCTCCTATAGAAACCAGCACGCCCCAAAAAGCTTTGAATCCCCTTCATAGAAACTGGTGGAGGTAATTTTTCAATCACCTCAATCTTCGCTTTGTCGACCTCAATACCCTTCTTGGATATCCTATGGACAAGCACTATGCCCTCTTTCACCATGAAGTGACACTTTTCCCAGTTCAGCACCAGATTACACTCTTCACATTGTTTCAGCACACAACTCAGATGATCCAAACAATCTTCAAAAGATTCAACCACTACAGAAAAGTCATCCATAAATACCTCAATAGTGTCCTCCACCATGTCTGAGAAATTAGAAATCATGCATCGCTAAAATGTCGTTGGTGCATTGCATAGACCGAATGGCATCCTCTTGAAAGCAAACTTCCCATATGGACAGGTGAAAGTGGTCCTCTCTTGGTCTTCAGGAGCAATTGAAATCTGATTGTATCCCGAATAACCATCAAGAAAACAATACCATCCTCTTCCTGTAAGACGGTCTAACATCTGATCCATGAACGGCATTGGAAAATGGCCCTTTCCAGTCCAAACATTTAGCTTCCTATAATCCATGCATATATGCCAGCCTGTGACTGGCCTCATCAGAATCAACTCATTTTTTGCATCTGGGACTACAGTAATCCCACCCTTCTTCGGCACACACTGAACCAGGCTCACCCACTTGCTGTCAAAAATAGGATAAACCACGCCTACATCTAGCCACTTAATAATCTCCTTCTTGACGACCTCTTGCATAGGTTGATTCAACCTATGCTGGTGCTCAATACTTGGAATACAATCTGGCGCGAGCTGAATTTTAGGTGCTCAGAACTTGCTTCAACTTCTTCTTGAACCTCATCCAAGCCTCATATAATGCCTCTGCAGGTAGCTGCTTGAAATTATAGACCTCTTACTTTAGCTGCAACATCCTTGATAGAGGAAAGAACCGCTCCAAAAACTGAGTCTTCAGCTCATGCCATGTGTATATGGAATTATCGGGAAGTTCTAAGAGCCATGCAATCGACTCATCGATTAATGAGAAGGGAAACAACCTCTGTCTAATAGCATCTTGCCCCACTCCTGGTAGACTATACGCTTTGCAAATCTGAGTAAAATTCTTCACATGAAGATTTGCATCTTCTGTAGGTTTCCCAGCATACAGTCCCATATGGTTCATCAACTGGATCATAGTGCTGGTGATTTCAAATTTCGCTCCCTCAGTTAGTGGTGGCAACATTATAGGTCCAGTAATGACCAATTCCTCCTCCTAATCATCATCATCATAGTCATAGTAGCGAGGGGTATGCCTGGGCTACTGTATCTGACGGTCCTTATTCTGCAGGAAATTCCATCTAGTTGTTATCTCATCTCGGGCAGCTTGTTGTCGTTCTTGCCTTGCTTTCTCAGCTGCCGCTTTTCAAGCTGCAAGTTCATCTGCAATTTGAGCATCTTAAGCAGCAAGGGATGCTTCCCCTACCTTTTTTCTCTGCTCATATTCCTTGTTCCTCTGTTCTGTTTCAGCCAACAACCGAGCCGTGATCTTCTCCTGTGTCTCATGCTCTCCCTCTTTAGCCATGTTTCTTAAGGTTTTGGAGAGCTCAGGATCATATGGGATCAAAGGATTGCCTTGACACTTTATACTGGGCATACACAAGTGTGCAACCTATAGAACAAAAAAAATAGAAAAAGTAAAATCAGGAAATAAGGACTAATAGTGAAATAAACATAATCTCTCATAATCCTAAACCGCATTCCCCTGCAATGGTGCCAAAATTTGATACGCCCAAATTACACCTTCTTTTCAAAGCGTGAGCAAGTGCTGATCAAATATAGAACCCAACGAAGGTTGGGGTCGATCCCACAGAGAATATGGTAGGACTATGGTCGATTAATATTTACTCGCACTCTTAGTCATTTATTTCCCTCGAAAGAGGGGTTTTAAAGTAACAAGTAGTAACTGTAACTAGAATGTATATAAGTAACACGTGACAATTTTAAGAGTTGTAATCAATGGGAGAGATGACTAGGGTAGTGTTCCCCATGAGATCATAACTTAGTAAGGCGTCGTACTTAGTAAACTAGTTTGGTGTCTAGCATGCAGAATTGGTAAGTTAGGTTCACCTAAATCCTTGGTCTGACAGATAGATGAATTTCACCACACGCCTTGGTCCGGCTGCGAGTGTCTTCTTTACTAACCCTTACCCTTGATCCCAGATTAACTATTCCTGGACATGGTCAAGCTATTAGATGAGGGTTGGTAACCTCAAATCTCTATTGTTAAACAACCCTTTTCCCATCCATTACCTCCTTGGTCCGGCAAGTAAGGATAAGGCGAGTTCTAACATTGCGCACCGTTAAAAGGCAATCAAAATGAATGGAAGAACAATACATGCATAAACACCTCCCTAGAGTACCCAAGTACTTTGCCTACTTCGTTAATCCTTCATGGTTCCCACAACCCTAGTTGTGGATTTAGCTACTCATGTTCATAAGTAAACAATCAAGAGTTATTGGTGTGTTCATGATCATATACTCACGATAAGAGGTAAAGAAATTCGGAATCTTGAATAGATGAAGATGGAAGCAAGAACAATGAACTATGAATGTATCCAACTCTCAAAACCAAGAACAAACTAAAATCACAATATTTCGAATGTATTTCCTACAAAGTAACGAGCATAAACGTAAAATAAAACCTACAAAAGGTATTTATAGACAATGAAAACCCTATCCTAATAAAACAAGGAAATTGGAATCGGCAGTTTCCACGGACACAGTCTACGGTCTATGTAAGTTTCTACGGTGAGTCATTAGCACTCGTGAAACTCAGAGTATTTGTCATCCTGTGGGTTCTCTTCCATGAGTTATTCCTATGACTCGTAACTTGAATCACGGCTCGTGGACTTGAGTTGTCAATCTCAGACTTTTTGCCCCTTCTCTGATCAGGTTCCACGAGCAGGAATCATGACTCGTGAACAAGTCCACGGCTCATGGAAACCTTCCATAGAACTCAGGCTCCAGCTTGATCTTCAGTACTCTTTTCACGACTGACTTCAACGACTCGTGGAAATGTTCACGACTCGTAGGATTGAGTCATAGAAGTCAGTTTCTGCCAAAATGTCAATCTTTTCCTGCACTTAGTCTCCGAACCCTATTTTCATGTACAGGACTCAAAAACACATCAAAGGTACTAAAAATCACTAAAGAACATACTCCAATTCCAAGTTTTAAGCGTCGAAAGTGCCTAAAACTCATGGCACATCAAATATCACTATCACGCACGATCTCTTTTTATTCATCACTTGGCTCAATAACAGCCTAAACAATAGGTTTCTTTTCCATAACCATTGGTTCCACAACAGGCTCTCTTACCACTCCACTTGTTCTCCCACTCCTAGTGACAATTGCTATGACATGAGCATCAATCTTAGGGTTTGCGGTGGTGTCACTAGGTAGTGTTTCTTTCAATCTCGGGTTCATTTGGGAGGAGAGGTGATTCATTTTGGATTTAAGATGTTTAATTGAAGCCGAATGAGAGCTTAAAGTTTGATGAAGTGTAGACACTTTGCTTTTAAGCTCACTAACCCCGGTGTTTATCATCTCTACTTTCTTCACAACCAAGGACAACATGTCCTCTATCTTCGAATGACTGAGATTGCTTATGGTGGGTTGGTACAAGGAATCCGACTTGTTTGGTGGCACATATGCGTTTGAGCTCCGGTGATTGAATCTATCACCCTCTCTATCACGATCTCTCAAATTTCCATCCCTATCATTGTCTCTGTTCCAACCTTGGTTCTTATCCTTTAGGCGATAATACCCGGGATGAGAACCCATCGATACATAACAAAGCTTACCATCCAAAATGGTCATAAGCTCATCATCATTGGCCTTGATTTCCGGTGTACTCACAGCATTCACGGTCTTAGCACCACCTGCCCCCATCATGTGCTTGGCAAGAAAGTCTATTTGTGTTATCATTTTTGCCATGGTCTCATCCCTCTCTTAATTCTTCCTCCTCATCTCATTTGTTACGATAGATGTATTCACTCCTGAGGTTGGAATATCCACCTCCCTTGTGTGCCAAGATTGGTTAGTCTTGGTTATTCTCTCAAGAAGGGCCGAGGCAATAGAAAATTAGATATCCATGAAGGTACCGCCACCAATATTGTTGGCCACATATTTATTCATTGAGTTCAAGGATATAAAGAAGCTTTGTAATAAGACATTGTCAGGCAAACCATGGTTAGGACTAGCTTCTTTTTAAATCTCAACCATGCCTCGTGTAGAGGCTCCTCGGGAAGTTGGAAAAAGTTGGTAATCTCATCCCTTAGCTGCATCATACACGATGTAAGGAAGAATATAGTTGTAAAGCATCCACCAATTCATTCCAAGAGGTAATGGACCCATTTGTCAATTCCTCCAACAACGTAGTGCCTTCCCTCGTTAGGGAGAAGGGGAATAGGCGTAATCAAATGGATTCTTGGGAGATATATTGGAATATGAACGGTTGGCATATCTATACAAAATTGCGGATGTGTCGGTTAGCATCTGTGTGGGCCTCTCCTCCAAACATACCCTTCATTTTGATCAAATGGAGCATTGTGCTAGTAACGTGAAATACCGCATTTCTCACTGTGGGGGTAGGCGGATTACACCTACTCCCATTTGTATGATAGGCTCAGAAGCTTTTGCGTCTATGTAGCCTCCATTGACACTATCGTTGTCACCTATCTCGCTCATGGACTAGCCTGCTCAATCACAACATAAACAACAAACAAAGTAAAAAGAAATAAAACACTCTCAAGGTGATTTCAAATCTAAAATCAAAAAGGCTAAACAACTTAATTCTCTGACAATGGTACCATTTTTGATAATGCTCAAGCTTACTCTCCTATTAGGAGGTATCAGCGATCGTTAGAGCAAAACACATTTATAGTTCCCAACAGATGTCGCGGTCAATCCCATAGAAAATTTAGAGTTTAGCCTAGGTAATTGTAAAATATAGTTCACAACAAGAGTGAGTAATATAAAAAGGGGGGAATTAGGAATCTGTCACAATTTCACAATTCAAAAAACAAAGCAATAAAGTAAAATGGGGTGTAGATAATAGAGAGGACGACTAGGGATGTACGTCAAATGGGCTTGAACATGGGATAGGGTGATTGCTTATTCATGCAAATTCTTACTAAATGACATAAGTAGCCTTGGTCATAGGTACGATTATCTATTTATTGATCAAACAATGATATGTCCAATAGTCTTAGTTCAAGCACTATTGATTAGGCAAATAAACAACCAAGGTATCCTTGGAGAGGTCATACTATTTCTAGATTTAGACCCTTAAGTGGGTGATCTGTTGATATGAGCTATTTCTAGCCTCAATCTAAATGGAAGCCCAAGTTCCCATTAGCAATTTCACATCTGAAGTTATGAAATCCTCTTTCAAGCAACAACATAACTAAGTTAAGAAAATCAATGTTTGCAACCACCAATTTTAGAGTTAAAATATGGTGAAATCACCAGACCCATGTAAAATAAGCATTTATAAACAAGAATTAACAACACTCACACCTATTTATCAAGTACCCATCATCAACACATCCCTAGATAAGAGGTTTAGATACTCATGCTTAAGAAAAGAGATATACCAGATGGGTAATACAATTTCTATACCATTCAAGTTAAATTTCTCAATATCCAAGCTCAATTTGTACACAAATGGTGGTTCTAAGAATTGGGAAGAAGGAATTTGATGAAACCCTCTTATTGTTCTTAGAAGGGAAAACTTGTTCACAAAGCTAAGAATATTTTTCAAAATTCAAAACTATTAGAACTATTTTCAATTGTGCCTAAAATGGGTTTATAAAACATTCCCAAAACATCACATAAATTTAGACAAAAATGCCCTTTGAGTGTTGTGTGTCACGACGTGCGATTCACATGTCGTGATGTGCGTGACCAAGCCAACTTCTGAACTTCATGCGGTGGAAGGTACATTTTGCACAAAGGTAAATGCATGTCGCACGAGCACCGCATCTCTCAGCAGAATCTTCATCTTGTTTGCTCACTTCACACTTTACTCCTTTTTGGCTCTTTTTTGGTCAATTTCCTTATTTTCTATCTTTGATCACAAGTACCTACATAGACATCAATAAAGGCCATAAGAACCTCAAAATCTTATCAAAATATAGCAATAATTCATGAGTAAAGGCTAAATAAGTTGGTAGAGTACTGACTTATCAGGGATGTAGATCACCCATAGGGTGGTTTGAGGCAGGCGATATGAAACCTTTGGGAATTAACTTGGTGAAGGAAGCTCAGGAAAGGTGAGGGGTATTCAAACCAAGTTTCTAGTAGCCCAGAGCAGGTAGAAAGAATATGCAGATTGCAAGGTAAGAGACATAGCATTTCAGATTGCTGAACAAGTGTTGTTGAAGGTCTCACCAATGAAAGGAGTAGTGCAATTTGGCAAGAAAGGCAAGATTAGCCCTTGGTATATCAGTCCATTTGAGGTTCTCGAGATTGTACTGTTAGTGGCTTATAGGTAGCACTTCTACCTAGTTTTTCTGGGGTACATCCAGGCTTCCATGTATCCATGTTGAAGCGATACCATGGTGACGGAGAGTACATTGTTAAGTGGGATTCATTCTTGTTGGACAAGGACCTTGAGTACGAAAAGGAGCCAATTGCAATTCTTGATTGGGATATCCGAAAGTTAAGGACCAAAGAGATTAAGTTGGTAAAGGTTCAATGGAAGCATCGTCTAATTGAGGAAGCCACTTGGGAAACCAAGAAGGACATACGGGACAAGTAGCCTCACTTGTTTGAGGATTCAAGTACTACCCTTTTCTTTCTTTTAGCTCATCTTTTTTGGGTTTGATCATTCAGAGATGAATGATGGGTAAATTGGTATATGTTGTAACAACCTGCTCCATTATTATGGGTAAACTATTCATGTGAAGTTTCGGGTTGGAAAACTTTTGGGTTTGGAAGTTGGGAGTTTTTGGCTAGGCTAGTGTAGAATGGATTCTGAGAAAGGTATGGTCTAGGGTAATCCTGGAGAGAATTGTGCAAAATGTCTTAGGTTGAGCTAGTTTTTTTGTTATCTAAGGCGTTAAGGAGTCTGGGAGACTTTTCAAAAGTAAATTTGGGTGAGTAGAACTCCCGATATCGAAATTGATGTGAAGGGGTTGGTTCGGAACGTCAACATTTGAAGTGTGTTGTAAAATGGGCAACTTTGGGAGATTTCTCGAGGTTCTATTCCATGCCAACCGCTATAGCAGTTGACACTGTGCTATCGCGATGACTGCTATAGAGGAAAAATTCCCGCTATAGCGGAAGTCAAGGCGGTCAGCACCGCCATAGCGGGTGGTTTCTGCTACGGTAGTGCCTCTAGAGCATTGTGGGGACTGCTATAGCATAATAAGTCACAGTTATCCCCAAAAATGTTTAGCAATTCTCAAGAACATTTTGGGGAAGTGTATAGGCGAAGGGAGGCGACTTCTATTGATTTTCCACCAAACTCCACCCTAAAGGTAAGGATTTTACATCCCTACTACATTACTTCGATTCCCAGACCTTAGAATCGATAATTTTGGGCTTGGGGGAAAGTTTGGCTTGACCTAAGAAGGTAGAATCTGGGGTAATGGGGGATTCTAGGGTGTAGAAACAATTGGTTCTTGTTTATAATTGTTCATATATGATCTATTCACCATAATTTACTAAATGTATCCATAAAAATGATAGTTTTAGGTGAATTAATGGTTAGAAAACACTAGGATGAGTGGAATGATCATGGTTTAGCCAGGAGATTAGGATTTGAGTATAATCCAGAGAATTGTTAGGCCATTCGGATTGATTTTAGTTATGTGTAATTGTTTTTAGACCAAGGGCAAGCGAAAGCTTCAAAAAATGGGAAGATTCTGGTCTAGTGAGAGCTTTCAGGCTAATTTGAGGTAGGTGATGGTTGTTGTTTTCCAAATTATAATATATGTTCATGTAACTGTCGCTTAGTATTGTATGTGCATTGCATGGGTAGGGAATGGAATTATGATGGTCTAAATATCTGGTTGTCAATCATGTAAAATGAACTTGTCTTAGTGGCTTGTTGGTTTACAAGTGTGATTTTGTTCATTAATTGTTGATTGTTGTATTATGTGTGACATTTGGTTGACTCGAGTACTATGCCTGGTACAAGATATATTAGGTTGGCTCGGGTATCATACCTGGTACATGATACATATCGGTTGGCTCGGGTACCACACCTGGTACAGGTTCTATATGGTTAGCTTGGATACCACGCCTAGTACGAGTGTGTTATACCTGTTTGGTTGCATTTTGTGTTTGATTTCATGAGTGGACCGGGTTATTTCTTGAATTGTGATTCTTGCATATCGGCCCATGAGTGGCCGGGTGATGGCACTTAATTGTGGGGTTAGTCCTTGTGTAAACTGGGATTTCAGGTTGAACACTGTAGGAACACTGTAGGTGGTCCTAGGGATCCTTGGTTGGTCTGAGTTTCTTGAAAAGATTTGACTTGTTGGTATTTGTTGTTGTTGTGGTGGTTGTTGGACCTGTTTCATGTAGTTGGTAAGTTAGGTGAAGGAGTGAGAGTCTGGGTTTATATTACTGGTTTATTTATACATGTTTATCTTACTTTACTCAGCCGTAGTTTAATGTTCATATGTTATTTATTGGAGTTGACCGATGATCCTACCAGTACACTATGGTTTTGTGTACTAATACTGCACTTGCTTTCCTTTTGTGAGTACAGGACATATTCCGGCAACTGCTACACGACCTCAGTTGTAGTCATAACGTTTTCAAAATCTAAGGGTGATCTGCTTATTTCGGGCTACCATGGTTTCATTCAGTATATTCTAGTCCATTGTTTCAGACTTGGACTCTTTTAATTTTGGGGTTTCATCCCTGCACTCTAGACGCTGGTAGATGTTTTGGTACATGACTTTTAGATTCTAGAGGTATTTTTCATAGGAGCTTTATTTTTAGTATTGTTAGCTATGAATGCTAGTTTAAATTTATGCATCTGGTTTTGAGTTGTTAGTTTCGCTAAGTGTTGAGTTAATTTATTGGTTCGCTCATCCGGGGTTTTTGAATGGGTGCCAATCGCGGCGGTTTAGATTGTGACCCGACCTGGACTTGACCCGCGATTTATTTCCCCTTCTTCAACTCCTAAAAACTGCCTCTTCACCTTTTTTCTTCTCCATTATCAAACTCCCACAACCTCCATACTCTCTCCACAATCTCCCACAACTCTCAAAAATTTTTTCCCACACTCCACTTTTTCATTTCACCACCGCACCACCGCACGGAACCACCGCCGTCGCCACAAGTTTTCCAGCGACAAGTTGGGCTTTCATTGTTGAGTCTTCTAAAAGCTTCAATATTTATTCCCACTTTATTATTTTTACTTGTGGTATGCTTCCTTAAGTTAAATCCTTGTTTTTATATATTTTGGGAGTATTTTTTTGTGAAGCATGCTAGTTAAAATCTACCATTACCTAAATATTCTTGAGATCTAATTTTGAAACTCAATTTTGGGTCTTTTTGTTGTTATGGATTTAAAAAAAATTGATAGATCATGTTCTTGTGATTATGCATGTTGTTTGTGGTGATTTTAGCCAAATATTTTGAGTTTGGTGTGAATTTTGAGTAACCCACTCATGAGTAATGCATGTGTCACGATCCAAAATCCTATTAGGTCGTGTGGGCACCCACCATCCCCGTAGATGAACTCATTTTCTTTATTAACCATTTAACAGTATAAAAAATACAAAAATAATATAAAAGTAAACACCCAACTCTTATAAATACGGAATAAACGAGTTCAAATCCAACTATCCCAAGACTTGGTGACCAGTACAAGAGCATCTATTAATATAAATCAAGTCCAAAAATTAAAATAAGTGTCTGAAAGAAAGTAAGACAAAAAGTATAAAAAAATCTCTAGAATCCAGTACTGCCGAATAGAAAGCAGCTCGCCCTAAATCCTAACCGCAACAGCCTCGAACACAAGCAGCAAGTCAAGTATTTCTAGTACCTGGCTCAATCCCTGCACGCAAAAAGGTGCAGCAAGCATAGAGTGAGTACGAAAAACACGTGTACTCAACAAGCTTTGATTACTAGCTCTTTCTAGAAGTGATAACGAGATCTATCTTAAAAGTTTTCTTTTCTCAAGTATAATTTTTACCACAATATAAGTAACCACAACATAACAAATAAGGCCCTATCTGGAACAATTCAATATGAAGTACAATGCAGATGAAATATAATGTAATACAATATAATGCACTGGCTAAAAGTAAACCGGTATACACCCGATTTCTCTTCAGATAGTTGGGACCCAGGGGGACTCATAAGGTCCATATACCCATCAGAACTATTTCTCATCGGCACAATAACACCCACCCGAACTATTTCCAATCGATATAATAAGAACCTGAATTTCATAAATAATCGCAGTACCACTCGCTGGAACCATTTCCCATCGGCTTTGCATGTTGTCACTTGCCGGAACCATTTTCCATCGGCTTAATAAGAATATGAATTTTACAAACAACTAAATGTACAATATCAACCAATGATTATCATGCAATAATAAGAGGGGTATGAATGAATATATATGATCAAGTATATAAATGAGTTTATCAATCACAATTAGGTTCACATAATACACGAATCTCAACAGTTCTATTATATCACAACTTATGAGATTCTATCAACCGATAATAATTTTATAAGAAATTCCCATAACATACCACCGGTGCCCGTATAAATGCTCGTTGCCTTATTTATACGAGACCCCCTCATTACCCGTTATTCTTAATTTTATTTAATACAATAAAACTAACACTTCATAAAGAAATGAAAAATCTCTACTTGCCTCAAGATGAAGTCCAAGAGTCAAGTAACAAACTTTCCCTTCTATAGCACTTTCGAACGGTCAAATCTGTTAAAATATATAATCTTCATAAGAATACGAACTATCACATCAAATTTCAGCTAAAACGAATTATTATTTGACCCCCAAATAAAAAATTCTTACTCTAAGAACCTTAAATCTAAAACCTAAATTTGTCGAAGTTACAGTAAATAATCATTTGAGCAAATTCTCAAAATCTATGCTAAACCCAAAAGAAAATGGTGACTGTAGTACTTCAAATATAATACATCATTATTGTCCAATCATTGCACCATCATTCTTGTCATCATTAGCTCATTATTATTACATTAATTAATACCAAGTAAAACTAATGACACAAAACCAGCAACCATAAATGGTACTAACGTCTAACTTGCCATCTCATCTAATTGTATAAACCCTACTGGCTATGTGAATGCACTTGATATATATACACAGAACTTCATTGGTTAATCCTGGTGACATAAATTTATCAAATACATAATCTTAAACTTTACCTATCCAATAAAAAAAACATGATTTAGCTGCCACCTAATCCTATCAATTCACCGCATGCCCGACACCTTGTATATACAACACACCTTAAAGCATCTTCATACAAAGTCATTCGTAGATATAGGCAGTATAGCAGTAGGAAATTAGTTCACACAAAATTGCTTACCCGATTCAAAGCCACGATGTAAAAAGGGTACAATAGGCATTCGTCGCTCTTTTGTTTGAAGCAACTGATCTCCTCCTCCTCCTCCTGTTGTTGTTGTTGTTAAACCCTTCTCATTTAAGTTTATTCTTGTATATGGGCCACAATATATAAAAAAAAAGTATAAAATACATTATGAATTTGATCCATTAATCACCAATTAAATTAATCATCTAAAATAGTTAAAATTTCAAATAGACCCTCAGAATTTGTTCGGAATCCCATGAAAACAAATATAATATGTAAATTTACTAAAATTCATGTTTCAGACTTATTGAAAACACTAAAACACCAATTCGAGCTCGTCTTGACCGATAGTTGACCATGATCAAACTTAACTTTCTTAAAATTGTAGAATTCAATCAATGACTTGAATCGCTCCCGAACGCTCTGAGGTCCGTACTACCTATCCTGAAAAATTGTAAATCACATATAAAGACTACGAGGAGGGTTAAAACAGGAAAAAAATAAGTAAAAGTTCACAAAACAACTTGGAGGGTCGTTACATCATCCACCACTAAAACATACGTTCATCCTCGAACGTAAAGAGAAAGAAGGTACCTGGACTATCAATGAGATGAGGATATCTGCTCCGCATGTCAGATTCAACCTCCGAAGTGGCTTCCTCCACAGAATCATGCCTCCAATGCACCCTTCACAGATGCTATCTCCTTGGATCTCAGCTTTCTAACTTGCCTATCTAGAATAGCTATAGGCTTTTCCTCAAACGTCAAACCTTGGTCCAACTGCACCGAGTCCCATTAAATCGCATGAGAATCATCACCATGATATTTCTTAAACATTGAAACATGAAATACTGGATGAACACCTGGTAAGTCTGGTGGCATAGCCAGCTCATACGCCACTTCCCCAGTATGTCGGAGTATCTCAAACGGACCAATGAACCTAGGACTGAGCTTGCCCTTCTTCCCAAATCTCATAACACCCTTCATAGGTGATACTTTCAACAAGACCCTCTCCCCAACCACGAACTGTAAATCACGGACGTTCTGATTTGCATAACTCTTTTGTCTACTCTGAGCTGTGAGAAGTCTATCCTGAAGCAACTTGACCTTATCTAAGGAATCTCTCAACAAATTTATACCCTAAGGCCTGACCTCGAATGTATCAAACTAGTCTACCAGAGAACGACATTTTCTACCATATAAAGCCTCAAATGGGACTATCTAACTGCTAGAATGATAACTATTATTATAAGCAAACTCTGCTAACGATAAGAATTAGTCCCAATGACCACCAAAATCAAACACACATGCTTGTAGCATATCCTTCAATACCCGAATGGTCTGCTCGGATTGGCCATCAGTATGTGGATGAAAGGACATACTAAGATCCACCCTAATACCCAATTCCTTCTGCATACACTTCTAGAAGTTAGATGTGAACTGAGTACCTCGGTCTGAAATAATGAAAATTAGAATACCATGCAACTACAATGCCTCCTCGATATAATTCCTAGCCAACCTCTCTGCATTGTATGAAGTCTAAATTGGCACAAAGTTAGCAGACTTAGTCAATCTATCCAAGATAACCCAAATAACATCAAATTTCCTTAAAGTCTAGCAATTGTACCACGAAATCTATGGCAAATCCGCTTTTGCTCCAACTCAAGTATAGACATCCTCTGAGTCAAACCACCTAGTCTCTGGTACTCAAACTTTACCCGCTAGCAATTCAAACTTTGCATATCATCATTCAACACCGTCATTAATGTTGTTTCAAATTAGGATACACTTTTTCTTGCTCCTGGATGAATAAAATATCTAAAGCTATGAGCCTCCTCCATAATCAATTTAGTCAAATTACCAACTCTAAAAATACAAGTACGGTCCTTAATTCTCAAATCACCTTCTGGATTCAGAAATGCTTCCTTACATTGATCCATCATTTAACACGCTATCTATATTTATCTTCAACTTCTCATTTGAATTGTCTAGTCTTTATCTGATCAAGTAATAGATATTGTGCCTCAACACAAGAAAGAACCTACCAAGCTCTGAAATTTTGAGTCTCATAAAGCTATTAGCCAAATACTGATATCCATGACCAAAGAATTCTTCTCCACTCGCAAAGTAGACAAGATGGCTATACTAACTAACTTTCGACTCAAAGCATCCACTACCATATTCGTCTTGCCCGTGTGATATAAGATAGTGATGTCATAATCCTTAAGCAACTCCAACGATCTTCTTTTCCTCAAATTTGGATCTCTCTAATAGAAAATATACTAAATATTGTGATGATCTATGAATACCTCACAATGTACTCCTGACAAGTAATGCATCCAAATTTTCAAAGAAAAAACCACTATTACCGACTCCAACTCATTAGTAGGATAGTTTTGCTCGCGAACCTTCAAATGCAAGCATACACTATTACCTTACCTTTCTATATCAAAACACACCCAAGATCAACTCGTAAAGCATCATAATACACCATAAAGCCTTCATCTTCCATCAATAAGGTCAAAATCGGGGCTGAAGTCAAAAATATCTCGAGCTTGTAGAAGCTCACCTAACACTCCTCGGACCACTGAAAAAATTACTTTCTTCTGAGTTAATTTTTTCAATTAAGACATAATAGAAGAGAAGTCCTCCACAAACCATCAATAGTAACTAACCAAGCCCGCAAAACATCGAATTTCAAGAGGTGAAGTAGGCATATCCCAATCTTTAACAAGCTCAATCTTCTTTGGACCTACCATAATACCATCCTTGATCACCACATGCCCAAAGAATGTCACATAACTGAGCCAAAACTCACAATTAGAAAAATTTGCCTAAGTTTGTTCTTTCTTCAAAGTTTGGAGCACGATTCTCAAATGTTGTTTATGCTCATTTATACTATGAGAGTATATTAAAATATCATTGATGAAAACTATAACAAATAAATTCAAATAAGGTATGAACACCACATTCATTAACTCTATGAATGTTGTTGGGGTGTTGGTCAGCCCAAAAGACATAGCTACGAACTCATAATGGCCACAACAGATCCTGAATACTATCTTAGGGATATCATCCACCCTAATTCTCAACTGATGGAAACCAAACCTCAAATCGAACTTATATAATATCGAAACTCCTTGAAGCGGATCAAAGACATCATCAATACACAGAATAGGATACTTGTTCTTAATTGTCATCTTATTCAATTGCATGCCTTTGACACACTTTTACATGGTGCCATTCTTCTTCTTCAAAAATAGGATTGGAGCACACCAAGGGAAAACACTTAGTCTAACTAACCTTTACCTCATAAAACTTGCAACTGCTATTTCAATTTCATTACTTCTATAGGAGTCATCCGATAGGAAGGAATAAAAATGAGATGAGTGCTCGGGTCCATTTCAGTACTGAAATTTGTATCACAATCATGTTGAATATTGGAAGGTCAGTCGTGAAAACCTCTAAAAACTCATTTACCACTGACGCTAACTCGATAGGAGGAGTATTGACAGTAGTATCAAGATCATAAGCAAAATAGGTGAGATGCACCTTTTCATCCATACATTAATCCCTTAAAAATATAATCATCTTCCTCGGATAAGGACAGAGAGTGCCCTGCCACTTCTATTTAGGAATACATGGCATATCTAAAGTCATTGGCTTTGCACAGTAGTGGCGTAATAGTCTAGAACTACATGATAGGAAGAAAGTCAATCCATACCCAATATATATCAAAGTCTATCATATCCAGAATATTTAAGGCTATCCATATGTTTTGTACTGTCAATTCAAATACACAAGATCGATGTAATCGATCCACCACTAAGAACCATCTATAGGTGTAAGAATACGAACAAACATATGAAGAGAGTCACAAAGCATATCCAAATTTGAAACCAAAATACATAAGTACATAAAGGGAAGTAGATCTACGACACAAAATAAAACTGTGGAAAACAAAACTACAATTTACTTAGATTTATTGAATCCATAATGGATTCAATCAAGTTAAGTGAGATAAGCAAATTTGATTTTTTTTTAGCTTTAGTAGCGTTTCAATGAAAAATGGAAAACCACCCGAAAGGCCCAAATTTTTTATTTTGAAGATAAATAAAATAAGAAGTTTTGTCGTTATAGAACACGAAATTCAATGGAAGCTATGATAAATAAATACAAATAGAAAAGTAAAGGGAGGAAATACAAAAAATAGAAGAGAATGGAAAAGAAAAGTCATACAAAGTTATATACAAATCACTACACCCTTTTTTGTATTTCCTTAATTTATTTCTTTAATTGAATTTCGGTTGATAACGTGCCAAGAGCATACTAAACAATACCGAGGACAATCCTTTTTACCCCAACAAAGTTAGTTATTTGCCGATGTAAAATCCCTAAACACCACTCTACTGGTCCATGATCTGCAGATCGATTTTTAACTAATATACGCATGCCTCTACGAATGTTCCCTTGTTAGCTTTGTACAAATATCTTTACCAAATTGCTTAATTAACAAATCCTCATTCCCTCTTAGTTCCAATTCTAATGTTACTAGTCCTAAATTCAATATCAGAAAGACACCTCACAACATGAATTGTCAATTTCTACCATTAGTCCACCACTTTAAACATCCTTACTGACAGGTACCCAACTTAGTCTTTCATCGTATTAAACTTATTTCACCTCATGGCTTCCGTCAAATGAACACTATACCAACATAGTCATTGTATCACCCAATTTGAGCTATTTAAATTCTTTTCAATATACCTCCACTCCAAAAGTTAGAAGAAAATCTTTCATACGAATGTTATAACAAGTCCAATCATCCCATACTTCATCACAGAGGATCATCTCTTAAGTATTTGTCCTCCCTCAACTTCTCCTCATATCCCTACCATGACCACTATCCTCTCATCAGAATGACTCAAGATTACACTTGTCTTCAAGACATAAACATTTACCATCTCACTATTGAACTTTTGACTTGTCGTTGCTATATCAGTATCATAAGACTATCATAATAAACCCGAATTAAGTTAAAATATTTTTGTCCAAATCACACCTTGACCAAGAAACTTTTGCTATGCATGGCCTCCTCAATTGCATTCTCTAAAGTTGCAAAACTTATTACCTTGTCATCTTATTGACCACATCACAACACCTTGCATTATATCGAGTAACGTCATTTTTTATCATTGGTGAGCGATTCTAACAACCTGTCTTCACCAATGGTGAGAGAATGAAATAAAAAAGTTTAGACCTTAAACCAAATCACATACGCATGATAAGGAATGAAAGAATGAAAGTTTCCTAAAGTCTTATAGCCTCTCGAAGATAAGTAACGGACGTCTCCACACCGATCTGCAAGACTACTAGACTGTACTCTTGTACTTAGTAGGACCTATGAACTATGCTCTAATACCATGTTGTCACGACCCAAAATCTCAATAGGCCATGAGGGCACCTACCATCCCCGTAGGCAAACTCTTTTCCTTTATTAACCATTTAACAGTATAAATAATGCAAAAAAAATATAAAAGTAAACACCCAACTCTTATAAATGCGAAATAAACCAGTTCAAATCCAACTACACCAAGACTTGGTGACACCAGTACAAGAGCATCTACTAATATAAAAGATGTTTGTGAAAACTAAAACAACCGTCTGAAATAAAGTAAGACAGAAAACATAAGAAAATCTCTAGAATTCAGTACTGCCGAAGAGAAAGAAGCTCACCCTAAATCCTAACCACAACAGTCTCGAACACATGCAGCAAATCAAGTATTTTTAGTATCTGGCTCAATCCCTGCATGTAAAAAGGTGCAACAAGTATAGAGTGGGTACGAAAAATATGTGTACTCAGCAAGCTTTGATTACTAACTCTTTCTCGAAGTGATAACAAGATCTATCTTAAAAGTTTTCTTTTCTCAAGTATAAGTTTTACCACAATATAGGTCACCACAACATAACAAATAAGCCACTATCTAGAACAAATCAATATGAAGTGCAATGCAGATGAAATGTAATGCAATGCAATGCAATGCACTGGGCAAAAGTAAGCTGATATACACTCGCTTCCTCTTCGGATAGTCGGGACTCAGGGGGACTCATGAGGTCCATATACCCACCAGAACCATTTCTCATCGACACAATAATACCCACCTGAACTATTTTTCATCGTCATAATAAGAACCTGAATTTCATAAATAATCACAGTACCACTCGCCGAAATCATTTTCCATCGACTTTACATGATGTCACTTGCCGGAACCATTTCTCATCGGCTTAATAAGAATATGAATTTTACAAATAACTCAATGTGCAATATAAACCAATAATTATCATACAATAATAAGAGTGATATGAATGAATATGTATGATCAAGTATATAAAATGAGTTTATCAATCATAATCAGGTTCACATAATACATGAATCTCAACAGTTCTATTATATCACAACTTATGATATTCTATCAACCAATAATAATTTCATAATAATTTTCCATAACATGGCACCGGTGCCCGTATAAATGCTCGTTATCTCATTTATACGGGATCTCCTCATAACCCATTATCCTTAATTTTATTTAATATAATAAAACTAACACTTTGAAAAGAAATTAAAAATCTCTACTTGCCTCAAGACGAAGCCCAAGAGTCAAGTAACAAATTTGCCCTTATGTAGCATTTCCAAACGGTCAAAATCTATTCAAATACATAATCTTCATAAGAATACGAACTAGCACGTCACATTCAGCTAACACGAATCGTTATTCAACGCCCAAATCAAAAATTCTTACTCTAAGAACCCTAAACCTAAAACCTAAATTTATCGAAATTACAGTAAATAATCATTTGAGCAAATCCTCACAATCTATGCTAAACCCAAAAGAAAATGGCGACTGTAGTACTTCAAATATAATACATAGGAGACATAAGACATCCATCATTATTGTCCAATCATTGCACCATCATTCTTGTCATCATTAGCTCATTATCATTACATTAATACCATGTAAAACTAATGACACAAAACCAGAAACCATAAATGGTACTAACGTCTAACATGCCATCTCATCTATTTGTATAAACCCTACTGGCCATGTGAATGCACTTGATATACATACACGGAACTTCATTGGTTAGTCGTGGTGACATAAAAAAAACTTGATTTAGCTACAACCTAATCCTATCAATTCACTGCATTCCCGACACCTTGTATATACCACACACCTCAAAGCATCTTTATACAAAGTCATTCGTAGATATAGGCAGGATAGCAGTAGGAAATTAATTCACACAAAATAGCTTACCCGATTCAAAGCCACGATGTAAAAAGGGTACAGTAGGCGTTCGTGCCTCTTTTGTTTGAAGCAACTGATGTTCTTCTTCTTATGATTATTGTTACATCCTTCCCCTTTAAGTTTGTTCTTGTATATGGGCCACAATATATAAAAAAAGTATAAAATATATTATGGACGTGACCCATTAATCACCAATTAACTTAATCATCTAAAATAATTAAAAATTCGAATAGACCCTCGAAATTTATTTGGAATCCCATGAAAATAAATCAAATATGTAAATTGACTAAAAAGCATGTTTCGAACTTATTGAAAATACTAAAACACCACTCCGAGCTCTTCTTGACCGATATTTGACCGTGATCAAACTTAACTTTCTTAAAACTCTAGAATCTAATCAATGACTTAAATCACTCCCGAACGCTCTGAGGTCCGTACTACCCATCCCAAAAAATTATAAATCATATATAAAGACTATGAGGAGGGTTAAAACAGGAAAAAAAAGAGTAAAAGTTCACAAAACAACTTGGAGGGTCGTTATAGCATGGTTTGGCCGAATGATAGATTGGGTAACGTCATTCTTAATAGCATGTCATTCAAATAGACAATGATCCTTATGGCAGCTGAAACATAAAGGAAAACTTGAGTAAAAGAGACTACGAATCAACTCCTGTACCCGCCTACAATATCAACTTGTTGAGACTTTGAACATCTCATTGCTTAGGCAAAGTGTTGACATTAATAATCAGACATTCGAACAACCGTTGGCACTCAAGATGAAAGAGATTTCCATAGAGAACACATTCACTCAAACTCAAGGCAAATATAGGGGTTCCAAATATCACATCTTCATTAAGAAAATTAAGATGGAACGCAGGGGCGGAGCTATAGTACATTACGGGGGTTCGGCCCAACCCAGTAGCTTTTACGTAGACCCTATATTCGTATTATAAAATAACAAAAAATGATATAGATATACATGTGCTGAACCCACATACAAACACACGCAGATGGCCTAGTGGTGTACGCGCGCCAGCCAAAGGCTTGCGTCCATGAGGTTGTAGGTTTGAAACCCATTTGCTACAAAAAAAAAAAAATATATTGGTTTTAAACGTTCACTTACTTTCCTGTAAGTTTTTTCACTTTTTTTGTAGAATTTTATTCCAAAGAAATTACTCCACATGACATAAAATTAATAATTAAAAAACTAACATAAAACTAATAATTAAAAAATAACATAAAATTAAAACTAAAGAAAGGAAAAAACGTGAATGTTGGGTTCTTATTCAAGACTTCAACACAGTTACTTACACAAACTCATTAGGGCTCTTCATTCTTGGTTTCTCGTCAGTTCATCATCATCACTGCAGTCTGCAGTCATTCGTCGGCTCATTTCCCTGCTAAGGCGTCACTCGTCGACCGTCGCCCACTGCTTCTGCTTGTCGCTTTGGAGTCGGAGCTCGACCTCTGCTGTTCGACTGTTTCTATTCGGCTGTCCCTGTCCAGTGTCCTTCTCTGCTTGTCTTCCTGGTTAGTGGTGTCTCTCTTTCTCCTCTTCCTAGTTTTTCTTTATGTATTCTGATTAGTGATTTCTGATGGTAATTGTTGAATAATGTTGAATTGTTGTTAGCATATTCTTGGTTTTGCTTCCGGCCTTCTGCGAGTTTTTTCTTGCAAACTTGCAAGTTGCAAGTGATAATTTTGTGAAAATTTTCGTTCTTTTAATTTCGTAAATGTAGACAAAGTGTGATTGTGCTTTCATTTTTTTGTGATTTCTAGGATTCTTAAGCAAGACTCAATATGATTACAAATTTTTTCAAGCCTAAAATTGCATCAGATACTGCTCCTAGTTCTTCTTTGCCAAGTTCTCCATTGCCTATCAATCTTTTCAAAGCATCAGATAATGACGAAGGGTTGTCCGATTTGAATCTTAAATCTGATCCTGGTGAAAAAAAACCAATTTCAGAATTTCCTCCAAATAAACGTGATCGAGTGAGGAGATATTACATACAAAAGAAACCTTGTCAACCTGATAACTTTGAATTTCCAATAAGAGATTTTGGAGGAACACAACATCACTTTAATCCTAAATGGTTTGAGCCTCCATATTCTCAATGGTTAGAATATAGCATTAAAAAGGATGCAGCATTTTCTTTATGTTGTTACTTGTTTAAGAATGAGCTTGGAGGATACGGAAAAAACGTGAGTAATTCTTTCACAACGAAAGGCTTTCGAAGTTGGAACAAGGGTATAGAAAGGCTTAAAAAGCATATGGGTGAAGCGAATAGTATTCATATTCGATGTTTCAAGATGATGCTAGATTTAATGAATCAAGATCAATCTATTCTAGCCTCATTTGACAAGCAATCCGAGAAAATCAAAGGTGAACATCGGATTCGCTTGAATGCTTCGATTGATGTGATAAGGTATCTTTTGAAAGAAGTAATGCCTTTTCGGGGTCACAATGAGTGTGTAACTTCTACAAGAAGAGGCCATTTTCTAGATCTCTTAAAGTGGTATGCAGATAAGAAGGAAGATGTGAAAAATATTGTATTAGAAAAAGCTCCAAAACATAACACCATGACTTCTCCCGATATTCAAAAAGACATTGTAAATTCTTGTGCAAAAGAAACGGTGAAAGTAATTATTGAAGACTTGAATGGGAATTACTTTGGGATATTAGTTGATGAGTCTAAGGATGTTTCTCATAAGGAACAAATGGCACTTGTTCTACGGTGTGTCAACAAGGAGGGTAAGCTTATTGAGCGATTTCTTGGTCTTGTTCATGTTAATGACACATCTGCAAAGTCATTGAAAGAAGCGATCTATTCTTTGCTTTTAGATCATTCTTTGAGTCGATCTCAAATACGGGGGCAAGGTTATGATGGAGCTAGTAATATGCAAGGAGAACTTAATGGTCTTAAAACTTTGATTCTGAAAGATAATTCTTCGGCATATTGCATACATTGCTTTGCTCATCAGTTGCAACTGACTCTTGTAGCTGTTGCAAAAAAATATCATGATGTGAATAATTTTTTTGATATTCTTGCCAATGTTTTAAATATTGTTGGAGGTTCTTTTAAGCGCAGGGAGATGCTTCGAGATGATCAAGCTGAAAAATTAGAGGAATTACTAGTGCATGGTGAAGTTCATACGGGAAGTGGATTAAATCAGGAACTTGGACTTCAAAGGCCTGGTGATACCCGTTGGGCATCTCATTTTAAGACAGTACATAACTTCATTTCCTTATTCTCATCAATTGTTCATGTACTTGAAGTTCTTGAAATGAGGGTGCAAATTATCATGAGAAAGCAATGGCAAAAAGTTTAGTGGAAGACATTAGATCTTATGAGTTTATCTACATGTTGCATTTGATGTTGAAATTTTTGGGAATTACATATGATTTGAATATGGCTTTACAACGAAAAGATCAAGATATTGTTAGTGCTCTGAAGCTTGTTGATTTCACAAAGAGACAATTGCAATCGATGAGGGAATCTAAATGGAATTCTTTGTTAGAAGACATCTCTTTTATTTTGTGAAAAGAATGATATTGTGATTCCTGAAATGGATGAGAAATATGCTCTTGGAAAGTCGAAGCGTAAGAGCTCAAGTGTTACATATCCTCATCATTTGCGTGTGGAAGTTTTTTATGCTGTCATTGATTTGCAACTTTCAGAGCTTAACAATCGCTTTAATGAAGTGAATATTGATCTACTGCTTGGCATGGCTAGTTTGAGTCCCGAGAATTCTTTTGCAAATTATGATAAAAACAAGATCATGAAGCTTGCTACGTATTATCCAAATGAGTTCAGTGCCTCCAAGCTTGAAGATCTTAGTTTTGATCTTGACAATTATATATATTATGTGAGAGAAGTGTATAATGCTTTCTCAAATTTGAAAGGACTTGGAGATCTTTCAATGAAATTGGTTGAAACAAATATGCACAAGACATGGGGACTTTTTTATTTTCTTGTGAAGTTAAGCTTGATATTACCCATGGCTACTGCAACAGTGGAAAGAGTTTTTTCCTCAATGAAGTTTATTAAAAATGACTTGCGAAGCAGAATTGGTGATGACTTTTTGAATGATTGTTTAGTTTGTTATATAGAGGATGAAGTATTTGAAAGTGTACCTAATGATGCGATCATTGATCATTTTCAAAACATGACAACTCGTCGAGTGCAATTGTAATGATAATGCTTATATTTATAGTGTTTAAGTAGTTCATCGCTTTATTAAATATATTAAATACCATTATTTGTTAGTTAGTTTGGCGATTGTTATACATTGACTTGAGACCTTTGTCATGTCTTGAAATTCAGAACCCACAGATTTCAAATCCTAGCTCCGCCTCTAATGGAACGCCTCCTCACAGAAAACATACGTTATTGTCTTTATCATTGGTTCAATAACACCATGAAAAAGCCATAGAGAGGCTGTCATGATCCCATTATTCACCTAAGAGACTTAGAATTAACCAAGGACTTTCAGATATGGAGACATGCTATAGTGAAGATATATTCCGTCTCTAGTACAGATTCAAAAGGAATTCCAAATATTACTCCATTGATCTCCCTTTTGGTATTATGAACCAAAGGAATTTCTGATGAATGCTTAACATAACATGAGACACCAATTAATCATGGCATGACTGTTATCCTCAACAGCTGAAGTGAAACAGTGTATTAAGGACTCAAGGACTCAAGTTTTTTCGAGAAAACACATTTTTAATCTTGTTCATATTTTTCAGTAGCGAATTTAAAACAAGATTTTTACAAGTAAGATCTTAACATACAATCCAGAGGTGATTCTTTCAAGCAATTATAGATCAAAACTTAAGACTATGGCATAGTTTTAGTTTTATTCTAATATTTGTTCTTTTGAAAAAGCTAAGGAGCAATGCCCAAAAGGCCAAATATTGCTCTTTCATAATGAATCTCGCTTAGTATTATAAACCAAGAAGACCCTTCAAGAAAAGGTCTGCTCTACACACAAGAGCAAAGCAACAGTGTTCACATAGGGTACACATACGGCCAAAATAGTAAGAACATGCAAAGCAACAAATTCAAAAAAAACATTAAAACTTGGCAGCAGCTTCAGAGAAATATACAAGTTTCTAAATCCTCATCCGTAATCATCATGATCACAACAAACACAATTTTTATACAAGACTAGCCCAGAGAGTCATAGACTCACAATAATGATGAAGTTTCACATTGTAACACTTAGACGTAAAAAAAATGGAGAAAAGATGAAGCTTTTACCTGTTCTGGAGCAGCGAACTGAGAATCAATCTTTTGGCGGAGACTTCAAACCACCGGAACATGAGAGGATTTCGCCAGAACCCAATTCTTTGGTGTGTTTTTCTCTGAAAACTCTCTTGGTTGCGGGAGATTTTTTTTTTGATGAGCGTGGTGTCCGGGCCAGCTTTCGTGCACCTCGACTAAATCCACGGAATACCTGCCACCTCCCACCAGCAACAGCAGCAACATGTATCAGGTAACTATGTCTACCAAGGCTAGAACAGATGGGAAGAATCACCTAGTATTTTTTGTCTCCGCTGGGATTTGAACCTGAGACCTCCGGCCTCATCGACCACTAGGCCCCACCCTTGGGTGCCTTGGTTGCGGGAGATTAGAGAAGTGCTTCTCCAAAATCTCTGAATTTTTCCCGAAAAGAGCCAACCTCTAACTTTATGGAAGATGGGAGTTTATATAGGGAATTTTCAGATGAAATTGGGGGGAAAACGAGTGGGGAAAAGCTGGAAAATCACTTGGAAATTTCAAATTTCCTCTTGGATAACCTTGAGCAACAAGGAAATTGTACCAAGATTATACAAATTTCCACTAATTTTGCAGATGAAATGCCACCTAGCAGTCTCTATAAGCTTCTGGGTCTTGCCAACATAATTTTTTGATGGAGACAGAGGGATTATTGATTGAGATGACAACATTCTTGGCGTCGTTTGGAGGCTATTTATTGTGCACTTAGAGGGATTTGTTGGTGTTCTTTGTTGGAATTGTTTGGTTCTGACGAGAAGAGAA
Source organism: Jaltomata sinuosa (assembly GCA_003996215.1). Taxonomy (NCBI): domain Eukaryota; kingdom Viridiplantae; phylum Streptophyta; class Magnoliopsida; order Solanales; family Solanaceae; genus Jaltomata; species Jaltomata sinuosa. The sequence continues at coordinate 1,008,364 of QJPP01000200.1, forward strand.
AACAGAGAGAAGAGTGAGCGGTGGAGTTTGTGTGCGTCGTATAGGACACTGCGTCCCTTTTGGGAAATTGAAGCGCGTGTGAGGGCGTATGGAAATATTTTGGGAGAATATAATGTGGATATATGTGTGTAAGTATAATATGTTGATATAATAAGGGAATGGGTTAGTGGGCTCCAGTTTGGGGCTAGAAGTATTGGACTAGCCAATAATCTAGTTGGGTTAAAGATGGCTTATTAAGATGTCTGAATCTTCACATCTAAATGATTAACATGTTGTCTCTATATCTAAATACTGAATAATTAAGACTGTTTATTTTTTAACATATTAATATGTATAATTTACTTATTCGTAAATATAATAAAAATATAATTCAAATAAAAAATTAATTATATATTAGAAAAATACTTAATTTAATAAAATAAAAGTATTATTTAATTAAAAAATTAAATATTTATGTTTACTAGTGATGATGGAGATGGTTTGTAATGGTTGTAGTGGTGGTAATGATTGGTAGGGATGGCAATAGGGTAGGGGCGAGGCGGGTGCGGGAAGGGTTATGATCTATGTGGGGTGGATGCGGGGTTAAAGGCTATGCAGAGTGGGGCAAGGAGGGGTGGGAAGAAATAATTAGTTTAAAAGTTAATGCGGAGCGGGACGGGTTGTGGGTCTATGCGAGTTTATGCTGGTTTAAACAAAACAAAAACTAAACAACTTATGACTAATTTATGTAAATGAATTGTGAACACTGAGTCTACCATATAGTGTGTGTGTATAACAACAACAATAACAACATACCCAGTGTATTCCCACAGCGTGGGGTCTGGGGAGGGTAGAGCGTACGCAGTCCGTACCACTACCTCAGAGGTGAGGTAGAGAGACTGTTTCCGATAGACCCCCGGCTCAAGACAAAAACAGTCTAAGAATAGGCTAAAAAGGACGTAACAAAGATATATATATATATATATATATATATGTTGATTATATATTTATATATATTTTTAATTATGACAAAAAATAACTGAAGAATTTTTAATTTACTCTCATAAGTTTAACGTATGTTGTTCCATCAACGTTAATAGTGGCAATATTAATGTGATTCTCTATATCTTTTTTCAGTAAATCATATTTTGTAGCAATACAATTACGTTGCAAATACTGCGGGAACAAATACTGGAAATTATTTTTAAAAAAAAACCTAATATAAACTTGCAAAACCTAAAACAGAAATATATGTAAATTTTTATACCCCCTCAGGTAAAGTAACTAACAACATAAGAATATATGTTTCTTAGTATAGTGCATTAATTTAAATTTAATTATTTCAACATTGGTAGTAAAGATTGCCAACTGATTTTGTACGTTTTGTTTAATTTAAAAAGTAGCTAATTATGCGGGGCAGGTTATGCTGGGAAAAGAATAGTAATTATGCTATGCGGGGTGGGACGGGACAAAGTCTTTGTTGGTTTATGTGGGTTTGCCCCGCACTCGCCCTGCCCCGCCTTATTGTCATCCCTAATAGTTGATATTAGTGATTAGTAATATTGACGATGATAATTGTGACGGTAGAGGTGGTTTGTGTTGTAGTGATTGTCACGATGGTGGCGATTGATAGCGTTGGTGGTGGTTTTGCGATGGTGAAGTCGATTAAGATTAGTAGTTGGCGGTGTTGATGGTGGTGACTGAAGAATATATAGTAGTTGACAACGGTTCTAGTTGTGATGGAGGAGGTGGTTGGTAGTAGGGATTGATTATACTAGTGGTAGTGGCTAATAGTGGTGGAGGTGACACCGACGGTAACAACGGTGGTGGTGGTGGCTGAAGAATGTGGGGTATGTTGGTGGTAGTTTGCGGCAGTGCTAGTTGTGATGGTGGAGTTGTTTAGTAGTAGGGATTGACCACAGTGGTGGTGGAGGTGGCGGTGATGGTAGTGACAATAGATATAATTATAATAATGGAGGTAGTAGGTGTGGTAGTGGCTGATAGTAGTGGTGGTTGACGACGATACTGGTGGTTGACAATGGCGATAGTCGTTGTGATGACAAAAGTGGTAGGTGGTGGTGACTAGTGATTGTGGATAGTGTGTTGGTAAATATTATTCATACAAGAATACCTCTTAATGATATTAAGACTATGTTCTAAATCTTAATGATTAAGATTCATTCAGACCAATTAAGTCCTTAAATCTTAATGAAAATAAATGCACTTAATGGCTCAAGGTCTGAACCATTCAGATTCAGACCTCTATTAAGTGCAAACAAATGAGGCCTGTGAAATGGAGAGGAATAAAATTAGTTAAGAATTTGGCCACATTGCCTTTGCAAATATGTGAATTTGAATTAAAGAACTAACCAAATTGGTTTTAAAAATATGGCCAAATCGATTACATTAAAGAACTTAGGCCGAATATGAAATAAATGAATTAAATCCCTAATTAATTAAATGAGCTTCTAGATTTTAACAAATAAGAATAATTATCTTAATAAATACATAATTAACCTATTTAAAATCAAAGAATTAATCATACAATTATTTCTTGATTTTAAATCAATTTTGAGGGGAAAATAGAGCATTTTTCAACTTTAATAATAATTTTCGCTCGAAATAATTTTTCAAATATTTCTTTAAGTAAAATTTATATACTTCTATTAAATAAAAAATATATATATTTCACCTAAAAATCACAGAGTTGGCCTCAAATTAATTTTAAAAACCTTTAAACTTTAAAAATAATTATTTCAAAATTATTTAAAATAGTAGAAGCTCAAAATTAATTTAAAATGTGGAGGGCAAAAATTAGGTGTCAACAGTCCTCACTTACCGCTAATCCCGTCTGAACCATCTGAGAAAGAGTGAAACAAAAGATACGTAGAAGTTGATAGAGTGAAGGACGCACAATAAGGAATCAATCAAAATGAAATTTTATCTAAGAATGTCATATAGGCTCTCGTAGATCACAATCCGAAGTCGGGCCATGATGGCGCCTAATAAAACCTTTCAGCAGGCAAGCTAATCTCAAGGACACGATACTATAAATAAATATTTAATAAGTTAAGCGAAAGATAAATAATAATAAGATGCGGGCCAACAGTATAAATATATACCCAACAGTTAAAAATATACAGAAAGACCCTAAAGAGACAAGGAAAGGCGAAATATATATATATACAAGAAACAAACCTTGGACCTGGTGTCACTGATACAAGAGCATCTAGTACAGAAATAGTGCTATACAAGATACTACTGTCTACTAAAATACAAAATACAGATAACATGAATAGATGGAAAGTAGTAAAATCTCCAGACGCTGGGAACTCACCACAATCCAAACAGTAGTTGGCTTTGAACGAGTGGATGGTCAACATGGGTGGCTCGTACTAGGTGTTGCATCAAAAAAAGATGCAGAAATATAGTATGAGTACCAAAACATGGGGTACTCAGTAGGCATCATAGGCCAATCGAGCCTAAAATAATTATATATATATATATATAAAAGGGACAGGAAAGTAACTAGCTATCGGGATCCACCTGAATCTAGTTATCACAGAAAAATGGAAAAACAAGTACAATCCAGAACAATGGTGAAGATAATAATAATGTTGTAATAGACCACTCAAGGGCATACAAGAAAATACAGTGCATCATGGGATGATATGGTACAGAATGTGGCCAATGAAGTAAAGTAAAAACCCAAAAATGTGGTTTGTGGGACCTCCCCGTAGGATCCTTGAACCATCTCGCAGGCCACCCTAGAGCTCATCAACATATGTAATAAAAGTAAAACCTGGATATGTGTTCCTCGGGCCGCCCAGAATCGTACCTCAGACTCATGAATAAAAAATAAACAGAGAAAAGGTCCGACGACATCTTTCAAATCGAGTATAAAGGTGGTACTGTCCTTTCTTTTCTATAAATAGGGATAAAAACCATGAAATTTCTTTCTGAAATCTGAAACCATAGTAAAAGTAAAAAATGTCATCTTTCGATCAAAAATCTCATATTTTCGTCAAATCTCATACAACTAGCCATGTATATGCATGAATGAGAATATGCGTGTTATCACCAAGAATACAAGTGTATGTACATATTAGACAGGGAAAAGTACCTTCCAGATAAGATAACTGACTTGAGACTCCGTCTAAATCCGAGCTATGACCTCGGACCCGCAGTTACATAGTTCACAGAAGAAGTGAATATGAAAAGTAGCGCGATAAGGTAAAAACGATAGATAATGCCTACTCTACCTCTAAAATTTCCTTAAAACTTATACTAAGGATTTTAGGCTAACATAACTAGGATACAAAGTCCTAAGCTAAGGATAGACATGATAATTCTAATTTACGGTCTCGAAAATGACCAAATATATGGAAACATGATTTAAGCCTAATTCTAACCTAAACATGATTTAAGCCTAATTCTAACCTAAAAACCTACCCTAACATTCATGTTACTTATAACATTTAAAATCTAACTAAGGCATGTCTAAAAGAAGGAAACCGTAACCTACCTCAGGGCCGAACTGCACGCATGAACTATCAATCATGTGCCTTCCCCTATGGTAATACCTTAGAGTACTGCCACACTATCATAAACATAATCTAGGTGTCAAGACGAGAAAAATGACACTCATATTGCTATACGAAAATTCAGGCTGGAAATCGAGTCAAAAAATGAACTTTGAGGCCGACTTAATGAAACAGAAAATAAATTTCACAACCATGCTCCCAACATAATGTGGGGTGCATGCCCCAAATTTGAGAAAAAATGAGAGTGAATTTGGACCTCAAATTATCCAAAACTCATCATTTTAATCGAAGAGAAAAACATGCGACTAGAACCCAAATTTGAGAATCAAACACGGATTAAAATATTAGACACGGGATAGAACGAGAGGGGGAAGATAATTACCTCGAAAGAACACGAAATCGTCAAGAATTTGTGGTTTTTCCTTCTTGGACGAGCTCACAAAATGTTTGGAAACTAAGTGAAATAAAGGAGAAGACTTCATTTAAAGTCTCAGTGATCACTGCACCTGTGGACAAATCATTGCAGGTGCAGCCCCGCACTGGCGTCCAAAGAACCACAGGAGTGGAGGTCAACAGTAACCTCTGACTCTGTAGGCGCGGCTCTGCAAGGGCGTACAAGTCCCACAGGAGCGATGCCCTGCTAACATCACCAGGCACTGCAGGCACGACTCCACTGGTATGGCCTAGGCGCCGCAAGGATAGCTGCACCAGCACCAGCTGCATTAGCAAAACAACAACACCAACAAGACTCTAATCACACCCTTGAGATTCATTCAGAATCCCGTGAACATAAACCAAATATGCTATTCAACTAAAAATGGCAATCCAAACTCAACAGAATCATTGAAATGACCAAGGAGGTCATCTTGATGAAATGTTGATCGAAGTCAACACTTTGTTGGTTTTACTTAAAAGTTACTCAACTGTCCAAAATGAGTCTGGAAGCCTCAGAACTTATACCAAAGATCCCACTAGCAAAAAGTTAATATTCTGGATCTAACAACGCTGACAAATTTTTTATCCGAGCATGTCTTCTCTGAATGTTGACCCAAGTCAACTCTTTCAGCTTTAAGAGCTTTACAATAGGAAAATGGACTTAAAACACAAACAAACTACCCTAGAACTAAACCGTCAATCCCGACAAGTTAAAAATAACCTATAGCACTATAGAAAATCTCGAAATACGGGAATAATATGAAAATAGAGAAAATGACCTAAAGAGCCATTACAAATTCCATAAAATAATTTAATGGTTGTGCATTGATTTTTTACCGTGGATAACCCTTAACCTGGAAGTTTTCTATCTTTTCCTACTTTTGGTCATTCTGACTTCTAAAACCTACAAAAGAATATTATAATATTAAAACACATAAAAATATGCACAAGAACATACAAAACCTCAAGTAAAATACATAATATGTTCCCAAATTTCAAGGAATATCAAGCTTCTTCAATTTGGATATTTCATTTGCTTGGAAAACTATATCACATTGCATCACCCAATTAAGTTATTCGTGGGGATCAAAACTTCCTTTAAACCTTGATGGAGTTGACAACTTGATCACAACCTCCAATATTTTCTTGGTTTCTAGAGCTGTCATCTCCATAACTGTAATCTTGAGGTTCATAGTCGTTGTATCCTCCATCACTTCCCCTTTGGATCCCCCATTTCTTCCTTATATACCTCAAAATCCCCCTACAATATTTATCTACTCACATATTCACCATAATTGTCACCAAATTCTTATACCTCTTTCATGGCTCATTTTCCAATAGATATTCATTCTGGATTGGTGTGTTTTAAGATTTTTGGGTTTTGGTGGAATTTGACTTTGCGTGAGTGAAGGAAATTTTGCAGTGGATTTTCTCAAGTAATTGAGGTGGTATTATATGATGATGGATTATAAAATTGGTGAAGAGTATTGGGTGTCAAGGTAGGGGGAGATTCTTAAGGTACAACACTAGTAATCTCCCTATATTGAACTTAAGGTAAAATTCCCCTACTACTGAACTCCAACACATCCATGTGCATATTCAAATTGAATAGAATATATATAATATTATCAAGTATAGTTCCCTCAATAGGACTTGTGGTTCTCCACCTATTACCAATGTGCCTACTTAAATCACCCATATAATAAGTAAACAATGTTAATATTAAATTATACCTCACAATAGATCGTGTTTACTCAATTTTAGTTGTCCTCTTGATGGGGTAAGACAAAGTTGATACTTGTTCAATCCAGTGACTAACAAATTTCATAATTTCTACTCTTGGTTAGAATGGACTTTGTTGAATAAACAACATACGACTCAATATAAACTAACAGACTTGAGCCAAGAAATCAAACAACAAAGTAAAAAATTAAGAAAAGCTTGAATAATATTGGTATGAAATTTTTTTGTAAACAAGAACTAATTAATCTTAAGTAAGATTAATTTCTAATATTAACTAATTTAGAAGGTCAAAGAAACTGAAATTGGAGTGAAAGAATAGACAAAACTATGTTTTGGATGTTTGAGGCAGTGTTGTCTATAGTTGACAGGCTTCCAAGTACATTTTGTATGGGATTTAAGGTACCATGCAGCCAGATATTGCACGGTTACAAAAGTGATATCAACTTATGGTTCATAGGTGGATTGTGTTGTAACGACCCCTATGATTATTTTGCGATTTTAGTCTTTATTTCCATGTTGACCCTCACATAACATTATTTAGATTTTTATGGCTTGATGGGATATGTCGCATAGTTCCGGAGGTGATCTAATGTATTTCAGGAAAGATTTTCAGTTTTAGAACTTGAAAAGTTTGATCAAAGTTAACATTGAGTTACTTTTGGGACTCAAGGGGTGAAAGAAACCCATTGATTAAATCCCACATAACTGGAAGCAAAAACCTTGGTGAAATCTTTGAGTTTGGAGCCTGAAGTTGAAGAACCCTAATTCTTGCCTTGGAGAAGCAAATCGCCTTTTTTATGTTCTTGGCTAAGTGTCGATCTGATTTTTAAGGGAATCAGGGATTTGGAATAGTTTAGGCTAAATCTTCAGGTTTAAGATAGTCAAAATGACGTAGTTCGGGTGTTAAAAGATGGGGAAAGTCTGAAATATCCCTGAGAAAACTTAATGAAAATTGTTGAAAAACTTGCAAATTGAGTTCTACAATTGGGAACCACGGTCCGTGGATGGTTTCATGAGCTATAAAACCCTCTCGTGGTCCCCTGGGGAATTTTTAGGCTGCATGTCTGATTTCTACAGCCACCGTCCATGGCCCATGGACTGTTCCACGGTCCATGGAACCTGGTCGTGGTTCTCAAGCCTGAGTGTCACCCTGCAGGTATGATTCTACGAGGGGCAACCATGGCCTATGGTTTGATCCATGTTCCGTGGATCTCTCTTGTAGATCAGGGATCAGAGGTTAGTCTATAGGACTAGTTTCACGAGACCAATCTACGGCTCGTGGTTCAATCCATAGCTCATGGACTTGGTCCGTGGACCCTATTTAGAGTTCTGACAGATTCATACTTAGGATTTTCTGGTCAAGTTCTTAGCTTAGAATTTCTGGGGTGTTACACCTTATTATTTGATTTTTGACTATCATGCCAAGATGGTCACTTTGCCATGCCTCTAGTTTGGAGAAGGAATTGAAGGAGTAGTTGCAGGATATCTTGAGTAAGCGATTTATTAGACCATCAATTCTCCTTGGAGTGCTCCAATTATATTGTGAAGAAGAAGAATGATTTGATGTGGATGTGTATTGATTACAGGCGATTGAATAAGGTAACTCTAAAAAATAAGTATCTGATACCATGCATTGATGATATATTTGATCAGCTTCATAGTTATTTGGTATTGTTGAAGATTAACTTGAGATCAAGATACCATCAATTGAAGATTTGGGCCTGATATATCCCTAAGACACCCTTCAGGACTTGTTATGACCATTATGAGTTTCTAGTTGTGTCTTTTGGGTTGACTAATGCTCCAACAACTTATATGAAGTTGTTGAATGGTTATTCTGAACTTATTTGGATTTGCTCATGATTCTATTTATTGATAACATCATGATATACTCCTGTAGTAGGAAGGAACATGAGAAGTATTTGAGGATCGTTCTTCAAGCATTGAAGGATCATGAGCAGCTATATGCCAAATTTTGTAAGTGTGAGTTCTTGCTAGTTTTGTGGCATTCTTGAGTCACGTGGTGTCAAAGGATGGCATTATAGTTGAATCAAAAAAGAGGAGATAGTTTGGGATTGGACTAGTCGCACTTCACCTACTGAGATTTGGTTCTTTGTAGGGTTGGTTGGTTACTACAAGCAATTTATGGAGGGATTTTCAACTATTGCATCTCTATTGAAAAAATTGACTTAGAAGAATGTGGATTTCTAGTGGTCTGATGGGTGCGACGCGTGCTTCCAAAATCTTAAGACCTTTTTGACTTCATCTTTGATTCTGACCTTACCTATGGAAGATGAGGCATGCACAATGTATTTTTATGCTTCACTTATTGGTCTTGGGTGTGTGTTCATGTAGAAAGGAAAATTTAATTCTTATGCTTTCAGGCAATTGAACATTTATAGGATGAACTACTCTACTCTTGACTTAGAGTTGGCAGCGGTAGTATTTACTTTCATGATTTGGAGAAATTACCTCTATGGTGTACATTGTAAGAGTTTCACGAATTATCATAGCCTACAGTACATATTCAATTAGAAGAATTTGAATTTGAGACACCAAAGGTGGTTAGAGTTGCTCAAGGATAATGGCATGACTATCCTTTACCATCTGGGCAAGGCCAATGTGGTGGTAGATACCTTGTGTAGGAAGGCAGTGAGTATGGGTAGCCTTGCATTGTTACTAGTGTAGGAGTGTCCTTTGTTTATGGATGTTAGACCCTGGTGAATGTCTTTGTGAAACTTATATTTCTAAGCCCTATAGGATTCTTCCTTGTGTTGAAGCACAATCACTTTCTCTCGAAATAAGAATGGCATAGTGAACGAATAATATCGTAGAAAGTTTGTGAGGTTCATAAGTAATATCCATGAAAAAAAATTATAAGCTTTTCATCATAAACCCTAACTTGTTCATAGAATAAAATTAATATACATGAATAGTGTGAAGTACGAAAGAACAACGAGATTCCCACACATAGAGATGGCCTCACATACCTTTCATTACTCCTAATAATAGATAAATATCCAATATTTAATGTAGAATTCTCAAAACCCTATATTTGACCCTTTTGAGAAGACTTGCTTCGAAGATCCTATGATCATAGTTAAAATAACATTACATCTTCACATACAATGTTAGAATTATGTGTAATCAATTATATTAGCATAGGAAAACTTATTATGGTTTGAATAGGTGTTGAGAAGAGAGAATACTAATGCCAAGGCTCCCAAAGATGTAGAACAAGTGTAAAGTTTGGAAAAATTTTAACTGGGTAATATTTATAAACTTGTATTAGGCCTGGACTTTCACCACGTTGCAGTCACTATCATGGTGGCATGGCAAAATGTTTCGATGACAATCATGATGAAATTCACTATGATGGGTGCTGCTTCATGGTGCCATTCATGTTTCTACACTTAGTCGATTTTGCTTCAAGTCCCATTACTCATAACTTTCAATGCAGTGTGATCCCCATATACGGTGAACATTACCACATTGAGAAACGCTTCGTGGTGACTTACACATCCAACAAATAGATGAAATCTTATGGCCCCTATATTTTTTCACTATGGCGTGGGGCCAATAGCAGTGAAATTCAACATCATGGGCATCACATTTCACTCTCCTATGTTGTGCCAACATTTAGAAAAAATATTCCATTCCTCGAGTGAGGCATAGCTTCTTCTATCAAACTCGAATTGACAAGCGGTTAGATTCGTCAGAATCCAAATACGGTGTTGAGTGTAACCTTACGTGCTTATCCATATTTATAATTCTTTAATGGTTCAACATGTAGTATGTAAATGTGAGGTGTTATAATTTCCCACATGAGATCATTCATCCTCGAATGATAGTCACATCTATTCTAGACTTTAGGTGCATCGAAAAAAAAGGATCCTTTCATAACTTACTTATCATTGTCATAACACCATCATCACAGAAATCTATAGGATAAAGAGTAAGAATCATAGGGATGAATCACATGTAATATTTAGACCTATCATACACATAATCATGGGTACATGAAAGACATAGCATAGGACATGAGTTCTTGGAACATGACATTACCCAAGACATGGGTGCATAAGACATATAAAAATGGTGAGACATGAGTCCAAAATCCTTTGGACAAGGCATTAGACATGAGTACATGAATCATAAAATATCAATCGAACATTTACCTTAGACATCATGTTCTTGTTCGAGGAGAAGATGTGAGCACCTTTATTTAATATCATTTTTGGCTTTTCATGTAGCCTCTTAGACATTTTGACATCTCCATAGCATATTGATCGATCTAATTTTTTTTCTCAACTTGCAAACTTGGATATCAAGGATAGACACACAAACTTCTTCATAATTTAAAATTATTTCAATAATTAGGTTCTCAATAGGACCAACGAGATATGGGTCTCCCATCTACTTCCTTAACATAGATACGTGAAAGACTAGATTGACTGAGTCAACTCTATAGGTAACTCTCGCTTGTAATCTACTAGACAAATCCTCTTCAAAATTCTATATAGGCCAACAAATCTAGGACTAAGATTCTTTTTCTTCCCGAATTGCATCACGCCTTTCATAGGTAAAATCTTCAAAAATACCCAAGCATCAACAATAAATTCCAAATCTCTACGTCATATATTTAAATAGTACTTTTTGTGACTCCAAGCCATTTTTCAGTTGTTCCTGAATCACAATAACATTTTCCACAACTTGATGAACAAAAAACTTTCCCAAAAGTTCTGCCTTACCAACTCAAAACCATTTTATAGGGGATCTACATGTTTGCACATACAAGGTTTCATGCGGTACCATCGTTATACTGGCATGGTAGCTATTATTATAAGTGAACTTAATAATACACAAATAATTATCCTAATTTCCCTTCATATCTAAGGTATAATCCTTAGCATATCTTTGAGTGCCTGAATTATGTGCTCAGCTGATTTGTCTGTCTGTGGGTGGAAAGTGGTATTGAGAATGCCCTTTGTACCTACCCCTCTCTGAGAAGACTTACAAATGAATGTTGTGAACTAAGCATCTCAATTTTATATAATATACACTAAGGTCCCATGCAATCTAACAATTTCCCAAATACACAATTTGGCACAATCTTCTCCTGAATTAGTCATTTTGACTAGTTAGAAGTACACTAACTTCATGAGTTAGTCTATAATAACTGAAATCATATCATTCTTCTGAAGTGAGTAAAGTAAACCTATCACAAAATTATGTTAATCATCTCCCATTTCTACATGGGATGTTTTGTATTCTGAGTAAGACCACGAGGTCTTTGATGCTCGAATATTACTTGCAGACATTTTGGATACTAAGCCACATAATCTATCATACTTCCTTTTATATCATTCCACCAATAAATTTTCTTAAGATCGTGATACATTTTAATATAACCTAGGTGTATGAAGTATCTCGAGTTGTGATCCTCTGCCATAATCCTCTGTTAAAGTCCATAAACATCTGGAACACATAATCTAATTTGGTACCTTAAAGTACTATCTCTCCCCTTTTCAAAAGCTATCATTTTGTGCTTATGATTCCCCTTCTTTTGTCACACCCTGCGTGTAATAGGCACTTGGGACCACTACTGGCACGAGTGGATCCTTGGCCTGCCTTACTACTAAACTGAGTACTTGAATACTTTTGAGAAAGTTGTAAATGTAATTATCATGCAACCTATTTTGAATTCAAAATCAATAGTTTTATAGATTAACTCCGAAGATATGAATATATGAAAAAAGGAACTGAAAACTGATATTGTACTGACTCATCTATGAAGCCTTTAACATCTGAGAAATAGTTTACCCGGACAAGGCCCCGAACTACCTTTATACTCTACTAGCAATATCTGATGACTAATAAGAAAACTAGCACCCTCCGAGAGCAAGGAGGCCTCACCAATGCTGAAGAGAGAAGAACCTAATGATGCGTCTGTTGCCAAGCCTGAGTACCTGAATTTGCATCATGAAATATTATAGCTCCAAATGGCGTCAATACATGGTATGTAATAAATTTGAATGAAACAACCACGACTAATATCGCAATCACTGAGATACTAGGCTGATAGGAGTAAACTGGAAAATAATGACTGAATGCAAGTATATCACAAGTCCTTACTTTTCGTATTTGGAGTTTGCTGGGGGGTTTGTCCCAGCAGCTCATCAGTATTAGAGGCTTTCAGGCATAGAGTCAAACTTAGTTGATTTGGGTTGTTGTACTTTGAACTCAGTAATATCCTTCAGATATTCTCAGTGGATTCTTTCAGATTATATTAATCATTCAGTTATGCTTCCGGTTGTTTAGAATTATTTTAGTATGCTTGTGATTCACCAGATTCAGGGTTATCTTGGGGTTACTTGTGACCCTAGGTCCCGTGTTACGTCGAGGGGCTAGCCTCAGGGAATGAGACCAGTCATGCCTCTATACCCTGGCAAGGTATATTGGGTGCTCTCGATGAGGCGTATACATCAAACTCCACGTTTAGCTCACGTGATTTATGTTAGTTAACAAACTCTCCTACAAAATTAGACTCAGTAGTTGTGTACTAGGCCCTCAATTTAGTTTTTTAGCTTTTCATTATACTTTTCAAAATATCCTTGCATTTTAGGTTTTCTGCATGATTATATTTTGGAATATGTACTACAGTTTAGTTTAAAGCATTTAAACAAAATATCAACATTTAGCATGTTCAGTTATATTGCATATCTACATGCTCAATACATTAAAAGTACTGACCTCATACTCTATGTGTTGCATCCTATCATGATGCAGGTTTAGGTTCTCAGACTCAGCCTCGCGATTAGCTCATTTCAGTGCCATTTTAGCAATAGCCAGTGGTGAGTCCTCATCAATCGAGGATGTACTTTATGATGCTTTTCTATTAGTTTATTTCAGCTTTAGTGTTTTAGAGTTAGATGGGAGCTTGTCTCAGCAACTCATCAATAGTAGAGGCTTTCAGAAATAGAGTCATATTTTAGCTTATTCAGTTAGTTTTACTTTTCAGACTTATAATATATTTAGAGATTTTCAGTTTATATTCCAAAGACTTATTATCTTCCACTTATCCATTTTTATTCAGAATTCTTAGTATATGCCAGACCATGATTTAGCTTGGAGTCCCTTGTGGCTCTAATTACCGTGTCGCATCAAGGGTGTAGACTCGAGGCATGACAAATACAATCTTGGGTTGCTTGCTGAGCAACACTTGATTTAATGTTGCACCACAATGTATATCCAATCAATCATTAGATAAGTTAACTGAGGTCTTTTACCTGTCCACTCTCTCTGCCCAATAGTGTTTCACTCGCTGCTTATTAACCATATAAGTCTCTTTTTTTTTCCTCCAGCAACCCTATAGCACCATGTAGAATCATGCGAACTACCTCAAATGGACAAGACCATTTGGACTTAAGTTTTCTAGTGAAGAGCTTTAGTCGTGAATTGAATAAGATAACCTTTTGACCTGGTTCAAAAGAGAAATGGAGGATATGCTTCTCATAACACTTCTTAGTCTTCTCCTTGTAAAACTTAGCATTCTCATATGCTTGCAACCGAAACGCATAAAGATCTTAAACTTTCAATAATAATTTGTTCCCTACTAGCTCCATATCAAGGTTGAGCATTTTAATAGCCTAATAAGCACTATGATCTAACTCAATCGGCAAATGTCAAGCTTTGTCATATATCAAGCAATAAGGAAATGTCCCAATGGGGGTCTTGTATACAGTGCAATAAGCCCATAGAGCATCATCAAGCTTGATTGACCAATCTTTCTCACTGCGCATTAACCATATTCTCTTAAATCTGCTTCACCTCTCCATTAGACACCTCCACTTGGGCACTAGTTTGGGGGTGGTATTTGTCACCACTGTGTATCTTACCCCATGCTTAGCCAATAAATTCTAAAAAATGTTGTTTATAAAGTGAGTTCATCCATCGCTAATGATCACTCTAAGGGTCCCAAATCTTGTGTAGTTGTACTTTCTCACAAAATTTGCCACCACCTTCACATCATTGGTAGGTAAAGAGATGTCCTCCACCCATTTCGACACTTAATCAATTGTAACTAAGATGTACTTGTTACTGAATGATGGTGGAAAAGGTCCCGTAAAATCTATACCCCACACATCAAAGATCTCTACCTCAAGTATGTTGTTCAAAGGCATCTCATGCCTCCTAGAAATCACTCTCGTTTTTTAGCATTGATCACACCCCTTAGGATAGGTCTAAACATCCATGAATAATGTGGTCCAAAATAAACTAGATTGTAGTACCTTTGATGTCGTCCATTTACCTCCATGATGTACACCATATGGAGAAGTGTAACACTTCTCAAGAACTTGGTTTACCTCACTCTATGGAATGAACTCCTAACCACTTGATCAGGCCCTTTTTTAAACAAATAGGGATCATCCCATATGTAGAACCGAGAGTCATGATATAGCTTCTTCTTTTGTTGCGTGTTTTCCTATGAAGGGTACACCCCACTTACCAACAAGTTCACTATATTTGTATACCATGGTAAATCCATAATGCTTAATTCAAGGATATTCTCATTAGGAAACTCCTCATGAATCTGCCCATCCTTAGTCACATATGACTAATCTTCAAGCCTAGATAGATGATCGGGTACCTAGCTTTCAGTTCCTTTTCCATCTTTGATCTTAAGATCAATCTCTTGCAGCAAGAGAATCCACCTAATAAGTCTTGGTTTCACATCTTTCTTGTTGAATAAGTAATAGATAGAAGCATGATCTGTATGCAAAATCACTTTAATAACCGCAAGATAAGATCAAAATTTGTCAAAAGTGTACATCACTGCTGGCATTTTTTCTCTATCACAATTTAATTCATTTAAGTCTTTTTAGCATAGTTGATAGGATGGAAGATCTTTTCTTTTCCCTAATACAACTGCCATAGCAATATCACTAGCATTGCACATTAACTCAATTTGCATTTCCTAAGCAAGTGCAATCAAAATACGGGCTTCAACTGACCTCTTCTTTAGATATTCAAAAGCTTTAACATAATCAACATAGAACTTGAACTTCACCTCTTTTCTAATAAGCTCCACATGGGTCTGGAGATTTTGGAGAAGTCTTTAATGAAACGTCTATAAAAACTAGCATGCTCAAGAAAACTACGTACTCCCCTTAAAGATACTTGGGGGGTGGTAGCTTTTCAATAACTTCAATTTTGGCATGATATACCTCAAGACCTCTCTATGATACCTTGTGACCAAGTACTATCCCTTCCTTAACCAAAAAAACACACATCTCCCAATTCAAGACTAAGTTAGTCTTTTCACACCTAGCAGGCACTTTGTCTAGATTCTGCAAGCATGCTTCAAATGAGTTACCAAAGACTGTAAAATTATCCATAAATACCTCGACAAAGTCATCTAACATCTCTGAAAATATAGCCATCATACATCTCTGAAATATGGCTGGTGCATTGTAAAGCCCAAAATGTAGTCATTTAAAAGTGTATGTGCCATATGGGAAGGTGAAAGTTGTCTTCTTTTGGTCATTTGGTGCAATGGATATCTGATTATTGCATGAATAACCATCTAAGAAGCAATAATACTATTGACCTACTAGTCTATCCAACATCTAATCAACGAACGTAATGGGGTAGTGGTCTTTTCTGGTGGCCTCATTAACTTCATGTAGTCTATGCAAATTTTCTTCCCAGTAACCATTTTAGTTGGATTTAGCTCTTTGTTCTCATTATTAATCACAGTCATCCCTCCTTTATTAGGGAAATATTGAACAGGGCTAACCCACTTTCTATCAGAAATTGGGTAAACAATTCCCAAATTTAGCCACTTGATTACCTCTTTCTCATTGCATCTTTCATGACCGGATTCAGCCTCCCTTAGTGCTCTCTTCTTGGCTTGAAACCTTCTTCCATAAAAATCTTGTGCAAATAGAAAGTCAGATTAATACCCAAAATTTTAGGCATTTGCCACCCTGTTGCTTGCTTATGTGTTTGCAAAACCTTCACCACCTTCTTAATCTTTTCTTTGACCAACTCTACAACAAGAATCACCGGTAGTGTGTCATTATCACCTTAATATGCACAAGCAAGTGTATGCAATCTGACAAGTACTATAGGACTTGTAAGTCCAAATATCAATCCCACAGAGAATTGACAAATTGATAACTAGAGTGGATTTCTATTTGACTATTCAGTGAGTAAATAAGAGATAATATTTGATTTAAAGATTATTAACTACTAATAACTTTAAATTCTAAGACTTAAGAGAAATTTTAAGTTATTTTGTGATTTTATAGAAGATTAATGATCTAAGGTTGCAGACTTAGAACAATCCAGTTGAGTTATTAGTTAACTAGTTTAACTAATTTCTTGAGTTACTAGTTGCGGGTTGGTATTTGCAATGTTGAGCGTCTTTCCAAAAAAACTCTAGCCTACTTGACTATTCATGATGCCTATATTCCTATGGTCGTCAGTCGATAGTGAAGTGCATGTGATTTTTCTTCTGTATCAACTAAGCAAGGCTAATAGGTATATTTCTATCCATGTTAGTGAATCTTTCCCCCTTCCCTATAGAGTTCACAACCAAGCTCTACCTTTTATTATTGCAAAGGTAAATTGACTTCAAAGTCAGAGTATCTAGGTACTATGAGTTTAGCTACTCATGATAGTATGGGTTTAACTACTTATGATTTAATTATGAATGCTAGAATTCATGAATAGAACAAGATTCACTCATAAAAAGTATAAAAGGAATGGAAAAACCTAGGTAGAAACTCCTCGTACTTTGTCTCCTGCATGTTTCTTTCAAGACTTTGGTTTCTCCCTTAAAAGTGAATAAGAGTAGTATATATAGGGTTTTGGGGGGTTCTAGTTCAGTTCTTGGTCGACTGGGGAAAACCAAGCCAAACTAGTCCTAGATTAGCACTGGTGTGGTGCCCTGTGTTGCACATGGGAGGTTCCATAGGCATCCTGGGCAGCCCCTTGGCTCAATATGCCCCATTGCACTATAGGGGCACCTAGGGCCCTTATGTAGTGCATTTTTTGTCTTTTTTTTTCTTGTTTTACCTCTGATAAGCCTCTGTATTTATCTACTCTCCATGGACATGCTCCGAATCATACTCCTCAACTCATACTCAGACTTCAAAGCTTCAATATCACTCCATTATTCTCCAAATATGTGTAAAATCCTTCATTCTTTATCCTAAACACCAAGACAGGCTATAGAAGCGTATATTATATAAAGTAAGCTCAAAAGAACATCAAAATAAGTAAAATGTGAGGCAAACTATAGCGTAAAATGATGACTTTTAGCCTCACATCAAATGCATACTTGAAGTGTGATGGAAGTTCCTTGAGTTCTAGCTTAGGATCTTCTTCAACTGATGGCTTGGGAGGAGGCTTAAGATGCCTATTAAGAGGCTCAAACTTGCCTCTCTGAATGTGTATACTGGCAAGGTCCAAGTATTGAACTATCTCTTGAGCAGCAACATCCCCAAAATATCTTGTTCCACAAGTTCTCTCTCTAATGAATCATTGGATGAAGTCAGTGAAAGCTTATAATTAATGTCTATCACTGTGTGGCTGACAACTCTTCATAAATGTAGGTATTTTCATTTCTTGGCAAACATTTAAGACCTATACCTTATCATGTTCCCTCATGGTAAACTGTCCAACTTTTATATCAATCAATGAATTGCATGTGACCAAGAATGGACGTCCCAAAATAAATGGGACTTCTGAGCCTGGCTTAAAGTCTAAGATGACAAAATCCACCAAAAATATAAGTGAGCCAACCTGCTCTAATACATCCTCTATCAGCGGTCTAGCTAATGATTTGTTAGCCAGTTACAACACCATAGTGACGGGTCTTGGGCTCCCAAGTCCCATCTTCCTGAAGATAGAAAATGACATCAGATTTATACTATCCCAAAGATGGCACAAAACATGAGCTATCAACTTCTGACCAATAGTAATCTCAATAGTGAAGCTTCTTGGATCCTTTAACTTAGTTGGTAACCAGTTTTGAATTCTAGATGTGCACTCCTTAGTAAGTGCAATTATAGCATATTCTATCAACAAACTCTTGCTTGCCATGATATATTTGATATACTTAGAAAATTTTGGCACCCCACAGAAAACATCAGTAAGGGGAAGATTTATGTGAACTTGCTTTATTACATCAAAGAACTTTTTTGAATCTTGTTTCTTCTTTTTGCTTTATCAAATTTAATGGAAAAGGACATGGTGGTTTAGCACTAGATGATGCTTCTTGTGCTCTTACATCCTTATCTGGCTCAACTTGTTTTCCTTTGTCAGTTGTAGCTCCCTGTACCAATTTTTGTGGAACAAGCTCCTCTAGAACCTTACCAATTCTAGTAATCCCTGCATGAACCTGCTTAGGGTTGGGATTGGTGTTTCTTGGAAAACCTACTCGAGGCCTTGTGTTTTGGGCTCCATTTTTTTGCCCCACTTGTCTCTAAAGATTCCTCACTGTTAGTTCTTGATTCTTCATGTTTGTAGTCATTTTTTTGCTTGATCATGCATAATCTTTTACACATCTCTTCCACAATGTTTCACTAATTAGTTGTCTGACTACCGTTGTTGTAGGCCTTGTGGTTTGTACTAATTTTGATTGAAGTTTTAGGTTTGATTATGATTCCCACCCTATGAAAAGTTGGGGTGGTTGCACCAACTTGGGTTATATGCGTTCTCATAGTTTTGATTTTTCCTCCTATTTGAACATTACCCACAAAATTAACTCAGCCTGAATTAGCTCCACATACCATTGACAAGTGATCTCATCTACATGTTTTACATAATGAATTAACTGATTGCACTATATCCACTTGTGCCTGAGGTTGAGTCACGCTCAATTTGTTGAACTACGTATTGATCTGATTCTGCATAACAACCAACTCTACTGACAAAGTTATGTAATTGTCAACATCTAACACACCTGTGACTTTCTTCACTACAACTCTGTTACTATTTCCATTCCATTCCATTCTAAATTGCCTTGTGAAAATCGATTAAGGAGGGTAATTAGCTCATCACAAGTCTTTCAAGATCTTGACCACCCACTGCAAAGTCCAATAGAATCTTCGTGTATGGCTCAAGACTCTCAATAAAAATATGCACTAGCACCTCATTAGTCTGATGATAGTGCGGATAATCTTTAAGAATGGCTTTGAATCACTCCTACTTTTGGTACAAGGACTCACCGTCCTTCTATTTCAATCCAGTATCTCAGTCCTCAATTATGTATCCCAAATGGAGAGACGCGAGTCAAAAACTTCCTAGCAAGAACATCCATGTAGAGATGGAATTTGGTGGATTAGCTTTCAACAACATCTTAGCTTCCCAAGAAGGGAAAAAGAAAATAATGTGAGCATCACATAATTGGCCGAGACATCAGCGACGGTGTAACTAAACTTATTTTGATTAGTTTCTTTAGTGATTGATGAAATTTTTTAAGTTGAACTTATAAATATTTGGCATGAAAAGGATTAAAAGTACTAAATGAGAAATATATGATACTTTACCAAAATTTAAACCTGAAAATGGATCTCTTTGCAACAAAATGCTTTATTGGTTGCACCTAATGATATTATTTATTTGTTGATGAAATGAATATAAAATCAACATATTATAATTCAAATTCTAGCAAGAAAAAATGATACAAATAATTTACTTTCATCTGCCTAAATTTTAACAATTAGAAATCTATAATTCGGGTTCAAGTATTTAAAAAACTAATTTGAGGTGTACATAAGTTGATTCAAACACCACCCTTATTATAACTAAATAAGGAAAAAAAAATTAAATTATAATGCCCCAAACTTAAGATACATGTGTAACTCATCAATACTGATGAATTGATATGAACTGAGATAATAAGGTTGTAAATGGATAATTATAAAAAGGGACACCTATATTAAGCCATTTGAAGTGTTATACCAAAGTTATAGAGCAAACGGAGACTTGAAACAAAAGTTCAAGTTGAAGGGTTCATTACAATAGAGTATTTCAAACAAGCTTGTATAGGGTCTGACTTGGAATGGGTATATCTCCCAATATACATGGAGTTAGAGGTCCTACTACATACTAAATTATAGGTATTTGAGTTTAGTTTCCAGAAAAAACAAACTACTTGTCAATATAAGTTTGTAGTAAAACTCTATGTACATCTTACTATAGACACGCGCACTGCCCAATCACTGTGGGACATGTGGCAACCTTGGGTAAATCCGCCAAAAGTTAAGTTTTTATTTTGGGATTTTGAGATTTAATTTCCCATCTTTTTCAAAACGTAAAGGACCTGCTCCTTGGTAGTTTTCTTCAGTTCTTCTTCATCTCCATCTCTCCCTAGCCTAAGTTCAGTTGATTACTTTAAGAATCAAGTGTATTTCTCATCATAGATCACAAAAATATACAACCAAGTATTTTCTTGAAGGTAAAGGTATTGTTCTTTAAGAGTAAAAAGTTTCAGCGATTGGTTTCTTATTGATAAAGGTATGGCTGGTCTTATATATCCATAAATATGACTTTAAGATTTGTTTTAAGTATAGTTTATGGGTAGGACTCATGGAACGGTGATAGAAAGTCGTGAGTCCATGTTTTGCACATTGTAATTAATATACTTAGTAAGGAGAGGGTATGTAGAGGGCTGTATTGGTTGTGTTGTTGACTAAATGAGGGGTATATAGTTGTTTATTAAGGCAGTAAGCTTGCTTCAATGAGGAGGAAGGTAGCTATATAAAGCATAATTTTAATAGCTTTGTCAGCTTGTCGCTCGTCAAGTATTTGATGAAATTTCTAGATGGATTGAGAATGATTGTCACGCCCCGAGGCTAGCCCCTAGATGTAACACGGGACCTAGGATCACAAGTGACCCCAAGTTAACCTTGAATCGGTCATATAGTAAGCATTCTGAAATAATACTAATTAAGGGGAAGCATAACTGAATAAAACAGATAATCTAAAGAATCCAACCAAGAATATTTGAGATAAACAACTATCTGAGAAAATAAGACAAACTGAGTAAACTGAGTTTGACTCTATGTCTGAAAGCGTCTAATACTGATGAGTTCCTAGGACAAGCCCCCAACTAACTCCAAATACTGAAAATAAGGACAACTGACTAACTCAAAAAACATGTAAAGATATGTCCTCAGATGATGAGGAATCACCACTGGATATCACTGATATGGCATCGGTATGAGCTAATCACGAGGCTGAGTCAGAGAACCTGAACCTGCATTATGATAGGATGCAATACATAAAGTATGCACCAGTACTTCAGATATACTGAGCATGAAGGATATGCAAAGCTGACTGAATATGTAAACATGCTAAAATACTGAAGAGCTATTTAAACTGAACTAAACTAAAGTACATAGGCCCAAAATATAGTCATGCATAAAAGAACTAAAATGTAAGAATAATCTTAAAACATACTGAAAATTGAGAATAAACATAAACTGAAGGCCGGAGGTACTTTACTAAAACTAATACTGTGAGAGAGTCTATTAACCGACATAAACCACTTGATCTAAACATGGAGTCTGATGTATATGCCTCATCGAGAAAACCCAATTTACCTTGCCAGGGTATAAAGGCATGTATGATGTGATAACTATTTTTGAGGCCCAACTGAGGGGCTAAATAACCTATAGTGGCACGTAGTTCTAGAACTTGTGGGTATGATGAACTTTATTCTAACTCGGTGCTAAATACTACTCCCAAACTGAATACTAAGGGCTCATTTCCAACTGAGGTTCTGAATTTCTGAGACAGACTAAATTGGTCTGAAAATATTATTTTTTTCAAATACTGTAGTGACCTAGAATCTTGTTGAATTATTGTTTTTAACTCAAACTAGTAGTCTAGGCTAAATCTTGTAAAAAGCTAATACAAGGGAAAATACTGTAAATTAAAACTAAGTTCTTGACTCCTCAAAACATTGTAAAAATCCATGTAAATTAGTTTAACTGAGATTTTTTTCATTAAAACAAGATGAGAACCATGTAATGAACATAATAACCCTAAAAGGGTAAGAACCCTAATTCCTAAAATCATGAAGATATATTGAAATAGTCTGAGGTTTTGGGAATAAGGGCAAACTAAGCCCTTATTGAATACCCACATACCTGGTGGATGATAATCCCTGAAAAGAATCTGAAGTTGAAGCTTGTAGGAGAAGGCCCTAGGTCTGAAATTTGGAGAAGAACACTTTTTTCTTCTTTGAAACTAACTTGGGAGATTGAATGAGGAAAATTGATATGTTTGGAGGTTTTGACTTAATAAAATAAAACTAAGAATATTTATAGTCGGAGCTAGAATAAGAAGAAAAGGTCTAAAATACCCCTAAAGAGTTAAATTAAAAACTGCTGAAATTTTCATGAATCAGGTTCCACGTACGGGAACCACAATCCGTGGATGCTTCCACGATCCATGGAACCCTATCGTGGTTCTTGGACATTTTCCCTGACTGTAGGTCTGATAACCACAAACCAGGTTCATGGCTCGTGGAACCATCCACGCCTCGTGGAACCTATTCGTGGTTCCTGAGGGATTTGATGATCCTAATATTTGAGTTCCACGAGTGGGATCCATAGCTCATGGACTGTTCCATGGTCCGTGGTCCAACTCATGAACTTGACCCATAATGACTGGTCTCTGTCTGAGTTGCACGGAGGCTTTCCACAACCCGTGGACCCTTCCATAGTGCGTGGAAACCATCCGTGGTTCGAGCTAGGACTTGGAAAATTTTATTTTCTTATTTTTATTAGCTTTTTCTAGCCTTGGAAGTTCTGGGGTGTTACAATATCTCCCCTTGGAATCATTCATCCTCGACTGAAGTCTAATCAAGATGAGTTTAGAGGGAAAGAGCTGCAATCCCTACCAACTGAGTACTAGACGTTGATATCTGACTGAATTTAGTTCTAAGGACATGAAAACATGCTGAGGATGCCAGAATAGCTAAGGAAACATAATACAAAGACTTAGATACGTGATAGTAAACTGAGGAACTGGAAAGGAACTATTACCTCACGCTGAAACTGGGTCAAAATTAATGAGGTTGGAGTACTTGGTCATCATGGCTGCTTCTGCCTCCCAAGTAGCTCCCTCAACTGACTGGTTCCTCCAAAGGACTTTCACTGAAGAGACTTCCTTGTTCCTCAACCTCTAAATCTGACGATCAAGAATCTTAACTGGAATCTCTTCATAATAGAGACTGTCCTTTATGTCCATACTTTTTAAAGGCACGACTAAAGCTAGATTACCAATGCATTTCTTCAACAAAGATATATGGAAGACTGGGTGCACCGGTGCTAAGTCTGCGGGCAACTCCAACTCATAAGCCACTTTTCCATCTCTCCTCAGAATCTTGTAAATACCTACATATCGGGGCCTAAGCTTCCCTTTCTTACCAAACCTCATCACCCCCTTCATAGGTGACACCTTTAGAAACACCCAATCATCAACCTTAAATTTTAGCTCCCTTATCCTCACATTTGTATAGGACTTCTGATGACTTTGAGTTGCCTTCAACCTTTCTCTAATAAGCTGAACTTTCTCCATAGTCTCATAGACTAAATCTGGACCTATCAATGCTGCTTCACCTACCTTAAACCAACCTCTAGGTGATCTATACCTCCGCCTGTAAAGTGCCTCCTATGGAGCCATCTAAATGCTAGAGTGAAAACTATTATTATAGGCAAACTCTATAAGAGGTTAGTGATTATCCCAATTACCTTTAAAGTCGATTACACAAGCTCTCAACATATCCTTTAAAGTCTGAATGGTATGTCTGCCTGGACATCTATTTTTAGGTGGAAAGGTATGCTAAGATTAACCTGAATACCAAGACCCTTCTGAAATGACGTCTAAAACTGAGATGTGAACTGAGTACCCCTATCTGAGATGATGGATAAGGGAACTCCATACAACCTTAATATCTCACGGATGTAGAGTCTAGCATAATCCTCTATTGAATCGGTAGTCTTGACAGCTAAGAAGTGGGCTGACTTAGCTACCCTGTCTACAATCACCCAAATAGAATCATGCTGCCTGCGAGTATGAGGTAAGCCTGTAATGAAGTCCATATTGATGACCTCCCACTTCTAAGTAGGAATATCCATCTCCTGAGTCATACCACCTGGTCGCTGATGTTCTACTTTCACTTGCTGATAGTTGGGACACTTAGCCACAAAATCAATAATGTCCCTCTTCATACCATTCCACCAATAGACTTCTCGTAGGTCACAGTACATCTTGGTGGCACCAGGATGGATGGAATACCTGAAGCTATGAGCTTTTGTTAAAATCTGCTGCCTCAAATCACCTACATTAGGAACGCATAATTGACCCTGATAACGGAGTACACCATCTCCCCCTTGGGAGAAAACCTCTACTCTCTACTACTGGACAACACCTTTCAGCTGAATTAACTTGGGATCACTGTCCTGCTTCTCCTTCACCTTCATTACCAATGAAGATTTTGACCCATTCTGCATAATGACACCACCCTTTGATGAGTCTGTAAGGCGAATCCTTAACCGAGCAAGCCTGTGAATATCCTTGGCTCATTCTTTCTTTCCTTTCTCAACCTGGGACACACTAACCATGGACAACCTGCTAAGTGCATCAACTACTACATTGGCGTTACCCGAATGACAAAGCATACTCATGTCATAGTCCTTGAGGAGCTCTAGCCACCTTCTCTGACGAAGGTTCAATTCTTTCTGAATAAACACATACTGAAGGCTCTTATGATTAGTAAACACATCTACATAGACACCATACAAGTAGTGTCTCTAAATCTTCAAGGCAAACACCACTACTGCTAACTGAAGATCATGAGTCGGGTAGTTCTTCTCATGAATCTTAAGCTGTCTGGAGGCATAAGTAATGAGCTTACCATACTGCATCAGAACATAACCTAAGCCAACTCTCGATGCATCACAGTACACCACGAAACCATATGAATGCTCTAGTAGAGTCAAAACTAGAGCTATGGTCAATCTAGTTTTCAACTCCTGGAAGTTCCTCTCACACTCATCTGACCACTAGAACCTGACCTTTTTCTGAGTCAACCTAGTCAATGGAGAATCTATGGATGAAAACCCCTCTAAAAATCTCCTATAGTAACAAGTCAAACCCAAAAAGCTCTTAATATCTGTCAAAGAAGTGGGTCTAGGCCAATTCTTTACTACCTCTATCTTCTGAGAATCCACTCGGATGCGCTCCTTCGATACTACATGACCCAGAAAAGCAACTGACTGCAACCAAAACTCACACTTGCTAAACTTGGCAAATAACTGGCGATCCTTGAGAGTTTGCAGCACCACTCTCAAATGATTTGCATGCTCCTCCTTACTCCGTGAGTAGACTAGAATATCATCTATGAAGACAATAATAAACATGTCCAAATACTGCTTGAACACCCTGTTCATCAAGTCCATAAAAGCTGCAGGAGCTTTTGTTAGTCCAACAGACAAAACCAAAAATTCATAGTGACCATACCAAGTTCTGAAGGCTATCTTCGGAATGTCACACTCTCTAACTCTGAGCTAATGATAATCAAATCTGAGGTCAATCTTAGAGAAATAGTTGGCACCCCGAAGTTGATTGAACAAGTCATCAATCTTGGGGATGTGATACTTATTCTTGATTGTTACTTTGTTCAACTGGCGGTAGTCTATGCACATCATGAGATACTCGTCTTTCTTATGCATGAAGAGGATTGGAGCACCCCATGGAGAGATGTTGGGTCTGATGAAACCCTTATTTAGTAGGTCCTTGAGCTGTTCTTTCAACTCTTTTAGCTCAGTTGGAGCCATTCTGTAAGGAGGAATAGACATGGGTTATGTATCTGGGGGAAGGTCTATCCCAAAGTTGATCTCCCGCTCAGGAGGGATTCTGAGCAGATCTTCAAGAAACACCTATGGAAATTTACTGACTACTGGAACTGACTGGAGAGGTGGGGTTTCGAACTCAAAATCCTTAACTCAGACTATATGGTAGATATAACCCTTTGAGATCATCTTTCTAGCCTTGAGGTAAGATATGAAATGACCTTTTGATGTTGGAGGACTACCCTGCCATTCTAAGGAAGGCTCATTTGGAAATTGGAATTTCACAACTCTAGTTCTGTAGTCTACTAAGGTATAAAAGGCATGTAGCTAATCCATGCCAAGAATGACATCAAAGTCGGTCATATATAACGCTACTAAATCTGCTGAGATAATTTTATGAAGGACTAAAACTGGTCAATCTCTATACACCCTCTTAGCTAGGACTGACTCACCAAGGGAGTGGAGACTGGTATGGGTTCTAAGAGTTTTTTTAGGACTGACTCTGAATTTACATGGAACATATGGGGTTACAAAAGATAGTGAAGCCCCTAGATCTAACAGAGCATAAACGTTAAGAGAGAAGACTGATAACATACCAATGACTATGTCTGGTGAACTCTCCTGATCCTGACGTGAAGACATGGCATAAAGACGGTTCTGACACTGACCGCCGCTTGTGCCAGAGGTAGTACCTTATTAAGTTGTGTGACCTGCTGGAGCTGCTGAAGTGGTAGACTAAGCTCTATTACCTCCCTGTCCTTTCCTAGAAGAAGGGCACTCCTTTAACCTATGGCCAAGATGACCACACCCAAAACACCTCTCTCTGCCAGCAAAACACTCACTTGGATGATTCCTACCACATTTGGGGAAGGCTGGGAAAGTGCGGTTACCTGAACACTACCTTGTGACTTAGATCATGATGACCTCTTCTTTTGGTCCTGTCGAGGTGTAGGGAATGGAGTACTATCTAAAGAAGGTGTTGGATCTGAAGATCTCTGCTGAAACAGTGAGCTATTCCCACCGCCCAACCTCTGCTGAGAATATTCATAATTTCCTGTCCTAGCCTTTTTGTTCTCCCCAGCCATTTTCTTAAGCGTATCTTCCTCAACCTACTGAGCATGGGTCGTCAGTCTAAAGATATCCATATCTCCTGATAACATAGCATATACACACTCTGTTTTCACTAAATTGGATACCCCATACAAGAACTTGCCAATCTATGCCCTCGGATCGACCACTATAGATGGGGAATACCTAGAAAGCTGAGTGAACTTCAACCCATACTTTTGGACTGACATTGATCCTTGCCACAAATTCATAAATTCTTAGACTTAGCCTCCCTCAACTCCCTTGGGAAAAAACTGTCCAGAAAAGCTCCAGTAAAACAATCCCATGTCACAAGAGCTGCATTCACACCCCTGCTATCCTTCCACTGAGTAAACCAAATATGATCCACATCCTTGAGTTGATAGAATTCTAACTCAACACTATCATTACCAGTCACTTGCATCACCTTAAGAATCTTCTTGATCTCATCAATGAAATTCTGTGGGTCTTCACCAACCTTTGACCCTAAAAACTCTGGCAGATTCATGTGAAAAAAATCTCAAACCTGGGCTGCAATTGATCCACCATTTAGGTTCACAGGAACTGGGGCCTGCTGATAAGCCTGATTGGGAAGGTCTGAGCCAATAACTGGATTAAATTATGGAAATTTGCATTTGTAACCTCATGGTTTGGGGCTGGACGATTAGCATTAGCATTGCATGTGTTAGCTCTATGAGGAGGCATGATCTAAAATGCATAAAAAATGGATTAGAGAGGAGATACTAAATTAAACTCCATCGCACAACAAGGATAATGAAAGAAGTGATGTTTTTCTTAGAACACCTCATAGCCTTTCCCTCATAGGTGTGGCGCGCTTCACATCCATGAAAGAGACTCAACTTAGTGCATCTTTCAGCCACCCTAGGACTCTTGAACCTGATGCTCTGATACTATGTTTGTCATGTCTCGAGGTTAGCCCTTAAATGTAATATGGGACCTAGGATCACAAGTGACCCTAAGCTAATCCTAAATCTGGCATACAGTAAGCATTCTGAAATAATACTAATTAAGCAGAAGCATATCTGAATAAATCATATAATCTAAAGACTCCAACCAAAAATATTTGAGATAAACAACTGTCTGAAAAATAAGACAAGATGAGTACATTGAGTCTGACTCTATGTCTGAAAGCCTCTAATACTGATGAGCTATTGGGACAAGCCCCCAGCTAACTCCAAATACTAAAAATAAGGACAACTGACTAACTCAAAAAACATGTAAAGATTTGTCCTCGGATGATGTAGACTCAACAATAGATATCACTGATACGGTACCAGTAAAAGCTAATCCCGAGGCTGAGTCTAAAAACCTGAACCTGCATCATGATAGGATGCATCACATAGAGTATGCATCAGTACTTTGGATGTACTAAGCATGAGAGATATGCAAAGTTGTCTGAATATGTAAACATGCTAAAATACTGATAATTTGTTTAAACTGAACTAAACTAAAGTACATAGGCCCAAAATATAGTCATGCATAAAATAACTGAAATGCAAGAATAATTTGAAAACATACTAAAAACTGAGAATAAACCTAAACTGAGGGCTTGAGGTACTTTACTGAAACTATACTGTGGGAGAGTCTATTAACCGACATAAACCACATGAGCTAAATGTGGAGTCCGATGTATATGCCTCATAGAGAGGACCCAATATACCTTGCCAGGGTATAAAGGCATGGCTTATGTGATAAATATTTCTGAGGCTCAACTGAGGGGCTAAATAACCTACGGTGGCATATAGTTCTGGGAATTAAGGGTATGTTGAAACCTAGTCTAACTCGATGCTAAATACTACTCCCAAACTGAATACTAATAGCTTATTTCCAATTGAGTTTCTGAATATCTGAGACATACCAAATTGGTCTGAAAATATTATTTTTCTGAAATACTGTAGTGACCTGGAATCTAGTTAAATTCTTGTTTTTAACTCAAACTAGTAGTCTAGGCTAAATCTTATAGAAAGCTAATACATGGGAAAATACTGTAAATTAAAATTAAGTTTTTGACTCCTCAAAACATTGTAAAAATCCATGTAAATTAGTATAACTGAGATTTTATTCATTAAAACAAGATGAGAACCATGTAATGAACATAAGAATGATTTTTTATAACAATTTGCATAAAAGGGTAAGAACCCTAATTCCTAAAATCACGAATATTTATTAAAATAGTCTGAGGTTTTATGCATAAGGGAGAACTAAGACCTTATTGAATACCCACATACCTGGTGGATGATAATCCCTGAAAAAGAATCTGAAGTTCAATCTTGTAGGAGAAGGCCCTATGTCTGAAATTTGGAGAAGAACACTTTTTTCTTCTTTGAAAGTGACTTGAGTGATTGAATGAGGAAAACTGATATGTTTGGAGGTTTTGACTTAATAAAATAAGCCTAAAACTATTTACAGTCACAACTAAAATAAGAAAGAAATATCTAAAATAACCCTAAGGAGTTAAATTAAAAATTTCTAAAATTTTCGTGACTCAAGTTCCACGCTTGGGAACCACGATCCGTGGATACTTCCACGGTCCATGGAAACCTATCGTGGTTCTTGGATGTTTTCCCTAACTGCAGGTCTGATAACCACGAACTAGGTTCACGGCTCGTGGAACCTGTTCATGGTTCCTGAGGGATTTGATGACCCTCACGTCTGAGTTCCACGAGTGGGATCCACAGCTCGTGGACTATTCCACAGTCCGTGGTTCCAACTTGTGAACTTGACCTGTAATGACTGGTCTTTATCTGAGTTCCACGGAGGCTTTCCATGACCCATAGACCCTTCCATGGTCCATGGAAACCATCTGTGGTTTCGGCTGGGACTTGGAAAATTTTATTTTCTTATTTTTCTGAGCTCGTTCTAGGCTTGGAAGTTCTAGGGTGTTACAATGTTGTCTATATATTTTCATGGGTTCCTATTATAGTATGGATTGTATATTTCTCCCCCACTGTAATCTATGAGGTTATACAAGTATATTTACATTATTAGATAAAGAACTCATGATATGGTATTTGAAAGTCAAGAGTTCAAGTTTATGACCTTTTTTGGGATATGTAATGGGATGTATATTGTAAGGTAAGGATGGAGAAAGTAATATTGATCTCATAGAAGATCATAAGTTCAGTTGGGAAAGGGGGGAAGAGAGAGGTATAGTGATACATCATTTATTTATCATATTTACCAAGTTTGTCGCTTGTAAGCTATTATTGTCTTTCTAACCTTGTTACACTTCTTAGTTAGCTGCTTATACTATTGCATATGATGTTATGTTTTATATAATAAGTGTTTTGAAGGGCATCAATGACACATCGTTAGAGAGAGAGTCTCGAAGTAAGGTATGTAAAGTTAAAACCTCTTTTGCCATCAAGGCACGACCTAGAGTCACATGTTCTTCCTATAAAGTTCGTCACAGATTATATGCTACTTGAAAGCAAAGCTTATTACTATTATAGGTCTCTTTCATGTTTGAGTTCTAAACCTATATAGTTATAGTACTCTTTTCTAGTCAAAGAAGTCATATGTTTCACATGAATATATTTTCCTTCAATTGAAACTCCTAGAAGTTACAAAGCTTATATGTCACAAAAGTTAAAGGAAGTAATTGGCCATAGATTAGCCATACATATATAGATCACATAGATAAATGATTCTTCAGCTAAAAAAAGTAATTGATATTTAGATAACAAGTTATGTTATTCATGAGTAACTTAATACAGGCCTTTCCAGGAAAGATGAGATTATAGCCTACTCTGCATCATAGGGTTGGTATTGTTAGGGCCACTATGTGCGACACTATTCTATGCACAAAATTCGGACAAAGTCAGTTGGAATTTCCCATCAGGGATTCCCCTAAATACACAGGCTTGCGGGCAAACCTTAAAGGAGACATAGGGGGCATACCTTGATAAACCATATTATCCAAACTATGAGATTTCACACTTGGTTGTGATAGTTGGCTATAGATTCCATACATGTGTCACTAATCGCTGACAGTAGGCCATCTTATGACTTCCTGATAGTTAGTATTACATAAATAAGAAAGAAGAAATATAAAATGGTAAAGATGTCACCTAGGAAAATTCTAGGAGTTTTAAATATATGTAAATGAACAATGCATAGGACGTTATATGAGGACCCTTTATATTGGTCATAGTACTAGTTTCAGTTTCAGATGACATTTTTGTATGTGTATGCTCTGATTTTCCTATCTTTGATACATGATTCATTGAGCATACTTACATGTATACTTGTTATTCAGTCTAGTTTACATACCTCTACATGTTTTATATGTATTGATGTCCCTATTTTTGAAGGCGTTGCATTTTTGTGAATGCAGGCTCAGGTACTCAGGCAAGCAGACATCCAAGTAGACTAGTGCCTCCTAGTTGATCAGTTAGTAAGCTCCACCTCTATCTGGAGATATCATATGTCTAGGTCCTATGTTTTGGCTTTATTTATATATCTTATAGTAGGTATGGCGGGGCCCTGTACCAACCATTTATCAGATTCTCAATTATAGACTCTTTAGAGGCTTCTTAGACTTAGTTTTATTTCAGTTGTACAGTTAGCCTAGTAGGCCCTTCAGTTATCTATGTTTCATTATATGTAAACACACCTTTATGTCTACTTTGTTATTTATCTGCTTAAAACTTTAGCATGAGTTTAGTATATATATTTAGTAGATGTTCATATAACTCTTTGATGTCCGCCCCTCCTATCTAGCGGCGTGAAAAACTTGGTATCAAAGCACAAGGTTCAAGTGTCCCAAGGAGTCTAAAAAGTCATGTCTAGTAGGACCTTTCTTATGAATGTGTTGCGTGCCACATTTATAATTAAGGGACTACACAGGTATTTAAGAATCTGACCTTCTACAAAAATCTAGATCGTGCAATAGAGCTAAGTCATAGAAAGTTACGTCTAACTCACACTCTGCTTATTTGTGATACAAATCATATCTACTAAAGATAAGTACAAAGTAGGCCAGAGTGACAGTTCCAGTACTAGTCAAGAGGTAGCCACTATAGAGCCTTCTCTAGTATTAGAGGATCAGACCTGGGCTCAAAAGAGCTTGCCAAAACCTATCTTCTAGGTCCTCAGTTGCCTAGAACATAAGGGCATACATGAGTTTCTACACCTTCAGTAGCATCAACAATAATTTTTATATTGCCTGTACCACCACCAGATTCCTGGAGTAGGATCTTAGAGGAGAATATAGTTGCTCACCTAGTTAGTAGCTGGTCAGGTCCAAGGACAAAATGTGGTTGCATATAACACTATTTAGGAAGAGACAACCAGATCTAAAGTCCAATATTTCCTTATAATGATTCCTCTGTTGTTTACAGGATCTAGTGTGACCGAGGACCCTCAACAGTTTATAGATAATATCAATAAAATCATTAGGGTTATGCATATAACTGAGATTGAGGTTGTTGAATTAGCCTCCTATTAGCTAAAAGATGTCATTGTTGCCTAGAATGAGATGTGGGTCATATCTAGGGGCCTAGATTCCCCTCAGCAATTTGGAGAGAGTTCTTGAGGGCCTTTATAGATTAATTTTTACTGTTAGAGCTCAGGGAAGTGAGGGTGGACACATTTCTACCCTTACAATAGAATAACCTCAGTGTCAAGGAGTATAGCATGTGATTTACTTAGTTGGCCAATTTTTTTCTAGAGATGGTTAGCACCAAGTGGGAGAGGATGCATCACTTCGTATATGGCCTCGTAGATTATTTGATTGACTCTTGTACAATTGGTGCACTTAATAATGATATGGATATTTCAAGAATGATGGCACATGCTCAACAGATAGGGGATCACATAAACAACCGCAGGGCAAAAATATCAGAAAGGGAGCAGAGCAAGAGGGACAAGGCAGCTGGCATATATTAGGGAAGTGACATGGCTTCTTGCAGCAGAGAGACACCTAGGTAGGCTCAGCCAGCAGCTTGATTCACAGCTAGTTCTCTAGCTCAGTCATTAATATCCAGGCAGGATCAGAGTTAGACTTCGAGGGCACCAAGCCCCCATTATCATAGCAATACTGGTCAAGGGTTACCACCTCATCCTACTTGCAGATGGTATGGCTAATCCTATTTAGGAGAGTATTTATATGGCTCTACCACTTGTTATGGGTGTGGAGTCAAGGGTCATAAGATGTGTGACTGTCCTAAACTTAGAGCTGAGTGTAGAAGTGATAGATCACAGTTCACAGGCTCTCTAGGATCATCCTCTTCCTCAGTACCACCTTCATCTCGGGATCCTCTGACACAGGAAGGTAGAGGTTCTAGTTCAGGAGCTAGACCAAATTAGATATATGCATTAGCAGTCTGGCAAGATTCAGAGGCTTCATCAAATATGGTTATAGGTACCTTATTCATCTTCTTTGATGATGTTTATGCATTCATAGATCCAGGGGCGACCCTGTCATATATTACCCTATTTGTTTCTAAGAAGTTCATGGTAGAGCCAGACTTATTATGTTAGCTATTTGCAGTATCAACTCTAGTAGGAGAGTCTGTTATAGCTAGAAGATTCTATTATGGGTGCCTAGTAATAGTATATGGCCATGATACATCGTCTAACTTGATAGAGCTGGAAATGGTTGATTTTGATATCCTTATGGGCATAGTTT
This sequence comes from Jaltomata sinuosa, assembly GCA_003996215.1. Lineage (NCBI taxonomy): Eukaryota > Viridiplantae > Streptophyta > Magnoliopsida > Solanales > Solanaceae > Jaltomata > Jaltomata sinuosa. Next base: position 1,042,680 of record QJPP01000200.1, read on the forward strand.
GGTTGTCCTCATATTATGGTACAGTTGATTGCCGAGCTAAGATAGCTCGATTCCATTTCTCATGTGACCCAGTCTTGGAGTGGAAAGGGAATACTATAATGCCTAGAGAAAGGTTTATTTACTATCATAAGGCACATAAGCTTACAAAAAAAGCATGTTTATATCACCTAGTCCATGTCTAAGACCTTGAAGCTGAGAAATGGGTTGCAACTCTTCAGTCTGTACCTGTTGTGAATGAATATCTAGATGTGTTTCCTGATAAACTTCCTGGATTACCTCCGATTAGATATATTGACTTTGGTATCGATGTAGATCTTAGTACAACCCTATATCTATTTCTCCTAATAAAATGGAACTAGCATAGTTAAAAGAGATAAATGAGTAGTTAAAAAATCTACTTGACAAAGGTTTTATTTGCCCCAGTATATCTCCTTAAGGTGCTCCAGTATTATTTGTACGTACTAAGGATGGTAAAATGTGTGATGACCCTTCCAATCATCTTTGCATTTTTGCATTTATTGCACTGTAAGAGCCTTCTTGTAGTGGCCCCAAGTTATTTATGGCTTGATGGGATCGGTGGTTTGGTGCCCTGGCCATTCGTTTGGTCGTTTTGACCATTTGCCTATTTTAAAGCTTAAACTTAGAATATCATTGACTTTGGTCAACATTCTTAGCTAACATGCTCGAAATTGAATTCTGACAGTTCCGTTAGCTCCGGAGCTATGAGTTTGGTCTTGTTGGACCTTTAGTTGAGGCTGAGACTTCCGGTGTGGGTTTTGTGTGGTTTTCTCAGTTTTATGACCATTTGGAGTTAAAAGTGTAACTTTGGGTGACTTTCGATGATCCGAGTGTCGAATTCAAAATCCGACGATTCCATCAGCTCTGGAATGTTGAGTTTGGGTTAGGAAGATGGTTGGTTTGGGTTCCGGGTGAGCCAGACTCATTTCGAGCCCTTGAGTTCCTTTTTATTAGTGTTGACTTGGGTCAGCATTTCTCCGAAATGACCTCGTCTGGGAGATTTGTCGATTCTGTTGAGTGTGGAATGTCATTTCCACTCTGTTAGCACTATTGTTTTTTAAATATCAGTTTCCTATTGTGCCCGAAACACGCCGTGGAGTGTTAGAGATATTGCAGAAAAATAGTTGCAGGCCAGCCTTAAGCGCAATCGCGCCAAGGCCAGCGCTATCGCACCTCAGCGCCTTCCAGCCACCAGCGCGATTGTGCCCTCCCAGCGCGATAGCGCCGGGGTTCCTGCCACCACTTTCAACGCTGTTGGCGCTGGCCTAGCACCGATGGTGCTGGCCATTTTCCAGTAGCTATATAAAGTTGGGAGTTCATTTTTCCAGCATTCTCTCTCACTACTTCTCACTCTAAACTCTATATTCTCTCCAACAACTTTCTCTATATTGATTCCAAGCCTTGGGAAGTCGATTGTGGGTAGATTTTCTGTACTTCTTCGTCGTTTGGTAAGCTCCCTCTTCTCTTGAAATTTCTTAAAACCTCCATTGATGCCCTTCACTAAGCTTGAGTTTTTGCTTGTGAATTCAGGCCGTCCAGTTGGTGCATGCTCGTGGGAATGGTAGATTATCCTTCTTGACTCGGGTTTTCTCCTTTGTGGTAAGTAATTCTTTCCCAATTTCTATTTTATTTTTCGGAATTCCACTCCTTAAACCCCAACCTTTGCGGGCTGTTTTGATTCCCTTTTCCTTGGCCATTTGTGCTCAAATTTGGAGTATGCCTCCTTGTCATCGTTGGGGTCGTTATGTTTTTTTTTGTTTTGGGTTTTGGGCTGTGGGCCCCGCAGGCCCTCTTTTGACCTGAATCTCGACCCGGCTATAATTGTAGCAATATGGGTATCGTTGGACTCGTCTTAACTTCTTATCTATAATTTTGATAGTTTAATTCTCATTCGGAGCTTCTCGGAGTAGCTCGGCCTCGGATATCGGCGTTCCTGTAGCTTGTCGTCGGACGACAGGTAGGTTACGATATAACTCCCTAGATTTTGCATATATCAGGTAAAATTATACTAGTTAGCATCCTTGGGTTGGGTTATTAGGTTGGTACCACAGACCTTGATCGCTCCTTCATGATCCGTCCCGTTTCCTTCCTCCATTGTGTGTAGAATTCTTGCTAATTGATATTATTACCCTTGTGGCCCTATGAGGACTTGTTGAATCTAGAACATCGATAGTGGGATCATTGGGAATGTTCGTGAGTCCCGGACATAGAATTACCCTTCTAGGCTGGTTATAATTATTGAGTAGCTTTGGAGCCTGTGCAGGGCCGATAGATTGATTGTGAGCTGCGGGGTAGCTATTGTATATTTGATCATGCTATTTCCATGCATATAGAGAGGTTTTACCATGTGTTACTATGGCTTTGGCTTCGGGCCTTTTGGAACTGTTTTTTAAACTTTGTATGGCCCAGGGGGCCCATTTTTGATGGAAATGATTTGGAAATGGCTTTGACTTGTCTTGTGGATCTTCTTGGGGTAAGGAAAGTTTTAAAAGAACTTTTATCAATAGTTCCACTTTTCTGGGCTCGACGGGGTTGGGTGCCCCACTTTTAAACTACAACATCCAGGGTGTTGCTGGACTTGGCGGGGCTGAGTACTAGAGCTATTAGGCTTACTATTTTAGACCTGGATACCCTCCAGGCAGCTTTACTTAGGGATTGTCTTGAGAATGCGGGGAAACTAGTATGTTGGTCGGGGGCCTCCATGGACCTTGTCATTTCGGACCAGAAGCTGTGAGTTGCGGGTGCCGGAGGGAGGGTATACGGTGTAGTAGTGGTATACGGGTGGGACCTTCCATGGATCCCATCTTTTGGGCCTTATAGGTCATCGGAAGCGGGTGACATATGGTACCTTGATCACTTTTACTTAGCATGGCATCACATCATTCATTTGCATGAGGTACCACCCTTGTCTGTTGATTGTTGATTGTACGCTCTGGTAGTATGGGATGCCGAAGGGTTTGTTTTCACTTGTTTGCATTCCTTAGTTGTATGTTTGGCCGAGGGATTGTAGGTCAAGTCTTATCATTATTACTTCTGTCTTAAGTGTGAGATTGGTTACAACGGGGCTGTTGGTTCTTGGAATAAGATTGTCGTGATTAGTGTGGTTAGAGCTTGGTTACAGTGGGGCTGTTTGTGAATGTTTGTGATGATTAGTGTGGTTACTGGTTACTGTTTCCAAGCATGTCTACTTTACACTTCTCTCCCATTCCTTATACTTGAGGTTACCGGTATACTATCCATTTCTAAACTTATTCGTATATACTGTTCTTGCGAGGATCCTAGGTGCGTTGTTACTACTTTCACATGTGTTTGCCATGTATATATTCCATTTTCTAGCCTTGCTTGTTGCTTTCTGTTGTCTTCCCTCTGGGCTAGTTCCTGTGTACTCTACCATTGATTGCCGTGACTGTTTGCTTCTATTATGTCTGCTATTGCTCTTTTACTTTTTATATGCCCAGTCGGCCTATGATACCTACTGGGTACTTTATGCCTTGCATTTGGTGCTCACCCTACCCCCTGCATCTTTTAGTGCAGATCGTAGTGTGGGCCATCACCGTTAGAGCGCCTGAGACTCGTGCGGGTAGCTGTTTTTGGATCATCCAGGCTGAGGGTGAGCTCTTGGTGTGCAGAGCTTGACTTTAGTTTATCCTCGATGTATTTTGTACTCTTGTAGTTTCGGAGACATCATGTATATATTACTTTTCTACCTTTGTACTCCTGTTGTAGTTTGGCTCTTATACACTATGATGCTAGGTTTTGGGTTGGTTTAGCTTCCGCTTTGTATTTATATTACTCCGGTTATCCCGTTTATTCATTTTGTTCCCTTGCTTCCGCTTATTTATTTGTTCTTCCGCTTAAACTGTTAGAAGGTAGCCCATTACTAACTGTTCTGAGTTATGATGATTGGTTCGCCTACTGAGGGGTTGTAGGTGCTATCATGATCAAGAAATTAGATCGTGACAGCTTGGTATCAGAGCTCTAGGTTCACCGATGTAATCGGTATAGGAGCCAATGTCTAGTAGAGTCCTGTGGATCGGGGTGGAGACTTCCGTGCTCAATCTTTGGGAGGCTATAGTGACATCTTAGGGAAATGGACTTTTCTTGCTTCTCTTTTGTGCATAGTATCTTTGAAGGTTCCTGGAAATCTTATTTGTTCTGGTTCACTCTTCCACAGATGGTTTGTACGAGATCGTCAGCTTCAGGCGGAGGAGAACCTCTTGCCCCTGCACCTCTGACTCCAGCTAGGGGTAGGGGTGGTCGCAAAGGCAATGCTAGAGGTTGTCCTAGAGAAGCGGCGCCTACTAGGGCTGCAAGGGTTGATATAGGGACGGAGTATGACTACGAGCCAGAGTTAACTCCAGAGCATCAACATGTGGACTCAGGGATGGCCAAGGTACCACCAGCTCTAGTGACAGTTCCAGCATCAGTTTCTATGCCAGCTTCAGCCCCAACTGAGTCTTCATATGTTCGGGGTTTACTTGTTCAGCTCTTGGGTATGATTGGGGACCTTCTTTCTGAGGCAACACATACATCCGCTCAGGGGGTAGCCTTGGGTGTTCAGAGTTCAGGAGCGTAGCCTGTTACTGCGGCTCCCCGTGCCGAGGTTATTCCAGTCCTGTCGGTTTCCTAGACTTTTGCTCCTTGCCCCTCCATGACAGACGGGGAGCAGAAGGCCTTGGGTAGGTTTCTGAGATTAGCACCGCCGAGATTTGCTGGTACACAGGGTCAGGACCCCCACGATTTTAACACCACTTGTGAGGAGATATTGCATCACTTGGGGTTATTAGAGACTCACGGGGTTGGCTATACTTCATATCAGCTGGAGGGTGCAACGAAGTTATGGTGGAGAGCACAAGTTGCTTGCAGGCCTTCTATGTCACCTCCCTTAACCTGGTCCGAGTTCTATGAGGCCTTTATGGCCAAGTTCTTGCCACAGAGCGACAGAGAGCGTCGGAGGAAGGATTTCACTAGACTTTCCCAAGATTCTATGACTGTCTTAGAGTACGAGACCCGTTTTCATTAGCTTGCTCTGTTTGGGGCCATTATTATGCCTACTGAGTGTCAGAGATTTGTTTGGGAGCTTCAAAGAGAGTTCAGAGAGCCTGCAGAGATTCTGGTTGCTAGTGGTCGGTCATTCCAAGCCATTGCGGACTATGCCCGTAAAGTTGAGGATTTGCGTCGTCATGACATCGAGGCCAGAGATAAGAGGCCCTGACTTCAGGGTGGTTACAGTGGTTCTAGGCATGGTGGTAGAGGTGTCGGCCAGTGGGGCCGAGGTTATAAGCCACAACAGCATCAGGGTCAGTCTAGTTGACCAGTTCGGGCTTCACTTCAGGCTTCAGGTTCTCAGTTTGAGCAGGGTCAGAGCAGTCCGCATGGTCATAACGGTCAGTTTTCGAGGGGTATTGCTTCTGAGGCATCAGGACAAGGTGGCCATATAGGTTCAGCGGGTCCATCTCGATAGGGTGGGCCATCAGGTTCGTTATGTAAATGTGGTGTTAGTGGTCATTTTGCCAGAGATTACCCCAGTGGGGTACAACCTATTATAAGTGCGGAGTTGGTGGCCTTTATGCTAGAGATTGCCCCCAGCGGGGTGTGGTTCAAACTTTTTGCTCTATTCAGCCATTGGCTTGGGGAGGCGGTGGTCAGGGTAGAGGTGTTTCTCCACATGGCATAGCAGGTGGTAGGGATGACGGTCGGTCAAGTGGAGGTCGTCGTCAGTTCTATGCGGTCCCGGGGAGACCAGAGGCAGAGGCCTCAGATACTGTGATCACAAGTATGATTTTTGTATGTCGTCAACCAGCTTATGCTTTGTTTGATCCTGGATCCACTTGTTCATATATATCTGCCTACTTTCTGCCTTGTTTGAGGTTGGCTAGTGAGACATTTTTTGTGCCTGTTTCTGTTTTGACCCCAGTATGAGATTCTTTAGTAGTGGATTGGATTGTGAGATCCTGTGTGATATCTGTTCATGATTTGGATACTTGGGCTGACTTAATGATTCTTGATATGTTAGACTTTGATGTGATACTGGGCATGGACTAGTTATCCCTTCACCATGCAGTTTTGTATTGTTATGCCAAGATCGTTACCATAGCCATGCCCTGTGTGTCCCCGGTTATGTGGCAGGGTTCTGTTAGCCATGCATCATCAAGGATCATCTCTTGTCTTTGAGCTAGGAAGTTGATTTCCAGTGGGTGTCTAGCTTATCTAGCATATGTCCGAGATGCTAGTGTTGACCCTACGTCTCCTAAGTCTGTTCTTGTGGTTAGAGACTTCCTAGATGTGTTTCCTACCAACATGCCAGGCCTTCCACCTGAGAGGGATATTAATTTTTCCATTGAGTTAGAGCTAGGCGCCAGGCCCATTTCTATTCCTCCCTACCGTATGGCTCCTGCTGAGTTGAGAGAGCATAAGGAGCAGCTCCAGGATTTGTTAGCTAAGGGGTTCATTAGACCGAGTGTGTATCCTTGGGGTACTACTATTCTCTTCATAAATAAGAAGGATGGGTCAATACGGATGTGTATTGATTACTGGCAATTGAATAAGGTGACAGTGAAGAATAGGTATCCGATGCCGAGGATTGATGACCTGTTTGATCAGCTTCAAGGTTTTGCCGTGTTTTTGAAGATTGATTTGAGGTACGGCTACCATCAGTTGAGGATTAGGGAGGAGGACATTCCTAAGATAGCATTCAGGACACGTTATGGCCATTATGAGTTCCTGGTGATGTCTTTTGGGTTGACTAATGCCCCCGCAGCCTTCATGAACTTGATGCACAGGGTGCTTAGCCCATACTTGGATATGTTCGTGATAGTATTAATTGATGACATCCTGGTATACTCGAGGAGTAGAGATGAGCATGAGCATCACTTGTGGACTGTACTTCAGACTTTGTGAGCTCACCAGCTTTATGCCAAGTTCTCAAAGTGTGAGTTTTGACTTGATTCAGTTGCATTCCTAGGACATGTGGTGTCTAAGGATGGGATTAGAGTGGATTCGGGTAAGATTTTTGCGATTCGTGATTGGCCTAGACCTACCACTCCTACTGAGGTCCGTAGCTTTGTTGGGCTAGCTGGGTACTATAGGCGGTTTGTTGAAGGAACTTCTTCCATAGCAGCACCCTTGACTATGCTGACTAGGAAGGATGTTCCATTCTAGTGGTCTGATCAGTGAGAGGATAGCTTCCAGAGGATTAAGGCCTTATTGACTTCAATTCCAGTTCTGACTTTGCCGGTTGAGGATCAAGGTTTCTCTGTGTATTGTGATGCTTCAGGGGTCGGTCTTGGTTATGTGTTGATGCAACATGGTCTAGTGATAGCATATGCATCGAGGAAGCTGAAGGTTCACGAGCGCAACTATCCCACTCACGACTTAGAGTTGGCGGCGGTAGTCTTCGCGCTCAATATCTAGAGTGTCACCCCCCGAGGTTACCCCCTGGACGTAACACGGGACTAGGGACCGCAAGTTCCCCAAGCTAACCCCTTGGTCATAGCATACTCAAGCATAACAAAGATAAGCAGAAGCATAATAGATAAATCCGGAATAACATTAATGGAGAGTCAAGTCAAATAGGAATACAAGATCCATACGAAGACTCAAATACTATCTATGTCTGAAAAGCCTCTACTAATAACATAAAGAGTTGCTAGGACAAGACCCTAGCTAACTCGAAGTACGGAAATAAAAGCTAACACACGCTAAGAACATAACTAGTCCTCGACCTAAGAGGACTCACTGACAACTGACAGATAGAGTGGCCAGGAAGCTCTAGCCACGTGCCTGGGAAGGGACTCCTAAATCTGCATCATCAAAGGATGCAACGCAAGATATGCTTTATAAGTATAGGATGTACCGAGTATGTGAGCGATGCATGAACATGATAAACAGTTTAAAACATGCTGAATATGCTTTACCAATCGAAATCATACTTTAAAAGTACATTTGGATGCAAATGACTCTATGAAAATCCATAAGCTGAAAACATGATCATAAACAAGAGTCTGAAATCTGAATAAGAGTCAAGTACATTTTTAAAGAATAAACTGTTTCTGTGGAAGGTTCTCTAACCGGCATAGACCATGTGAGCTACATGGAATCCGATGTATACGCCCCATCGAGAGGACCCAATATACCTTGCCAGGGTATAAAGGCATGACCGTGGCGTGTTCACTAAAGTTGATGCTCAACAGAGGGGACTTGTAAACCTATGAGGGCACGTAGTTCTGGGACTAAGGGTACTCTCACCTGGTCCAACTCGGTGCTAAATAATACTCCCAAAACATACTTATAGCTCATATAATACTGGGGCATATCTGATGCCAAAACTAATCATAACTGGTGACATATCTGATGTCAAAACTGTTGAAAAGCAATAAGACATATCTGAATGCCATGCAATTCAAATCATACATCTAAAAACTTAGCATAGAGATAATTCAAATCATGCATTTCTCTTCTAAATTCATACTTGAAAAAATTGGCATGCAATTTCATAAAGTACATAAGGTCATGATATCTAATCATGTCAAATTTCTCTTGAAAACATACAATTCAATGGAATCATGCTAGAAATCAACTTTAGAGCTTGGTCTTTTGAAACCAATGAAGGAATCATAATAAAATCATAATTAAGCAATAAGAAACCATGAAGTTAAGCATAGAAACTGATTTCATAAGTTTTCCCCAATTTAGATTAAAACTCTAATTTCACAAGCTTATAATTAAACATAAGAATTGGGAGCTTTGGGCACAAGGGTGAAAGGAACCCATTGTTGAATACCCACATACCTTGGTTGAAGACAACCCACTTGAATTGGAAAGACTTAGGAGGCTTGAACTTGGATCTTGAGACTTGAAGCTTGGAGAAGAATTTCCCTTTTTGGGAGAAGAGTGAAGTAATGAGAAGGAACTTAGGCTAATGAGGGTGAAATCCCTTCTTGAAATAGTCAAAATGAAATCATTTAGGAGCTAAAAGAGTGGGTAATGACTAAAATACTCCTGGGACATATTTAAGAAAAATATGGAAAATGATCGGTTTCAGGGACAACGGGTCAGTTCTACGGGTTGTCGTTTGAACCACGACCCGTGGTTCCACTCGTGGTTCCTGACAGAAGCTTCAGGCTGCAGAAGCACTTCTACGGGTCAATAGGATAGACCCATAGAATGGATGACGAGTCACAGACATAAACCGTAGTTCCGAGAAACATGGACTTCTCTGAACCAGGTTCCACGAGTCACAGGACGGACCCGTTGTTCAGACGACGAGCCGTAGATTGACTCGTGATTCCTTGGGGACTGTCATCCCTCTGATATGGGTTCCATAAGTGAATAGGACAGACTCGTGGTTTGAACCACGGTCTGTAGAACAAACTAGTGGTCCCAGACCAGAGGTTGAATCAATAGAAGGGAAACCACGGCTCCATTCCACGACCCGTGGTTCGAACCACGGTCCGTGGATTGGATTCGTCATTCCTGAAACATGAAATTTTTCTGAGGTTTCAACTTAGATAGCTGGTTTGATTTCTGTTTTGTTACAATATCTCCCCCTTGGGATCATTCGTCTCTTATGAAGACTAAACAAGGAAAACTGAAGAGAAAATAGCCCAACCAGCAATCAAAACCAAGAAATCAAGGCGTAAACATGAAAACTGAACTTTTCAACTTGAAAACATGATAAACTAACTTCGGAAAACATGATTGCATGCTAGGATCATGAGGGTAACTGATGGAGTATTACTAAGGGTGAAACTATTACCTCAAGATGGAACGGAATTGGAAGGAAAGAGATGGGGATATTTGGCCTTTATGGCCTCTTCCGCTTCCCAAGTAGCTCCTTCAACAAATTGATTTCTCCAAAAAACTATTACCGAAGCAACTTCTTTATTTCTTAACCTCCGAATCTGACGATCAAGGATCTCTACGAGAACCTGCTCATAAGTGATACTATCATTCACACCCAGATCCTCTAAGGGAACAATCAAGGCCAGATCACCAACACACTTCTTCAACAAGGAAACATGGAAAATCGGATGAATCACTTCCAACTCTTTTGGAAAATCCAACTCATAAGCAACACTACCAATTCTCCTCAAAATTCGATAAGGACCTACAAAATGAGGACTAAGCTTTCCTTTCTTGCCAAATCTCATCACACCCTTCATGGGTGACACCTTTAGGAAAACCCAATCATCAACTTCAAATTCCAACTCCCTTCTCCTCACATCCGCATAAGATTTCTGTCGACTCTGAGCGGTCTTCAACCTTTACGTAATAAGTTGAACCTTCTCCATAGTCTCATGAATCGAATCTGGACCAATCAAGGCTGCCTCACCTACCTTAAACCAACCAATAGGAGACTTACACCTCCGGCCATAAAGTACCTCATAGAGAGCCATCTGGATGCTAGAGTGAAAGCTGTTATTGTAGGCAAACTCGATAAGGGGTAAGTGATTATCCCAATTTACTTTGAAGTCAATCACACAAGCTCTCAACATATCCTCCAAAGTCTGAAGAGTATGCTTTGCCTGGCCGTCTGTCTGAGGGTGAAAAACTGTGCTAAGCTTCACCTGGGTACCAAAACCCCTCTGAAAAGATCTCCAAAACTGAGATGTAAACTGAGTACCCCTATCTGAAATGATGGACCAAGGAACACCATGCAATCGAATTATCTCCCGGGTTTAGAGTCTGGTATAGTCGTCTGCTGAATCAGTAGTCTTAACAACCAAGAAATGGGATGATTTAGTTATTCGATCGATAATCACCCAAATCGAATCATGTTGCCTTCGAGTACGAGGCAAACCTGTAATAAAGTCCATATTGATTGCTTCCCATTTCCAAGTGGGAAGATCAATATCCTGAATCATGCCACCCGATCGCTGGTGCTCTACCTTCACCTGCTGACAATTGGGACACTTAACCATAAAACCGGCTATGCCCCTCTTCATACCATTCCACCAAAAGACTTCTCATAGATCACGGTACATCTTGGTGGCACCAGGGTGGATGGAATATCTGAAACCATGAGCCTCAGTCAAAATCTGCTGGCGTAACTCATCTACATCTGGCACACATAGTCGATCCTGATAACGAAGTACACCATCTCCCCCTTGGGAGAATACCTCAACCCTTTGCTGATGGACTGCACCCTTAAGTTGGAGTAAAATGGGATCACTGTCTTGCTTTGCCTTCTCTTCTGCTACCAAGGATGATTTGGAACCATTCCGAACAATAACACCACCTTCTTTCGAGTCCATAAGGCGAACTCCCAACCAAGCTAGCCTATGAACCTCCTTAACCAGTTCCTTCTTTCCTTCTTTGACTAAAGACACGCTACCTATCGACAATCTACTAAGTGCATCCGCCATAACATTGGCCTTACCCAGATGGTAAAGCACACTCATGTCATAATCCTTAAGAAGCTCAAGCCATCTCCTTTGTCGCAAATTCAATTCCTTCTGAGTGAACACATACTGGAGACTCTTATGATCGGTGATACATCCACGTGCACCCCATACAAGTAGTGTCTCCAAATCTTCAAAGCAAAGACCACAGCTGCCAACTCAAAATCATGAGTAGGATAATTCTTCTTATGAGTCTTAAGCTGTCTCAAAGCATAAGCAATCACCTTACCACGCTGCATCAAAACACAACCCAAACTAATCCTAGAAGCATCACAATACACAACTAAATCATATAGGCCCTCGGGTAGAGCTAACAATGGAGCTGTGGTCAATCTAGTCTTTAATCCCTAAAAGTTCTTCTCACACAACCTCTAAAATTTTACCTTTTTCTGAGTCAATCGGGTTAAAGGGGCAGCAATGGAAGAAAAACCTTCCACAAACCTCCTATAGTAACCATCCAAACCCAAAAAGCTCCTAATATCATATGGGAAAGTGGGTCTAGGCCAGCTCTTTACTGCCTCGATCTTTTGAGAATCAACCCGAATACCCTCTTTAGTCATAATATGACCCAGAAAATCAACAGACTGCATCCAAAACTCACACTTTCTAAACTTAGCAAATAACTGTCGGTTCTTGAGAGTTTGCAACACAACTCTCAAGTGGTCCGCATGCTCCTCCTCACTCTGAGAGTAGATGAGGATATCATCAATGAAAACAATCACAAACATATCCAGGTACTATTTGAACACCCAGTTTCATCAAATCCATAAAGACTGCAGGAGCATTCGTTAGACCAAAAGACATTACAACAAATTCATAATGACCATACCGAGTTCTGAAGGTTGTCTTCGAAATATCACACTCTCTAACACAGAGCTGATGATAACCGGATCTAAGGTTGATAATGGAGAATAAACTAGCACCCTCAAGCTGATCGAACAAGTCATCAATCCTAGGAATGGGATATCTATTCTTGATTGTGACCTTGTTCAACTGACTGTAGTCAATACACATTCTAAGAGAACCATCTTTCTTTCGAACAAATAAGACTGAGGCACCCGATGGAGAAATTCTAGGCCTAATGAAACCCTTATCAAGAAGATCCTTCAACTGATCCGTTAATTCCTTAAGTTCCACGGGAGCCATTCTATAGGGAGGAATAGAGATAGGATTCGTATTTGGGAGAAGATCTATCCCAAAGTATATCTCTCGCTCGGGAGGGACTCTGGGCAATTCCTCGAAAAACACTTCTGGAAACTCATTCACAATAGGGACATACTGAAGGGATGGGGTTTCAGACTCCGTGTCCATAACCCGCACTATGTGATAAATATACCCCTTTGAAATCATCTTCCTTACTTTAAGATAAGATATGAAATGACCTTCCGAGGAAGGGGGATGAACTTGCCATTCTAAAATGGGTTCATTTGGAAATTTGAAACTGACAACCCGAGTATGACAATCAACAGAAGCATAAAATACATATAACCAATCCATACCAAGAATAATATCAAAATCAGTCATCTCCAACTCTACTACATCCGCTGAAGTGACTCTATGAAGGACTGAGATAGGGTAATTTCGGTAGATCTTTTTGGCTATGACTGACTCACCAAAAGGAGTAGCAACACAAAATGGTTCTAAAAGCAATTCAAGACATATTTTGAATTTGCATGCTATATAAGGGGTCACAAAAGATAAGGAGGCACCAGGGTCCAACAAAACATACACATCGAAAGAGAAGACTTTCAATATACCAGTGACAATATCTGGAGAACTCTCGTGATCCTAACGGGAGGACATAACATAAAGACGGTTTTGGCGCTGACCACCAGAACTAGAAGCTGCGCCCTGCTGGGCTGGTCTACCTCCTGAAGCTGCTGGGGGAGGCTGAGTCCTACCTACCTGTCCCTTCCTAGATGAAGGGAAATCCCTGAGTCCTACAACCCTCTCTACCAGCCAAACACTCATCGGGATGATTCTTTCCACACTTGGTACAAATGGGGAAAGAAGACCCCTTTGCACCACCACCCTGAGAATAAGAGACTGCACCTTTACTGGACTGATCATGGTAGGACCTGGAGCCTGAGAAGGAGTACTGACAGAAGAATGCACAGGCTGTGATGACCTCTTCTAAAATGAAAAGCGATGTCTGCCCCTGGACTTCTGATGGATAAATCCCGAACCCTCAAATCTAGCTGTTTTGTTCTCCCTCGTCATCTCCCTTAGTGTGTCACCCTCAATCTGTTGGGCATGAGTCATAAGTCGGGAAATGTTCATATCTATCAATAGCAAAGAAGACCTATACTCTTTTTTCACCATATCAGAAACCCCATAGATGGACTTTCTCATTTGATCATGCGGGTCTGCTACCATGGAGGGAGCATATCTAGACAACTGATTGAACTTCAGACTATACTCTTGAACCAAAATTGACCCATATCTCAAGTTCACAAATTCCTCCACCTTTGCTTGCCTCAACTCTTGGGGAATGAACCTATCAAGGAAGGCCCTCTCAAAACACTCCCAAGTCATGGGGACCGCGTCCCTCACCCTAGCCTCCTTACATTGGGTGAACCAAATGTGAGCTACATCCTTGAGCTGGTAGGATACAAGCTCCACACAATTAACACCAACCACTTGCATAACCTCGAAGATCTTTTTCACTTCATCAATAAAGTTGAGCGGGTCCTCACTGACTTTCGAACCCTAAAATTCAGGCGGGTTCATACTGATAAAGTCACAAACTCGGGCCGCTACCCCACCTTGAGGATGAATGGGGCAGGAGCCTGCTGATTGGCCTGAGTGGCCAAAGTCTGGGCTAGCAAATGGATGGCATTTCTGAACTCCTAATTTGTGACATCGGGGACTGGAACGAAAAGAGCAATATTCCAAGCGGCTCGGGGAGGCATAGCACATCGAGGAGGCATAATCTGAAACGTATAAGATAAGAATTGGAGGAACATTAGAGTTAAGCTCTATCACACAATATGATTATGAAAGAAGTTAAGTTTTCTAATACACCTTATAGCTTCCCTCTCATATGTGTGGCGTGCTTCACACATATAAAAAAGACTCTACTCGATGCGGCTTTCAGACATCCTAGGACTCTTGAACCTGAGGCTCTGATACCAAGTTTGTCATACCCCGAGGTTACCCCCTGGATGTAACACGGGACTTGGGACCGCAAGTGCCCCAATCTAACCTCTTGGTCATAGTATACTCAAGCATAACAAAGATAAGCGAAAGCATAACAGATAAATCCGGAATAACATAAATGGAGAGTCAAGTCAAATAGGAATACAAGTATCCATACGAAGACTCAAATACTGTTTATGTCTGAAAAGCCTCTACTCATAACATAAAGTGTTGCTAGGACAATACCTTAGCTAACTCGAAGTACGGAAATAAAAGCTAACACATGCTAAGAACATAACTAGTCCTCGACCTAAGAGGACTCACCGACAACTAATAGATAGAATGGCCTGGAAGCTCTAGCCATATGCCTGTGAAGGGGCTCCTGAATCTGCATCATCAAAGGATACATCGTAAGATATGCATCAGTACTATAGGATGTACCGAGTATGTGAGCGATGCATGAACATGATAAATAGTTTAAAACATGCTGAATATTATTTAACAATCAAAATCATACTTTAAAAGTAAAACTGGATGCAAATGACTCTATCAAAAACCATAAGCTGAAAACATGATCATAAACAAGAGTCTGAAATCTGAATAACAGTCAAGTATATTTTTAAAGCATAAATTGTTTCTGTGGGAGGTTCTCTAACCAACATAGACGATGTGAGCTACATGGAATCTGATGTATACGCCCTATCCAGAGGACCCAATATACCTTGCCAGAGTATAAAGGCATGACTATGGCGTGATCACTAAAACTGATGCCCAACAGAGGGGACTTATAAACCTATGGGGCCACGTAGTTCTGGAACTAAAGGTACTCTCACCCTATCCAACTTGGTGCTAAATACTACTCCCAAAATATACTTATAGCTCGTATAATACTGGGGCATATCTGATACCAAAACTAATCATAACTAGTGACATATCTGATGTCAAAACTATTGAAAAGCAATAAGACATATTTGAATGCCATGCAATTCAAATCATACATCTAAAGACTTAGCATAGCCATAATTCAAATCATGCATTTCCTTTCTAAATTCATACTTAAAGAATTTGGCTTGCAATTTCATAAAGTACATAAGGGCATGATATCTAATCATGTCAAATTTCACTTGAAAACATGCAATTCAATGGAATCATGCTAGAAATCTACTTTAGAGCTTGGGCTTTTGAAACCAATGAAGGAATCATAATCAAATCATAATTAAGCAATAATAAACCATGAATTTAAGCATAGAAACTGATTTCATAAGTTTTCCCCAATTTATATCAAAACCCTAATTTCACAAGCTCATAATTTAACATAAGAATTGGGGGCTTTAGGCACAAGGGTGAAATGAACCCTTTGTTGAATACCCACATACCTTGGTTGAAACCCACTTGAATTGGAATGACTTAGGAGGCTTGAACTTGGATCTTGAGACTTGAAGCAGAATTTCCCTTTTTGGTAGAAGAGTGAAGTAATGAGAAGGAACTTAGGCTAATGAGGGTCAAAACCCTTCTTGAAATAGTCAAAATAACATCATTTAAGAGTTAAAAGAGTGGGTAATGACTAAAATACCCCTGGGACATATTTAAGAAAAATCTAGAAAATGGTTAGTTTTCGGGACCACGGGTCAGTTCTACGGGTCATCATTTGAACCACGAGCTGAGGTTCCAATCGTGGTTCCTAATAGAAGCTTTAGGCTACAGAAGAACTTCTATGGGTCAACAGGATGGACCCGTAAAATGATGACGAGTCGTAGACTTGAACCGTAGTTCTGAGAAATATGAACTTCTCTAAACCAGGTTCCACGAGTCACAGGACGGACCCGTCATTCAGATGACGAGTCATAGACTGACTTGTTATTCCTAGGGGACTGTCATCCCTCTGATCTGGGTTCCATGAGTGGACAGGACGGACCCGTGGTTTGAACCACGGTCCAAGAACCAACTCCTGGTCCCAGACCAGAGGCTGAATCAATAAAATGGAAATCACGACTCTATTCCATGACCCATAGTTCAAACCACAGTCCGTGGATTGGACCCGTCTTTCCTGAAATAAGAAATTTTTCTGAGAATTCAACTTAGATAACTTGTTTTATTTCCGAGGTGTTACATGGAGGCACTACATATATGGAGTTCACTATGAGATATTCACTGACCATCGTAGTCTTCAGTACATTATGAGTCAGCGCGAGCTGAACTCGAGGCAGAGAAGATGGGTTGAGTTGCTGAAGGACTATGATTTCACTATTCTATACTATCCGGGCAAGGCAAATATGGTAGCGGATGCCTTGAGTTGGAAGGCAGTGAGTATGGGTAGTCTAGCTTCACTTTCATTTTCTGAGCGATCGTTGGCCTTGGACATCCAGTCCTTGGCTAACCATTTGGTTAGGCTTGACTTATCGGATCCCAGTAGAGTTCTTGCCAGTGTTGAGGTTTTCTCTACTCTAGTTGATCATATTCAGAACCGGCAGTTTGAAGATCATAGTTTGTGTGACCTTCGTGATCAAGTGGTTTGGGGTGAGGCCAATCGAGCTACCTTGGGTTTCGATGGGGTTCTGAGGTTTGAGGGTCGACTTTGTGTTCTGAGAGTTGGTGATTTGATACAGTTGATACTCCGTGAGGCACATTTTTCCAGATACTCCATTCATCCTGGCGTAGCGAAAATGTATAGAGATCTGAGGTAGCTTTACTGGTGGGGTGGTATGAAGTGGGACGTGGCAGAGTTTGTATCTCGGTGCTTGAACTGTCAACAGGTGAAGTTCGAGCACATGAGACCTGGTGGCTTGATGCAGCGACTTCCCATTCCTGAGTGAAAGTGGGAAGGTATTACCATGGACTTTGTTGTTGGTTAGCCTCATACTACTCGAAGGTTTGATTCCATTTGGGTGATCGTGGATAGGGTGACCAAGTCAGCGCATTTCTTGCTGGTTTAGACTTTATACGGGGCAGAGAGGTTAGCTCAGATCTACATTCGTGAGATTGTACGGTTGCACAAGGTCCCAACTTCTATCATTTCAGACCGCGACACTCAGTTCACATCTCAGCTCTGGAGAGCTATATAGAGGGATTTGGGTATGGAGGTTCAACTTAGTACTATGTTCCACCCTCAGATAGATGGCTAGTCTGAGAGGACCATTCAGGTCCTGGAGGACATGCTTTGGGCCTGTGTACTTGACTTTGGAGGTTCATGGGATCAGTTTGTGCCTTTGGCTGAGTTTGCGTATAATAATATCTTTCATTCGATCATTAGCATGGCACCTTTTGAGGCTTTGTATGGTAGGCATTGCAGATCGCCCATCTGTTGGTTTGATGGGTTAGAGTCCAGACCGCAGAGTACGGATTTGCTTAGAGATTCCTTGGACCGAGTCCGTTTGATCCAGAGTAGGTAGAAGAGCTACACTGATCATGAACTTTGTGCCTTGGAGTTCAGTGTTGGTGACCTGGTTTTCCTTTGTGTATCTCCCATGAAGGGCGTGATGAGATTTGGTCGGAGGGGCAAGCTTAGCCCCAGGTTCATTGGGCTGTTTGAGATTCTGCAGAGGGTTGGTAGTGTTGCCTACATTTTGTTATGCTAGTATGTACCATATGAGTCTCATGTATTGCATTGGAATTCAGTCCAGTTGGATGAGAGGTTATTATTTGTTGAGGAGCCGATAGCCATTTTGGCCAGATATATCAGGAGGTTAAGAGATCTAGGGAGATTCCAATTGTGAAAGTTCAGTGGAGGCACTATTCGGTCGAGGAGGCTACTTGGGAGACCGAGAGTGAGTTTCATGCTCAATATCCACAGTTGTTCGATCCTTCAGGTACTCTCTTTTTCTTGACTTTCGGGGACAAAAGTCTTTTTAGTAGTGGATGTTGTGATGACCCTTTCCGGTCATCTTTGCATTTTTGCATTTATTGCACTGTTAGAGCCTTTTTGTAGCAGCCCCAAGTCATTTATGGCTTGTTGGGACCGGTGGTTTGGTGCCCTGGACGTTCGTTTAGTCGCTTTGACCGTTTGCCTATTTTAGAGCTTAAACTTAGAGTATCATTGACTTTGGTCAACATTCTCAGCTAACATGCTCAGAATTGAATTTTGACAATTCTGTTAGCTCTGAAGCGATGAGTTTGGTCTAGTTAGACCTTCAGTTGAGGCCTGAGAACTTCCGGTATGGGTTTTGTGTGGTTTTCTCAGTTTTTAGGCCATTTGGAGTTGAAAATTTAACTTCGGGTGACTTTCGATGATCGGAGTGTCGGATTCAAAATCCGACGATACCATAAGCTCGGGAATGTTGAGTTTGGGCTAGGAAGGTGGTTGGTTTGGGTTTTGGGTGAGCCTGAGTCATTTTGAGCCCTTGAGTTCCTTTTCGTTAGTGTTGACTTGGGTCAGCATTTCTCCGAAACGACCTAATATGGGAATTTCATCAATTCCGTTAAGTTCGAAATGTCGTTTCCACTCTGTTAGCACTATTGGTTTTTGAATATCGGTTTCCTATTATGCCCGGAACACCCCATGGAGTGTTAGAGATATTACAGAAAAATAGTTGCAGGCCACCCTTCGCAATCATGCCAAGGCCAGCGCGATCGTACCTCAGCGCCTGCCAGCCTTCAGCATAATCGCGCCCTCCTAGCGTGATAGCGCCGAGGCGCCTGCCACCCCCTTCAGTGCTGTTGGTACTGGCTTAGCGCCGATGGCGCTGGCCATTTTCCAGCAGCTATATAAAGCTGGGAGTTCATTTTTCCAACATTCTCTCTCAGTTTTTCTCACTCTAAACTCTAAATTCTCTCCAAAAATTTGCTCTATATTGATTCCAAGCCTTGGGAAGTCGATTGTGGGTGGATTTTCTGTACTTCTTTGTCGTTTGGTAAGCTCCCTCTTCTCTTGGAATTTCTTAAAACCTCCATTGATGCCCTTCACTAAGCTTGAGTTTTTGGTTGTGAATTCTTGCCGTCCAGTTGGTGCATGCTCGTGGGAGTAGTAGATTATCCTTCTTGACTTGGGTTTTTGCCTTTGTGGTAAGTAATTCTTGCCCAATTTCCGTTTTATTTTCCGGAATTCCACTCCTTAATCCCCAACCTTTGCGGGTTGTTTTGATGCCATTTTCCTTGGCCATTTGTGCTCAAATTTGGAGTATGCCTCCTTGGCATTGTTGGGGTTTTCATGGTTCTTTTCATTTTGGGTTTTGGGTTATGGGCCCTGCGGGCCCGCTTTTGACCTGGATATCGACCCAGCTACAATTATAGCAATATGGGTATCGTTGGACTCGTCTTAACTTCTTATCCATGAATTTGATAGTTTGATTCTCGTTCAGAGCTTTTCAGAGCAGATCGACCTCGGATATCATTGTTCCTGCAGCTTGTCATCGAACGACAGGTAGGTTACGGTTTAACTCCCTAGACTTCGCATATATCGGGTAAAATTGTACTAGTTGGCATCCTTGGGTTGGGTTATTAGGTTGGTACCACAAACCTTGATTGCTTTTTCATGATCTGTCCTGTTTCATTCCTCTATTGTCTGTAGAATTCTTGCTAATTGATATTATTACCCTTGTGGCCCTGTGATGCCTTGTTGAATCTGGAACATAGACGGTGGGATCATTGGGAATGTTCGCGAGTCCTGGACATAGAATTACCCTTCTAGGCTGGTTATGTTTGTTGAGTACATTTGGAGCCTGTGTAGGGCCGATAGGTTGATTATGAGCTACGGGGAGACTATTGTGTGTTTGATCATGCCATTTCCATGCATATAGAGAGGTTTTCCCACATTTTACTATAGTTTTGGCTTCGGGCCTTCTGGAACTGTTTTCTAAACTTTGCATGTCCCGGGGGGCCTATTTTCGATGGAAATGATTTGGAAATGGTTTTGACTTGTCGTGTGGATCTTCTTGGGGTAAGGAAAATTTTAAAAGACATTTTATCAATAGTTGCACTTTTTTGGGCTCGACGGGGTCGGGTGCCCTACTTTTATACTACAGCACCCGGGGTGTTGCTGGACTAGGCGAGGCCGAGTACTAGAGCTTTTGGGCTTACTATTTTAGACCTGGATACCCTCCAGGCAGCTTTACTTGGGGATTATCTTGAGAATGCGGGGAATCTAGTATGTTGGTCGGGGGCCTCCATGGACCTTGCCGTTCCAGACCAGAAGCCAGAGGGAGGGTATATGGTGTAGTAGTGGTATACGGGTGGGAGCTTCTATGGATCCTATCTTCTGGTCCTTATAGGTCATCGGAAGAGGTGACATACGATACTTTGATCACTTTTACCTAGCATGGCATCACATTATTCATCTGTGTGAGGTACTACCCTTGTCTGTTGATTATTGATTGTATGCTCCGGTAGTATGGGTTTGTTTTCACTTGTTTGCGTTCCTTGGTTGTATGGGCGGCCGAGGGACTGTAGGTAGAGTCTTATCATTATTACTTCTGTCTTAAGTGTGAGATTATTTACAGCGGGGCTATTGTTTCCTGGAATGAGATTGTCGTGATTAGTGTGGTTAGAGCTTGGTTACAGCGGGGCTGTTGGTGATTGTTTGTGATGATTAGTGTGGTTACTGTTTACTGTTTTTGAGCATGTATACCATCTATTTCTAGACTTATGCATATATACCATTGTTGCGAGGATCCAAGGTGTGTTGTTAGTTCTTTCACCTGTGTTTGCCATGTATATATTCCATTTTCTAGCCTTGCTTGTTGCTTTCTATTGTCTTCCCTCTGGGCTAGTTCCTGTGTACTTTACCATTGATTGTTGTGACTGTTTGCTTCTATTCTGTCTACTATTGCTCTTTTACTTTATATGTGCCCAGTCGGCCTATGATACCTACTGAGTACCTTATGCTTCGCATTTGGTGCTCACCCTACCTCCTACATCTTCTGGTGCAGATCCTAGTGTGGGCTATCGCCATTAGAGCGCTAGAGACTCGTACGGGCAGCTGTTTTTGGGTCATCCAGGCTGAGGGTGAGCTCTTGGCGTTCAGAGCTTGACTTTAGTTTATCCTCGATGTATTTTGTACTCTTGTAGTTTCGGAGACATCATATATATATTACTTGTGTACCTTTGTACTCCTGTTGTAGTTTGGCTCTTATACACTATGATACCAGGTTTTGGGTTGGTTTAACTTCCTCTTTGTATTTATATTACTCCGGTTATACATTTTATTCATTTTGTTCCATTGCTTCTGCTTATTTATTTGTTCTTCTGCTTAAACTGTTAGTAGGTAGCCCATTACTATCCATTCTGGGCTATGGGGATTGGTTCGCCTACTGGGGGGTTGTAGGTTCCATCATGACCGAGAAATTGGGTCGTGACAAAATATGAATGTGTATAGATTACAGGCATTTGAATAAAGTGATGATAAAGAATAAGTACCTCTACCCAGAATAAATGATTTATTTGATCAGTTGCAGGGTGATAAATGTTTTTGAAAGATTAACTTAAGGTTTGGTTATCACCAGTTGAGGATACGTAAAGTAGATATTCTGAAGACAACCTTAAGAACTAGATATGGGCACTTTGAGTTTCTTGTTATGTCATTTAAACTAACAAAGGCCCCAACATCCTTTATGGATATGATGAATAAGATTTTAAAACCTTTCTTGATATATACGTGATTGTGTCTATAGATGACATATTGATATATTCACAAGATGAAGCAAAGCATGTAGATCATCAGAGATCAGTGCTAAAGACTCTTAGAGAGCACAAGTTATATGCAAAGTTTTCTAAATGTGAGTTCTAGATGAACTCAGTGGCTTTTCGAAAACATAAAATTTCAGCGCTTGAGCTAGCAGGAGATGGTACCTTAAGATGTCGAGGGAGATTATGTGTTCCTGATGTAGATGGGCTAAGACAATAGATAATGGTTGAAGCACATAGTTCCCGAAACTCTATTCATCTAGGATCTACAAAGTTGTACTATGGCCTTAAAGAGGTCTACTGGTTGGACGACATAAAAAGGGATATAAATGAGTTTGTAACACAGTGCTCCAATTGCCAGCAAGTGAAAGCAGAACATCAAAGGCCTGGTGTCCTAGCTCAGACTATGAAGATTCCAGTATGAAAATGGGAGGCCATTAACATGGATTTTGTTACAGGTTTGCTTTCCTCATTTTGTTATCATAACTCGATTTGGGTGATTGTTGATCGATTAGTGAAGCCCACTTCTTACCAGTTAAATCTACCAGTACCGCAGAAGATTATGGCAAGCTATATATAACAGAGATTGTTCGCTTGCATGGAACTCCAATATCCATTCTTTCAAATAGGGGTGCTCAGTTCATAGCACATTTTTATAGGTCATTCCAGGAGAGTTTGGGCACACAAGTGAACCTTAGAACCGCAAGCTATCCACAGATAGATGGCCATGTCAAGCGTACTATACAAAAGCTCAAAAATATAGTGAAAGGGCTCTAGACATTAATGGCAATTGGGATAATCATTTTCTACAGATAGAATTTGCCTATAATCATAGCTATTATTCCAGCATTGACATGGTTCTATTTGAACATCTTTATGGGCGATGATGTAGATCACTTATTGGTTGGTCTGAAGTAGGTGAGACTCAAATATTAGGACCAGATCTTGTCCATCAAGTAGTTGAAAGAGTAAAGTTAATATAGGAGCGGCTGAAGACCGCTCAAAGCTGATAGAAATCTTATACAGATGTGCAACACAATGATTTAGAGTTCCAAGTTGATGACTAGGTATTCTTAAATATATCAACAAAGAAAGGGGTTAGGCGATTCAGAAAGCAAGGTAAGTTGATCTATAGATATATTGGGTCTTACAGAATCCTAAAGAGAGTTAGCCAGGTAGCCTATGAGGTAGATTTACCTCCAGAGTTAGCAGCAGTGCATCTAGTCTTTCCCATGTTTATGTTACGTAAATGCTTAGTGGATCCTTCACAAGTTATCCCTATAAAGTGTATAGAACTCTCAGAAGAGTTATCATACAAAGAATTCCTAGTGTCCATATTAGATAGACAAATCAGAAAATTGAGAATGAAAGAAATAACTTCAGTTAGAGTCCTATGGAAAAGTCAGAATATAGAAGAAGCCACGTGGGAAGCAAAAGCCGATATGAGGTCCAACTATCCTCACTTATTCCTGGAACAATAAGAAGGTTCTTAAAGTCACTACTACTTTCGTTCGAGTATCAATTTTAGTCGTACATGTTAATACTACTTGATTTATCTCTGCCCCTCGCTCTATGAGGATGCGCGCCTATCCAGAATATGCAAAGTAAAATAGTGGTAGATCAACTGGGTATAGATTGACACATAGGCTGCTGGCAGAGTGGGGGGCAGAATCACACAGCAAGAAAGCTTCCTTCCAAAAATGTTCGAAAGAGAATTAGATCTAATCTCGTCAAGTGGGCTTAAGCCAAATCTGAACCATTCTTCATGTGTTGTTAGACCTGAACTAGATAAATTTTCTATGTATCTAAGTATTAAGATTTATTCTAAAGCTTTAAAGGTGTATTAGATAAGAATTAGGGTCATAAAGAACCTCTAGCTCAAAGTTGAGTTGAAAGCTTCCTTACCGATTGAGTTTTAGTGTAAGATTTTTCAAGGGTCAAATTCAAATGATCATAACTCCTAGAGTATGAAGATTTAAGTGTCCTAGTACCCACCAAATTAAAGGTATTTGAATCTTCATTCCAACGCCACCAACCGCGCATTAGTCCAAGTTTGGAGAAAAAAATTATCCGTATTTTACTAAAGGGTGTCTGTCTGTCAAAATGACAGACAACAACCATGAGAAGGTTTCACGGGTCGTGAAACCAACTCGTGGAAATCAGTTTTTTACCTGAAAATTACTAGAAGGTTCCACGGGTCATGGAAGTTTCCACGGGCCATGAAACCAACTCATGGAAATCAGTCCAGGGCCCTACAAAGTCCCTTGGAACCACGATTTCCATTCCACAGACCGTGATTCATTCCACGGGCCGTGATTTGTGTCCGTGGAAGCCTTTGATGAAATTTTCTGAAGTTTTTAAATTCTTTTTCCAGGGGTATTTTGGTAATTTCCCACTCTTATAACTCCTACAATAAGTCATTTTAAGCCTATTTAGAAGGGTTTTTATTCTCACTTGACCTAAGTTCTCTCTCATTCTTTCTATCAAATTTCAAAAGAAGAAAAAGGAGTTCCATAGCAAGGTATTCACTTCAAGTCTCCTAAATCTTTTCAATTCAAGAGGGTTATCTCCAACCAAGGTATGTGGGTATTCAATAAGGGATTCCTTCACCCTTATGCCCAAAACCCCAATCTTCTAAATTGAACTTATGGATTTCTAAACTAGGGTTCTTACTCAATTCTTATGGGTCCTTCTAAAATTGTTTCCTCATGATTCTTCTATGGATTCTAACTCTAAATTGCATGAGTTTTTATGAGTGGTTTCTTATTCATGATTTTAAGGCAAATCCTTGTCCAATTTATGAAACTTGGGTTCTTACCCAAATTGGGAAAAAGTTATGGGTTTTGTTTTAAAGCTTCAATTCATGACTTCTCATCCATTACCCATGCTTTAATTGAAGTTTCGTAAGTGTTTCCAATAGCCCATATGTTAAGCATGAATTTTAGCATGATTCCTTTGGATTGCATGTCTTCAAGTAAAAATTGGTATGTTTGGATAACATGACCTCTATTTTTATGAAATTGCATGCGTAATTCTTCAAGTTATGATTTTAGAAAGGAAAGTATATCTTGAATTATGATTTTGCAAAGCTTTAAGACTTATGATATGAAATTGATATGGCATCAGATATGCCCCATGTTTTATGAACAAATTTGACATCAGATATGTCACCTGTTATGATAAGTTTTGGCATAAGATATGCCCCATGTTTTATGAACAGATTTGACATCAGATATGTCACCAGTTATGATCAGTTTTGGAATCAGATATGCCCCAGTATTATATGAGCTATATATATATATATATATTGGTAGAAGTATTACCACCGAGTTAGATTGGGTGAGAGTACCCATAGTCCCAAAACTTTGTGCCCCCGTAGGTTCTAAGTCCCCTCTGTTTGGGCATCAATTTTTAGTGATCACGCCACAGTAATGCCTTTATACCCTGTCAAGGTATATTGGGTCCTCTAGATGGGGTGGATACATCAAATTTCATGTAGCTCACATGGTCTATGTCGGCTAGATCAAACTAAGTATAAGTCAAAACCGATCAGTATTTCGTCATTCGTGATGCTCATGCTCCCACTCTATTCTCTCAGTTATCTTGGCTTGTGTTTTCATAGCTGTTAGTAGAGGAAGCTAAGTAGTAGCCTAGATGGGAAGTAGTAGGTTGTAAGCGTGGAAGAAAAGTTAGGTGAGGATTATTCATGTGAAATAGTTAGATGAGGAATTTTGGTATGTCCCTTTATAGAAGTTTTTCAAGTTACAGCTCCTAGATATGTTAGGAAGAGAGGAGAAATTGTGGATAGTATGAGCTACAAACCATAGGGTGATCATAGTGATAGGCTTAAAAGTCGTGATGAAATACATGTGGGCTTTTGCTTTGTGTGCCTAGTGACCCATTGATTAGAGCTCAAGCTTAGTTGATGTGATAAGGAGGAATATCAGTCTTGGGAGGTAATTCTGGATGTAAGAGATTTAGTCAAGATAGGCTTGAACATAGTGAAAGTATGTAGTTAGACTCAAACCTTAGTATTCAGAGGAGTTGGTGTAGTTGAAAGGTGTTTCTAAGCTTAAGAGTTGTCAACCGTACTGATTAAGGCAAGAATAGTCTTTTCTTACTCCTAACCTAGGGTGACCATATCTTAGGTACAGTAACTTCAGCTTGCAAAAATACTAGACTCCTCATATCAGATCAGTTCAAACCTATCGATAATCATTCCTAAGGTTATAAGGCCCTACATTCAGTTTAGTCCAAGGTAGTAAGTTCAGTTTAAAAGAGAATGGTTTCCTCGTACAGTTACCCCTCTCAGTTTGACGTCCTTTTCAGTTATCTATGATTTCTAAGAATGCGCTCGTTCCTTATGGGTTTCAGCTGAGACACTACTCTTAATCCAGATCAGTTATCATGTTAGCCATTCAGTTTCATACACCATCAGTTGTTCTCATGCCCTCAGTATGCTTACATACCTCATGAATTCAGCTCAGTTTATAATTCAGTCAGAGATTAGTTATCATGTAATTACTTTAGCTTTTAAAACTCAGTCTATGGGATTTCAACCCTTTCCTCCTCCACTCTCAACTTAGAAGTCTTCATTCGAGGATGAATTATCCCAAGGGAGAGATATTGTAACACCCCAGAAATTCTAAGCCAAATCTGAATCATTTTTCATGTGTTTTTAGACCTGAACTAGATAAATTTTCTATGTATCTAAGTATTAAGACTTATTCTGAAGTTTTAAAGGTGTATTAGATATGAATTAGGGTCATAAAGAACCTCTAGCTCAAAGTTGAGTTGAAAGCTTCCTTACCGATTGAGTTTTAGTGTAAGATTTTTCAAGGGTCAACTTCAAACAATCATAACTCCTAGACTATAAAGATTTAGGTGTCCTAGTCTCACCAAATTAAAGGTATTTGAATATTCTTTCCAACGTCACCAACCGCGCATAAATCCAAGTCTGGAGCAAAAAGGTATCAGTGTTTTACTAAAGGGTGTCAGTCAGTCAAAATGACAGACAAAAACCACGAGAAGGTTTCACGGGTCATGGAAGTTTCCACGGGTCATGAAACCAACTCATGGAAATCAGTTTTTTTACTTGAAAATCATGAGAAGGTTCCACGGGTCGTGGAAGTTTCCACGGGTCATGAAACCAACTCGTAGAAATCAGTCCAAAGCCCTGAAAAGTCCCTTGGAACCACGACTTTCATTCCACAGACCGTGATTCATAGCAAGGTGTTCACTTCAAGTCTCCTAAATCTTTTCAATTCAAGAGGGTTATCTCCAACCAAGGTATGTGGGTATTCAATAACGGATTCCTTCACACTTATGCCCAAAACCCCAATATTCTAAATTGAACTTATGGATTTCTAAACTAGGGTTCTTACTCAATTCTTATGGGTCCTTCTAAAATTGTTTCCTCATGATTCTTCTATGGATTCTAACTCTGAATTGCATTATTTTGCACGAGTTTTTATGAGTGGTTTCTTATTCATGATTTTAAGGAAAATCCTTGTCCAATTAATGAAACTTGGGTTCTTACCCAAATTGGGAAAAAGTTATGGGTTTTGTTTTAAAGCTTCAATTCATGACTTCTCATCCATTACCCATGCTTTAATTGAAGTTTCGTAAGTATTTCCAATATCCCTTATGTTAAGCATGAAATTTAGCATGATTCCTTTGGATTGCATGTCTTCAAGTAAAAATTGGTATGTTTGGATAACATGACCTCTATTTTTATGAAATTGCATGCGTAATTCATCAAGTTATGATTTTAGAAAGGAAAGTATATCTTGAATTATGATTTTGCAAAGCTTTAAGACTTATGATACGAAATTGATATGGCATCGGATATGCCCCATGTTTTATGAAAAGATTTGACATCAGATATGTCACCTGTTATGATAAGTTTTGGCATAAGATATGCCCCATGTTTTATGAACAGATTTGACATCAGATATGTCACCAGTTATGATCAGTTTTGGAATCAGATATGACCCAGTATTATATGAGCTATATATATATATATATATTGGTAGAAGTATTAGCACCGAGTTAGATTGGGTGAGAGTACCCATAGTCCCAAAACTATGTGCCCCCGTAGGTTCTAAGTCCCCTCTGTTGGGCATCAATTTTTAGTGATAACGCCACAGTAATGCCTTTATACCCTGTCAAGGTATATTGGGTCCTATAGATGGGGTGGATACATCAAATTTCATGTAGCTCACATGGTCTATGTCGGTTAGAGAACCTCCCATAGAAACAGTTTCAAGTTTAACAATGTGTTGATTCTTTGCTTTCAGATTATAGACTTACTACTTATGATTATGTTTTTAGCTTATGATATTGCATTGAGTCATTACATTACATATTTTACTATTACCACATGATTTCAGGTTCAAGGATAATTTAAGCATGTTATATCACAAATTATGCATGATCTCAGCTTTTAAACACGCTTTCAAGTATATTTTAGCATGACCTATGCATATCTCAAATACTCGGTACATCCTATAGTACTGACGCATATCTTGCGCTATATCCTTTGATGATGCAGATTCAGGTGTTCCTTCTCAGATCCGTGGCTCGAGCTTCCAGGCCACTTTCTGTCAGCTGTTGGTGAGTCCTCTTAGATCGAGGACTAGTTGTGTTCTTAGTCAGTGTTAGCTATTATATTTTTCTGCACTTTGAGTTAGCTAGGATCTTGTCCTAGCAACTCTTTATGTCATGAGTAAAGGCTTTTCAGACATAGACAGCTCTCGAGTCTCTTTCTGGATTTTGTATTCCTATTTGACTTGATTATCCATTTATGTGATTATGGATTCATCTATTATGCTTTCGCTTATCTTTGTTATGCTTGAGTATGCTATGACCAAGGGGTTAGCTTGGAGCACTTGCGGTCCCAAGTCTCGTGTTACGTCTAGGGGGTAGCCTCAGGGCGTGACATATATACTATATATTCAGGTACTTGATACGTGCCTATGATTCAACCGATCCATATTTTCCTCAAAAATGAGATGTCAAGGT
This sequence comes from Jaltomata sinuosa, assembly GCA_003996215.1. Lineage (NCBI taxonomy): Eukaryota > Viridiplantae > Streptophyta > Magnoliopsida > Solanales > Solanaceae > Jaltomata > Jaltomata sinuosa. The sequence continues at coordinate 1,071,875 of QJPP01000200.1, forward strand.
AAAGAAGTATAAGGTAAGTTAGATCAATTACTATAATTTTCATTTGCATTAGGCCAAGAGGAGCCTCATTGATATTTATTAAATATTATCTCTTTGTTGTGACGCTCAGTGAAGCATATTGTATGTATTTTAGTTAGCTGACAAGTTTTGCACAGGCCTGTTTACAAAGGAAGCTCTATCAAAATTTCTCAAAAATGATAGAGTTAGAATAATTTTGAGTTGTAGGCTTTATTAAGGATGAATTATCCCGAAGGAGGGATAATTTAATGCCCCAAATATAAGATACGTGTGCAACTCGTAAATACTAATGAATCGATATGGACTTGGAAAATAAGGTTGTTAATGGCTAATTATACAAAGGGACACTTATAGTAAGCCATTTGAAGTGTTAGACGAAAGTTAGATACCAAAGGGAGTCTTGAAACAAAAGTTCAAGTTGAAGGGTTCATAACAGTAGATTATTTCAAACAAGATCGTATATGGTCTAACTTATAACAGATATATCTCCCAATATACAATTAGATAGAGGTTCCAAGACATACCAAATTAAAGTTATTTGAGTCTAGTTTTCATCAAAATAAATAACTCGTCAATATGAGTTTGGAGTAAAAGATTGTATGCATTTTACTACAAACACGTGCACTGCCCAATCACTGAGAGACATGTGGAAACCTTGGATAAGTTGGCTAAAATTTAAATTTTATATTGGGATTTGGGGATTTAATTTCCCATATTTTCCATAACATAAAGAACCTGCTCCATAGTCGATTTCTTCAGTTCTTCTTCATCTCCATCTCTCCCTAGCCTAAGGTAAAGTGATTCCTTCAAGAATCAAGTGTAAATCTCATTATAGATCGTAGAAACATACTTTGCCAAGTATTTAATTGAGGGAAAAGGTGTTGTTCTTGAATAGTAAAAAGATGTAGGGATTGGTTACTTATTGATAAAGTTATGCCTGCTCTTCTATCTCCATAAATATTACTCTAAGAGTTGTTTTAAGTATAATTTACGGGTAGGACTCGCAGGACAGTGATAGGAAGACATGAGTCCATGTTTTGCCCATTGTAATTGATATACTTGGTAAGGAGGGGTTATGTAGAGGGTTGTGTTGGTTGTGTTGTATACTAAATGAGGGGTATCTATTTATATGGGTTCCTATTATAGTATGGATTGTATACTTTTCTCCCCATATAATCTATGAGGTAATAAAGGTATTTTTATGCCATTAGATAAAAAACTCACGAGATGGTATTTGAAAGTCAAGAGTTCAAGTTTATGACCTTATTTGGGATATGTAATGGGATATATATTGTAAAGTAAGGATTAAGGGATTAATATTTACCTTATATAAGGTCATAAGTTTAGTTAGAAAAGGGGGAAAGAAAGAGGTATGGTGATACACTATTTATTTATCTTATTTGCTAAGCTTGCCGCTCGTAAGCTATTATTGTCTTTCCAACCTAGTCGTACTTCTTGGTTAGCTGCTTATACTATTTCACATGATGTTATGATATGGATAAGAAGTATTTTGAAGGTCATCGATGATACGATGCAAGAGAGAGAGTCTCGAAGTAAGGTATGTAATGCTAAAACCTCTTTTGCCATCAAGGCACGACCTAGAGTCACATGATCCTCCTATAAAGGTTGTCACATATTATATGCTAATTGAAAGCAAAGATTATAAATATTATAGGTCTCTTTCATGTTGGATTTATAAATCTATATAGTCTTAGTACTCTTTTCCAGTAAAATAAGTCATATGTTTCACTTGATCATTGTTGTCTTCAGTTAAAACTCCTAGAAGTTATAGAGCTTATATGTCAGGAAATTTAAAAGAAGTAATTGGCCATAGATTAGCCATATAAATATCACATAGATATATGATTCTTCAGCTAAAGAAAGTAATTGATATTTAGATAATGAGTTATATGATTATTGAGTTAATTTCTACAGGCCTTAACAGGCAGGATGAGATTATAGCCCTAATCTATAGCATAGGGTGGGTATTTTTAGGGCCACTACGTGCAACACTATTTTACGCACAACATTCAAACAGAGTCTTCTGGAACTTCTCATCATGGATTCTCCTGACTACACAGTTCTACGGGCAGACCTTACAGGATTCCTTGGGGTGTACCTTGAAAGACCATATTATCCAGACTATGAGATTATTCACATAGTTGTGATAGTTGGATAAAGATGCCATACATGTGTCACTGATCACTAGCAGTAGGCCATCTTGTGACTTCCGGATAGTTAATATTACATAAAGAAGAAAGAATAAATATAAAAAGGTAAAGATGTTACCTAGGCAAATTCTAGGAATTTTGAATACATGTTAATGAATAACGCATAGGACATTTTATAAGGACCCTTGATATTGGTCATAGTGCCAATTTTAGTTTCAGATGACATTTCTTGTATATGTATGCTCGAATTTCATATCATTGATACATGATTTATTGTGCAATCTTACATGTCTACTTGTTATTCAGTTTATTTTACATTCCAATACATGTATTATATGTACTGACGTCCCTATTTTCAGGGGCGCTGCATTTTTGTGATTGCAGGCTCAAGTACTTAGGCTAGTAAAAATACACAGTAAACCAGTTCCTCCCAGTTGATTAGTTGGCAAGCTCCACCTCTATATCGAGCTATCATATGTCTAGGTCCTACGTTTTGGCTTCATGTACATATCTTATAGTGGATATGTTGGGGCCCTGTCCTGAACAGTTATATGATTCTCAGTTACAGAATCCTTAGAGGCTTCTTAGACTTAGTTTTATTTCAGTTGTACAGTTAGCCTAGTGGGTCCTTTAGTTATCTATCTTTCAGTATCTGTAAACACACCTTGATATTTATTCTATTGTTTATCAACACAATAGAATCTTATTTCCCCCTACCCCACACTGAATAGATAGCATTGTCCCAAGTTATCAATAATAAAAAGGATTAGTTAATTGAGAAAAAAGAACTTTTAAGGCCTCTGTGGTCCTCATCATTTATAGGACCAAAGTCTGGGTCCCTTGCTCAAAATCCTCGCCATCAGAATCTTCTACCTCTATGGAAAACCGTACATCATCATTATCATCATCCGACTCAACCTATGTGGGCACATCATCACCTATGGGTTAGGCCTTGTAAAGCAGCTTCACACTCTCAGTCAGCGGTACTAATTATTCAACTGCTGAAAATCCACCTCAGTAGGAACTCTACCACCCAATTGAGCCATTATCATCATCAAAGTATACATATAGCAATCATAGATATCACTTTGCACATGGCTCTCAGAAGCTGTCTATGTTGGGCCATGAAATGATTCTGGATACTTTGATTTGGTCATATCAGTCACGAGACCATATCTCAAACGGAGGTAGTCAACATCCTCCTCCTGTACCCTAAGGTCCCTTAAGTGCCTGGTCATCAAGATCCCAAAGTTATACCTGATTCGACTATGAATCCTTGCCTTCATCATGGTTAACTTAAGGATTTCCTCAACACTGATAGGCTATAGTATCATCATCATATATACTAGGAATACCCTATCACAGGTGACTTTAGTGGTATGCTTATGTAACACCCCAGAAATCAACCCAGCGTTCTAAGTTAAAATTTCTGAAAAATCCTAAGTTTCCAAGAATCACGGGTCCTAACCATGCATCGTGGTTTGAACCATGACTCATGTAATGGAACCGTGGTTTAGACTCTGCAGAAACTAGCCTCTTGTATGAGACCATGAGTACACCCTACGGATCGTAGTTTGTTCTATGGACCATAAAGTAGACTCGTGGAACTCAGGTATTAGACCAGTTCTATTCCTAGGAACCACGAGTGAAAATTATGGACCGTAGTCTGTTCGATGGGTCATCCTATTGACTCGTAGTTCCCCTCCTGCAGCCTAAATACTGAGGTCCAAGATGAGGACTGGTTCTACGAATCATAGTCCATTCTATGGGTCTATCCTGTTGACCCGTAGTTTGGCTTCTGCAGCCTGTTCTTTTGGCCAGGAACTACGAATGGAAACCATGAGCCGTGGTTTGGTCTACGACTCATCGAATCCATCCGTTGTCCCTGAAAGCCGACTTTTTCTAACTTTTTCCTAATTTTGTTCCAGGGGTATTTTAGTCATTACCCATCCTTTTAACTCCTAAATGATGTCGTTTTGACTATTTCTAGAAGGGTTTCTACCCCATTTAGCCTAAGTCTTTCATTATCCCTCATTCATCTCCCAAATTGGGAAAAAGAACTCCTTCAAGGTCCAAGTTCAAGTCTCCTTTTGTTTTCAATTTCAAGTGGGTTGACTTCAATCAAGGTATGTGAGTATTCAACAATGGGTTCCTCTCACCCTTGTGCCTAAAACCCGTAATTTTAATTTTATTTCATGAATTTTCAAATTAGGGTTCTTACCCAATTCTTATGGATTTTGCTATAAATTGCCTTCTCATAATTTTATTATGAAATTACTACTAAATTGCAAGATTTTGCATGGGTTTTTACATATGAACTCCTATTTTGAATTGAAGGCTAATTATGGTAAATCATACATGCATGGTTTGATTTAAGAAAATTGGGAAATTGATAATATATATTATCTTGAATTTTTCAAGCAAGTGCATGCCTAGTTCCTATGTTCTATGCAAATCTATGTTATTATAAAATTGAACTAGTGCCATGCAAATTTCTAAGTTATAAACTATTATGCAAGACAAGAGAGCCGATGTACCATCAATGCTCATGAATCATTTTCTAAAACCAAGGTTCGTGTGTAGTATGAAGATCCGGGGTATGAACATGTTTATGAACAAGTTTTGACATCTAGATATGTCACATGTATGTGAGCCTCATGCTATATATATATATATATATATGTATGTGTGTATGTGTTTTTTGGGAGTTGTATTTTGCACCGAGTTGGACCGGGTGAGAGTACCCTTAGTCCCCGAACTACGTGCCACCATAGGTGCCCTCTGTGGCTTATGACAGGATCCTGGTATGACATGGCTCTAACTTTGGCCGGTTAGGACAACCTTTTTAAGTGTGGGTGCATGACACTGGACTCCATGTAGCTCAACATGGTTTAATGTGGGTTAAGAGAAACTCCTGCATATTTATTTTCAAGCTAATAAGTTATATGATACTCTACTTTGAATCCTGACTTTATTTCATGTTTTATGCCTTATATCTTGATATTTTCTTATTCTATCTCTCCACATGCACAAATTCATTTCAAGCATGTTTTAAGTATGTTTTTATGATGATTATGCATATCTCACATACTCAGTACATTCCATAGTACTGACTGCATAATTATTTGTGCTATATCCTATTATGATGTAGATTCTGTAGCCCGCTCCCTAGTTCGTGTCTAGTAAATCATCAGTACATCCAGTCATCTTGGTTAGTCCTCCTCCTTTGAGGACTTGGAGTTTAGTTTAATTTCAGTATTTAGATTGCGTATTCGATATTTAGAGTTAGTTGGGGGCTTGTCCCAGCAACTCACCAGTAGTAGAGGCTTTCAGACATAGAGTCAGACATTCAGGTCTATTCAGATTTTCATCCTTAGACTTTTACTTATATAAACATGTCGAGTTTCTCATTACTTCAATTAAGCTTCCGTTGTTATCTTTTTTCAGTTTTTAAGTCATGCTAATGCCAGAGGGTTATCTTAAGATCATTTGTGATCTTGGGTCCCGTGTTACGTCCAGGGGGTAGGATTAGGACATGACAAACATGGTATCATAGCATCAGGTTCAAGATTCCTAGGGTGTCTGAAAGCCGCATCAAGTAGAGTCTCTTTCATGGGTGTGAAGCATGCCACACTTATGAGAGGGAGGCTACGAGTTATTTTAGGAAAAACTTCACTTCTTCATGTTCACTATTGTGCGATAGAGTTTGACTCTACTTAGCCTTCTAATCTGTTCCTTACACATTTTAGATAATGTCTATATGAAGAAACCCCACAAGGAATGCTAATCCAACCACTCTAGGTCATGAGGTTATGAATAGAGAATTTTGTGAAGCCATCTGTATATTGGCTCAAGCCATGACAACTCAGTTGAATGAGAAAGAGAAACTAAAGAAGAGAAAGATGAAGAACAAGAAGACCAGAACATGGAACCAATCATCTTCTCAACAGAGGTCATCTGGACCAACCCCATCTTCAGTTAGCACACCTGCCCTCGATTCTTAGTCTTGTCACTATAGGGCTCCGAAGACCTTGAGGTATCCTCGTTGTATTAGATGCGGTAAGTTTCATCTAGGTGAGTGCCTTGCTGGCGAAAGAGGGTGTTTTGGGTATAGTCAGTTTGTTCATAGGATCAGGGATTTCCCCTCAGCTAAGCGAAATAACTGTGGTGTTCAGCTCCAAAACTGATTCCCTTCATTGCCTAGCCAGCCGGATCAGAGTATTCCTTTAGAAGTTGAATCAGGTACATCACTAGATTTTCTTCCTTTATGTACCCATAGCCCCCGGACCCCTATTCCTATTTAGTTGTGAGTTGTCTTGACCTAGAACAGAGTGGGGATAGGAGGGTTGAGGCTTAGACTTTTTGGTGTAGCAGGGTCTTAGACTATAGAAGGAAGTGGATATTCATGCTAGATTCTGGAGTAGCGTATGTCCTGTTAGGGTAAGACAATCATAATCCATTTGAGAGGTTGGTGAGAGGTCCATAGACTTAGGAAGGTAGTATGAACCTAAGGGGGAGATGGTGGAATGTAGAATCAGTAAGATTTTGGAGGCTCAGGTAGCGATGCTTGTGGGTGTTAGAATAAAGTCAAGAGGAGAGGTAGAAGCTTATTTCCATCCTAGCGTCCTAAGTGTAGTTCTGCCATTATGATACCTTTTGCATGCCTTGTGTGTCAGCGCCATGGTACTATTTTAGATGCACACTCATGTTCAGATTCTAGAATGACAAGTGATTGCTTCAGATAATGACTCTACTCTTATCCTGCAATTCTATAAATCCCAGCTTTATGCCTTAAGGGTTGGTGTCTATGTAAACTCATGTCTCTCAATATGCTAGGTTCTATTTGCTCAGTTTATTGTTCAGACATACCTTAATGGCAAATCAAATCATGTTACGTTATGTATATGCTTCGACCTGATTCTTGAAATAGTTCGTGCTTATGATTTCCTTGATCTAAAGACCTTGACCTTTTCCTTTGATAACGAGGGGTGGTGATCCCCACCATTCGTGCCTTACGTTCCCAGTATGTAAAATACTCATGCCTATTGCACTCATCTCCCCAAGCCTTACCTTCAGTGGCTTGATCACGCTAAGTGTAAGTCAAGATCAATCTATAATCCTTCATTCGTGACACTCCTGCTCCTTCTCTTTTCTTTAAATAATTCTGGTTTATGTTGTTATAAGCGTTAGGGGAGAAGGACTTATAGTAGACTAGCTGGGAGGTAGCAGATTCCTTTTCCTTGTTTGTGTACTTGTTCCACCTTGACTTTTAGGTGTGGGTGAATTATGAGATAAGGATTATTCGTGAAAAATAGATAGATGAGGAATTTTAGTATGTCCCTCTGTAGAAGTTCTTGAATTTGTGACTCCTAGTTATGATAGGGAAGAGGAGAGAAGTCTTAAATAGGGTAAGCTATAAAACCATAAGGTGACCATAGTTATAAACTTGAATATTGTGATGGGATACATGTGGATATTTGTTTTGTGCAACTAGTGACCCTTTGGTTGGGAGCCCTAGGTTAGTTGGTTGTTGTGATAAGACGGGATACTATCCTTAGAAGACGTTATTGATGCAAGAGATCTGGTCGAGATAGGTTTGAACATGGAGAATTGGGTAGTTAGACTCAGATCTTAGTACCTTTATGTACGTTGTTGAGGTTTTTAGTTGCAAATGGTAGGAGTGGTATTTAGAAGATAACAGGTTTCCCGTATATCTTCTCCTCTCAGTTTGGTGTCCCTTTCGGTTAACTGGGATTTCTAAAGTATGGTTGTTCATTATGAGTTTTAGCTGAATTCTTACTCTCATCCCAGACCAGTTATCATGCTGGATATCCAGGTCCTGTCCTATTGGTTGTTCTTATATTATTAGCATGCATACGTGTCTCATGAATCCATCTCAATTTTTATTTCAATCAGAAGTCATTTTCCACGATAGTACTTCAGCTTTTACAACTCAGTTGAAGGAGCTACTTGGGAAGCAGAATCATCCATGATGGCCAAGTACCCTCACCCTTCTCCTTCTGATCCGGTTTCAGCTTGAAGTAATAGTTTCCTCCTTAGTATGTCCCTCTGAACCTACTACATCAGTTTTCTCATAATCCTAGCAGGTATTCATGTTTTCAAAGTTGATTCAGTCATGTTTTAAGTTGAAAAGTTCAGTTTCATGTTTATTCTTCAGTTTTCTTGTTTTGTTGTTGTTTGGTTGGGTTGTTATCTCTCTTACTTTCCTTTCTTAGTATTCATTCGAGGATGAATGATCCCAAGAGGGGGATATTGTAACACCCCGGAAATCAAACCAGCGTTCTAAGTTGAAATTTCTGAAAAATCCTAGGTTTCCAGGAATCACGGGTCCTAACCACAGATTGTGGTTTGAACCACGACTCTTGGAATGGAACCGTGGTTTAGACTATGCAGAAACCAGCCTCTTGTCTGAGACCACGAGTACACTCTATGGACCGTAGTTTGTTCTATGGACTGTAAAGTAGACTCGTGGAACTCAGGTCTGAGACCAGTTCTATTCCTAGGAACCATGAGTGAACATTACGATCATAGTCTTTTCGACGGGTCGTCCAGTTGACTCGTAGTTCCCCTCATGCTGCCTAAATGTTGAGGTCCAAGAGAATGACTGGTTCTACGAATCGAGTCCATTCTATGGGTCCATCCCGTTGACCCGTAGTTTGGCTTCTGCAGCCTGTTCTTTTGGCCAGGAACTACGAATGGAAACCACGAGCCGTGGTTTGGTCTACTACTCGTGGAATTCATCCGTGGTCCCTGAAAGTTGACTTTTTCCAACTTTTTCCAAATTATGTTCCAGGGGTATTTTAGTCATTATTTATCCTTTTAACTCCTAAATGATGTCGTTTTTACTATTTCTAGAAGGGTTTCTACCACAATTAGCCTAAGTCTTTCATTATCCCTCATTCATCTACCAAATTGGGGAAAAGAACTCCTTCAAGCTCCAAGTCTCAAGCTCCAAGTTCAAGTCTCCTTTTCTTTTCAATTTCAATTGGGTTAGCATCAATCAAGGTATGTGAGTATTAAACAATGGGTTCCTCTCACCCTTGTGCCCAAAACCCCTAATTTTTATTTTGATTTCATGAACTTTCAAATTAGGGTTCTTACCAAATTCTTATGGGTTTTGCTATAAATTGTCTTCTCATAATTTTATTATGAAATTACTACTAAATTGCATGATTTTGCATGGGTTTTTACATATGAACTCCAATTTTGAATTGAAGGCTAATTATGGTAAATCCTACATTCATGGTTTGATTTAAGAAAATTGGGAAATTGATAACATGTATTCTCTTGAATTTTTCAAGCAAGTGCATGCCTAGTTCCTATGTTCTATGAAAATCTATGTTATTATGAAATTGAACTAGTGCCATGCAAATTTCTAAGTTATGAACTATTATGCAAGACAAGACACCCGATGTACCATCAATGTTCAAGAATCATTTCCTAAAACCAAGGTGCGTGAGTAGTATGAAGATCCGGGGTACGAACATGTTTATGAACAAGTTTTGACATCTAAATATGTCATATGTATGTGATCCTCATGCTATATATATATATATATATATGCATGTTTTGAGAGTAGTATTTAGCACCGAGTTGGATCGAGTGAGGGTACCCTTAGTACAAGAACTATGTGCCACTATAGGTGCCCTATGTGGCTTATGACAGGATCCTGGTATGACATGGTTCTAACTTTGGCTGATTAGGACAACCTTTTTCAGTATGGGTGCATGACACTGGACTCCATGTAGATCAGAATGGTTAAATGTTGGTTAAGAGAAACTCCCGCATGTTTATTTCAAGCTAATAAGTTATATGATACTCTACTTTGAATACTGACTTTATTTCACATTTTATGCCTTATATCTTGATATTTTTTTATGCTATCTCTCTACATACACGAACTCATTTCAAGCATGTTTTAAGTATGCTTTTATCATGATTATGCATATCTCACATACTCAGTAAATTCTATAGTACTGACCACATACTTCTTTGTGCTACATCCTATTATGATGTAGATTTTGTAGCCCGCTCCCCAGTACGTGGCTAGTAGATTAGCAACATATCCAGTCAGCTTGGTGAGTCCTCCTCCTTCGAGGACTTGGAGTTTAGTTTCATTTCAGTATTTAGATTGTGTATTCAGTATTTAGAGTTAGCTGGGGGCTTGTCCCAGCAACTCGCTAGTAGTATAGGCTTTCATACATAGAGTCAGACATTCAGCTGTATTCAGATTTTCATCCTTAGACTTTTACTTATATAAATAGGTCGAGTTGCTCATTACTTCAGTTAAGCTTCCGTTATTATGTTTTGTTCAGTTTTTAAGTCATGCTAATGCCAGAGGGTTATCTTGAGATCACTTGTTATCTTGGATCCCATGTTATATCTAGGGGGTAGGCTCGGAGCGTGACATCTTACTTGGGATGAAGCAATTGTTGATGATCTTTACCCACACCCTGGCCTCTCTAGTGAAGTGAGCATAATGGAGCGTCAAGTAAGTTCCCTTGGTCAAATGTATTGTCCATCTTGCTGAAGATCATACACCATATAGAGTATGGAGACTGGCTTGGTACAGAGGCCTAGCATCGATCTCATACAATGGTCCATGCTCAATAATGAGGGTGTGCAGAAACTCATTAATTTTGGTGGCAGTGAAGTCCAACACTTGTCCCGTGATATTCACTTAGTTTCTCATGATGTAGGGTTCCCAATTTGCATAGAACTCAATTACTAAGTTCAGATTGCACTCATTGAGGTCATTGAAAATATAGCTCAACCCCATAGTGTTCAGCCTTTCAAGAATGTCGGGAAACTCCTCTACTAGCTTTTCTCTATCAACCTACTTATTTGGGACGTATTTTGCCTCCTTGTTTTTGTTGAACCAATTATGACCATGTTTCTCCACCCATTGGAGCCCGAAACCTTATGTGTTGAGGAGGAGGGACAGGTGGATCCACCAGCGCACCGAACGTCTTCCCTATTCGTGAACTTTTCTTAGCTTGGCTAGTGGGAGCTTTTTCCTTTCCCTTACTCGCGTTGGGTGTGATAGTACCTGTCAAGTAAATAATTGCACAAATCCGCCTATCTTTCAAATTGACTAGAAAAATCAAGTTTTAAGGGGGTTTCGAATTACCTCATACTTAATTCACTAGCATGGCATCACTAGTCTCAGTTTTCGGATACTCAGACCTCCCCTACCAACAAAATTCATGCACTAGACACCATTTTCATCAGGAATATGAAGTACTACAAAATTTTTGCCAACACTCAATAAAAAATGCACACTCCCATTTTTTGAATTTTTGGCATGGAATTGCAGTTTCTACACAAGCAACACCCACTTTCCAAAAATCTAGCTAGTTGCAACAGTTACAACATCAAATTCGACTCCCTCATTCAACAATATCAACACTCACTTTAAAAGTCATGATTTTTATTCACCATTAAGCACAAGTTCAAACTTTTCAACTATCACTCTTCAATGCTTTAATTTCTACCAACATTTTGAAATCTACATGGCAAGACTTTCAAACTTCTAACCCTAGTTCATGAGGGGGGGAGAGAGGAATGGGAGAAGCATGATGAAAAGGTGAATAAAGTGAATGAACTTGAAGAACTTATGTTTTACTTGAAGGAGTTTTAATAGAGAAGAAAAGAGTTGGAGAGAATTTGAGTATAGCATTGAGCGAGAAGAGGAGAAGAGTATATGGCACTTAAGGTAAAAATGATGGAGAAAAATCAGATTTGGGGTATTTTTGGTGTCTGCCAGCGGGTTGCCCTATCATTTCGAACTCTCTAAAGTTCATTGACAGGTGTGGCACTTAGGCCAATGCATTGCTTCTTTAAGGTGCTGCGTTGGCCTAAAATTTATACCTTCTGGAAATTTTTTCCTATTTTTGCATTTCCCAACTTTGCCTCAACCCTCGTACACCCGCAATACACAAACACACTGTTAGAATGGTGGGTTGCCTCCCATCAATCTCCTTATTTTTGGTCGTGGCATAACATATTTTTTTCTATTCTTTTCTATTTTGTTTTCTTTATATTCTACCCTATTATAATACAATCTTGGGTTGCCTCAAGAGCAGCACTTGATTTAATATCATGGCATGATGCATCTCCTATGAATCATTGGATAAGTTAACTGATGTCTTTTGCCTTTTCACTTCCTCAGCCTAGTAGTGTTTCACTCGCTGCCTATTGACCACAAAAGTCTCATTTTTCCCTTCCTCCTGCAACCCTACAGCACCATGTGGAGTCATGCAAACCACCTCAAATGGACCAGACCATTTGAACTTAATCTTTTCTAGGGAAGAGATTTACTCACGAATTAAATAGGATAACCTTTTGTCCTACTTCAAAAGAACGAGGGAGGACATATTTGTCATGACACTTCTTAGTGTTGTCCTTGTAAAGATTAGCATTCTCATATGCTTGCATTCGAAACTCATCAAGCTCTTAAAGCTGTAATATTCATTTGTTCCCTGCTAGCTCCATATCAAGGTTGCGTTATTTAATAGCCCAATAAGCATTGTCCTCTAACTCAACCGGCAAATTGAAAGCTTTGTCATATATTAAGAAATAAGGTGAAGTCCCTATGGGGGGCTTGTATGTAGTGTGATATGCCCATAGAGAATCATCAAGCTTGATTGCCCATTCTTTATCACTGCACATTAACCATCTTCTCTTAAATCCTCTTTACCTCTCCATTAGACAAGTCCACATGGGTATTTCACCACCTAGTGTCTTTATCATGACCCAAATGATGAACGCTCAAATCGTGCTCCCCAAAGTTGGAGGTCATGACAATCGTGCAACAAAACAAAATGTATAATTCCCAATGGGTGTCAGGGTTGTACCCAAGGGACTTGGAGCTAGCTAAATGAAGATCGTATCAAAGTGAGTTCAAAAAGAGAGGAAGTGCTTAAACATAAAAATAAAAGGTTAGGGGAATTGGGATGTTTTCACTACAATCAAAATTCAAATCAAAGCAAATAAACGAAAGTGGGTGTACCAAATTGAGTAGGCGACTAAGGATGTGTATCCAATGGGGCTTTAATATGGGATAGGGTGTTTGCCTTTTCACACATATTTTTGCTTATTGACATAGGTAGCCTTGGTCATGAGTGTAGTTGTTTATCTCTCGATCATAAACCACATATCTAATAATCTCGGTTAGAGCACTATCGGTTAAATCAAATAAACAACCAAGATCAGGCTTGGGGAGATCACACTATCTCTAGCTTAGATCCTTAAAAGGGTAATTCCGTCAATATGAGTTATTTCTAGCCTCAAATCTGAATGGAGTCCCAAGTTCCCACTAGTAATATCACATCTGAAACCATGAAATTCTTTGTCAAGCAACAACATAGTCAAGTAATGAAAATTAATGTTTGCAACCACCAATTTTAGGATTAAAACTTGGTAAAATCACTAGACCAATGTCAAATAAGCAATTATAAGCAAGAATTACCAGCACCCATATCCATTTGTCAAGCACCCATTATCAACAAATTCCTAGAAAAATGAAATTAGCCACTCATAGCAAAGGAGATAGATATACCAAATGGGTAAGTCAAAATCCTCTTCATTCAAGATAAATTTCAAGTTCTAACCTCAATTTGAGTACACAAATAGTTAACCAAGAGAATGGATTCAAACCCTCTTCTCTTTGGAGAGGAAAAGTTTTCTCAAGGTAAAAAGCTTTCTAAAATATTCATGTCTTAAGCATTCTATTTACAAATGAGCCTAAATTGGCCTTTTATATTTTCCCAAAATGTCACTAAAATTTAGGACAAAATTGCCCGTCGGGTGGTATGTGACGCGACATATAGTTCACACGTCATGATGTTCGTGTCGCACACTATCTTCAGTTGAACCAGTGACTTAAGCTCATCTTAGAGGCTTCATGCAATGGAGGTGCGGTTAACACCTTGGGATTTGCGTATCGCACACCGACCGCACCCCTTAGCAGATTCTTCAGTGGCTTTTGTAGCTTCATGCAAAGGAGGTGAGGTTCGCACTTTGACTTGTGCGTATCGCACGGGCACCGCATCTCAGGCCAAAATCTCTATCTTTTCAACTCCTTTCACACTTGACTCCTTTTGAGCTCCTTTTGGGTTCATTTCCTTTTTTTTCATCATTAATAAAAAGTACCTGCATAGACATTAATAAAGTCCATAAGAACCTCTAAATCTATTCAAAACATAGCAATAAATCATGGATATAGTTGGTAGGTTACCGAATTATCAAACCCCCAAACTTGAACTATTGCTTGTCCTCAAGCAAGATACTCACAAGGCAAGGAATGAATTATGCTCTAGGCTCAATCAAGGCACAAAAGACTATTCTAAACTAAAAAATAAGAAAAAGAATAAACAAAAGACTCAAACAAAAGACTCAACTACGAAGCTCATCTCAATTTGAATCACCACAAACTCAAGGCATTTGGCCATTTCAAAACTTTTTCCAAAAGGACTTTATTTCTCATTCAAAATCAAGGGAATTTTGTCATTCAAAACAAGTCATTTAAGCTTTTCAACTCATTGGCATGGACCATCAAGGTTTGCCTCGAGATTTGCCACACAACTTGTCTCATTCATTCCCCTCAACTGAAATAGAGACTTTGTGTTTCAATTTGAGTGCGTGATTCCACTCACCACAAGAGAGAATACCACTCACAATCATTCAATTCATACACAATCGGGATTATAGGAGAACTAAAAAGACTCTCACTCTCTCAAGAAAGTTCAAGTGCATACGCGTCGAACCATAGGCTTGCCCTTCATGTGTATCACCACTAATGCAGTGTAGCTAAGCTTGGAATCACCAAGGACTTACGGGTTACAATGTTGTCTAGGGCTAATGTGAGGATTTTCATTTGGTTCAAGTGGCTACACCTCCCTAATGCTCTTTATTCTCATTTTGAACACCGCTCACATTTTTTCAATTTCAGCTTCACCTTATTTCTCCCTCACACAACGCAAGATTTCTCCTAGTTACTCATGATCATTCAAACTCCTTGTATTGCCTTTGTTTTGTAGTACCTATTTTTGCTTTTTATTTTGCTCATTGGATTGAACTTTTGTATCAAATTTTCAATTCAAACCTAAGGTGATACCTTGCACTTTGAGTGCACTTCTTTTCTTCTTCTCATTTGATCACATACACCCCTAAACTTAGGCATTTGCCTATGTTATCCTTCATTCCCTCCCAAACTTAGGCTTTTAGCCTACATTTCATTTTCAAGCAATTAGGGAGGATGGGTGCCAATATAGAGGTTCTAAAATGGTCAAGGTGTTAACAAGGTGCTAAGGAATGGTCACAAGCTCAAAGGGTTTCACTAGGGTTGAAGTCATGGGAAGTCATTTGGGCGAAGTGGCTAACAAAAAGGGCCTAAGGTCATCTTCCAAGCTCGGTCACACCTAGAATTTCAACTTGAATCACATTCGGGTCAAGTTCTAGACGACACTTATGCACAAGAATCAAGGTAAAATCTCACCACACAAGGCATCATGAAACAAGACTTCTTTAATTAGTCTCAAAATTGATTGGGACAATTGATTTTCAACAAGCTATTCTGAGTTCATTACACACTCGTTTGTTAGTCAATCAAGCCAAAGCGAGAGTGTGCAAGTCATGACAAGAGAATGCTTTTCCTCAAATATTCATTTCCCTTCTTTCTTTTATTTTCAAAATAATTTTCCAAGAGATTTTTTTTTGGACCCATTTCAAGAATAGCAACTACAGACTCAATTCTAAAACTAAAACATGGAATTTTCCCTTGAGAAAGTCACCTTTCAATATATCATAAGAAAACACCAACCTGGTTTGACACATAAACAAAAGAAAAGAAAAAGAAAATAATCAAAACTTTTGCTCCTTGGGAAATAACCGTGGAATGAATAAAACCCCTGGAGTTTATTTCTAAACTACTATTAACCAGTTGATATCCAAGCACCCCCCAACCGAAATGGAGCATTGTCCCCAATGATATTAGCTAGAGAAAGTAGAACACTCCCTGAGGTACTTGTGCAAAATGCACTACAGGTGGTGCGGCCGCATCTCAATCGCACAATCAAAGCGGCCAATTCAGACTTCATTATGTTTTTTGCTTTTGCGAAGGCTGTGCGACACGCACTTTGGAGTATGCAAAATTCCCCAGTGATCGCATAGTGGTGTGGATTTCTGGGAAGAACTGCCAGTCTTCTACTAAGAAATGCAAAATTACTGTGCGACGCGCACAACTGCTCATGCAATCGCACACCAATCACACATTGTGTAGTTCAACTTGTCAGCTTTCTGTTAAGCTCATGCGACCTACTATGTGATGTGCACCTTTTGAGGTGCGATCGCACAAAGTGCCTCACTATCTGATCATTGCTCACACATCTTTAACTTGACTCCCAACTACAAGGCTAACAAAAACAACATACAAAATAAAACCAGAAAGAAAGGAAAATACAGAAGGAAAAAGTGCTTGGGTTGCCTCCCAAGAAGAGCTTGGTTTAATGTCGTGGCTCGATTAAGGTACCTCCCACTCAAGGCTCATCTAAGTAAATGGATTCTACCATTGCAACTTCCTCTAGAATGCCCAAGTACTTTTTCACTTATTGACCGTTGACTTTGAAAGCCAAGGCATCCTCATTTTCCAATTCTATGGCTCCATTGGTGAAGACTTGAAGAACTTTAAAAGGACCCGACCATTTTGACCTTAGCTTTCCCGGGAAAAGCCAAAGTTTAAAGTTGAATAAGAGCACCCAATCCCTCGGGTGGAACTCTCGCCTTACAATTTGTTGATCGTGATAGCACTTTATTCAGGCTTTTTAGATAGAGGCACTTTCATACGCCTGCATCCAGAACTCATCCATTTCATTGAGGTATTCCATTCTAGCAAGAGCGGCTCTTTCCCAATCAAAGTTCAATTTTTTCAAGGCCCACATTTCCTTGTGTTCCTATTCAAATGGAAGGTGACATGCCTTGAGGAAGACCAATTGGTAGGGAGACATACCAATAAGGGTCTTGTAGGCCGTCCTATAAGCCCAAAGTGCATCATCCAATTTCCATGCCCAATTTGTTTGATGAACATTGACAGATTTTGACAGGATGGACTTGATTTCTCGATTTGATACCTCGACTTGCCCACTCATTTGTGGATGGTAGGGGGTAGCCACCTTTTGCTTGACTCTATATTTCTCAAGCAGCACACTAAACAACTTGTTACAGAAATGTTTTCCCCCATCACTGATGATGGCACGGGGGGTTTGAGGAAATCAGTCACGCTTCTCCTTTCATTGTTTGGTAAGGCTAATGCTTCAACCCACTTGGACACATAGTCCACCGCTACTAGGATGTAGGTGTTCCCATGTGAACTTGTAAAGGGACCCATGAAGTCGATACCACATACATCAAACAATTCCACCTCTAGGATTGGTGTAAGTGGGAGTTCATAGCGTCGAGATATCCCCCCACCACATTGGCACTTGTCACACTCTTTTACCAAATCATGGGCATCTTGAAACAAGGGGGCTAATAGAATCCACTTTGAAATACCTTAGATGCCGTGCGCATATCCCAAGGTTGACCACCCACGGGTGACGAATGGCATTGTCTGAGGATGGGTAACATTTCCATATCCGGTTTACATCTCCATATCAAACCATCAACACAGATGCGGAACAAATAAGGCTCATCCCAATAATACTTCCGGATGTCTTGGAGAAATTTCTTTTTCTGATTTGAGTTTAGACCGTCCGGAAGTAGGTCAATTGCTAAGTAATTGGCAAAATCTGCAAACCAAGGTATCAAGTCATGGGATGCAGCAAAGATACGCTCATCCAATAATGAGTCATTGATTTTGAGTTCTCCCACAAGTTTTCCCTCTTCCTCCAACGCGACAAATGGTCGGCTACTTGACTTTCACACCCTCTCCGATCTTTCACCTCAAAGTCAAACTCTTGAAGAAGTAAAACTCACCGAATCAATTGGGGTTTGGCATCCTTTTTCGTCATCAACTACCTTATAGTAGCGTAGTCAGTGTGCACCACTACCTTAGTCCCCAAGAGATATGCCCAAAATTTCTCAAAAGCAAACACCACAGCTAACAATTCATGCTCCATAACAGTGTAATTTGTCTGTGTTATGCTCAAAGTTTTGCTTGCATAATATATCGAGTGAAAAATCTTCTCTCTTTGTTGACCAAGACCTTCCCCTAAAGCTACGCAACTGGCATCACACATAAGCTCAAAAGGCTTTGACCATTCCGGTGCAATAATAATCAGGGTGGATGTCAAATTTTGCCTCCTTTTCTAATGGCTTACATAGAGGGTAAGCCACTTTTGAGAAGTCTTTGATGAACCGCCAATAGAATCCAGTGTGTCCGAGAAAACTTTGGATGCCTTTCACAGTTCTCGGAGGAAGTAGCTTCGATATAACCTCAATTTTTTCCAGATCAACTTCAACCCCTTTTTCAGAGATCTTGTGCCCCAAAACTATCCCTTCCTTCACCATGAAGTGACATTTTTCCCAACTCAATACCAAATTCATTTCCTCACACCTTTTAAGTACCTCCTCTAGGTGCTCCAAACAATTGTTAAACTCATCCCCAACCACTAAAAAATAATCCATGAAGATCTCTATTGTATCCTCCACCATGTACAAGAATATCGACATCATACACCTTTGGAAGGTGGCAGGAGCATTGCAAAGTTCAAAGGGAATTCTTTTGAATGCAAAGGTACTATACGGACATGTGAAAGTCGTCTTTTCTTGGTCCTCCAGAGCGATTGAAATTTGATTATACCCGGAATAACCATCTAGAAAATAATAGAATCCACGGCCCGCCAACCAGTCTAGCATTTTATCCATGAACAGAAGAGGGAAATGGTCCTTTTCCATCCAAGAATTAAACTTTCTATAATCCATGCATACTCTCCAACCTGTTATGGGTCTAAGAGCAATCATCTCATCTTTCTCGTTTGGCACCACTATTGTCACGCCCTGAGGTTACCCCCTAGACGTAACACGGGACTTGGAACCACAAGGATCCCAAGCTAACCCTTGGTCATAGCATTCTCAAGCATGTAAAGGAAAAAAAGAACGGAAGCATCATAAAGAAATCTGAAACGGGAAGACATATGATAAATAGAGAGTCAAATGGGAAATACAACTCGAAGATCACCTCATAACATCTATGTCTGAAAGCCTCTAAATCTAGCATAAGGAGTTGATGGGACAATACCCCAACTAACTCAACAATCTGAAAGGAAATGAGACATAGAAAATCTAGAATAAAGTCTAGTTCTCGCACTATGAGGACTCACCAAAGCTGAGCGAAAGTGGTCGGGAGCTCTAGCCACGAAGCTATGAAGGGACACTTGAATCTGCATCATCAAAGGATGCAGCGCAATATGAGTTAGTACTATGGAATGTACTAAGTATGTGAGCAATGCATAAGTCATGACAAAGTATACTTGAAAACATGCTTAAAACTGATATCATTCACATGTCATAGTAAAATGTGCTTAAAGCATAACTAGAACTGAAGTCATTTAATGATAGTAAAATTTGTAATAAAATGACTCAATGCAATATCATAAGTTGGAAACACCTTTAGAATCATAGTAATAATAGAAGTTCTGAAATCTGAAAGCAAAGAGTCAATGTACTTAAAACCTGAAACTATTTTTGTAGGAGGTTCTATAACCGACATAGACCATGTGAGCTACATGGAATTCGATGAATCCGCCCCATCGAGAGGACCCAATGTACTTTTCCAGGGATACAAAGGCTTCAAGTAACGTGATCACCTCAAATATCTTATGCCCAGCACGGGACATAGAACCTACAGGGGAAACGTAGTTCTGGGACCCATGGGTACTCTCACCCATCCGACTCGGTCTTAATACTACTCCCAAAATATATGTATAGCTCATATAATAACAGTGACATATCTAATGCCAAAGCTTACTCAAAATAATACCAATGACATATCTGATGCCAAAGCTTACTCAAAATAACACCAATGACATATCTGATGCCAAAGCTTACTTAAAATCAATGACATATTTGATTCCAAAGCTTATTTGAAAATAAAAAGTCATATTGGATGCCATGCAATTCAAATTCATAGTATGAAGGCGTAGCTTAGCCATAATTCAAAACATGCTTTTCATATCAAACTCATACATCAGGAATCATACATGCAATTTCATAAGTTCATAAATGCCATGATTTCTAATCATGCTACCTTCCTCTTGAAAACATGTAAATTCATGATTTCATGCTAAAATCAACTTTCATGCTTGGGCTTTCAAAACCAAATAGGAAATCATAATCAAATCATGAGAAGTCATTAAGGAACCATGAATTTAAACATAGAAACTGATTTCATAAACTTTCCCCAATTTTGGTTCAAAACGCTAATTTCATATCTTCAAAATTCACCATAAGAGTTTGGGGATTTTGGGCACAAGGGTGGAAGAAACCCATTTTGAAAGACCCACATACCTTGCTAGAAAATTACCCACTTGAATGGAAAAGAACTAGGAGACTTGACTTGGAGTTTGGAGACTTGAGCTTGGAGGGTCTTTTCCTTATTTGAAGCTTTCCTTATTCAAAATTAAGAGAAATGGAGACCTGGAGTGAATCCCTTGGTATGGAGCTTGAAACCCTTAACTTGAAGCTTGAGGAGATGGAAACTCCCTTTTTCTTCTATTGAAACTTGGTTGGAAGAATGGGAAAGAACTTAGGCCAAGTGGGAATAAAATCCCTCCTAAAAAGGCTTAAAATAACTTAGTATAGGAGTTAAAAGAGTGGAAAAATACAAAAATACCCCTGGGAAATTAAGTTAAAAGCTGCTGAAATTTCTCGGAATGCTGACCACGGATTGGTTTAATGGGCCGTCATTTCGAATGACGGACCGTCAACTGAGTCGTGGTTCTGCCTTTTCAGTTCTGGGGCTCTCTGAAGGTGATTCTACGAGTTAAAGGACGGTCCGTCGTTTGAAATGACGGCCCATAAAGTCACCCGTGAAAAACTGGAAGAAAAGATGAAAATTGACAAACCACGGGTCAAAGGATGGACCGTGGTTTTGGTCTACGGGTCATCAACCTAACTCGTCATTTTGAAACTGAAATTTTAAGCTGCAGATTTGTTTTGACGGGTCGAAAGTACGGACCATCGTTTCAAACAACAGTTCGTCATTCCCGTCCGTAATCCATGGCAGCACTGCAGTAAAATATCTATAACTTTTTACTCCGGACTCGCATTAATGCGGGTTCGGTGGCGTTGGAAAGAAGACTCAAAAATATTTAATTTGGTAGGTACTAGGCCACCTAACTCTTCATATTTTAGGATAAATGATCGATTGAAGTTGACCCTAGTTTAGTCTCATAAGAAAAACTCATTTGGTTGAGGTGCTTTCAACTTATCTTGGTTATAGGAGTCTCTTATGAACATGATTCACATCCAAGCACTTACCACACTAGGGAAAAGATCATTAGACTCATGGAAAAAGGTTCAAGTATTAGCTTAGGATTTCTGGGGCGTTACAATATCCCCCGTTGGGATCATTCGTCCTCGAATGAAGACTAAGCAAGGAAAACTAGAGAGATAACATCCCAACCAAATATCAAAACATGGAAACCAAGGAGTAAACATGAAAAATGAACTTTTCAACTTAAAACATGATAAAACTAACTCTGGATAACATGGATACATGCTAGGATCATGAGAGAAATTGCTGAAATAGAATCAGAGGGACATACTAAGGTTGGAACTACTTCTTCAAGCTGAAACTGTATCGAAAGGAAAGGGATGAGGGTACTTGGCCTTTATGGATGATTCTTCTTCCCAAGTAGTTCCTTCAACTGAGTTCTAAAAGTTGAAGTACTATCGTGTTAACCGATTTCTGATAAAAACTAAGCTGGATCATAAGATGCGTATGCATGCTGAGACTGTAAGAACAACTAATGGGATAGGAATTGGATATTCACCGTGATAGTTGGTCTGGGATGAGGGTAGGAGCTCAGCTAAAACTCATAAAGAACAAACATACTCTAGAACTCACAGTTAACAGAAAGGGGCACCAACTGAGAGAAGTAGATATACGGGGAAACTATTCTCTTCTGAATACCACTCCTACCATTTGCAACTAACAACCTCAACAGAGCACATAAAAGTACTAAGGTCTGAGTCTAACTACCCGATCCTCCATGTTCAAACCTATCTTGACTAGATCTCTTGCATCTAGAACGTCTTCTAAGGATAGTATTCCCCCTTATTACAACAACCAACTAACCTAGGGCTCCCAACCAAAGGGTCACTAGTTGCGCAAAACAATTATCCACATGTATCCCATCACGACATTCAAGCTTATAACTATGGTCACCTTATGATTTCGTAGGTTACCCTATTTAAGACCTTTATCCTCTTTCCTACCATAACTAGGAACCGCAAATTCAAGAACTTCTACAGAAGGACATACTAAACTTCCTCATCTAACTATTTCACATGAATAATCTGTAACTCATAATTCACCTACACCTAGAAGTCAAGGTGGAACAAGTACACTAACAAGGAAAAGGAATCTGCTACCTCCCAACTAGGCTACTACAAGGCCTTCTCCCTAACACTTATAACATCATAAACCAGAACCATTGAAAGAAAAGAGCAGGAGCAGGAGCGTCACGAATGAAGGATTACAGATCGATCTTAACTTACACTTTGCGTGATCCTAAGCCACTCAAGGTGAGGCTTGGGGAATTGAGCGCAATAGGCATGAGCACTTCACATATTGGGCACATAAGACATGAGTTAGTGGGGATCACCGCCCCTCGTCATCAAAGGCAAAGATCAAAGGGCTTTAGAATAAGTGAATCATAAGCGTGAATCGTTTCAAGAATCATGTCTGAGTATATACATGGCGTAACATGCTTTGATTAGCCATTGAGGTATTTCTAAAGACTGAATGAGTAAACATAACTGAGCATACTGTGATACATGAGTTCACATAAATAATAGACCTCGAGGTATAAAGATGGGATTCATAGACTCGCAGAGTAAGAGTAGAATCGTTGTCTGAAGCAATCACTTACCATTCTAGAATTTGAACATGAGAGTAAGTATGAAATAGGACCATGGCGCTGACACACAAGGCATGCAAAAAGGTATCATAATGGAAGAAGTATACTTAGGATACTAGGATGGAAATAAGCTTTTGCCTCCCCTCTTGACTTGTTCAAACACCCACAAGCATCGCTACGTAAGCCTCTAAAATCTGACTGATTCTACATTCCACCATCTCCCTCTTAGGTTCATGCTACCCTCCTAAGTCTATGGACCTTCCACCAACCTCTCAAAGGAACTATGATGGTTTTACCCTAACAGAACATACACTATTCCAGAATCTAGCACAAATACCCACTTCCTTCTATAGTCTAAGACCTCCATCACCTAAAAGTCTAGGCGTCAACCCTACTTTCCCCACTTAGTTCTAGGTCAAGACAACTCACAACCAAATAAGAATAGGGGTCCGGGGACTATGGATACATAAAGGAAGGAAATCTAGTGACGTACCTGATTCAACTTCTGGAGGAATACTCTGACCCGACTAGCTAGGCAATGAAAGGAATTGGTTTTAGAGCTAAACATCACATTTTCTCCTATTAGATGAGGGGAAATCCCTGATCCTATGGCCTAACTGACCACACCTAAAACACCCCTCCTTGCCCGCAAGGCACTCACCCAAATGAAACTTACCACAACTACTACAATGAGGGTACCTCAAGGTCTTCGGAGCCATATGGTGACAAGACTGAGAGTCGAGGGTAGGTGTGCTAACTGAAGATGGGGTTGGTCTGGATGACCTCTGCTGAGAAGATGAATTGTTCCGTGTTCTGGTATTTTTGTTCTTTCTCTTCCTCTTCTTTAGTTTCTCTTTCTCATTCAACTAAGCTATCATGGATTGAGCCAACATACAGATGGCTTCATAAAATTCTGCATTCGTAACCTCATGATCTGGAGTGGTTGGATTAGCATTCTCGTGGGGTTCCTTCGTGGAGACATTATCTGGAATGCGTAAAAAATGGATTAGAAGGATAAGTAGAGTGAAACTCTATCACACGATAGTGAACATGAAGAAGTGAAGTTTTTCCTAAAACATCTCATAGCCTCCCCCTCATAAGTGTGGCGCGATTCACACCCATGAAAGAGATTCTACTCAATGCGGCTTTCAGACATCCTAGGACTCTTGAACCTGAGAATCTAATACCAAGTTTGTCACGCCCTGAGGTTACCCCCTAGACGTAACATGAGACTTGGAACCACAAGGATCCCAAGCTAACCCTTGGTCATAGCATTCTCAAGCATGCAAAGGAAAAATAGAACGGAAACATCATAAAGAAATCCGAAATGGGAAGACATATCATAAATAGAGAGTCGAATGGGAAATACAACTCGAAGATCACCTCATAACATCTATGTCTGAAAGCCTCTAAAACTAGCATAAGGAGTTGATGGGACAATACCCCAACTAACTCAACAATCTGAAAGGAAGGAGACATAGAGAAGCTAGAATAAAGTCTAGTCCTCGCACTATGAGGACTCACCAAAGCTGAGCGAAAGTGGCCGGGAACTCTAGCCACAAAGCTATGAAGGGACACCTGAATCTGCATCATCAAAGGATGCAGCGCAATATGCGTTAGTAATATGGAATGTACTAAGTATGTGAGCAATGCATAAGTCATGACAAATTATACTTGAAAACATGCTTAAAACTGATATCATTCACATGTCATAGTAAAATGTGCTTAAAGCATAACTAGAACTGAAATCATATAATGATAGTAAAATCTATAATAAAATGACTCAATGCAATATCATAAGTTGGAAACACCTTTAGAATCATAGTAATAATAGAAGTTTTGAAATCTGAAAGTAAAGAGTTAATGTACTTAAAACCTGAAACTTTTTTTGTGGAAGGTTCTATAACCGACATAGACCATGTGAGCTACATGGAATTCGATGTATCTGCCCCATCGAGAGGACCCAATATACCTTGCAAGGAATACAAAGGCTTCAAGTAACGTGATCACCTCAAATATCATATGCCCAGCACGGGACTTAGAACCTACGAGGGCAACGTAGTTCTGGGACCCATGGGTACTCTCACCCATCCTACTCCGTGCTAATACTACTACCAAAATATATGTATAGCTCATATAATAACAGTGACATATCTAATGCCAAAGCTTACTCAAAATAATACCAATGACATATCTGATGCCAAAGCTTACTCAAAATAATACCAATGATATATCTGATGCCAAAGCTTACTTAAAATCAATGACATATTTGATGCCAAAGCTTATTTGAAAAGCAAAAGTCATATTGGATGCCATGAAATTCAAATTCATAGTATGAAGGCTTAGCTTAGACATAATTCAAAACATGCTTTTCATATCAAACTCATACTTGAAGAATCATACATGCAATTTCATAAGTTCATAAATGCCATGATTTCTAATCATGCTATCTTCCTCTTGAAAACATGTAAAAATTCATAGAATCATGCTAAAATCAACTTTCATGCTTTGGCTTTCAAAACCAAATAGGAAATCATAACCAAATCATGAGAAGTCATTAAGGAACCATGAATTTAAATATAGTAACTGATTTCATAAAATTTCCCCAATTTTTGTTCAAAACCCTGATTTCATATCTTCAAAATTCACCATAAGAGTTTAGGAATTTTGGGCACAAGGGTGGAAGAAACCCATTTTTAAAGAACCACATACCTTGCTAGAAAATTACCCACTTGAATGGAAAAGAACTAGGAGAATTGACTTGGAGTTTGGAGACTTGAGCTTGGAGGATCTTTTCCTTATTTGAAGCTTTCCTTAATCAAAGTGAAGAGAAATGGAGACTTGGAGTGAATCCCTTGGTATGGAGCTTGAAACCCTTAACTTGAAGCTTGAGGAGATAGAAACTCCCTTTTTCTTCTTTTGAAACTTGGTTGGAAGAATGGGAAAGAACTTACGCCATGTGGGAATAAAAACCCTCCTAAAAAGGCTTAAAACAACTTAGTATAGGAGTTAAAAGAGTGGAAAATTACAAAAATACCCCTAGGAAATTAAGTTAAAAGTTGCTGAAATTTCTCGGAATGCTGACCACGGATTGGTTTAACGGGCCATTATTTCGAATGACGGACCGTCAACTGAGTTGTGGGTCTTCCTTTTAAGTTCTGGGGCTATCTGAAGGTGATTCTACGAGTTAAAGGACGGTCCGTCATTTGAAATGACGGCCCGTAAAGTCACCCATGAAAAACTTGAAGAAAAGCTGAAAATTGACAAACCACGGGTCAAAGAACGGACCGTGGTTTTGGTCTACGGGTCATCAACCTAACTCATCATTTTAAAACTGAAATTTTAAGCTGCAGATCTGTTTTGACGGGTCGAAAGTACGGACCGTCGTTTCAAACGACGGTTCGTCATTCTTGTTTGTAATCCCTGGCAGCACTGCAGTAAAATATCTATAACTTTTTACTCCGGACTCGTATTAATGCACAATCGGTGGAGTTGGAAAGAAGACTCAAAAATCTTTAATTTGGTGGGTATTAAGACACCTAACTCTTCATATTTTAGGATAAATAATCGATTGAAGTTGACCGTAGTTTAGTCTCATAATAAAACTCATTTAGTTGAGGTGCTTTCGACTTATCTTGTTTATAGGAGTCTCTTATGAACATAATTCGCATCCAAATCACTCATCACACTAGGGAAAAGATCATTAGACTCATGGAAAAAGGTTCGGGTATTAGCTTAGGATTTCTGGGGTGTTACAACTATAATTCCACCCTTCTTTGGAACATATTGCACCGGGCTAACCCAAGTGCTATCTGATATTGGAAAGACCATCCCCGCATCCAACCACTTGATGATTTATTTCTTCACCACCTCTTGCATAGGTCGGTTTTGTCTTCGTTGGTGCTCAATGGAAGGAATACTTTCTTCTTGCAAGTTAATTTTGTGTGTGCATATTCCCGTAGGTATACCTATTATGTCAGCAATTGTCCATCCCAAAGCTCGGATATGCTTCTTCAAGACCTTAAGCAAAGCCTCCACTTGCTTGTCGCTCAACTTGTTAGAAATGATCATTGGCAAGGTCTCATTAGCACCCAAGTAAGCGTATTTTAGGTGGGACGGTAATGGTTTAAGATCCAAGGTAGGTGGTTCAATGATCGATCGTTTGGATGGTGGGATTTGTATGTTCATCAGGTCAAGATCAAGTTTCTTTGGAGGATAAGAGTAGGACCCCATTCCTACCAATGCACAACAAATTTCAACATACTATTCTACCCCCTCGCCATCATGATTCAACAGCACAACCTCCAACATTTCATCAACAAATCCCTCTCTCAAGTGCAAGTCGATGCTTTCCTCGATTTTTTCAATTGTGAAAGCCATTTGGAGATCACTTGGTTGCTTCATAGATCTATTCATATCGAAGGTAGATTCCTCATCATTCAAATCAAACTTCAACTCTCCTGAGTCCATTTTGCTCAAAGTGCGCCCTGTTTTTAGGCAAGGTTGCCCCAAGATAATGGTATCTCAAAGATCCCTTTGCAATCAAACGCAACGAAATCCACAGGGTAAAAAATTCACCATACCTTAATAAAAATGTCGCAACCAACCACCATGGGGTGCTTCATTGACTGGTCCATCATAAAGAACTCCATGTTTGTGATAGTGGGCTGCCCCAACCCTAGTCGTTTGAAGGTTACCAATGACATCAAGTTAACACTTGCATTTTCATCGCAAACTAACCTCGTAGACATGTGAACTCCCTTCGAATCACAAACAGTGTGTACTCCCCGTGTCACTGCATCATTGGTGAAATTCCCCGCAAGAATTGCACTACTAAAAGGGGAAAGCTGAACTACCTCAACATTCTCTAAGTTTCAAGTGGTGCATAATCCTTTCACAAATTTGGCATACTAGGGCATCTTGTTAAAGAAGTGCTTACGGGCGTATTGATGGTGATTCTCTTCAGCATAGACTCAAAATCTTTCAGATTCTCATCCATTCTTTCTTGCGACAATCTTTGAGGAAATGGGGGTGGACATGTAGGTAAAGGTATGAGAACCTTAGGCACCTTGCTTTCACATTAACTAGATTTGGCTAAACCATTTCCCCAAGTTCGCTTGTTTCTAGGCTTGCTTATCATTAGCATTGCAATGTCAACGAGGTTGAGTGAGATCTCAACAACACTACCCCTTTCTTCATTCCTGGCTTGCCTAGATTTGAATTGCAAACTAAGCCAAAGCATTCGATCTTCAAGACTTTCAATGGCTATAGAGTGCAATTGCACATTTTGGGCAAGACTTCTAAGGACGTGACTCAACTCTTCAATGACTTCGTAGGTTGCCCCTACTTTCTCTAACACCTGCACAAGCATACTCTCCATTCTTGAGATTTGTCATTCGTTCCGACCTTGATACCCATGATCATATCTGCCCAAATTTTGAGAGCTGTCATGGGAACCCACCTTGTGGCCAGCTGTAGACACCTCATCACTACCATCATACGAGCTCTCACCATCTTCTACCAGCCTCACATATCCAATAACATCAATGGTGTTAATTATTTCAAGTCACTCATTTGAGGTACTCCTTACCATAAATTCAAGGAGTGTGGAAGTGATTGATAACTCTCTAGCCCTTCGTGCATCGTTCTTTAACCAATCCTCAATCTCTCTAGCGGAGGTCGCACCCATTTCTCCCTCAGTTCCCAAAAATCCAACTTAAGGTGTAACAAGGTCTCAAAATCAAGTGCATGTGCGTTGAGTGAGAAGTACTGGAATTGATTCTTGAGTGATGTGTACCTGTAAACCACCACAAACAACAAACAAAAGTAAAAGAAACAAGTACTCTCAAAGTGATTTCAAATCAAAAATCTAAACTAACTATCAACTCAAGTCCCCGACAATGGTGCCATTTTTTATGAACGCTCAAATCGTGCTCCCCAAAGTTAGAGCTCACGGTAATCATGCAACAAAACAAAATTTATAAATTCTCAATGGGTGTCGGAGTCGTACCCAAGGGAATTAGAGCTAGCTAAATGAAGATTGTATCGAAGTGAGTTCAAAAAGAGAGTAAGTTCTTAAACATGAAAATAAAAGGTTGGGGGAGTTGGGATGTTGTCACTACAATCACAATTCAAATCAAAGCAAATAAACGAAAGCGGGTGTACCAAATTGAGTAGGCGACTAGGGATGTGTATCCAATGGGACTTTAATGTGTGATATGGTGTTTGCCTTTTCACATATATTCTTGCTTATTGACATAGGTAGCCTTCGTCATGAGTGTAGTTTTTTATCTCTCGATCAACAACCACATATCCAATAATCTCGGTTAGAGTACTATTAGTTAAATCAAATAAATAACCAAGATCAAGCTTGGGGAGGTAACACTATCTCTAGCTTAGACCCTTAAATGGGTGATTCCGTCTATATGAGCTATTTCTAGCCTCAAATCTGAATGGAGTCCCAAGTTTCCACTAGTAATCTCACATCCGAAAGCATGAAATTCTTTCTCAAGCAACAACATAGTCAAGTAATAAAAATTATTGTTTGCAACCACCAATTTGAGGATTAAAACTTGGTGAAACTACTAGACCCAAGTCAAATAAGCAATTATAAGCAAGAATTAACAACACCCACACCCATTTGTCAAGAACCCATTATCAACACATCCCTAGACAAATGAAATTATCCACTCATAGCAAAGGAGAGATAAATACCAAATGGGTAAGTCAAAATCTTCTTCATTTAAGCTAAATTTCAAGTTCTAAGCTCAATTTGAGTACACAAATGGTTAACCAAGAGAATGGATTCAAACCCTCATCTCTTTGGAGAGGAAAACTTGTTCTCAAGGTAAAAAGCTTTCTAAAATATTCAGGTCTGAAGCATTCTATTTACAAATGAGCCTAAATTGGCCTTTTATAGTTTCCCAAAACGTCACTAAAATTTAGGACAAAATTTCCCTTTGGGTGGTGTGTGACGCAATGTGCGGTTCGCATATCGTGATATGCGTGTCGCACACTATCTTCAGTTAGACTAGTGACTTTAGCTCATCTTGGAGGCTTCATGCGATGGAGGTGTAGTTCGCACCTTGCGATGTGTGTGTCGCACAATGACCGCATCCCTTAGCAGATTCTTCGGTGGCTTTTGTAGCTTTATGCGGAGGAGGTGCAGTTTGCACCTTGACTTGTGCATGTTGCACGGGCACCGCATCTCAGGCCCAAATATCTATCTTTTCAACTCCTTTTGAGCTCCTTTTGGGTTCATTTCCTTATATTTCATCATGAACCAAAAGTACCTGCATAGACAACAATAAAGGCCATAAGAACCTCTAAATCTATTCAAAACATAGCAATAATTCATGGATATAGGCTAAATAAGTTGCTAGGTTATCGACTTATCACCAACCCACTGCGAATGGTACCCATCCAACCCTCAAATGAGCGAACCAACAATCCAATCAACACTTATCGAGTCTAACAGCTCAAAAGGAGATGTATTAAAATAAACTATCATTCATAGCTAAAAAAAACACTAATATAATTATATGCAGAAAATTACCCCTAGAATCTGAAAGTCACCATACCAAAACATCTACTACTATCTAAGAAACAGGGATGCAACCCCAAAAAACACAAGAGAATCCGAGTCTGAAATAATGGACTAGAAATATACTAGATAAAACCATGGCAGCCAAATGAGTAGCTCACCCTTGGAATCTAAAATTGCCGGGACTAAAACTAAGGTCGCGCGTCAGCCATAGGAATATATCATGTACTCACAAAGAGAAAAGAAAGTGCAGAATCAGTACACAACCACCATTAGGATCATCGTCCATCCTCAATAAATAATATATGAATAATAAACCAAAGCTGAGTAAAGTAAGGCAACCATGAATATAAGAAAGCAATCTAACTAGACTCTTAAGTCTTTCCTCTACCTTACTAACCACATGTAACAAGCTTAACAACCACTGAGCAATATACGGTGACAATAAACATATATCCTTTCCACACAACCCGTACCAACCAAGGATCCTTAGGATAACACTTACGTGTTCAATATGCAATCCCAGTCTACACTAAGACCAATACCACATTTACATACAACTATCCGACCTCTCATGGACCATTATGCAATAATTACAATTCAAGAATACGACTCAGTCCACTCATGGAACCATTGACAGAATGCAATCAATACAATTCAAATCAATCTCGTACCAAGCATGGTACTCGAGCCAACCAATATAAAACTTGTACCAGGCATGGTACCTGAGCCAACCGATATGTATCCCATACCAGGCGTGGTACCCAATCAAACCAATATGTAACCTGTACCAGGCGTGGTACCCGAGCAAACCGAATATCCCACACAATCTAACAAGTCAATAATTAATGAACAACATCAGACTTGTCAACCAACAAGCAACCATACCAAGTTTATTTCACATAATTGACAAAGGATAGCTAGACATTTATAATTCTATTCCCTAAGCATGCAACCACATACAATACTAAGCAATAGTACATGAATACATATCGCATTTAGGAAAAACAATAACCATCACCTACCTCAAATAATTCGAAAGCTCTACTGGACTGGAGCCTTCCTATTTTCCAAAGACTTTGCTCGTTATTGGTCTAAGATTATTACAAGATATACTAAATCAGTCCACATGGCCTAATAATTACTCGTATTATGCTCAAATCCTAATCCCCATGACAACCTATGATCATTCCACCCCTTCCCGGGCTTTCCCACCACTAATTCAACTTACACTACCATTTTTATGGATACATTAAGCAAATTATGGCTAACAGATCATAACCCAATAATAATATTCAGGACCCAAGAACTTAACACCCTATAATCCTCTTTTTCCCCGGATTCCATATTCTTAGGTTAATCCAAACCTTCCCCCAAACCCGCAGTTAACTATTCTACTGCATAAAAAATATAGTATTAAGTTAGGGGAGTAAAATCCTTACCTTTGGGATAAATTTGGTGCAAAAAGGAGTTGAGATCGTCCAAATCGCCCTTTCCCTTCTCCAAAATGTTCTTAAGTAAAAACTAAATGTTTTAGGGAAGTTTATGCATTAAAACCTGACTTATTCTGCTACAGCGGTCCATACACTGCTATAGCGGCACTGCCGTAGCGGAACCGACTGCTTTGGCAGTGCTAACCATCGTTGACTTCCATTATAGCAAAAGCCGTTAGCGGTTGACACAGGACAAATCCTCAGAAAATCCCCTAAAAGTGCCTATTTTATAACACCCCTTAAATTCTGACATTGTAGAACAACCCTTTCATGTCAACCTTAATTCTGGGAGTTCGACTTACCCTAATTCATTTACGAAAAGTCCCTCAGACTCCTTAATGCCTTAGCTAATGTAAAAACTAGATAATCACACGATACATTACCCAATCCTCACCCATATTTCCCTAGACCGTACCTCACTCAAAAACCATTCGAGACTAGCCTAGCCTAAGAATTCTAACACCCCAAACCTGGAAGTTTTCTAACCCAAAACTTGGCATGAAAGTTTTACCCATAACGACGGACCTGATCGTTATAGTCTCACCCCATGGCCCATGCTTAGCCTATAAATTCTAAAATATGTTGTTTATAAAGTTAGTTCCTCCGTCGCGAATGATCCCTCTAAGGGTACCAAATCTTGTGTAATTGTACTTTCTAAAAAATTTAACCACCACATCCACATCATTGGTAGGTAAAGAAATGTCCTCCACCCATTTCAAAACATAATCAACTACAACTAAGATGTACTTATTACCAAAGGATGGTGGAAAAGGTCCCATGAAATCTATACCCCACACATCAAAGATCTCTACCTCAAGTATGTTTTCAAAGTCATCGCATTCCTCCTAGAAACCACTCCCATTCTTTAGCATTGATCACACCCCTTAGCATAAGTATGTACATCCTTGAATAAATTGGGCCAAAAGAAACTAGATTGTAGATACTTCAGTGTCGTCGGCTGATAATTCGGTAATCTACCAACTTATTGAGCCTATATCCATGAATTATTGCTATGTTTTGAACATATTTAGAGGTTCTTATGTCCCTTATTGATGTCTATACATGTACTTTTGATAAATGATGAGAAACAAGGAAATGGACCCAAAATGAGCTCAAAAGGAGTGAAGTGTGAAGTGTTCAGAAAAGCTGGAGATTCTAATATGAGATACGGTGGCTGTGCGACATGCACAAGTCGAGGTGCAAACTGTACCACCTTCGCATGAAGGTGAAAAAACCTCTAAAGAATCTGCTAAGGGGTGGTGTCGTTGTGCGACACGCACATCCCAATGTACATCCTTCAAATGAACCACCTCTCAAGCTAAATGAACCTGAGGATGAAAGGTACATTGCCTAGAGACACCATCACCAACCCAAAGAATGATTGATTGAGGTAGTATCATCGTACCGCGACATTAAATCAAGCATTTCTTGGGAGGCAACCCAATTTTCTTTATTTGTTTTTTGTTTTCTTTTATTGTTTTTGGTGTGTTTGTAGGAAATGCATGGATGGAAAAATGAACAAGGGAAAGCAGAGCAAAAATGGGTTGTGCGGTGGACTTTGCAGACCGCACAAGCAATTATGCGTGTTGCACATCACACCGCATGCCAAATCAAAATGCCTAAAAGAAATTTAAAAAATTAAAGGTGATGTGCATTGGGCTGTGCGAACCGCACAAGACCAAGTGTGTGTCGCACCTCCATCGCATGATGTAATAGACACCTGGGCAAACTAGGGGTGAAAAAACGGCGATGTGCAAAATGCCATGTTGTCCGCACCAAGGCTGGTGCGAATTGCATGTCGCGATGCACGGAAGGTAAATTTGAATTTTAATTAACCAAACCCATTGACCGACCTGACCCAGAGACAACCCGACTAAACTTTTCTTCTTCTTTTCTTTTTAAATCTGCCTCTCTTCTCCTTCTTCCACCATCTTTTCTCTCAAACTCTCAAAATTCTCTCCCAAAACCTTCCACAAACCTCTCTACTTTTCCCAAAATCTTCTTCCCCTCTCTCCTAACCATCTCCACTGCTATACCATTGCTGCCTCCATTGTTCTCCGATAAGGTCTGCTTGGGTCACCATTGTTGAAGTCCAAAAAGATTTAATTTCCACTCCTCCCTTTGTAATCTTCACTTTTGATAAGTTCCCCGATGTTAAATACTTGTTTTTATGGAGGTTGGGAACTCATATTATGAAGCATGCTTAGTAGAATTACCATGTTGGTTTTGGGTGAGATCCGAAAATTTTGGGTTCCTAATTTTGAGTTGTATTGCTGATATTGCTTTGTGTCAACTTGGTAGAACCTAAATCTTGTTAATGCATGTTGATAGGTAGTAAATTTTTGCCTTGAAATATGTGCTTCGGGTGAAGTCTGAGTAATCCACTTGTGACTAACGAATGATTTGGCTCGATAGTAGATTGGGTGATGTCATTTTTAAGGGCAAATCATCGATTGTCATGAGGTTTTGATTGAAAATTGCCTCTTGAAGATGAATTTTGCTGATTGTATACCCACGATTCTTGTTGAGCATTATATTTGGGGTGAATGATCTTGTGCGGGGAGGGGGTTAATTATTACTAAAATTGTTGGTACCCATTGTTGCAAGTGAGGGCTTGATGTTTCCAATGATAGACGGGGTAACGTCCATCTTAAGGGAAGTCGTTGAGTACCTTTCTTGCTTGTTGTTGTGTTAATGGAAATTCAGGGAAGTTTGAGTACCTGAAAGTTGTGGTCATGATATCCTTGTCCCCCCTGTTTATTGTTGATTGGTTTGCTACATAGTGCCATGTGATTAAGCACACCTTGATCTATGGATCATATGCGTAACTCATAAGAACACAAGGAACCCAAAACTCCAATTGTGCCTTTATGCGCTTTGCATATGATGCATAGATCTTGACGTGTAGGTCACACAAGGCATCGCACCATGTTGAAAAAAAAGAGCCAGTCGCTGCTTTGAGGTGCAATGCCTGGTGCAACTCACACTTCGGATGGTGCGAATCGCACTAGCTTCATGTCTCGGTGGAAAATCCCTGTAGGTTTCTATTTGCTTGTGCGATAGCATATGCGATGCGCACTCTCTCTAATGTGTTTCGCATGTGGTCCGCACAAGCCAACAGTCACCTACTTTGTTTTTCTATTCCGTTGCATTCCATCTTTTGTAGTTTGCTAACTTCTTCTTAGGTTTTTTTTTTTTGCTCACAATTGTTGTATGCAGAACATGTATTCTAGCAGGAGATACACGGGAGGCCAAACTAGGAAAATGATTACAGCAGAAGAATCAAAGCTTCACTTCAGGGTGGAAGGCATGAAGGCCTACTATAAGCGGGACAAGAATAGAACTTTCAATGTAGAGCAGAGTTTTAACCTGGGGGAAGTTGGGAGTGAGATGCCCAACATGCACTAATAATTTTCTGATCGAGAGTGGCAGCCATTACAGGATGTACCCAGGGGATACTATGAGGATATCGTCCGATAATTCTTTGCAGCCTCTCAAGACACATAAGATTCCAAGGGCTACAAAGGAAACAAGGAGAAGTTGCCCAACTTAAATGTAGTTGTTGTCCAAGGAAAGAAAGTTTATGTTACCCCAGCTGCCATCAATGCTATCAATTGGGGTCATCCAATCGAGCCTGTTTCTGCACTTCTAGCTAGGTTGATGGCTGACTCAAAGCCCTATCAGGAGACAACCCCCGTCATTGCTCAAGATGTCCCTCTTTGGTCCACTATGGGGGTGATATTTCAAGGAGGTCTCTGATCTTCGAGGATCATCTTTGGTATGATCTTGTTCGCAACCATTTCTTGTATTCCCAAAATGATCAGAAGATAACCCAAGATGGGGCAATTCTAATTGTGGCCATCATGACGGGGGAGCATGTGAACTTTGGGGAAATAGCAGCTATGGTGATAAGGAGAAAAGCTCATCGAGAAAGTGACTCCTTCCCCTTCCCGGTGCTGATTACTAAGCTTTGTGCTAAGGCCGATGTCCCCATCCTCAATTGCAGCAAGTTCACTCATGCTATAGAGACTATCGACCTTGATAAGAAAACAGACAGGGATGCCCTCAGGTTTAAGAGGAAAAGGATTGATCAATTAAGTGGGGTTGACAGTGATGAGCTTGGTGCTATAGCAGATGCTTCATCTCCCTCTCAGACTACTTCAGAGGCACACCCACATTCCCTTACACCCTCTATGACCAAAAGTAGCCTTCAATACATGGTGGACAAACCTCATAGCCATGAGCGACAACTGGATGACCTAGCCATGAAGCTACCCGGTATGATAAACAGGGTTGTTAAAGATGCAGTGCGAGGGGTAATAGATAGCTTGAACTCACTGTGCAAGAGGGTCGACATCATATAGGTTTCAATCATGACATTGTGGGAAGATGTTCGCAAGGGAAAAGGTAAAGCTCTGGTGGTAGAAGTAGATTTGACCACCTTGCCTCTACCTCGTTCAATTCCCAGACCCTTGGATGACTTGTTTGCAAATATGCGGATGAGGATGTTGTGCTGCTTGGTGATAAGGATCAAGAGTTGGATGATGATCAAAATCCAGATTTTTAAAGGATTCTCCGTAACTCCACACTTTCTGTGCACTCCCGAAAGGGTGGTGCTGGCCCAAGTGGGAGAGCCTCAGATAAGGACAGAGCTACAGATGATGATGATAAAGCATATTCCTCCAGGGAGTTCCACTTTCTTCCCATTAAACTATTAGCATTGAAGGCAATGCTATTTTTATGGGGAGGGGGTGGCTTTACTTGCTTTTGTTGGTGCCCATGATGGAGCTTGAGATATTAGTTTGAATTGCCCTTGTCAGGCCTTGATGACATTCTGCTAGATTTTATTTGGCTCTTGTCGGGTGTATTTTTGATGATTGTGATGCTATTGCCCTTGCCGGGCCTTTTGATTATGTTTTGTTTTTATTTTGCGCTTATTTGTGCCCTCGCTAGGCTTGATTTTTGTAGATTGAGATTGTGTTGCCTGGTTGGTCTTACATGCCCCATTGTTTCACTACTTGTGCTTTGCAAATGCGCTAATGGACTACACCGAGGCTTGTTTTAAGATGAATCATGATAACATAATTTGGATATCCCCTTTTTAATAGTAGTTTAGAAATAAACTCTGAGGGTTTTCTTAATACCACGGTTCTTTCCCAAGGAGCAAAACTTTTGATTATTGTCTTTTTCTTTTCTTTTGTTTTTGTGTCAAACTGGGTTGATGTTTCCCTATGATAGATTGAGAGGTGACTTTCTTAAGGGAAAATGCCAAGTTTTAGTTTTAGAATTGAGTTTGTAGTTGCTTGTCTCAAAATGGGCCCACCGAAAAATATTTCTCTTGGCAAATTGTTTTGAAAATAAAAGGAAGAAGGGAAATAAATTTTTGAGGAAAAGAATTCTCTTGTCATGACTTGCACACTCTCGCTTTGGCTTTATTGACTCACAAACGAGTGTGTAATGAACTCGAAATAGCTTGTCGAAAATCATTTGTCCCAATTGATTTTCAGACTAATGAAAGAAGTCTTGTGGCATGATGCCTTGTATGGTGAGGTTGTACCTTGATTCTTGTGCATAAGTGTCGTCTAGAACTTGCCCCGAATGTGATTTAAGGTGAAATTCTATGTGTGACCGAGCTTGAAAGATGACCTTAGGCCTTTTTTGATAGACACTTTGCCCAAATGACTTCCCATGACTTCAACCCTAGTGAAACCCTTTGAGCTTGTGACCGTTCTTTGGCACCTTGTTAACACCTTGACCTTTTTAGAACCTCTATCTTGGAAACCATCCTCCCTAATTTCTTGAAAATGAAATGTAGGCTAAAATCTTATGTTTGGGGGGGATGAAGGATAACATAGGCAAATGCCTAATTTTGGGGGTGTATGTGATCAAATGAGGAGAAGAAAAGAAGTGCACTCAAAGTGCAAGGTAGCACCTTAGGTTTGAATTGAAACTTTGCTCCAAAATTTCAATCCAATGAGCAAAATGAAAAGCAAAAATAGTTGATACCAAACAAAGGCGATACAAGGAGTTTCAATGATCATGAGTAAAAAGGAAAAATCTTGGGTTGTGTGAGGGAGAAATAAGGTGAAGCTGAAATTGAAAAATGTGAGAGGTGTTCAAAATGAGAATAATGAGCATTAGGGAGGTGTAGTCACTTGAACCAAATGAAAATCCTCACCTTAGCCCTAGCCAACATCATAACCCGCAGGTCCTTGGTGATTTCGAGCTTGGCTACCCTACATTACTGGTGATATACATGATGGGAAAGCCTATGGTTTGACACGTTTGCACTTGAACTTCCTTGAAAGAGTGAGAGTCTTTTTGTTTCTCCTATAATCCCGATTGTTTGTGAATTGAATGATTATGAGATGTATTATCTCTTGTGGTGAGTGGCATCATGCACTCGAATTGAAACATGAGATCTCTATTTCAATTGATGGGAATGACTGAGAGAAGTTGTGTGGAGAATCTCGAGCCAAACCTTGACGGTCCATACCAATGACTTGAGAAACTTAAATGTCTTGTTTTGAATGAAAAAATTCCCTTGATTTTAAATGAGAATGAAGTCCTTTTGGAAAAAGTTTTGAAATGGCCAAATGCCTTGAGTTTGTGGTGGTTCAAATTGAGATAAGCATCATAGTTGAGTCTTTTATTTGAGTCTTTTTGTTTATTATTTTTTATTTATTTATTTTATTTTTATTTTTAGTATAGATTAGTCTTTTGTGCCTTAATTGAGTCTAGAGCATAATTCATTCCTTGCCTTGTGACTATCTTGCTTGAGGGCAAGCAATAGTTCAAGTTTGAGGGTTTGATAAGTCGGTAATCTACCAACTTATTGAGCCTATATCCATGAATTATTACTATATTTTGAACAGATTTAGAGATTTTTATGGCCCTTATTGATGTCTATGCAAGTACTTTTGATAAATGATGAGAAACAAGGAAATGGACCCAAAACAAGCTCAAAAGGAGTGAAGTGTGAAGTGTTCGAAAAAGCTGGAGATTTTGACCTGAGATGCGGTGGCCGTGTGACACGCACAAGTCGAGGTGTGAACCGCGCCTCCTTTGCATGAAGGTGCAAAAGCCACTGAAGAATCTGCTAATGGGTGCGGTCACTGTGCGACACGCACATCCGAAGGTACGAACCTCACCCCCTTCACATAAAGCTCCCAAAGTTAGCTGAAGTCACTGGTCCAACTAAAGAGGGTATGCGACGCGCACATCATGACATGCGAATGGCATGTCACGCTGCATCACCCGAAGGGCAATTTTGTCCTCAATTTTAGTGACATTTTGGGAAACTATAAAATGCCAATTTAGGCATAATTGTAAATAACATTTTTCAGTCCTGAATATTGGAGAAAGCTTTTTGCCTTGAGAACAAGTTTTCCTCTCCAAGAGAGAAGAGGGTTTGAATCCATTCTCTTGTTAACCATTTGTGTACTCAAATTGAGCGTAGAACTTGAGATTCAGCTCCAATGAAGAGGATTTTTGACTTATCCATTTGGTATATCTCTATCCTTTGCTATGAGTGGCTAATTTCTCTTATCTAGGGGTGTGTTGATGATGGGTGCTGTTAATTCATCTTTATAATTGCTTATTTGAAATGGGTCTAGTAGTTTCACCAAGTTTTAATCCTAAAATTGGTGGTTGCAAAAATTAATTTTCATTACTTGACTATGTGATTGCTTGAAAGTGGATTTCATGGTTTCGGATGTGAAATTACTAGTGAGAACTTGAGAATCCATCCAGATTTGAGGCTAGAAATAGCTCTTATCAAAGGAATCACCCACTTAAGGGTCTAAGATATAAATAGTGTGACCTCCCCAAGCTTAGATTGGTTGATTGTTGATCAAACCGATGATGCTCTAACCGAGATTATCAGATATGTGGTTATTGATCGAGAGATAACAATCCATACCCATGACCAATGCTACTAATGTCAATAAGCGATAATAAGTGTGAATTGATAATCACCCTATCCCATGATTAAAGCCCCATCGGATACACATCCCTAGTCACCTACTCAATTTGGTACACCCGATTTTGTTTATAGTTTTGATTTGAATTGTGATTGTAGTGACAACATTCCAATTCCCCCAACCTTTTACTTTTCTCGTTTTAAGCATTTACCCTCATTGTGAACTCGTTTTGCACAATCTTCATTTAGCTAGCTCCAAGTCCATTGGGTACGACCCCGACACCTATTGGGAATTATAAATTTTATTTTGTTGCACGATCGCCGTGACCTCAAACTTTAGGGAGCACGATTTGAGCGTTCATCATCTGCTTACCTCCATGATATCCACCATATGGAGAAGTATGACACTTCTCAAGAACCTAGTTCACCTCACTTTGTGGGATGCACCTCCTAACCACTTGATCAATCCCTTGTTTAAACAAATAGGGCCCATCCCATATATAAAACCGAGAGTCATGATAGTGCTTTTTCTTTTGTTAGGTGTTGTGCCTCTAAAGGGTACACCCCACTTACCAACAAGTTCACTATATTTGTATACCATGGTAGATCCATAATTCTCTATGCAAAGAGTTGCTCATCAGGAAACTCCTCACAAATCTTCCCATCCTTTCTCACATATGCCTAATCTTCAAGCCTAGATAGATGATCAGCTACCTAGTTTTCAGTTCCTTTTATATCCTTGATCTTAAGATCAAACTCTTGCAGCAAGAGAATCCACCTAATAAGTCTTGGTTTTGCATCTTTCTTATTAAATAACTAACAGATAGAAACAAGATCCATATGCTAAATTACTTTATTCCCCATAAGATAAGATCAAAATTTGTCAAAAGGGTACACCACTAGTATTTTTCTCTACCATAATTTAATTCATTTAAGCAACATCAAGAGTCTTGCTAGCATAGTTGATAGGATGGAAGATCTTGTCTTTTCGTTTCCCTAATATAGCCCTCATAGCAATATCACTAGTATCATATATTAACTCAAATGGCAATTACTGGTCGAAGATACAGAGGGTGTTAACTTTTCAATAACTTCAATTTTGGCATGATTTACCTCAAGACATCTCTGTGATACCTTATGACCAAGGACTATCCCTTCCCTGACCAAAAAGTGACACTTCTCCCAATTGAAGACTAAGTTAGTCTCTTCACACCTAGCAAGAACTTTATCTAGAATCTGCAAGCATACTTCAAATGAGTTAGCAAAGACAAAAA
Source organism: Jaltomata sinuosa (assembly GCA_003996215.1). Lineage (NCBI taxonomy): Eukaryota > Viridiplantae > Streptophyta > Magnoliopsida > Solanales > Solanaceae > Jaltomata > Jaltomata sinuosa. The sequence continues at coordinate 1,113,396 of QJPP01000200.1, forward strand.
TATCATCCATAAAAACCTTGACAAAGTCCTCCACCATCTCTAAAAATATAGCCATCATACATCTCTGATATATGTTGGTGCATTGGAAAGCCCAAAATGTAGTTCGTTTGAAAATGCATGTACTATATGGGCAGGTGAAAGTTATCTTCTCCTGGTCTTTTTATGCAATGGCTATCTAATTATATCTTGAATAACCATCTAAAAAGCAATAATAATCTTGACCTTCTAGTCTGTGCAACATCTAATCAATAAAGGGAATGGGATAGTGGTATTTTTTGGTGGCCTCATTCAACTTTATGTAATCCATGCAAATTTTCTACCAAGTGACCATTTTAGTTGGAATTAGATCATTCTTCTCATTGTTAATCACTGTTATCCCTCCTTTATTAGGGTCATATTGAATAGGGATAACCCACTTGCTATTAGTAATTGGGTAAGCAATTCCCAAATCTTGCCACTTAATTACCTCTTTTCTCACCTCATCCTTCATGATTATATTCATACTCCTTTAGTGCTCTCTACTTGGCTTGAAACCTTCTTCCATAAAAATCTTGTGCATACAGAAATTCATATTAATACACTACAAATTAGGCATTTGCCACCACATTGCTTGCTTATGTCTTTGCAAAACCTTCACCACCTTCTTAACCTCTTTTTTTACCAACTCTACAGCAAGAATCATCAGTAGTGTGTCATTATCACCCTAGAATGCACACGCAAGTGTATGCAGTCTTACAAGTAATATAGGACTTGAAAGTCTAGATATCAATCTTACATGGAATTGATGAATTATTAACTAGAGTGAATTTCTATTTGACTATTTAGTCAGTAAATAGGAGATAATATTTGATTTAGAGATTATTAACTACTAACGACTTTAAATTCTAAGACTTAAGATGATTAATGATCTGGGGTTGTGGACTTAGAATAATTTAGTTGAGTTATTGGTTAACTAGTTTAACTGATTTTCTGACTTACTAGTTGCGGGTTGATATTTGCGATGTTGAGCATCTTTTCAAACAAACTCTATGCCTACTTGACTATTTTTAATACATATATTCCTATGGTTGTTAATCAATAGTGAAGTGCATGTAATTTTTCTTTTGTATCGACTAATCAAGGCTAACAGATATATTCCTATCCACGTTAGCGAATTTTTCCCCATTCCATATAGATTTCAAAACCAAGCTTTACCTTTTCTTATTGCGAATGTAAATTCCCTATTCCTAGTGTAATTTATAACCATAAATAGTATTTCAGAATTGGTTAGATAATCAAATAATAAGATCAAGAAAAGATAAGAAACTCAAATAAAGGAAATCCAATCAAACTAAATTAACATCAAAGATCAATGTTCATGTTCATCCACAACTCTAGATACCATGAGTTTAGATACTTATGAATTGATTACAAATGCAAGAATTCATAAATAGAATAAGATTTACTCATAAAAAGTAGAAAGGGAATGGAAAAACCTAGTGTAACACCCCAGAATTTAAACCAGCTTCTAAAACTCAGAACTTGGGAAAAACTCAGAAAATCTCATCCCAGGCAAGCACCACGGGCTGACCCAGGGGCGTCGGAGGTCCGATGGCCCATTAGGGTGCCCGTGAGAGATGACCAGGAGCCCTTCCCAGCCGGGTCCAATCTGATGGGGGGACCTGATGAGCGTCGGAAGTCCGACGGGCCATCAGGCAGCCCGTGAGAGAGGGCCAATCGCCCTGACCCAACCTCCCTTGCCCCGATAGGCTAGCGCCATAGGAGTCGCCGAGGCGATGGGCAATGGGATCCTCTCGTGGGAAATGTCCAGGGGAGCAGCCCCACCTACCCTATTTTGATGCCAGGGCCGACGGGACATCGCAGGTCCGACACCGGTCGGGCGGCTCGTCTGGCGGTGAGATTTCCCAATAAATTTAGCTTTAAGTGGGGGCAGTCCAGTCTTTTCCCATTTATTTTATTTCATCCCCTAAGTCGTTTTGGGAGTAATTAAAGGGTCTCTAACTCTATTTTCCCTCATTACTCCTAAATTATCCATACTTAGCAAATATCTCAAAAAATGGAATGCTCTCTCTCAAGAACAAGGCAAAAAGGGTTCTCTTCTAAGTTTCTCTCAGAATCTAAAGGTTCAACCGTAGAATCTTCATTCAGGTATGTGGGATTTCACTAGTGGGTTTCTTTCACCCATTAGGTCCCTATCACTCAGTCAAAATTCCTTCAGTTCTCCATGAATGCTTAAACCTAGGGTTCATAGACCTTAGAGATCGCTTGCTATTCAGATGCTATGGAATTATATAAGGCTTAGTCCATGTTTCTTGGAGAATCAATATAATTCATGTAAAAAATTCAGAATCCTAACTTGTTATAATTTTCAGTACTCCATAGATTATACTTGTTAGGAAAACTCAGTCAGATGATCAGATTTCAGAATTTGAATGTCATATCCTACAACATGGTTATGTGCATTCTCAGATTATATCAGTATTTTAATCTATCCAATGTTATAGTTACATGCTAGCTTATATTCAGTTGGGAGTAGACTTAGTACCGAGTAGACTAGGGATGAGGGCTTAGCTGTCAGCTTAGGCTATGACCCTTAGTAGCAATCCCCAAGTCCCAGAACTATGGTGCCACCATAGGTTTGAAGGAGTCAGTTGTCAGACTAGGCTGCACCTCCTTGTCCCTTGTGGACATCAGCAGTGGATCCACGTCAGACTTATTTGTACCCTTGGAAAACTATGAATGCCCTTCAATCCAGGGTTACAGGTTGACCCCACAGTTAGCTCAGCTTGGGGTATGTCGGTTAGTAGTATTTCCCACAGTCAAATTCATGTGCATTGACCTTGTATTCAGTACTCATGTTCAGTATTTAGATCAGCATGTTATTTCATGATTTATACTTGGTCATTCCATTTAGTACAGTCTCAGTTACAGTTCAACATATTTATTCTTATGTTCAGTTATGTGTATATATATATATTATATTGTTCAATCCAGCCTGTATCCTGCATGCTCAGTACATTCAAAGTACTGAAGCATACTTTTGTGCTACATCATTTCATAATGTAGGTTCAGGCACTCAGCATTAAGATCGCACCTAATTTGACCTCCGGTCCATACTCAGCAGCTTAGTGGTGAGTCCTCACTAGTTCGGGGACAATAGACATGCCTTTATTTTAGTATTTACCTTCAGTTTTCAGATTTATTAGAGTTAGTTGGGGGCATGTCCCAGCAACTCCTATTCAGTTAGATGGCTTTCAGACATAGATTAGACTCAGCAGTTGTTAGTGTTACTTTCAGATAACACTATACTTTTTATATATAGACTTTTGGGTTCTTCCCATTTTCAGATATTGTACTGTTTCAGCTTTCGCTTAATGAATTGCTTAAAATTGCTTATTTACATAGATATTCCATGCCATGGGTTAGCTTGGGGTCACTCATGACACTAAGAACCATGTCGTATCTAGGGGGTAGCCTTGGGGTGTGAAAAACTTGGTATCACAGCATAAGGTTCAAGTGTCCTAGGATATCTGAAAGTCGCGTCAAGTAGAGTCTTCTCCATGGTTGTGAAGCGTGCCACACTTATGGAGGAGGGCCTATGAGACGTTATTAGGAATAACTTCCCTTCTTCCTTTTCCAGCTCATGCTATAGAGTGTGAACTCGATTTGATCTCTCTTTATTCTAACTCATGCTCTTCGCATTTTAGAAAAATGCCTCCAAGACGGGCTAACGCTAGAAATTAGCTAGCAACCCCAGCAGACCCCTTGAACGAGCAAGATACACATGCCGAATTCAGGGTTGCCTTTCAAGTGCTCGCTCAAGCCATGACCGCCAAGTTAACCAGCAAGCTGCCGCACCAGCTCCACCTCAGGTCAATGTTGCTGTAGCCAGACTCCGGCACTTCACTCAGATAAACCCTCCAGAGTTTCATGGGTCTAAGTCAGAAGAGGATCCCCAAGAGTTCCTTGAGGACATCCAGAAGGTCACTGACATTATGGGTGTCACTCCAGTCGAGGGTGCAGACTTGGCTGCTTATTAGCTAAAAGGAGTGTCCTACACTTGGTACCAACAGTGGAAGGAATCCTGTTGTACCAATGCAGGACCAATGACGGGGGATATGTTCAGGACTGCTTTTTTGGACAAGTTCTTTCCACTGGAGCTCAGGGAAGCTAAGGTTCAAGAGTTCATCAACTTGAGGCAGGATGACATGAGTGTACAGGACTACGCTCTGAAGTTCACACAGTTCTCCAAGTATGCTCCAGTGATAGTAGCTGACTCACGAGCTTGCATGAGCAAGTTCGTGTCAAGTGTGTCCAACGATGTGGTCAAGAAATGCAAGACGACCATGCTTGTGAATGGACTTCTCCAGGTTAGTTACTTATGCTCAACAGATTGAGAAGGAGAAGATCAAGGAAAAGGGAGGTGTTGCTAAGAGGGCTAGGACAGATGAGTATAGCCACTTTCAGCAGAGGTCAGAGGGTGGGAATCACTCTCAATTTTGACAGAAAAATTTAGCACCAGATCCATCTTTTGCTAGTGCCCCAGTGCCTAAGTTTAGTATGGACCGACGGGGTAGAGCGTCTGGCTCCAAGTCCCAAGGTTCTGTTACCAGTGGGAGCACTAATCCGATGTGTAAGAAGTGTGGTAGGAACCACCAAGGTGAGTGCATGGCAGGCAGTGGAAATTGCTTCGGATGTGGTAAGCCAGGCCACATGATGAGGGATTGTCCCACAGCTTCTCAGAAGGGTAAAGATGTTCTCCTTCAGCCTCAGACCAGTTCTACACCAGCTCCAGCCGGTCTTCCTACTCAGCAGGGAGAATTATCTCGCATAGGTGGTGGCCAACGCTAGAACAGGTTGTATGCACTTCAGGGTCTTCAGGACCAGGAAGATTCTCCCAATGTGGTCATGCATACGTTACGAGTCTTTAATACTGATGTTTTTGCATTGTTAGACCCAGGGGCTACACTTTCCTTTATAACTACATATATAGCAGTAAACTTTGCTGTCAGTCCTGAAACTCTCCTAGAACCCTTCTCAGTCTCTACACCAGTTGGTGACCCAGTTATAGCTAGACATGTATACAAAAATTGCCCAGTCAGAGTTTCCCAGAAAGTCACCTCAGCAAATCTTGTAGAGTTAGAAATGGTAGACTTTGATATCATTCTAGGAATGGATTGGTTACATTCCTGTTATGCCTCAGTCGATTGCAGAACTAGGATCGTTCAGTTTCAGTTTCCTAACGGGCCAGTCCTAGAGTGGAAGGGTAGTAATTCAGTACCTGTAGGTGATTTCATTTCCTACCTTAAGGACAGAAAGATGATTTCCAAAGGGTATATCTATTATCTAGTTCGGGTTAAGGACTCAAACTCCGAAACCCCAACTCTTGAGTCAGTTCCTGTAGTCAGTGAGTTTCCAGAGGTATTCCCAGAAGATCTTCCTGGAGTTTCTCTAGAAAGGGAAATTGACTTCAGAATTAATCTCCATCCAGATACCCATCCTATTTCAATTCCTCCTTACAGAATGGCTCCAGCCGAGCTTAAGGAACTGAAAGATAAGTTGAAGGACCTTTTGGATAAAGGCTTTATCAGACCCAGCATCTCACCATGGGGTGCCCCAGTGTTGTTCGTGCGTAAGAAAGATTGTTCTCTCAGAATATATATAGACTACCGCCAGTTGAACAAAGTCACAATCAAGAACAAATATCCTATCCCTAGGATTGACGACTTATTCGACCAACTCCAGGGTGCCAGTTATTTCCCTAAGATAGACCTTAGATCCGGCTATCATCAGCTCAGAGTCAGAGTTAGTGACATTCCAAAGACAGCTTTCAGAACTCGGTATGGTCACTATGAATTTGTTGTTATGTCTTTTGGACTAACCAATGCTCCTGCAGCTTTCATAGATTTAATAAAAGGGTGTTCAAACAGTATTTGGACTTATTCGTCATCGTCTTCATTGATGATATCCTTGTTTACTCTCGGAACAAGGGAGATCATGCGACCTATCTGAGGGTTGTTCTGCAAACTCTCAAGGATCGCCAGTTATTCGCTAAGTTTAGCAAATGTAAATTCTGGTTATAGTCTGTCGCTTTCCTTGGTCATATGGTATCCAAAAAAGGGATCCGTGTTAATTCCCAAATAATCGAGGCAGTAAAGCACTGGCCCAGACTCACCTCTCCGACCGATATTAGAAGTTTTTTGGGTTTGGCTAGTTACTTTCGATGATTCATCAAAGGATTTTCATCCATAGCTACCCCATTGACCAAGTTGACTCAGAAAAAGGTCAAGTTTCAGTGGTTAGATGAGTGTGAGAAGAGTTTCTTAGAACTGAAGACCAGGTTCACTACAACTCCTGTCTTGACTCTACGATAGGGTTCAAATGGTTATGTGGTTTATTGTGATGCGTCCAGAGTCGGCCTGGGTTGTGTCTTAATGCAGCAGGGTAAGGTCATAGCTTATGCTTCCAGAAAGCTTAAGGTCCATGAGAAGAATTACCCGACTCACGACCTCGAGCTTGCAGTGGTGGTGTTTGCCCTAAAGATTTAGAGGCACTATTTGTATGGTGTGCATGTTGATGTGTTCACAGATCATAAGAGCCTCCAGTATGTGTTCACCTAGAGGGAGTTGAACCTTCGTCAGATGAGATGGCTTGAGTTCCTCAGGATTATGACATAAATATGCTCTACTATCCGGGTAAGGCTAATGTAGTGGTTGATGCTCCCAGCAGACTGTGTATGGGTAGAGTGTCTCATGTAGAGGAAGAAAAGAGAAAACTAGCCAGAGATATTCATTGGCTGGCTCGCTTAGAAGGTGGTGTGATAGTTCAAAATTGATTAGAATCTTTGTTAGCAGCAGAGGTTAAGGAGAAACAAGATAGTGACCCTATATTGCTTCAATTAAAGGGTGCAGTTCATCAGCAGAGAGTAGAGGTTTTCTCCCAAGGGGGATATTGTGTACTTCGCTACCAGGGTCGCTTGTGTGTTCCAAATGTGGGTGAGTTAAGGCAGCAGATCCTTACATAAGCCCATAGTTCCAGGTATTCCATTCATCCAGGTGCCACTAAGATGTATCGTGATCTACGGGAAGTCTATTGGTTGAATGGCATGAAGAGGGACATCGCATATTTTGTGGCTAAGTGTCCCAATTGTCAGCAGGTAAAGGAAGAATATCAGAAACTAGGAGGTGTGACTCAGGGGATTAGCATTCCTACTTGGAAGTGGGAGGTGGTTAACATGGATTTCATAATGGGTCTACCCCGTACTTGCAGGAAGCACAATTCCATTTGAGTAATAGTGGACAGAATTACCAAGTGAGCTCACTTCCTGGCAGTTAAGACTATAGATTATGCAGAGGACTATGCTAGACTCTACATCAGTGAGGTTGCATGGGGTTCCTTTGTCTATCATCTCAGATAGAGGCCCTCAGTTTACATCTCACTTCTGGAAGTCATTCCAGAAAGGTCTTGGTACTCAGGTAAAGCTCAGTAAAACATTTTATCCACAGACAGATGGTCAGGCAGAGCATACCATTCAGACTTTAGAGGATATGTTGAGAGCTTGCGTGATCGATTTCAAAGGTAGTTGGGATGATCACCTACCTCTCATAGAGTTTGCCTACAATAACAACTACCATTCTAGCATCCAGATTGCCCCATACCAAGCTCTATATGGGCGTAGATGTAGATCACCTGTTGGTTGGGTTGAAGTAGGTGAAGCAGCCTTGATTGGACCAGATTCGGTTCATGAGGCTATGGAAAAAGTTTAGATCATCAGAGACAGGCTTAAGACAGCTCAGATTCATCAAAAATCCTATGCAGATGTTAGGAGAAGAGACTTAGAGTTTGAAAGTGATGATTGGGTTTTCCTGAAAGTGTCACCCATGAAGGGTGCGATGAGATTCAGCAAGAAAGGAAAGCTCAGTCCCAGGTATGTAGGCCCTTACAAGATCCTGAAAAGGGTTGGTAATATGGCTTATGAGTTAGAGTTGCCAGCATAATTAGTAGCAGTTCACCCAGTCTTTCACATTTCCTTGCTGAAGAAGTGTTTGGGTGATACGACATCGATTGTCCCCTTAGAAAGTATGTCTGTGAAGGATAGCCTCACCTATGAGGAGGTTCCAGTTGAGATTCTTGACCGTCAGGTTCGTAGGTTGAGAAATAAGGAAGTCGCTTCAGTCAAAGTTTTGTGGAGGAATATGTCCATAAAGGGAGCTACTTGGGAAGCAGAAGCTGCCATGATGTCCAAGTACCCTCACCTCTTTCCCTCCGACTCAGCTTTAGCTTGAGGTAACAGTTCCTCTTTTGTCCCTCAGTTTACTCTTGTGTAATTCAGTCTCAGCACCTTGTTCCATCAGTTTACCTTGCACTTCAGCTTATGTGCATGTTCAGGGAACTCAGTTCAGTCAGGTATCAGTTTCCAGTACTTAGTTGGTAGGGGTTGCAGCTCTTCCCTTACAAACTAAGCTTACCCAGTCTTCATTCGAGGACGAATGATCCCAAGGGGGAGATATTGTAACACCCCAGAATTTAAACCAACTTCTAAAAATTAGAACTTGAGAAAAACTCAGAAAAATCTCATCACAGGCAAGCACCACAGGCTGACCCACGGGCGTCGGAGGTCCGACAACCCATCAGGATGCCCGTGAGAGGCGACCAGGAGCCCTTCATAGCCGGCTCCAATCCGATGAGGGACTCGACGGGCGTTGGAAGTCCAACGGGCCATCGGGCAGCACGAGAGAGAGGACCAGTCACTCTGACCCAGCCTCCCTTGCCCCGATGGGCTAGCGCCACGGGAATCACCGAGGCGACGGGCCATGAGAGCCACTCGTAGGAAACGTCTAGGGGACCAACCCCACCTGCCCCTTTTTTATGCCAGGGCCGATGGGCCATCGCAGCTCCGACGCCCATCAGGCGGCGAGATTTCCCAGAAGTTTTAGCTTTAAGTGGGGGCAGTCCAGTTTTTTACCATTTATTTTATTTCAGACCCTATGTCACTTTGGGAGTAATTAAAGGGTATCTAACTCTATCTTCCCTCATTACTCCTAAATTATCCGTACTTAGCGAATATCTCAAGAAATAGAACGCTCTCTCTCAAGAACAAGGCAAAGAGGGTTCTCTTCCAAGTTTCTCTCAGAATCTAAAGTTTCAATCGTAGAATCTTCATTCAGGTACGTAGAATTTAACTAGTGGGTTTATTTCACCTATTAGGTCCCTATCACTCAGTCAAAATTCCTTCAGTTCTCCATGAATGCTTAAACCTAGGGTTCATAGACCTTAGAGATCTCTTGCTATTCAGATGTTATGGAATTATATAAGGCTTAGTCCATGTTTCTTGGAGAATCAGTATAATTCATGTACAGAATTCAGAATTCTAACTTGTTATAATTTTCAGTACTCCATAGATTATACTTGTTAGGCAAACTCAGTCAGATGATCAGATTTCAGAATTTGAATGTCATATCCTACAGCATGGTTATGTGCATTCTAAGATTATATCAGTATTTTGAGCTATCCAGTGTTATAGTTGCATGCTAGCTTATATTCAGTTGGGAGTAGACTTAGTACCGAGCAGATTAGGGATGAGGTCTTAGCTATCAGCTTAGGCTATGACCCTTAGAAGCAATCCCCAAGTCCCAGAACTACGGCGCCACCGTAGGTTTGAAGCAGTCAGTTGTCACGTTAGGATGCACCTCCTTGTCCCTTGTGGACATAAACAGTGGATCCACGTAAGACTTGTTTGTACCCTTGGAAAGGTATGAATGCCCTTCCATCCAGGGTTACAGGTTGGCCCCACAGTAGCTTAGTTTGGGGTATGTCGGTTAGTAGTATCTCCCATAGGCAGATTCATGTGCATTGACCTTGTATTTAGTACTCATGTTCAGTATTTAGATCAGCATGTTATTTCATGATTTATACTTGGTCATTGCATATAGTACAGCTCTCAGTTACAGTTCAGCATATTTATTCTTATGTTCAGTTATGTGTATATATATTATTAAATCCAGCTTGTATTCTGCATGCTCAGTACATTCAAAGTACTGACGTATACATTTGTGCTATATCATTTTATGATGTAGGTTCAGGCACTCAACATCTAGATCGCACCTAATTCAACCTCCGGTTTGTACTCAGCAGCTTAGTGGTGAGTCCTCACTAGTTCGGGGACAATAGACATGCCTTTATTTCATTATTTACCTTTAATTTTCCAATTCATTAGAGTTAGCTGGGGGCATGTCCCAGCAACTCCTATTCAGTTAGATGACTTTCAGATGTAGATTAGACTTAGCAGTTGTTGGTGTTACTTTCAGATAACACTATACTTTTTATATAAAGACTTTTGGGTTCTTCCCATTTTCAGATATTGTATTGTTTCAGCTTCCGCTCAATGAATTGCTTAAAATTGCTTATTTTCATAGATATTCCATACCATGGGTTAGCTTGGGGTCACTCGTGACACTAAGCAACATATCGCGTCTAGGGGGTAGCCTCGGGGAATGTCACCTAGAAAGAAAACCCTCGTACTTTGTCTCATGCGCGTTTCTTTCAAGGCTTTGGTTTCTACCTTAAAAATTACTAAAGGTAGTATATATAGGGTTTTAGGAGGGTTCCAGTATGGTTCTGGGTCAATTTGGGTGAACCAAGCAAAACTAGGCCTGGATTTGCGCTGGTGCAGTGCCCTTTGTGGCGCCTGGGGCAGCACCATAGGCATCCCGAGTACACCCTAGGCTCAATTGCCCCATTTCACTATGAGGGCATCGAGGGCCCTTTTGTAGTGCATTTTTTACCTTTTTTTCTCGTTTAGCCTCCATTAAGCCTCCGTATTGATTTACTATTCATGGATATGCTCCATATCATCATCCTGAGTTCTTACTCAGACTTTAAGGCCTCAATATCACTATATTATGCACCAAATTATGTGTCAAATCCTTCATTCTTTATCTAATACACCAAGACAAGCTACATAAGCATATATTACATAAGTGATCTCAAAAGCATATTAAATTAAGTTAAATGTGAGGCAAACTATAGCATAAATTCATGACTTTTAGCCTCACTTCAAATGCATACTTCAAGTGTGATAGAAGTTCCTTGAGTTCTAGCTTAGGATCTTCTTTAACTGATAACTTGGGAGGAGGCCTAAGATGCCTATGAAGAGGCTCAAACTCACCCCTCTGAATGTACATACTAGCAAGGTCCAAGTACTGAACTATCTCCTGAGCAGCAGCATCCCTAAAAATATCTTGTTCCACAAGTGCTCTCTCCAACAAATCTTTGGATGAAGTCATTGGAAGCTCAAAATCGATGTCTTTCAGTGTGATGGATGACAACTCTTCATAAACTGCAGGTAGATTCATTGATTGGTAAACATTAAAGACCTCGACATTATCATGTTTCCTCATGGTAAGTTGTCCAACTATTTTATCAATCAATGCTTTGCATGTGACCAAGAATGAAGGTCCCTAAATAAATAGGACTTCTGAGTCAGGTATAGAGTCTAAGATGACAAAATCCACCAAAAATATAAGTGAGCCAACCTACAGTAATACATCCTCTCTCACTCCATCTGGTCTAGCTAATGATTTTTTAGCAACACAATAGTGGTGGGTCATGGACTCCTAAGTCCCATCTTCCCAAAGAAAATATGTAATGACTTTTTACATCATTATAGTAATTTAAGGAATAAGTACTCGGCTAGAAAAGTCCCTAAAATAAGAGTTGAAAAAATCTCAGTCTAGGGTTGTTTTGACAAAAACTTGGTATTATGTATTCATAGGGAAATTTTTGATTCGTGATTCAAGGTTCGATATTGTGGTGTCCATTTATGGATAGTCAACTAATGCAGGGTCCTGTAGGAAGTTTTAATATAGAAATTAGGTTCATAGAACTCCAGTTATGGTGGTTACTATGTCGGGATTAATCCGTGAGATCTAAAAGCCTAGGTTATGTTGTTAAATGAGGGGGTTTTGGGTGAGTTTCTGACGTTTTATTTTTGCACCCACCATAGTGAGCCGGACTCTCAACAAAGAGAGTCCATCATAGCGGAAAAACTTCTACCATTGTGGTCCTGATGAACCATCAAAACTGTCATAGCGAGCCTTTTTCTGCCACAGTGGCCCACCATGATGAGTGACGGGGAAGATTTCTGACTTAAGTGTATTTTTTAGAGTTTATTTCCTAAAAACTCTAAGTATTATGAGAGAGAAGTGAAGAGGCAATTTCCTTCTTGTTATTTTTCATAGTTTATTTCTTGTTGATCATAGAATCATAGGAATGGAGGTTTATGTGGAATTGTGGGTTTAGAGCCTTGAATGTATGAAAAGTAGGAAAAACCTTATGGGTAGGTATAGTTTAACCTAGAGTCGATCCAAGAATGTTCTTTTATGACCCCTAGCATGAATTTGATAGTTCTTAAAATGATTAGGACTAATGGGAAACCTTGGGTTCCATAAGGGTATGACCTTAAAGTATAAAAATGGACAAAAAGGGGAAATTGATAAGAAACCTCTTGAATGTTGATTATATGATTATGGTGGGACTAATTGGAGAATGAGTAAACCTTGGAGAATGCTATAGATCTCAACTAAGGGTAGAATAAGTGATTTAAATTCTCCAGAAATGAAATGAAAAGTAAATGATTAATTACTCTTGTATTTTTTTTTATAGACTTTGAACGCTCTAAATTATTGAAGAAGAGCAAGGCTATTATTAAGTATCTTGTTGTTGAGAATTCAACAATCAAAGTACGTTATGGTTTATATTAGAGTTGAGACTTGTTTAAGTACATTTATGTGGTTGAATTATATGACTTGTATTTGATCTTCAGACTTATTTGAATGATGATTTTTTCATGTTATACTTGAATAAATAAGTTATGTATACATGAAACTGAGTAAAGAACTTTAAATAATTAAGTGTCTGTGTAATTAGTGCACAATAATGTATCCTAATAGATAGACTTGAAACCATAGGTTCCCTATTGTTAGTTGGAGCAGTTTCCATGAGCCGATATGGGTTTGATATTGCTCCCTTGTTATGGATCGAGTACAATGAGCCGGTAAATTACATGTACCCTGGCGTATCCCCTGTAAGTCATGGCTAGTTAGGCAGAAATAAGACCCTTTATCATGTGTGTACACACTTTTATATTGATTTTTCCTATGGTTAGGTATTGTGAGTTGAAATGGTGAGCTGAGATTAGATTAATGGTAATGAGTACATTTGTGAAGGTTAGATGGACATATATTCCATGTGATATGACTGTTGAAAGTGTTTATTCTTACTTTGTTATGGACAGACTCTATGACTTATGTGAACTTTCTACAAATGTTGATAACTTGATTTGAGATGATTATCTATTGGATGGAATATGTGCTAAGTGTTGAAGTGTCTTTTACTTGTTATTTGACTTTTTTTGTCTATCTATTCTAAACTGAGTCAGCCTATGATACCTGCCAGTACATAGTGGTTTGTACTAGTACTACCCTGTACTCTTCTTTTGTTGAGTGCAGACCATATTCAAGAGGCTCAGATGCAACATCACCTTTAGCTATTCTGTAGTTTCGTGTCCCATTTTTCTCGCAAAAAGCAGGATTTAACGTGACAACTCTCTTTAGGATAAAAGAGCGTGAAGAGTCACGACCTAACGAATTAAGACATGTTAGGGCACCATACTACACTAACTACGATTTAATTAATTTAAGGTCTACGTTATCAAAAATCAGGTAAGGGTTAAAGTTACCTCGAAAGGAAAGTATTAAGAACCTTTTGAGGTCCACAAATGTGGGTCCCTACCGCATTTATTATTATGTGGGGCAATTACGTGATAAGACATAGGTCGAAATGAATAAATTCAAGTAAAACCATATTTTAAAAGAAGTAGATAAATTAAACTAAATTAATTATTAATAGATCTAAATGAGAAAGAATTACACATATGAATTACAATTAACATAAATAAATAAGACAGATAAGATAAGCGAGAAGACAAAATTGACACAATGATATAAAGAAGATAACCTAATTACTAAATGACTTAACTAATACTACCCCAAGCATATAATAACATAAGAACTAAACGAAATAAAACAATAAAGCTTGTACATTGGGGAGTAATCGCTCAACCTCGTGCGAAGTCTTAAAAGACTTCTTAGTCAAAGTAAAATGACAATAGAGCTATAAGTGTATCATATAGATCACTCCCTACGTAGGAGAAAAGAAAGTTGGGGGAGAGGGGTTTTTTAACCTAAAGGATCACCTCATGTAACATATATTAATACTTCACAATCCGATTAATGATTGCTCGTATTAATCAGTGAGCACAGACTATCATCTCTAGCTACCCGCCTAGGTTGGTTATTAGGGTTGTTATTAACCTAAGAGCGCACTAGAAAAATATAAAAAACTAAAGCGTCTTAAAATGCCTACCCATTCCAACTTAACGTCCAAGAGGCATTGGACTTACTAATTTAGATGTTGGTCTAGACAGATAAAATCCTAAGGTTATTAGTTAGACAAAAGGCCTTAGCATCAAACAAAACAAGAAATACTCTTAAACATGTGGCACATAAATGGTCTCAAGTAAGCCTCTTATTTAATTTTGAAGATAGGTGATTAAAACATGCTTTGAAAAATAACATCTTTATTAATCATATAAACATGATTTCTAAGGATAAAGACATGCATAAAAGTTATTAATTAAATCCTGTGAGCATAATATCTAGTTATTTTAACATGCTGAAAACAAATCCAAACTTATAGACGGAATAACAGGCTATTTTAATAATGCTGAATTTTTTTAATCTTACAAGTATAATGACTAATTAGATTAATATGCTAAAATATATTGGAATCATATAGGCATGATAGCTATTCAATATAACATTTTGAACTAGATTTAAATCTTATAAGCAAAACATCTATTGTTTGAAGACATTATCATATAGCCATAAATTTGGGGTCCTAATAGCATAGTATCTAGGTGTTATGACCGGGATACCGAGTTGCATAATCCATGGGCATGATTTCTAAATGTTAATCTGATTTAGACATGCTGAAATTATTACCTAAAATTTATGAGCAGAATCTGTAAATATTTAAAAGGGAAATCAAAATGACAAAACTAATTTATGATCCTATAGACATGATTTCTAGGCAGATAATATTATACTCAATATGGTGAAGTTAATTTAATCCTATAGGCATGGTAACTAATTAATTTAAACATGCTGAAGACTAATTTAAATCCTATAGGCATGATTTCTATTGTTTACAAGTAAGGCAAGTAGCATGTAGTTTGCCCCTCCCCCTTAGCAGTCCCCTAAAGTATTTCATTTGTTATCAAAGTTTATACAATAAATATTACAGACCAAATAAATGAATGAGAAATAAAAAAATTAAAATACATCTAATAGCTTTTGGAGACTACCAAATCCCGGGCAACTCTTCACTGTGCAAACCCATCTTGTAATAGAACCTTGTCAAACATGCCAACCAACTACAGAATCTGGAGGAACTTATAGCAATCCTTGATACTAATCCCTGAAATTGCAAAGTTACATGAGAACCTCAAGGGTCCTAGGCATTTCCCATGTCAAGGAGTATATGGTGCATTAAGGCCCTTCCATACCCAAAATGAGATCACCAGAATGATACAAAGTAGAGGCCTTTTGGCGTGTAACTAAACAAACAGATAGATCAGTTAATCATTTGAACCAACACAAACAAACCAAAGGAGTTTCAGGGAAAGACATGACCAAAACAGGAGACAATTAAATCATGATATTCTGAAGTTGGCCTTCAAATCATGTGATAGCTTTGATATTTGTTATTCTTGGTGAAATTGACTCTAACTACTACTTATTTTTCTCTAATTGATCAACACAGGTGTAGTATTTATCTATCTATGGTAACTATACCTTATTTCACTTGTTTATTGATACTCCTTTCCCCTTAATTGGCTAAAACATTTATGAATACTTGTTTATTTTGATAATTTTTGATAGTCTCAAATGATTATTTCCTTTCTTGCTCTGTGCTCAATTGTGACTGCCTTTAAATCCATTTTACTTGCCTGATCTTATGTTAAATGATTAGCTTTACCTATTCTGTCTAAGAGAAATATTTATGATTTTTTTCCTCAATTATTTCTATGACAAGTATTTATGGTAGGATTGAGATTCTCCTTATGCTTAATTAATTCAATTGGCTTTAATCAAGGGAAGACTTATATGATTGAAGATTCTTTTCCTTGATTGAGCATGACTACTCTTGACTATATAAGCAGTCCCCCTCTTCATTAGTTGGAAAACTTGACAGACATCACTCTCACATGTTAAGAACTTCTCTTTTGGCTGACAAGCTTGCTACTAAGCACTGGACTTTGAGTATTTTCTTGTTGTTTACGGCTAATTGGTTAGTTTCGATCGAAGTATATTAAATTCATATGGGTGATTCTCATAGCCTAAATGCTTCTTTATCTCATCTATATTTTGAAATATCTTGAGCCTTCTTTAGTGGAGGCAAGCATGTACGTATTCTTAATCTATGTGGATATAAATATACGAGTCAGTAGAAATCATGTTGTAGGATGTAAGTCCAGATTCTGGTCCGTATTTAATTGTGTCCTATTTTAGTCATGTCTTTCCTTGAAACTCCTTTGGTTTGTTTGTGTAGGTTCAAATGATTACCTGATCTATCTGGTTGTTTAGTTAAACGCCAAAAGGCCTCTTTTCACGACCTGATTTCTCAGGTCATGATATCACCTACAACCCCCCAGTAGGCGAACCAATTCCCGTAGCCCGAAATGGTTAGTAATGGGCTACTACCTAACCAACACGCACAATGAATAGAAACAAGCGGAAGCAGAATATAAAGATAAGACAACGTGGAAGCAATAACCCGAAATATACATACAAATGATACTACACCAACCCCAAGACTTGGTATCGATAGTATAGAAGCTTCTGAATAAAATACAAGTACTAGAAGTAAAAAAATGATAAGTACAAATGTCTCCGAATATACAAAGTGTAACAGTACAGAAGATGAGATATGGTCAAGCCTTGACTGTCAGGCGCTCACCCTAGGCTTGAATGTCCAAAAGCTGAACGAGTCTCCAACGCGATCAACGATGAAAGCTCAGCTAATATCTGCACCAGAAAGATGCAGAAGTGTAGCATGAGCACTAACACAATGGGTACTCAGTAGGCATCATCGGCCAACTGAGCGCATATAAGATATACAAACAGTAATATAGTAAATAGCAAGAAAGTGGTTACAGAGAACAATAGAGGAAGCACAAGGAACTAGCATAGAGAACAGACAACCAAGAGTTATAAACAAATGATGCTAGCACAGAAAACAAATATACATAGAACACGGGTGTAAGAAAGAGGGACGCACCTGGGATCCTTGCAACAATAGTATAAATAAAGAGAGAGAATCAGGGATGTGGCGGTATACCGATAACCTCAAGTAAGAAGAGAAAGAAGGAAAGCAACCCAACAAAATCAACTAGAAGCCATAAAAGTAACGAAAACATACTAAAAACACTAACTCTCAAATAAGCATGAACCGGGATCCATCTCACAATTTACAACCTAGAATGGAATAACTAAACCACCAGAAGTAAGAGTTCTCCTCAGAATCAAGATAAGGAACAACGTCCGATAAATCACAACCACTCAGGAGGACACACGATGGAGCCTCAAAGATATAGGACTCACTAGCCCCTCAATACTCAAGCCCAAAACTCGGAGTCTCAACAGGCTAAAACTTACCAATTCTCAAAAACTAAGGACCATCACTAGCTCTATGAAACAATAGCAGTAATATAATCTACCTACAAACCCTCTGGCCGCCCATACAATCGGAGCGTACACTGAACACACAGCAAACAAGGGTGAAATTCGAGTGAAATATGCATGATAATGATAATGATGGAACTGGTAAAAATAACTTTGTAGGCATCTCCCATGGTACTCCGACATGAGGACCCATGGTGGGACGTGCCCATTATACCTCATCCTACGCCGTATACCCCTCCTCCAGCATGCTCGGCCCTTTGGCCAGGTCCTAGAATGGAGGACCCATGGAGGTCCTTGACCACATACAGTAACAAATGCGAAATCTCAGAGAATCAGAACCTCGAAGTACATGCCCAGAATTGAACCGGTTCTAAAACAATAGTAGTAATCTCAAAGACCCTCTCAAAGGGTGCCTGAAGTATACTCGGGTCTAAATCAGTGATAAAAGTCTCAATAACCTCTCAAAGGGTGCCCACAGCGTATCTGGGTCTAAATCAGTTATAAAAATCAAGTCTATTGCTCTGCAGAGTCGAGCCTAGTATTAGTAGGAAATCAAGTCTAGTGCTCTGCCTAGTCAAGCCTAGTATCAGTAGGAAATCAGGTGTGAAATCATTCAAATCCTGTTTTATCATCATCTATACTAAAAATGGGCCCCCGAGGCCATAAAAGTTTAGAAAAATATTTACAGTCGGCCCGAGGCCAAATCAATAGTAAAACATGCAGGGAAAACCTTTTCATGTATGATATGCTCGCAAACAATATAGTAGCCCAAAATGGCTCACAAACATTTCCTATCGGCCCTGCACAAGCTCAACATCTCTACAGCAGTCATAACCAGCATAGAAAGATATCTCTGTGTCCGAGACTCGCGGACATTCCCAAATAATCCACCATCTATGTTCCAGAGTCAATACAAGGCCACACAGGACCACAAGGGTAATATACAATACTACACGAATACTACAATCAACGTATGAAATAAACGGACAAAAAAGACGGGCAATGTCAGGGGTACCAACCTAAATCAACCCACCCAAGGATACTAATTAATGCAGTTATAGCCAATATACGCAGAGTCTAGTTAGGGAAAGTCATAACCTACCTGTCGTCCGATGAATAGCTGCGAGGATGGTATCGTCCAAGATCGAAATGCTCCAAGAAGCTCTAAATCGCAAAACCACTATAGATACAATAATCTATATGTCAATACAAGACTAGTGATACCCATAATGCAATAATAATAGCCAGGTCAAAATTTGAGTCACAAATGGGCCCATGGACCCCTCAACCCAAAATTGGAAATAAAAAACACACATGTGTTCCTTATCATCCCAGGAGAACATTCTCAAAACTTGAGCGGAAACGGAAAACAGTTGGGGCTCAAAATAGCCCGCTCAAGTCAAGAATTAAAGGTGGAATTTCAAGGAGTAAATTCGGAAATTAGTCAAAAGATACTTACCACAACGAGAAAGGAAAGCTAAGGAGGTGAGAAACTCTGAATCCATGATCATGCAAAGCTCAAGAGGGCAATTAATACAAGTAATTGAAAGCTTTCAGAACCAACAAATATGGTGGTAGCAACAATGGAGAAGAAACAAATTTTGGGGAAGAAGAACTTACCCAACCACGAGAAAACAAGATTTCCCAATGATTTTATGGATTCTCCAAGCTTTAGGACTGATGGGATTAATTTGCTGAGAGAACTTGGAGTTTAGAGTTGGGAAAAGTATGAGAAATAAGCTGGAAAAACAAAGGCCAAAGAATTATATAGTTCTTGGTCGCTGGTCAGCGCGATCGCGCTGAAGGAAGGATCCCAGACCAGCGCTATCGCCCTACAGGAGCGCGATCACACTGAAGGAAAATTCACATACCAGAACTATCATGCTGTAGGAGCACGATTGCGCTAAAGGCCACCAGAAGCAGAAATACCAGCAACAGTCAAAAACTTCTACGGGGCATTCCTGGCATAATCGGAACCTGATACTCAAAAACCAATAGTGTTATTAGAGTGGAAACGACTTTTTGAACTCAACAAAATCAATGAAACTTCCATACGAGGTCATCTCAGAGGAATGTTGACCCAAGTCAACACTAACCAATGCCAACCAAACACCCAAAATAACCCCGGATCACCCGGGACCCGAACCAACCAACTACCTAATACAAACTTGACATTCCAGAGCTAACCGATAGGCAACCCAATTCTCGTAGCCCAGAACGGTTAGTAATGGGATACTACCTAATCAATATGCACAATGAACAGAAATAAACGAAAGCAGAATATAAACATAAGACAACGCAGAAGCAACAACCCAAAATATACATACAAATAATACTACACCAACCCCAAGACTTGGTATCAATAGTACAGAAGCTTCTGAATAGAATAAAAGTGCTAGAAGTAACAAAATGATAAGTACAACTATATTCGAATATACAAAGAGTAACAGTACAAAAGATGATATATGGTCAAGCCCCGACTGCCAGGCACTCACCCTAGTCTTCAATGTCCAAAAGCTGAATGAGTCTCCAACGTGATCAACGGTGAAAGCTCAACTAATATCTGCACCAGAAAGATGCAGAAGTGTAGCATGAGCACTAAGACAATGGGTACTCAGTAGGCATCATCGGCCGACTGAGCGCATATAAGATATAAAACAGTAATATAGCATATAGCAAGAAAGTGGTCACAGAGAACAATAGAGAAAGCACAAGGAACTAGCACAGAGAACAGAAAACCAAGAGTTATAAACAAACAATGCTAGCGCAGAAAACAAATACACACAGAACACAGGTGTAAGAAAGAGGGACGCACTTGGAAGTATACCGGTAACCTCAAGTAAGAAGGGAAAGAAGGAATGCAACCCAACAAAATCAACTAGAAGCCATAAAAGTAACAAAAACATACTAAAAACACCAACTCTCAAATAAGCATGAATCAGGATCCATCTCACTATTTAAAACCTAGAATGGAATACCTAAACCACCAGAACCAAGAGTTCTACTCAGAATCAAGATAAGGAACAACATCCAATAATCACAATCACATAGGAGGACACACGACGGAGCCTCAAAGATATAGGACTCACTATCCCCTCAATACTAAGGCCCAAAACTCAGAGCCTCAACAGGCTAAAACTTACCAATTCTGAAGAACCAAGGACCATAACTAGCTCTATGAAACGATAGGAGTAATATAATCTATCTACAGTCCAAAAGGCCTCCCATACAACCGAGGAACATAATCAAGTGAAAAGAAACCCTCCGGCCACTCATAGAATCAAAGCGTACACTGAACACATAGCAAACAAGGGTGGAATACGAGTGAAATATGCATGATGATGATAATGATGGAACCGATAATAGTAACTCTGTATGTACCTCCCCCGATACTCTGGCAGGAGGACCCATGGTGGGACATGCATCTTATACCTCATCCTTCGCCATATACCCCTCCTCTGGCACACTCGGCCCTTTGTCCAGGTCCTAGAACTGAGGGCCCATGGAGGTTCCTGACCACATACAGTAATGAATGTGAAATCTTAGAGAATCAGAACCTCAAAGTACATGCCCAGAATTGAACTGGGTCTAAAACAATAGTAGTAATCTCAAAGACCCTCTCAAAGGGTGCCCGAAGTATACTTGGGTCTAAATCAGTGATAAAAGTCTCAATAACCTCTCAAAGGGTGCCCACAGCGTATCTGGGTCTAAATCAGTTATAAAAATCAAGTCTATTGCTCTGCAGAGTCGAGCCTAGTATCAGTAGGAAATCAAGTCTAGTGCTCTGCCTAGTCAAGCCTAGTATCAGTAGGAAATCAGGTGTGAAATCATTCAAATCCTGTTTTATCATCATTTATACTACAAATGGGCCCCCGGGGCCATAAAAGTTTAGAAAAACATTTACAGTCGGCCCGAGGCCAAGTCAATAGTAAAACATGCAGGGAAAACCTTTTCATGTATGATATGCTCGCAAACAATAGAGTAGCCCAAAATGGCTCACAAACATTTCCTATCGGCCCTGCACAAGCTCAACATCTCTACAGTAGTCATAACCAGCCTAGAAGGATATCTCTGTTTCCGGGACTCACGGACATTCCCAAATAACCCACCATCTATGTTCCACAGTCAATACAAGTCCATACAGGACCACAAGGGTAATATACAATACTACACGAATACTACAATCAGTGTATGAAATAAACGGACAGAAAAGACGGGCAAGGTCTAGGGTACCAACCTAAAGCAACTCACCCAAGGATACTAATTAATGCAGTTATAGCCTATATACGCAGAGTCTAGGTAGGGAAAGCCATAACCTACCTGTCATTCAATGAATAGCTGCGAGGACGGCGTCGTCCAGGCTTAAACTGCTTCGAGAAGCTTCAAATTAAGAAACCACGATCAATACAATAATCTATACGTCAATACAAGACTAACGATACCCACAATGCTATAATAATAACCGGGTCGAAATCCAGGTCACAAACGAGACTATAGGCCCCACAACCCAAAACTGGAAATGAAAAATACACATGTGTTCCTTACCATCCCAGGAGCACATGCTCAAAATTTGAGCAGAAACGTACAACAATTGGGGCTCAAAATAGCCCACTCAAGTCAAGAATTAAAGGTGGAATTTCAAGGAGTAAATTTTGAAATTAGTCAAAAGATACTTACCACAACGAGAAGACAAACTAAGGAGGTGAGAAGTTTGAAATCCATGATCATTCAAAGCTCAAGAGGGCAGTTACTACAAGTAATTCCAAGCTTTAAGAACCAACAAATATGGTGGTAGCAACAATGGAGAAGAAACAAATTTTGAGGAAGAAGAACTTACCCAACCACGAGGAAACAAGATTTCCCAACGTTTGATGGATTCTCCAAGCTTTAGGACTGATGGGAGCAATTTGGTGAGAGAACTTAGAGTTTAGAGTTGGGAAAAGTGTGAGAAACAAGCTGAAAAATGAAGGCTAAAGAATTATAAAGTTATTGGTCGTTGGTCAGCGCTATCACGCTAAAGGAGTGCGATCGCGCTGAAGGAAGGATTCAAGACCTGTGCCATCACGCTATAGGAGTGCCATCATTCTATAGGAGCGCGATCTCACTGAAGGCCACCAGAAGCAGAAAAACCAGCAACAGCCAAAAACTTCTACGGGGCATTCCGAGCACAATCGAAATCTGATACTCAAAAACCAATAGTGATATTAGTGTGGAAACGATGTTTCAGACTCAACAGAATCAACGAAACTTCCATATGAGGTCATATCAGAGGAATATTACCCAAGTCAATACTAACCAATGCCAACCAAACACCCAAAATAAGCCAGGATCACCCGGGACCTGAACCAATCAACTACCTAACACAAACTCGGTATTTTGGAGGTAATAGCACTGACAAAATTTCCATTCGAGGCTGTATTCTCTGAATGTTGACCAAAGTCAACCAAACAAGCCCAACTGGCTTGAAAACACAGAATGAGAGAGAATTACAAGCTGAAAATCTCCCGGATCCTGACCAAAGGTCCCACTAGACCAAAGTCTATGCTCCGGAGCTAATGGAACTGTCAGAATTTGATTTCGAGTACGTTCACCATGAATGTTGACTGAAGTCAACAATTTCAAAACCTAAAGCTCTAAAATAAGGAACAGTCAAAAAGACCAAGAAAACGGCCCGGGCACCAAACTACCAGTCCCAACAAGCTATAAATGACTTGGGGCCGCTACAAGCAAGCTCTAACGGTACAAGAAAGGCAAACATGCATAAATGATCGAAAGGGTCATTACACCTCTACTTTTTATCATTCTGATGATTTCATTTTGGGTATGGAAGGGCCATAATGTATCCTATATTTATTGACATGGGCAATGCCTAGGACCCTTGATGTTCTCATGTAACCTTGCAATGTCAGGAATTAGTATCAAGGATTGCTATAAGTTCCTCCAGATTCTGTATTTGTTTGACATGTTTGACAAGGTTCTATTACAAGATGGGTTTGCACAGTGCAGAGTTGCCCGGGATTTGGGAGTCTCCAAAAGCTATTAGATCTTTTTTACATTTTTTTATTTCTCATTCATTAATTTGATCGTTAATTTTTATTGTATAAACTTTGATAACAAATGAAATACTTTAGGGGACTGCTATGGGGGGAGGGGCAAACTACATGCTACTTGCCTTACTTGTAAACAATAGAAATCATGCCTATAGGTTTTAAATCAGTCTTCAGCATATTTAAATTAATTAGTTACCATGCCTATATGATTAAATTAACTTCAGCATGTTGAGTATAATATTATCTGCGTAGAAATCATGTCTATAGCATCATAAATTGGTTTCAACATTTTGATTTCCCTTTTAAATATTTACAGATTCAGCTCATAAATTTTAGGTAATAATTTCAGCATGTCTAAATCGGATTAATATTTAGAAATCATGCCCCTGGATTATGCAATTCGGTATCCCGGTCATAACACCTAGATACTATGCTATTAGGACCCCAAATTTATGGCTATATGATAATGTCTTCAAACAATAGATGTTTTGCTTATAAGATTTAAATATGGTTCAGCATGTTATATTGATTAGCTATTATGCCTATAGGATTCCAATCTGTTTTAGCATATTAGTTTAATTAGCCATTATACTTGTAAGATTAAAACAAATTCAGCATTATTAAAATAGCCTATTTTTCCGTCTATAAGTCTGCATTTGTTTTCAGCACGTTAAAATAATTAGATATTATGCTCACAGGATTTAATTAATAACTTTTATGCATGTCTTTATTCTTAGAAATCATGTTCATATGATTAATAAAGATGTTATTTTTCAAAGCATATTTTAATCACCTATTTTCCTAATTAAATAAGAGGCTTACTTGAGACCATTTACGTGCTACATGTTTTAGAGTCTTTCTTGTTTATTTGACGCTAAGGCCCTTTGTCTAATTAATAACCTTAGGATTTTATTTGTCTAGACCAACATCCAAATTAGTAAGTCCAATGCCTATTGGACGTTAAGTTGGGATGGGTAGACATTTTAAGACGCGTTAGTATTCCTTATTTTTCTAGTGCGCTCTTAGGTTAATAATTACCCTAATAACCAACCTAGGCGGGTATCTTGAGATGATAGTCTGTGCTCGCTAATTAATATGAGCAGTCATTAATCGGATTGTAAAATATTAATTTATGTTACATGGGGTGATCCTTTAGGTTAAAAAAAATCCTCCCCCAACCTGCTTTCCTCCTACGTAAGGAGTGATCTATATGATACACTTATTGCTCGATACTCATTTCACTTTGACTAAAAAGTCTTTTATGACTTCGCACAAGGTCGAGCGATTACTCTCCAATGTACAAGCTTTATAGTTTTATTTTATTTAATTCTTATGTTATTATATGCCTGGGGTATTATTAATTAAGTTATTTAATAGTTAGGTTATCTTCTTTATATCATTGTGTCAATTTTGTCTTCTCGCTTATCTGATCTTTCTTATTTATTTATATTAATTGTAATACATATCTGTAATTATTTCTCATTTAGATCTATTAATAATTAATTTAGTTTAATTAATCTTCTTCTTTTAAAATAAGGTTTTACTTGAATTTATTCATTTTGACCTTTGTCTTATCCACGTAATTCTCTCACATAATAATAAATCCGGCAGGGACCCATATTTGTGGACCTCAAAAGGTGCTTAATACCTTCCTTTCGAGGTAACTTGAACCCTTATCCGATTTCTGGTGATGTAGACCTTAAATTAATTTAATCGTAATTAGTGTATTATGCTGCCCTAACGCGCCTTAATTTGTTAGTTGGCGACTCTTCACGCTGTTTTATCCTAAAAAGAGTTGTCATGTCGAATCTCATTTTTTGCGAGAAAAATAAGGCATGACAGCATGGCGACTCCGCTGGGGATACTTAGGTTCTAACCATTACGGATTTATATTTATATGGGATTACGTGTGATTTTCTTATGTGTGTTCTTTTGTGTTTAGATATTGAAGGATTATCCTCTTACTTCTATTTGCTTACTTAAATGGTTTAGTTTCTTTCTATGTCCATTATCCTCTTTATTTCTCCAACTATTATTTTCTTTCATAATTTATTTATTTTTACTTTTGTTTCCATGAGTAAATTTCTTAGTGGAATCCAACCCAACCCACTGTGAGTGGTACCCACCCAACTCCCGAATGAGCAAACCAGTTAACAACCCTACACTTAGTGGAATCTAACAGCTCAAAACCAGTTTGCATAAAAGAAACTAACATTCACAATCTAAAAATACTAAAAATATAAGAATTTGTGTAAATGAAGAAGACAAGGTAGCTCGACCGAAGTAGCTAACCCTTGAGATCTGAATGCACTGGGACTACAGGTGAGGTTGCATGTCAGCCGCCGAAAGATGTCTTGTACTCACAAAAAGAAAGGCAAGTGCAGAATCAGTACACAGCCACCGTGTACTGGTAGGATCATTGGCCACCTCCAATAAATAAGCTATGAACAGTAAACCAAAGCTGAGTAAAGCGAAGTAAACATGCAATAAGTCAACAATATAACTAGACTACAAGTCTTTTCCTTAACTTATCGACCACATGTAACCAATTAACAACCAATGATAAACCAGTGACAATAAATATGTCTTTTTCACACAACCCAGACCCACCAAGGATCCATAGGACACCACCTATGTGTTCAACATACAATCCCAGTCTACACTAAGACCAACCTCACATTTAAATATAATCACCCGGCCCCTCATGGACTATATGCAGAAATTACAATTCAAGAATACAACCCGGTCCACTCATGGCACCATCGGAAGAACACAATCAATGCAAGTAAATCAAACCCGTACAGGCATGGTACCCGAGCCAACTATTATGTATTCCTTACCAGGCGTGGTATTCGAGCCAACAAATAAGTATCCCATACCAGGCATGATACCCGAGCCAAAAAATATGAAATATATACCAGGCATGGTACCCGAGCCAATCGAATGTCACACAAAATCCAATCAATCAAGAAACAATGAACAAAGACATACTTGTAAACTAACAAGCAAAAAAACAAGTTCATTTCACAAGACTAATATCTGAATAGCAGACATTCATAATATCATTCCCTAAGCATGCAAACTCACACAATACTAAGCGATAGTATATGAACACATATTACATATTGGAAAATCAATCACCATCACCTACCTTGAATTATGCAAAAGCTCTACTGGACCGGAGCCTTCCCATGTTCTGAAGCCTGTGCTTGCTCTTTGTCTAAAAATAATTACAAGATACTAAAATCAGTCCACATGGCCTACTAATTACTCGGATTATGTACAATCCCAATCCCCGGGCCAAACTATGATCATTCCACCCGTTCTCAGGATTTCCTACCATTAATTCACCTAAGTCTACCATTTTTACCGATACATCTAGAGAATTATGGCTAATTGATCATAACCCAACAAGAATATTCAAGACCCAAGAACTTCTACGCCCTAGAATCCCCTTTTCCCTACATTCTACCATTCCTAGATCTATCCAAACGTTTTCCCAAGTCCACAACTAGCAATTCTACAACATGGGAAATATAGTATTACGTTAGGAGAGTGGAATCCTTACCTTTGGGTTGAAAAATGGTGAAAAATGAGTAAGGTTCGCCAAAAATCACCCTTGCCTATCTCCAAAATATTCTTGATGAAAACTGAATGTTTTGGGGAAGTTTCTACATTAAATCCCATCTCAATCCGCTATATCGGTCCGTACACCGCTATAGCACCGCTGCTATAGCGGAACCGATCGCTATGGCGGTGCTGACAAAAGTTGACTTCCGCTATAGCAGTGGTCGCTACTGTGCTGTGTCAACTGCTATAGCGGTTGACACAGGACGAAAAGTCATAAAATCCCTCAGAAATGACCATTTTACAACACACCTTAAATCCCCGACGTTCCAGAATAACCTCTTCACGTCAACCTCGATACTGGGAGTTCTACTCACCCGAATTTACTTTCAAAAAGTCCCCTAGACTCCTTTATGTCATGGTTAATGGAAAAACTATCTCACTATAATACACATTACCCAATCCTTACCCGGATTGCCCTGGACCATACCTTGCTTAAAAACCATCTGAGACTAGCCTAGCCCAGAATTTCCAACTCCCAAACCCAGAATTTTTCTAACCCAAAACTTGGCACGAAACGTTTACCCATAACGACGGACCCGATCATTATAACAGATACCAATTTACCTATCGTTCATCCCCGAATGATCAAAACTCGAAAAGATGAAATAAAAGAGGGAAAGTGTAGTACCTGAATCCTCAAACCATCCTATGGGTGATCTACATCCCCTCCCATACAGGACCTCAAATGGTGCCATGTTGATACTAGAATGGTAGCTGTTGTTGTATGAAAACTCACACAACGGTAAGAACTGATCCCAATGACCCCCAAAGTCAATCACACATGCTCTCAGTATGTCATCCAACACTTGGATTATCCTCTCTGAATGACCGTCTGTCTTAGAATGGAATGTTGTACTGAAAGTGAGTTGAGTGCCCAACTTTTCATGCAACTTACCCTAGAACTTAGAGGTAAACTGCGTACCCCTATCTGAAATAATAGACAGTGGTACCCCATGCAGTCTCACTATCTCCTTAACATAGATCTTAGCCAGCTGTTGCGAATTATAGTCCACCCTGACCGGAATGAAGTGAGCTGAGTTGGTCAGCCGGTCCACAATGACCCAAATCGAGTCATACTTTCCCAAAGTCTTGGGAAGCCCCACCACAAAATCCATGGCTATCCTTTCCCACTTCTACTCGAGAATGTGCATTCTTGAAGTAGTCCTGCATGCCTTTGGTGCTCATACTTGACTTATTGAAAATTCTGACACTTGGACACGAATTCAGCTATGTCCCTTTTCATCCCAAGCCACCAGTAAAGTTGCCTCGAATCCCTGTACATCTTGGTTACGCCCGGATGAATTAAATACCGCGAACCATGAGCCTCTGCTAATACCTTATGAATTATGTCATCAACCCAAGGAACACAAATCCTCCCCATGAAATTCATCACCCTGCCAAAGTCCAATGTGGCATCCCTGGACTCTCCGGATATTACCTTGCTCCGAAGCTTGTTCAACAGTGCATCGTGAAACTGTTTGGCCTTTATTTCTTCTATGAAAGTGGATTTGACCTCAATATTGGCTAATACCCCACCCTATTCTGATATGACCAGTTGCATGAACATAGATTCTAGAACCCGAATCTCCTT
Organism: Jaltomata sinuosa; assembly: GCA_003996215.1. Taxonomy (NCBI): domain Eukaryota; kingdom Viridiplantae; phylum Streptophyta; class Magnoliopsida; order Solanales; family Solanaceae; genus Jaltomata; species Jaltomata sinuosa. The sequence goes on from QJPP01000200.1 coordinate 1,142,471, forward strand.
TGCCAATGGTCGTTTGGACACCCCCAAACAAGCTAAACTTCATATGGTGACTGTTTTCCAGCTCAATGCGTCTGCCATCATATTAGCCTTTCTCGAATGATATTGGATGATCACATCATAATCTTTTAACAACTCCATCCATCTCTTCTGCCTCAAATTCAAGTCCTTCTGAGTGAATACATGTTGCAGACTGCGATGATCGGTGAGCACTTCACACTTGTCTCAAATAATGCAATGCATGCAATCACGAGTCTCAAGCTCTAACACTTAATCAAACCAGTTTTATCACCTTTCATTTGCTTCATGGATGATCGTTAGCCGATTCATCCATCCTTTACACAGCCTCCCAGGCCAGATACCAATTGGAACCTTCCCGGTTCCAATTTCCCTTGCTTGTTTATCATACCCGGAGTCCAATGACATCCTTCACCTTGTTGAGATACCAATTGGAATCGAGAGATACCAATTGGACTCAACCCATACAGGCAAGTAACGAAACCGCACGAAAAGGAATGAAAGAAGAGAAGTGTTTCCTAGAATGTTTCATAGCTTCCCTAGGATTAGATGTGGACGTCTACACACCAATCCGCGGGATTCTATTCAATATTTTGCTCTTGTACTGGGAGACCAATAACCTAGGCTCTGATATCATTTGTCATGACCCAACCTACAAGGCCATGCGGGCGCCTACTCTAATCACCTAGATAGACGAACCCTTACCACCCGTCCAACAGGTAACATGCGGAATTAAAGTAAACCTTTAAATTAAGCCATCACCTACCCCATTTACAGGTAACCGGTGAACTGTTAAATCTCGTTCGAAGACTATTCCCTGGTTCACCCTTTTTATTATAACATGTAACTAGCAATTTCCCTTTTTAGATAAACACACAAGCATGCGACGCACTTCCCTTTTCTAATCTTAGCCAGACTGCCGCCAAGCCTCAAGCAATAAACATTTCTGAAACCCCACCTAGGAGATTCCTATTCCCGCTTCCCATGCTCCCAAGCACTTCCCCGGTTCCCCGAACCTTCCCAACACGCTAGTCCCTCAACTCATCATTTTATCACGACAATATGAATAATTTGAACACATAATACCATTCACAAGACCAGCCATTCCGTACATCCTAGAAACAACACAACCAATCTCGAATCTGCCAGACTCAGTGCCCGGAGGCCTAGAACATGGTTTCTCCGTTTCTACTATACAACAAGTATGAAAAGTAAACAGGTCTAACTACTAATGAAAACCTAGCCTACCTGGGCGCCAAGCAGCTGCAACCATGCGTTTCTGGCTCCGTGGAGGCATTCCTAGCGGTCATGCAGGCCCGAACCCGTGGTTTCGCGTCCTTTTTACCAGAATTCCTTTCTCTTTTTTGGTCTAAAAATAACACACAGTACATACAATTAACACACAAGGCCTGCACATTACCCGAACTATACCAAATCCCCAAACCCCATGCCACCCATGATCATCCCATCCTTTTCCCGGGCTTTCCACCGTTAAATCTCCTAGTTCTATTATTTTTACGAATAAAACAGAGAATTTAACAACCTATCATCATAATAACATACTATTAACAATACCCAAGAACATACATGCTTGGAATCCCCTTCTTTCCCTAAATTCCACCATCCCTAGGTCATTCTATCCCTTCGCTAATTTCCCTCCTAGCAATTCTACCGCATAGTAAACGTATTACAAAGTTTGGGGAACGAAAGTCTTACCTTAGGGAAGATCTTTGACGGAATAATGAGGAAAAATGCCTAGAATCGCCTAGCCCTTCTCCCAAAATGAACTTGTGAAAAACTGATGTTTTGGGGAATATTTTTACATTAAAATCCCACCGGCCAGCTATAGCGGTCCCCGCTCCGCTATAGTGGTCCCGCTATAGAGGTCGGCTGCTGTTATAGCGGTCTTAAGCAGGTTGACCGCCCTTTGACTGCCGCTATAACGGTAATTTCCACTACTATAGCGGTGGCTGCTATCGCGCATGGTCATTCTCGTCACGGACAAACTTTTCAAAAATCTACCAGTTTTGGCCATTTCACAACACACTTGCTTCTACCGACGACCTGAAGCAACCCTTTCACGTCAAACGTGATTTTGGAAGTTCTACTTACCCAAATTCGATTTTGAAAAGTCCTTCGAACTCCTCTATGTCTTGGCTACGTGGAAAACTAGCTTAACCTAAGACACCTAGTCCAATCCATACACGGATTTCCCTAGACTCCACCTCTCTCTAAAACTGGCTGAGGCTAACCTACCCCAGAATTTCAAACTCCCAAACCTGGAGTTTTCTAACTCTAACACTTGGCACGATTGGACTACCCGTAATGATGGACCCAGTCATTCCAAGTATCAAACTCTTTAGATGCGAGCTGAGGGACAACTTCCACCGCCATCAAACCGTACCCCTATCAGAAGGCATGTGGGCATTTTTCATATTTACAGTTTCAGTTTTGCATCCAGGGTATTTTCTGAACTCTGGAAGCAATATCCCTTCTCTTTCAATTCCGGGTGATAATGCACCTCGAGCTTTGGGAATTTTGTCCATGTAAGTTCTTATTTATGAGTGTGAAGCATGACACATTCATAGTCAAGATGTTGCAAGCCTCTTTTCCATAACTCAATTCCTTTGTCACTCACCTTAAACCCCAAAAGGTTATTTTAGCATAAGAGATTACATTTTCCACCGATTGAGTCAAACTACAAGCAGCCTGATTCCTTGAGTCTTGGGATATGTAGGCGGGCTCTATGTTGAAAACTCGGCTGCATTCTAAACCCACCCCCAATCTTCCTACTTCCCAGCTTTCCGGTCTCTCCGTACTCTGAAATCGGGATAGTTTGGAATTCTTTCAAAATCATGCTTAAAATCAAGCGCCTTGAACTACAAGTGGTCTGAATTCTCATGCAACCTGAGATATGTAGGAAACTCGATACTGAAGTTAGGTTATAATTCCTTGAAATTTGTGTTAAAACCAATCGCTTCCGAGAATGAATTTGTGGTCAGATAAAATTGGGAACGTCAATTCTCTATGCCTAGGGTTCCTTGCATCCACCCTACCCAAAGGGAGGGGCCGTTGTTGAAACCCAATTTTTACCCTCCACATTCATAATTAATTTTGAGCTTCTACTATTTTAAATAATTTTGAAATAATTGTCTATATAAAATCCTAAGGTTTTCAAAATTGATTTGAGGTTAATTTAGTAGTTTTAGGTGAAATATGTGTACTCTATATTTAATTATATAAGAGTATATAAATTTTACTTAAAGAAATGTTTTGAAAATTATTTTAAATGAAAACCTTGTTTAAAGTTCAAAATGTGCTCCATTTTTCTCAAAATCGATTGTATGAGTAATTCTTTGGTTTTAAATTAGTCAATTATGTAATTATGTGTTTGCTAATTATTATTAATTGTTAAAGCTAAAAGATCGTTTAATTAATTAAGGATTTAATTAGTTTAATTTCAATTTCGGCCTAAGTTCTTCAATTTAATTGATTTGGCCATATTTTAAACCCAATTGGTTACTCTTTAAATTAAATCTGGCCACATTTGCAAAGAAAAGTGGCCAATCTTTCAATTAATTCGAACCTTAGTGTTGCTCAGCCAATTCTTAGCCCAAAGAAGCAAAATTCCCTCAGCCCAAATCCCCATATAACCCGGTCCAGCCCACCAAAGACCCCTATATCTCTTTTCCTTATCATTTTCCAGCAACCAAACAACCCTTATACCCTCTCTATCTCTCTCTTCGTCAAACAACGAACACACCCAGAAACTCGCCAACAACACCCAAATAACTCTGTCCAGCTCCAAACGACATCCAATCTTCCCCAAATTCCCTAAAATCATTACTCCCTCCGTTAAAATTCCCTGTTGCCGTTTGTTTGTACAAGAGAATACATTGTTGGCAGATTCTAGAAACTTCTAGAAATCTCACAGGTGGCCTCTCAAACGTTCCTCTCCATGAAATCTGGCGTAAACCACTCAAAATGATTGGTTATTAATCAATTTTGGTACCAAAGGTACATACGTAGCCTCATCTGAAGGATTTTGGTTTTGGATTTCAAAAATCCTCAATTCTTATCCGAAATTACCCTCATATTCCCCCCCCCCCCCAATTTCCATCCATTGGAACCCAGAAATCTTTCCTATAAATACCCCCCCCCCTTTGCTTACTGATGAGAGGTGGTTTTTTGGGTAGTAAAATCATGGAGGGTTCTTTTCTCTGAATTTGGGGAAACCTGAAAAATCAAGGTGAATTTAAAGAGAAAATCACACTATTCTTCTTGGTTTCTTGAGTACTAATAGTCTGTTTTTCCCTTGCTATTTGAAAACCAAAAACGTCAAGCTTTCAGTTCGTCAGTAAGTCAAGGTTCCCCAGTTGAAGCTCAACTCGTCTTGTTTCAGGTTCGCTGCCCAGAAAGAGGTAACCTTTTCATTTAATACTCTCGTCTCTTTTATTTCTGTGAACTTAGGGTGGCTTTCGACTGATCTTGTTTGATGTATGAGTTTTCTGTGTTAAGAAATTACGATTGAAGGCTTAAAATTTGTTTATTTGAAGTTGTTGTTGTTGTCCAGTTTTTAAAGTTCTTGGGATTTTTATTTGTTTTTCCCTTCCTCTATTTTTTCCTGCCTTAATAATCGCTTCTTATATTTGTTTGGACATTGTGTGTTGTAAGCTAAGGATTCCGCAAGGATTTTTTTTTATTCACAACCAGTGAGAAGGAATGAAGAATATTTTCAATGTAGTAAGCAATTCCTGCCAAGATGACGGATCCTGCCGTAGGTGCCTCTACATGAGCTTCGGGTAACCAAATATGAACTGGTACCATAGGCACTTTGACGGCAAAAGAAGCGAAAGATAACTTTAAAATATCTTGGATCACAGATTCTCGGATGAATATTGTTTCATTGCCTTCAAGTTTCTTTTGTTTAAAGTTCTGGATGTGTATGTGACTTCCTACCTATTTTGTGATGAATGTTCCATTTCAAAGCTCTCAAAATTTTCTTTCTTCATAGATGAGTTTTAAACATGTTATAATCTACTAAAGGAGACATCTATTGATCCTCTCATAAGATCTCGAAGACCATAGTCTGTTCTTATTTGTTTTTTTTCTCCGTGATATGAGAGAAGTAGAAGTAAAATGAGTCCTTTGTTTGCTAGAACTTCCTTTGTATTCAACTTATATGATATGGATTAAGGCTTCATGGAAAGTTTCTTCATAGCTTCTCCATGATGTTGCTGAGTTATTATTTAAAGGTTAATGGGTTCTTGTTTCTTTTCTTTTTTTAGTATTCTGAATACACTTTGGTTGCGAATAAGGAATTGTTTTGATTAGAACTTTGCTTCATCAAGATGGATGATTTAATTCTCCTTCTTGTGGATTTCTTTCCTAAACCCAAAGTGTGATTGAGCCTTGTGGAAATTTTGGTAGCCGTTGTGTCTAACTAAGTCTTGGATGTCTCATTCCATAATGATCTCAGTTTTGTTTTCCCTTTATTTTCAAATGATAAAAGGATCTCGTTTTCCAATCAAATAAGCTGTTTGAAGTTAGCATGCCGAATCTTTTAGTAATTTCCCCCTTCTGTGTTCTCATAGTTCATAGTTGATCTACTTTCTTTGAAGTCATGTGGATGTTGGCCTGGTTATGTGATATTTGATTGCTTGGTTTTGTTTAAATAAAGTGCTGAGTGAGTGAATTTTCCCTTTCCAGGCCTACGTTAGCTTTCTGCTAACAGTAGCTTAAATCCATTTGTCTATATCTTTGATATTTTAATAGATATCTTATTGCTAACTTTGGTTCTCTTTAATACTCTGGCATCTACTTGGATAGTTTGACTAAAACCTGTTAGTGCATATCATGGTTTAGCCTAAATACCTTGAAGCATGAACACTGTGATCTTCTTGCATGTTTTAGTATGGTGTCGTGTATCTATCAATCATACACCCTTCCTTCAAATCGATATCTAATCCTTCTCTCCTTTTCTTTGCATGAATACTTCTCCTCGAGCCCACTTGGACTCTTTCACTATGCATTCCTATTAGGATCGAACTCCTCTCGAGTCAAGACTCATGCCAAGTCCAAAGAATGGACTAATACATGAAGAAACAGGCTGGTATACACCGATATACATTAATATTAGTGATACACAGCAGCATACAAGTAATATACAGCAACGGAAGCTAGTATAGAGGTTCGAGAAAGAAAGAAGTGGAAAGGAAAGCTGATACACTGGTCTTGGGAGCGAAAAATGTGAAGCATACATCTGGTATATAGAAGTATACAAGCTGATATACATGGATGAAAAATGGATTAAAGTCCACAAAATTGAGTCCAAAAGCTGGACAATACAAATGGGCCAAAGCAGGGGCCCAAACCTCAACTCTTATTTCTTTTATATATTTATTCGAATTATTTATATTGACTAATCTTAATTTAATTAATCTATGTAAATCCCCTAGAGTATCGTCATTTTAATCTTTATCCTCGTATTTTCCTTTATTCAGATTTTCTTGCATAATTTGTGGATTAAAATAAACTCTCTGTGTTAATTGTTATCCAATATGATGAAACCATCTCCTTTAGATAATCCTTCCTACAAAGAGTGATTTTCTCAAAGATGCAAGAAAAAGAGCATGTACGCCATAAAGATTCCAAACAAATTTCCTAATTGGTTCTTTCTTTTCTTCAAACATTTAAAAATGTTTTTTCTTTAAAGAATTCTTGAATGTTATTTTGCTACATGTTAATCAATTTTTTCAAATAAGTCGAAAGGTTTTCTCTTTCAAATTAGTTAAAGAATGAACCTTCTCTCAAAAACAAGCTTTGTTTTCTTTCAAGCTCCATAGTTGCATAAATAAATAAAAATGAGTCTTTTAAGATCGTTTGCTCAAAAGGAGATTTTTAAATTTGAATTTCAACAATTCTTTGAATATTAGTTGTTTTAAAAAAAGTAATAATTTGCAACCTTTTATTTTCACATATAATTGGAAAGAATCAAAAATTGTTCAAGTCTTTTCTTCTAAAGCTATTTTTCTTAAATTCGAACATTTTTCAAAGGATGATTTTTTTTAGCGAAAGTAAATCATTTTGCTTTGAATTAATTGATAGCATTTTTGCTCAAATCATTTCTTCCCTCTTAAATCTTAAATATTTTTATTATTTCAACTCTTTCGAAAATTAATCATCTTTGTTTAATTTAGTCAAAATCGTTCTTTGGTCAACCGTTTTAAACGAATATTTTTAAGTGCCTTAAAACCCTTCTTAAGACGTTACTTGAACCCTTACCCATTTTCTCTAAATTTTTTGAAGATTTATTTTTATTTTTAAATCTTTGAAATTCTTTTATGTTTTCTTATTTTCTTTATAAAAATTAAGTGGCGACTCTATTTTGTTTTAGAATTGTTTTGAAATTTTCTTTAAGTTTTGAAATAATTTCTAAGCGTCAAAACCATATTTTCAATGTCCTTTTTATTTCCGAAAAAGGGATAAAACAATAAGTCATTTTCTTTTGATTAGGGATTCAAAAAGCTGATTTGGAACACCATTAAAACTTAATTCCAAGTGGCAACTCTGAATAATTTAAATAATTCCTCCTCAAAACGTCACTTTAATTGGAAAAATCCTTTTCTTCGTCCAGTCGGAAAAGGAGGTGTGACATCTCTGGCAACCCCGCTGGGGAACAACCAGAATTTGAGCTTTATGATATTGACTTGTACTTGCTTTAATTATTTGAATATATTGTGTATGTTGACCTAATGTGCTACTTGCCGCTCATTTATAGCTTTGATATTGTTGAACTGTACTATAAACTACCTTCTCTCGCGCACCCCTCTGAGTCTCTGAACACTTCACACACGATCACAGGAATGCAATTATGCATCCTACCTTCTGTTGAGATAAAGACGGAGTGCCTTGGCACCTGGTGAAGGATTATTAGTCACACATGTTAGGCGACGTTAGACAAGCTATGAAGCCGGAATAGCACTGCTACCGGTAAGTTGTCCCTCCCTGGCTAGAGTGTCTGCTCGGGTAAGCTAGGCTAGACACCTATTTCCATCAGGTTAAAACCTTGCAAGAACTGAAACACAGATATGACTATCCTTAATAGGCTTCACTTATCTGCATCATTTGCATTTGACTTAGTGGAACTCGACACAGGGATCGGGTCCATCTAGGACAGGTATCCTCTTTTGAGACCGACATGTGCATTTTATGTGCTATTTATCATATTATTCGAAAGGTCTTTGAATGTTTGACCAATTTTAGGATAACCAATGAAATAAGATAAAGAGTTATCATTCGTTTTTTATAAAAATAAGAGTAAGAAAACACAAAAAGATTTTCTTGTTTTAGCAGTTCTTGGGCATTTCTAAAAATGAAAATTCCAAAAGATTTACATTTTTTTTAACAAAAATCACAAAAAGAGTTTTTAGTTTCTTTTGTATAGTTCGTAAAAAAGAAAACCTCAAAAAAATTTCTTTCATACCATTTTACAACAAAAAAAAAAGGAGTTACATTTTTCAACAAGGTTCCCATCTTTCAAAAATTTATTGACTATCCAATTTGGACGAACTACGCATACTTGATTCTCACCTCGATGAGATATGTAGGAAGCCCTACTCGGGTTCGGTGGTCCTTATTAGAAAAATAATCTTTTATTCATAAATTCAAAAAAAAATGAGAGTTTTTTTCTTTATTCAAAAAATAATAATTCTTTTGCGAGTTCGAACGAACTACGCACACCTGATTCTCATTTCGGTAAGATACGTAAGCAATCCTCCTCGAATTTAGTGATATTTATTCAAAATTTAAAAAAAGTTTTTATTTTTATTCGAAAATTCAAAAAAAAATCCCTTTATTCAAAAATCCAAAAAAAGAAGTTTACTTAATATTTCAAGTTTTTTGAACTACGCCTGACCTGATTCTTGTCTTGGCAAGATACGTAGGCAACCTTTCTTAAGTTTCAATTCTTCCAAAAAAAAAATTAAATAAAATGAATGAAATAATTTTCTTGACTTGGTTGGTACCAACATATTTAGAAGTGTGCATGAGAAAAAAAAGTATTAAATTACTCGACATAATAAAGTTGATCAACTTTATTGTGAATCATAGATTCTTTTGGTACCTCTTAACTATACTTAAATGACACTTGAAAAATTCTCTTGCCAAAGTTTGGGTTAAACTGAATCTGACCTCATCGTTTCATGTGCATTGTGTGGTGAGCTTTAGATTTAAAATTTAATGACATTATTTTGTTGATCTAGAACTTGGCCTGAATGTTTTTGAGGCGAAATTTTGAGCAACACTTTGACTTGGGAAAGAATTGTAAGCTTTCTTTGATTCGATTGTGCCTTTAAAGCCTACCGAATAACATGTAATCCCTAGACCTCCCCTTTTGAGCCCAAAGCCATTTATTGAATAATCACATTTTAACCTATATCCTTTTTAGTGCATAAATGTGCTACTCTTTTTTTGGCCCCGCCTCCTTGAGCGCACTAACAAAGAACTAAGTTTGATGACAAAAAAAAAGGTGGAGAATATGAAGATAAAAAAGGGTTGGATAAAAAACTCCAAAAGAAGAAAAACCCAAAACAAACAAAAAAAGACAAAAAGGTCAGCAAAATGGAAAGAAGCATCAAAGCAAATGAACATCAAGTACAAAAATGAAGAAATATTGAATGCATAGTGCAATGCTTAAGGAGGGAATAATCACTCTATCCGAAATAAATATCCTACCTATCCCCAAGCCTACATTACAAGCCTATGACAAGTCCTACTTAATTCCATTCTAAGTGTTCTCACATTAGTGGATACTTATATGAGGGCCAAGCGTATGGCATTTCAGTTGCATGTTCAACATCTTTCTGAGTGTGAGTGACTTTCAGAACATCCTAAGTTTCAAACGCTTCTATTGAGAGTAAATCAGGACTTTATTTGTGGTAAAGGCACTTGAAACATGAGGATAGAAATAATTTTAAACCCTTGACTAAGGCAAGATAAAAAGATCTTATCAATACTTTAGTATATTTGAGGTACGATTTGAAACTATAGGAATTACTTTTAAGTTTACTCCAAATTTATCTGAGAGTTATTGATGGTGTCACTTGCATAATACTAATTGTTGGTATCAACTGAAGTCAAGACATGTTCAACCAATGAACTGGTTTTTCTCTACTTAGTTTTCAATATTTTTTTGTAAAAAATACTCTTCAAAAAGAAAAAAAAAAGGGAGGAAAGTTTTGTGTTTTGTATGAACTACGTTTGACCTGATTCTTACAATGGCGGGATACGTAGACAGTCCTACAATGGGGCTCGATCTCTTCAAATAAAATTTTCTTACATCCAGAAAGTTTTTTATTTAAAAGATAAAAAATAAAAGTTCCTCGATATTAACACAGGGGCAAAAAAAAATTTTATTTTTTATTCTCTAGAAAAAAAATTCTTCATGCTTTCACAGGGAACAAGCACCCTAGTGATATTCTAGGGAACAAACACCTTATCTTTTTTCGATAAAAAGAACAAATACCCTAGTGGTATTTTAGGAAACAAACACCCTATTTCTTTTCTGCAAAGGGAACAAACACCCTAATTGCATTTTAACCTTAGGGAATAAACACCCTATTGATATTTTGGGAACAAACACCCTAATTACATTTTGACCTTAGGGAACAAATACTCTATTGGTATTTTAGGGAACGAATACCCTAGTTGCATTTTGACCTTAGGGAGTAAACACCCTATTGGTGTTTTAGAGAACAAATACCCTAGTTGCATTTTGACCTTAGGGAACAAACACTCTAGGAGCATTTTAGGGAACAAACACCCTATTTTTTTTCAATATTATTTGCATATCTGTCTTACATTTTTCTTTTTTTGCACAACTAACTCACATTTGTATCAATAACTCAAAAAACATTCTGGTGCAAACTGGGGCAAAAAAATTATGTTATTTGTCTTTGATGATTTAGACTAGCAGGACCCTCCTGGAAAATGGGATTTAGCGTAGCAGGACCCTCCTGGATAATGAAATTTATTTTTAGTAGCAGGACCCTCCTGAAAAATGGGACTAACAGAACCCTCCTGGATAATAAAATTTATTTTTAGTAGCAGGACCCTCCTAAAAAATGGGACTAGCAGGACCCTCCTGAACAATGGAATTTATTTTTAGTAGCAGGACCCTCCTGAAAAATGGGACTATCAGGACCCTCCTTAACAATTAGATTTATTTTTAGTAGCAGGACCCTCCTGAAAACTGGGACTAGCAAGACCCTCCTGAAAAATGGGACTAGCAGGACCCTCCTCGACAATGAGATTTATTTTTAGTAGCAGGACTCTCCTGAAAAATGAGACTAGCAAGACCCTCCTGAAAAATGAGATTTAGTTATCCATTTTCTTTTCTCCTAAGATAAACACTTCCTAGTCTGAGAAAGTTATTTTTTCATTTTCTCCTTGGATAAACACTTCCTAGTCTGAGACAGTTATTTTTTCTTTTTCTCCTAGGATAAACACTTCCTAGTCTGAGATAGTTATTTTCATTTTTCTCCTAGGATAAACACTTCCTAGTCTGAGATAATTATTTTTTAGTTTCTCCTAGGATACGCATTTCCTAGTCTGAGATAATTATTTTTCTTTTTATCCTAGGATAAACTCTTCCTAGTCTGAGTTTTATTTTTTACATTTGCTAATAACTCACAAAAAAAATTCACTGAAAACTGGGGCGATTTTCTTTTGTTTGTTTCTTTTGTTTATGATGGCTTGTAGGTTTTCCCTAGAAAAGCATGACCTTGAGGTCCAAAAAAAAAAAGTTTCAACTCATTCCAGAATGCTCAATCTCAATGATAGTCGGAGTCAGTTGTTCAGATGCATGTAACAACCCCGCATCGTGAGATTCGTTCCTTTTTAACTGCTGATCAAGAAACAAGTATCCAAGAATACTCTACAAACTATCATTTGGAAGAGTGTCAATGACTCCTTCCAAGTTTCAAGTTCAAGTCCCAAATCTTAATCTCAAGATCAAACTTTAAGATTACCCATCAGAAGAGGTGAGGTGACAACTAAAGATCCAAAGCGAAGATCTAAAGAAAGACTCAAGACATGTAGAGTAGATATAATCTTGTACTTTTCTTTCCCTTTTATTGTATTTTTTTATTTCTTGATGTAAGCACAGGAGCCACGAAGCAAAAACTCGACGAGACCTTACTTGACTCTCCAACTCATCACTCCGTCTCCTTGAACTACATGTGGCCTGATTCTCTTATTACTGAGGATATGTAGGATGTCTAAAACAAGGGCTCATTCGCACCTTTTCTCTTTCCTTCATCCTTTAAATTAATGGTCGGGTCAAAACTAGTCTCGTTGTCTACTTTTTTGTCTGAAAACTCTTCGTCTTTTCAGTCAAAAAGGGGCAAACTGTAGACACGTGATTTTTGACCTGTAATGACTCTTCTGGTCATTACTGCGTATACGCTTCCTTGTACTGTTAGAGCTTTCCTATAGTAGCCCCAAGTCATTTATGGCTTGCTGGGACCGGTGGTTCGGTGCCCTGGCCGTTCATTTGGTCCTTATGGTCGTTCCCCTACTTTAGAGTTGAGCCGTAGGAGCTGAGTATCAAAATCGTGCGATGATTTGCGTTCGTATAACCTTAACCTTCGTTCCGTATCAAAGGCTTGCGAGCCTAAGTTTGAGAATTTATTAACATCGCGTGTATTTGAAAATATTTTATTTAAAAGTTGAATTTGGTAAAAAGTAATATTTTTATTACTGTTTTTAAAATATTTTAAAGGTCTATGAAAAATACTTTTGTTATGATATAATTGTGTATGTATTTATTTTATAAGGTTTTTATACATTGTAGTATTTTAATGGAGATAGTAAATTTAGTTATGTTAAAAATTATTATTATAATATAGTAGGTTTTATTTGAAATGGTTTTCTATTAATTATGGTATATTTAAAAAGTTATATATATTTTACCACGAATCTATGCAATACCCGAGTGTATATGTAATGAGATAAAAACATTTGTTAGTGATGCCACCTCCCCTCCACGTGGAAGTGGAGGAAAGGGACAACAAGACATTTATCTTAAGTGCTGGCAAGTGTGCACATGAGTTGTAACTTTTCATTTCAAATTGATGACTTTTAATTAATTTACTCAAATTGAAAAGTCACCAACTCTTTCTAACACATTGCTGGACGTAGTTTCATATGTAGCTTATGGATTCCATTTGATTTTCCTTAAAAACAAAGAAGCTACGTTGGGTAACTGCTACCTATATCATCTAATCGTTGTGGGGGAATATACTTGGTGTTATATTTGCTTACCCGAAAGAAAATCGATTATCTACGTCAAATTATTCAATCCCGAATTTGAGTTTAATTTTATTTCGGAGCGGTTCGGGCTCGAAAATCATCGTTCTAGCAGCTTGTCATCGGACGACAGGTAGGTTATGGTTTAAACTCCCTAGACTTAGCATATATCGGATAAAATTGTACTAGCTGGCATCCTTGGATTGGATTATTAGGTTGGTACCACAGACCTTGATCGCTTTATTCATGTCCGCCTACTTTTGTTCCTCCGTTGCTTGTAGTACTTGCCAATATATTTTATTTAGCTTGTGTTCCTGTGAGGCCTTGTTGACTCTGGAACATAGAAGGTTGGATATTGGGAATGTCCGCGAGTCCCGGGCATAGAATTATCCTTCTAGGCTGGTTATGCTTGCTGAGTAGCTATGGGCCTGTGCAGGGTCGATAGGTTGATTGTGAGCTGCTGGGCAGCTATTGTGTTTGATCATACCATTTCCATTCATATAAAGAGGTTTTATCCATGTTTTACTATGGTTTGGGCTTCGGGCCTACTCACACTATTTTCTAAACCTTGCATGGCCCTGGGGGCCCTTTTTTATGGAAATAAATTGGAAATGGTTTGATTTAACTTGTGAATATTCTTGGGTAAAAGAAAGTAGAATTATGATTTAAATCACCAGTTTTATGATTAATGCTAGACTCGGCAGGGCCGGGGTGCTAGTTGAGTTTTCTTGCTACTTGAGATAATTTTAGCCTCGGTCGGACCGAGCACCTGAGATGACTTTCTACTGTTTAGACCCGGTTATGCCCGGGCACCCTTGGAGGGGTTTTTGAGATATGTTCCCACTACTTTAGTCCTGGATAGGGTCTGGGCATGCATATTCGAGACTGGGTCTCTATCTTGAACCCGGACTTGCTTCCGGATGACATGTTTTGATACTGAGTTTTAGTATGGGGTCGGGGACCTCCATGGACCTTGTCATCCGGGCCTGGGGCTTCGGGCTGCGTGTACCGGAGGAAGGGTATATTGCAGAGTAGAGGTATACGGGCAGTGTCCTTCTATGGAACTTACCTGCTGGGCTGGATCGGCACCGGAGGAGGTACATACAGAGATACCATTTCACTTGAGATCTTCATGCATCATATCATTCATTGTTTGAGGCTCCACCCTTGTTTGTTGTTTGTTGTTTGCTGATTGTACGCTCCGGTAGTATGGGATGCCGGAGGATTTGTTTTCACTTGCTTGTGTTCCTCGGTTGTATGGGCGGCCGGGGGAACTATAGGTAGACTCTTGCTATTTACTTACAGAATTGTGCCCTGTTACGGTTAAGTATGAAATTGGTTACTGCTAGGCTGTAAGTTTCTTGATTTGAGGTTGATATGATTAGCTGAGTTTGATTCCTGTCTCTGAGCATGCCTATCATTACTCTTTCCCTCTTCTTACACTTGAGGTTACCGGTATACCGTCCATTTCGTAAACTTATTATGTATACACTGTTATTGCAAGGACCCCAGGTGCGTTATTTCTTACTTTCACCTGTGCCTATGGTGTATATATTTGACTTGCTAGCCTCACATGTGGTTCTGTTGATTTCCCTCTGGGCTAGTTCTTGTGTACCTTTCGTTGATTTCTGTGACTACTTGCTTCTATTCTGTCTGTTACTACGCTTTTATCTTATATGTGCCCAGTCGGCCTATGATACCTACTTGGTACCTTATGCTTCGCATTTGGTGCTCACCCTACCCTCCTGCATCTTTTGGTGCAGATCCTAGCGTGGGCCATCACCGTTAGATCGTTGTGATTCGTGCTTGGAGATCTGTTGGGGACTACTTCAGACTGAGGGTGAGCTCTTGGCGACCGGAGCTTAGCTTTAGTTTATCTTTTGCTTTATGTACTTTATTATCATTCGGAGACATCTGTATACGCTGTTTTGGATCGTTTGTACTCCCTATATGTAGTTCTGGCTCTATACTATGATACTAGGTGTTGGGGTTTGGTTTAGTTTCCGCATATGTATATATATATTCCTGTTATCTATTCTCTTCATCTTGTTCCCTTACTTTTGCTTATTAAACTATTCTTCCGCTTATTTGTTAGATAGTAGCCCATTACTAACTGTCCTGGGCTACAGGGATTGGTTCTCCTACTGGGGGGATTGTAGGTGCCATCATGACCGAGAAATCGGGTCGTGACATGACCCTTCCCGAGTCTTAACCCATTTTTAGCTTTAAATATTTATTTTAAGTCTAATCCTTATTTTTATTTTTAGTAAGTTTTATTTTAAAATGGTGAAAAAAAACTACAAAAAAAGAGTCACATTTTAGGATAAGTTTGTTGTTTTATTTTTCAAATAAAAAGAAAATTTTCAAAAAAATATGTTTTCTTTTAATTTAGATTTTTATAAATAAACTAATAATTTTAGTATTTTCCTTATATACATATATTTTTGTTTAACTATTTAACTTTTTTTTCGTATCAGTATAAAATTAATTAATATTTCTATCATTATATTTTTTATTTTATTTTTATAATTCAATTAAAAGAAACAAAAAAAAGCCTACCCCAAACCTAATCTGCCCACTACCCACTACCCCCTACTCCCACTCCCACATTACCCCCTAAATCTACAACACACACACGACAGCACACAAACACACATGACACAACACCCACACACACATGCTCTCACATAGTATTATATATACACACAACACACAACACAAGAGAGAATAGAAAAAAGAGAAAAGGCACACAACAAATAGGGGAACGAATTGAAAAAAAAGAGAACAACATAGAGAATAGAGGAGAATCAACAAAAGCAGAAAGAAAAAGATTAGAGAAAAATGAGAGGAGAGTTTGGAAAGAATTGGGAAGGATACTAGAGAAAAAGACGCACACAAAACAATAGAAAAAAGGCAGACGAGAGGAGAGGGAAAAAAAAGGCAACAGCAAAAACAGATTAGAAAGATTAGAGCAAACAAGAGTGAAAAAAAAGAGGCGCAACACAAAGAGTGAGAAACAAATAGGAAACAATCTTGTTCGTTGGCTCCGGTTAAAATCTTATAAGAGTTTAGCGTTTTGCTAACTTTTGAAAATCAGTAGATTACTAGCTTTATTTTCTTCTTGATGTGAAAAAGGTAACCATTAAACCTTTTCTTGTAGCTTAAAAGGAATATTGAATGGAAATATGATTCTCATTTTCCCCTATTTGTTTTGCTTCAAGCCATATGCATGTGAATTAAAGTTTTCATCTTTTTATCTTTTGCTCTCTATTTGGGTGTTTATAATTCAGAAAGTTCATTCTTGAATTGCAAGTCTTAGTTTTGTTTTGTATTTTGGTGTCTTATCACGTGTAATTCCATTTTTATTAACCTATTTTGTGGTATATAGTCATAACAATTGCTTAAAATTTATTAACTAGAGTATATATGAGCAGCTTGATGCCCATATTTTCCTACTACTTATTATTAAATATGCATGCATGTAAAGTTGATGAATAACAGTGACAGAAGTAGAAAAAATTAGATTCTGGGATTAAATAAGTAGTTGATCCTTATTAATTTATCATTAAGTGTTCTTTCATGCTAATAGTAAAGAATTTGCATGTCAAGTGTTTTGTACATTTTTTCATTTGTTTTGAATTTTATATGCAATTTATAATGCTTGAAATGTTAGTGTGTTACTTGGGGAAGTATCATTATAAATGATGGTTTGATCCTTCATCCGTAAGATTATCTCGGGCCTAGAACCGGTGTCTAAAGACCCAAGTAGTTATTTCAATAAGGTGAGCTAGAGCGAGATGGGTTGCGAATTTATTCAAGACCTGTCGTAATTGATAAAAGAAAATAGAGGAAAAAATAATTGTAAGGGAGCGAAATAAGTTGCGAATTAATCCAAGACTTTTTGTGAAAATAAAAGAGAGTAGAGAATTAATAAAAATAATTGTCTTGAGTTTACAAGAGATGAACAAATGACTCTAACACTAGACGAGCATTAGGCAGGATAATAAAATAAATAATAATAATAATAAAATCTCATTTCGATTAAGAATGCGGTTACGCATCTTTTTCTTGAGACGCTTTAAAAATAAATATATAATTGATTAAATAGTAGAAATAAAATTTCAAAGATGCGGTAACGCACCTTGGCCAAATTACTAATAATTAATTCTCACTAATTTAGACCAGGAATGCGCTTATGCATCTAAGTTAGGACCAATAAAAGTTCAACAATTAAAAAGACGAGCAAACCATGACTTGTAACACAATTTATCCAAAAGTGATTTAAGCTGAGTATAAGCCGATAAAAGAGACTGTGCTAGAACCATGGGACTCGAGGGATGCCTCATACCTTCCCCTCGATCAACAGAATTCCTTACCTGGTCTTTTATTTTTGCAGACCAAAAATAAGAGTCATTTTCTTTTGATTAGGGATTCAAAAAGGTGACTTGGAACACCATTAAAACTCAATTCCAAGTAGCGACTCTGAACAATTTAAATAATTCCTTCTCAAAATATCACTTTAATTGGAAAAACCCTTTTCTTGGTCCCGTCGGAAAAAGGGGTGTGACACCCCTAATTACACAGGCCCGGACAGATCTTACAGGAACCCTGGGGGCATACCTTGATAGAGCACATTAATCATACTATGAGATTTCACACATGGTTGTGATAGTTGGCAACAAATGCCATACATGTGTCACCGGTCGGTGGCAATATGCCATCTTGTCACTTCCTCATAGTTAGTATTACATAAAGAAGAATGAAGTAATATAAAAAGGTAAAGATTTCAACTAGGAAAATTCTAGGAATTTTAAGTATATGGAGATGAATAACAAATAGGACGTTATATGAGGACCCCTGATATTGGTCATAGTACCAGTTTCAGTTTCAAATAACATTTCATGTATGTGTATGCTCAGATTTTACTATCCTTGAAACCTGATTCATTGAGCATTCCTACATATCTACTTGTTATTCAGTCTGTTTTACATATAAATACATGTTTTATATGTACTGAAGTCCCTATGTTTGGGGGCGCTGCACTTTTATGAAGGCAAGCTCAGGTACTCAGGCTAGCAGACATCCATAGTAGACCAGTGCCTCCCAGTTGATCAGTTGGTAAGCTCCATCTCTCTCTCGAGCTATCAGATGTCAAGGTTCTATGTTTTGGTTTTATGAACATAATAGTGGGTATGTCAGGGCCCTATCCCGACCAGTTATTAGATTCTTAGTTATAGACTCTTTAGAGGCTTCTTAGACTTAGTTTTATTTCAATTGTATAGTTAGCCTTGTGGGCCCTTCAGTTATCTATCTTTCTGTATATGTAAACACACCTTGATGTCTATTCTGTTGTTTATCAATACAAGAGAATCTTATTTCCCCTAACCCGCACTTAATGGATAGCACTGTCCCCAATGTTCAATAATAAAAAGGATAAGTGAAGACAGAGAAAAGAACTTTTTGGGCCTCTGTGGTCCTCACCATATGTGGGACTAAAGTCTGGGTCTACCTGCTCATAATCCTCACAATCAGAATCATCCGCCTCTATGGCAAACCCTGCATCATCCTCATCATCATCCTTCTCAACCTATATGGGCACATCATCATATATGGGTTCGTCCTTGTAAAGCAACTTCACACTCTCGCTCAGTGGGTACTCATCCTTCAATTATTGAAACTCTGCCTCAGTAGGAACTCTACCACCCAATCACACCATCATCATCGTCAAGCCATAAATATGGCAATCATATCTATCACTTTGCACATGGATCTCGAAGGATGTCAATGTTGGGCCATGAAGTGATTCTGGCTCTTTTGTTTTGGCCACATCAGTCATAAGACCATCTCTCAAAGGGAGGTAGTCAACATCCTCCTCCTGCACCCTAAGGTCCCTCAAGTACATGTCATCAAGCTCCCAAAGTTATACCTCATATGACCATGCATCATTGCCTTCTTCATGGTCAACTTAAGGATTTCCCCAACATTAATAGGTTGTCCTATCATCAGCATATATACTAGGAAACCACTATCACAGGTGACATTAGTGGTGTGCTTACTTGGGATAAAGCAATTGCAGATGATCTTCAGCTACACCCTGGCCTATCTAGTGAAGCATAAGGGAGCATCAAGTAAGTGCCCTTGGTCATGTGCCTTATCCACCTTGACGCAGATCATACAACACATAGAGTATGGCAAATGGCTTAGTACAAAGTCCTAGAATTGATATCACGCAAGGGTCCATGCTCAATATGGGGGTGTACACAAACTCATTAAGTGCGGTGGCAGTGAAGTCCACCACTTTTCCTTTGATATTCACTTAGTTTCTCCAGCTATAGGGTTTCCATTTTGCATAAAACTCCCTTACTAAGTTCAAATTGCACTCACTAGGTTCATTGAAAATGTAGCTCAACCCCATAGTGTCCATCCTTTCAACAATGTGGGGAAACTCCTCTACTAGCTTTTCTCTATCAACCTACTCATCTGGGATGTATGTTTCCTCCTTGTTCCTTTTGAACCATTTATGACCATGTTTCTCCACCCATTGGAGCCCAAATCTCGTGCGTTAAGGAGGAGGGACAGGTGGAACTGTCTGCGCACCTGAAGTCTGCCCCATTCGTGACCTTTTATTAGCTTGGATAGTGGAAGCTTTTTCCTTTCCCTTACTTGCCTTAGGTGCCATAGTACCTGTCAAGTAAACAATTGCTCAAATCAGCCTATGTTTCAAATTTTCTAGAAAATCAAGTTTTGATGGGGTTCGGAATGACCCCACACTTAATTCGCTAGCATGGTATCACTAGTCTCAATTTTTGAATACTCAGACTTTCCCTACCAACACAAGTCATGGACTAGACACCATTTTCATCGGGAATATCAAGTACTACACAATTTTATCCAACACTCAATAAAAAATGCACACTCCTATTTTTTGAATTTTTGGCATGGCATGGTTGTTCCTACACGAGTTCAACACACACTTTCAAAGAATCTAGCAAGTTACGATAGTTGCAACAACAATTCGACTCTTTCATTCAACAATATCAATGCTCCCTTTCAAAGTCATGATTTTTATTCACTATTAAGCACAAGTTCAAACTTTTCAACTATCACACTTCAATGCTTCAATTTCTACAAACATTTTGAAATCCACATGGCAAGACTTTCAAACTTCTAACCCTAGTTCATGAGGGATAAGGGGAATGGGAAAAGCATAATGAAAATAAGGTGAATAAAGTAAATACACTTGAAGAACTTACCTTTTACTTGAATAAGTTTGAAGGGAGAAGAAAAGAGTTGGAGAAATTTGAGTGATAGCATTGTGGGAGAAGAGGAGAAGAGTATGCGGCACTTAGGGTAGAAATGTAGGGGGGAAAAACAAATTTGGGGTATTTAAATTAGACCCATGGGTAAGGCTGACCCATGGGTTTTTAACACTTTTTGACCAAAAAATAGACTCACCACTATGCGTAGACCAACGTGTTGCAGCCTTAAGGCATTGTGTTAGCCAGCACGTTGCCCTATCATTTTTTGAACTTTTTGAAGTTCATTGACAGGTGCAGCACTTAGACCAACACATTGCTTCCATAAGGTTCCGCGTTGGCCTAAAATTTTTTACCTTCGGGCATTTTTTGCCTATTTTTGCATTTCTTAACTTTGCCTCAACCCTCGTACACCTGCAACGCACAAACACAATATTAGAAAGGTGGGTTGTCTCCCACGCCTTATTTTCAGTTGTGGCATGACACATTTTGTTGTTGTTGTTTCGTTCTTATTTTCTTTATATTCTACCCTATTATAATACAATCTTGAGTTGCCTCTCGAGGAACACTTGATTTGATGTCACGACATGATGCATCTCTAATCAATCATTCGAAGTTAACTGAGGACTTTTGCCTGTCTACCTCCTCAGCCCAATAGTGTTTCAATCGTTGCCTATTGAACGTAAAAGTCTCATTTTTTCCTTCCTTCTGCAGCCCTACAACACCATGTGGAGTCATGCAAACCACCTCAAATGGACCAGACCATTTGGACTTAAGCTTTCTAGGAAAGAGCTTTAGTCGTGAATTGAGCAAGATAACCTTTTGGTTTGGATCAAAAGAGCAAGGGAGTATATGATTGTCATGACACTTCTTAGTCTTCTCCTGGTAAAGCTTAGCATTCTCATATGCTTGCAACCGAAACTCATCAAGCTCTTAAAGTTGCAATATTCATTTCTTCTTTGCTAGCTCCATATCAAGGTTGAGCTTTTTAATAGCCCAATAAGCATTGTACTCTAACTTAACCAGCAAATGAAAAGCTTTGTCATATATCAAGCAATAAGGTGAAGTCCAAATAAGGGTCTTGTACATAGTGCGATAAGCCCATAAAGTATCATCAAGCTTGATTGCCCAATCTTTCTCGCTACGCATTAACTATATTTTATTAAATCTGCTTTACCTCTCCATTAGACACCTCCACATGGTTACTAGTTTGGGGGTGGTAAGTAGTCACCACCTTGTGTGTCACCCCATGCTTAGCAAACAAATTCTGAAATATGTTATTTATTAAGTGAGTTCCTCCGTCGCTAGTGATAGCTCTAAGGGTCCCAAATCTTGTGTAGTTGTACTTTCTAAGAAATTTAACCACCCCTTTCTCATCATTGGTAGGAAGAGAAATGTCCTCCACATATTTTGACACATAATCAACTGCAACAAATATGTACTTGTTACTTATAGATGGTGGAAAAGGTCCCATGAAATCTATACCCCACACATCAAAGATCTCTACCTCAAGTATGTTATTCAAAGGCATATCATGCCTCCTAGAAATCACTCCCGTTCTTTGGAACTAATCACATCCCTTAGCATAAGCATGTACATCCTTGAATAAAGTGGGCCAAAAGAAACTAGATTGTAGATACTTCAGTGTCGTCTATTTACCGCCATGATGTCCACCATATGGAGAAGAATGACATTTCTCAAGAACCTGGTTCACCTCACTGTATGGAATGCACCTTCTAATCACTTGATCAGTCTCTTGCTTAAATAAATAGGGCTCATCCCATATGTAGAATCGAGAGTAATGATAGAGCTTCTTCTTTTATTGGGTGTTGGCCTCTAAAGGGTACACCCACTTATCAACAAGTTTACTATATTTGTATACCACGGTAGATCCATAATGCTCAATGCAAGGAGTTGCTCATCAGGAAACTCCTCACAAATCTACCCACCGTTAGTCACATGTTACTATTCTTCAAGCCTGGATAAATGATTAGCTACCTAGTTTTCAGTTACTTTTCTGTCGTTGATCTTACGGTCAAACTCGTGGAGCAAGAGAATCCACCTAATAAGTCTTGGTTTCACATCTTTCTTGTTGAATAAGTAAAATGGCAGCATGATTTGTATGCAAAATGACTTTAGTCCCCACAAGATAAGATCAAATTTTGTCAAAAGTGTACACCACTACTAGCAGTTTTTCTCTGTCATAGTGTAATTCATTTGAGCAGCATCAAGAGTCTTGCTAGCATAGTTGATAGGATGGAAGATCTTGTTTTTTCTTTTCCCTAATACAGCCCCATAGCAATATACATTAACTCAAATGGCAATTCCCAATCAGGTGCAATCAAAATATGGGCTTCAACTAACCTCTTCTTCAGCTCTTCAAAAGCTTTCACATAATCAGCAGAGAACTCGAACTTCACCTCTTTTCCAATAAGCTACACATGGGTCATGAGATTTTGGAGAAGTCTTTAATGAATCGTGTGTAAAAACCAGCATGCTCAAGAAAAGTACGTACTTCTGTCAAAAATACAGGGGTGGTAGCTTTTCAATAACTTCAATATTGGCACAATCTATCTCAAGACCTCTCTGTGATACCTTGTGACCAAGGACTATCCCTTCCCTGGCCAAAAAATGATACTTCTCCCAGTTAAAGACTAAGTGAGCGTTTGACCATAAGAAATTTTTACTTTATTCAAAAAAAATATTTCACTTTATTCCAAAATTGGTGTTTGGTCATAAAAATTTCAAATACAACTTAAAAATATTTTGGAAAAGTGAAAACAGCCCAATACCTATTTTCACTTTTACTTTTTTACTTTTTAAATTATTTTAAAAAAAAATCTTAATTTTTTTATTTTCATAAAATAACATCATTTAAATTATATTTCATTTTTA
The DNA here is from genome assembly GCA_003996215.1 of Jaltomata sinuosa. NCBI lineage: Eukaryota > Viridiplantae > Streptophyta > Magnoliopsida > Solanales > Solanaceae > Jaltomata > Jaltomata sinuosa. The sequence goes on from QJPP01000200.1 coordinate 1,165,945, forward strand.
AATCATATTTTATGTTTTTTTTAGAAAATATATTTAATGTCACGCCCCGAGGCTACACCCTAGGCGTAACACGGGATCCGGGATACAAGTGCCCCAGATTAATCCTTGGTCATAGCATAACTCGGGTATAACAGTTAAGCATAGCGGAAGCATAATACGAATTAGATAACTCAATCCATAAGATAAAATTTAGAGAATATGATTCGAAGAAGACCCCAAATATCGACTATGTCTGAAAACCCTCTATACATGACATAAGAAGTTGCTAGGACAAGACCCTAGCTAACTCAAAGTACTAAAATGAGTAGTCTAAACAAACTAGAGTCATAACTAGTCCTCGAACAATGAGGACTCACCAATACTAACTGGATATCCAGCTTCGTCTAGCCACGAGCCTGATGGGGAACACCTGAATCTGCATCATCAAAAGGATGCAGCGCAAGATATGCGTCAGTACTATATGATGTACCGAGTATGTGAGAGATGCATGAACATAATGAAAACATGCTTGAAACATGGATAAGAACTTAGTTCATGCATAAATGATGTTTCAAAGGTAGATGTCAATAATTGAATAGTAAATCATGAAATAAGAGTCAAAACTCAAAGTAGGTATCATAAGTTTAAATAATTCAAAACTTTCATACGGGAGTTTCTTATAACCGACAATAAACCATATGAGCTACATGGAATCTAACTATGTAACCCTAGTTAGCAAAGCTGGCCCGAACCTTGCCAAAGCACGGGCCATCATACCCAACTATATAACCTTAGTTGGCAAAGCTGTCCAATGCCCCGTTAAGGCAAGGACACCATTAATCAAGATGTGGATCCACTCTCATAAGCCCATAGGGCAAATCATAACATACGCTGGCAACGTAGTTTTTAGACTTGGGTAATCGAACCCCCATCACTCGGTGCTACTACACCCAAAACATACATATAGCTCATAAGTTCTTGAAGGTATAATCGAATACCAAATCTCTTTTGAAAGCATGAAGACACATCGAGTACCATGCATTTCTAATATTATAAGTCCTTGATGTAAAGCATAGCCATAATTTAAATCATACTTTTCTTTCTAAATTCATAATTGAAGAATCAAGCATGCAATTTCGTAAATTCATAAAGTCATGATATCTAATCATGCCTAATTTCACTTGAAAATATACAATTCAATGGAATCATGCTAGAAATCAACTTTAATGCTTGGGATTTTAAATTCAATAAAGGAATCATGATCAAATCATAAATAAACAATAAGAAATCATGAATTTAAGCATAGAAGCTGATTTCATAAGTTTTTTCCAATTTAGATCAAAACCCTGATTTCACAAGTTCAAAAATCAATTTGAGAATTGGGGTTTTTGGGCACAAGGGTGAAAAAAAACCATTATTGAATACCCACATACCTTGATTGGAGTTAAACCACTTAAAATTGAAAAGTTTAGGAGACTTGGACTTGGAGCTTGAGACCTTGAGCTTGAGAGAATTCTTTTCCTTTTTGGGAGATGAATGAGGTAATTAGAAGGGACTTAGGCTAATAGGTTTAGAATTCACGCTAAAAATGGTCAAAACAACCTCACTTAGGAGTTAAAAAAGTGGCTAATGACTAAAATACCCCTGGGACTTAATTAAGAAAAAGTTATTTTAGAACTCAGCTTCAGGTTCTACGGTTCCTTTCAATGGACCGTAGAACTAACCACGGCTCATGGAATTGAGTCGTGGTTCCTAAGACAAAGTTTCAGGCTGCGGATCAGGTCCTACAGTTTAACAGGACGACTCGTGGAAACTTCCATGAGCCATAGGACCAACTCGTGGTTCCTGGAAAATAGACTGCCCTCAGTCTGAGTTCCACGACCCATGAAACTAATCACGACTCGTAGACTCCACTCGTGGTTCTCAGACCAAAGGTAGGAGCTGCAAAACTGGTTTCACGAGTCATTTCCATGAGTCGTGATTCCTTCCACGAATCGTAGACTTGACTCGTGATTCCTGGTAGCTTCAGAATTTTCATAATTTCTAACTTAAAAAGCTGAATCGAATTCTGGGGTGTTACAATATCTCCCCCTTGGGATCATTCCTCCTCGAATGAAGACTAAGCAAGGGAAACTGAAGAGTAAATAGCCCAACCAGCAACAAAACATGGAAATCAAGGAATAAACATGAAAACTGAACTTTTCAACTTAAAACATGGTTAAATCAATTTCGAAAACATGAATGCATGCTAGGATCATGAGAGTAACTGATGGAATAGGATCGGAGGAACATACTAAGGATGAAACTATTACCTCAAGCTGGAACGAAATTGGAAGGAAAGAGATGAGGGTACTTGGCTTTCATGGTTGATTCCGCTTCCCAAGTAGCTCCTTCAAAAAGCTGATTTTTCCAAATCTAGGTCAATCAAAGCTGCCTCACCTACCTCAAACCAACCAATAGGAGATCTACACCTCCGACCATAAAGTGCCTCATAAGGAGCCATCTGGATGCTAGAGTGAAAGCTGTTGTTGTAGGCAAACTCGATAAGAGGTAAGTGATCATCCCAATTACCTTTGAAATAAAACACACAAGCTCTCAATATATCCATCAAAGTCTAAATAGTACAATTTGCCTGGCTGTCGGTCAGAGGGTGAAAAGTTGTGCTAAGCTTCACCTGAGTACCAAGACATCTCTAAAATGATCTCCTAAACTGAGAAGTAAACTGAGTACCCCTATCTGAAATGATGGACAAAGGAACACCATGCAAATGAACTATCTCCCAGATGTAGAGTCTGGCATGATCGTCTGCTGAATCCGTAGTCTTCACAGCCAAGAAATGGGATGATTTAGTCATCCAGTTGACAATCACCCAAATCGAATCATGTTGCCTTCGAGTATGAGGCAAACCTATAATGAAGTCCATATTGATCGCTTCCCATTTCCAAGTAGGAAGGTCAATATCCTGAATCATGCCAGTCGGTCGCTGGTGCTCTACCTTCACTTGCTGATAGTTGGGACACTTAGCCACAAAACTGGCTATGTCCCTCTTTATACCATTCCACCAATAGACTTTTCGTAGATCATGTTATATCTTGGTGGCACCAGGGTGAATAGAATATCTGAAACTATGAGCCTCAGTCAAAATTTGCTATCGCAACCCATCTACATCTAGCACATATAATCGACCCTGATAGCGAAGCACACCATCTCCCTCTTGGGAGAAAACCTCAACTCTTTGATGATGGACTGTACCCTTTAGCTGAAGCAAGATAGGATCACTGTCTTGCTTTGCCTTCACTTCAGCTACCAAAGATGATTCGGAACCATTCTGGACAATAAGACCACCTTCTGTCGAGTCCATAAGGCGAACTCCCAAACGAGCTAGCCTATGAACCTCCTTAACCAGTTCTTTCTTCCCATCTTCGACTGAAGACACACTACCCATAGACAATCTACTAAGGGCATCCGCCACAACATTGGCCTTACCCGGATGGTAAAGCACACTCATGTTGTAATCCTTAAGAAGTTCAAGCCACCTTCTTTGTCGCAAATTTAATTCCTTCTGAGTGAACACATAATGAAGACTATTATGATCGGTAAATACATCCACGTGCACCCTATACAAGTAATGCATCTAAATCATCAAAGCAAAGACCACGGCTGCTAACTCAAGATCATGAGTTGGGTAGTTCTTCTCATGAGTCTTGAGCTTTCTCGAAGCATAAGCAATCACTTTACCACGCTACATTAAAACGCAACCCAAACCAATCCTAGAAGTATCACAATACACAACAAAATCATCTAGGCCCTCAGGTAGAGCTAACACTAGAGCTGTGGTCAATCTAGTCTTCAATTCCTGAAAGTTCTTCTCACACAATTTAGACCACTGAAAATTTACCTTCTTCTGAGTCTATCGGGTCAAAGGGGCAGCAATGGAAGAAAATCCTTCCACAAACCTCCTATAGTAACTAGTCAAACCCAAAAAGCTTATAATATCAGACGGGGAAGTGGGTCTAGGCCAGTTCTTTACTGCCTTTATCTTTTGAGAATCAACCTGAATACCATCTTTAGTCACAATATGACCCAGAAAAGCAACAGACTGCATCCAAAACTCACACTTGCTAAACTTAGCAAATAACTGCCGGTCCTTGAGAGTTTGCAACACAACTCTCAAATGGTTCGCATGCTCCTCCTCACTCCGAGAGTAGATGAGGATATCATCAATGAAAATAATCACAAACATATCCAGATACTGCTTGAACACGCTGTTCATCAAATCCATAAAAGTTGCAGGAGCATTTGTTAGATCAAAAGACATCACAACAAATTCATAATGACCATACCGAGTCCTGAAGGCTGTCTTCGGAATATCACACTCTCTAACACGAAGCTGATCATAACCGGATCTAAGGTAAATCTTGGAGAAGAAACTAGCACCCTGAAGCTGATCGAACAAGTCATCAATCCTAGGAATGGGATACTTATTCTTGATTGTGACCTTGTTCAATTGGCGTTAGTCAATACACATTCTGAGGGAACCATCTTTCTTTCGCACGAATAAGAATGGAGCACCCTATCAAGAAGATCCTTCAATTGATCCTTCACCTCCTTATGTTCGGCGGGAGCCATCCTATAGGGAGGAATAGAGATAGGATTTGTATTCGAAAAAAGATCTATCCCAAAGTCGATTTCCCGCTCGGGAGGGAATCCAGGTAAAATCCTCAGGAAACACTTCTGAGAATTCATTCACAATGGGAACAGACTGAAGGGATAGGGTTTCGGACTCCGTGTCTATAACCCAAACTATATGATAAACATACCCCTTTGAAATCATCTTCCTAGCCTTAAGATAAGATATGAAACGATCTTTCGAGGATGGGGGACTACCTTGCCATTCTACGACGGGTTCATTTGAAAACTTGAAACTGACAACCCAAGTACGACAATCAACATAAGCATAACAAGCATGTAGCCAATCTATACCAAGAATAATATCAAAATCTGTCATCTCCAACTCTACTAAATCCGCTGAAGTGACTCTGTGAAGGAATGAGATAGGGCAATTTCGATAGATTCTTTTGGCTAGGACTGACTCCCCAATAGGAGTAGAAACACAAAAGGGTTCTAAAAGCAATTCAGGACATACTTTGAATTTGCATGCTATATAAGGGGTCACAAATGTTAAGGAGGCACCGAGGTCCAACAGAGCATACACATCTATAGAAAATATTGCTAACATACCAGTAACCACATTGGGTGAGCTCTCTTGGTACTGACGAGAGGACATGGCATAAAGGCGGTTCTGGCACTGACCACAAGAACTATAAGTTGTGCCTTGTTGGGCTGGTCGACCTCCTAAAGTTGTTGGGGTAGACTGAGTCCTACCTACATGTCCCTTCCTAGCCAAAGGGCACTCCCTAATACAATGTCCAGTCTGACCACAACCAAAACAATTGCCTGAACCGGCTAGACACTCACCGGGGTGACTCTTTCCACACTTGGTATAAGAAGGGTAAGGGGCACCCTTTGCAACACTCCCCTGCGACTGAGAACCAACTCTCCTACCAGTCTTATAATGATGAGGCATGGAGGCCTGGGTAGGAGTATTAGCTGAAGAGTGAATGGGGCTTGATGATTTCTTCTAAAACAAAGAGTGATGTCCGCCTCCGGACCTCTGATGACTGAAACCTGAACCCTCGGATCTAACCCTCTTGTTCTCCCTAACCATATCCCTAAGCTTGTCTCCCTCGATCTGGTGAGCATGGGTCATGAGTCTGGAAATTTTCATATCACTCAACAGCATAGCAGACCTACACTCTTTTTTCACCGAATCTGAAACACCATAGATAAACTTGTTCATGCGGGTCCGCTACCATAGAGGGGGCATACCAGATAACTGAGTGAACTTCAAACTGTACTCTTGAACAGTTATAGATCCCTGTCTCAAGTTCACAAACTTATCAGTCTTCACTTGCCTCAACTCTCAGGGAAAGAACTGGTCAAGGAAGGCTCTCTCGAAACACTCCCAAGTCATAGGGACCACGTCCCTAGCTCTAGCTTCCTTTCATTGTGTGAACCAGATATGAGCCACATCCTTGAGTTGATAGGATTCCAACTCAACATAATCAACCCCAACCATTTGCATCACATCAAAGATTTTCTTCACTTCATCAATATTCACTTTCGAACCCCAAAACTCTGGTGGGTTTATACGGATAAAATCACGAACTCAGGCTGCTACCCCACCTTGAGGGTGGACGGGGGCAGGAGCCTGCTAATTGGCCTGAGAGTCCAAGGTCTGGGCTAGCAAATGGATGGCATTTCTAAAATCCTCATTCATGACCTCGGGGGGGGGGGGGACTGGAGAAGCGGCATTTCGAGTGGCTCAGTGAGGCATAGCACGTCGAGGCATGATTTGAAACGTACAAGGTAAGGATTAGAGGAACATTAGAGTTAAGCTCTATCGCACGACATGATCATAAAAGAAGTGAAGTTTTCTAAGACATCTCATAGTTTCCCTCTCATATGTGTGGCGCGTTTCACACTAATGAAGGAGACTCTACTCGATGTGGCTTTCAGACATCCTAGGACTCTTGAACCTGAGGCTCTGATACCAAGTTTGTCACGCCCCGAGGCTACCCTCTAGGTGTAACACGCGATCTGGGACACAAGTTCCCCAGATTAACCCTTGGTCATAGCATAACTCAGGTATAACAGTTAAGCATAGCGAAAGCATAATACGAATTAGATAACTCAATCCATAAGATAAAATTTAGAGAATATAATTCGAAGAAGACCCCAAATATCAACTATGTCTGAAAAGCCTCTATACATGACATAAAGAGTTGCTAGGACAAGACCCTAGCTAACTCAAAGTACGAAAATAAGTAGTATAAATAAACTAGAGTCATAACTAGCCCTCGAATAATGAGGACTCACCAACCCTGACTGAATATCTGGCTTCGTCTAGCCACGAGCCTGATGGGGAACACCTGAATCTACATCATCAAGAGGATGTAGCGCAAGATATGCGTCAGTAGTATATGATGTACCGAGTATGTGAGAGATACATGAACATAATGAAAACATGCTTGAAACATGGATAAGAACTTAGTTCATGCATAAATGAAGTTTCAAAGGTAGATGTCAATAATTGAATAGTGAATCATGAAATAAGAGTCAAAACTCAAAGTAGGTATCATAGGTTTAAACAATTCAAAACTTTCATACGGGAGTTTCTTATAACCGATAATAGACCATGTGAGCTACATGGAATCTAACTATGTAACCATAGTTAGCAAAGCTGGCCCGAACCTTGCCAAAGCACGGGCCACCATACCCAACTATATAACCCTAGTTGGTAAAGTTGTCCTATGCCCCGTTAAGGCAAGGACACCATTAATCAAGATATGGATCCACTCTCATAAGACCATAGGGCAAATCATAACTTACGCTGGCAATGTAGTTTTTGGACTTGGGTAATCGAACCCTCATCACTCGGTGTTAAGTACTACTCCCAAAATATACATATAGCTCATAAGTTCATGAAGGTATAATCGAATACCAAATCTCTTTTGAAAGCATGAAGACACATCGGGTACCATGCATTTCTCATATTATAAGTCCTTGATGTAAAGCATAGCCATAATTTAAATCATACTTTTCTTTCTAAATTCATAATTGAAGAATTATGCATGCAATTTCGTAAATTCATAAAGTCATGATATCTAATCATGCCCAATTTCACTTGAAAACATACAATTCAATAGAATCATGCTAGAAATCAACTTTAATGCTTGGGCTTTTAAATCCAATAAAGGAATCATGATCAAATAACAAATAAATAATAAAAAACCATGAAACCATTGAAGCTGATTTCATAAGTTTTCCCCAATTTAGATCAAAACCCTAATTTCACAAGTTCATAAATCAATTTGAGAATTGGGGGTTTTGGGCACAAGGGTGAAAGGAACCCATTGTTGAATATCCACATACCTTGATTGGAGTTAACCCACTTGAAATTGAAAAGATTAGGAGACTTGGACTTAGAGCTTGAGACCTTGAGCTTGAGAGAGTTCTTTTCCTTTTTGGGAGATGAATGAGGTAATGAGAAGGGACTTAGGCTAATAGGTTTAGAATTCATGCTAAAAATGGTCAAAATGACCTCACTTAGGAGTTAAAAGGGTGGGTGATAACTAAAATACCCCTGAGACTTAATAAAGAAAAAGTTGTTTTAGAACTCGGCTTCAGGTTCCACGGGTCCTTTCCACGGATCGTAGAACTAACCACGGCTCGTGGACTTGAGTTGTGGTTCCTAAGCCAAAGTTTCAGGCTGCGAATCAGGTCCTACGATTTAACAGGATGACTCATGGAAACTTTCATGAGTCGTAGGACCAACTCGTGGTTTCTAAAAAAATAGACTGCCCTCAGTCTGATTTCCACGGGTAATTTCCACGACCCGTGAAACTAATCACGACCCATAGACTCCACTTGTGGTTCTCAGACCAGAGGTGGGAGCTGCAAAACTGGTTTCACGAGTCATTTCCACGAGTCGTGATTCCTTCCACAAATCGTAGACTTGACTCATGATTCCTGGTAGCTTCAGAATTTTCAGAATTTCTAACTTAAAAGGCTGAATCAAATTTTGGGGTGTTACATTTAAATTCTAGATAATTATTGTAAAAACTATGGCTAAACACAACTTCAACTCCAACTTTGAAAATTCCAAAAAAGTAATTTTTTTTATTTTCATGGCCAAATGAGGCGTAAGTTAGTCTCTTCACACCTAGCAAGCACTTTATCTAGATTCTGCAAGAATGCTTCAAATGAGTTACCAAAGACCAAAAAATCATCCATAAATACCTCGACAAAGTCCTCCACTATCTCTGAAAATATAGCCATCATACATATCTGAAGTATGGTTGGTGCATTGCAAAGCCTAGAATATAGTCGTTTGAAAGCGTATGTGCCATATGGACAGATGAAAGTTGTCTTCTCCTTGTCTTTTGGTGCAATGGCTATCGATTATAGCCTAAATAACTGTCTAAGAAGCAATTATACTCTTGACCTTCTAGTTTGTCCAACATCTAACCAATGAAGGTAATGGGGTAGTGGTCTTTTTTAGTAGCCTTATTCAACTTCATGTAATCCATGCAAATTCGCTACCCAATGACCGTTTAAATTGGAATTATCTCATTCTTCTCATTGTTAATCATTGTCATCCCTCTTTTATTAGGGACATATTGAACAGGGCTAACCCACTTGCTATCAAAAATTGGGTAAACAATCCCAGAATCTAGCCACTTGATTATCTCTTTTGTCACCACATCCTTCATGATCAAATTCAGCCTTCTTTAGTGCTCTTTGCTTGGCTTGAAACCTTCTTCCATAAAATCTTGCGCATATAGAAAGTCAGATTAATCCCCTGAATATTAGGCATTTTCCACCCTATTGCTTGCTTATGTCTTTGCAAAACCTTCACTACCTTCTTAACCTCTTCTTTGACTAACTCTACGGAAAGAATCACCAATAGTGTATCATTATCAACCTAGAACATACACGCAAGTGTACGCAGTCTAAAAAGTTAAAATTGACCCCCGAACAAATATAGTTCAGGTAAATGATGCTAATTCTGATAAGGATATTCCTTCTGTATCCGAAATGGATTTTGATCCAAATGATTCTTAATGTTTTCACAACAAATAGATTTTATCCCAGGTTCCCTGGCAAGAAAACATATTCAAAACGAATTTTTTAGTGAAAAATGAAACCGGTTTAAAATATGGTTTTTTGATACTTATAGTAAAGAAGATATGAATAATATCTCTCAAGAGTTCTATGAAACTTGTGCTTTGCATAACCAAATTATGTATTTTGTTCCTTGGTTTATAATCACATATTTACCTTTATATGTTAATGTGATTGAAAGAACTTATAAAGATGGTAGTGGTAGCCTTATAAAGGCTATATACCCTCCTCAATCACCTTTTATATTGCCTAATAATACACGTATCACCTTTAATGCATTTCAAAAATTCGTTGATGAAGATATTGCTTCAGTAAGCATTGCTGAAATTAATAAACTGATTACTCAAAATAATTATTTGAGTTTATATGTTAAAGTTTTGGGAGAACATATTAGTTCTCTTGATAAAAGGTATAAAAGCTGATATAGCTAAAACTAATGTTGCCTCTACATCGGCTAGTAAAGCTGATGCTCAGGTTGTCCCTACTCATGTTCAGAGACCTCCTGAGATTCAGGATTACAAATTTAAATCTTTAAATGATTTAGAATAACTTTTTGATAACAAGTTTTCTGGTTTAAATATAAAACCAATTGATTTATCGAAAGATTTTTCGGATAAAATTGAAACAACTGTTGATTATAAAAATGATATTTTCTTAGAGTTTAATAAACTCAGAGGATATCCTAAAAAAAAAATATCTATGCTAATAAACCCAGCATGCAGGCCTATTATTATCCTTGTTCTACTCCTCAAGATCTTCTGATAGAGGAACGAGATTGGAATCAGACGAATACTTCTTATAGTGGTTCCAAAATTTATGAATGAAATCTTGATGGTTTGACTGATAGACAATTAACCATTTTGGTTCATAGAATGCTTATGTATGCAACTATCTGTAAAAGTGTTAAAAACACAGATAGAACTATTTGCAAAATGATTGTTGCAGATTTTACTGGCCAACTTCGAGGCTGGTGAGATAATTATTTGAGTGTGGAAGAGAAAGCCTCTATTATTAATGCGGTGGCTGTTGATGAAGGTATTGATAATCTAGGCATGGCTCTAGTTAAAAATAGAGAAGATGCCGTTTATACCCTTGTTCTCACCATATTAGAATATTTTAATGGTAGATTTACCAATTAGTATGAGACTGTCCATACCCTCCTTAATGGTCTAAGGTGTAACACCTTGTCTAATTTTAGGTGGTACAAAGATACCTTTATGAGTCGGGTGATGGAATTACCCGAAAATAAGTTTGAACATTGGAAAGCCAAGTTTATAGATGGGCTTCCCTCCTTATTCGCTGAAAGAGTTAGAAAAACTCTGAGGGGATAGTCATGGTGAGATTCCTTATAAGGATTATACTTATGGTAAGCTTATAGGAGTTTGTACGCAAGAGGGATTAAACTTGTGTAGTGAATTACTTTTGTCCAGACAGCTTAAGATGGATAAGCTTAAAAAAATATCTCAGCTAGGAGATTTTTGTACTCAATTCGATTTACCCGAACCTTCTGCTAATAGCAAAAACAAGAGCAGGTATTATAAGTCCTCTAGAACTAAAGGATCCCACAGGAAAATGAGATCTAGACGTAGGACTAAGGAAGAAAGAGAAGCTAGAAAAAGCTTCCGTAAGTTTACTAGATTTACCAAAGATCGATCTGGGAGGGATCTATCAAAAATCAAGTGTTATACATGTGGAAAATTAGACCACATAGCACCAATTTGTAAGTTGAATAAATTGAAAACTTTAGAACTAGATAGATTACAGGATCGAGTGTCGGCTGGCGGTAATCCGCGCTACCAACCAAATCTAGCAACTCAGCATCCTTAAGCTAGCGGTAGTCCGCACTACATAAGAACTGAAATATACAAGAATTTTCATATAGCTTCTCAAACTGCATGGTAATACTTTTACCTGATCAAAGGGTCTGTCAAGAATCTAACACATACTTCTTATTGAGCCTATGCATCTGGTGGTTCTAACCGGGAAATGACGCCCTTTTTCTCCTCAACATCGGGCTTAGGTCCACGGCTGACCAGACGTAGCCACTAAGGCAAAGCCAATAAGAGTAGTGCTAGATCCGACTGTACCTCGATCTCAGAACCAAGTCGAGAAACCATAACAAAATTCCTTTATATTTTAATAAAACTTAGATCCGTTCATGGTGTATATAGGAGAGAAGTTAGTTATTCAACATAGATATGATATCTTTAACCGGACATCGTCCTGGCTAGGGGAGTAGTAACTAAAAACTAAATAATAAAAAATTAATATACCTTAAATGGATGGCTGTCTCCAAGAAATGATTCTTGAATTTGATAAAAGAGATTTACAATATGAGAGATGTACAATAAGAGAGCTATCTAGAGAGAGAAAAAAGAGAACTTTACAATTTTTTCTTCTGATGCAAAATCAATCTCCCTCTAAATAGGAGTAACCTTTCCTTGACTAATGTGATGTCCTAGAAATCGGACTTCGGTTTGAAACAAACTCATTTTTGATTTTGATATAACCAAACCATTTTGAATAACAATTTTCTTGAATATCTCAAGATGCTTTATGTGGGTTTCCAAGGTTTTGAAAAATACTAGAATATCATCAATGTAAACTATGATAAAATCTAGATATGGATTGAAAATATCATTCATAACTTTTTGAAACTCGGATGGAGCCTTTTTTAATCCAAAAGGCATTACATTCCATTCGTATAGCCCAAAAGGTACATTAAAAGCAGTTCTATAAGAATGCTCTTTACAAATCTGAATCTGCCAATAACCTGATTTTAAATCAAATTTTGAAAATATATTGGCATCATATAATCTTGATAAAAGATCTCGTTTCTTGGGAATATGATATCTTACCCATTTCAAATATTTATTTAAAGGTTTATAATTTATGACTAATCTAGGAACACCACGTTCCTTTTCTGCAACATTATTGACATAAAATGCAGTACAAGACCAAGGAGACTTGGAAGGTTTTATCAAACCTTTATGTAACAAATTATCAATTTTTTTTTTTGCAGAATTCCACTAACTCGGCATTCATCTGGCAAGGACTAGATTTAGTGGGAATATTATCTTCTGAAAAATTATCCTCATAAGGAAGGGTAACAATGTGCTTCTTTCATTCCAAAAAGCACTAGGATGATCAGAACAGATATCAACGGCCATCTGCTCGGAAATTAGTTTAATTTTTCCCCTTACTTTAGCAGAATGCATAGAGTCGAATAGATTCAGACTGAATATTTCCAATTGTAAATAATCAACATGCTTTTGTTTCATATTAATAAGAGCATTAATATCTCTAGTTACTGGATCTGTAACAAAAGTATAACTTATCTTATTATCTTGATATGTAGCCGAAAATCCTTTTGAATCTATGTATGTAAAAGGATAGATAGAATTTATAAACGGGGTTCCAAGTATAATTGGAGGGTATAACTGGTTTTTTACCAGAAAGAAGAAATGAGGAATGCAAACCTTATTCTGGCAAATATTAGCATTAGGCAGTTTATACTTTATATCTAAAGCATGTCGTGAAGCGGATTTAACCATATGAGTGCTTTTCTGAAAATATTTTGTAGGCACTAAGCCCTCCTGAATGCAGCTAACATCAGCACCGCTATCAATCATGGCAATATTAGTGATGAAAAAACTATTATCAATCAAAATAGTAAATTTAACATACCATTTATGAGCAGTAATAACTTGCACAAGTCCTAAAAACATATCATTTTTAGGGTCTGGTTCAGAAATATCTTTTTCTTTATTTTTTGAAGAAGTGTAATCATTTTTAACAACAACAGAATTATTAGTCTCAATCTGAGTAATTCTATGATCGAAAATGATTTGATTTTGTTTAAGAGATTTGATCACCTTTTTTAAATTCTCAATTTCTTCTTTTAAATCAATCAAAGAGGAATTTCTTTCGAAAAATTCATTTTTACTCATAAGACGGTTATCAACCTCTTTTAAAGAATAAGGAGTAACATATTCAAAATCATCCCTTTTATTATCAGGGGGTCTAGAAGAACTTGAACTAGCCTCATTAGTGGTAGCTAGATTGATGATTCTTTCACGAAGTTTGCTATCAGTAACTTCTTTTAAAAGTTCGATCACGTTGTCAGAAGTGATCGTACTAACCCAAGATCTTGGAATTGTGATTGCAACTTATAAATCTAATCGTCTTCACAGCTGCAAGTATCACCTTTGCAAGTAGTTTTTGGAATTATAATTTTAAAATTTAATGAGACTTTTTTATATTTATGATATTTTACAATTTCTACTAAAATTAATGGAGTATCATAATTTGTTAATTATTTAATGAAAATAAAAAATAATAATTTATTTTTGACAAACTTAAACAATCAAAACTCAAAACCGATGGACCACTTTTGTTATTAGAACCGGTGCAGAGTGCAGAGTGGGGTATCGTTCATCTGAATTTTAGGAATCGTTCTCAGAATTAGAGAGAAGAGTCCATATCTGGGTGTAGTTACAACATGGGGATTGACCATGGAGTTGACTCCGTTATTGTTGTATTTCTGCTGATTTCAATGGTTTCCACTTGTGTTGCCTACCGCCCCGGTGACATCGTTCCGATGAGCAAAATGGGTCAATACCACTCTGTACGTATAACCCTTTTAACTCTTTCACTTTTCTCTCTCTCTTTATGGTATATGTACAAAGAGACGAGCTTTATAGTTTAATTTCTGCGTTGCCTGTTTATGTGGTTGATTTACTTGCAGTCGAGGACTGTGTGGCATGATATGATTGGAAAGCACTGCCCCATTTTCGGGGTTAATCGGGAGGTAATTTTCATTTTCCCTTACATTTGTGCTTGTGGGGTTGTAACTTTATAGGATTTTGCCGCTGATTTCTTTCATTTTTTCCTAATGGGGTTTCTTTTTCCTGGGGGGTTGACATTTTATCCGGGACTTTGTTGGTGTAGGTGTTGATACCGATTCCAAAACCAACTGGTTACACTGGGGCTGATCCTTACAAGATGTGAGCTTCATGAAAGACGAAACTTTCTGCTTTTTCGTATTTTCTTCTAAATTTAATCTACTTATCATGCCTTGGATTTATTATGGTGAGATGCAATTTGCATTCATGTTAGTGCATCTGAAATTACTTGGAGTCGGCTATATGAAACACAAAAGTTACTGTTTCCTCTTCATTTTCTTGTAAATTCAGCCTGCTTGTCATCTCTTAGAAACTTATTATGGTGATATGCAGCTTTTATTCCTCTTGTTCTGGTCATGTCTGCCACGGCTTAAAAGTATGTTTTATGGAGTGGTGGTTAGATCAACATTTTTGTATAGGGCTGAGTGCTGACCACTCAAGAATGCCACTGTTCAGAAGATGAAGATAGCGGAGATGAGGATAAGAGAGATATGATTAAGAATGAAGTTATACGGGACAAGGTGGGACTGTCCTCCGTGGCGGACAAGATGGAGGAAGCAAGATTGAGATGGTTCAGACATGTGAAGAGGAGGTGCAAGAATGCGCCAATGAAGAGGTGCGAGAGAGGAGGTGTGAGAGGTTGGCTAAACCTCAGCTACACATTTGAGCAGACAATCTGGCCTGTGAAATTGGCAGTCTGCCAACTTCCTACCTAAGTTTAGCCTTGGGTGAAAAAAACAAAGCTATAAAGATAGGGCAAGGGGGTGGTAGTGCGAGAAGAGATTGACCAAGTGGAAAGTTCAATATCTCCCTTGGGAGGCAGTGTAATTTAGTGAATAGTGTATCGGATTCATTACCAACATAGGTGATGTCTCTATTCCTCTTATCAGTTAAGGTGGAAAGTAGGACGAATACCCTCATAAAAAAATTTATTTGGCAAGAAAAAAAGGAAAAAAATGCATTCCACCTAGTGAAATGAAAGACTATCAATCTATCATTGCAAGCAATGAACGGGGAGTTTGAGAATCAAAAACTTCAGGCAACATTGTAGTAGTCTTTTATTCAAGTAGTTATCGAGATACAATAATGACAACAGGATCTTTGGAGGAAGGTAATTACAGGCGTGGTCAGGGATCCCAATAATGTACCAAGAAGGTTAATTCTACATATCGGGTACCGGTACACTGAAATGAAGCTAGGAAATGGCAAAAGATCTGTCTTCTGGGATGATTCTGGATAGGATATGGTCCTCTAAAAGACCAGTTTCCTGTTTTTCCCCTTTAGCAACAAATCCTCAGGCTAAATTAGAATTAGCGAGGGAAAAACAATGTTGAAATATGAGTTTCAGAAGATTGTTATATGATTGAGAAGTGGGTAGAGCTGCTGAACTATTGAACTAACTTGATTAGATGCAAGGTACTATTGACTGTGAAGACTCTGTGGTATGGGAAGAGACTAGCACCGGGAATTTATTCAGTCAAATCAGCTTATAAAATTCTCATGGGAATAGCCAGGTTGGCAGAAGATGGCCTTGGGAACAGATTTGGAAGGTAAATGCACCCTCTAAGATAGTATGCTTTATATGGGTAGTGGCTGGAAAGGCTTGTCTGACATATGAAAATCTAATAAAATTTGAGTTCCAGATGTTATTTATGTGCAAAGGTGGCTGAAGATAATTCCCATTTGTTCTTACACTCTGTTGTCACATCTCAACTATGGCAATCTTCCTAAGGTGCCGTTTGGCCCAGTGTTATTAAAGGCGATCGCCTTATCGCCATGGCGACGTGGCGAGGCGAGGCGACGGCATCTCGCCTCCAGGCTCCATGGCGACTGTAGATTGAAAAGGCGACGCCATGGCGATGTGGCGACGCCATGGCGATAAGGCGAGGCGAGGCGACGGCGATAAAAGGCGACGGCTTTTAAAGTCTTCAAGTTGAAGGTCAAGGTCACTTGACAAGGGAAAAGCTACAAGTTCAAGTCAGACTCGGACACTAGTTGATGAAGAATCCGAGGAGGAAGAAGATGAGGGGCAATATAATAAAATGCATGTTGGACTTGAAGATTATGAAAATCTCGAAGAAGAATAAACTTTTAGAGTTTTAGTATTGCTTGTTTATGGATTGTTGAATTATCATTAAAGTTTTAGACTTTTAGTATCTACTATCTACTATCTATTTTTAGTTTTTGAATTGAAATATTTGCTAATATATTATTACTATTGAGATTTTAATCATTTATATGTGCAATTAGATATTTTAATTTTTTGGTACTAATTGGCGCCACACTTCAAAAAGGCGAGCGCCTCGCCGCTCGCCTCGCTGCGTGGCGAGGCAGAGCCTTGTCGCCTTTTGTCGCCTTTCGCCGTCCAAAACACTGGTTTGGCCATGAGAACCAAAAATTATTTCACTTTTTTGGAATTTTCAAAGTTGGAGTTGGAGTTGTGTTTGGCCATAACTTTTACAATAATTATCTAGATCTTAAATATATATTTTAAAAAAACATAAAATATGATTTAAAAATGAAATATAATTTAAATGGTGTTATTTTATGAAAATAAAAAATTTAGAATTTTTTTTTAAAAAAATAATTAAAAAGTGAAAAAAGTGAGTTGGAAAAAAGTGAAAACACCTTCCAAATACAACTCCGGAGTTGTATTTGGAATTTTTATGGCTAAACACTATTTCCGGAAAAAAGTGAAATAATTTTCCGGAAAAAAGTGAAAAATTCTCATGGCCAAACGCCTACTAAGTATGGTTGAAATGAGCTGGGTTATGCCAAAGATAATGATTGATCTTTTAAGATGCTGGTGTGGTGTAGTTAGGGGATGTCAGTCAGAAGAAATGGTGGAAAATTATTCCAACATGCATTTGGTGAACGGTTTGGAAGGAAAAAAGTTTCAGATGTTTTGAGAATCAAAGAAATTCCGTCCAGAGAATAATATTAAATTGTATATTACTTTTTAAAATTTTGGCGCAAAAGTAACCCTGTAAATGATTTGAAACTGTACTCTATATTATAGTCCCTGTAAGTTTTTGTCTAGGGGATCTCTTAAGTTTACCAATTTGGGGATGTATTTTGCTTATCAGTACAAACTTTAAGTTGATGTGTTACCATTCTCTAAGTCTGATTTAAGTTAGTTATTTTGGGAACATAGAGGGTTGCTGCAAAAGGGATAGTGCACCAAGAAAATAAGGCTACAACTTGGGTTTTAACAGAGTTTGATGTAAAAGATAAGTGGAGGGTTGGTATAATGTATAGTGATACATTGGAACTTTTAGTATTTTGAGGTGAGGCGTGCATGTGATACTATGGGGACAGAAGAAAAGCGGTCTAAAGTGAAATGGAAGAGGGTGAGGTGATTGGTTGATGTGGTTAAGAGCAAGAAATGGGAAACTACGCTTTGTTAATCAAGAAGTCAATCAGGGCTGTAAAATTAGCCATTTTCTTATTATGATGAAATTCCGCTAAGTTCATTATTAGATTTCGGTACTTTTTGCTTGCACAAATCAGCCATATTTGCAAGATTGACCCTAATAAGAGTGGTCTTGAATTTTTGGCCCTACATAATTTTTTTTAAAAGAAATGACCTGCACTAAGAAAATTTGCTAGGAAAAACATTTGTTGCCATTGGACATAAGTTGTGGGCATAAATTAATTTTGCCTATGAGGCACATTTTTATAAGTCAGAGATAGTGAACCTGATTAATTGATCACAAGTTCTGCCTCATATATAAAAGTTGCATGTGTTGCTCCATTGTTCACAAGCTATAACGGATTGACAAGACTTGGTACTATTCATTCTACCTTAAGTGTAAAATTGATCACAAGTTGTGATGCATTGACAAAGTTGTTCAATTGTTCACAACTTTTTCCTCCACTTTATAAAGATTTCATCATTCTTATAATCCACTAAATAATATTCTACACTTTTTAATCTGAAACCAAATGTTGTTAAATTATTGTTGGAAAAATACAATCGAATTTAATCATGATTAGTTTTAAAAAGTAAGTCATCAGTCAATAAAACTGAAAAATCCTGCCCAATAGGCAATACATTATACTAACTTCAGTCTCTGTAACTTATTGAAATGTTATTACAACTAGAACTTATGCCTGATTGGAAACAAAAATTTTGTCCAGCGAATTTTTTTAAGTTGAGGCATTCCTTAAAGATTTTGTTAAGCAGGGACAAAAGTTTAAGTCACCCCTATGATATCCTTTTCCTGCAATTTTTGCTCACCAGTTATATGCTTTTAGCCCTTTGGAAGAGGCTTTATCTTTCTGTTTCTAAAAAGATCATAATGACGCAGTGATGAGGCATGTTTTTGTATGTAGCTTCCCAGGGTGAATCTAATCTTACTAGTATAGAAGGGATCCCTTTATATCAGGAAAAAGATCCTACAGGAAAGACTACAAATTCCAAAAGGATATGTTCTTGTAAGGTTTCCAGCTGCATAGTAGATATTTGTTAAGACAACTCAACATCTATATTGCTTAGGGTTGTTATATCATGGACTATTTAAACTAGATCTTCAAATATCTGTTAGCTTTTTAAAAATGCTCCCAGGCACGGTAACCAAGGACATTCTCTCTCCTACTTTCTAGGACTGCAGATGTCTCATTCCGGCGACGATCACCGTTAACAGCCCTTTTTTCTCAGCCAATCAATAGTCACCCACTGTGATTATTGCTTCAACCTCTTTCATCTAGTTTGCTTACCGACACAATACAATGGCAGAAAACAGAATCTATTTCAACGCAAGCTTCAAGTCCTATGATATTACAAGATGGAACTCCGGCAACACAACATGGTTCGATTGGGTAGAGAGAAGTAGAAACAGAATGCGTAGGGTAACTCTGAGCAGAAAGACATTGGAATGGATCTGCCACATACTCAAAGAAGCTTCAAATGACAACAAAAATCTGGTGAGAAGGTGGAGGACAAAGGAACAAGGGGCTGAATATTATTGCGCTAGAAAGTATAATACACACGGTAGGTACATGAGCTTTCTGTCTCTGAAAGGGGAGGCCATAGAAATTATTATCGTCCCTGAATTAGCCATAAATGTGGGTTGGAAGGACATAGCATTAAAGATTGAAAGATTCATTAATGCTAATCTTCATCGTACCATTAATCAGCCTCCAAAACAGACTGTTCCATATGCCAGGATGGTTGAGAGCAGTAAATGGCAACAACAAGGTCATAAAGCAGATTTTGATAGATTGAAGGGGCCACTCGGGAGAAGCATTACTTGATTTTTTTGGAGGTGTTGAGTTACCCACCCAAGCAGATGTAAGAAGGTGGGCATCTTTGACTTGGAAGGAAGCCTTTGGAGTCAATATTTATGAAATGGCAGGGCACAATTTTCTCTTCGAGTTTCCAAATAAGCACATGGCTGAGCAAATACTACAAGGGGATTGGATCTGGAGAAATTCGAAGATACGTCTAGATTGGTGGAGCCTCCTTGTTGGTTGTGTAGAGAAACAACATGGATCAGAGCCATCGGACTGCCAATGCATCTGTGGTCCAAAGAAACCTTTCAAGAAATAGGAGATAAATGCAGAGGTTGGTGCAGAACGGAGGAGGAAACTGAGCTTAGGAACCATCTCAAATGGTCGCGTATCGAGGTTAGGGGAGATGGCCGGAAAATACCCAATGAGATCTCCATTACTAAAGAAGGTTACATCTTTAAAATCCCGATTTGGATGGAAAAACCCACAACTTTTGAGAAGATGCCGATTGCAGCGGCGAAAGCCACGGTGGAAGAAGTGGTAACAGGAGGAACCCTAGAAGAGGGTTTTGCACAGAGGTCCTTGCGTAGCAGAGAGAAGACGAAGGATAATAACCTGCGGACAAAAGCCTCTTTCAAGGTTATCACAGAAATAGCATCCTTGACAGCTGTGGACTGGAGTACAAACATGGGGTGCAGTTTTAAATTACACCCACGTGAGGAACACGTGAGAATTTTAAATCATGAAAAGAAGACTCCAAATATTCCCAAAAGCGGGCCGGCCCCAAAAAAACAAGTTCTACAGCAAAAGAAAAGTCTCCAAGCCCAACCCAACTCAGGGGTTTTCATTGATGAATTGTGGGAAGAAATCACGTTGCTTAGAACTTCAGTTCCAGAAGTCGCCAGTGCAGATAACACGGAAGAGCTTCAGATTTCCATAAAAAACCCAGGTGCAATTATAAACACAGATAACAGGACAGCTATAGAGGAAAGAACAAAAGAGACAATGGGGGAAATAATGGGAAGGGGAGAAAGTGGACCCGAAAATTGTGAGGAACAACAAATCTTGATTGATAATTCATGTACGGGAGGAGAGTTATGGAATACGGAAGAAGAAACACCAATAGCCACAGACTCGGGGGCGGACCCACATAGGTTCAAGTGGGTTCATATGAACCCACTTCGTCGAAAAATTACACTGTATATATATGTATATGTAATCAGTCGTTGAAAAGATACAAGCTATATAATAAATTTTGAATTGAACCCAATGAACATATGCAATGCCCAGCCTAGTGGCAAAGTGAGTTCAATATTTTTAATACTCCCAACACGCGGGTTCGAAACCCACCTACAACAAATAAGTTCCTTTTCTTTTAAACATTTAATTTAATGTCCAGCTGTTATTGCTTTTCCTATGCAGATTACTTCTTTTCTTTTAAACTTGGGCTATCTTTAGTTATTTTTAATTTCTTATTATTATAATATTACTTCCAATAAAAAAGGACTCGATCTTTATTTAAAAGGTAAGAATCCCCATTATTCTCCAATTCCCTAAGGCCAAATCCCTCGTTGCAGCCTTGAAAGTTTGAAACAAAGAAAATATCACGCTTCAAGTGAAAAACGGAAGAAGAATTTTGACAAGTTTGTTCTTTGCTCTCTATTCTCTACCTTCATATACTCAAAATTATTGTGATTGTTTTTAATTTCAACTTAAAAAATTCTTACTACTTAAAATTGAAGAAAATTATAATTGATTTTGGGTATTTCACAGTGTACTTGTTTATGAAATTGAGACCATCATTATTTCGTCTAATTATTTGTTCATCATTTTCTGGTCATTGTTCATCTTTATAATTTTCACTTCAATTTTGGCCACTTTATTTTTACAAAATTTTCAAGTGCTTGTAATGATTCTTCATTTTTTAATTAAACTTTTAATTTGTCAATACAAGTTCAGAATTCAATGAAGAGATATTTCTCTCCGGTATCATTCAAATTGTCACAATCAAGTTCATCATCTCAAAATGCTCCTCGTGTGGAAGAGAACTTGAATCAATGAAGTTGATCAAGAGTGAATTGAGAAAACGAATGGATGATGATTTCATAAGCAGTTGTATGATGCCTTATATAGAAAAAAAATATTTAATACTGTTTCTGATGAGAGTATTATGAATAGGTTTCAAGAAATGAAAACTCGTAGAATAGAATTGTAACAATATGTTTTAGTTAATCGAACTTTGTTTTATTTGCTTCGTTGCGTATTTTTTTTTATATATTGAACCCACTGGGTGAAAAGTCTGGGTCCGCCACTGCACAGACTCATCATTAGAAATCATCGAAAAAGGGAGGTCCACATCAGCATGGGTGCGGCAGAACATAATCAAGCTAGGAAAAATGTTTGGTGCTGATTTCAAAGGCCATGAAGAGGAGGCTCTTGAGTTTCTTATGCAAGTAGGTGCTTGCAGACAAGCTAGGAGGTTGGAGCCATCCTCAGAAATTAGAAAAAACAGGTTCAAAGGTGCCTATGAATTGAAGAATTTAATTACTTTTGATGTTAAATTCAAAAGTAGTGAGGGCAGAAACAAGGGGAAATGGAGTTCACAGTCTGATCCATAAAGCTAAACCTAGTGTCATGGAATGTTAGGGGATTACATGATAGGGGGAAAAGAAGAGTGGTGAAGAGCTGTATTGAGTAATGGAGGGCTGATATAGTGTCTTCAAGAAACAAAGTTACAGGGGAATTTGCAAGAGATGGTGAAACAATTATGGGGAGGGAGATGGGTTAATTTTGCTTGCTTAGAAGCCAGTGGTACCTGGGGTGGTATCATTATGTTATGGGATAGTAGAGTAAGGAGGGGAGAGGTACTAGAAACAGGGGTACATACCTTAACTTGCAATTTTGAAGCTTTGCTCCAAAACTTCAATTGCCACATTACTGGGGTCTATGCTCCAAATGGTAAGGTAGAAAGAACGGAAGTATGGGATGAACTAGGAGCTGTGAGGGGGCTACAGGAAGGTCCCTGGGCAGTTTGTGGGGATCTCAATGTGTGTAGGTTTCCCACCGAAAAAAGGAATTGTCAAAGGACCTCTGCTATGATAGAGCTATCAAATACCATAGAAGACCTGGAACTCATAGATCTGCCTTTAGAAGGAGGAAGTTATACATGGTTCAGAGGAGACATTAATAACACAACTTTAAGGATTGACAGAGTTCTATTCTCAACAGAGTGAAGTGAACATTTTAGCAGGGTGAAACAGACTACTCTCCAGGGATTGACATCAGATCATGTGCCTATAGCCTTACAATTGGTCCTTGGGATCAAAACAAATCATATTTCAAATTTGAAAACTGGTGGCTTAACACTAAGGGGTTTGTGGACAGAGTCGGAGCATGGTGGATTTCTTTCACTTTCCAGGGGAAACCAGATTACTTACTAACTTGTAAATTAAAAGCTCTGAAAAGCAAGCTTAAGGAATGGAGCAGGGAAGAAAAAGGAAACCTATCTTTGCAAAGATCCATCTTGCTAACCAGAATGGCAGACATGGATACTATAATTGAGAGCAAAACTTTGACAGAAGAAGAAGCGGCTGTGAGGGCAACAACATTTGTGGAATTTGAAGAAATGCTAAAAAATGAGGAGATTGCCTGGAGACAAACATCTAGAATGTTGTGGCTGAAACAAGGCGACAACAACACTAAATTCTTCCATAACTCAGCCAATGCCCACAAAAGAATCAATCACATTGATCACATAGAAGTGCAAGGGGAGATAGTGAAGGAACCAGATAGAATAAAAGAGGAGATCAGACAGTTTTATAAGAATCTGTATACTGAAACAGAGAGATGGAGACCTACAGGGAACATGAGAAACTGCCCCACAATATCAGAAGAAGAGAAGGCACAACTACAAGCAAGATTTGAGGAACAGGAAGTGTTCAGTTGTTTGAAGATGTGTGCTCCGAACAAAGCCCCTGGACCTGATGGGTATACCATAGGTTTTTTCTTAAAATGTTGGGATGTTATAAAGCAAGATGTTATAGATGCTTTCCATAACTTCTATGAAAATGAGATATTTGAAAAGAGTTTCAATGCCACATATATTGCACTGATTCCATAGAAAAAAGGGGCCAAGGAGTTAAAGGATTTTAGACCAATTAGCTTGATAGGAAGCTTCTATAAGCTATTGTCTAAAGTGCTGACGGAGAGGATAAAAGGGGTGATGGACAAGTTAGTAGACTCTCAGGAGATGGCTTTTATCCAAGGAAGACAGATTATGGATGCAGTGTTAATTGCCAATGAAGCAGTAGATTCAAGGCTGATTCAGAAGAAGCTTATGCAAATTGGATATTGAAAAAGCTTATGATCACGTGAATTGGGGGTTTCTGCTCAACACTCTCACGAGAATGGTATTTGGGGAAAAGTGGATTAGATGGATTAGCTTTTGCATGTCCACTGTGAAGTTTCCAATACTAATCAATGATGCACCTTAAGGCTTCTTTGCAGCCCAAAGGGGTATAAGACAAGGTGACCCTTTGTCCCCCTTTCTGTTTATCCTTGCCATGGAAGGTCTTAATAATATGATCAAGACTGCAAAAGACAATGGATTGATTTCAGGCTTTAAGGTGGCTACAAGCAGTGGAGATAGCCTGGAGGTGACACATCTCCAATATGCTGATGATACATTGATCTTTTGTGGAGCAGAGGAGGAACAATTAAGATATTTAAGAGTAATTCTAGTACTCTTTGAAGGTATCTCAGGTCTGCATATAAACTGGAGGAAGAGCCATGTGTACCCTATTAATTCAGTTCCAAATATTAATCTTTTGGCCTCAATCTTGGGAGGGGAAGTGGGAGCCTTACCCTCTACATACTTAGGGATGCCTCTGGGGGCTAAGTCTAAGTCAAAAGAGATATGGAACTCGGTTCTAGAGAAATGTGAAAGGAAGGTTTCTAAATGGAAAGCCCAGTACTTGTCTATGGGGGGTAGACTCACTTTGGTTAATGCTGTTCTTGATGCCCTCCCAACTTATATGCTTACTCTTTTTCCAATTCATGCAGATGTACAGAGGCTAGATAAGATAAGGAGATCCTTTTTCTGGCAAGGAAACAAACCCAGAAAGGGTTATCATCTAGTTAAGTGGAAAGTGTTGATAATCAACAAGAAACAGGGAGGTCTTGGAATGAAGAATTTGAAGAACCACAACAAAGCTTTGAAAATGAAATGGTTGTGGGGATATGCTCATGAGCAACATTCCCTGTGGAAAAAGGTGATTAAATTGAAGTATGGGGAACTTGATGGTTGGGTTACTAAAGAAGCAAAAGACCCATATGGAGTTACTGTTTGGAGATCTATAAGAAACTGGTGGCCTATTCTTCTTAATCACACTACCATTGCAGTTAATGATGGTAGAAGAGCTGCTTTCTGGAAAGACAGGTGGCTAGGCAATAGGAGTTTATCATTGGTATTTCCAGATATGTTTGAATTAGCTCTAAATCAGAACAGTACTGTGGCAGACATGTGGTGCCACACATGTGGTCTCCTCAAGGGTGGAATCTAGTCTTTAGAATAAGATTGAATGACTGGGAAATTCCAAGAATGGTTGAGTTGCTCAAATCTCTTGAAACATTCCAAGGGCTAAAAGATGGGAGGGACAGATTATGGTGGATTGTACACAACAAAGGGGCATACAAAGTAAGTTCAGGATACAAGTGCCTAAATGAGACTGGAATGCTAAAAATTATTTGTCCATGGAAACAAATTTGGAAAGCTCAAACACCTTCGAAGGTGGCATGTTTCTCTTGGCTATTAGCAAAAGAGGCAGTCCTGACTCATGAAAATCTAAGGAAGAGGAACATAATTTTAGTTACACACTGTTGTCTGTATGGAGAAGCAACTGAGACAGTGGGACATTTGTTCTTACATTGCAGAATCACTTATCAACTATGGAAGATTTTTATCAATCTCAGAGGCATACAATGGACAATGTCTAGCAAGATTGTTGACACTCTTTATAGTTGGGAAGAAGCTGGAATTGGAGCCAAAAACAGGAGCATTTGGAGAACCATCCCAGCTTGCATTTGGTGGACTGTTTGGAGAGGGAGGAATGCTAGAAATGTTGAAGATAGGAGTAGGACAGTTCAGAGGATTAAAACTGAATGTATTTTGCTTTTGTGTTTTTGGTGTACAAAGAAATCTCCTATAGATACAGAAGATATCCTAGGATTTTTAGATTCTTGCTAGGATTTGGAGTTTCTTTCAATCTTATTGTAAAGGGATCTTTTATGCACTAACTAAGTGCTGGTCTACAATACAACTGTTACTCTCTCAAAAAAAATAAAATACAAGATGGAAATAAATTAGTTGGTAACTGTTATGATAGAAGTAAAACTTGCTGATTTTTAGGTGATGCCATGATGGTAAGTTGAGTTTTTGCCACAAAGATTAAGGTGATAATGTAAGCATGAGGTGGTCAGGGCAGTAAGAAGCTTAACTTTGCATGACAAATGCTTTTGCAATTAGGAGATTTTGCCCTGTATTTGTGCCATAAGGCCCATAACGAGGGAATCAATTGTGATCCTCATGCCGCATATATGAACACATCATAGGATTAGGATAAAATCTTGAAGCTCTTATCATTGTTATATAAGCGAACATTCCTTTACAAAGCGATGTGTCATGCACGTCCCACTATGGACTTCATCTTTGTCCTTTATTGGTTTTGCCAGAATGACAGGTTCCTGCTGGCTTTAGTGTGAGTTAGTATTTGGGCTCCATCTTTTATCATATTCACAGTTGACAATGAACAAATATGACATTTTTGCTATCTTTACATGGTTTCTTTTACTGCTTAAAGGTTAACCCCTTTCTGTGGCCCAAGATCATTAGCAATTCCAAAATCAAGGTAGGTAATGGAGAGAAGACCTTATTTTGGGAGGATATCTGGGTTGGCAATTAACTTTGGAGTCCATGTTTCCTGTTTTGTACAATCTGAACCTACAGAGAAGGGCAACAGTTAAGGAGGTGAGGGATAACATTGGATGGAACTTCAGGTTCAGAAGACCCCTAAATGATTGGGAGGTGGATGAGTTGACAGAATTCTATAGCATCCTGGAACAATTCCAAGACTTTAATACAACGGAGGACAACTTAGTTTGGACAAGAGACAGGAAGGGCAGATTTTCTGTTAAATCTGCTTATAAGTGCATGCATAGATCAAATACACAACTTGGTAGTTGGCCTTGGAAGATGATATGGAAAGTAAAGATTCCATTTAAGGTAGCATGCTTTTCATGGTTACTGGCTAAACAGGCTGCTTTGACTCAAGACAATCTTATGAAAAGGGGTCTTCACTTGTGTTCTATATGTTTCTTTTGTTGAATGGAGGCTGAGACAATAAATCATCTCTTTTACATTGTAAAGTGATGGAGAAACTACGGCAATTTTTCATCAACCTAAGGGGTATAAGGCGGTCAATACCAAGGAATATTCACGAAGCATTAGGTTGTTGGAATAGAGATGGCAATCAGTCAGGTCACAAGGAGAGATGGAAGATTGTCTCAGCTTGCATATGGTGGACTATTTTGAGAGAGAGGAATCAGAGGTGTTTTGAAGATAAGAGCTGTACTTTTCAGATCTTAAAGAAGAATTGTCTAGTGCTTTTCTACTTTTGGTGTAAACATGAATATCCTTTAGAAGCTGAGGACTTTTCTTGTGTTTTAGATTATGTTGCTCGGACTCTTCAAAAATGTCGACGGGTGCGTGCCGTATCCTTCAAAAGTAGTGCATTTTTGAAGGATCCGACATGGGTGCGGCATCATTTTTGGAGAGTCCAAGCAACATAGGGTTTAGATTACTTATGAGTAGATAGGTGGTGGTTTTTGCTCTTTGACTACTACTTGTAATTATTACTGGGATATACAGCTTTGGTGTAGTTCCCTTTTTTTTAATATATATATATATATATAAATATAAATGTTGCCATTCTCAAAATAAAAGGTTAACCCCTTTCTATCTTATCCACACTACCCCCCTGGCAGTACTAAACTGTAGAGGTTATGAACTTTTTCGTAGCTCTAAAAGAAGAGCTTAATGATTTTTTATTTTCACTATCTTCTGAAATGATCAACTGAATTAGTAATTTCTTATTCCAATGAATGTGGCGTCAGTTTTATTCGTCAAAAAATAAATAAATGAATGTGGCGTCAGTTTCGTCTCTGTGTGGTCTAATTTCACCGTCTATCTATATTGTAATTGGTGATGCTACATCTCCTGTTTAATTTCTGCCTTTATCCATTTTCCATTCTGATTGGTATTCTGACCACTAACAACTTCTGGAAGTGCGTGACTACTTACTATTATTATCAATAATTCATCTGCAGATCATTCCAAGTTGGAAGAGAAAAATATCACGTGCCATGGCTGTTTGTGATCAATCGGAAGAGTTCTGAGGTTCCGATGATTGATGTGCATTTGGTAAGGCCTGTATTTGAGTAGAAAAGTAGGTCTTAGCTCATATATGTTTTCTCGCAGTCATCTTGACCTTTTATTTACCCCTTTACCCCCTTATTTACTTCCATGTTTCCCTAGTATTGTCTGCACTTAATGGATCTTTCATTTGTTACAGAGGTATTCTGGAGGTGATTTACTTGGTGTTACTGCTAATGTCATTGATATGCCTCATCACTGTATGTGTTCTTTCCTATCAAGTTCTTTGTAGCATGCCAATAGAAAAGTGCAATACAATTTGCAAGTAATATAAGTAAATGCAGTCTCTTTCTGTCCCAGCTCCATCCCCAAGTACAATGATGTGTACTAAACACGTGGAAGATAATTTTTAGAATGGGATGAAAAAGACAAAGACTCCTTTGTTATGCTTGATGGACATGTCTTACATGATATAGTTTTGGTAGATTATTTCAGTCTTGTCTGATCAACTGGTTTCTTGACACTTGTGTGTTATTCTTGTTTATAGTAAAAAGTAAACATATACTAGATAAGATTGTTTTTTGTTTAAGAAATAAGCAAACTGAAAATTCAAAAAACAAAGTTGGTCAGATGACACTCGAGTATATCGTGTGCAACTTAAGTTGCTCAACTTTTGTTGACAATGCAAGTACTATCATTCTTATCGTTTGACAATGCAATGGTACTCTTCTTTTCATACACCCAACATAATAACATAAACTTATTTGGTGGCTCCATAAGTGAGCAGATATTTGACCTTCAGGTGTTCCCTTATCGTTTGAAATGTTTTGGCTTGTATGTCTTACTTGCACAAGGTTGAGTTGTTTAAGATTGTTAAGAATTAGGAAATTTTTATGGCAAGATCTTATTCCTTAAATATATAAGAAAGGTTTATAGCCTATTTGGCCAAGCTTCTAAAATCTAACTTATTTTGAAAAGTGTTTTTTGTTTTGTTGAGAAGGTAACATTTGTATTATAAACCAGCACTTAGGTAGTGCTAAAACCCCTTTACGAAATAAAGTATTTAACAACTCAAAAGGAAAGGCTCCTCAACCTAGCATGATTCTAAAACTTCTAGGATATCTTCTGCCTCTATATGGGAGCTCTTTGTACACCAAAAACACAAAAGCAAAATACAGTCTGTTTTGATCTTTTGAAGTGTTCTACTTCTGTCTTCAAAGCTTCTAGCATTCCTCTCCTTCCATATAGTCCACCATATGCATGCTGGAATGGTTCTCCAGTAGTCCCTATTCTTTGATCCCTTCCCTGCTTCCTCCCAACTAGATAGAGTGTCAACAATCATGCTAGGCATTATCCACTGTATGCCTCTGAGATTGATGAAAATCTGCC
The DNA here is from genome assembly GCA_003996215.1 of Jaltomata sinuosa. Taxonomy (NCBI): domain Eukaryota; kingdom Viridiplantae; phylum Streptophyta; class Magnoliopsida; order Solanales; family Solanaceae; genus Jaltomata; species Jaltomata sinuosa. The sequence continues at coordinate 1,195,624 of QJPP01000200.1, forward strand.
TAGTTGATTAGTGATTTTGCAATGTAAAAAAAGGTGTCCCACTATCTCAGCCGCCTGTCCACACAAATAGCAATGTGTAACTAGAATTATATTCCTTTTCCTCAGGTTTTCATGTGTAAGCACATCCTCCTTGGCTAACAACCATGAGAAGCATGCCACCTTCAAAGGTGTTCTGACTTTCCAAATTTGTTTCCATGGCCACCTGCTAGACTGTTGCAATATCCTGTTTAGTATCTTGTACTCAGAACTAACTTTATTAGTCCCATTATTGTGTCTGTTCCACCAAAGTCTCTCCCTCCCCTTTTTAAATCCTTGAAATGATCCCAGTGCTTTAAAGATTTCGACCATTCTAGGGATTTCCCAATCATTCAGTCTTCTTCTAAAATTTAAATCCCATCTTTGTGGAGACCATATTTCAGACACAGTTCTGTCTTGGTGTATTGCTGTAGCAAACAAATCTTGGAACATCTCTAAAAGATTCTTGTTGCCCAACCACCTGTCCTTCCAGAAAAGAGCTGTAGTACCGTCATAAACTTTGATGGAAGTGTGGCTTTGCAAGATAGGCCTCCAGTTCCTAATTAATCTCCATATAGTTACCCCATATGGTTTATTTGCTTCCGTGGTAACCCGTCCATCCATCTCCCCATACTTCAGTCGGATCACATTTTTCCATAAGGAGTGCGATTCTTGAGCATATCTCCACAACCACTTCAGCTTCAATGCTTTACACTGATTCTTCAAATTTTTAATACCAAGACCCCCTTGTTTTTTGCTGGTTATGAGAACTTTCCACTTCACTAGGTGATACCCTTTTCTGATCTTGTTGCCTTGCCAGAAAAATGGCCTCCTAATTTATCCAACCTTTGCACAACACTTGCTGGAATGGGAAATAGAGTCAGCATGTATGTCGGAAGAGCATCAAGGACAATGTTGATCAAAGTAAGTCTACCTCCCATTGACAGATACTGAGCTTTCCACCTATCCAGCTCTCTTTCACATTTCTCCAAGACATTCTCTCAGATTTCTTTTGATTTTGACTTAGCCCCCAGTGGCATCCCCAAATATATTGAAGGCAGGACACCCACTTCAACTCCCAGGATTGAGGCCAAATATTCTATATTTGGGACTGTATTAACGGGATAAATGTGACTCTTGCCCCAATTGATATGCAGTCCTGAAAATCCTTCAAAAAGCACCAGAATTACTCCTAGGTATTTAAGCTGCTCCTCATCTGCATCACAGAAAATCAAAGTGTCATCAGCATATTAGTGGTGTGTCACCTCCATATTTTCTGCATTGTTGGTGGCTACCTCAAAACCAGAAATCCACCCACTGATCTTTGCTGCCTTTATCATATTATTAAGACCCTCCATGTCAAGAATGAATAAGAAAGGGGATAAGGGATCCCCTTGTCTTATTCCCCTCTGAGCTGCAAAAAAACCTTTAGGCGCATCGTTAATAAGGACAGAGAACTTACTGTGGATATGCAAAAGCTGATCCATCTAATCCATTTCTCACCAAACCCCATCCTTCTAAGAGTGTTTAGAAGAAAACCCAAGTCATACGCTTTTTCAATGTCCAGTTTACATAGGATTCCGAGCTTCTTTTGAGTCATTCTAGAGTCTACTGCCTCATTTGCTATCAACACTGCATCCATTATCTGTCTCCCTTTAATAAAAGCCATTTGTTGAGAGTCTACCAGCCTTTCCATGACCCCCTTAATTATCTCAGTCAGTACTTTAGACTAACTTATTGAAACTTCCTATCAAGCTTATTGGTCTGAAGTCTTTTAGCTCCTTGACCCCTTTCTTCTTTGGAATCAAGGCAATGTATGTGGCATTGAAACTCTTCTCAAACATTTCTTTTTCATAGAAATTTTGGAAGGCTTCCATAATGTCACACTTTACCACTTCCCAGCATTTGATAAAGAACCCCACAGTGTACCCATCAAGTCCATGTGCCTTGTTTGTAGCACACTTTTTCAAACACTTGTAGCTCTGCCTTTTCTACTTATGAAATTGTAGGACAATTTGTCATCAAAAAAGTACTTTTGGGAAGAAACTACTTTTTTCAGTTTCTCAAAAACAACTTCTGCTTCTAGTCAAAAACACTTAGGGGTCGTTTGGTAGAGTGCATGAGAAAAAATAATGCATGCATTAGCTTTGTGTATTACTGGTACCTTGTTTGGTAAACTTTTTCAACCTATGTATAACTAGTGCTTGCATTAATTATACACTCTATTTGGTATTAAGGTGTGTATAACTAATACATGAAAATTCATGGTATTAGTAATGTAATGAGTTCTAATGCATGCATTAGCATGGTAAAAGACACAATTGCCCCTCAAAACGTTTTCCACATCCTTCCCAACATATTTGTGGAGGATATTTTTGTAAACAATTTTTCTTTTAGAAATTATGCAATGCATGTTATTTTTAATACTCCAAACCGAACACCTTATAAGGAAAATCTCAGCATAACTAGTGCAAGCATAACTAATACCAGCATTACTAATACAAGCATTACTAATACACCATATTCTGCACTATTCTTGTACACCCTACCAAACGACCCCTTATTCTTCTCCTAAAAGTTTGGCCCAACACCTCAACTTTGGAAAAAAAAGGCATTTTTGGCCTTGAAGAAGCTTCGCCAAACAAGCTATTAGAGTCCTTATTAGAAAAATGAATTACTTTCCTTACCTTTTTAAGTTACTTGTGAATACTATTTAAATTCCAACATGCTTGAGGGAATAATAAAGCAATTCATTCCCGACATCTCTTCTTTTCTTCATTCTTTTACATGGTGTTAGAGCTGCAATACATATTGCTTCAAATCCTTTGTTTTATGAAAGAACGATGATTGCCATTTATTAGACAAGATAGAATCGAGGTCCACTATGACAGGTTTGGTCAAACAAACAATCAATTGGCAGATACAACAACAACAATTAGCAGATATCTTACAGAATTACTTCATGGCTTCCGAATTGAGTATATTTGTGGCAAATTCGGAGCGTAAGATATGTAAGCTCTAACTTCAGGAGTGTTTAGAATGAGGAAATTATTCATATGGCAAGAATAGGAAAGTTTTAGAATCCTTATAATTGTGTACATAGAAGTAGGAATTATTAGGAAGTACTTCCCTTTCCTTTTTTGGATTACTTGCACACTTCCGTTTCTCTCTTGGGATTACTCGTTAATTCTATATAAGCACCAACATGTTTGAGGAAATAATCAAGTGATTTATTCTCAGATCTCTCTTTTTTTTTACAAAAAGATTATGACAAGCAGTGTTTGGCTTCAAGACAATTTTCAGTGTGTGATTTATCGACACTATCTTCTCACTTTTGTTTCGTCCTAGTCGTGAGCCATTTTTTCGGAGAATCTTAGTTGACCAAAATGGAAACCTTTTGCTTTAATAAGAACATATCGACTTAGGTCCAAGAGAAATGAAAAGTTTCTTGTTTTTCTTTTTCCAATTTCCAATATAAGGGCCCTTCCCCGGACCCTGCGCATAGCGGGAGCTTTAGTGCACCGGGTTGTCCTTTTTTCAACATAAGGATACTGAATGCAAGCTGAAGAACTTCTCTAGTGGCCTTCAACTAGTTAATTGACCGAGGACATGCTAAAGAACTTCAATTTTTACTTCCTCATATTCTCTTTTATTGGTTGACTGGTTTATCGATGTTCCAGAAAATTTGGTGAATGCTAGACATTGTTTTGTGTCCTTTTCAGTGATTAATTTTTACTGATATGGTACGTTCTGATGTATTTGTGGACAGATATTGAACTTCATCCTGATATACGTAAACAATTTTGGGATCCTCAACACTGGCCAAAGCATGTGCTTGCTAGATATACATGGTAACTTTCTCTTAAATTAATCTTCCTAGCAAAGCTTGCCTTTTTGGTAACAAGTGCGAATAGCCTCTTGATATACTCTATGATTCAACCCTGTGATTGTTCGACAAGTATTGGAGGAATTCCGTATATTCCATTACTCAACAATAAGTGGTATACATACATGAGAGGAGCATTAACTAAGGTAATAAAATCCTACAAATCCCTACAAAACCATAGCTTATAAAAGTACCTATATACAATATCTGACTAGATACAATATTCTATAAAACTGCCCCCTCAAGTTGGAGTATAGATGTTAATCATGCCCAATTTGGTGCAAAGATATTCAACTCAGTTCCCATTTAAGGCCTTTGTAAGTATATCACCCAATTGTTCTCGTCTTAACATAGACAGTAGAAACCAGATTCTCATGAATCTTCTTGCGAATAAAGTGACGACAACTTTAATATGTTTAGTTCTTTCGTGATACACTGAATATGAAAAATGTATAGAGCAGCCTAGTTATTACACCAAAGTCTTGATCGTGATAAATGTTTCAAACCATCTTCATCTAAAAGGTTATATATCCATATTTTTTCACATGTGGACCGAGCCATAACTTTGTACTTGAATTCTGCACTGGAGTGAAATACAACACTTTGCTTCGTACTCCTCTGTAATACCAGGTTCCTTCCAACAAAGACACAATAGTCTGTAGTGGATCTTCTATCAGTTCTGGATCCAGCCCAATCGTAAAATGCAAAACAAACACGAGTATGGCCGTGATTGCTATGCAATATGCCAAGTCCCGAAGCTCCTTTAAAGTAACATAGAATCTGTTCTAGAGCTTTCCAATGTTTGACTGTAGGTGCGGACATGAATTGACTAACACTTACTGCAAAAGCAATATTACTCGAGTCATAGTTGGGATAGTCCACCCCATAAGTCTGATCATGTCATTTAGCCACAAGTCTTGCCTCAATTCTTGCCACAAAGCCATCCAGATTAACTTTGACTGCGAAGACCCGCTTGTACATCCCACTGCTTTTTCCCTTTGGATAAATCCACCAAATCCCATGTGTGATTCATCTAAAGCATGTATCTCAAGCATTGCATTATACCATGCAGGATGTTTTCACTGTTTTAGGTACAAAGATAGAATCTAGAGAGGCAATCAAAGAACTAGATGTAGGAGATAAATGGTCATAAGAAATAAAGTCAACAATAGAATGTTTGTATTTGGACCGACCCGTACCTTTGCAAAGAGAAATGGGAAGGTAAAGATTTTTTGAAGGAGGATCCAATGACGAAAGAATTGGTGTTGGCTATGCATCTTTGGATCACTCGCCTCCTAGAGTAAACCTGAACAATTAACGATCCTGTTAGAGCAGACAAAGCAGTTGCTGACTTATGAGACCCAATAGTCGTTTGATGCTCAATAGGAGATGTAGAAGAAACATCATCAGTCGATTGTTTAGTCAAAATCCTAGTGACCCAGTAGATTAACTAATCATCTTCTTTCACTTGTAGAAACGGGAGGCACATAGAAAAATGGAGTATTTTCTGAAAATACCACATCAGTTGAGACCAAATATTTGTCAAGTGCCGGAGAGTAACAATGATATCCCTTCTAAAGAAAAGAATAGCCCAATAAAGCACACTTCAAGGCCTTCAAGTCCAGCTTGGTAATAGATGGTCGGGAATCTCGAACATAACATGTGCTTCCAAACACCCTAGGCTCCACCAAAAACAATGACTTTTTTTGGAAGAGAACATTGTAAGAGATACCAAAGCAAGCACGCCAGATGGCATGCGATTAATCAGCATCGGCGCAAAACTATTTAGGAGCTTTCGTGTGGAACAATAGCACCTGAGCTGTCTCAAATAGATGACTATTCTTCCTCTCAACAACTCCATTTTCATAACTCCATATTGAGAGGCTATATCAACACGAGATGGTGGAGAATCCCATTCTCAATGACTGGCTTGTATTCAGTAGCATTATCACTTCTTAGCATGCGCACAGTAGTATTAAATTATTTAACTTTGTACAAAATGCACAGAAATGGAATAATACTTCAGATTGGTTCTTTATAAAGTAAACTCACGTCATCCGAGAAAAATCATCCATAAAGGTAGCAAAATTACCCACACTTTTCAGGAGCTTCCTCCTAGCGGGAGGAAGGTACTAAACACAGACAAAGCACAAATACAATCACTCAGGATAAGGACTCGCAGAATTAAGCCACAGTAAACATGCATAGATGGACATTACAAAGAAGAGCAAAAAAGGAAACAAGCAGCAGAAATGTTTACAATAGAGTATGCTTGTTACACAGAGGCATTCCAGCTGCTCACATATTAGTTTGGCTAATCTATGTTAGCAATCAAAAATCGACTTCACCAACAACAAAGGGGTGCGGCGTCAGATCAAAACTTGAAGCTCGGAGGCCAGCTGGAAACCCTAATCGAGTAGTGAGGAAGCAACTTCATGACAAAACTCAGCTAGCCAAATACAGATACAATAGGGGATATCAGTGAGCTACTATTTAGGAAACCACGGAGGGAAATGGAAAGAGTACTTACGGAAGGGTGAGCTGCGAACTCCAGATGGCGACCTATTTCAGATCCACGAAGACATGGATGTACCCCAACCACCTAAGAGCAGAAGAAAGGAAAGAAATCAGGGCATGGTCCGAAAGAATGGAAGGAGAAGGCAGATGCAGGACCATATCAATGCCAGACCTTGGAACAGTGAAGGCTTGATCATGAGCTTAGACTGTGTAGATCCATGGGGCTCGAGTAAGAAAATGACCCAAAGAAGAAGGCGGAGGAAACGGGGCGGTTTCGGCGACTTCTGGCAGGCAACATCGTATGGCTATCTCACACCTGAGAGAAGTCAATCGGACATAGCTTCTCCAATACTACAGAGTGTAGATAGATATAGAGTAGAAGGGCCATTTTTTTTTGCGCTAGTAGATTTATTTTGCTATTTTTCTTCTTGGTTTTGGGCCATTGGCCTGGATTCTTTTGCTATTTGATTTTTTCAATTAATAAGATGGTCTCCGGACCACCAAAATTTAACTTTAATTTTTTTTTCTTATACCCCCACCTTTGGACACAACATGACATGGTTCCCAAACATCAGAGTGAACTAACTCAAAAATAAACTCAACTCGTTTGTAACCCTTGGGCTTAACGAGCTACGATGATGTTTTGCAAATTTGCACGACTCACAATCCAAAGAAGAAACAACATGAAACTGAGGACACGGTTTCTTCAACATAGGGAGAGAAGGATGTCCTAACAGACAATGTGCTTCAAATAGAGATGTGACACTAGAGCAAGTAACAAATCGAGGCACCCATTCAATAAGGATGTAGACACTATCAGATACATGTCCTTTACCAATAATTTGCTTTGTCATAAGATCTTGAAGTAAACACTAGTCGAAAGAATAAGAGATTGTATATTTTAGCTCCTTGGTAAGTCTATACAAAGATCAAATTAAAGGCAAGTCTTGGTAGATTTAATACATATGATAGGGTAATAGAGGAGGTTCGTTTAACAGTCCCAGATCCCACCTGTAGTTGCTCAGACTCTTCACTTTTGGTGCCGCACCCGTGTCGACACGACATGGGTGTGGGTGTGGGATCCGTACCCGATCTGGTCAACTAATTTCGGATACTTTGACCAAAATCGACGGAGAAATTCCAGACAGATTCAATGATTTATGTAATCAAAACAAAAGCTAAGGTGAAATGAAGAAGAGGGAATACCTTGTATATAGAAATTGCGCTGTCATACATATTTTCTCCTAAAGTTTTCCACATAATATCTCATAATTTAGGTTTTATAACTCTAAATATTGATATTTGAATTATATTTAGCCGAATCCCTGCACCCGTATCCATACCAAGATCCATATCCCCGAATCTTAAAATTTAGATCATGAAGGGTCCGACCTCTAGATCAGCACCCGTATCGGATACCCACACCCGAGTCCAAGCAACTTAGGATCCCACAATGTTACAGGTTGACCCATCAGCTACTGTCACGAGAGATGGTGCTTTGTGTGATTGGAAGCTCGAAAAGGTATTAGGGTTAATGTGATCTGCGGCACCTGCGGCATCTGAATCAATCACCCATAGGAAATAAGACATGTTTTACCTGACTCAGTAAACGTAGTAACTGAAATGGATTCCTTAAGTGATTCTCGATACAAAGAGAATTTTGCAAACTCATCTGCCAAACCAGAATGCCATTATTCTTATTCTTGTTTCTTCCTCCCTTTTTCCAAATCATTTTCTCAATCGGGAAAAGAACTTCTCGCAAAAGAATGAGAATATCAAAAACTTCACCAAAGAGTACCCCCAACACAGATAAATATCAGTCGTGGGGAAAAGACCCAGCAAAATTTCACAGTAACAAAACCAATCAGCAAATCAGAGAATATTAGTCTGACCAAGGAGACTTCTGAAGGAAAAACAAAACTCCACTCTAACACATCAGAGAAGTAGTCAGACCCAAAGAACTTCCAGATGAGCACACAACTTAACAATCTGAGAAACAGTAAGAAAAAGTGGAGCTAAGGGAACGATCTATCCAGGTCTGATCGAGCTAAAATAGGGACACCCGGGGTCGGTTGGTCAGAGAACCACCACAGCTTGGGCAGAAACGAAGAGGCAAACTCAGGAGTGAAAGAAAGACCCACAAATTGCAGAGTCGCGCACCACCATTCACCACAGATTACTGCCGGAAAACTTCTGCTGGTGCGTGAGCCTCACGCATGTCTACTCCAGCCACTGTGGAATCTTGGTTGTTGTAAGTCGTTGGATGGTGCTTCGTCCTGGTTGGCAGTGACAGTCACCTTCCATGTCTCCATCACCAGAGATGAAGCAGCAGTACACTTCCGGCGAAGCCACGTTTCCAACTCCGGCGAGATATTAATCTCACGTTCCATGATTCTCTGATTTCATGATTGTATAATCTATAACTCAACAATAATTGGTATAAATACATGTGAAGAAAATTCTACTAAGGTAATAAAATCCTATTAGTCCCTTACAAAACCTGTTATTCCCTACAAAACCGTAGCCTATAAATGTACTTATATACATTATCCGACTAGATACAATATTCTGTAACATTCTAAATCACCCACAACACTGAAAGTAGGTTCTATTTAGGATTTTTTTCTTTGTAGGAGAGTCACTCATCAGTTGGATTATCAATTCGTCATTTCTCTGGATCCTAAGAATGTGATTTTTCATATGCTCCACTAAAAAATTTGAATATTATTTATTAGTCCATTATAGCTGCAAGCTTGGATAGTCGGTGTGTCAGGCAGGAGGATGGAAATGGTGGTTAATGGATGATTTAGAGTAACAGCATGGTTGCAGTACATAGGTGGTGAAATTGAAAGCCTACTGACTTGGGGAAATTAACAGTATCATATGTCGGGATTAACAGATTGGTCTCCATTCTTCTTCTTTCAGGACCTTATTGTCAAAGGTGTTCTGCAGTTTGTGTAGTCACAGGTTCAATTGGAGGTTGTGGTCCTAATGAGAGGATTGCAGTTCAGAAAGGAATGAGCGCTACATCGGAACTCCGACTTAGGAAGGTTCAATCTTACCATTTCTAAAAAAAAAAAAAAAAAACTGAAAAGGTTCAACAGAATCATCCATGGTTCTTTCTGAAAGAAAGCTTCCTGTGCCAATAAAATGGCAGAGAAGGGTATAATTTTCATCAAAAACAATATTCTAATACTACCTCACGACGGGAATATGAATAAGAAACTTATAATTTGCAAGGATTTGATATCCAATACACTGATTGAGTCTCCTCATCTGGCGTGAATATGCTAATTTTCACTCTGGGTGCTTCCAGTTCTTGTGTCACTACCTTTCTTTTGGTGTGTTGCTTCTGTAAAAGTTTGTTTTTAACAAATGCATAAACCACACAAACTGCAAATGGTCCTTCCTTTACAGCAGAGATCACACTGGGGTTGTCTTGCTTTTTGCCGCCAAAGCTTCCCCTTATCTTGTTCTTTGAAAGATGATGATATGAGCAACTGGCATAAGGCAATGTTTTGGCTTAATTAGCTGATTCTTTTATGCTAAGAAACTTCAGCTTATTGGTGTTGATTGCATCGTTATCTGTATTATTTATTTAATGATCCCTTTGGCAACTATTCTAGCTAATAAATCATCTTATTTTATCTGTTAAATTTCCACGAACAATTTATCTTTCGATTTTCGGTTTTACTTTTTCTTTATTCTGATTATTATTTTCGCTGATAATAAGTTTTCATTAATTTAAGGGAAGAGCAGTCGGAAATAGATGTGGCGTCGGGATTTTATGTCCTCTTTGGGTCAGGTAAATTCATGCTAAGCTGAAGGGCTTATCTGACTTTCCTAAGCTTCAATTTAATTCTATTGAAAGTAGCACTGTGTTGATGCTGGTTTTGTTGTTTTTCCCTAGTATTATGTTTCCTGACTTAATTGGTCAGACATCATTCTTGTTTGGGAGCCAAGATTTATATATACTAGCTGTTAATCTTTAATGAGATATATTAATATTTAATAACACCTTTGGTTATCAAAAGAAAAAGAAGTTAATAACATCTTTTATATGTTCAATGGGCTTTGGCATAATGCATATGGGTGTGGGCAACCAACACCGGTGCGGATCTTGAAGTTAGATTCGTCATCACCTAAATCTTAGGATACGGATATGAGGATGAGTGTTAAATGACAGTCAATTACGAAATACATAAGTATACATTTCAACAATTAGTTGAAGTTATTAGATTAAAGCTATATTTCCTTGTTGAGAAAAAGCTAAAATAATTAAATTATTTGTAAAACACTTGGTGCCCGTTTGGCCATGAGAACCAAAAACTTTCACTTTTTTGGAATTTTCAAAGTTGGAGTTGGAGTTGGAGTTGTGTTTGGCCATAACTTTTGCAATAATTATCTAGATTTTATATATATTTTTTAAAAAAGCATAAAATATGATTTAAAAATGAAATATAATTTAAATGAGGTTATTTTATTAAAATAAATAATTTTTAGGATTTTTTCAAAAAAATAATCATTTTAAAAGTAAAAAAAGTGAGATGGAAAGAAGTGAAAACACCCTTTTGAAAAATTCTCATGGCCAAACACCATTTCTGAAAAAAAGTGAAATAATTTTTCGGAAAATAGTGAAAAATTCTCATGGCCAAACGCCTACTTAATATTTTGTTCATAACTAGTCTTGTATAATAGCAAAGTATTCTAGTACTTTATGTATATATATATATGATGTAAACTAAAAATCAAACCAAATACCCAATCAATGGCCATAGGTGTAGTCAATTAGGTTGACCAAATCCAGTGCAGATCCCAAATTGGTAGTCAAAGCATTCATTAATCTGGTTTCGGTTTAAATGTTTTAGAAGTTCGGTCGTTTATGGTTTTAGAGTCTCGGTATTTCAGTTAGCCGAAACCGAACTATTTTATTATATATCTATATATTTTATATGTTATGACTTATGAGCCCAAACCGGCAAACCTAGTATCTAAATCGCCACTTTCCATTTTGTGCTACTGTTGTTAGTTGTTACATTTGTTGCCTTGGCTGTTGGCTGAACTTGTTGGTCTTTAGCTTCTGTCGTTAGGCCATTCAGGCCTTGTAATGCAGCAGCTGCTTTCAAAAGTTTGGAGGTAATTAGTTTGCATAAAAAAGTGGAATTCCATGCTATGTTGAATGTGTATGTTCGTGAATACTATTAGACGTGAATATAAAGAAATCTTCTCAAAGAACTAGAAAAGACCGATATGACTAATAGTCTAATATGTGCCTTGAAAACAAAATTTTAAGAATTGAAGGATATATTACAAATAGGAATCCAGATGTTACTTGTATGAACCTTTGTTCTTTAGAGTATATTTTATATGAATTTAGCTTGTATACATTATTTAGTCGCCTAAAAGTCGAATAGCCCATTGTTAAGCAGAAAAATAGTCTAGTATACCAGGCCCATACCAAGAACCGAACCGAAACAGAACAAGGAGAATCTAACCGAACCAAACTTACTTCGGTATAATACCATCGAGAAACCGAAAACTGAAATACTTAACCGAAGTACCGAACGGCCACCCCTACACCCACACCCATTTTCAGTGCACTCAAGCTAGGTTGATCCGTCGGATCAGCACTGATGTGGCAAGAATTTTGAAGGATATGAGTAACATAGGTCTAATGTGTAATCAGGGAATGTTCAGTTGGACCCTCACCTCAATACTTCATTAGAGCAGCTATACTTCCAGTTGGGTTATTATATTTAATTAATCTATTGCTATGAATGCAAGCAGGCGTCGTGCTTTCCTTCATCCTGGCTGTCTACACTTTGCAATCATCTCGAGATAAGTTGGAAAAGTATTCTCCTCTTCCTCTTAATAGCTGCTGTCTTTCAGTATCCACAAAAGTGTTAATTGTTGGAGGGAGACTTGGTATAACTTTTGTGTTTCCTTGCAGGTTAGTAAGGGAGACTGTTGCTGAGACCAGCATCCCTGGCGTAGTAGTGGCAAAAGTTGAATGATAAGAGTTTTATTAGTTATAGACAACTAACATTCTGATTTGAGTTAGATGATGGAAGGATTAGGTGTACAAGTTTACGACATTTGTTGGGGGAAAATTATATAGAAGTTAGATTCTGGAAGAAATAGAAGCTGCTGCTTTTCCCTTTTTGTCACGAACCTTTTGCTTTCCATATTTCCGATACACGTTTGTTTAGTCAACCAAAAGGGTGGCACAAAAGCATTTGTTATATATAATCTTATTTTCGATTTTTGAATGCGTTGCCAAACCTCGAAAGTGATGCATTTATGATTTATATTTTTGATAATATAGTAGACAGATATATCTTTAGTAGAATGGAATGAGTATTACAAGAAGAGATAATCACAGAACCAATAGTACAATACATAAAGATACTTTTTATTATTTATCAAATGTAGTTTTATATTACAATTCCTAGCAGATTGGGGCAGATATGGGTTTGCGATTTGTCGCCTGATTTTTGGGCAACAGTCACGGATTTTTGGGTTTATTTATGGAATGTGGATATACCATCCTAAAAACTTTCTTTTACGGACACTCTTATGGTACATGAATCCTCCTCTCTCCTCCCCTAAATTTCACTACCGTTGTCTTCTTCTTCTATTACAGATTTCCTTTCTCTGTAATGATCCTTCCGGTCATACTCGTGTTTTCGCCTTTCTTATACTGTTAGAGCTATGAGTGGCAGCGGAATCGGGACCTACCGGTATCGGTACTAGTCCGTTCCGGTTCCGGCCTGGTTCGATAGGCTCTGGTTGTGGGGAGGGGAAGGGGGGTACCGGTAGGAGTAACGGGGCGGGGGCGGGTTTTTCTCCCGGTCGTTCCGGTCCGGTATAGCGCCTTTTTTTTTTTTTTTTTTTTTTTTTTTTTTTTTTATAAAAAATTGAAAGTAGCCGTTGGGAACGGCTAGTGGGCTCCACCCAACGGCTATAACAACCCCAACCCACCCCAAAACACCCTCCTACCCCCCAAACTTTTTAATATCCCAAAGTTTTTAAAATTACATCTTAGTCCTATTTTTAACTATAAATACCCCCACCCCTTCATTATTTACTCACACTTACAAATCTTCTTCTTCTTCTACTCTCTCAACTCTCAAGTTTCATCTATAATCTCTAATCTCTACTACAATCTTTATTAAATTGTTTATTTTATTAGTTTGAAAGATTTAGTGAATTATTTTGGAGCAATCTTCAAGCTTAAAGTTTCATCTATCAATTTTGGCTTTTGGATATACACGTCTGCTTTTACGCAGACGTTTGGTACATTCGTTCCAACTTTCATCTCTTTACTTATTTATTTTTTTGCATTTAATTTTTGTATTAATTTATTTGCTTACTTTTAATATTTTAATATGGAATTCGGTGATAAAAATATTGTCAAAGGTAAAAAATTATTTATTGGTAGATTGACTAATGCAGTAACCGGAAAAAGTAAAGTCGGTAGTTCTTCTAAATCCAAATCTAAAACTAGACAAGTGCCTCAATTAAGAATAAATACGGATGACTTTACACATGTTGATGAAACTCCTTTTAATATTGATAGTAATACTCAATTAGATTATGAATCTTTACAAACAAGGTTTGGTAATTTTAATGAGGAACTAGATGGAGAAATTGAATATGATGATAATGATACTTATGATGATGATGAAACAGAGCCGCCTATGACTACTAGTCCTGCTACTGAACTCCTCACTCCCACTCCCGCCCCCCCTCCCCCTGTACATCCTACTAGAGCTAAGCCCAAGGCTGAATGTCCTAAAAAATCTATTGTGTGGCAATTTATGACTCAAAGTGAGGATAAAACTCAAGTTATTTGTAAAAAAAACATATTTTGAATCATAAACTACCGGAAAGGGGGTGAGACAGGATATTTAAGAAATCATTTGTTGGGATGTTGTAAATTAGAATGTTTGCAAGCTCAGGCTATAGCTGATGTAATAAAAAATGGTACTCCCCTTCCTGATACATCTGTAGGAGTAGGGGCCTCTATCATGGTCCAATCACAGTGTCACGACGCAACCCGTCGTGAGTGGAACCCACCCAACCCCCGGATGAGCGAACCAATAGAGTTCAACCCTTGCCTAGACTTACAGTCTAAAACCAGCAAGCGAAAAGTAAACTAACAATCAAACAATTCAATAACTAAACATAATTATTATCCTGTGGAAAATCCCTCCTAGGAACTGAAAGTCATTGTACTAAACATCAATATCAAATATCTAGAATATAGAGACGCAACCCCAAAACACAAAATGAAATAGTTTTAAGTCCGAAATAAATGGACTGAAACTCTAAGATAACCCAAGGTAGCTCGAAACAAGCAGCTCACCCTTGAAAGTCGAAAATCGTCGGTGTTAGATGCGAGGTCGCGTCTCAGTTGCTGGTAGATTTTCTGTACTCATCAAAAGAAAGACAAGTGCAGTATCAGTACACCATCACTGTGTACTGGTAGGATCATCAACCAGTTTCCAAGTAAACAATATATATAACAGTACAACATATACAAGTAAATATATGGAAAACATGCAACAAGTATACATGCCCTAGACTACAAGTCTCTACCTACCTTGTCCCAGCATGAAATCCATATCTTACAGTTCTATACCACGAACATGAGCCATTAACTATACCCTTCAGTCTAGCCTGGACTCACCCTGGAATCCCCTCTAGACACATACCTGTTGACACCCAATTTTGGCCCTCCTTTTTCCCATAATTAATTTTTATATGCTTCTTAATCCCGAGGATTTTTCCAAAAATATTTTTTTTATTCCTATATTCTTTAGTAAAAATTTTGGCACCAATAATCATTTTTAAAATGATTTCCTTTACTTTTTATAATAACAATTACTAAAAATATTGTATCTTATAAAATCACCAAAATATTTTATAATTCATTCTTTTTAACAAGATATTGGTATAGTAACTTTTATTTCAAACTCTAAATGAGATTTGTCGTATCGTTATAACATTTTCTAAATATTGTTCTATCAATTGAGGACTACGATTATGCGTACCAAAATTATGTTTAAGTCAACTATATAAGTATGTGAAATTAATCGGGATGAAAGAAAGCATCGTTAAATTAATTAAATGGAAAAACGATTAGGGAAAATTACTTTTTTTTTTCTACAAACTAATTCATTTACCTATACATGTTTGGGCCAATTTTATACCTCTTTCTACCCAAAACCTCCTAACCCGCTACCCAATTCAGCTGACCCAGCCCAATACTCCCCAACCCGGCCCAAATGCCCCACTAAACACATCCCTAATTCTCTCTTACTTCACTCTCCACTCTCTCACTCCATCAACAGCCAAACCAAACAGCCCCCCCAACCCCCCACTTCGTCCACCCTCAACCCCAACTGCCGACAGACCACCCCCACCCCCAAAAAACCTCACCTCAACGCCGCCCAAACCCCAAAGACCCGCCGGATTTTGCGGGCAAACGGCGACCACACCCTCTCCCGTCACCTCACAGCGTCCCCTCCCCTTTTTGGAGGCTTTTTGTAGCCTCGAAAAGGTCGTCACCGCCGGTGGCAGACCTCGGAAAAGAGGAAACCCAGCCGACCGTCTGCTCCACACCGCCGACCCGTCACCATCTCTTTCAAATCCGTCTGAAAAGTAGGCATCTCATCTTCTTTTTTTTTTCTGATTTTCATCATTTCTTTTGCAACTTGGCTTTCCAAGAATTCAAATTTTGAATTCTTGGAAAGAAACCGTTGGAGCCTTAGAATTTCGGCTATAAAAGGACGAACACACACACACAGACAGGGCGCGGATTTTTTTTTTATCAGACAAAGATCAGAAAAAATTATCAAAAAAACAGCTCACAACAATTGTTCTCCCATTGTTCACTATCAATTTGCTTTTACTCACTACTCGTTTCGCTCCCTCTGTTTCGTTCGCTCTACTCGGAAAACCGGAGTCGGAATTCGCTAGTTTGGAACTCAACACTTGACGGCCTCAATCGCTGCCCAACACAAGGTAAATCCTATCCCGTCTAATTACTTTATGTTTAGTTTTGTGATCCATTGATTCGTGCGGGTTTGGTTGTTCTTGTTTGGTTGATTTTAGGCATTAAAAATGTGAAACAAAATCAGTTTCTGGCCGTTTGGTTTAGCTTATGTGATTGTGAAGTGTTTACAATTCAAGGTTTGGTTTAATTGTTGTAAATGGTTGGCTGTTTGGTACGAATTATCGAGCAAGACTTGAAGTAATGTAGTTGTCGGGATGTTGGTTTGTATTTAAAGTTGATGGTGTATTGAAAGATTATTTATAACCTTGAATTAGCTTGAAATGAACCTCAAGAGGCTTCGAGTTTTTCCGGGTTTATACCGCTGAATGTTTAAGGATATTGTTGTGATCACTTGATGACTATAATAATTGTTTAGTTCGTCTCTTATAATTTTTCTTTCCCGCAAGGTGTTGGCAGCCTTCGTTTAGCGTAAAAAGGATTTAAAGTCTTAAAACTTTAGATTAGGATGATAAGACTACGAGTTTCAAGCCCTCAACATGGTTAACCGTTTGCTTGTAGACCTTTTGTGCTATTTGTTTCAAGATGTGGGTGCGGAAGTGGTGACTTTGAACCTTATATATGATTGAACAAGCATGGAACTTTACTATTGCAGTAGCCATAGTTGGTTTGAATGTTTTTCTTATGTGTTTTGCTGACATACAATTGCCTAAGCATCAAGAGTGCCACTTAGTTTGCAAAGGTGAAATTAATGAGTAGTGACTCTCGCTTTCTTCATTTAAACTTATGTCATAGTGAAGTTGGCGGACTAATTCATTAATTTGTTTGTCTTCATTTTGGTTGGTTGGTTGATTTCGTGTAAACCCGAAAAGTATATGTTGTTATGCTTGCATTTCTTGTAGTTCAATTTCTTAAGATAGAAAAGTTTGCAATAAGTTTAGTCGTTTCATTAGTCCCGGAAATGATGTTTAGGATAGGAATGTACATATTATGATTATATATGTTTTTTAGCGTTTTGTTAATATTGTGGTCTCTAACTTTTCTTTAAACACCTTAATCCTAGTAAAAAGTGGTTGATTTAGTGTGCATTTGTTAGAAGAAGAGGGCTGCCCGTATTTTCATTATTTTGTTTTAACTCGGGATCAATTTCGGGAATACTAGCTTAAGGAACTCATTATAAGCCAACGTAGTAGTTTGGTTCTCCTTTAATCTCCCGGTTATTAGTGTTATCTTTTTGAAGTGATTTGTTTCATAACTACTTTCTTTACTTGAAATAAATAATAATAAAGTTTTAATATTGCTACTTGTTGTGTACTTTGTTTTCCAATAATCGACTAGTGTTGAAAATGTTCGTTTTGCCTAAGTTCTTTTCGGATAATCATCTCATGTTAGTTCGTTTATGCTCTAGTCAAATAAATTCGATCATTTGCTAAAAAATGAAGCAAATATGGTTACATGTCGTCTTTCATATATTCTTGTGTATTTACCAAATAGCATGTTTGTTTTCTTTATCACCTTATTGTTAAGTTTGGCATATTTCTATATTTTTGTAAACTTTGTTATGCAAGTTATTAATCCTTATCACCTTTCTTTGTTTCATGTACACCCCGGAGAGTTGGAGTTCTCATTTGAAATTCAATCTCGGCCCAAATATGTTTTGGGTCGAACAACTATTAGGAACCATCGCGGTGTTTCGGAGTCACTCACTAGGAGATTAATTCCTCCAAAGGAACTTAATATACTTAGCCCTTTATTTTCTATATGTTTTTTTTTTCTTATTATTTGAATTTGTTTAACTAACCTTGTATTATTTGGATATGTGTTTTTCTTTGTGACTTCGATTAACATTTATCCTTCGGCTTACCATTTGGTTTGATTAGGAGATTTAGTTTGAAATTTTGAAAGAGTTTTCCTTCATTCCTTTAGCTTAGGCAAATATTTCTAATTTCCCTTTTAAATCCTTTAAAATTAGTGTTTAAACACTTTCAAAAATAGTAGTGATAAATGGTGAATAGTGCAGATTTTTTATTAACTAACTTAGGCTTTGTTTCAAGAAGGACTTTGTTCCAAATAACTCGCGGTAGATTTTCAAAAACATTAATTAGCGATTCAATTTATTTCACACCAATAGTTAGTCATTCTTAGGCTTTAAATTATAAAATGCTTTATCTAATTTAGGCAAGCCTCCTTTATATTTATTAGTAATTTATGTATTCTCTTATTCTAACACCAATATTTTACAAATATCTTGCTTTACTCTATATATATATTTTGAGATTTTTCAGATTTTCGAAGCCTAAAAATGCAAGGTATATATGTCATCTACTACAAGGTATATATTTATATTTTACTTACTCTTCTTCCTACTTAAATTACACATATATTATTTTATCACAATTACATTTACGTACATAATACTTTCTTTCGTATTCAATGCATGTTCATTTTTTTTACCTTACGAATAAAAGTCTCCCTTACATGAAAACAAATAATTTTCGTTCTCTACTCAAGTCTTCAAATTATTCTTTTACATGAAATATATTTACAAAACAAATATGATTTCCTCTTATATCTTTTTCTCTATTACCAATATATTTCTTACATACTTTTACTTATCCAAATCTTTTAAAATAATAAACTTTTCACATGATTTCCTATATTTTAAATATACATACGTCATCTTTACTTTCTTTTTAATAAACGTGTCATAAACTTTCTCAAACTTTAAGAACTACATATATTTTATTTTACAAAGGCATATTTATTATAAATAATATCTTCATCTTTTTACATAGCTTTTAAGTATATATTTCTTATAAATCATAAAGTTTTACATACTTTAATTATTGCTATTAAACTTTCATGTATTTTGACATGTACGTACATGTGTCTCATCTTTTACCATAAGCATATTTTATATTTTTTGCCTATTGTAGCGGCATGTGTCATATACTTTGAGTTTTTTTTTTCTTAAATTAATAAAAATATGTTTTTATCACCCTTTTGGCAAATAATGGACAAATAATTTTCCCAAATATGTTTCTAAAACTGAGTTTAAGGACTATCTTCGGATAGGCTCTGAAGGGTGCCTAACACCTTCCCTTCGAGTAACCAAAACACTTACTCAGAATCTCAAACGTTTTCGCAGACTAAAAACAGAGTTTTACATACAAAATGGTTTCCTAAGTTTTCCTAAAATTTAGGTGGCGACTCTAAACCCTTTTCCAAAACAAAGGCAGAAAGAGCCGGATGTTGCAAGCATATTTTGGCCAGTCCGAAAATAAGGGCGCGACAATACCCAAGTAATGATTCAACCCGGTCTAAACCAAGACCAACACAACAGTTAAACAAGTTCCCGGCCACTCAAGGACCGCCAATAATAACACCTTTAACTAGATAACCCAGTCCACTCACGGAACCAATACCAAGTATCACATTCAGTAAAACAACCTGGTCCACTCACGGAACCAATATCAACCAATGCAATACAATAGTCAATGAAACAATGCAAGATGCAATAAAGTAAACCCGTACCAGGCGTGGTACACGTGCCAACCGAATGTTATACCCGTACCAGGCGTGGTACCCATGCTAATCATGTGTTATACCCGTACCAGGTGGGGAACCCGAGCCAACCAAATATCAACAAACCACAGTCAATATATGAACACACACAACTTGTAAAACCAACAAGTAAAATCGTTCAATCATAGACTGTAAACAGGAACCTAGACATTCCACACAATTTCCCTAAGCAATGTAATGCATACAATCACTTAGACATGAGTACATGAATATACACATTCACCGAAAATCATAAGCCATCACCTGCCTCGAAACGTTCCAAGCTCTATTCGACCCGAGCTTTCCCGTGTTCCGGATTCCTCTATCGTTCTTGGTCTAAAAACAACACACAGGACATATAGTTAACACCCAAGGCCTGTACATTACCTGGATTATACTAAATCCCTAAACCCCAAGCCACCCATGATCATACCACCCCTTTCCCGAGATTTTTCATCGTTAATTCTCCTAGTTTTATCATCTTTTACGGATAAAACAGGGAATTAAACAACCTATGATCATAATAATGTACTTTAATCCATACCCAAGAACTCACATGCTTGGAATCCCCTTCCTTTCTCGAATTCCACCATCCCTAGGTTATTCTAACCTTCCCCAAAATCCCTCCTAGCAATTCTACCGCATAGGAAACGTAATACAAAGATTGGGGAACGAAAACCTTACCTTAGGAAAAAATTTTGACGGAGAAAGGAAGAAAAATGCCTGGAATCGCCTAGCCCTTCTCCCAAAATGAACTTGAGAAAAACTGAATGTTTTGGGAGCTGTTTCCCCGCTCAGCTATAGTGGTCCCGCTATAGCGGTAGCCCGCCACTATAACGGTCTTAAGTAGGTTGATCGCCCTTTGACCGCCGCTATAGTGGTAATTTCTATCGCGTGTGACCACGCTCGTCACGGACAAAAAGTTTGGAAATTTGCCAGTTATGGGCATTTCACAACACACCTGTTTCCCCCGACGTCCTGAAATAACCCCTTCACGTCAAACGCGACTCCGGGAGTTCTACTTACCCAAATGCGATTTCAAAAAGTCCCCCAGACTCCTTTATGTCTTGGCTACTTGGAAAACTAGCTCAATCCAATACACCCTAACCCATCTTTACCCGGATTTCCCTAGACTCTATCTCGCTCCAAAACCGGCCGAGGCTAGCCTAGCCCAGAATTTCAAACTCCCAAACTCAGAGTTTTCTAACTCTAAAACTTGGCACGATAGAACTACCCGTAACGACGGACCCGGTCGTTACAACAAATACCAATTTACCCATCGTTCGTCGCCGAATGATCAACCCAAAATTACGAAAATAAAAGGAAGGAAGTGTAGTACCTGAATCCTCAAACAAATGAGGGTACTTGTCCCGCATGTCCTTATCGGTTTCCGAAGTAGCTTCCTCAATCGGATGATGCTTCCACTGAACCTTCACCATATCAATCACCTTTGTCCTCAACCTCCGGACATCCCGAGCAAGAATCAAAACCGGTTCCTCCTCATAACGAAGATCCTTATTAAAAAGTACCTCATCCCACTTGATGATATAGTCCCCATTCCCATGGTATCGCTTGAGCATGGATACATGGAATACCGGATGGATGCCCGATAAACTAGGTGGCAGTGCCAACTTGTAAGCCACTGGCCCCATAATTTCAAGCACTTCAAATGGACCGATGAACCGAGGGCTAAGCTTGCCCTTCTTACCAAACCGCATAAACCCTTTCATTGGCGATACCTTTAGCAATACCTGTTCACCAACCTAAAAGTCCATGTCCCGGACCTTACAATCTGAATACTCCTTCTGCCTGCTTTGAGCAGCCAACAACTTGGTCTGTATGCCCCTTACCTTTTCCTGCGCTTCCTTCACTAAATCTATGCCCAGAGGCTTCACATCACCTTCCTCAAACCACCCAACCGGTGATATGCAGTTCCTCCCATACAGGGACTCGAACGGTGCCATATTGATACTGGAGTGGTAACTATTATTGTACGAGAATTCTCACAATGGTAGAAACTGGTCCCAATGACCACCGAAGTCCATTACACATGCTCTCAGCATGTCCTCCAGTACCTGAATTGTCCTCTCCGACTGATCATCAGTCTGAGGATGGAAGGATGTGCTAAAAGTGAGTTGTGTACCCAACTCTTCATGTAACTTGCCCCAGAACTTAGAAGTAAACTGCGTACCCCTGTCTGAAATGATGGACAGTGGTACCCCATGCAGTCTCACAATATCCTTCACATAGATCTTAGCCAATTGTTACGAATTGTAATCTACCCTGATCGGAATGAAATGAGCGGACATGGTCAGCCTGTCAACAATGACCCAAATTGAGTCATACTTCCCCAATGTCTTGGGAAGACCCACCACGAAATCCATGGCTATCTTTTCCCACTTCCACTCTGGAATTGGCATTCTCTGAAGTAGTCCTGTAGGTCTCTGATGCTCATACTTTACCTGCTGGCAGTTCTTACATTTGGACACAAAATCTACTATGTCCCTTTTCATCTCGGGCCACCAGTAATGCTGCCTCAAGTTCCTGTACATTTTGGTCACACCCGAATGAATTGAGTACCGCTAACTATGAACTTCTGTCAAGATTTTCTGAATTATATCGTCAACCCGAGGAACACAAATCATATCCTTGGAATGCAACACTTCACCAGAGTCTAACATGACATCTTCTGACTCCCCGAATATTACCTTACCTCGCAACTTACCCAGTTTCGGATCCTGATACTGTTTTGCCTTTATTTCCTCTATGAAGGTGGCCTTGACCTCAATGCTGGCCAACAACCCACCTTGATCTGAAACAACCAAGTGCATGAACTTGGCCTTGATAATGCCACTATTACTATTAATGGCCATTGGATTGATGAAAATTGGAACATGCAAAAAAGAATTTTAGGTTATAAATATTGTGAAATGCTGAAAATCGATAGTTACATAGCTCAAACTATTATAGATGTTTTACAATTTTATAAAATTTGTAATAAAGTAATTAGTGTCACCCTTGATAATGCTTCTAATAGTACATCTGCTATTGATTTTTTAAAAACTGACAATTTTCCCTATTTATAGTGACGGCTTTCATACTAGGTGTGCTGCACACATATATAATTTGATTGTCATAGATGATATAGCAATGTATAATGATGGTTGTGTAAAATGTGAAGCTGCATGTCATTTTATTTTTAAATGTCAAGTAAAGTTTAGACGTGTAGAGTTTGAAAATCGATATCGTGAATTTAATCCCCCCCCCTAGAAAAATTCCAAAAACAGTGTCTACTAAATGAAATTCTTTATATGAAATGCTTAAAGTTGCATATGAATATAGAAAGCCTTTACAAATGGTTTGGAATGCTTATAATTAAAATATGGATTATAGAATTACTAAAACTGATTGGGATGACATATATGAACTTAAAGAATTTTTAAAAGCTTTTTATTGAGCTACAAAATAAATATCTGGACTTTATTATCCAACTATTTGTTCAGTTTTACCAAATATATGTGCTATTTCTGATAAATTTTTCAATATAAAAATATTCCACGGTTTAAAGAGTCCGTTAAGGCAATGATTAAAAAATTTAGAAAATATTTTTTTTCTATTCCTCAAATTTATTTAACTGCTTGTTTATTAAACCCAACTTACAAAGAAATAGGTGCATCACGAATGGTTGAAAAAATAGATTTAAATTTAGATATTGAAAATACCAAAAATGACGAAGATGGCGAAGTACCTAGTTTGCAAACAGTTAAAGATAGCATAAAAATTGAAGCTAGAAAATTGTATGACTTGTATAATTCTAGTAGAATAAATGATGTAGTACGTAATAAAGAACCTACAAGTTCTAGGCGTAGATCTTCAAATAAAGATGACATTGATGATATGATGGAAATTATCTTGGTCTTACTTTAATGAAAGGAATGATTTTGATGAATATCTTAATCAGGGAATGGAAAGTAGTAAGGATGCACAAGACAAACCTCAACTTTTAGGATGGTAGAGGACTCGCGGCAAGTCATTTCAAAAACATCAACCAGTGGTTCGAGATTTACTAGCTATTCAAGCATCTTCAGTAGCTTCGGCGGGCGCTTTTAGTGCAGTAAGATTTCAAATTGGGGACCATAGACAATCATTAGCATCAGACAACTTGGAGATATCGGTATTGTTTAGAGATTGGATCAATGCCGAGCGAAGAAATAATGGGCGTCCAAGTTTACCTGCCCAATTTGAATATAATATAGATAATATTTTGATAAATTCTAGTGAAGACGACATGGATGCATCAGAGGAACAAGCACAACAACCACTTCCAGAAAATGTTACCAAAGAAATGTTAGAAGCTCTACGTCAAGACTATTTTCAAAGCTACAAATATTAGTATGATAATTCGAGGCCTAATTCAAACAGAGCCCTTCCTAGAAGGTGGCTGCGTAGATTAGGTCCTCTTCTAATATTTGTAATACTAATTGTACTATTTAATTTTTATGAATAAAATTATAGGCTATTCGCCTTAATTTTTTTTAATTATTGTCTTCAATTTAATACAAGTCTTTTTTATATATTTTAATTTTTAAATGTTTCAAACTTAAGTTACAATCTAAAATTTAAAAAGTTTGAAAATTAAAAGTTTGATATAGTTTAAAAAGTTTCAAACTTAAGTAAGTAAGTTACTAAGTTAGTTATAGTTTGAAAATTTTAAATTTAAACTTTTAAGACTTAAGAGTTTGAAAATTTAAACTTTAAGGGTTTAAAATTTGAAATTTAAACTTTTAAAAAAGTCTAAGTTATTAAGTTATACTTTTAAAAGAAATATAAAATAAGTTATATATTTTGAAACTTTTTCAATTATAAATAATCAAATTTTAATTTAGTTAAATTTTTTAAAAAAAGGGGGCCCCGGTATTCCAGTTCGGTACCAGTCCGATCCGGTCCAGGACGGGTATGGGTAAAAGTCCTGGAACACCCGGTACCGATTCCATCCCGGTTCTCGATCGTCCGGCCATTGATGATCCCAGTTTCGGTCCCATCTACCTCCGTGTTAAATCAAGATTGAATGAACGCTTCCATTTTTCATATTGAGAAAAAGATAAATCCTGTTGTTTTTAAGATTTATTAAAAAATAATTGAAAAAACCATGGATGAGAACATGAAATCACGTTGATTGAAGTATAAAATCTGATTCTTCAATGAGATTTGTATTGGAGATAAATAAGGAAGAGAAAACTATCCTTGTATGAAAATGTTAAGGAGAAAATAGTGTGAGAGTATTAAGGGGAGATATTTTAGGAAGAAGATCATACATAAAGGAGAGATTTTTTGGGAAGAAGATTAGGAAGAATTATAAAGATCAGGAATGAGGAAATAGTGAGGGGAGATAGTTAGGAAGAAGATTAGGAAGGAGAAATCATTTTGAATGTGCATTTTTTAACGTTTTTTTTTAAATCCCTTTATTAGGTTTTGATAGAATTCTCATGTTAAGTATTGAAAAGTAGAAATTCATGTTGAGCCTTGTAATACTTTATCTTATATAGTATTTTTTTTCCTTCTAAGAAAGAAATGAACTTCATCCAAAGGGACGTAACAAGTTTTATAAAGCTCAGGTTTAAATCAAAAACAAAAATAATTGCTACTCCCAGATGTTTTAAGTCAATACATGAGAGTAAAATAAATGGAAAGGAGAATATAGCTAGGAATAACACAAATAGGGATGACAATGAGTCGGTAGGGTGCGGGGCGATGCGAACTTCAATTAATATGGGCATGGGCGGGTTTTTGTGTATGCAGGTGCAGAGCAAGTGCAGAGTAAGTTAAACTAATTTTTTTAAAATCTTAGGCTGGATAGGACAATTGTGAATTTTATTCTACTAACAATGAAGGTTATTCTTTCAGCAAATTTGTTAATTGACAGTGAAGTAATAAATTTTCTGCAAAAAATTGTTTCTCTATTTTTCTTTTTCTTTTGCCTTTTTCTAGAAAAGAAAAATAATTTAAAAGGTAAATTATATGTTTGGTATTAAATAATAAATATTACATGCTAAAAAAGAAGAAATACTCATTTAATGAGAAAACATTGAAGTAAGGGAGGGACGGGGCGGGTCAAAAAGAGAAATTTTCTCTAGGTGGCATGGGATGATGCAGGTTGAAGTCTTTGCGAATTAAGGATTAACCTGCTCCGCAATTTTCCTGTCCCGCCCCATTACCATCCATAATAACAACTAAATAATATATATCCAATGAAGACATGCACTTAGAGTCATGTTGTTCTCTCATTTCCAAAGCAGTAGATAATTTTTCTTTGATCTATCTTTTTCTTCCTTCACTCCACACATCCAGTCTCCTTTTCCTTTCGTGTTTGGTGCTTAGAGGACTTATAGTCATATTATTTGTCAAGTTTCCTCGTACTTCTCTAAATATACATTTAGATCAATCTAACAACTATACATTTGAAAATTGTTAAGAGAGCTATACTTAAACATTCAAAATCATGGTTATGAGTGCTTTTAGCGAATTTAAGGTATGTCTAGTTTAAAAAACTTCATCTTGAAAAATATTCATCTTTCACGTATGTCTCTTTCAGTACATACTTTTTACTATAAAAAGTTTTTAACAAGACTTTATGCGCATGGGGGACAAACTCACATCAAGTCTCTATATTTTGCTCAAAGTGTGATATATGTATAAAATGTGTTTTTCCCAATAATAGAATTTATTGACTTGACTTTAAACTAAAGACTTTTAACATGTTTCTTGCTCTATGAATGAACTATTTATTTGAATTTTTTTTAAAGATCTTTTAGACACGATTTTAAATTTGAGTAATAATTTGATATACCTCTATTAATGAGATGATAATTTTGAAAGATTTTTGGCTATGCAATGACTGTTGATTATTTGTGGATGGGCCTGTATCGGCAAGCTGTGCTATTCTAGAAGATGAATAACTATTATGGATCCTAACGAAATGCTGTTGATATGCTCAAAATTATACCTTAAGATGATGTTGAACACCTAATGTCTCAAGGAATATTAAAGTCATCCCATACACATGTTAGAGCTTAGAAATAAAGTGACTTGACCCATAGATCGATTATAAATCATTTGGAATGAGTTCTAAGAATTGGATAAAATTTCAATCAAGTACCAGGCCTAGGCGCTGTTTTGGCCAACACGTTGGAAAGCCAATGCTATGACCAACACGTTGCACCTGTATTTGAACTTCAGAGCGATGGAATTTCACCCCTCAACACCATGGGGTTTGTGGTGCACTATCCTTCCAAGTCTATGGGCGGTGTGGCGCGTTGAGGTGTGTTTTAGGTGAATTTTTTTCTATTTGGTTTCATTTAGGGAATTTTTTCCTACCCTTTTATGGATACTCACCCCACGACTTAAAACCCTCTCTAAACTCAAAATCACTTTGAGAAATCTTCGTACAAGTTCCTCTCCTCTCTCAAAATCTCAAGAGTTTCAAGAACTACTCTCCAAAGCTCAAGGAAAGGAAATCTAGTAGTTTTCCTCTAAGGTTCTTCAATATCTAAGGTATGTAAAGCTAACCCTCAGTGTGAAAATCCTGTTCTTCCCCATATGCATGTTTCAATTTCAGTTTCATTCATTAATCAAGCTAGTGTTTTCGAATTGAATCCTAAAATTTAGTTTCTTTATCTCTTGATGTAAATTCTTGAATATTCCATAAAAATTTGTAGAAACTTCAGAAGTTAGGTCTATCTCTTGATTTTATATCCTAGTTCATGTTCATGAAGTCTATTTTGAATGATTGAAATCCATTTTATATTTTATAGCAATTATCTCATATTTCTATGAAAATTATCTTATGATTGTAAAAGTTTACTTCATGAAAGTTTACAAATTATTCTTATGCATATTGATATGTTTTGAAAAGAAAGAATGTCTTCTTATCTTGAAAGTCAGTTTAGCATATTTCATAAAGATTTAGATACAAGACTCAACAAAAGTATTTTCAGATAGTTTAGAGACGAGGCTCAAAAGCAGTATTTTTAGACAAATTAGAACCGAGGCTCTACAATAGTATATTTTCATGATATGATTTTGAGCCGAGGCTCACCAACATGATTTCAGTTACCTTAAAAAGATTATATTATGAGCATATATATATTTTGAAAATATTATGTTAGCCAAGAAGGGTATTGGGTTCATATAACACATGTCCTGAAACTATGTATGCCAAGGTAGGATAGAATTGTGTCATTGATAGCGAGCGACTTCTCTATAAGCCCATGGTAAGGGCTCAGTTTAGATCCACAGTTCAATTAGGTTTTATGACCTATAAAGGCATAAGAAAACTTCGCTAATCGGGCTAGAGATTGGATATCATGAGATCACGTGCTGTATGTCGGTTGTTAAAAACTCCCCAAAAAAGAAAACACAGTTATTTTCAAGAAGTATAAATTTGGCCAAGGCTACTAGTTTATAAAGAGTTTTTACAATGTATTGCATACAACTTATTCAGTTAATTAGTTTCAGTAGCTCAGTTACTCAGTTTTAGTAGCTCAGTTACTCAGTTTCAGTTATCCAGTGATCAATCTCAGATTTTCAATTTATACTATTGTTTTAGTCCCTCAGTTGCATTGTTGGTTCAGATTATCGGAAGGCCTTATATCTTAGCATTCAATTATTTCATGATCTTGATATATAACATATTCATGTCCAACTATCTAGTTTATCAGTTATTAGTATTTTTTAGTTCAACTTTATTACATTTTGTACATTCTATGTACTTACACCATTTGTTGCTGCATTGTTTTATGATGCAGATTCAGGTACTCAAAACTGTCACCAGGTGCTTTGTTAGATTTCACCTCCTCATTTTGTTGGTGAGTCCTCTTTGTGTTCAGAGGACTTTGTTACATCTAGCTCAACTCAGTAGTTTACTAGTTCAGTTTGCTTGAATAAAGGTAGACAGGGGGCCTTGTTCCAGTAGAATGTATTCAATTCAGTTTTTTAGAGGCTTCATTAGACTTCTAGTATTTAGTGAGTTCAGTTGTATTCATATTTCAGTTGGCATCAGTTTAAAAAGTATATTTCACTTTATTTCAAAAACTTAGTTCTTGCTTTCTGTTATTCTGAGCTTCTACTTATTTTTAGTACATGTTTTAGTAGCATGCCAGACCAAGGGTTTGCTTGAGTCACGAGTGGCTTTGAGTGTCAGCCACGCCTAGGGTGTAAGCTCAGGGCGTGACAATTGGTATCAGAGAACTAGCTTCAAAGAGTCCTAGGATGTCTATGAAACCATATCTAGTAGAGTCTTTTTATGGGTGTGAAGTATGCCATACTTATAATAGGGAATCTACAAGGTAAGGAAGTACCTCCTTTTTTCATACTTTAGTTCATGCGATAGAATCAAACTCTATGAAACTATCCTAACTCATGCTAATACGTATTTTAGATCACGCCTTTAAAGATAACAATAAGCCAAAAGGGTAATACCGGTTCCTACTGAGGCAAACATCAGTGAGATGCCTCTACCTCAGGGAACGCAGACCAGAAATAGAGCATGCTCTTATGGACAGAATGCTAATACTGAATCTCCACCTCTAAAATCAGGTTCAATGAGAACTCCTGTGTCACCTACTCCTTCTACATCTTGTACGATAGATGCTAAGCTTATGGAGCTATCAAAATACTCACTCAACTTGTTGTAGCTCAGTCACACCGTCAGGGTTTAGCCTCAACCATTTTGAATTCTCATGACTCTTTAGATACTTCCAGAATCCATGAGTTCCTTAGTATGAACCAAACAATTTTCATGGGGACCAAGGAAGAAGAGAATCCCCAGAACTTTATTGATGAGATATAGAAGATCCTTAGGGTGATGCGTATGAGTGAGACAAAAAGGGGTTGAGCTTGCCTTCTATCAATTGAAGGATTTTGCCACCACTTGGTATGAGCAATTGGAGTTGATCCTTGGTAAAGATGCAACTCCTATAGAATGGGAAGATTTTATGGATGCATCAATGGTCACTTTTTCCCTTAGAGTTGAGAGAAGCTAAGGTTGATGATTCATAAACCTTAGCAGGGTACCATGAGTGAGAGGGAGTATAGCCTTAAGTTTACTCAGTTGTCTCGCTATGCTCCAGAGATGGTTTTCACTATGAAGGCAAGGATGAGAAAGTTTGCATCAGGTGTTGGAATCTACTTGACTAAGGAATGTTTAGCCTTGCTTCATAAGGACATGGACATATCTAGGTTGATTGTCTATGGCCAACAGAATAAGGAAACCAAGAAGAAGGAAAGGGAAGATTATTAGAATAAGAGGGAAATATCAGCTGGCAATGAGGTAAACTAATAGAAGAACAACAACATATCTTTCTTTCATAAGAGGTCATCAGGTCCCGCTCCATCTTTAACTAGTGCGCCTACTCAGAGGCCTAGGAATAACCAGAGGGTCCATAACAATTAGAGTTTCAGAGTACCAGGTTCATAGTCTCAGGGTAGTGGTTCACATGGAACCCCACAGTATCCTAATTGCAACAAGTGTGGTAGGAAACATCTGGGAGAATGTCGCTCGAGGGTAAATGGATGTTTTGGATGTGGCCAACAAGGCCACTTTCTAAATGATTTTCCCTCTGCAAGGCAAGGTAATGGGGGCAACAAAGCTCAGTCTACTAATTCGTCCATTCCAGAAGGCCTAGTTGCACAAAAAGGTAGTACTTCAAGAACATGTGGAGGCCAGAACTACTTGTATGCTTTAGTCAGTCATCAAGAACTGGAAACTTCTACAGAAGTCATTATAGGTATGTTGAAAGTCTTCTCTATAGATGTTTATTCATTACTTTACCTTGGAGATACTTTGTCTTTTGTTACTCTTTATGTTGCTATGAAGGTCAGAATTAGTCCTGAATAATTTCTTGAGCCTTTTTCTATTTCAACTCTTGTTGTTGGTGGAGAGAATATCTGGAATGCAGGCCTATTGGGGCACTTACTATGACTTGGAGTCAGTTTTACCAACTATTTCTGGAAAAGCATGTTCCCCGCACTAAGAGGGACAAAAAGAGGGATGAGTTTGCCAACATTGAGCAGGGAAATTCTTCTGTGGCAGCTTATGAGGCACACTTTCATGCTTTAGCTTGTTACTCTTCATAGTTGATCAATACGGAGGAATAACGAATCCGTCATTTTCTGAAGGGCTTGAACACATGGCTACATATTTTAGCTTTATAGATAGCATTTTTCGGCAGGTCTTTTTAGGAGGCGGTCAAATTTGTGAAAAATGTTCAAGGTTAAAACAAGAGAGTCAAGCAAGGATGGATTCGAAGAAGCCCCGTTCTGGGGGCAATTTCAGTGGTCATTTTTCTATAGGTTAAGGTGATGTACTGGGATTTCGTGGAACTTTTGACGCTTAAAACTAAGAATTTTGGGAGTTATTAAGTGTGTTTTGTTAGATATGATGCTCGTTTGCTACATTTGTAGGGAAAAGTGTTTAAAAGACAAAAAAGACATAAAAGTTGCTATTTCTGGGCTAAAAGACATGCCCTACGGGCGTGGGATCCATCACAGCCTGTGGGAGGGGACGTCAGAATGAGATAGCAAGAGTTAAAGGAAAAACCCATCCCATGAATTAGTTAAGATGGGTATCGGAGCTGCGACGGGATGTCACAATTGCCCTTGGAAATGGACCAAAGAAGCTAAAGTCTAGAAGTGAAGTCTGACATCCTGCTATAATTCCTTTTAGAGCCATGATGGGACATCACATATGCTCACGAAATAAGCCAAAGACACTGGAGAAGCAGATGAGTTAGTCGATGGGTTACCCACGACGCCTTTGGAAACCACGATGGCTTGTCATACTTGCCCGTGGAAACAAGGCAGAGGGCCTGAGACTTGAAGTGTAAAAGACTCGAAGAGCACCCACGATACCCGTGGCACCCACGATGGCCCATGGGGTCTGCCCGTCGGAACTGATGCGTTCTAGCTCTCCTAGTTCTATTCAGATTTGGTCTTTGTTGTCTATAAATACATTCCCTAGGGTTTTATTTTGGATGTTATGCATTATTTGACAATTGTTATGCAACTTTGAGACATCATAACACATTGTTGAGATTTTATTCCATACTTTTGAGAATTCAATTCTTGTTCTTGATTAGTGAAGTGTTCTTGAGAATTCAAGATTCCAGTTTTCTTTACTTGTTCTTGTAAGTTATAATCATGATCTCTTCATCTAAATCTGATTGTTCTCTTGCAACTATGGGTAGCTAAATCCACAACTAGGGTTGTGGGAATCATAAAGGATTAAAAAAGTAGGCAAAGTACTCAGTAATCCTAGGAAGGTGTTCATGCATGTATTGTTCTTCCTCTCATTTTGATTGTTTTTTAACGGTGGACAATGTTAGAACTCACCTTATTCCTACTTTCTTGACCAAAAGGGTAACGAATGGAAAAGAGGATCACACAACGGAGATTCGAGGCTACCAACACTCACCTAATTAGCTTGAACTTGCCCGGGGAAAGCTAATCTGGGATCACTAGTAAGGGTTAGCAAAGCAAGCACCCGTAGACTGACCAAGTTGCATGGTAATATTCTTCTAATTTGGTAACCATCTGCTTAGGAGAACCTAGTTTACCGATCTTGCATGCATAGCACTAGACTAGATTACTGGTACGACGCCTTACTGTGTTATGAAATCATGGAGAACACTGCCCTAGTCACTTCTCTCATTGATTACAACACTTGAAAACTGTTACTTTGTTACTTGTTCGAATCACAGTTACAAACATTACTTTTACTTTAACCCCCCTTCTGGTAAATAAACAGCTAAGAGCGTGAATAAACATAGTTGACCCTAGTCCTACCATATTTCTTGTGGGATCGACCCCAACCTTCATTGGGTTCTACATTTAAATATCGATCGCTTTATTCTTCTTTTAAGGGGGGAAATTTGGGCATATCAAATTTTGGCGCCGTTGCAGGGGAATAGGATTTAGGATTAAAAGAGATTGTGTTTATTTTACTACTAGTCCTTATTTCCTGATTTTACTTTTCTTGTTGTTTTTGTTTTTGTTCCACAGGTTGCACACTTGTGCATGCCCAGTACAAGGAGTCAAGGCAATCCCCTGATTCCATTTGATACCAAACTCCCACAAACTCTGTGAAACATGGCTTAGGAGGGAGTTTTAAAGACACTTGAAAAGGCCACAACTCATATATTGGCCCAAGAACAGCAAAAGAAGGCATATGAACAAGCATAAATCACACAAGATGCTCAGGTTGCTGCAGACCTAGAAAATCAAAATGCTGTAGCTAAATATGCAAGGCAAGATGCTGCTCGTCAAGCCACACTAAATGCTCAAGCTATGAGAGATGAGGCAACCCAATGCAATTTGCCTCAAGATCCGGTTGCACGAAGAGAACAAAGAGGCCGCCAACTTCAGCCACCCATACACATCCCTCGCTACAATATGGAGGATGATGATGATATCAATAATATAGGGACAACAGGCCCCATAATATTTCTATCACTGCCCGACGGTATAAAGTTTGACATCACTAGCACTATGATCTAGCTGCTGAACCTGAAAAGATTATTTTCTGGCAAGCCCATTGATGATGCAAATTTACATTTGGTTAACTTTGTAGGGATCTACAAGGCATAAAATCTCCCAAGGGTAGACCAAGATGCTATCAGGTTGTGGTTGTTCCCATTTTCTTTGACTGGAGAAGCAACATTATGGCTTACTGAGCTTTTGATGCTTCAATATTTACATGGAGGGAACTGAAGAGTCAGTGTTTGGAGAGGTTTTTCCCTCCATCAAAGATGTTGAAGCTCGAACAGGAGATATATAACTTCAAGTAGTTGAGCACAGAGGCGCTGTATGAGACTTGGCTTAGGTTCAATAAGAAGATAAAACAAGTGTCAAATCATGAAATCCCTCCAGATCATTTGATGGAGATTTTCTATAGAGAACTGAATGCAAATACTAAGGCAGTTGCTGATACAGTCAGGAGAAGAGCGTTCATGGAAAACACTTTCGCAGAAGTGCCTGAGATGCTTGCTAGAGTCACCAAGACAAACAGGTCCTGTCATACAAGAGACTCTGAGAGTGCAGTAAGAACTTATGCTGTTGGGAAATCTTTAGACCAGCAGGAGTTGCAGGAGCTGAGGCAAGATGTTGCTAGACTGAAAACAAGTATAGATCTGATCGCAAAGCAAATCCTTAATAATGGACTGGAAAAGGTGAATGTTGTAGGTTCACAAGGGAAGGCACCAAGACAGGATGGACACAAATCTGATGAAGAAGTGAATTATCTGAATGATCAAGTGGCGGGTTTCTGAGCCAATGGCTAAGGAAATCTAGGTTAGAACAAAGATCGAGATAACAACAGAGACAAAGATGACAATTATAACTGGTTTGAATATAGAGATAGGAGCAGGGGTAGAGACAGATATGGTGATTGGATCAAGAGGGATGGCTACAAAAATGATAGAAGCAGCCTGTACGTCCCTCCTGGAAATCGTGAAGCAATACCTGAACAACCAACTGTGAAGGAGATGTTAGCCAAAGTGTTATAAAAAGTTGTGTCTACTGATGCTAACTTGAAGGAGATGCGTGCTGACATCTCAGGGATGAGTCAGAAGGTAGTGTCACATGCAATCGCCATAAAGCAGATTAAGACGCAAATGAACCAAATATCTACAGCCCTGAATCAACATCAAAATGGTACTCTTCCAAGTGATACATTTCAGTATCCAAAGAATGATAGACATTGCATGGCAGTGACTACTTAAAGTGGAAAGATTACTGTTGACCCTCCTATCCCTATAGTTGTTAAAGGAGCAAACTGAGCCTAAAAGTGATAAAGTTGAAGTTGTGGTTGAGTCTGAGGTAAAGGGTGATGAGGAAAGCCGAATTCTAAAAGAGCCAACTGAGACCAAGAGGAAGGAGAAAGAGGTTACTAAAGTTATAAAACCAATGCCTAGACCTCCTACTCCTTTCCGACAGAGATTAGCCAAGAAGACTAAAGAAGGCAAGTATAGAAAATTCATCTCTGTGTTGAAGAAGCTTTTGGTTAATATTCCTCTAGTTGATTCTCTAGAGCAGATGCCTGGTTTATGCAAAGTTTATGAAGGACTTGGTGACAAAGAAGAGAACTGTCAGTTTTGAGCCTGCAGATAATTTACACCATTGTAGTGCAATTGCTTCTCGTTCTCTCATGTAGAAAAGAGAGGATCCTAGAGCCTTTACTATTCCGTGTATGATTAGGGAATTCTATTTTTCCAAGGCGCTATGTGACTTAGGTGCGAGTATTAATTTAATTCCATTGGCAGCATTCAAATAGTTGGGCTTAGGAGCCCCCACACCAGTGGGTGTCTTATATGATATGCTGGTGAAAGTGGAATCCTTTATCTTCCCAGTGGACTTCGTGATTCTAGATTGTGAGGTAGATTTTGAGGTCTCTATCATCTTGGGGTAACCATTCCTTGCCACAGGACGTGCTTTAGTTAACTTGGAGATAGGGCAGATGAAATTCAGGCTGAATAATGAGGAATTTACTTTTAACCTGTGCCAATCTATGAAGTACCATGATGATATGCGGGTGGTCTCAATCATTGATGTTATGGATGAAAAGCAGTTATCAGTCCCGGTTGAGAAGAGACTTGGTGTTGAAGCACTTGCAACTGTGATCATGAAATTTTATAGGGATGACATTGATGGGTATGCTGACATGGTGGAAGCACTTGCTAGTATGGGTTATTACTCTTATGCTCCAAAGAAGCTTGATCTGGACCCGAAGAATAGAGTAACCCCACCAGCCAGACCATCTATTGAGGAGCCTCCATTCTTGGAGCTCAAGGCACTTCTATCACACTTGCGTTATGTTTTTCTCAGAGCTAACAACACTTTGCCTATGATTATTGCAACTGACTTAGGAGAAGGGCAAGTTGAAGCACTTGTGTGTGTATTAAAGAGGTTCAAAAGGTCCATTGGTTGGTCTATTGCTAACATTATTGGTATCCCACTAGGCATATGCACGCACAAAATTTAGCTGGAGCCATTCTGAGTATTGATCATCAGCGTAGGCTGAATTAGACTATGCAAGAAGTTTTCAAGAAGAAGATCATCAAGTGGCTGGATGCAGGCGTGGTTTACCCTATTGCGGATAGCAAGTGGGTTAGCCCAGTTCAATGTGTGCCAAAAAGAGTGGAATCACTGTGGTTCCCAATGCTAAGAATGAGCTAATTCCTATGAGACCAGTTACAGGCTAGCATGTTTGCATGGATTACAGAAAGCTGAAATCATGGAATGAGAAAGATCATTTTCCAATGCCATTCATGGATCAAATGTTTGACCGTTTTGATGGTAGAGGATGGTACTTTTTTATTGATGGTTACTCAGGATACAACAAGATTTCTATTGCTCCTGAAGACCAATAGAAGACAACTTGCACTTGTCCATATGGGACGTTTGCTTTCAAGAAGATGCCATTTTGATTATGTAATGCACCAGCAACCTTTTAGAGATGTATGATGTCGATCTTCTCCGACATGGTGGAGGACACTATTAAGGTATTCATGGACAATTTCTCTATTGTTGGTGATTTATTTGATGATTGTTTATCCCATATGAGTTGTGTACTGCAAGGATGTAAAGAGTGCAACTTGGTACTGAACTGGGAGAAGTGCTATTTCATGGTCAAGGAAGGTATTGTGTTGGGCCATCAGATTTCTAAAAAAGGGATTGAGGTTGACAAGGACAAGATAGAGGTGATTGAAAAATTGCCTCCTCTAATTTTAGTGAAGGGTATTTGAAGTTTTTTAGGGCATGCTGGGTTCTATCGCAGGTTTATAAAGAACTTATCTAAGATTTCACATCCCTTGTGCAAGCTACTAGAGAAAGATTTGAAGCTTGTGTCCGATGAGGCATGTTTGAAGGAATTCGAATGCCTAAAGTTGTAATTAATCTCAGCCCCTATTATTGTTGCACCTGATTGGTCTGAGCCATTTGAGGTGATATGTGATACTAATGAAGTAGCACTAGGAGCAGTCCTAGGCCAGAGACGAGAGAAGATTCTTCACCCGATTCACTATGCTAGTAAAGCACTAAACCGTGCTCAGAAGAACTGCACTGTAACCAAACAGGAGTTGTTAGCTGTGGTGTTTGCATTTGAAAAGTTCAGATCTTATTTGCTTGGCACCAAGGTGATAGTGCACACAGACCATGCAACTTTCAGGTATCTTATGGTGAAGAAGGATGCTAAGCCTAGGGTGATTTGTTAGGTGCTGTTGTTGCAAGAATTTGACTTTGAAGTCAAGGATTGCAAATGTATAGAAAATCAAGTGGCTGATCACTTGTCCAGACTTGAAGATGAGGCGATGTTGCAGCTGAAAGATGAGCTTGAGATTGATGATGCCTTCTCAGATGAACAGGTATTGGCTGCTTCTCAGGATTTGATCCCATGGTATGCAGACATTGCTAACTACTTAGCAAGTGATATAGTTCCTCTAGACCTGATAGTCCATCAGCGGAGGAAGTTCATGTCTTATGTGAAGAAGTTTTTCTGGGAAGAGCCTTATTTGCTCCGTGTATGTGGTGACACCATGATTCATAGATGCATAGCTGAAATAGAGATGGAAGATATCTTTGAGGCATGCCATTGCTCTCTCCTGTAGAAGGACATCATGGTGGCACCCAGACAACCTACAAGATCTTAAATGTGGCTAATACTGGCCGACCCTCCACAAGGATGCTCATTAGTATGCGAGGGCCTGTAATCGATGCCAAAGGGAAGGAGGCATTTCAAGGAAGCATGAGCTTTTTCTTACTCCTACCCTAGTGATTTAACTGTTTGATGTATGGGGAATCAATTTCACGGGTCCTTTTGTGATGTCTAATGGTATGAGGTATACATTGGTTGCTGTTAACTATGTGTCAAAATGGGTGGAGGCGGTAGCGCTTCCCAACAATGAAGGCAAGAGTGTCACAACATTCTTGGAAAAGAATATCTTCTGCAGATTCAGCACACTGCGAGCAATCATCATTGATTGAGGGTCTCACTTTTGTAATAAGCTGTTCAAGGCTCTACTTGAGAAATATGGGGTGAGGCATAATGTGGAGACACCTTACCATCCGAAGACTTGTGGGCAAGTAGAGGTTTCCAATCGAGAGATAAAATCCATCCTTGCAAAGACGGTGAATGTGCACACAAAAGATTAGTCTAGGAAGATTGATGATGCCCTATGGGCATATCGGATAGCCTACAAGATCCCTATAGGCATGGCACCCTATAAGCTTGTGTTTTGAAAAGCGTGTCATATTCTGGTGGTGCTTGAGCATAAGGCCATCTGGGCGCTTAAGAAGATAAACCTAGACTGGTGTGTTGCATCCTATCAGCGGCTTCACCAATTAAATGAACTTGATGAGTTTTGCCTGAATGCATATGAGGGTTCAGCACTGTACAAGGAGAAGATGAAGACGTACCATGACCGGAAGATTGAAAAGAGATATTTTCAGCTGGGCGAGCTGGTCTTACTCTACTGTAACACCCCAGAACTTCCAAGCCTAGACTCCACTCAGAAAACCAGAAAGAACAAATTTCAACTGTC
The DNA here is from genome assembly GCA_003996215.1 of Jaltomata sinuosa. NCBI lineage: Eukaryota > Viridiplantae > Streptophyta > Magnoliopsida > Solanales > Solanaceae > Jaltomata > Jaltomata sinuosa. Next base: position 1,234,214 of record QJPP01000200.1, read on the forward strand.
AACCGATTCACTGGTAAGATCCATGAGTCGTGGAAGTGTCCACGGGTCGTGGCCTGTGCCCGTGGAATCAGATCAGAGGCCTGATGATTTCCTCTGAGAACCATGAACTAGTTCTACAAACTGTGGAATGATCCACGAGTTGTGAGCTCAGTTCGTGGAAGTCAGACCAGAGGCCTACTATTTCTCTGAGAACCATGAACTGGTTATATGGACCGTGGAAGGATCCATGAGTCGTGAACCTTGTTCGTGGATCCATACCTGAGAGTCAACCAAAGCCCAGAATCCACGAGTGGGATCCACGGCCCGTGGAAGTTTTCATGAGTCATGGACCACACCCATGAAACCCAATTCCAGTAGCCCAGATTTCAGGTCCAGGAACCACGACAGGGTTCTATGAGCCGTGAAAGTTTCTATGAGTCATGGAACCCACCCGTTGAACCTGAGTCGCGAATTTCAGCAGTTTTCTTTTAATTAATTCAGGGGAATTCCAGTGTTTTTCCTACCCTTTTAATTGCAAACCTTAGTCATTTTGGGGGGTAATTAAAGTGATTTTTCACTCATATTTCCCCATTCTCCCAAAACTAATTAGACTTAGAAAGAAAAGAATAAAAGAGGCGATAGTTTCGCTTAAGAACAAGAAATAGGTTCCTTCAAGATCAACCCCAAAATCCTACGGATTTATCCATAGATTCTTCTCTAGGTATGTGGGATTTCACTAGTGGGTTTCTTCCATCTGTTGGGTCCCTAGAATTCAGCCTAGTCCTTCAGTTTCTCCTTGAATTATTCAGACCTAGGGTTCCTAAATCTTAGGGATGCCTTGGATTTTAGATGTTATAGTTATGTGATATTAATTACTTGTTTCTCGGAGAATTAGCATAGCCATATGTACAGGATTCAGAAACCCTAGCTTGTGTTAATTCTAGTATTCATAAATTATACTTGCTAGGCAAATAATTTAGAAAATCATGCTTAAGAATTTGAATGCCAAACCTTTCAGCATATGTATGTTGCATTCTCAGATGATTATCAGTATTTGATCTATCAATTACTTCAGCTTGCATTTTTATTGCTCATATTCAGTTGGGAGTAGACTTAGTACCGAGTGCATGATGGGATGAAGGCTTAGCTGTCAGATTAGGCTGAGACCTTTAGTAGAAATCCCCAAGTCCAAGAACTTCGGCCACCGTAGGTATAAAAGGGGTCAACTGTCAGATTAGGCTAGTCACCCTTATCCCTTGTGGACATCAGTTTAGTGGATCCACGTCAGGCTAGTTTGTACCCTTAGTAAGGTATGAACACCCTTCATTCCAGGGTTACAGGTTAGCCCCACAGTTAGCTCAGCTTGGGGTATGTCTATTAATAGTACCTCCCATATTTAGAATCATGTTGCATTGACCTTGTATCTAGTTATTTAGTTCAGCATGCTATATACTCATGATAGTTACTAGGTCATTGCATTCAACTTATCTATCAATTTATGTTTTAGTATGTATTTCCATGTTCAGTCTTATGTTGTTCAGCTTAGCATACATCTCGCATTCTCAGTACATTCAAAGTACTGACGCATAATTTTATGCTATATTATTGTATGATATAGGTTTAGGCGCTCAACATCCAGACCGCGTTTAGGTCAATTTCCAATCCTTCCTCAGCAGCTTTATTGGTGAGTCTTTATAGCTCAAGGATGGTATATATGCTTTCATCTTTCAGTCGTTACATTTTAGTTTCAGATTATTAGAGTTAGCTGGGGGCATGTCCCAGCAACTCATATCAGTTAGAGGATTTCAGACATAGACTAGATTCAGCTATTGAGTTGTTAGTGTTATTTCTAGACTTTATTATACTCTTTGATAAATCTCATATTCAGACATGTTTTGGGTTCTTTTCCACTTCAGATATTAAATTATTTTCAGTTTCTGCACAGTGGATGTCTTATCAGAAATTGTCTAGTTATGCCAGGCCATGGGTTAGCTTGGGGTCACTTGTGACACCAAGCAACGTGTTGCATCTAGGGGGTAGACTCGGGGTGTGACATCCATAATTCAAAACTATACTTATTTCCAGGCAAGCTTAAGTTAGCGCGAGTGGCGCCTGTGGCATGACTACTTGAGACCCAGAATACGAAGAGGGCAGGCATACCTGTAAATCATCAATATCCAGCTGAAGTGCTGCTATCTACTCCTTCATTTCTGTAAGTTTGGATGCGCCTATTTCATCCAATTTTCATTGATCCTCTCTTCTATCGAATTTATTTGGCCATGCACATCAACAAATGGTGCTACGGCTCTCTGTATGGAGGCATCAACAATGGCCTAAAACTGTTTAGTAAACTCTGTCATCTGCTTCTATAGTTGTATAGTGGTATGAATAGTATTGGCAAAATTTGATGGATGAAAGATATAAACAAAGGTCGGATCCTTTAATAGAGGTGCAGTAGAAGAGGAAGGAGCTGGTAGAGTATCTGGAATAGAGATATTAACCCCGACCTCTGAAAGAAAAATGATGATAAGGAAGAGCAGACACCGGGTAGTCCTTTTGAGCCTAAGAAAAAGAGGAGGAGAAAAGATAAGAAGGTTCATGAAGAGGGAGATGATACTCTATTGAGCCCAAAACCATTAAAGTGAAAGGAGGAAAGAGCTGAGAAGAAGAGAAAGAAAAAGGAAGCAAAGGTAGTAAAAGAATTCCTGGCCATCCAACAGATATGCATTGATGATATTGGTTCTGGTGGCTCAGAAAGTTGTGTTGTAGGCACCACAAAGGTAATTTATTCAGACCCCGTTATGGGAGAGACCGGTGATGAAGTTGCTTGGGCAGCTGTTGATACTGAGTGGACTGCTGAGGCAACCTCTGTGGGTGAGAAATACATGGGCACTGATCCAGCGAGCCTGACTACTACATGATGACCACACTTATGCACCACAGCTATGCCTCGCCGGCTTGTTTTTAGATACTTTTTAGTGCATTGGGGACAGTGCATAATTTTTTGATGGTGTGGGGGTAGCTTGGTTATCTGTATGGTTTTTGTAGAGTGTTTTGGCAAAGTCTGAGTAGCCAAAACACTCACATTTTGCCATGAAGTTAAATCCGGCGCTGCATGGGAGGTAACCCATGAGGGTATCCACAAGGTTCCTGCATTCTTGGGGTTTTCTTGCTGTGTTCTTTCCCTAAGGATTTTTAATTTCTGTTGAACCAACATGTTTAGAATAGGATGTGTGTTTGTAGGAGAAAAATAGGTACTTAATGCAGTCGGTGGTCTTATTTTGAGAATGGCTTTAAAAATAGAGACCCTTATAATTTTTTTTGCAATAAGTCTGTTGAGACTGACCTTGATAGATCTGCTTATGATAACATGTGTAGGAATGTGATAAGTAGCTTAAGCTAATGCATGAATCGATAGTTAGTAATTCACTTATCTAAACTTTGTTCCATGTGTGGGTGATCTGATTTGTATTTTCTTGCGGTATTTATCAATCTAGAACTTGCCTGTTTAGTCTTGCCATGGTTATAGAATGGTTTTGTTAGGAGATGATCATAGGCCATTTTTGAATGAAGTCCACTTAATCCAAATGACCTACCAAATGAAATATGATTTCCTTTGATCCCCAAATTTGAGCTTGAACTGACCCTTTTTTTGTTAGCCTGTTTACCTTCCCTGTTTCCTGTAAACCTTTGTTTTGGCCTTGGTCCCTCCTTGGTCATTGTGTACCTCAACTCAGGCTAAACGCCTAAGTTGAGGGCAACTACTGTAAGGGTAAATAGAAAGATTGGGGTATGAAAAGACCGGGTTAGTGTTATAAAGGAAGATAACGGGTGTGGTTTGTGTGCTTCAAAAGAAAAAAAGAGAAGAGAAAAAAAGAAAAGAAAAACAACAGAATTTGAAAAAACATATGTAAAAGTGATAATAAAAGCCACACCCGATGCTTTGATTTAAGTGAAGAGATAACAAAAGAGTTGAATAAGGGAGGAAAATACCGTGGTCTAAAAAGTGAAACAAAAAGTAAATGTAGTGTCAAGGAGGGCATAGTCACTATTTCCCAAATATACCATACCCGCCCCAGAACCTACATTACAAGCAAAACAAAGTCCTATAGTGATCTTAACTCGACCGTTTGAAAGAAAAGGAATAGAAACTAAGGGCAAGCCTATGGCATTATGCATATACAACTTGAATTTCTTTGCGAGAGTGAGTATATTCCCAATCCCTATTTGTTGAATGAAATTCTATATGAGCAGGACATTTTTGTGTAAGGGCACCAGAGTAGACTGTGGTTGCTGACTTATCAGATAAATGTCGACTGTGTATGCTAGCTTGTTCATTTGTATCATGTTGTCATCCATGGATCTATTTTGTGTTGTCTTGATAACCTGCATGTATGCACTGGTTTTGAACTGACAAGGAGTGGGTATTGATTCTATGAACTGAAATGGTTGAACCACTTGGCTGCTGTAATACCTAGGTTTCTTTTACTTAAGCTTCATTTTAGTTTATTTTCGTTTGTTGCTTGAGGACAAGCAAACATTCTAAGTTGAGGGTGTTGATGTGCCAGGATTTCATGGAACTTTCGATGCTTAAAACTAAGGATTTTAGGAGTTCTTAAGTGTGTTTTGTTAAATATGATGCTCGTTTGCTACATGTGCATGGAAAAGTGTTTAAAAGACAAAAAAGACATAAAATTTGCTATTTCTGGGCTAAAAGACATGCACCGCGGGCGTGGGATCCACCATGGCCCATGGGAAGGACGTCTAAATGAGACAACAAGAGTTAAAGGAAAAACCCATTCCACAACTTAGTTGGGACGGGCATCGGAACCGCAACAGGATGTCACATTTGCCCATGGAAATGGACCAGAGAAGATAAAGGCTAGAAGTGAACTCTGACGTCCTACCACGATGCCCATGAGAGCCACAATGGGATGTCACAGATACCCATCGAAATGAGCCAGAGGCACTAGAGAAGTAAATGAGTTAGCTGATGGGTTGCCCACAACGCTCGTGGCAACCATGATGTCTCATCACACTTGCCCATGGAAAAATGATGGAGGGCCTGAGACATGAAGTGTAGAAGACCCGATGGGAACCCACGACACCCGTGGCACCCACGACAGCCTATGAGGTCTGCCCGTTGTAACTGTCGCATTCTAGCTCTCCTAGTTCTTTTAGGATTTGGTCTTTGTTGTCTATAAATAAATTCCCTAGGGTTATATTTCAAGAGTTACGCATTATTTGGCAATTTTTATGCTACTTTGAGACATCATAACACATTGTTGAGATTTTATTCCATACTTTTGAGAATTCATCTTGATTAATGAAGTATTCTTGAGAATTCAAGATTCAAGTTTTCTTTACTTGTTTTTGTAAGTTATAATCATGATCTCTTCATCTAAATTTGATTGTTCTCTTGCAACTATGGGTTGCTAAATCCATAACTAGGGTTGTGGAAACCATGAAGGATTAACAAAGTAGGCAAATAACTCAGTAATCCTAGGAAGATGTTCATGCATGTATTGTTCTTCCTCTCATTTTGAATGCTTTTTAACGGTGGACAATATTAGAACTCGCCTTATTTCTACTTGCTTGACCAAAGGGGTAACAAATGGGAAAAGGGATCACACAATGGAGATTTGAGGCTACCAACCCTCACCTAATTAGCTTGAAATTGATCGGGGAAAGATAATCTGGGATCACTGGTAAGGGTTAGCAAAGAAAGCACTCGTAGACTGACCAAGTTGCGTGGTGATATTCTTCTATTTTTGGTAACCATCTACTTAGGAGAACCTAACTTACCGATCTTGCATGTATAGCACTAGACTAGATTACTTGTACGATGCCTTACTGTATTATGATGTCATAGGGAATACTGCCCTAGTCATTTCTCCCATTGATTACAACACTTGAAAGTTGTTACTTTGTTACTTGTTCAAATCGCAATTACAAACATTACTTTTACTTTGAACCTCCCCCTTTTGGAAAATAAACGGCTAAGAGTGCAAATAAACATAGTTGACCCTAGTCCTACCATATTCCCCATGGGATCGACCCCAACCTTCGTTAGGTTTATATTTGAATATCAACCGCTTTATGCTTCTTTTGAAGGTGTAATTTGTACGTATCACAAGGTCCACAGGTATACCCTGTGAGCCATATTCAGTCTGTGATGCACATTTCCACTGAAGCTTGTTGGCCAAACAAAGTTATCCTTAATGTTGGGCCAATAGTCTATGGCTCGGTTAGGAGGTTGGGTCTGTTCGATGCTCTCTTGTTTGGGCTCGTCATCTATTTTCATAAAATCCTCAAGCCATTGTCTGAATTCCTCATCTGTCTGATCAATTTTTTGTCTTTTTGTGTGCCATCATCAAATCAACCAAAGATATCTTTCCTTCTATGAAATTTATTTTGCCGTCTAACTCTCCAATTTAGCTAATGCAGCTTCCTTGAGTCATACTACTTCTTCGATTTGTCTTTAAAATTCAGCAATCTTCCCATTGATCTCCTCCATATCCTCTAACGCATTGCTTTCATGGCTGGTCAACTATCCTATGAGAGAGGAATTAAACATTTAGAAGGTTTGTATGAAGGGCTTGGATTTTTCTGAGAAACTTGGGGAACTATAGGAGTGGTTTGGTAGGACTTTGTATTTTATGGGATTATGTTTCTACTTAAGGGCTCTAATATATTTTAATAGGAGTTGATCAATTCATCAATAATTTAAAGACATGCATAATCACACAAAGAAGTTATAGAACATAATTTCATGAAAAAGTTTTAACGTCCTAATAGAGGGTTACCTTTTTATGCCAGAGGTAGGTTTAGGGGAATACATATATGCCTTTAAGACAATTATAACACATCAAAAATTCACATATAAGGACCTGAACCTTTTTCATGAGTTTAATGATCATTTCTCTAGTGTGGTGAGTGCTTTAGATGCAAATCATGTTCATACGAATCTTCTATCATAAAGTTAAGTTGAAAGCATCCCTATCAATTAAGTTCTCATTTAAAATTCTACTAGGGTCAACTTCAAATGATCCTAACTCCTACCATATAAAAATTTAGGTGGCCTAGTACCTACCAAATTAAATATTTTTGAGTTTTCTTTCTAACACCACAGACCGTGAATTAATTCGAGTCCGGAGTAAAAAATTATGACCATTTTAGTTTTGACTGATAGTCTGGAAAGTAGGTGCGAAACGACATGTGAGCCGTAGAAGCCCACATGAGATCTCATGTCCAAACGCACATGGGGGAAAATTTGCCAACTTTCTGGAAAACAAGTGCGAACCACATGCAATCCGCAGATCCTCACATGTGGCCACATGTCAAATTACATGTGGGCCGACGGGGACCTTTTTAAATTGGTTTTAATCTATTTTTTTCATTCTTTTGACATTCTTTCAGACCTAGAACATGTTTTCTCTCCTTCTATACTCCTTGTCACGACCCAATTTCTCAGGTCATGATGGCAACTACAACCCCCCAGTAGGCGAACCAATTCCCGTAGCCCGAAATGGTTAGAAATGGACTACTACCAAACCAATACGCACAATAAGCAGAAAGTAAGCGGAAGCAGAATATAAAGATAAGACAACGCGGAAGCAATTTACCCGAATATATACATAATGAAACTACACCAACCCCAAGACTTGATATCGATAGTACAAAAACTTCTAATAGAATACAAGTGCTAGAAGTAACAAAATGATAAGTACAGCTGTCTCTGAATATACAATGAGTAACAGTACAAAAGATGAGACGTGGTCAAGCTCCGACCTTCAGACGCTCACCATAGTCTCGAATATCCACAAAATCTGCACGAGTCTCCAAAGCGATCAATGGCAAGAACTCAACTAATATCTGCACAGAAACTGCAGAAGTGTAGTATGAGCACCAAAATAATAGGTACTCAGTAGGCATCATCGGCCGACTGAGCGCATATAAGATATAAAAGCAGTAAGTAACAAATAGCAAGAAAGTAGTCACTGAAGCAATAAATAAGGCACAAGGAGCTAGCACAGATCATCAGCAACCAAGAGCTACAAGTAACACATGCCAGCATAGAGGATATAACCACACAGAATCACATGTGAAGGAAAGGAGAACGCACCTGGAGTCCTTGTACAACAATATAAGTAAGTAAAGAGAGAGAGAGAGAGTTGAGAAAATGGCGCTATACCGGTAACCTCAAGTAAACGAAACGGAGGGAAGCAGTCTAACATACTCAAAAATGGAATCGACAAGTGTAAGGAAATCATAACACCAATCCAATCACATGATAGCATAACCAGGGAATCACCTCACAAGTACAACCCTAGGATTAAATAACTAGAGCATAATAACCGAGAGATACCACTCAACTTCCCAAAAGAATAGAACCAGAATCTCACACTCTGCTCAGAAAGCCGCACAAAAATGCCTAAATAAGATAGGACTCCCTAGCCCTCTCAATAATCAGACATCCTACAACCGAAGCCTCAACAGGTTAAACATCACTAATCCTTCGCTAACCGAGTGCCAAGACAAGCTCTAAATAAAGACCGGAGTAAATATAGTCTACCAACAGTCCTAACGGCCGCCCATACAATCGAGGAACTCAATCAAGTGAAAACAAACCCTCCCGGCATCCCATACTACCGGAGCGTACAATCAACAAACAAGGGTGGAGCCTCAAACAACGAATGATATGATGCATGAAGATCTCAGGTGAAATAGTATCTCTGTATGTACCTCCTCTAGTGCCGATCGGGCCCAACAGGTAGGTTCCATGGAAGGACACTGCTCGTATACCTCTACTCCGCCGTATACCCTTCCTCCGGCACACGCAGCCCGAAGCCCTAGGCTCGGAGCGGTAAGGTCCATGTAGGTCCCGGACCCCATACTAAAACTCAATATCAAGACATGTCATCCGGAAGCAAGTCCAGGATCAAGATAGAGACCCAGTCTCGAATATGCATGCCCAGACCTTGTCCAGGACTAAAGCCTCAAAAACCCCTCTAAGGGTGCCCGGGAGTAACCGGGTCTAAAACTGTAGTAAATCAAGTCTAGTGCTCCGCCCGGTGGAGACTAGTATCAGTAATAAAATCAAGTCTTGTGCTCTGCCTGGTAGAGACTAATACCAGTAATAAAATCAGTGTGAAAACATCCAAAAATCCCCTTTTCTATCATCAACAGTATCAAAAACGGCCCCCCGGGGCCATGCAAATTTAGGAAAACTATCTGTAGTAGCTCACAGCCAAAACTATAGTAAAACATGCAGGGTAAAACCTTTTTCATGGATGATATGCTCGCACACAAATATAAAAGTATCCCAACGGCTCACAACAACTCCTATCACCCCTACACAGGCCCAACAGCTACTCAGCAGACATAACTAGCCTAAAAGGATCATCTTTATGTTCGGGTCTCGCGGACGTTCCCCAAATAACCACCCATCTATGTTCCAGAGTCAATACAAGTCCACACAGGACCACAAGGATAATATACAATACTACACGAATACTATAAACAACATATGAATTAAGCAGAAGAACAAGGCAGACAAGGTCTGGGGTACCAACCTATAACAACCCATCCAAGGATGTTAATTAATGCAGTTATAGCTTATATACGCAGAGTCTAGATAGGGAAACCAATAACCTACCTGTCATCCGATGACTAGCTACAAGAACGACATTGTCCAAGCTCAAACTGCTCCGAGAAGCTCCAAATCACACAAAAAATACTTTCAACTGAAGCCCCAAAGGCGTCTCTATGAAGCCTGACCAACCAAGGTAATGAACAATTGCTAGAATTGATAAGGCTGCAAGAACGAGCCATAGCCAATTGATAAGGTGTTAATATCACACTCGCGACCAGCCAACTCCAAAGTATAAAATGAGGCCAATAACAATAATAAATGGCATCTAAATCCAACAACAATTCATTAACCACATCTCAAAGGAGCGACGAGCTCCCGAGGCACTATTTCAAGGCGTACTTCACGTTGTTCAATCCAATCACTATCGTATGTGATCCCAATAAGAATCGCACAAACTTCCCAATCCCTCCAGAACCTTACCACAACCAGTACACCATAACAATAACCAAACATAATAAGATAAAGGGGCTGTCCAAAGCCACAATATCCAAAACACCACTTCATGGCTCGGAAAGCCGAAAAAAAGATACTAGAACATGTAATTATGAAGGAGGATCGTAGGGGAGAGATTTACTAGACAAAATATTCAATATCCCAAGCTAAACAACCTGCATCCTTTCAGGAACAACAAACAGATCCAAGTCCAACAAGAACTACTACAAGTTATCGGAAAATATGACTTTTCGTGACTAGAAGCTTAGAATCTCGATTTAACAAATAGATAAGTGTACGGGATCCTTACCTTGCCAATATAACTCCATAGTTACTGCCAAATACTGGATAAACATATGCTAGCTCGCTGCCATAACACCCATGAAGATACACCACGAAATCGTCGGAATAAACTACACCAAAATGACGAGCTGGCGACGTAGAGCAACTTCCGTTAAAAATTCTCAATTGAAAGCATCAAGGTCCATGGATTATTCAGGGACTTTACCTCTGATTTTCAGTAGATTTTGGGTGAAAAGTATGAATTAAAACGAAGGGAAATCAGCTTTTATAAAGCTAAACCGACTTGGGATGGGGCCCCACCTTGACGTGCCTGCTTGTGCAGTCTTACAAAAATGTGAATATCTCTCTATTTTGAAGTCGTATGGACGAACAGTTTAGTGCATTGGAAACTAGACTCGTAGACCTTCGATTTAATATATTGGGGGACCATTAATGTTTTATAGATTTTGATAAACACCCCTAGATATTTAACCCAAATTTAAAGAGAATTCCTTAAAGGAATTTACAATAACTTTTTCCGACTTTTGTTTCGCAACTTGCTTGACTTCAAAACTTATCATACGAACATTTTGTGATTATAATACCTCATAACACATCCTTATTAGTATATTAGACACTATTAGTCTTACCCTAAAGGTACGGGTTAATTTAAACCTTCCAAACGGGCGAGGTGTTACACGGGGAATTTCTTTAACTCGAACTTTTGTGTAAGGGATTCCTTTGACCTAGAACCTTGGTTTAATTCTTTGATATTACCAAGAATGTTGACTGAAGTCAAAGATTTCCAAAGTTGAAGCTCTAAAATGAGGAACGGCCATAAATACCAAACAAACGGCCCGGGCACCGAACTATCGGTCCTGATAATCCATAAATGACTTGGGGCCGCTACAGGTAAGTTCTAACGGTACAAGAAAGGCAAAAATGCGTACATGACCGGAAGGGTCATTACATCATTCCTTACTTAAAAAAGACTTTCGTCCCCAAAAGTTAGGAAAGGAGAAAACACTAGAGATTTAAGAATAACGGATACAACGCCCGCACTACTCTCTCGGACAACCCGGGTAGCCTCCACGACCGGACGACACCCAACATAACAGGACCAAAGAAAGCAACCAAGCCTTAATTTCTTACTAGCCAAGCTAGATTTCAACCTCCAAAGATCTTCCAATCCAAACTGAACCTCGAGAATCTCAACCGAAAAGCACCGACACAACACCAAAACCAGAGCACCAAGGTGATCAACACACATAACTCGAATCCTCAAAACCATACCAAGTTTACCAGAAAATCCATCAACCCAAAACTCTAACTCATGAACCCGCTGTTCCGCAAAACCTTTTTTTTAATTCTGAACTGAATCCTTTAGCACCACAAACAGGAAGCTGCATACAAGTCGAACACCCAAACCCCCCTCGTAGCATCAACTGACACACCGAAGATCCATAGTTCCCGCTTATACTTTACCACAAACAAAGTCACCCATTTTATTCAAACTCGTTTCAAGCTAAGATATAGGCTACTAGCCTTTGCCATCCAAGATAACAACCCGTAGCATATCATTGAAAACTAAAGTTACCTGCCCTGACTGACCATCAACCAATGAACGAACACTTTTGCTAACATCAAACTCGCTAACTGAACCTAACAGAACAACCCATCTGAACCCTACTGAAGTTTGCACACCAGGGTTAGAAAAGGCATGAAAGAACACCCTGTGTTGATGGAGAAACTTCCAAACTGTAGAACGAACAAAGTCAACCTCGCTGAACCGTGCCAAATCTGAATCAACTGAAAGTGAATGAACCAGGGAAACCTGCCCAAAAGACCCAAACCAAAACCACGATCCTGCAAGAAGTATGGTAAGCCTACCACGAAGTCTGTAACCATGAGCTAATCTCCCAACTCTAGAAAACACTGCTGCTACTCCGAAAACTCGAACACCATTTGGATGTGAAATCGCCTTACGAATCTCACCTCAGGAAGAAGTCCACCATGCCATGAATATCAAGTCCAAACACCCCGAAGGCAAAGGAAAAAGGTGCCTGGGGTTCAAAGTTACCATCTAGCCATAGAAATTTTTGCATATACCTTCAACTTATTCCTTTGGCTCGAATCAACTTCTCTACCAGATCTGCAAACAACCAACCACTTTGAAGCATATATCATAACGAACTTCTAGTCCATACTGGCCGAGTCTAACAAACACTGGAACCCCACATAAACAACAACTCCGGAGGAATCAATTAAACAAGCTTTCAAATCCTCGACAAATGAATGGCGATTACCAGTCTCTACGTATCATCAAAACTCAAAATAGCCTCGCTAGTCTCAACTCGCACAAGCTGACCACATAAAGCATACACCACTGCTGAAGCTCAAACTTACGCCACTGAGTCTGTCCAACCATGGTAGAAGGACCACATACTAATTGGAACACTGCTGAAATCTGGAATGTCCTGCCTCTTGCAGAGGTTAGTCAAGGACTAGGTGTCCAAGGCCAATATCCGCATCCGCAACTGAAGTAAAAAAGCTAAGTTACCCATACCCACTGCCTCCCGGCACTAGGATGCTGCAACCAAATAGAAACTGCCATGAACCATCCGATGTAACCTGCCAAGCCATGATTCTGAACCCCGACTTTCAAAACTACCAACCAAAGCCTTGGTAGAACCTGTATGCTACCAATGAACCCTTAAGAACCCAAGCCAACTAAGCCTGAATATGCAAGTTGCCAACACCGCAGCTGCTACTGAAACAAAAAACAATCGATGGAAAACCCACGACAATGGGTAGACGGCTGAATCGAATCACTAACACTCAATCCCAAAGCAAACCTTCATCGCCACCTCAGGCAATTACTAGGACACATAAACACAAACAAAGAGTCATCTCCCTTTTTTTTCAACTAAACAAAAATCCTTCCTTAGCACATACCAAACCTTACAAATCCTTTCTCGAATAAGAACTTGAAGCCATTACCTTACTTCTCATAGCTACACATCAAATTCAATAAGGCAGGAGAAGAATGGGCCGGATGCCCAACTCACCCAAAATGCTTACGAATACAACCCAACCATGAGGTTATGATCAACACTTAGTCAGAAGTGCTAAAGTCAAAACCCAATCACGATGCCAATATGAAGTGCTCATCCAAAGAACTACGATCAGGATTCGTTCCAACTAGAGATGGGGATACAACAAAACACCCAACATACCAGGAACTGGAGGAGACTATGGGAACAACGCACATACCTTCAAACCTCCTAAACTAATCAACAAAGAGGGTCTACTCTAGACACTCGGGAGGCGAAACCGATCTATGCACACTAACATAACCAATATATCCCAACTAAGGCAAAATCTCAACTCTGGCCCAATTACCGGTAATACACCAAACCATCACACTAATCTCTAGCCACGCTAGAGAAAGGACTAGGCAACAACCATCTAGGACCGCTATAAAGGAAAACTCAAAGCAAGCCTAGAACCACAACAAACAGGAAACGAGCTCTACAAAGCCTACCCACGAGCTACAACTCCGGGTAAAACACCTCACAGGGCTAACTCACCCCCATCCACTACTAAAGAATAAACTACCAATAAAACAACACATCGATATTCCAATTAAGGTAGCCAAAAACTAAACAAGTAGCAGGTAGGCATGTAAGTAATTACACGATAGAAGGGATAGAATCGCAACACGTGCGGGACTAACACAAGTCAAAGGTAGCAAAGGCCTGACCTAGAGCAATGACATCAGGAACCTCTACCTCTGGCCCACCAAGAGGAGCATCAAGCTGATGAGATCTAACTCTGGACTGAGTGGTCAAAACTGAAGGCCCAACCATCCCTCGCCGGGGACAAGCTCTATAAAGGTGATAAATCTCTCCATAATGATAACAACCAGGCTGTCCAGGATACATAATCGTGGGTAAATTCCTAGCAAAGTGCCAACGCTCACCACACCAAAAATAGCCTCTACCAGATGAAGTCCAACGGGAAAAATTTGCCTTGTACTCCAATACCGACAGACAACCCTGCTGAAGAACTGGAAGCTCAACCTTAACTGAAGCACCACTCGCAGAACCAGGTACTGAAACACTCACCGGAGGACTTAGAGTCCTAGCCATGGTGTCTTGAAGTGCTGAGGTCGCTATAAATTCAATCAGAGGCTGGGCTGACCCCACACCCCCTATCTGGTGCGGTAAACCCTCACTCTGAAGTCCTAGCACTGATGGAAGCACTGAAGCAACAGGCACAGAAGCCTTAGAACCAACCGCTATCGCACTCGTCTGAGGCATCTGAGAATGAATGAACAACCAAAGTTTTAGAAGTCAATAAAGCCAGGAACGCACGATAAGGAGTCAAGAAGATGAAACTTTTCCTAACAATAGCTGTGGGGTCGGCAAATGGATCTAAGAGCTGCCGGTAAGTAGGGCTTCCATTAGTATAGTACCGTATGCCCTGTAGCCTCCCAAAAATAGGATAAGACGTCATCGTACCGATCAGCGAGACTCTACTTTGACACTTGCCTCTGTACTACGACACCGGTGAACCTAGAGCTCTGATACCAAGCTGTCACGACCCAATTTCTCAGGTCATGATGGCACCTACAACCCTCCATTAGGAAAACCAATTCCTGTAGCACAAAATGGTTAGTAATGTGCTACTACCAAACCAATACGCACAATAAGCAGAAAGAAGCGGAAGTAGAATATAAAGATAAGACAACGCGGAAGCAATTTACCCGAATATATACATAATGAAACTACACCAACCCCAAGACTTGGTATCGACAGTATATAAGCTTCTAATAGAATACAAGTCCTAGAAGTAATAAAAATGATAAGTACAATTGTCTCCGAATATACAAAGAGTAACAGTACAAAAGATGAGATGTGGTCAAGCTCCGACCGTCAGGCGCTCACCATAGTCTCGAATATCCACAAAATCTGCATGAGTCTCCAATGCGATCAACGATGAGAACTCAACTAATATCTGCACAGAAAGTGCAGAAGTGTAGTATTGGGTACTCAGTAGGCATCATTGGCCGACTGAGCGCATATAAGATATAAAAGCATTAAGTAATAGATAGCAAGAAATTAGTCACTGAAGCAATAAATAAGGCACAAGGAGCTAGCACAGATCATCAGCAACCAAGAGCTACAAGTAACACATGCCAGAATAGAGGATATAAACACACAGAATCACAGGTGAAGAAAAGAAAAACGCACCTGGAGTCCTTGTACAACAATATAAGTAAGTAAAGAGAGAGAGAGATAGTTGAGAAAATAGCGGTATTCCAGTAACCTCAAGTAAAGGAAAAGGAGGAAAGCAATCTAACATACTCAAAAATGGAATCGACAAGTATAAGGAAATCATAACAACAATCCAATCACATGATAGCATAACCAGGGAATAACCTCACAAGTACAACCCTAGGATAAAATAACTAGACCACAATAACTGAGAGATACCACGCAACTTCCTAAAAGAATAGAACCAGAATCTCACACTCTGCTCAGAAGGCCACACAAAAGTGCCTCAATAAGATAGGACTCCCTAGCCCTCTCAATAATCAGACATCCCACAACCAAACCCTCAACAGGTTAACCATTACTAATCCTTTGCTAACCGAGTGCCAAGACAAGCTCTAAATAAAGGCAGGAGTAAATATAGTCTATCTACAGTCCAACCGACCGCCCATACAATCGAGGAATGCAATCAAGTGAAAACAAACCCTCCGACATCCCATACTACTGGAGCGTACAATCAACAAACAACAAACAACAAACAAGGGTGGAGCCTCAAACAATGAATGATATGATGCATGAAGATCTTAGGTGAAATAGTATCTCTTTATGTACCTCCTCCGGTGCTGATCGGGCCCAGCAGGTAGGTTCCATAGAAGGATACTGCCCGTATAGCTCTACTCTGCCGTATACCCTCCCTCCGGCACACGCAGCCCGAAGTCCCAGGCCCAGATCGGCAAGGTCCATGGAGGTCCCAGACCCCATACTAAAACTCAGTATTAAGACATGTCATCCGGAAGCAAGTCTGAGATCAAGATAGAGACCCAGTCTAGAATATGCATGCCCAGACCCTATCCAGGACTAATGTAGTAGAAAATGCCTCAAAAACCCTCCAAGGGTACCCGGGTCTAAAACTATAGTAAATGAAGTCTAGTGCTCTGCCCAACAGAGACTAGTATCAGTAATAAAATCAAGTATGGTGCTCTTCCTGGAAGAGACTAATACCAGTAATAAAATCAGTGCGAAAACATCCAAAAATTCTCTTTTCTATCTTCAACAATAACAAAAAGAGGCCCTTAGGGCCATGCAAATTTAGGAAAACTGTCTGTAGTGGCTCGCAGCCAAAACAGTAGTAAAACATGCAGGGGAAAACCTTTTTCATGGATGATATGCTCACACACAAATATAAAAGTATCCCAACGGCTCACAACAACTCCTATCAGCCCTGCACAGGCCCAACAACTACTCAACAGACATAACTAACCTTAAAGGATCATCTCTATGTCGAGGTCTCGCGGGCATTCCTCAAATAACCCACCATCTATGTTCCAGATTCAATACAAGGCCACACAGGACCACAAGGGTAATATACAATACTACGCAAATACGATAAATAACGTATAAATTAAATGGAAGAACAAGGCAGACAAGGTCTGTGGTACCAACCTATAACAACCCACCCAAGGATGTTGATTAATGTAGTTATAGCCTATATACGCACAGTCTAGGTAGGGAAAGACATAACCTACATGTCATCCGATGACTAGCTGTGGGAATGGAATCATCCAGGCTCTAACTGCTCCAGAAAGCTCCGAATCACACAAAAAATACTTTCAACTGAAGCCCCAAAGCCGTCTCTATAAAGCCTGACCAACCAAGGTAATGGGACAATTGCTAGAATTGATAATGCTGCAAGATCGAGCCATAACCAATTGATAAGGTGTTAATGTCACACTCGCGACCAGCCAACTCCAAAGCATAAAATGAGGCCAATAACAATAATAAATGGCATATAAATCCAACAAAAATACGTTAACCACATCTCAAAGGAGCGACGAGCTCCCGAGGCACTATTTCAAGGCGTACTTCACGTTGTTCAATCCAATCACTATCGTATGTGATCCCAATAAGAATCGCACAAACTTTCCAATCCCTCTAGCACCTTACCACAACCATTACACCACAACAATAACCAAACATAATAAGATAAAGGGGCTGTCCAAAGCCACAATATCTAAAACACCATTTCATGGCTCGAAAAGCTAAAAAAAAGATACTGAAACATGTAATTACGAAGGAGGATCGTAGGGGAGAGATTTTCTGGACAAAAATATTCAATATACCAAGATAAAAAACCTGCCTCCTTGCAGGAACAACAAACATATCCAAGTCCAACAAGAACTACTACAAGTTATCGGAAAATATGAATATTCGTGACTAGAACCTTAGAATCTCGATTTAACAAATAGATAAGTGTACGGGATCCTTACCTTGACAATATAACTCCATAGTTATTGCCAAATACTGGATAAACATATGCTAGCTCGCTTCCGTAACACCCATGAAGATACGCCACACAATCGTCAGGACAAACTACACCAAAATGATGAGCTCGCGACGTAGAGCAACATCCGTTAAACTTCTGAATTGAAAGCATCAATGTCCATGGGTTATTTAGGTACTCTCCCTATGACTTTCAGTAGATTTTGGGTGAAAAGTATGAATTAAAGCGAAGGGAAATCAGCTTTTATAAAGCTAAACCGACTTGGGATGGGATCCCACCTTGACGCTCCTGCATGTGCAGTCTTACAAAAATATGAATATCTCTCTATTCTAAAGTCGTATGGATGAATAGTTTAGTGAGTTGGAAACTAGACTCGTAGACCTTTGATTTGGTATATTGGGGGCCCACTAATTCTTTATCGATTGGGAGAAACACCCCAAGACATTTAACCCAAATTTAAAGAGAATTCCTTAAAGGAATTTACAATAACTTTTTCCGACTTTTGTTTCGCAACTTGCTTGACTTCAAAACTTATCATACGATCATTTTGATATTATAATACCTCATAACACATCCTTCTTAGTATATTAGACACTATTTGTCTTACCCCGAAGGTACGGGTTAATTTAAACCTTCCAAACGGGCGAGGTGTTACACGAGGCATTTCTTTAACTCGAACTTTTGTGTAAGGGATTCCTTTGACCTAGAACCGTGGTTTAATTCTTTGATATTACCAAGAATTTTGACTGAAGTCAATAATTTCCAAAGTTGAAGATCTAAAATGAGGAACGGCCATAAATACTAAACAAATGGCCCGGACACCAAACTACCAGTCTCGACAAGCCATAAATGACTTGGGGCCGCTACAGGTAAGTTCTAACGGTACAAGAAAGGTGAAAATGCGTACATGAACGGAAGGGTCATTACACTCCTGCTCATCAAGGTAAGTCTTTCTCTAAGGATTTCAAGTTTTCCAAATCAAATTCCTTCATCAAATTGCAAATTATTGATAGAAATCCTAAACCTTGACTATAGGGTTTCAAGAAGCAAATTCAAGAACTTCAAGAAGAGATTTTTTGATCATTCTTCATCCAAGTTAGGGTTCTTCAACTTCAGGTTCAAACTCAAAGATTTCACCAAGGGTTTTATTCAAGGTATGTGGGATTTTAATGAGGGTTTTCTTTCACCCTCATGCCCAATGTTTAGATTTCAGTATGATTTTTCAAATTATAAAACTTGGGTTCTTACCCAAATATAAAGTTTTCTTGTAGATTTAGTTTACTTACGCTCTACATGATTTTTAATCCTGAATATACTATTTAGCATGAGTTTCTACATGTATTTCTTAAACCCATGAATTTGAGATTGAATTTAGCATGATTTGACATCATTATATGTTTTCCTTAAAGTTTAGTATCTTTATATACTTGTACTCCACGAACCCTTAGTATATTCAATAACTCATGGTTTTAAATTTGTGTTAAGAGATTTCACATTTTACTCAGATGATAAAATTGTCATGAGTAGTTGCATTCTTCAGGATGGTGGGTTATGAACTTCCAATCAGTTTAGGGTTTCAAGCATTTTAGACAGATACTTAGTCTTTTAGAATTACATGATTAAAGTGATTTCAGTCTCAGTATTACTTTTCACTCTCAGAAAGCCAGTGTATTGAGCTATCCAGTACGTTAGTTTATGTATGCATATATTTTAGTTGGGAGCAGTACTTAGAACCGAGTGGACGATGGGATGAAGACTCACCCATCAGTTAGTACTGAGACCTTTAGTAGAAGTCCCTGAGTTCCAGAACTATGACACCACCGTAGATTCTAAGGGTCATTCATCAGATCAGGCTTGACAACTTAACGCTTTTCGGCATCAGTTTAGTAGATCCACGCTTGACAGTGTTCTTACCCCTGGCAAGGTATGAACACCTTTCCCATCCAAGGTTACATGTTGGCCCCATAGTTAGCTCAGCTTGGGTTATGTCATGACATTGTATCTTAGTAGCTCCCACAGTTGAGATTCAGTTATTGCATGACCTTGTAGTTAGTTATTCAGTTCAATATTATTCAGTTGTATGTTATCCATTTGGTCATTGCATCAGTTCACTTATTTCAGTATTTTCAGCATACTTAGTAGAAGAAACTCCCCTAAGGTTTTACTTTAGACATAACTTTTGGCATGACTCATGATTTTTGGCTCAGTTGTTCTAATTCATGACTTACAAACATAATTCATCTTTCTAGTCTATGGATCTCCAAGTAACATTTTTTACTTATCTTTAAATAGCATGATCTCACAGTTACAGTTCAAAAACATGATTTACACTCTCTGCAGTAAAAGAATTTATATCCTACAATTTGACATATGTATTCTCAGTTGTTTATACTTAGTCCAGTTTTTAGCCATGCTTTCAGTATATACATGTTTTCTCATTATTTCAAACTTAATACATTATCTCACATGCTCAGTACATTTAAAGTACTGACTATATACTTTCCTTGAGCTGCATCATTTCATGATGTAGGTCTCAGTACTAGCCCCCAAGATCATGGTCAGACAGATTGCAACTTCCAGTCAGTAGGGAATGAGTTATCCTTTTTGGTAACTCTATTAAGTTAATAGTTATAATAGTTATTTCAGTTGTTATACATTGATTAGAGATAGTTGGGGGTCATGTCCCGGCTAACTGTAGTCAGTGTTAGTAGAGGCTTCATAGACAGTCAGTCAGTTGGCTCTATCAGTATTCAAATAATTTTGTATTTTATTTTATGAAAGTTTATTTTGTTATAGTATGTTTCAAGAGCTCAGCACATATTTTAGCTTTCAGTCTGTATCTCGGTAGTATGCCAAGCCATGAGTTAGCTTGGGATCACTCATGACTCTAAGCACCGTATCGCATCCAGGGTGTAGTATCGTGGCAAGACAACAATCCATTATCCCTAAAATATGTCATCATCAACAATAACAATAAAATAAGACATGAGTCTTTTACAAGAAAAATAGCAAATGGGAATCCAACTTTAGGGAAGTAGAGAAAAGTGCAAATAAAGCAATCCCACAGAGGGAACAATACTAAACAAACTCTAAATCCTCGAGGGTCCTTCATTCGTCTTTGCTCTCGTTGCTTTGTCCACTTCTTGCCAAATGAAGTACCTACCCATAACCAAGTAGGCACCTGCTAGTCGAGCCCTTTCTTCAAAATCTATTCCTTTTATGGTCTTGATTTGCTATTCTATGTGGTTATCTAGATCGCATAGACATTGCCTTGCATCTCCCAACTCTTACCTTGCACGCTTCAATTCTTATCATAAGTAGTGCATTGTCATTCTATCATCCATGTGTCATTGTTGATGTGACAACTCATTTTTTGTGTATTGTTCTTGGATTCAATGAAGAAATGCTTGATGCTCGGCTTCTTCATCCACAAGGTAGGAAGGCACATTTGGGCCGGGAATGATAGTTCCAATGAGATTCTTTTTCAACCATTCTTTGTAAGTTCCACTACTTGGTATTGAACCTATCTTTGATTGTCGTGACCCTAATTTTTTTGTGATTCATTCTTGAACAATCATATTTTAAATGCCATTATACCATCCTCATAATCTGTTATAAACTTAGCCATTTCACCTATTTGAGGGGTTTCTTGCTTCATGCCAAGTTTTCTGAGAACTCAGAGAGGAATATATGAATGAGTTTCCCTAATACCTGCAAAAACTAAAAATGTACTTTATCACCACAAACCATATATTTCCCGAGATAGAGGTATACAATTGACCATTGCACATTATATTCACCTAGCTCACTAAATAGTTTCAACCAAAATTCCCGAGTGGTCTTTTGCTTGAATTTGTTTAAGGACAGCCACATGCCATGGAAAGAAAAGTGATTTATCCTAACTATATGGTCCGACTCTTTTAGATGGTGGCTTTGAGTATGTGTTTGATCATCCACCATTGTGGAATCATGTTGCATCCTTGAAAAAAAAATGCTCTCCACCTTGACATTTACCCAAAGCCCTATAGATATCAACGATGGTCATGGGCGCCAAAATGTAGTATTTGGTTGAAGATCCATAAGAGACTCCATAGAAGATGGTATATGTGACTATGATTACACTTAGATGAATGGTTTCATTTGGGACTTGAGAGAAGACCATGGATCCAAGAAAATGTACGAAAAATGAAAATGCACGAGGACTCTTCCAACTTCTTCGAAAATAAACTCATGTTTGAATTTTTTTGAATGCATTGAAATCCCAAAACCTATAGTAAATCTTACATGGGGGAATGTTCATACATTTGATCCTATCCATCCAATCATCATTAGCAAGTAAGAATCCCATCTTGATTTGCTTACAATTCCACTCTATTGGAATCAAAAAGCCATTTCAGGCATTTTCTTTCTTTTGCGACACATGTGAACACTCTCATAGATTTTTATCCCCTCCTCAATATTTAGAGTCATCTCCATATTCTCGAATTGAAATACCATGTTATCATTATCCCAAAACCTTGTCATAACCTAAATCATTTCGGGCAAAAGCTTTCATGCCCATGAGGGAAGACAAATAACCTATGTGTTTGTGAACTATCTCTCTATCACCCTTACTCATGTATTTCCACCATATTCGAAGGTAATCATTAGGTTCAATCACCATTCGGGTTCTGGGTGAGGTAAGTTGGAGTCATTCCTACAAAACAAAGAAATAGGTAAGTTCCTCCCCCCCAAAAAATAATAATAATGGTTTGATTAATTTGGCATATACTTTATTCAATTTACATAAAAATGATTGTATTTTATTGACTCGTGGCCAAATAGGCATAGGATAGGATTGCTAATGGTCCCAATTGAGTCATCTTAGGCTAACACGCTAATTCAAGGGTTTTGGTTTAGGTCTACACTAGGTGTCTAAGAATTGGCTTTTGAAAGACCGGTCCCAAGCGGAATACTTGAGTTGGAACTATGATAATAATTAGACGCATAACAAACCAATAAATCACCACGCATTTCAAAAAAGGGTTATCTCTGAAAAATGGTTGCATGATCGCAAACTATCCTTTAAAAGATAAAGAAAATCGCATATCATATGATGGAAAATGCTATGCATGTAACGACATTTATAATTGTGAAAAATAAATACATAATTGTAAGGAAATAAAGCTACTAAATTATTACAATACTTTCGCATTGTTAGTCACATAAAGTTAGTAAAATCAATTTAGTTAGAACCTAAATGAATCTCCAGTGGAATCGCCATTTCTGTTTTATCCATTTTTAGGAGGGGAAAATGGTGAACTTAATTATTTAGAAAAATTAAGGGAATTTCTAAAATAATTTAAAATGAACAGAGTCGCTACTTAATTTTTATTAAGAAAATAAAAAAGCTTTAAGGGATTTTAAAAGACTTAAAAATATAAATAAATCTTTTGAAATAGATAAACTAAGTAAGGTTTTAAGTAATGTTTTTAAGAAAGTTTTTAAGACACTTAAAAACATCCATAAAGTGGTTGACCAATGGTTTTGTCTAAATTTATTTTATACTAACTAAAAGGAAATCTTTTGAAAATCTTGATGAAAGAAAAATCTTTGATACCCATTTGGGAAAAGAAAGGTTCTCTTAATATTATTTGAAGACTTTTTTTTTAAATGAGATAAGTTTGATACTTATTTAATTTTGAATAAATGAATTAAAAATAAGAAATTTCGTATACAAAATAACAAGGAGAAAATTAAAATGATAACTCAAGGAAATTCATTTAGATTAATTAAATATTGTTAAGAGTTATTACAAGAATAAAGCAAATAAGAGAAAAGTAAAATTAAGCTAAGATATATTTTGGACATTGAGTCCATACAACTCGAAGATCCATCCTTTTGGCTGTTGTTGTTGCTGAAAATTAGGCTTTGTCCCATTTTCCCTATTGTATATCAACTAGTATATCAACAACCTTTTCTCTGTATCTAAGCTTGCAAACCTGTATATTTCATGTATATAAATCCCATATTGGACTGTGACTATCAAATACTTTGAGCTTTGGCCTATTTCTCATTTTAACACCCTATGTATTAGCTTGCCATCCTGTATACCTACTGTATACCTTGTATACCAATCCTATTTGGACTTTGGTTTGGGGATTGACATATGTAAATTGGGCTTGAACCAATAGGAAATGCAAAGGGAGAAGTCCAATAGACTCATGCGGAGGTTCATGACAAAGAAGAAATGAATTTTTTTTAGCATCAACTTAATTGATCCAAACACATAATTTCACGAAGAGGGGAAGGATCATATTAATACAGAGTAAAATTTATTAATCATCCAAAAAAGGCTAAATCATTCAAACAGTTTACTAGGCTAATTAATCGAGCATGTAATTTCAAATTGATTCCTAAACTCATATGTAAAACACAAGAATAGACCACATATTAACTAAAAAATATTGTAAAGGAGGAGAGTTCAGACAAGGAAATAAAGAGGAAACAAGGGGCGATGTAATGACCCTCTAGGTTATTTTCTCTGTTTTCGTGCTTTTTCTGCATTTAGAGCTTTCCCACAGTGGCTATAGATAATTTATGACTTGTCGATACTAATGGTTTGGTTTTTGGGTAGTTCATTTGTGGTTTAAGTCCATTTCCCTATTTTGAAACTCTTAAAGCTGAAAGAGTTAACTTTGGTTAATATTCAAAGAAGAAGGACTCGGATGAAAATTCCATCAGCGTTGTTATCTCTGGAACATTGAATTTTGGCTAGTAAGACCTTTGGTTCAAGTCTCGCGGCTTTTAGACTCATTTTGGGCACTTGTGTAACCTTTAGGAAAAATCGACAAAGTGTTTACTTCGGTCAACATTCCATCAAGATGACCTCCACTGGTTGTTTTAATAATTCTATTGAGTCCAAAATACCATTTCCAATTAGGTAGCATATTTGGTTTGTGTTCACTGAATTTGCAATGAATCCCGAAGGGTCTATCCAGTGAATTGTTAGCCATAGGAGTTGCTGGTTTTTGTTGTTGCTGGTGCAGGTCACCCTTGAAATTTGCATATGCGAGGGGCAGGCCACATCTAAGAGACCATGTACATAGTGGGTGGCCCGCGTCTACAAAGAAGGGTCCAGGTGACCCAACCTCTCTTGTTCTCCGTATACGCTAGAGGAGGGTCGCGTTTGCAAGTTCGCGTATGCGGTGGGGTCCTTGCATACACAAAGAAGGACCCCTAGAACCTATATATTATTTTAACTTTATTTTCTCCTCCATAACTCTGAAAACCTCCATTGCCTGGAGCATTGAAAGCTGGTTATGAAGCTATTATTCATCTCCATTGATACCGATAAGTTCGTTGTAATCCCTCGTTCTTTTTTTATAAGTAATTCGCATTTCCATCAAATTATTTCTTGAACTCTCTTGATCAAGTGGACTTTTGGGACCCAAAACAAGTTTTGTTTATGCCTAAATTTTGGGCTATGGGTTTAAAAGCTCGTTGCAAATGTAATTGTGATTTTATTTTCTGCATCATTAAGAGGGCCCTGAGGGTAGATTTCTGACCAAAATTTTCATATAGCAATATGGGTGTTATTTTTCTCATCTTGACACCTATATTATGTTAATGATAGTGAGGTAGCATTCTGAGGCTATCCAAAATAAGAAGGCACAAGATTGACGGTTTATAATTGCAGTTCGGCCTCGAGGTAGGTTACGATTTACTTATTTTAGACTTGACTTGGTTAGATTTTATATTATATAATAAGTTACTTGAATGTTGGGGTAAGGTTTATATTAGAATTAGTCTTAAATCCTTTTTTTAAATATATTTTGCCATTCTGGGATCGTAGAATAGGATTATCATGCTCATTCTTAGTCTGGGGTGCTGTAGCCTTGTTTTGTAGATTAGAATCCTTAGTATAGGATTGTGGAGACATTTGTAGTAGGGTAGTTATTTTTACATTTTAGTTTGTTTTCCTTATTTATTTACTGTTACTATGTAACTATGGGCCCGAGACTATAGCTCGGATTGAACAAAGTTCTAAGTCAGTTATCTTGTTTGGAGGGTGTTTTGCCTGTTTGATAGATATTTATATACTTGTATTCTAGGTGTTGGCACACATATTCTTATACATGCATCTACGTTGCTAGTGGTACAATATTTTAAGAAAATATGAGTTTTTCACCAATAGCTGGGATTTTCTACCTTTTTACTATGGTTCTAGTTTCCAGAAACATATTTCATGGGTCTTTACACTATTTTTGAAAAGGAAAGAAAAGTACCACTTTACTATACTTGTTCGCGGGATGTTTTCAGACCTTTTCTCTATTTACTTTCTGTTGATGAGTCTGAGATATAATTTTGGGCAGCCCGAGGAGCACATATTCGGGTTTTACCTTTATTTCATATTTTTATGAACCTTAGGACGACATGTGCGATGATTTGGGGAGCCTACGGGGCAGCGATCAAATCGCATTTTAGTGTTTTTACTTTACTGTATTGGTCACATTTGCATCATACCATTTTATGATGCATTGCATCCTGTTGTACGTACTTGCGTGGCTTATTGCTTTTACTATTATTATCTTCACTGTCAGTATTGATTATGCCACCTTTCTACTCATAACTAGATTTAGATGGATCCCGATAGCTAGCTCACTTTCCTGTATCCTATATTATATATTATCTTTTTGAGCTCAATCTGGCTAAGATGCTTACTGAGTATCGGTGTTTTGGTACTCATACTACATTTTTGCATCTTTTTCTAATGCATCACCTAGTACGAGCCACCCTCAATGACCATCTTTTCGCTCGAGGCCAGTTGCTAGCTGAATCATGGTGAGCTCCCAGTGCTTGGAGATTTTACTGCTTTCCTTCTAGTTATACTATCTGTATTTTATATTTTGGTAGATAGTAGATTGTTGTATTGCGCCATTTCTATAATTAGACGCTCTTGTACCGGTGACACACCAGGTCTGGGGTTTGGTCCTTGTATTAATATTTCATCTTTTTCGGTCTCTTTAGGACCACTTATGTATATTTTGTACTGTTGAAATATATCTATACTGTTGGCCTATACCTTGTTATGATTCCTCTTCCACTTTTCCTATTTAATGCTTATTATAGTATTGTGTTCTTGGGTTGCTTGCCTACTAGGAGAATTATAGTAGGCGCCATTATGGATCGATTTTGGATCGTGATAGAGTGAAATTAGAGCTTTAGGTTCACTAATCTTACCAGTATAAGAGCATAATATATAGTAGAGTCTCGTAGATCAGTACGATGACATCTGTATCCTATCTATTGGAGGCTATAAGGCATTCTTAGGAAGGATTCCATCTTGCTTGATTCCTTTTCATGCGTCCTTGCCTCTATCAACTTCTAAATATCTTTTTTTTTTCAATCTTTCTTAGATGGTTCGCACGAGATTAGCGACAGGTGAGGACGAGGCCCTTGCACCTGCAGTTAGTGCCCCTACTAGGGGTTATGGCAGAGGTCAACCCATAGGTAGAGGTAGGGAATGGGTTGCGGTGCCAACTCAGGCCCAGACTAGGGTACCATTATAAGAGCAGGATATTGAGGTGGAAGAGGTTCAGTATGAGCTGAAGGGCATGGGGCCAACCCAGCATCCAACAGGATTTTTGGCTACACCAGTCTTACAGGATACTTTGGTTTGTCTGCTTGGGTTTCTGCAGGGCATGTCAAAGCCCACAACTTTTCTAGGTACTATGATTGGTTCACAGATTAGGGATGAGGCTCAGACTTTGGCCCAGACATCGGCACAGGGTTCAAAATGCAACATGGTATTATAGCTCCCTGTTTAGAGGTGTTGTTAGTTCCTACAATTAATCCACCTATTTCAGCTAGGCCTTCTATGTCTTCTGTAGAGTAGAAGATGCTTGGTAGGTTTATTCGACTAGGTCCTCTGAGGTTTTCAAGTGCTTTAGGAGAGGATGCCTATGAGTTTCTAGTTAGCTACCAGGAGAGGTTACATAAACATGGCTTGGTTGAGTCACAAGGGGCATATTATATCTCTTTCTGTCTAGATGGTCAAGCAAAATAGTGGTAAAGGTCCTGCATTGCTTACAGACCAGCTGGTCACCCCTGATGACTAGGGATTAGTTCTCTGAGGTTTCTTAGAGAAGTATGTGCAGCACAACTTGGCAGAGAGGTTGATGGATGAGTTCACTAGGTTAGAGTAGGGCTTCATGTATGTTTAGAGTATGAGGTCTATTTCTATGAGTTGGCTAGGCACGCCACCATGATCCTTGCCATCAAGCACGAGAGGGTGCATCACTTTGTTAGAGGGTTGAATTTGCAGCTTCATCTAGCCATTGAGGGTATGGTAGCCTTGAGCCAGTATTTCTTGGATGTTGTAGATCATACCTGCTCTATTGAGGGCATACTTCACGAGGCCCAAGGGTGTAGTGATAAGACAACCCACCATCAGGGTAGTTAGAGTTGTCCACAGACTCAGGGTGGATGCTTCTTTGGTTGATGTCACCATCAATAGCGCTTCCAGTTGAGCCAGCATGTTCAGGTGGCACTACAGATTACAGAGGGCCAGAGTAGTCCGAATATCCAGGGTTTGGTTCAGTTATCGTGAGGTGCTAGCTCTGGGTATTTAGGTTATGGTGGCCATTTTGTCTCAGCCGGGTCATCACAGTAGGGTATAGCTAGTCGAGTTGCTACGGGTGTGGTGTGCTTGGTCATTTTGCTAGGAATTGTCCTTTGATTCATCGGTTTAGTCGATAGGGTCAGCAGGAATTTGATCCAACTTTTAAACTTAGAATCCCTAAAAAATCTGACTTTCCCAGGGATCACGAGCCCAAACTATGAGCCGTGGACTGAACCACAAGCCATGGAATGGACTCATGGAAGTTGTTCTACGGGTTCCACCCGAGGTCTGAGAACTACGAGTTGGATTCACGAGTCGAAGATGGTTCTACAGGTCGTGGAACCCTCTCATGAAAATCAGACTGAGGCTCAGCTTTTCCTCAGGAACTACAAAAGGTTTCTACGACTCTGTAACACCCCAAATATCCTAAGCTAATACCCGAACCTTTTCCATGAGTGTAATTATCATTTCTCTAGTGTGGTGAGTGCTTTGGATGCGAATCATGTTCATAAGAAACTCCTATCGTCAAGTTAAGTTGCAAGCACCTCAACCAAATAAGTTTTCATGTAAGACTAAACTAGGGTCAACTTCAAATGACCATTTCTCATAGAATATAAAGAGTTAGGTGGCCTAGTACCCACCAAATTAATGTTTTTTGAGTCTTCTTTCCAATTCCACCGACCGCGTATTAATTCGAGTCCATAGTAAACAGTTATGGGTATTTTACTGCAGTATTGTCAGTGACTACAGACCGGATGATGACCCATGAAACAAAACTAGGGTCCGTACTGTGACTCGTGAAAATAGACCTTAACCTTAAAATTTTCATCTTCAAAACCACTGGCTGGTCCATGACCCATAGTCCAAAACCATAGTCCATAGAGTGACCTGTGGTTTGTCAAAATTTAGCTTTTCTTCCCCAATTTCCACAAGTTACTTGACGGGTCATCATTTTGAATGACGGTCTATCTTGTAACCTGTGGAATCACGTTCAGAGAGGTACCAAGTCCTCTAAATTCTATGAGTGGGTTGACGGGTCATAAACCCATTCCATGACCCATCCTTCCATCCGTAGTTCCTAAGGATCAGAGGATCCTCATTTACTGAAGTCAAAACCATGAGACAGGACGGTCCATCATTCAAAATCACGGACTGTAGAGTGACTCATGGAATGTAATTCCAATAGACTCCCAGAAGTGGTTCCTGAAACCACGGACCAGATGACAATCCATCATTCACTGTGATAGTCTGTAGACTAACTCGTGGTCCCTGAAGCCGAGTCATTTTATCAGTTTTTCAAGGTTAAGTCCAGGGGTACTTTTATAATTTTCCACTCTTTTAACTCTTAAGTGAGGTCTTTTTGACCCCTTTTAGTAGGGTTTCTACCCCAATTAGCCTAAGCCTCTTCTTATTCCCTCATTCAAGCACCCAAAAAAGGAAAGAACTTTATAACTCCAAGTCTCAAGCTCAAGATCAAGGGTTTTAATTCCAAGTCTCGCTTCTTCTCATCCCAAGTTAGGAAAGCTTCAAGTTCAGGTATGTGGGTATTCAATAAGGGAATTCTTTCACCCTTATGCCCCAAACCCCATGTTTTTACTTTGAGTTATCAAATTGTGAAATTAGGGTTCTTACCCAAATCAGGGAAAACTTATGGGTTTAATTTTAAAGCATCAATTCATAGTTTCTTATTACTTATCTATGAATTATTTGAGGTTCCTTAATTGATTTTAGAAGCCCATGCATTAAAGATGATTTCTAACATGATTCCATTGAATTGCATGTTTTCAAGTGAAAATTGGCATGTTTAGATAACATGACCTTATGTATTTATGAAATTGCATGCCTAATTCTTCAAGTTATGAATTTAGAAAGAAAAGTATGTTTGGAATTATGGCTATGCTAAGTTTAAGACTTATGATTTTGAATTGAATGACATTAGTTTCAAACAGATTTGGCATTAGATATGTCACAAGTATCAGTTGAGCTATATGTATATTTTGGGAATAGTATTTAGCACCGAGCGACGTGGGTTATAGATAATCCAAGTCTAAAACTACGTTGCCATCGTAGGTTTCCCTCTCTGGCTTATGACAAGATCCTATTATGATATGGTTCTAACCTTGACCGGTTAGGACAACCTTTTTTGGTGTGGGTGTATAACACTGAACTCCATATAGCTCAACATGGTTTATGTCGGTTAAGTGAATCTCCCACAAAAATGTTTTAAAGCTTTTAGATGTATTTGACTCTTTGCTTCAGATTTCACTTACTACTTATGACTATGTTTTCAGCTCATGATATTGCATTGAGTCATTACATTACAAATTTTACTATTATCATATAATTTCAACTTCAAGGATATTTTAAGCATGTTTTACCACAAATTATGCATGATCTCAGATTTAAGCATGCTTTCAAGTATATTTCATCATATCATATCCATATCTCACATACTCAGTACATTTCATAGTAGTGATCGCATACCTCTTTGTGATGCATTCTATTATGATGTAGATCTTGTAGCCTACTCCCAGATTCATGGCTAGTAGGTCAGCAACACATCCAGCCAGCTTGGTGAGTCCTCCTCCTTCGAGGACTTGGAGTTAGCTTCATTCTAGACTTTTAGTTCTTTATTTCAGTTTTTAGTATTTAGAGTTTGCTGGGGGCTTGTCCCAGCAGCTCGTCAGTATAGAGGCTTTCATACATAGAGTCAGATATTCAGTTGTATTCAGATTTTCATCCTTAGTCTTTTATTTATATAAACAAATTAAGTGGCTCATTACTTCAGTTAAGCTTCCGTTCTTATGTTTTGCTAAGTTTTTAAGTCATGCTAATGCTAGAGGGTTATATTGAGATCACTTGTGATCTTGGGGCTCATGTTATGTCCAAGGAATAGGCTCGGGGCATGACAGACTCGTGGATGGTTCCATAAGCCGTATTGTTAACTCGTAGAAACTGATCCATCACCTATCTTTTGGCTCGAAAACCACGACTCTAATCCATGAACCATGGTTACTTCTACGGTTCATGAAAAGGACCTGTGGAACCTAAAGCCGAGTTTTAAATCCAATTTTTTCAAAATTAAATCCCAGGGGTATTTTTGTAATTACCCATCCTTTTAACTCTTAAGTGAGGTTATTTTGGCCACTTTTAGTAGGGTTTCTACCCCAATCAACCTAAGTCTTTCATTATTCCTCATATATTTACCAAAAAAAGGAAAAAGAACTTTATCAACTCCAAGTGTCAAGCTCCAAGTTCAAGCCTCCATTTCTCTTCATCCTAAATCTAGCAAGCTTCAATTCAGGTATGTGGGTAATCAATAAGGGATTCCTTCTACCCTTATGCATAAAACCCTCAAGTTTTACTTTGATTTATGAATTTATGAAATTAGGGTTTTTACCCAAATCGGGAAAATTTTATGGGTTCAGTTTTAAAGCATCAATTCATGGTTCCTCATTACTTATCTATGATTTACTTGAGATTCCTTAAGTGTTTTCAAAACACCATGTATTATAGATGAATTCTAGCATATTTTCATTAAATTGCATCTTTTCAAGTAAAATTGGCATGTTTAGATAACATGACTTCAAGAATTATAAAATTGCATTCCTAATTCTTCAAGTTATGAATTTAGAAAAAAAGTATGTTTTGAATTACGGCTATACTAAGCGTTAAGACTTATGATTCGAGATTGGCATGACATCATATATGTCCTTATGCTTTCCTAATAGTTCTGGTATCAGATATTTCACAAGTATATTATGATCTATATGTATGTTTTAGGAGTAGTATTTAGCACTGAGTTAAACAGGGTGAGCGTACCCTTATTCCCAGAACTATGTGCCTGTGTAGGTTTATTAGCCCCTCAGTTGGGCATTAGAATTAGTGATCATGCCACAATTATGCCTTTATACACTGGCAAGGTATATTGGGTCCTCTCGATGGGTCGGATACATCAAATTTCATGTAGGTCATATGGTCTATGTCGGTTAGAGAACCTCCCACAGAAACAATTCTAGTTTATTTAAATGCATTGACTCTTTGCTTTAAGATTTCAAAACTTCTACTATTACGTATGGTTTTCAAGTATATTTTGCCTATGATATTGCATTGAGTCCTTTCCATTCCATCTTTTACTATCATAGTATGATTTCAGTTTTAAAGAACATATAGCATGTTTACTTTAGATTCTGCATGACTCGCATACTCTGTACATACTATAGTACTGACGCATACTCCTTGTGCTACATCCTTTTTATGATGCAGATTTAGGCTCCTATCCTCAGACTCGTGGCTAGACATCACCGGTTATCCAGCTCATGTTGGTGAGTTCTCATCATTCGAGGGCTAGTACTGGACTTGTTACTTTCATGTCTTTCTTTTAAATTTTTGAGTTAGCTAGGGTCTTATCCCAGCAACTCCTTATATCTTATTTAGAGGATTTTCAGCCATAGACAGATATTAGGGTTTTCATTTCAGACTGTGTTTATTCTAGACATTTATCTATGATGGAGTTGGTTGCTTATCGTGTTATTTATGCTTCCGCTATGATTCTGTGTTGTCTAAGTTATGCTAAGACCAAGGGTTAACTTGGGGCTTTTGTGGTCCCAGGTCTCGTATTACACCTAGGGGGTATCCTCGGGGTATGAAAAACTTGGTATTAGAGCATCAAGTTCAAGAGTCCTAGGGTGTGTTAAAGTCTCTTCGAGTAAAATCTATTTTATGTGTGTGAAGTTCGCCACACTTATGAGAGAGAAGCTACAAGGTGTCTTAGGAAAAACTTCACTTCTTTCATGATCAGTATCGTGCGATAGAGCTTAACTCTATTACTCCTCTAGTCCATTCTTTATGCATTTTAGATTATGCCTCCTCGCCGTGCCATGCTTCGTAGAGCCACTCGAAATGCTAACCTTTCGATTCCAGACCCCTAGGTCACAAATACAGAGTTTAGGAATGCCATTCATATGCTAGCTCAGACTATGGCCAATTAGTCCAATCAGCAGGCTCCTATCCCCATCCACCCCCAAGGTGGAGCAATTGCGGCCCAAGTTTGAGACTTCATTTGCAAGAAACTGCCTGAGTTTTAGGGTTCAAAAGTTGGTGAGGATCCACAAAATTTCATGGATGAGGTGAAGAAGATTTTGGATGTGATGCAAATGGTTGGTTTTGAGGGTGTTGAGCTAGCTTTCTATCAGCTCCAGGATGTAGCTCATATTTAGTATACTCAGTGGAAGGATCCTAGGGATAGGGATATGGTCCCTATGACTTGGGAGTGCTTTGAGAGGGCTTTTCTTGATCGATTTTTCCCTAAGGAGTTGAGGCAAGCTAAGGCCGAAGAGTTCATGAATTTGAGGCAGGTATATATGTCGGTTCAGGAGTATGGGTTGAGGTTCACTCAGCTTTCTGGGTATGATCCTTCTATAGTGGCTGATCTGCAAGATCAGATGAGTAAGTTCATTTATGGAGTGTTAAATTTGGTGAAGAAGGAGTGCAAGTCTGCTATGCTTTTAGGTGACATGAATATTTATAGACTTATGACTCATGCTCATCAGATTGAGGAATACAAGCTAAGGGAAATGGAAAGAGAGAACAAGAGGGTCAGATCTGAGAGTTCGGGTTTTAGCCATCAGAGGTCCGGAGGCGGATACCTCTCTTTATTTCAAAAGAAGTCATCATGACCCGTTCATTCTTTAGCTAGAGCTCCTACTCAGGACCCCAGGCCCCGTCATGATAAGACAGGTAAAGGATCAAGTTCTTATTCACAGGAGAGTGTTGCAAAGGGGACTTCCTACCCTACTTGCAACAAATATGGTAAAAGTCACCCCGGTAAGTGTTTGGCTGGTAGAGAAGGATGTTTTGGGTGTGGTTAGGTTGGACACAGGATTAAGGATTGCCCTTAAGCTAAGAAGGGACAGGGAGGTAGTAGGACTCAGTTTTCCCCAGTAGCCCCAGGAGGTCGATCGGCCTAGCACAACACTGCTTCTAGTTCTAGTGGTCAGTGCCAAAACTGCCTTTATTCCATGTCCTCTCGCCAGGACAAAGAGAGTTCACCAGACATTGTTACTGGTATGAAAGTCTTCTCTCTTGATGTGTATGCTTTATTGGACCCCCATGCCTCCCTATCTTTTGTGACCCCTTATGTTGCTTGCAAGTTTGAAATTAGTCCTGATTAGCTCTTAGAACCCTTTTGTGTTTCCACTCCTGTTGGTGAGCCAGTCCTAGCCAAAAAAATCTACCAAAATTTCCCTATCTAATTCCTTCATAGAGTCACTTCAGTGGATCTAATAGAGTTGCAGATGACTGACTTTGATGTTATTCTTGGTATAGATTAGTTGTATGCATGTTATTCCTTATTTGATTATCGTACCCGAGTTTTCAGTTTCAAGTTTCCAAATGAATCTGTTTTAGAGTGGCAAGGTAGTCCTCTATCCTCAACGGGTCGTTTCATAGCTTATCTCAAGGCTAGAAAGATGATTTCTAAAGGTTATGTTTATCATATAGTTTGTTTTATGGACACGGTGTTTGAAACCCTATCTCTCCAGTCAGTTCCTATTGTGAATGAGTTTCCTGAAGTGTTTCTCAAGGATTTATCTGGAGTCCCTCCCGAGCGGGAGATTGACTTTGGAATAGATCTTCTTCCAGATATGCATCCTATCTCTATTAATCCCTATAGGATGGCTCCATCATAACTTAAGGAATTAAAAAAGCAGTTGAAGGAAGTTCTTGATAAGGGTTTCATCAGGCCTAGCATCTCTCCATGGGGTACTCCAGTTTTATTTCTGCAAAAGAAGAATGGTTCTCTCAGAATATGTATCGACTACCATTAGTTGAACAAGGTCATAATTAAGAATAAGTATCCTATTCTTAGGATTGATGACTTATTTGATTAGCTTCAGGGTACCAGCTACTTCTCCAAGATCGACTTTAGATCCGGTTATCATCAACTCAGACTTAGAGAGTGTGACATTCCAAAGACAGCCTTCAGAACTCGGTATGGTCATTATGAATTTATGGTAATGTCTTTTGGACTAACAAATGCTCCTGAAGCTTTATGGATTTGATGAACCATGTGTTCAAACAATATATGGATATGCTTGTGATTGTGTTCATTGATGATATTTTTATCTATTCTCAGAGTAAGGAGGAGCATGCAAACCATTTGAGAGTTGTGTTACAAGCTCTCAAAGATCAACAATTGTTTTCTAAGTTTAGCAAGTATGAGTTTTGGATGCAGTCTGTTGATTTTATGGGTCATGTTGTGACTAGGGATGGTATTTGAGTTAACTCGCAGAAAATAGAGGTAGTAAAAAACTGGCCTAGACCCACTTCCCCGTCTGATATTAGGAGTTTTTTGGGTTTGGCTGGTTACTACAGGAGATTTGTGGAAGGGTTAACTTCCATAGCTGCCCCATTGACTCAGTTGACTTATAAGAAGGTAAAATTTTAGTGGTCTGATCTATGTGAGAAGAACTTTCAGGAATTGAAGACTAGGCTGATGACTGCTCCAGTTTGTGCTCTACCCGAGGGCCTAGATGAAATTGTGGTGTATTGTGATGCTTCTAGAATTGGTTTGGGTTGTGTATTGATGCAGTGTGGTAAGGTGATTACTTATGCTTCTAGACAACTTAAGACTTATGAGAAGAACTACCCTACTCATGATCTTGAGTTAGCGGCCATAGTTTTTGGTTTGAAGATTTGGAGACACTACTTGTATGGTGTTCATGTGGATGTATTCACCGATCATAAGAGTCTTCAGTATTTGTTCACTCAAAAGGAATTGAGTTTTCATCAAAGGAGGTGGCTTGAGCTTTTTAAGGATTATGATATGAGTGTGCTTTACCATCCGGGTAAGGCCAACGTCATGGAGGATGCACTTAGTAGATTGTCTATGGGTAGTGTGTCTTCGGTTGAGGACGAAAAGAAGGAATTGGAAAAGGATGTTCATCGACTTGCTCTATTAGGAGTTTGCCTTATGGATTCGGTAGAAGGTGGTGTTATTGTTCAGAATGGGTCCGAATAATCTTTGGTAGCTGAAGTGAAAGAAAAGCAAGACAATGATCCTATTTTGCACCAGTTGAAGGGTGCAGTCCATCAGTGAAGGGTAGAGGTTTTCCCCTAAGGGGGAGATGGTGTGCTTCAATATCAGGGTCGATTGTGTATTCCTGACATAGATGGGTTGAGACAATAGATTTTGACAGAGGCTCATGGCTCCAGGTATTTTATTCACCTCGGTGCCACCAAGATATACCATGACCTACGGGAATTCTATTGGTAGAATGGCATGAAGAGGGACATAGAAGGTTTTGTGGCTAAGTGCCCCAACTATAAACAAGTAAAGGTAGAGCATCAGCGACCTGGTGGTATGACTCACGATATTGATCTTCCTACTTGGAAGTGGGAAGCAATCAATATGGACTTCATTACCGATTTGCCTCATACTTGTAGGCAACATGATTCTATTTGGGTGATTGTTGACAGGATGACTAAATCAGCCCACTTCTTGGCTATCAAGACTATAGATTCAGCAGAGGATTATGCCAGACTCTACATTCATGAGATAATCAGACTGCATGGTATTCCATTGTCTATCATTTCAGATAGGGGTAATCAGTTTACATCCCTATTTTAGAGGTCATTTTAGAAGGGTCTTGGCACTTATGTTAAGCTTAGCACAACTTTACACCCACAGATAGATGTCTAGGTGGAGCGTACTATTTAGACTTTGGAGGATATGTTGAGAGCCTGTGTAATTGATTTCAAAGGTACTTGGAATGATCACTTACCTCTTACCGAGTTTCCCTACAACAACAACAACTTTCATTCTAGCATCCAGATGTCTCCTTATGAGGCACTTTATGGGCGGAGGTGTAGATGTCCTATTGGTTGGTTTGAGATAGGTGAGGCAGCTTTGGTTGGTCCAAATTTAGTTCATGAGACTATGGAGAAGGTTTAGATCATTAGGGAAAGGTTGAAGACCGCTCAGAGTCAATATAAATCATATGCAGATGTGAGAAGAAGAGAGTTGGAGTTTGAGGTTGATGATTGGGTATTTCTGAAGGTGTCACCCATGAAGGGTGTGATAAGGTTTGGTAAGAAAGGAAAACTTAGTCCCCATTATGTAGGTCCCTATTGCATTCTGAGGAGAGTTGGTAGTGTTGCTTATGAATTGGAGTTGCCAACGAATTTAGAAGCGGTTCATCCAGTTTTCCATGTTTCCTTGTTGAAAAAGTGTATTGGTGATCTGACCTTGATTTTTCCCTTGGAAAATGTGAGTGTGAAGGATAGCCTTACTTATGAGAAAGTTCCCATGGAGATTCTTGAGCATCAGATTTGGAGGTTGAGAAACAAAGAAGTTGCTTCGGGAAAGGTCCTTTGGAAAAATCAGTTAGTTGAGGGAGCTACTTGGGAAGCAGAAGCAGCCATGAAAGCCAAGTACCCTCATCTCTTTCCTTCCGATTCAATTTCATCTTGAGGTCATAGTTTTCTCCTTAGTTTGTCCCTCTAATCCTAATCCAACATCTTCTCTCATAATCCTAGCATGCATTCATGTTTTCCGAAGTTAGTTAAGTCATGTTTTGTGATAAAAAGCCAGTTTTCATGCTTGTCCTTTAGCTTTCATGTTTTGTTGGTTGGTTGGGCTATTTTCTCTCCAGTTTTTCCTTACTCAGTATTCATTCGAGAATGAATGATCCTAAGGTGGAGATATTGTAACACCCCAGAATTTGATCCAGCTTTTAAACTTAGAATCACTGAAAAATCTGACTTTCCTAGGGATCATGAGCCCAAACCACGAGCCATGGAATGAACTCATGGAAGTTGTTATGTAGGTTCTACCTCAGGTCTAAGAACCAAGAGTCGGATTCACGAGTCGTGGATGGTTCCACGGGTTGTGGAACCATCTCATGGAAATCAGACTGAGGCTCAGCTTTTCCTTAGGAACTATGAAAGGTTTCTACGACTCGTGGATGGTTCCACGAGCCATACTGTTAACTCATTGAAACTGATACGCAGCCTATCTTTTGGCTCAGAAACCATGAATCCAATCCATGAATTATGGTTACTTCTACGGCTCGTGAAAAGGACCCGTGGAACCTAAATCCGAGTTTTAAATCCAATTTTTCTAAATTAAATCCCCGGTGTATTTTTGTAATTACCCACACTTTTAACTCTTAAGTGAGGTTGTTTTGGACACTTTTAGTAGGATTTATACCCTAACTAGAATGTCTTTCATTATTCCTCATTCATCTACCAAAAGAGGAAAAAGAACATCAACTCCAAGTCCCAAGCTCCAAGTTCAAGCCTCCATTTCTCTTCATCCTAGATCTAACAAGCTTCAATTCAAGTATGTAGGTATTCAATAAGGGATTTCTTCCACCCTTATGCCCAAAACCCTCAAGTTTTACATTGATTTATGAATTTATGAAATTAGGGTTCTTATCCAAATTGGGGAAATTTTATAGGTTTAGTTTTAAAGCATCAATTCATAGTTCCTCATTACTTATCTATGATTTACTTACGATTCCTTAAGTATTTTCAAAAGCCCATGCATTATAGATGAATTCTAGTATGTTTTCATTAAATTTCATGTTTTCAAGTAAAATTGGCATGTTTAGTTAACATGACTTCAAGTATTATGAAATTGCATGTCTAATTCTTCAAGTTATGAATTTAGAAAGAAAAGTATGTTCTGAATTATGGCTATGACTTATGATTCGAGATTGACATGACATCAGATATGTCCTTATGCTTTTCTAATAGTTTTGGCATCAAATATGTCACAAGTATATTATGAGCGATATGTATCTTTTGGGAGTAGTATTTAGCACCGAGTTTGATAGGGTAAGCGTACCCTTAGTCCCAGAACTATGTGCCCCCGTAGGTTGATTAGCCCCTCAATTGGGCATTAGAATTAGTGATCATGCCATAGTTGTGCCTTTATACCCTGGCAAGGTATGTTGGGTCCTCTCGATGGGATGGATACATCAGATTCCATATAGGTCATATGGTCTATGTAAGTTAGAGAACCTCCCACAGAAATAATTCCAGTTTATTTAAATGCATTGACTCTTTGCTTTCAGATTTCAGAACTTCCACTATTACGTATGGTTTGTAAGTATATTTTGCCTATGATATTGCATTGAGTCCTTTCCATTCCATCTTTTACTATCATAGTATGATTTCAGTTTTAAAGCACGTATAGCATGTTTACTTGAGATTCTGCATGACTCACATACTCAGTACATCCTATAGTACTGATGCATACTCCTTGTGCTGCATCCTATTTATGATGCATATTCAGGCTCCTATCCTTAGACTCGTGGCTAGACATTGCCGGTTATCCAGCTCATGTTGGTGAGTCCTTATCATTCGAGGGCTAGTACTAGACTTGTTACTTTTATGTCTTTCTTTCAAATTTATGAGTTAGCTGGGGTCTTATTCCAGCAACTCCTTATATCGTATGTAGAGGCTTTTCAGTCATAGACACATATTCGAGTTCTTATTTCAGATTGTGTTTCTTCTAGACATTTATCTATTATGGAGTTGGTTACCTATTATGTTATTTATGCTTCCGCTATGATTCTATGTTGTCTAAGTTATGCTAAGACCAAGGGTTAAATTGGGGCACTTGTGGTCCTAGGTCCCGTGTTACGCCTAGGGGTAGCCTTGGGGTATGACAATAGGGTCAGTCGAGTTAGCAGGTTCATCCCCCTGGACTCTAGTGCCACCAGCTAGAGGTGGTGCATAAGGTAGTAGGGGTGGTCCCTAGGGTACTCGAGATAGTCTTTAGGCTGGTGAATTAGGTGGTCGTGGCGGTCGTAGGCATATGTATGCATTTCTAGGTTGGCCAGAGGCTAAGGCTTCAGATGCTATCAACACAAGTACGATCTCCATTTGTTATCAGTCGTCTTCTATATTATTTAATCTAGGGTCTATATTTTCATATGTATCTGCTTACTTTGCTACCCATCTAGAGTCTTCTTGTGAGTTATTGTCTGTGCCTATGCGTGTAGCTACCCTAGTAAAAGATTCCTTAGTAGTGGATTATGTTTATCGGGCTTGTATAGTGACTATTCTGCCGTATGAGACGTGGGTAGATTTGATTGTTCTTGACATGGTTGATTTTGATGTGATTCTAGGCATAAATTAGCTATCTCCCTACCATACGTTCTTGGATTGCTTTGCTAAGACTATTACTTCATGGATGCTTGGAATCCCTCCTATTATTTTAAAAGGTACCGATAGGCACACGCCAAGGGAGTTATATCCTTCCTGAGCGCCCAATAGTTGGTTGGGAAAGGGTTCTTAGCTTATATTGCTTACGTTTATGATATGTCACCACACATTCACCTGAGTCAATTCTTATGGTTTTTGAGTATTCAGATATATTTCCTTCGGATCTACTGGGTCTTTCTCTTAATCGTGATATTGACTTTGATATTGATATTGAGCCAGGCACTCACCTATTTCTACTCCACCATATCGGATGTCACCAACTGAGTTGAGGGAGCTTAAGGAGCAGCTCTAGGATCTTTTAAGTAGAGGTTTATCAGGCCTAGTGTGTCTCCGTGGGGTGCTCATGTTCTATTTGTGAAAAAGAAGGACGGGTCCATGCATATGTGTATTGATTATAGGCAATTGAATAAGGTGACCATTAAGAACAGATATCTAGTGCCGCATATTGATGATCTATTTGACCAGCTACATGGTGCAATAATGTTCTATAAGATTAATTTAAGGTCGAGTTATCATCAGTTGAGGATCAGGGCTGCCAACATCCCAAAGACTATATTTAGGACTCAATATGGTCATTATGAGTTCCTGGTCATGTCTTTTTGGTTGACCAATGCCCCAGCAGTATTTATGGAGTTGATGAACCGTGTGTTCAGAGCCTACCAATGCCTTAGTAGTATTTATAGAGTTGATGAACCA
Source organism: Jaltomata sinuosa (assembly GCA_003996215.1). Lineage (NCBI taxonomy): Eukaryota > Viridiplantae > Streptophyta > Magnoliopsida > Solanales > Solanaceae > Jaltomata > Jaltomata sinuosa. The sequence continues at coordinate 1,275,652 of QJPP01000200.1, forward strand.
TGTGTTAAGAGCCTACCTGGATTCCATTGTTATTGTGTTCATTGATGACATTCTGGTATATTCGAGGAGTAGAGATGAGCATGAGCAGCATTTGAGAGTTGTACTTCAGACCTTGCGAGACCAATAATTATATGCCAAATTCACTAAGTATGAGTTTTGACTTGAGTCTATGGCATTCTTAGGGCACTTGGTGTCCAAGGATAGGATTATAGTTGATCTGGCAAAGATTGCGGTAGTTCATGATTGGGCTAGGCCTACTTCTCTTACCGAGGATCATAGTTTCATTGGGTTGGCAGGTCTCTACGGTTTGTAGAGGGGTTTTCTTCTATAGCAGTGTTATTGACTAGATTGACTCAGAAAAATGTCCCTTTCTAGTGGTTTGACGAGTGTGAGGCAAGCTTTCTGAAGCTCAAGGCCTTATTGACTTCAGCTTTGATTCTTACTCTTCCAGGGAGGGCCAGGGATTTACTATGTACTATGATGTTTCTTAAGTCAGGTTGGGTTTTGTATTGATGTAGTAGGGCCGAGTTAATTCTTATGCTTCTAGACAACTAAAGGTTCACGAGTAGAATTACCCCACTCATGACTTGGGGTTAGCAGCGGTAGTCTTTACATTGAAGATTTGGAGGAACTATATGTATGGCATGCATTGTGAGATCTTCACTGACCATCATAGTCTTCAGTACATCTTCAACCAGAATGATCTAAATTTTATGCAGCGCAGGTTGTTGGAGTTACTAAAGGACTATGATATCTCTATCATTTACCACTTGGGCAAGGAAAATGTGGTAGCGAATGCCTTGAGCCGAAAGGTAGTGAGTATGGGTAGCTTGGCATTCTTGGCACTAGCGGAGAGACTTTAGCTTTGTATATCTAGTCCTTAGCTAACAAGTTGGTTAGACTTTATATTTTTGAGCTGGGCCATATTTTTGCTTGTGTTTAGGCTAGATCTTTCTTGTTAAAGTAGATCCGAGCACAACAATTTGATGATACGAGGTTGAGGATCATTCATGATAAGGTGTTAAGAGGTGAGGCTAGGAAAGAGACCTTAGATTTGAAGGGTGTTCTAAGGATTGAGGGTCATTTATGTGTTTCCAGAGTTAGTGATTTGGCCTGGCTAATCTTAAAGGAGGTTCACTGTTCTAGGTATTCCATTCATCTCAGGGTAGATAAGATGTATCGTGACTTGAGATAGGACTACTGGTGGTGTGGGATGAAGAGGGATATCTGAAATTTTGTGTCTAGGTGCTTGAGCTGTCAGTAGGTGAAGTATGAGCATCAGAGACCAATTGGTTTTACATAGAGGCTACCCATTTTGGAGTGGAAATGCGAGCTAATAGATATGGACTTCTTGGTAGGCTTGCCATGTACTTTTATGGGGATTTGATTCTATTTGGGTTATGGTGGATAGGTTGATGTAGTCTGCTTATTTTTTATGGTTCAGACTTCCTACAGTTCAGAGAGGTTGACTCAGATTTACATCTGTGAGATTGTTAGTTTGCATGGGGTGCCTATTTCTATCATATCCGACTGTGGTACTCGGTTTACTTCATGTTTTTTGAGGTCTAATCAGAGGGAGTTGGGTACCTGAGTTGAGCTTAGCTCTAATTTTCACTTGTAAACTGATGGTCAATCAAAGCATACTATTCAACATTTGAAGGATATGTTGCGGGCTTGTGTTATTAATTTTGAAGGTCAGTGGGACCAATTATTAGCCTTGGCAGAGTTTTCATATAATAATAGCTACCACTCTAGTATCCACATGGCTCCGTTTAAGGCATTGTATGGTAGGCATTGCAGGTCTCTGATGGGTTGGTTTGATACCTTCGAGGTTAAACCGTGAGGAACTGACTTGCTATGGGATTCTATAGATAGAGTTTGGGTCATTCATGAGAGACTTTGTACTGCCCAGAGTAGGCAAAAGAGTTATGCTGACTAAAGGGTGCAAGAGTTAGAGTTCATGGTTGGTGAAGGATTGTTCCTATGGGTGTCTCCCATGAAGGGAATGATAAGTTTCTGGGGGAAGGTCAATCTTAGCCCCAGGTTCATTGTGCCGCTTGAGATCCTTCGTCATATTGGGGAGATAGCATATGAGTTTGCCTTACCTCCTGCTCTTTCAGGTGTTCACCCTGTTTTCCATGTTTCTATGGTAAGGTGGTATGTTCCAGATGATTCACACGTGCTTTAATGGGATTCAGTTTAATTGGATGAGTCTCTAGCTTTTGAGGAGGAGCTTGTTGCTATTTTGGATAGGCGGGTTAGGAAGTTGAGGTCCAAGGATATTCCATTAGTTAAGGTTCAGTGGTGGCATTGTCCTATCGAGGAGGCTACCATGGAGATCGAGACCGACATGCAGAGTCGTTATCCTTACATTTCGAGCCTTTAGGTACCTTCCTTTCTTTAACTTTTGAGGATGAAAGTTCTTTTAGTAGTGGATGTTGTAATGACCCTCTAGGTCATTTTCTCTATTTTGTGCTTTCTCTACATTTAGAGCTTTCCAACAGTGGCTACAGGTCATTTATAACTTTCCAGGACTAACGGTTTGGTTTCCGAGTAGTTCATTTGCATTTTATGCCCTTTTCCTATTTTGAAACTCTTAAAGTTGAAGGAGTTGACTTTGGTCAGCAATCAGAGCAGACAGGCCCAAATAGAAATTTCGTCAACGTTGTTAGCTCTGAAACATTGACTTTAGGATAGTGGGACCTTTGGTTTGGGGTTTGAGGCTTTCAGACTCATTTTGGGAACTTAGGTATCTTTTAGGTAAAATCGTAAAAGTTTTAAATTTGGTCAATATTCCATCAAGACATCCTCCATTAATCATTCTGATGATTTTGTTAAGTTTGGAATGCCGTTTCCAGTTGGGTAGCATGTTTGGTTTGTGTTCACGGGGTTCAGAATGAATCCCAAGGGTCCGTCTGGTGAACCTTTAGCCTTAGGAGTTGCTGGTTTTTTTGTTGATGGTGCAGGTCACCCTTGTCCTTCGCGTACGCAAGGGGTAGGCCACCTCCACGAGCCCGCGTATGTGGTGGTGGCCCACTTCTATGAACAAAGGGCCAGGTGACCCATCCCCACTTGTTCTCTGCATACGCGAGAGGAGGTTGTGTTAGTGAGCCCATGTATGGGGTGGGGTCCTCGCCTATGCGGAGAAGGACCCCTGGCACCTATATATTATTTTAACTTTGTTTTCTCCTCCACAACTATAAAAATCTCCATTCCATGGAGCTTTGATACCTGGTTTTGAATCAATTATTCATCTCCATTAATTCCAGTAAGTTCGTTGTAATCCCTCGCTTTTTTTTCGTTAGTAATTCGCGTTTCCATCTTTAAATTTCCGTCAAATTCCTTGTTAAACTCTCTTGATCAAGTGGACTTTTGGGGCTATTTTAAGCCCCAAAACTAGTTCCCTTTACGCCCAAATTTTGGGCATAGGTTTAAAAACCCCTTCCAAAAGTAATTATAAATTTTATTTCCTTCATCGTTAAGCAGGCCCTGAGGGTCGATTTCTGACCTGATTTCTAGCCCAAAATTCTGTATAGCAATATAGATGTCATTTTTCTTGTCTTGACACATAAATTATGTTTATGTAGCATGGCAGCATTCTGAGGCTAATCAAAAGGGAAAGGCACATGATTAACGGTTCATGCTTGCAATTTGGCCCTGAGGTAGGTTACATTTTACTTCTTTCATATCTGGCTTAGATAGATTTTATATTTTATAAGTTACTTGAAGGTTAGGGTAAGGTTTAGGTTAGAATTAGGCTTAAATCTTTTTTTTTGTATATTTGGCAATTCCGGGACCATAGAATAGGATTATCATGCTCATCCTTAGTCTAGGGTGTCGTAGCCTTGTTTTGTAGGTTAGAATCCTTAGTATAGGCTTGTGGAGACATTCGTAGTAGAGTAGTTATTTTTTAGTTATTTTTGTGTTTTAGTTCATTTTCCTTATTTTATTTACCATTACTGTGTAACTGTGGGCCTGAGGCCATAACTCATATTGGACGGAGTTCCAAGTCAATTATCTTGTTTGGAGGGTGGTTTGCCCTGTTTGGTAGATATTTATATGCTTGTATTCTAGGTGTTGGCATGCATATTCTCATATATGCATCTATATGGCTAGTGGTACAATATTTCAAGAAAATATGATTTTTCGGCCGATAGTTTGGATTTTCTACCTTTTTACTATGGTTCTAGTTTCGAGAAAGATATTTCATGAGTCTTTACACTATTTTTGGAAAGGAAAGAAAAGTACCACTTCTTATACTCGGTCCTAGGAAAATTTCTCCATTTACTTTTTATTGATGAGTCTGAGGTATGATTTTGGGCGGCCCGAGGAGCACATATTCGGCTTTTAGTTTATTGCATATGTTGATGAGCCATAGGATGGCCTGCGAGATGATTCGGGGAGCCTATGGAGCAGCCAACGAATTGTATTTTGGGATTTTTACTCTACTACATTGGACACATTTGCATCATACTATTCCATGATGTATTGCATTCTATTGTATGTACTTGCATGGCTTATTGCTTTTATTATTATTATCTTCACCATCAGTATAGATTATGCCTTTTTCTGTTGATAACTAGATTTAGGTGGATCCCGATAGCTAGATCACTTTCCTATATCTTCTATTATATATTATCTTTCTGAGCTCGATCGGCCTATGATGCCTACTGAGTACCCGTGTTTTGGTACTCATACTGCATTTTTGCATCTTTTTCTAATGCATCACCTAGTACGTGCCACTCTCAGTGACCATCATTTTCTTTCGGGGCCAGCTGCTGTTCGGATCGTGGGGAGCTCCCATTGCCCGGAGATTTTACTACTTTCGTTCTAGTTATATTGTCTGTATTTTGTATTTTGGTAGATAGTAGCTTCTTGTATAGTATTATTTTTGTACTTAGACGTTCTTGTACCGGTGATACTAGGTCCAGGGTTTGATCCTTGTATATATATTTTGTCTTTCTCGGTCTCTTTAGGGACACTTTTGTATATTTTGTACTGTTGGTATATATTTATATTGTTGGCCTATATCTTGTTATGATTCCTCTTTTCCTTTTCTTATTTAATGCTTATTGTAGTATCATATTTTTGAATTGGCTTGCCTAGTGGGGGGGTGGTAGTAGGCGCCATCATGGCACAATTTTGGGTCATGACAGGTGATTCAAGAAAAAATATTGGGATGAGTAGAAAACAAACACATATAAATTCGTACCCGTATTTAGGCCTATGGAGTTAACATTCAGACTAAGTAACAAGATAGAAAGGGTTTTAGTTTAATCAAAGATCACCTGAACAGTTTTCAAAGGGATATAATTTAAAATACTAGTTTCATCAAAGTTCCAGTAGTTATAGCTTCATAAAAAAGAACAGAAAAATATGAAGTCTACCCACATTTGGACTTGAACAAAGCCTGATGTTATTGTCTAAAAGGCTATTTCTAATGAATATTTAAATGAGCACCACACTTGGGTTTCGAAAGACTTCATAATTGTGATCCTTTAGGCAAGAAGTGGTGGCTTTGGTCCTTCAAGATTTGCTTCAGACAAGTCATGACCATTTACCCTCACACAATATCATGGAAGTATACTAATGCTTATAGCTTAGGTTATTAACCCTTCTGACAAGCAGTATTAAATCATAACATGTCACGATCTGATTTCTCAAGTCATGATGGCACCTATAAATGCCCTGTAGGCGAACCAATACCTGAAGCCCAAAATGGTTAGTAATAGGCTATTACCTAAGCAAGTAAGCACAAGAAGAAGAAATAAGCAAAAGCAGATAAAGAAAGCAACGCAGAAGGAAAGTAACCTAAATATACAAATAAAGAAACTACACCATCCCACGACCTGGTATCAAAGTACAGGAGCCAATACTAAAATATACAGAGTACTAAAAGGTACAAAAGAAGAATATACAACTCTCTGAATAAACAAAAGAGTAAATAGTGCCAAAAGAAGAGATATTGTCAAGCCCTGGTCGTCAGGAGCTCACCCTTGTCTCAGATATCCAAAAGCTTCACGAGAATCCATGCAATCAATGGCAAAAGCTCACACTAGGATCTTCACTAGGGAGATGCAAAAGTGTAGTATGAGCACCAATTGCAAAGCAACGGGCACCCAGTAGGCATCATAAGCTGACTGAGCATATATAAGATATAAAAGCAGTTTATAGCAGATAGAAAAGAAGTAGTCACAGAAGCAAACAGAGCCACAAATAGAAGACAAGGAGAATACGAGTATACTATGCTAGCCACAAAAGATATATATCATAGAACACGGGTGAAGGAATAGAGAACACACCTGGATCCTTGCAACTACAATATATATACAGAGAGTTTAACGAATATGGCGGTATACCGGTAACCTAAAATAAAAGGGGAAAGAAGAAAAAAAAACTAACATAATCATGCTAACAATACCACTCTTAAGATAAGAACGATCGGAAAGGAAACCTCACAAGTACTACCACAGGAGAGAATAAGCTAATCCACCAATGATCGAAGAGGCAACTAATAAGTACTACAATAGGAGCAAGTAAGCTAATCTAACTATAGTCCCATACACCCGAACAATACATATAAGTGAAAACAAACCCTCCGACATCCCATACTACCGGAGCGTGCACTCAACAAAAAGCAAACAAGGGTGGAACCATACACATAGTGAACGATATGATCAGGTGTGCCAGTGGTACCGTATGTACCTCCTCCGGTGCTCGCAAGCCCAATAGGTAGGATTCATGGAAGGAGTCCCCGTATACCTCTAATACACTGTATACCTCTTCTCCGCCACTCGCAGCTTGTAGCCCCTAGTTCAGATCAACAAGGTCCATAAGGGTCTACGCAACCATTTACAAAATCTCAGAATCCCAACGTGAATGCCTGGAATCTATCCGAGTCTAAAATCAATAAATCTCGGAATCTCAATATGAGTGCCTGAAGTTTATTTGGGTCTAAATCAGTAAATCTCAGAATCCCAATATGGGTGCCCAAAGTCTATCAGGGTCTAAAATCAGTAACAGAATATGTCTAGCACTCGGCTGGGTTGAGTCTAGTATCACCTCAAAATCAGTGTGAAAATCATCAAATAATCTCTTTTATCTCAAGAAAACCATAAAAACCAATTTTAAGTCCATTTTAAGGCATTAATATTAAAAACGGACCCTTGAGGCCAGCAAGGTTGAGAAAACTTGTAATAGTTAGGCCCGTAGCCATAGTAGTAATACATAAATGCAGAAAACCTTTTTGCATGATAATGATGATATGCTCGAGTACAATCAATAGCCGAATGGCTCACAATCATCCTATTGGCCCTGCACAGGCTCAATCCACTCTACAACATAGATAACCATATGAATATCACAATCCGATGTTCGGGACATATGGATATTTCCCAAATATCCCACCATCTATGGTCCAAAGGCATATACAAAGGTCACACAGGGTCGCGAGGGGTAATACTACAAAACTAGTTTGAATACTAGAGCAAACGTAGAAAATATGATGAACATAAGAAAACGGACAAGGTCTGGGGTGACAACCTAGTAAACCCAACCCAAGGATGCTAAATAATCTAGTTATATTATATATACGCATAGTCTAAAGTAGGTAAGTCATAACCTACCTGACGTCCAATGACAAGCTACTGGAAAGAAGTTGGCCAAGCCCAAGTTGCTTCGAGAAGTCCCAAATAGCAAAGCAACTATGAAAACAATACTCTACTTATTAATACAAAGCTAACGGTACATATAATGATAATAATTTAGCCAGGTCAAAATCCTGGTCAAAAGTGGGCATGTAGGCCCCTTAACCCGAAATCAGAAACAAAAATTACCATGATGTTACCAATATCGTCAGAAACACATGCTCAAAATTTGAGTGGAAATTGAGCAATGGAAGGGCCCAAAACAGCCCTTAGAACCCTAAGAACAAAAAGGGAATTAAAAGAAGAATTAACAGAATTTAAAAGTTAGAACTTACGAATTAAGGGCAAAAAATTGATCACGGACAAGACTTGATAACCCCCACACTTTATAATGAGCTCTCAAGAAAATAAAGCTTGAGCTCAAGAGGAAAAATTTTGAAAATGAGTTGGGGTTTGAGAGAAAAGAAGGACAAAGATTTTATAAACTGTCAGCATCACAAAAAAGTGGAGATATTTCTACAAAAGAAGATGTCGCAAAAGCAAAAAACCTACTACAAAAGCATAGGTCACTATTGATGTGCCGCCATTCTATGACACTTTTGACGCCTCTAAACTAAGAACAATCGTAAGTTTTCAAGCAACCATCGTCGTTTTTGATGTTTTATATTATGTTTTCAGGAAAGAGAGACAAACATAGAAACGGAAGGAAATACGAGCAAAACGACGTTCTGGATAAGAGTGACGGCCAGAGTGACGGCCAGTCAACATGGTGACGGTCCGTCACCCCAAACCGTCAACTTGAGGCAGCACCACTGCCTAGTGGTGACGGCCACCGTGATGGTCCGTCAAGGTCGTGACGGTCCGTCACCCCAAATCGTCAAGTTGAAGCAGTGCGCGACGCAGATTCCGAACGTTTTTGGGTTTATTTTCTGGACTCCTATAAATACCCTATGTTAGGTTTATTTCATGCATTCAATTACAAAAATAATTATTCATTACCCAATAGTTTTAGGAGAGTTTTGAGCAAGAATTTGAGAGCAACCACACGTTTTCTTCTTCTTGAAATCGTGTTCTTGATCGTTCTTGGGATCTTGGTTTTCTTGTTCTTGGATAATTGAAGCTTGTTTTCATTATATTGTGAGAATCTCTTTTCTCTTTATTATGAATATGAATCTCTTTTCTTTCCATCAAAGCATGATTAACTAACTTCCCACAACTAGGGTTGTGGGAGCCATGGCTAAAGTAGCTATATAGATTTCGGGTAGCGTCGGGTTCAATATTTGTGATTGTCACGTTGTTAATCATTCATTCTTCACGTTTTCTAGTGGTTGCAAACATTAGAACATGCCTAGGTTTAATTTGCTTGAGTAAAGAAATTAAAATCGGGAAATTTGGTTAATAACGAGGATTCGAGACTACCAAATCTCGTCTTATGATTAATGATGTAACTAGATTAATCTACTTGATGTTTAGGATTGAAATATAAAAGCTCACCTTTTCAAGTTCGAGAGAATTGAGAAGGAAATTCGTCTATTTGGTTGAGAAACGTTTAGATGATACCATTAATTCAATCACATCGTGACACGCATATAGGAAAGAACTCGGTTAAGCTTGAATCGACATTGTTATAACGCCATGGTGAACACTTCCCTAGTTCTCTCTCATATTGATTAAAACTCGTACGTTATTAGTTGCTTTGTTCAAATATTGATTTCACAACCCTCCCCCCCTTATTTACCGGAAATTATTGACCACTAGTCAAATAAATCACGAACGACCTAATTTGCACCTTATTCCCTGTGGGATCGACCCCAACCTCTGTTGGGTTCTATATTTGCCAACGACCGCTTACGCTTCTTAACTTGAGGTGTAGTTTGGGCGTTATCAAATTTTGGCGCCGTTGCCGGGGAATACGGTTGTTTATTAAGTTTGGTGTGTTTATTTGACTATTAGTCATATTTCCTGCTTTTATTTTTATTTGTTGTTTTTGTTTTTACAGGGTACATAGTTGTGCATGCCAAGTACCCGAGGCTCGGGTGAACCAATATTACCCTACGACCCCGAGCTTGCAAGAACGATAACGCGAAACATGAATGAGCAACAACAAGAGGCAGCGAGACTCGCCGCAGCTCAGCAAGCCCAACAACGTTTGAATGCTGGTGGTCTTGAGGTCGACATTGAGTTGAACGATGAGGAGGTCGACTTAGATGGAGTTGGTGCCACGGGCGCTATTGCGTTTCCCCCACTAGCACCCGGGGCCAAGTTCAACATCACTAGCACAATGATTCAGCTATTGAATTTGAGAGGAGTGTTCCGTGGTGTTGCTGGTGACGATCCAAACCGGCACCTGATGAATTTTGTGGGTATCTGCAAGTCGTTCGAATTGCCTGGAGTGAGTCAGACAGCGATAAGGCTCAGGTTGTTTCCATTGTCTCTGTCCGATGAGGCAGCGTTATGGTTGACAGAGCTAACCCCCGACTCTATCACAACCTGGGGAGAGTTGAAAGGAGATTTCCTAGAAAGGTTCTTTCCTCCCTCTAGGATGATACAGGTGAGGGATGAAATTAGCAACTTCAGACAACAACCTCATGAGGTGTTACATGAGACTCGGCTACGGTTCAAGAAAAAGCTGACACAATGCCCAAACCATCAGTTGACCGACAATTTTTTGATGCAGACATTCTACAGGGCACTGAATTCGGCTACCAAGCCGACATTGGATAATGCAGTAGGTGGAGCATTTATGGGTCTCACTTTTGCCGATGCCATAGCTATTTTGGACAGGCTCACCAAAACCAACAGGGCCTGGCATACACGTGATACAGAGGTAGCAACTAGCACTTATGCAGTTGGTATGTCAGCAGAGCAGCGCATGAAGGAGGAAGAGCGGGACAATGATATGGCCCATCTGAAGACGCAAATGGACCTACTGACAAAGCATTTGTTGTCAGGAGGTATCGAAAAGGTGAAAGCTGTGGGTTCCCAAGGTAGAGCAGCAGAGTTTGAATCTGATGAGGAGGCGAATTATTTGGGTGGTTTCCAGGCCAACGGCCATGGAAACCAAGGTCGGAATTATCAGAAGGACAACTACTATGAAAAAGCTGGCTACAGAGATCGCGATCAGGGGAACTGGAAGAATAACACTGATAGAGGTGGGTTGTATGTACCACCTGGAAATCGGGATAGAGCTAGCACCGAGACAGGGACGTCTAAATTGGAGAACATGATGGCGAAGATGCTGCAAAAGGTGGAATCTACTGACTCCGCGGTAAAGGAGATGAGGACCGAACTATCAACAATGAGTCAGGTAGTGGATTCACATTCCACCTCGATCAAGCAATTAGAGCAACAAGTGGGTCAGATATTAGCGGCTCTAAATCAAAGGAGGACAGGTACCCTGCCGAGTGACACTATTCAAAACCCGAGGAATGACGTGAGTTGTATGGCGATCACTACAAGAAGCGATAAAATATTACCGGAATCACATCCGGTAATTCATACTCAGGAGGGTAATATCGCGGACGACAAGGCGGTAGAGGAGGCTACTCAAAGACCCGCGGATAAAAGCAAGGAAGCTGAAAAACTTCCAACTATGATGCCTCGGCCACCGCCTCTGTTTCCGCAATGTTTGAAGAAGAAAGTGGAAGATGGCAAGTTCCTGAATTTCATGACCATGCTCAAGCAGATATCAATAAACATCCCACTGGTGGAAGCGCTTGAACAAATGCCCGGATATGCCAAGTTCATGAAGGACTTGATTACCAAGAAGAGGTCAGTGAGCGTGGAACTAGAAGATAACCTCCACCATTGCAGTGCTATTTCCTCAAGATCGTTAGTGGACAAGAAGAAAGATCCAGGTGCTTTTACTGTTCCCTGTACTATCGGGAAGCTCAACTTCGGAAAAGCATTATGTGATCTTGGTGCTAGCATCAACTTGATGCCGCTAGCAATCTATAAACAATTGGGTTTGGGAGCTCCCAAACCAATGACCATGAGGGTGGTAATGGCTGACCGTTCAGTGAAGCGACCAGTGGGAATATTGTCTGATGTGCTGGTAAAGGTTGGTAAGCTTATATTCCCAGCTGACTTTGTGATCTTGGATTGCGAAGTGGACTTTGAAGTCCCCATAATCTTGGGACGACCATTGCTGGCCACTGCGAGAGTGTTGGTTGACATGGAAAAAAATGAACTGACATTCAGATTAAACAATGAATTTGTCAAGTTTGATATGTGTAAATTGATGAAGCAACCAAGAGACATGAGAGTGGTCGCGGTCATAGATGTGGTTGAGGAAGCCCTTGCGGAGAAGGGTCCTGTCGAGACCCTAGCTATTACAAGAAAGAGGTTGCTAGCGCAAGAAAGGAAACATGTCGAGGAAGGCGGTGAAAACAAATCAAGAAAGAGAAAACACCGCAAGAAAATCAGCAAAGAAAGAGTAAAGAAATTTCCGCGACTAGCTGCGGAGCCGATAAAAGAGGAAGTTGGAGCTCAACGAGATGGGGTAGCTGGCACCTATTCCATCAATTTCGCTGGCTTTGGAGACCCTGGCGGTCCCCAACATCATGCCAGACTCTGAGCCCCATGGAATTCACTGGTATTCCTTTCTCTCACAGTTTTAGTTTTCACATGTATGCATTGGGGACAATGCATGAGTCTAAGTTGAGGATGTTGGGTTACCTGTGAGTCTTTCACCACCGAGGGTTTTTGTTGCCGTGTTTCTTTTCCCTCTGGTGTGCTATCTAGTAGAACCGGCATGTTTAGGTTGTCGTTTAAATTTTAGTTGTTTTTAGTGTCTATAGCAAGCATGGCATTGTTGGTTGGTAAATATACTAAAAGGAGCCCCTTCTGAAAAAGTTGATTTTGTACTTATGTTTGAAACGATTGACTGTCTGGATCCTTGGATGTCATTGTGTGGTTATGACTGGAATAAGTATGTTAAGCCGAGTTGTTGTCTTGATAGTTGGTAGTGGTATGGTTTCTTGGTGCCAAGTGTGTGTGAGCGTATTGTTATAAATTCTTACTCTGTGCATGCATCTAGAACTTGCCCGGTCTATTTTGTTAAAGTTTGAAGTTGGTTGCTTAGGAAAGGATCACAGGCCCTTTTTGTGTGCAGTCCACTTAGCCTATAAGACCGTCCAAATGTAAATAATCCCTTTGATCCCTGTTTGAGCCATAATTGACCCTGTTCTTTCAATAACCAGTCACCGTTCCTTGTTTAAATTTGAATCACTATTTTGGCCCTGGTCCTTCCTTGGACATCATGCACCTCAACCCAGGAAATCAGCCCAAGTTGAGGGTGGCTACTATAGAGGTTAATGATAAGAAAAATAAGATGGAAAATATTGGTTGTGAATAGAATGAAAATTTCAGGTGTGTGTCTAAGAAAAAGATAAAGAAACGAAGAAAAACAAAAAAAAGGAGATGAAAAAGAACGAAAAAGAAATAAAAAAAAAGTGTCAAAATAAAGAGGCCGCACCTGTAGCTAGAAAGAAAGGAATAAGGAGGTGAATAAGGATGGGCAAAGTAAAGTTGTGGAAATAGTAGGTCGGTGAATCCAAGGAGGGTTTAGTCACTATTCCCCAAACGTATCCTACCTGCACCCGAAGCCGCATTACAAGCCAAAACAAGTCCTGTAGTGATCCTGAATGGCTTTCTGAAGAGCTGAAATAGAATAGTAAGGGCAAGCCTATGGCATCGCATGTGCATTGTTTGAAATTGTTTGTGAGTGTGAGCGTCTTACCTAGTCCTAAATCTTGTGTGTGGGACTTTTTTGCGGTGAGGGCACCAAGATATCTGTATTGTCTATTGACTGTTAGGATAGCTGTGCGTGCGTATGCATAATATTCTATCATATCGGAATGACATGTTTGGATCCTTGCAAGTTAACGTTTCATACATTTGTGTGCTACTAGGGTGGCTTGATTTAAGAATTAATGAACTATTGAATGACCATGAGTTGCTAGAGACACGAGCTTGTTTTCTTAGTTGAGTCGTATTATTGTTTTTGTGTCATGTTGCTTGAGGAAAGTAAGAACAATCGTCGTTACTTCCCTAGTTAAGCTTGATAACATTGGTTTTGGAGAGTAGTTAAGGAAAAATGGAGAAATAGTTTATAAATTGCCAGTGATCACCGTAAAAGCAGAGATTTTTTTGTAAAAATGGATGTCGCAAAAGTGACAACCCCCCTCCCAAAAGTGGAGGTCACTATTCACTCATGCCTCTGCTAAAGTGAAGGTTTTATCGCATAAGCAGTGTCCGCAAAAGTGGAACATTGTTGCAAAAGCGGATCTTTGCTGTAAAAGTGGATAAATTCTGCAAAAACGGCCATTGCAAATACAGAGAAAAGTTCACAAATGCGGGACCACTACCAACAGCAAAATCAACAGAATTTTTAAGGCTAAAAAGTCACCGATGGACCCTTGAGACCTATTCGAGACCCCGCACGCACAAATGAACTATGATACCACACCAAAAATGGCATTCTGGACTCAATGAAATTGATGAAATTCCAAATAGAGGTCGATTTAATGAAAAGTGGGCCCTATGCCCAAAACCAACCTTTAGCTAACTCTTCCAAAATGGAACCCCATGGCCCAAAATGAGTTCGGAAGGCTCGGGACCCGAACTAAAGGTTCCCCTAGCCAAAAGTTGATATTTTGGAGCTACAACATTGACAAAATTTCCATTCTAGACCGTCTTCTCTGAATTTTGACCAAAGTCAAACTTCCAAGCCCAACTGGCTTGAAATAAAAAAAAGGGAGATAAAACCATACCTAAAGATCCTAGACCCTGACCAAGGGTCCAACTTGACCAAAACCAATGTTATAGAGCTAACCAAACTTTAGAAATTCAATTCTAAGCATGCTTGATAAGAATGTTGACTGAAGTCAATGATTTCCTAAGTTAAAGCTCTAAAATAGGGAAATGGTCATAATGACCTAATGAATGGCCCAAACCACCGGTCCCAACAAGTCATAATTGACTTGGGCCGCTACAAGCAAGCTCTAACAATAAAAAGAAGGCAAAAAGGCAAACATGACCAGAATGGTCATTACATAATAGTAAGATTAGAATTAGGCTAAAGGGACTTTAGAGTAATCTTCGTATGGTCTTGTGAACTAAACAAATACCTAAGAGGGAAAGTTGACAATGTTTTAATGAATACGAGCTACAATACAAACTTGATCTTTCAAAATTTGATTCCTTAAAGGAAACTAGAGAGTAACTGATAACTCTCAAACCTACTCTCCTAGTTCGATGTGAAGATCTTGCGAAGCCTGACTGGCCACCACAACCCACATACCCAGAAGGAAAACCTTGGGAGGCCCGACCTATACCATGTCTACTCTGCCCAACATTCCCTGTACAACCGCCCTATGAATCCTGTGGAGCCACAAGAGCTAGCCTGCTAGAAAGAAAACAATGAAATCAATCTCTACTAGAGAACCCCCTACCTCAAGACTAAGAACCACAAAAACTGCCCTAACAACGACGCCTTTTACCATCACCTCCATATGCCTGATGACATAACCCCTCTATAGCCCATGATCAGCCACCTGAAGAAAGGTAGTTTCAACCATCACTAAGTGCTTTGTCGCTAAATGAAGCAGTGAAATCATTCATCCAACAAAACCCTGTACTCTCTCAAACTCAGTAGGCAGAGTCCTAGCAGTACACCTAGTCACTTCATGAAACCTTGCCTCATACTTCAAAACCATCATAGAACCCTACTAGAGACCTGTAACCTCAAACCTAGTCGAAGCACCACTTGAAGAACTGGGTACTTCCCCTACTTGTGACACACCCTCTGGGAAACTCAGAGTCCTAGACACAGTGTCCTAATGAACTAGGGTAGTCGTAAATCCCACCGGAGGTTGGGCTAGCCCCAAACCCCCAGCTAAAGCGGTATGCTCTCAATCTGAACATCTGGCACTAGAGAAAGCACTACAGTAATAGGCGAAGGATCCTCATCATCACCCGCTGTCGTACTCATCCTAATCATCTAAGAAGGAATGGAACAATACATTTTAGAAGTTGATAGAGTCAGGAACACACGATAAGGAGCCAAGAATAGAGAACTTTTCCAAATAATACCCTATAGCCTCCCGCAGTTAGGATATGGATGTCATCGTACCAAACCATGAGACTCTACCAGATACTTTCTCTTGTACCAATGACACCGGTGAACCTAGAGCTCTGATACCAAGCTATCACAACTCGATTTCTCAGGTCATGATGGCACCTACAACCCTCTATAGGCAAATTAATCCCAGTAGCCCAGAACAATTAGTAATGGGCTACTATCTAAGCAAGCATGCGAAAGAAGAAGAAATAAGCGAAGGCAGATAAAGAAAGAAACGCAGAAGGAAAGCAACCTAAATATACAAATAAAGAAACTATACCATCCCACGACCTGTTATCAAAAGTACAGGAGCCACTACTAAAATATACAGAGTACTAGAAGGTAAAAAAGAAAAATATACAATTGTCTTTGAATAAACAAAAGATTAAAGAGTGCCAAAAGAAGAGATATGGTCAAGCCCCTGTCGCCAAGAGCTCACCCTAGTCTCAAATGTCAAAAAGCTACACATGAATCCACGCAATCAATGGTGATAGCTCAATCTAGGATTTGCACCAGGGAGATGTAGAAGTGTAGTATGAGCACCAATTGCAAAGCAACGGGCCCCCAATAGGCATCATAGGCCGACTAAGTATATGTAAGATATAAAAGCAGTATATATCAGATAGAAAAAAAGTAGTCACAGAAGCAAACAGAAGAAAGCACATTGAAACTAGCCACATATAGAAGACAAGGAGAATATGAGTATACTATGCTAGCCACAGAAGATATATATCACAGAACACATGTGAAGGAATAGAGAACGCACCTAGATCCTTGCAACAACAATATATATACAGAGAGTTTAACGAACATAGCAGTATACCGATAACCTACAATAAAAAGGGAAAGAAGGAAAAGCAACTAACATAATCATGCTAACAATACCATTCAAGATAAGAATGATCGAAAAGGAAACCTCACAAGTACTATAGGGGAGAATAATCTAATCCATAAATGACTGGAAAGGCAACTAATAAGTACTACAATAGGAGCGAGTAAGCTAATCTACCTATAGTCCTAATGGGAGCCCATACACCCGAGGAACACATACAAGTGAAAACAAACCCTCTGGAATCCTATAGTACCAGAGCGTGCACTCACTCAACAAATAACATACAAGGATGGAACCATACATATAATGAATGATATGATCAGGTTTGCCAGTGGTACCGTATGTACCTCCTCTTGTGCCTGTAGGACCAGTAGCTAGGATTCATGGAAGAAGTCCCATATATACCTATACTACACCGTATACCCCTCCTCTGCCACTCGCACCTTGTAGCCCCTAGTTCAGATCAACAAGTTCTATGGAGGTCTATGCGACCACATATAAAATCTTGAAATCTCAAGGTGAGTGCCTAGAATCTATCCGGGTCTAAAATCAATTAATCTCATAACCAAAATATGAGTGCGTGGATTTTTTCTAGGTCTAAATTAGTAAATCTCATAATCCCAATATGGGTGCCTGGAGTCTATCCGGGTCTAAAATCAGTAACAAAATATGTCTAGTGCTCAGCTCGGCCGAGTCTAGTATCGCCTCAAAATTAGTGTGAAAATCATCATATAATCTCTTTTATCTCAAGAAAACCATAGAAACCAATTTTAAGTCCATTTTAAGCCATTAATACTAAAAATGGGACCTTGAGCAAGGTTTAGAAAACTGGTGATAGTTAGTCCTGCAACCATAGTAGTAATAAATAAAAGCAAAAAAATCTTTGCATGATAATGATGATATGTTCGAGTATAATCAATAGCCCAATAGCTTACAATCAACCAATCAGCCCTGCACAGGCTCAATCATCTCTACAACATAGATAACCAGCTCAATATCATAATCCAATGTCCGTAACTCACAGACATTTCTCAAATATCCCACCATCTATGGTACAAAGTAATATAGAAAGGCCACACAGGGCCGCGAGGGGTAATACTACAAAACTAGTTTCTATACTAGAGAAAACATAGGAAATAAGATGGACAGAAGAAAATCGACAAAGTCTGGGGTGCCAAACTAGTAAACCCAACCCAAGGATGCTAAATAATACTTTTATATTCTACATACGCAAAGTCTAAGGTAGGTAAGCCATAACCTACCTGACTTTCAATGACAAGCTATTGGAAAGATGTCGTCTAAGCCCGATCTTCTCTGAGAAGTCTCGAATAGCAAAGAAACTATCAAAATAATACTATACTCATCAATACAAAGCTAATAGTACCCATAATGCTAATAATTTAGCCGGGTCAAAATTTGGGTTAAAAGCAGGCTCATGGGCTCCATAACCTAAAACTGGAAATGAAAATTTCCAAGATGTTCCCAACATCGCCATGAACACATGCTCAAAATTTGTCTGGAAATAGAGCAATGGAAGGCCCCAAAAATAGCCTTTAGAACCCCAAGAATAAAAAGGGAATTAAAAGAAGAATTAATAGAATTGAAAGGTTAGAACTTACAAATTGAAGGCAAAAAATTGATCACGGACAAGATTTGATAACCCCAACACTTTATAATGAGCTCCCAAGAAAATAAAGCTTGAGCTTAAGAGGAAAAATGGAGAAAACGAGTTGGGGTTTGAAAGAAAAGAAGGAGAAATAGTTTATAAATTGCCAGTGATCACCATAAAAGCAGAGATTTTTTTGTAAAAATGGATGTCGCAAAAGTGACAACCCCCCCCCCCCAAAAGTGGAGGTCACTATTCACTCATGCCTCTGCAAAAGTGAAGGTTTTATCGCATAAGCAGTGTCCGCAAAAGTGGAACATTGTTGCAAAAGCGGATCTTTGCTGTAAAAGTGGATAAATTCTGCAAAAACGGCCATTGCAAATACAGAGAAAAGTTCACAAATGCGGGACCACTACCAACAGCAAAATCAACAGAATTTTTAAGGCTAAAAAGTCACCGATGGACCCTTGAGACCTATTCGAGACCCCGCACGCACAAATGAACTATGATACCACACCAAAAATGGCATTCTGGACTCAATGAAATTGATGAAATTCCAAATAGAGGTCGATTTAATGAAAAGTGGGCCCTATGCCCAAAACCAACCTTTAGCTAACTCTTCCAAAATGGAACCCCATGGCCCAAAATGAGTTCGGAAGGCTCGGGACCCGAACTAAAGGTTCCCCTAGCCAAAAGTTGATATTTGGAGCTAACAACATTGACAAAATTTCCATTCTAGACCGTCTTCTCTGAATTTTGACCAAAGTCAAACTTCCAAGCCCAACTGGCTTGAAATAAAAAAAAAGGGAGATAAAACCATACCTAAAGATCCTAGACCCTGACCAAGGATCCAACTTGACCAAAACCAATGTTATAGAGCTAACCAAACTTTAGAAATTCGATTCTAAGCATGCTTGATAAGAATGTTGACTGAAGTCAATGATTTCCTAAGTTAAAGCTCTAAAATAGGGAAATGGTCATAATGACCTAATGAATGGCCCAAACCACCGGTCCCAACAAGTCATAATTGACTTGGGCCGCTACAAGCAAGCTCTAACAATAAAAAGAAGGCAAAAAGGCAAACATGACCAGAATGGTCATTACATAATAGTAAGATTAGAATTAGGATAAAGGGACTTTAGAGTAATCTTCGTATGGTCTTGTGAACTAAACAAATACCTAAGAGGGAAAGTTGACAATGTTTTAATGAATACGAGCTACAATACAAACTTGATCTTTCAAAATTTGATTCCTTAAAGGAAACTAGAGAGTAACTGATAACTCTCAAACCTACTCTCCAAGATAGAGGTATCGACGCATATAGGAAAGAACCCGGTTAAGCTTGAATCGACATTGTTATAACGCCATGGTGAACACTTCCCTAGTTCTCTCTCATATTGATTAAAACTCGTACGTTATTAGTTGCTTTGTTCAAATATTGATTTCACAAACCCCCCCCCTTATTTACCGGAAATTATTGACCACTAGTCAAATAAATCACGAACGACCTAATTTGCACCTTATTCCCTGTGGGATCGACCCCAACCTCTGTTGGGTTCTATATTTGCCAACGACCGCTTACGCTTCTTAACTTGAGGTGTAGTTTGGGCGTTATCAACTATTCACCCGTGCCTCCGCAAAAATAGAGGTTTCATCGCATAAGTGGTGTCTACAAAAGTGGACCATTTCCGCAAAAGTGGACCTTTGCCGCAAAAGCAGAGAGAGTCTGCAAAAGCAGCCACTGCAAATGCAAAGAAAAGTTTGCTAATGCAGACCCATCAGCAACAACAAAACTAGAAGAATTTTTAAGGCTAAAAAGTCATTGGATGGACCCTCTAGGCCCATCCATAACCCCGCGCGTGCAAATGAACTATGCTAATACACCAAAAATGGCATTCTGGACTCAATGGAATTAATGAAATTCCCAACGAAGATCCATTTACTGAAAAATGTGCCCCACGCCCAAAACCAACCTTTAGCCAATTCTTCCAAAATGAAACCCCATGGCCCAAAATGAGTCCGGAAGCCTCAGGACCCGAAACAAATGTTCCCCTAGCCCAAGGTTGACATTTTGGAGCTAAGAGCGCTGACAGAACTTTCATCCGAGGACGTCTTCTCCAAATGTTGGCAAAAGTCAAACTTCCAAGCTCAATTGGCCTAAAATCATAGAAAGGGAGATAAAACCATGTCGAAAGCTCCTAGACCTCGACCAAAGGTTCAACTAGACCAAAATCCACATTCTGGAGCTAACAAAACTGTCGAAATTCTATTCTGAGCATGCTTGCTAAGAATGTTGATTGAAGTCAACAGTTTCCTAAGTTAAAGCTCTAAAACAAGGAAATTGTCATAACAACAACAAATAGCCCGGGCACCGAACCACCAATCCCAGCAAGTCATAAATGACTTAGGGCCGATACAGGCAAGCTCTAATAGTACAAAGAAGTCAAAAACACAAACATGACCAGAAGGGTCATTACATCATTCATTACTAAAAAGGACTTTCATCCAAAAGAGTCAAGAAAAGGGACCTCGATCTGTACTAGAGGGACCTGACCTCAAATTTATCTTTGGAAAATGTGACTGTACTCTGTAGCTGGTCGAACAAGTCATCAATACATAAAACCAAAGAATACCCTCAATCGTCACCTCAGCCAACTACTAGTAGTCCACGCATATATGCAAGAAGTCGTCTCCCTCCTTTTGCAACCCAAACGGAACCCTTTCCAAAGATATACTAGACCTGAGAACCTCTTTCTCAGAAGATCTTGGAGCAGTTCCCTTAGATCTTCCTTCTCTGTTGGCATCACTCGATAAGGCGGGTAAAAGAATAGGCTGAGTGTGCAACTCTACCACAATGTCATAGTCAAACTTGACCAATCTGGAAATGGAGAAAAATAGTGAAAACAACCCAGATACCTTCTAACCACCCTAAACCGATCAAGTAAAGAGGGTCGACTCTAGCCTCCTGAGTAATAAGCAAAATTACCTGATACCCACTTGCTTTCCCAACACTTTTTTCTTTAAGATAAAACAACTTCCCCTGGCACATAACTACTGGTACTGCACCATACCAACTAAAAGGTTCTAAGAAAACACAAGATAACGAACTTGGCAATAACCACCCTAGGCCGCTAGAAGTTGAGATACTTAAACCAACTCTCAAATCACAACAAAGATAAGAAATTAAGCTAACAATGCCTAACCACAAGTCATACCTTCAGGTAGTCAACTTCCAAAGTTGACACACACCCATCCACTACTAAAAGAATCCTTCTACAGAGTAGTCACACGCATAAGCACTACAAACTCAAATAGTACCTCCAGATGAAAAGCAGATAGGCAGAGATATATGTATATATAAGAGAATAGTAGACCCTCAAAGAAAGAAATTCCATAACTAGCTGATGATAACAAATACCGTACTTGTAGCAATGATATCCAGAACCTCCACCTATGGCCTACCAAGAAGAGCCTCAAACTGTCTGTGCCTATCCCTAGACTGAATAGTCGATGCTGAAGACCCAATCATACCACGTTGGGGACACTCTCTATAAATCTGGCCCATCACTCAACCACCATAGGAACCTGGAGAAGCCTTGCTCTGATGCAAGGTGCCTGCCGCCTCAAGATGGCTACCTGACCTGCCTAGCTGAAAGTCACCTCTAACCATATGGGGACCACTCTTACTACCATGCACACAACCTCTAGGTGGTGGCACTGGATCCCTGGGAGATAAGACTTTCTGATTGGAATGCGTGATCATGGGGAAATCCCTAGCAAATTTCCCAAACTCACTATACTGGAAGCAACCTTTTCCAGATGAAGTTCGATGTGAAGATCTTGCTAAGCCTGACTGGCCACCACAACCCACATACCCAGAAGGAAAACCTTGGGAGGCCCGACCTATACCATGTCTACTCTGCCCAACATTCCCTGTACAACCGCCCTATGAATCCTGTGGAGCCACAAGAACTAGCCTGCTAGAAAGAAAACAATGAAATCAATCTCTACTAGAGAACCCCCTACCTCAAGACTAAGAACCACAAAAACTGCCCTAACAACGACGCCTTTTACCATCACCTCCATATGCCTGATGACATAACCCCTCTATAGCCCATGATCAGCCACCTGAAGAAAGGTAGTTTCAACCATCACTAAGTGCTTTGTTGCTAAATGAAGCAGTGAAATCATTCATCCAACAAAACCCTGTACTCTCTCAAACTCAGTAGGCAGAGTCCTAGCAGTACACCTAGTCACTTCATGAAACCTTGCCTCATACTTCAAAACCATCATAGAACCCTACTAGAGACCTGTAACCTCAAACCTAGTCGAAGCACCACTTGAAGAACTGGGTACTTCCCCTACTTGTGACACACCCTCTGGGAAACTCAGAGTCCTAGACACAGTGTCCTAATGAACTAGGGTAGCCGTAAATCCCACCGGAGGTTGGGCTAGCCCCAAACCCCCAGCTAAAGCGGTATGCTCTCAATCTGAACATCTGGCACTAGAGAAAGCACTACAGTAATAGGCGAAGGATCCTCATCATCACCCGCTGTCGTACTCATCCTAATCATCTAAGAAGGAATGGAACAATACATTTTAGAAGTTGATAGAGTCAGGAACACACGATAAGGAGCCAAGAATAGAGAACTTTTCCAAATAATACCCTATAGCCTCCCGCAGTTAGGATATGGACGTCATCGTACCAAACCATGAGACTCTACCAGATACTTTCTCTTGTACCAATGACACCGGTGAACCTAGAGCTCTGATACCAAGCTATCACAACTCGATTTCTCAGGTCATGATTGCACCTACAACCCTCTATAGGCAAATTGATCCCAGTAGCCCAGAACAATTAGTAATGGGCTACTATCTAAGCAAGCATGCGAAAGAAGAAGAAATAAGCGAAGGCAGATAAAGAAAGAAACGCAGAAGGAAAGCAACCTAAATATACAAATAAAGAAACTATACCATCCCACGACCTGTTATCAAAAGTACAGGAGCCACTACTAAAATATACAGAGTACTAGAAGGTAAAAAAGAAGAATATACAACTGTCTTTGAATAAACAAAAGATTAAAGAGTGCCAAAAGAAGAGATATGGTCAAGCCCCTATCGCCAAGAGCTCACCCTAGTCTCGAATGTCAAAAAGCTACACATGAATCCATGCAATCAATGGTGATAGCTCAATCTAGGATTTGCACCAGGGAGATGTAGAAGTGTAGTATGAGCACCAATTGCAAAGCAACGGGCCCCCAATAGACATCATAGGCCCACTAAGTATATGTAAGATATAAAAGCTGTATATATCAGATAGAAAAAAAGTAGTCACAGAAGCAAACAGAAGAAAGCACATTGAAACTAGCCACATATAGAAGACAAGGAGAATATGAGTATACTATGCTAGCCACAGAAGATATATATCACAGAACACATGTGAAGGAATAGAGAACGCACCTAGATCCTTGCAACAACAATATATATACAGAGAGTTTAACGAACATAGCAGTATACCGATAACCTAAAATAAAAAGGGAAAGAAGGAAAAGCAACTAACATAATCATGCTAACAATACCATTCAAGATAAGAATGATCGAAAAGGAAACCTCACAAGTACTATAGGGGAGAATAATCTAATCCATAAATGACTGGAAAGGCAACTAATAAGTACTACAATAGGAGCGAGTAAGCTAATCTACCTATAGTCCTAATGGGAGCCCATACACCCGAGGAACACATACAAGTGAAAACAAACCCTCTGGAATCCTATAGTACCAGAGCGTGCACTCACTCAACAAATAACATACAAGGATGGAACCATACATATAATGAATGATATGATCAGGTTTGCCAGTGGTACCGTATGTACCTCCTCTTGTGCCTGTAAGACCAGTAGCTAGGATTCATGGAAGAAGTCCCATATATACCTATACTACACCGTATACCCCTCCTCTGCCACTCGCACCTTGTAGCCCCTAGTTCAGATCAACAAGTTCTATGGAGGTCTATGCGACCACATATAAAATCTTGAAATCTCAAGGTGAGTGCCCAGAATCTATCCAGGTCTAAAATCAATAAATCTCATAACCTAAATATGAGTGCGTGGATTTTTTCTAGGTCTAAATTAGTAAATCTCATAATCCCAATATGGGTGCCCGGAGTCTATTCGGGTCTAAAATCAGTAACAAAATATGTCTAGTGCTCAGCTCGGCCGAGTCTAGTATCGCCTCAAAATTAGTGTGAAAATCATCATATAATCTCTTTTATCTCAAGAAAACCATAGAAACCAATTTTAAGTCCATTTTAAGCCATTAATACTGAAAATGGGACCTCGAGCAAGGTTTAGAAAACTGGTGATAGTTAGTCCTGCAACCATAGTAGTAATAAATAAAAGCAAAAAAATCTTTGCATGATAATGATGATATGTTCGAGTATAATCAATAGCCCAATAGCTTACAATCAACCAATCAGCCCTGCACAGGCTCAATCATCTCTACAACATAGATAACCAGCTCAATATCATAATCCAATGTCCGTAACTCACGGACATTTCTCAAATATCCCACCATCTATGGTACAAAGGAATATAGAAAGGCCACACAGGGCCGCGAGGGGTAATACTACAAAACTAGTTTCTATACTAGAGAAAACATAGGAAATAAGATGGACAGAAGAAAATCGACAAAGTCTGGGGTGCCAAACTAGTAAACCCGACCCAAGGATGCTAAATAATACATTTATATTCTACATACGCAAAGTCTAAGGTAGGTAAGCCATAACCTACCTGACTTTCAATGACAAGCTATTGGAAAGATGTCGTCCAAGCCCGATCTTCTCTGAGAAGTCTCGAATAGCAAAGAAACTATCAAAACAACACTATACTCATCAATACAAAGCTAACAGTACCCATAATGCTAATAATTTAGCCGGGTCAAAATTTGGGTTAAAAGCAGGCTCATGGGCTCCATAACCTAAAACTGGAAATGAAAATTTCCAAGATGTTCCCAACATTGCCATGAACACATGCTCAAAATTTGTCTGGAAATAGAGCAATGGAAGGCCCCAAAAATAGCCTTTAGAACCCCAAGAATAAAAAGGGAATTAAAAGAAGAATTAATAGAATTGAAAGGTTAGAACTTACAAATTGAAGGCAAAAAATTGATCACGGACAAGATTTGATAACCCCAACACTTTATAATGAGCTCCCAAGAAAATAAAGCTTGAGCTTAAGAGGAAAAATGGAGAAAACGAGTTGGGGTTTGAAAGAAAAGAAGGAGAAATAGTTTATAAATTGCCAGTGATCACCGTAAAAGCAGAGATTTTTTTGTAAAAATGGATGTCGCAAAAGTGACAACCCCCCCCCCCCAAAGTGGAGGTCACTATTCACTCATGTCTCTGCAAAAGTGAAGGTTTTATCGCATAAGCAGTGTCCGCAAAAGTGGAACATTGTTGCAAAAGCGGACCTTTGCTGTAAAAGTGGATAAATTCTGCAAAAACGGCCATTGCAAATACAGAGAAAAGTTCACAAATGCGGGACCACTACCAACAGCAAAATCAACAGAATTTTTAAGGCTAAAAAGTCACTGATGGACCCTTGAGACCTATTCGAGACCCCGCACGCACAAATGAACTATGATACCACACCAAAAATGGCATTCTGGACTCAATGAAATTGATGAAATTCCAAATAGAGGTCGATTTAATGAAAAGTGGGCCCTATGCCCAAAACCAACCTTTAGCTAACTCTTCCAAAATGGAACCCCATGGCCCAAAATGAGTTCGGAAGGCTCGGGACCCGAACTAAAGGTTCCCCTAGCCAAAAGTTGATATTTTGGAGCTAACAACACTGACAAAATTTCCATTCTAGACCGTCTTCTCTGAATTTTGACCAAAGTCAAACTTCCAAGCCCAACTGGCTTGAAATAAAAAAAAGGGAGATAAAACCATACCTAAAGATCCTAGACCCTGACCAAGGGTCCAACTTGACCAAAACCAATGTTATAGAGCTAACCAAACTTTAGAAATTCGATTCTAAGCACACTTGATAAGAATGTTGACTGAAGTCAATGATTTCCTAAGTTAAAGCTCTAAAATAGGGAAATTGTCATAATGACCTAATGAATGGCCCAAACCACCGGTCCCAACAAGTCATAATTAACTTGGGCCGCTACGAGCAAGCTCTAACAATAAAAAGAAGGCAAAAAGGCAAACATGACCAGAATGGTCATTACATAATAGTAAGATTAGAATTAGGCTAAAGGGACTTTAGAGTAATCTTCGTATGGTCTTGTGAACTAAACAAATACCTAAGAGGGAAAGTTGACAATGTTTTAATGAATACGAGCTACAATACAAACTTGATCTTTCAAAATTTGATTCCTTAAAGGAAACTAGAGAGTAACTGATAACTCTCAAACCTACTCTCCAAGATAGAGGTATCGACGGTCATTAAGCAAAACACATTTATATTCCCGACGGGAGTCAGGGTCGATTCCACAGAGAACAATGTAATTGCAATTGCGATAGCAAAGAATTAAAGCAACTTATTCAAGCTCAAGGAGCAAAATAACTAAAATGATTGAGGGGTTTGTAGTAAAAAACACGAGCAATGATGGAATTGCAAGGTCGACTAACTCTTCCCAACGTAAGGATTGCAAGGGAGATTAGGAAATGGGTATTACTTCAAATCCATACAATCCATTACTAGTTTACCAAATATAAACTAGATTAATCATGGGTAAAATGATACAAGCCTTGGAAGTATCAGTAATTTACCAACATCTCTTGACTATTGCTAAATGTACCTCAACTAGTTCTATTGAACCCAACCAAGCATTAACAAAGCTCTTCCAATTATGGCAACACTAGAATTACTATTTCTAGCCAATTCCTTAAATGAGGGTTAGAACCTCAAGTTAGTGCTAACGAATCTTTCCCCGCCTTAATTAACTCTTTCAAGCCAAATCAAAGTAAAGAGGGCAAGTCCAAGGGTTGATCACTCTCTTTAGATTCAATTCAAGTCCAAGATTAATTAGAGATTCAAAGACCCAATTCATAAACTAGAAAATATTTAATAAATTGTAAAAGCAAAAGATAAGAAATCACACCCAAATATTGTTTATATCTAACCCAATATCCAATAGATTTATCAATACAAAACAAGAGTTGAAGAAAGGAACTAGAGATTTTACAATAAAATCTTCCAATCTTTACTCCAATGGTGTTGGAGGATGAACTTGCTCTCCAAGCTAGCCCTAACTTGTTCACTCTAAGACTAAGGATGAATTGGTTGAGGAACAATTATGAATAATCCAGAATCTCTTCAAAAGCAGCTGAAAAGAGCTTTTATGTGGATTGGGGTTTCCAAAAATGGAAATTTCCACATCTGCCCCGTAGCTGATGCTTTCTTCTTCGCCTACATAAAAGGCTCGTGGCGTACGTGAATTATCTTCGTCTGGTTGACCTTCATGTACACGGTCGCTTCAGTGCATCTGCGGAGCTTCCCTTGGTTGACAATTGCATAAGCATGTGGACCACTGCGTGCGAGTAGGTATATCTAGCTGCCAGTTATTAGCTTTTTTGAATAGCCCTTTTTTGACTTATTTTCATTCGAATCTTTTCTGAACACTTTTAGAACACAGTAACCTGTAAAATAGAAGTAATCCATGTCAGTTGCACTATTTTTCTCACTTTACCTTAGCAAAACTATAAGATTAAAAGCTAAATAAGTAGGTAGAATACCAACTTATCAGTAACCTCAAAGAAACTCAACTACTAGCCTCTTTTTAGACTCTAAATTATGTGGAGCGATCGTATAGCCTTTAAGGAAATTTCAACTATTCAACCATGGACTTATAGGGTGAAAAACATATCATTGAGAGACTCTATCCCACCTCAAAATTTTGTATCTTAAGAACAACTAAAGAGTTACCTCAAAATATGATTCATGAACCTCTCATGACATCATGAACCAAAGAGTTCCTTGAATGTGACTCGAAAATAGTTCTAACTATTGACTAGGAGGCTGTTTTTGATCATTATCTCAAAAAGAAAAGGAAAACTAAATCAAGCAATTCAGAGAGAAGACAGTAGACCTAATAACATTAAATATCAAGAGGCAACCACATAATTTTACCCTAATGACATAAAAATAAGGTCAAAATCATGCTCATAAATCTTGATAGAGGCTTCATATGTTCCTTTCGAATCACAAAAACATCACACACAACTATATACATCTTTGCCAGAGATTCTAAATGGAAAAAAACACAATAGAGTTTACTAACACTTTCATAACTCCTATTTCATAAATCCAAAAATAGACCACACACATACACAACTCATAATGATAAATCATCATGAGAAAAGAAAAGAATGAAGAATACGGCTATGAGTTTACCTTCTTCAGAGGAGCAAATCGTGATGAATGAATTAGTGATCGCTTCCAATTTCTAACTTGGTATTAAAAGAATCAAACAAGATTTCTTCAAATTTCTAATGATATGAGGAGAACACCCTCAAAAGTACCACAAAAAATTAAAGAAAGAGCAAAGATTTTTGTTTTTGAACTGTTCCCAAACACTGAGGAGAGATGGGTATTTATAGAAATAATTTAAAGTTTTCAATTTGGGAGAAATCAAGTAGAATTTAGGGGATTTAAAAATTTTCAAAAATTACCTTGGAGGATAAGGAATTCTAGCCACGTATTGTACCAATATGGTATAATTTGGATGGAGTTGAGGAAATCTGTCAAATTGAGGGAATAAACATGTTGGAGAGAATCTTCTAGAAACCTCTTGGAGGTTTCAATTCATACCATTCCTTGTGATAGGTATATGATATTGTACAAAATTGGAATGGATTGATTTTATTTGTTTTGGTGATTTCTGGTTTTGTTCGTCGCTTGATTCTGGGTGGAGTCATTGGCAAAGTCGGTTAGTTTTTGTGTTCTTTGCATCAAGAGGAGAGAAGGAGTAAATAGGGAGTGTGTGGAGTAGGGTTCGTGTGAGATTATGTGTGTGTGAGTAGAAAGAAAAGAATAGAGAGTGGGAGACACGTTAGTTATGGGGAAAGAAGAAAAATAGGAGTGTGGGCCGAGTTTGAGATGTTGGGCCTGGTGTTATGTCTTCTTGGGCCAATTAATTAGGTGAGAAATGAAGGTTCAAATTGGATTGGAAGCTAGAAACCAAGTTCTTTGGAAATAAATTTAAACTTGGCCAAAATATATGATGAAATTGATACGAATAATCCTTAAATTAATTAATCGAGCTTCTTAATTTAACAACTAAAAATTATTATTTGACATAACACTTAATTAAAGATTAAGTAAGTAATTTAACTTCCATTTAATTGATTTGGTAGATTTAGTTGACTCATAGACTAATTTGGGAAAAATTATTTTCAAATATTTATTAAAATTTAAAAATAATATAAATCTATATGTTATGAGTATATATATATACATTTTTTTATTTTTGTTTTTTATTTTGAAAAATAGCAAAACTACACTGAAATTGATTTGAAAAAAACATTTCTGATTTTTCGCAAAATAATTATTTAAAACTATTTAAAAATTAAAGAGGCTCAACAATTAATTCGACTAGGGAGGATCAAAATTGGTTGTCAGGTGTTTTTCCTCAAGCAAGTAACATTAAACTCAACTATAAAACTATGTCTAAGCAAAAAAAAAGTAAGTTTCCTACAATGATTTTAAGAAGTTGCTACCGACATTCACTTTAAAAATAAGTTTTGGTCCCATTATTTTCACAATCTTTTAAAAAACAATTGTCTTACCTCAAAATGGCATGAATAACAATGTAGCCTCAGTATGTGATATTTTACTTTATCAGTTACAATAATATATACAAGAGACATAGTTTAGGGAGTTTGACTTTATTTAACCCTTTTCATCTAAGTACCCTCACAATAGACCAAAGAAGTATCTAAAAAGTATGACGCATATGTACAAAAATAATGGGACAACCTACCCTTATTTTCTATTGCCTACATCTTGGGAAGACTCTATTGAGATCACATAAGGACATTTCCATGCTTGCAATATAGGCTTTGGGATGGATAGGAAACATATTTAGGTAAAAGAGTAACTACTCCTTTCTTGAACACTACAATTTTGACATTTTTTATCCCTTTTTTACTTTTTAGCTTTTACTCCTCCTCTTCTTTCTCCATTTTTTCTTGCTTTTATTCACTCTTGGTGTCTTTTTTTACATTAGTACCAATAGAAAGAGGTATAATTTTTTTTTCAAATTTCCTCCTTTTTCAATTCTTTTTTTTACACCAAGTCAATGTCTATTGATACTTTCTACTCTACCCCCAACTTAGGATTGAAGCCTCATATCACTTTTTTTTACCCTTCACCCCTAACATAGGCTTTTTACGCCTCATGTTTCACTTTTAGTGTCAAGGAGGAAATGTTTCAAGAGAAGATTAATTTAAATATGAGATATAAGTATTCAGTTGCAGCTATCCAAATAAAAGGTTCAAAATCATAAAATAAAAGGCTAGGAATATCATTAACATTATTTGGAAGATTCATATAGGCTAATAGTGACTTTTGTTCTACAAAAATGGACTATAGTTCATTTCTCAATTAAGTTATCCTTGGAACATACGACATGGCTAACCATGCAAGTTTTAGATTGCATGTATAAATGTAGAAATAACAAAAATAACTAACACACAATGGCACTAGTCTACATTAAGCTATTTAATTTAACTCCCAAACTTGTACACTAAACATTTAGCAGTTTTTTCTAATGTCATAAAAAGAGATATGCATGTGTAGTGACCCTTCCGGTTATTTATGCATTTTCACCTTTTTTGTCCCGCTAGAGCTTGCCTATAGTGGCCCCAAGTTATTTATGGATTGCGGGGACTGGTAGTTTGGTTCCTGGGCTATTTGTTTGGTCTTTTGGTCGTTCCTTATTTTAGAGCTTTAGGCTTTTAAAATCGTTGACTTCGGTCAACATTCTTGGTGAACGTGCTTGGAATCAAATTCTGACTATTTCGTTAGCTCCGGAGCGTGGAATTTGGTCTAGTAAGACCTTTGGTTGGGATTCGAAAGCTTTTCAGCTTAGAATTCTCTCTCGTTTTGTATTTTCAGGCCAGTTTGACTTGTTTGGTTGACTTTGGTACACATCTTGGGAAGACGGCCTCGGATGGAAATTCTGTCAGTAATGTCATCTCTAAAATGTGAAGTTTAGGCTAGGGGGACCATTGGTTCAGGTCTCGGGTGAGCCGGACTCATTTTGGATGCTCGGTTGGCTTTAGCTAATGTTGACTTGGGTTAAAAATCCTCTGAAATGATCTCGTATGGGAGTTTTGTTGATTTCGTTGAGTTCGAAACATCGTTTCCACTCTAATAGAATATTTGGTTTTTGAGTATCGAGTTTCGATTGTTCCCGGAATCCCCCGTAGAAGTTTTGGCTGTTGCTGATTTTCTGCAATAGAAATTGTTCAGCGCCAACAGTGTTGACTTGTGATTTTTCCCTTTAGCGCAATCGCGCTAAAACGGTACAATTGTGCTGGTCTGTGGTCCTTACTTCAGCGCGATTGCGCTCCTTTAGCGCCAATGGCGCTGACCTGCATCCAGGCCCTAGAAATCTTTCCTCCTTCATTTTCAACTCTTATTTCTTAATTTCCTCAACTCCAAATCAGTTTCCACTCTCTAGAAATTTCTCCAAGATAGTTCTAAGCTTGGGGATTCATTTAGTTCACGAATTTTATCGCTTTCTCATCACTTGGTAAGCTTTCCCTTCCCAAAATTTGCTTCTTCTCCATTATTACAAACCTCCATTAATGAGTTGCTAAAAAGCTTGGGTCTCTTGGATTGAAGCTTCCCGCTTGGATTGAATGCTCGTGGGTTTAGTAGTCTCACTTCCTTGGCGAATTTCGATTTATTCTTGAAATTCCTTCTTTAATTTCTTACTTGGTCGGCTGTTTTGATGCCCCAATTGCTGTCCATTTTTGCTCAAAATTTGAGCAAGTGCTCCCGAGATGGTAAGGAACACATGAGTGTTTTTTGTTTCTGGTTTTGGGTTGTGGGGCCCACGGGCCCACTTGTGACCCAGATTTGGACCCGGTTATTCTTTTAGCATTATGGGTATCTTTGATTTTGTTTTAACGTATAGATCCTTATTTTGATAGTGGGGTAGCTTGTAGATACTTCTCAGGGGAGATAGGCTCTGGTCTTGCAGATTGGATTATACGTGCGTACTCGGCTTTTTTGGTAGGTTACAGTTTACTTCCTAGGCTGGGTATAGTTAGATTGTATATATTTATATGTTATTGGAATGTTAGGTTGGATTATAGGTAGAATTAGGCTTAAATCTCGTGACTTGTATTAAATTGGCCATTCGAATATTAGATTTGGAATATTACTGTCATCCTTAGTCTAAGAGCTTGTAGTATCACTCTGGCTAGCGTAGAATCCTTAGTATCCTTTTAGGAGGTTTTAGAGGTAGAGTAGATGCCTGTGGTTGTTTTCAGGGTTATCTTTCCATTATTTCTGGCTTTTACTGGTTGTGTGTAAATTGTGGGCTCGAGGCCATAGCTTGGATTTGGACGGAGTCCCAGGTCAGTTTCTTTGGTTGAAGGGTCCTTTGCCCTGAATTGCCTTGTGGTGTGATATATTCTGTGATTTCGGGACATTGCATGTTCGTATTGTATTTATAATCTTGCGGCACAAAGAGGAAAGGTTTTTTAGGCTTTTGGTTTCAAACTTGAGGATTTTGTGATATTCATTGATTTCAAATTTTCTAAGAGTTTTACTGGGTTTTTAACACTATTTTTTTTGGAACGGAAAGGGATAACACTACTTTCATGACGGTCTGAGGGGTATTCCTGGATCTTTTCTCCACTATACCCATTTTTATATGCATAGTCCGATGAAGTATTTCTGGGCTAATACTATTATGCACTCTTATGTGCCTATTTTTATATGCATAGTCCGATTAGGTATTTTCAGACTAAAACTATTATGCACCCTTATATGCCTATTTTTATATGCATAGTCCGATGAGGTTTTTTTGGATGAATATTATTATGCACTCCTATGTGCCTATTCTTATATGCATAGTCCGATGAGGTATTTCCGGACTTATACTATTCATATATATATGCATAGTACGATGAGGTATTTCTGGGCTTATACTATTATGCACCCATACACACACACATATATATATATATGCATAGTCCGATGAGGTATTTCTTGGCTTATATCATCATGCACTCATACATCACATCATATTCCATCGCATTGCATTGGTTTTAGTGCACTTGGATTGTTGGTTTCCTAGATTGATTATGTTAATTGTTCCTTCTTGTTGGTTTGATTTGTTCCCTTTTTGGTTTTATAACTAAATTTAGGTGGATCCCTGTATTTTTGCTTACTTTCCTGTAATGTATTAGTTATATATTATCTCTCTGCACTCTATCGGCCTATGATGCCTACTGAGTTCCCATTATCTTTGTTCTCATACTACACTCTGGATCTCTTTCTGGTGCAGATACTAGTGTAAGCTTTCACTGTTGATCATGTGAGGACTCGTGTATCTTTTGGATCTTCGAGACTAGGGTGAGTGCCTGACGATCGGGACTTGACTATATCTCATCTTTTGTACTTTTACTCCTTGTGCTTTCGGAGACAAATTTATATTGCATTTTCTTACTTTCAGCACTTGTATTCTATTAGAAGTTTTTGTACTGTCGATACTAAGTCTTGGGGTTAGTGTAATTTCTTTATGTATATATTTCAGGTTATTTCTTCTTCTTTGTCCTATCTTTACTTTCTGCTTTCGCTTATTTTTTCTTATTATGCTTATAGGTTAGGTAGTAGCCCATTAATAACTGTTCTGATCTACAGGGATTAGTTCGCCTACTGGGGGGTTGTAAGTTCCATCATGACCTGAGAAATTGGGTCGTGACAGTTGGTATCAGAGCTCTAAGTTCACCAATGTCATGGTACAGAAGCAAATGTCTACGTAGAGTCTCGTGGATCGGTGCGATGACATCCATATCCTATCTGTGGGAGGATATAGGGCATTATTAGGAAAAGTTCAATCTTCTTGGCTCCTTATCGTGCATTCCTGGATCTATTGACTTCTAAACTTTGGTTGTTTCATTCCTTCTCAAATGCCTAGGATGAGTTTGACAGTGGGCGATGTTGAGGATTTTGCTGTTGCTCCAGTGCTTCGGCCAGCGCTAGGACGTCAGAGTGAGGGTTTACCGTATCATATAGGGGGTATGGGATCAGCCCAGCGTCCGATTGGATTCATGGTTACCCCAGTTCTTCAGGACACCGTGGCTAGGACTTTGAGTCCTCCAGTGGGTGTTTCAGTACCATGTTCTATGAGCGGTGCTTCAGCTGGTGTTAAGCTTCCAGTTCTTTCACAGGGTTGTGTATTGGTATTGGACTATGAGGCGAGATTTCATGAGATGGTTAGGAGTACTGATAGGGCTGTGCCTATATAGTTTGACAGAGTTCAGGGCTTTGTTGAAGAGCTGATTTCACCACTTTGAATGGCGACTGAGCACTTGGTTATAGTTGGGACTACCTTCCTTCAGGTGGTCGATCATGCTTAGGCTATTGAGGGGTTATGTCACGAGGCATATGGAGATAGCGGTAAGAGGCGTCGCTATCAGGGCAGTTTTTGGGGTTTGCATTCAGAGCATGTAGGTCATGGTGGCCAGTCAGGTTTAGCCAAATTCTATTATCAAGGTGCTTCTGGTAGGGGTTGTTATACTTGTGGTGAGCAGAGACACTTTCCTAGGACTTGTCCAAGATTTATATAGTTCCACCCCCTCCGTGTTCCAGCTTCACAAGGTACTCATTTGGGTCCCACCGTTCATAATAGTCATTCAGATTTAGCCAGTTCTTTATAGCGGAGTATGGTCAACCGGGGTTGTTTTGAGTGTGGTGAGATAGGCCACTTTGCTAGAGAGTTCCCTTCAGTGCAACACCCTAGATGACATGATCAGATAGTTCAGGCCCCCAGGGTTCAAGTACCACCGGCTAGAGGTAGTGCACAGGGTATTAGGGGTGGTCCCCAGATTGTTAGAGATGGCTTTCAGCCAGGTGGTTCAGATTTCCATCTAGAGTTGTCAGGCACAGTGCATTAGAGCAAGGTTTCCTCATATTGCTACAGTTGTGGAGTGGTTGGTCAGTATGTTTGAAATTGTCCCCAGCGAGGGACGGTCGAGCCTTCAGCTTTGACTTCTCAGTCCACTTTGACTTCTATGCCCAGAGTTAGACCCATTAGTTCGATGCCCCTTTTGGCGGGCCAGAGTTAGAGGTTCCTGATATCGTCACTCCAGGTAATATTTTTGTTGCCTTTGGCTAGTGATAGTACTGTTCACGTGTGATTCTATCCCATCTTTCATAGATTTTCTTTTATGCCTACCTGCTTCTTGTTTAGTTGTTTGACTACTTGAGTTGTAGTGTTTTTGCATGTATTTTCATGGTAGATTATTCCTTTGTAGTGGATGGGGCAGAGTTATCTTTGATAGGTGTTTCAACGGAGTTGTAGCTCGTGGGTAGTTCTTCTTAGTCTTTTCTGGTAGGTCTTGTTCCCAGCTCATTTTGGTTCTAGACTTGGTTGGAGTCTTCCTTTCCTAGTTGTCCTAGATTGTTGTTGCCTAGGCTGTTACCTAGCGGTTGCTAGAAATCCTTGTGCTGGTTTTGGTTTTTTTTATCGGGTGATTAGGGTTGACCTCTTTGTTTGGTTGGTTTAGGAGGTTGGCAGGTATGTGGATTGTCCCCATAGTCTCCTTCAGTTTCTTATCCAGTTGGGTTGTTTTATTGTTTCCCCAGTTCTAAATGGAATGAATTTCAATTCATAGTTCTTTGGTTGGGCTTTGATTGTGGCATCGTGGTTAAGTGGTATTTGTAGTAATTGGTTAAATTGGGCATCCGACCCATCCTTCTCCTGTCTTATTGAGTGATTACAATATAGCTATGGGAGCTAAGGGAGTGAGCTCCAGGTGTATCTGAAAGAGGGGTTTGTCAGGATGGTTGTATATTGGGAAGAGTTTGTGAAGTTCATCGTATGCTAAGGAAGGGTTCGGTTTAGTGAAACAGAACGGATAGGACTCCTTGTTCGATCATATGTGTTTTGGTAGCTGACTGAGGTAATGACTGAGAATTTCTTTAAGTTTTGTGTTGGTGACTTGATTCGACCCACTACGGGTTGCAATGGCTTTTCCTTCAGTTGGTTTGTGGTTTCATAGCAGCTACGGGTTGGGAAACTTACATATTTAAAGCCTGGTTGACTTTAGTTCCTAAGGGTTCATTGAAAGCATACGGGTTCGATAGAGGCAGTGGTCTATAAATCAGGATTGGGTTTCAGAATGATGGGCTTGCAAACTACTTCGGATGGTTCGTGGTTAGTTCTTCTCGATTGCAGCTTCTCAGGTCAGAAGAAGATGAGTGCGGACATTCACTTCCTTTATTCAGTTGCGGAGTGGCAGGTGGCCTTGGACATCCAGTCCTTGGCTAACTAGTGGATTAGGCTGGACATTCTAGGTCTCAGCGGTTTTCTATTCAGTACGAGGTTCATTTTACTTTGGTTGGCCAGAATCTGTGATGGTGTATTGTATGTGATCAGGTTGTGCGGGTTGAGAATAAAGAGGCTATTTTGAGTTCTAATGATACTTAGACACTGGTGGTCACCATTGATTGCCAAAAGCTTTAAAGCTTGCTTAGTTGATTCTTCAAGGGTTGTCTTTTATGCGAGGTCCAGTGTTAGTTAGACTCGAACAGTATGGACTAAAAGTTTGGTATATGGTATGCTTCAGAGCTAGTGGTTTGTGTGCTGATGTGGTAGAGCAATTTATTCGAGCCAAAGAGGTGAGTTGATTGGTTATACAACATTTCTATAGCTAGATGGAGACATTCGACTTCAAACACATTTTCCCCTTTCCTACAGGGTGTTTGACTTGATATTCGTGGCATGGTGGACTCCTTCCTGAGGTGAGATTAGTAAGGCAATTTCAAATCTGAATGGTGTTTGAGTAATTGGTGTAGCAACAGTACTTCCTAGAGTTGGAGCTTAGCTGATTATTTTGGACTTCGTGGTAGGCTTACCACACTCCTTGCAGGGTCTTGGTTTTGATTTGAGTCTGTGGGCAGGTTGCTCTAGTTTATTCGCTTCTAGTTGATTCGGAATCGGCATGATTAAGCAGGGTTCGGTTCGTTCTATAGTTTGTAAGTTTCTCCATCAACGCAAGGTGTTCATACATGCATTTCCTAACCCTAGTGTGCAAATATCAGTCGGGTTCAGATGGGTTGTTCTGTTGGGTTCAGTTATCGAGTTCGGTGTTCGCAAGGGTATTCATCTGTTGGTTGGTGATCAGTTGGGGTGAAACTACTATAGTTTCGAGTATGTGCTTTAGGTTAGTATTTTGGATGGCAAATGCTAGTAGACTATAAATTGGCTTGGTAAGAGTTTGAGCAAAAAGGTTAGATTCATTCGTGGTAGAGTGTAAGTGGGAACTATGGATCTCCAGTGTGTCAGTTTATGCTTCGAGGGTGGTTTGAGTGTTCGAATTATATGAAACTTCTGGTGGGTGCTACAAAAGGGTTCAGTTCAGAATAAAGCACAAGATAAGAAATCACACCCCAAATATTATTTATATCTAACCCAATATCCAAATCTCAAATCAACCAACACACCAATAGATTTATCAATACAAAGCAAGAGTTGAAGAAAGGAACTAAAGATTTTACAATAAAAGCTTCCAATCTTCACTCCAATAGTGTTGGAGGATGAACTTGCTCCCCAAGCTAGCCCTAAGTTGTTCACTTTAAGACTAAGGATGAATTGGTTGAAGAACAATTGTGAATAATCCAGAATATCTTTCAAAAGTAGTTGAGAAGAGCTTTTATGTGGATTGAGGTTTTCAAAAATGGAAATTTCCAAATCTTCCCCGTAGCTGATGCTTTCTTCATCGCCTACGCGGAAGGCTCATCACGTACACGAAGTGTCTTCGTCTGGTTGACCTTTGCATATGCGGTTGCTTCAGTGCATACGCAGAGCATCCCTTGGTTGACCATCACATACACATGTGGACTACCACGTGTGCATAGGTATATCCAGCTGCTAGTTATTAGCTTCTCCGAATAGCCCCATTTTGACTTGTTTCCATTTGAATTTTTCCCGAACACTTCTAGAACATAGTAACTTGTAAAATAGAAGTAATCCTTGTCAGTTGTACTATTTTTCTCAACTTTACCTTAGCAAAAGCATAAGATTAAAAGCTAAATAAGTAGGTAGAATACTAAATTATCGAACCCCCAAACTCAAATTATTTCTTGTCCTCAAGCAACTAAAAATTCTACTTCAAGAGGCACACAACACAAGTGCAATGACAATATTACAAGTCAAAGAATATTCATTCCAAGCATCAAGTATGACTTCTGTTGGTACTAATTATTAGCCAATTCCATGTTAACTTAATCTAAGCACTCCCCTCTATTCAAAACACAATTCAAGGATACAATGGAACTACAAGAACAACCAAGTGACAACAACCGATCTTCAAGAAGTGACTCAAACCACTAGCTTACCAAAACAGGCTCATTTGACTCATTTTCAGAGTTTATCAATTTTACCAACTATCCTAATTCGCATGCCCTCACAAGAATGAAAGTCCCAAAAACACAATATGTACAAAGACAATCAAAAGGGACAAATTCACAAACACTCACCCTCACAAAGAATTTCAAGTACCAATAAGTATCAACCATAAGCTTGCCCTTATTTTCGCTTGCCACTAGCTAAAAACAATCGGTCAAAAATCCCAAAGGGATTTTCTAAGTTTGTAATGTGGTCTCGGGGAAGGGTAGGATACTCATTTGGATTCAAGTGACTACATCCTCCTTGAACTCCACACCCACTTTATCAATTCAAAACCAAAGCCGTTTCTTTTTGTTTTCATTCAATACAAGGCACCATTTAACTTATTTCATTTGAGGCCCCGATTTTCTTCATTTTATTCACCTTGGAGGATTCATTTCCTTTATTTCCTTTCCTCTTTTCCTTTCTTCTTTGCTTACTTTTTCACATTCTTCCTTCTTTTTGACAATTCTTTTTAGGCAACAAACCAAGATAAACTCATTTAGCAATCCTCTAAGGTACCTTTTATCAACCCCCAAACTTAGGCTTTTTAGCCTCAATTTCACACTTGTAGAGTTCAAGGAGGAACAGGTTCAAGAGAGGGATTCATGTTCAAAATGGTTCAACGCTTGTATCGAGGTTGCCAAAGAAAAGGTATTAGGCTCAAGAAAGGTTACTAATGATACAATTTAAGTGCAATGGTGGCTTTTAAGGCTAAGTAGGCTTCAACAATCACAAAGAAGGCCTAAAATGATTTCTCCAACCAATGCAATTGAGACTAGCATTAAAACGACTAACCGGGCAAGTTCTAGTTAACACAAGCGAGTACAAGAATTATTCAACTAAACCTCACCACACATGGCATGCGAATCATTCAAGAAAGGTCAATTTTTACTACCTAAACAAGCACAAATGGAGACACATTTTCCAATTCCAAATTGTCACTACTAATGTGTTAAGAGTCACAAAAACATTAAAGGAGTTGTCACAAACATCATTCTTCACCATGCACTTTTCACAATTTTTTTTGAAAGGGTATGCCTATTTCACTTAGAATGCAAGACTAACTCCATTAGTACCAAACAAGTCCAAGCTTCCCCAATATATCAAAAGATGACAAATTGCCCTTAACAATGACATCACTCATTCTATCATTGGGCCAATTCATCTATATAAATCGATACGGCTACTCAGAATTCACCAACACATAGACTCAACCCAACACACAAGTCTCAACTTAGCTTATTGGGTACTCAGACTTCCCCTGACTCTAAAACATCCAATCAACCCACTACAAAAGAAATCAAAGAAGCTACACATAAAGAACTAAAAAACTAAACCAAAAGAAACCAAAGAAGCTACACATAAAGAGGCTAAAGAACTAAACCATCAATTCCAAAATACGACAAGGGCATAAATTCACAAAACACACCCAATAAGGGCACAATAATATCCAAAATGACTAAACAAGCCCGGCAATGGAACAATAATATCCAAAATGACAAAACAAGCCCGGTAAGGACACAATAATATCCAATAATAAAGCAAGATAAGATAGACAAAGTGCAGTCCAACACGCCACCCCAACTAATGTAGGGCAGTACCCTCACTGCATCAAAATAAGAAATAAGTTTGAGGGGTCTCCCTGAAGTGGCTCAATCTGAACTGGAGGAGGAAGGAAACTAATGTCTCTTCTCATCCTCATCCTCATCATCCTCTGGTGTACTCGACCAAGAAAATGATTTCAATCAATCCATCATCTTGTTCAAGAACTTGCTTTTCTTTTTCTCATTCTCGCTAAAATTCCTTTGTTACTTTTTAACCTTTCTTTGCCTCCGGCTCATGTGCTCCAATTATGTGTTCATCACATTTATTCGCCCATTGATCAACCTCCACTTTGTAAAGGTATGGGGGAGACTCAGTGCTTGTGGGTGTGTCAGCTCCAAATGAGCTAGTAGGAAGTCCTGCTAACAGCTACTGAACATGTGCATCCACTCCCTGAATCTGGCTAGAGAGATAGCACATAATGTAAGGCCCAGACTATAGTGGTCCCACAGGGTGGGATGACCCATATGAAGCTGTGAAAGTGCTAGTGGTCTAGGTAGAAGACTCTATAAATTGCCCGAAGTATGGAGACTCCATATCAATTTTCCTCTTCTTAAGCTTTACTTCTGGTGCCCTTTTCAACAATGGATGGATCAAGGCCCCTGGATTCTTCTCACTATTTGTTGGGTGTTTTGACACCCAACATCATAACATAACTGTGTAACCAGTAATGGAAAGAAGAGGCTATTTGACCTCCCCATACCTACCTCTTCCATCTGGTTCACTATATGGACCCCAACATTCACATCTAACCCATCTATGAGTGCTGTAATCATCAATGCTCGGTCAAGAGTCACATTTGTGTCATGAGAGGATGGTATGATCCTTGCACAGATAATCAAAAGCCATGACTTGGCTTCTGCAGTGAAATCATGTGAGTCAACCCCCTTTTGCAAAGTTAACAAATTCAGAGTCACTCCATC
Source organism: Jaltomata sinuosa (assembly GCA_003996215.1). Classification (NCBI taxonomy): domain Eukaryota; kingdom Viridiplantae; phylum Streptophyta; class Magnoliopsida; order Solanales; family Solanaceae; genus Jaltomata; species Jaltomata sinuosa. The sequence continues at coordinate 1,317,026 of QJPP01000200.1, forward strand.
ATGCAACTTGTCAACCAACCACTGGTGTCCTTCTGCCTTTGATTTTGCTACATAAACCTCATTATCCACATCCGGAAGGTTGTACAGTGCATTGATGATTTCAAAGTTGAAACTTACTTGGACACCCCAAACGGTAGTAACCAACGCTCCTTTAAAGTTGGTGGTCAAAGCATTAGCATAGAATTCTATGACCATCGTGTGATTTGCCTTCATAGGTTAAGGAGCAAAGCAAATCCACCTACGCACCACCAATCTCCTATAGAATGCTGGCATCTTACTTTCAACTTTATCCATGTTGATTCCTTTTTACCTAACAAAGGGCTTGGATAAGAACTTGTCATACCGATGCTCACAAGATACCGCTAAGAATCTGTCTCGATCATAATCTTCCTCCATTTCCACCTCCAAAACATTTTCAACTTCATTATCACTGCTATAGGAGGTCATTTTTAATATCAAAGTACCTACAAAACAAACTAACATGTTAAAAGTTCATGGGGACACTTAAAACAATGTATTATGAAGCACTTCGGCCAAAGAAATAGTTGAAAAAGAATCCATGCCAGTCTGTGTGAAGCTACTATTTTCGTCACTGCTAGGTATCCTTCTTCACGTATGCAACCAGGTGGCTGCATTGTGAAGGCAAATAATTTTTTTCAGGAATTTTCCTCCTTCGTGTATGCAGCAAGGCGACCGCAAACGTGAAGGTCATTGCTTTAGCCCAGTTCAGAAGTCTTTGAGGCATTTTCTCAAAAACCTGACAGGCACTATTTGCTGAAGCTATTCTCACCCATTAGGATCATTCTAAGCACAACATTTTCATCACATAATCTAGCATAAGTCCTCAACCAACTTCACCAATCAATTTAGCAATTAGGCTCAAATGATAATTGATTTAAAGCAAGAGGAGTTTCAACCAAAAATACCATTGTCCCTTTCTTATAATATCAATATGAGGAAGAAAGAGAAACCAATTCAAGATACAAGGAGGGATGGTGTTCATACCTGATGGGTATCAATTAGTGAAGCAATGGATGGAAGAATTTTATGGAATTTATTTGTGTGCCTAAGGGATAAGAACAACCCTTGGGTGGAAAAACATTTGGTCCCTTTTCTAAAATTTTAATCAATTTAATACATAGAAACTGCTGAAAGCTTTGCGTACGCAGGCGGTCCAGCGCATATGCGATAGTATGCTATTTGCTTTGCCTTTGCGTATGCGGCCGTTCCACCGCATACGCGAAGAAGGGCCTTTGGACCATATTTTCACATTTTCTCCCAGCTTACTGGTTTGTCAGGCGAAGTTGGGTGTGATAGGCACAATGAGAGGTTCAAAATGCACCACTTTCGCACAAGCTAATATTTTTACCCAGTTCACTGGTTGCTTGTGCATTGGCATGTTCGACGAGCACTCTTTCAGGTGCAAAATGCATATTTTTCAGAGGTATTTATGAGGCTTGTCAACACTTTGGTCCCTTTCTCATTCCTTTGGTCACCTAAAACCAAATCAAAAAGAAATAAAAAGTGAAGTAAAGCATAAAGAAGAAGTTTTCAATCGATGGGTTGCCTCCCATCAAGCGCACAATTTAACATTGCGGTGCAATGCAAGATATGTCACCATTTGGATCTCTATTTAGAGAATTTAAACCTTCGACCCAAAATTGAATCGAACTTCTGGTGATAATCACGGGGTGAAGGTGTGAACATGAGAAGGCCATTTTCTTGATTTTGCATTTTGCACTTTTTCGCCTTCAAGTGAGGAAGGTCGCTTTGCCTTCTTTCAATAACAAACCTGAAACTGGATAAACCTCAATCCACCCTTCTTCCAAGGTCTTCCAAAATCTTGATTACTTTGACTCTCATCCATTCCACCAAACTCAAGGTCAAAACGTGGTTGAAGCAAGATTTGAGCATCTCCATTCTCAAGTTTGCTTTATTTATAACATCCTCACATTCGAATGAACTAGAGTCTTTAAAGATAAATCATTGGACATTGCATTGCAACTCTAGTATCATTTATTTGATTTTGGAATCATGATTCATGTATGGAGTAGTTGGTTGCCATGACACCTTCAATTCATGAGCATCCCTTGTGTCCTCCTCTCTAGTAGGGAACAACTCAAAACTACTACCCACAATCGTGCATGTTTTAACACGAGCATTCACATCAGTGTCCAACTTCCAGATAGCAATTTCAAGGGACCCTTCTTTTTGACTTCTCTTGGCATGCCTTTTCAACAATATCTCAAACATTGGTATCATTCTTTCACGTTGTTCCCCATAGGCCTCAAGTTGGTGAGCTCAATTTAACACCCATTCTAGGCTCACAACTTCACCTAATACAAATTTTTCCTCTTATTGGGGTTCAAGCACTAATGGTACGAACTCACTCTCAGGCAATTTCATATTTTGCATATCTTCATCATCATCCCCAAAGTGAATTTGATTGAGCTCAATATTCGAGACATGTTTATGTGGTTGTAGTGGAGGGTATTCTTCATTAATTTTACCAAGAGGGGATAATTCTTCCATAGATTGCATGACATGATTTCTCTCCTCTTTTTCTTTAGATCTCATATCCACAAAGCCTTGCTTTATGGATTTCACACCCTCATATAAGTTATCTTTCATGGCCAAGAGAGTTTGGAGTTTGGCATATATACCTCCTGGGTGGATACCTTCTTTATCAATTTGACCAAGAGAAGTAGACAAATCTACTATGGATTGTGTGGCATGATTATCTCCTCTTCTTGCTCAGCTCTTATGTCTATGGAGCCTTGGTTTATGGATTTCACACCCTCCTCTAGAATGTTTATCGAGGCCAAGAAGGTTTGGAGCTTGGCATGTATACCTTATGGGTGGGGGCCTTCTTTACCAACTTGAGCAAAAAGAGTGGACAAATCTACCATGGATTATGCGGCACTATTTCTCTTCCCTTCTTCCTTAGCTCTAGCATCCAAGAAGTCTTGTTTCGTGGAGTTTACGTGCTCTTTAATGCAATCTTGCTTGGCCAAGAGAGATTAAAGCTTGGCGCATATGCCTTCTTTGCTTGCTAAGTCATGATTCTTATTAAGAGCATAAGCACCACTAGCAACTTTGTTAACATAAGAGGGGGAGAGGGACAATCATCATTAGGGAAATCGCTCTACTGTCCATCATGACCACTACACAAATAGCAATTACGCCCATCATAGGAGTGAGAAGGTGAATACCTCCCTCTTCTAGGGACAATCTTGCACTTTTACCAAAGGTGGGGTCCTCCACAATAACAACAAGGTTCATTATAATAAGGTTTTCAATCACCAACTATAATGACCGGGTTCGTTGTTACGAGTAAACTTTTCATGCTAAGTTTCGGGTTAGAAAACTTCAAAGTTTGGGAGTTGGAAATTTTGAGCTAGGCTAGTCTCGGATGGTTTCTGAGCAAGGTATGGTCTAGGGAAATCTGGGTAAGGATTGGGTAATATGTCTTGTAGTGAGCTAGTTTTTCCATTAGCCAAGACATAGAGGAGTCCGAGGGACTTTTTGGAAGTGAATTCGGGTGAGTAGAACTCCTGGTATAAATGTTGACATGTAGGGGTTGTTTCGGGACATCGGGATTCAACGTGTGTTGTAAAATGGGCACTTTTGGGGAAATTTATGACTTTCTGTCCCATATAAACTGCCATAGCGGTTGACACAGTGAGGTAGCAGCCTCCCTATAGCAGAATTATTTTCACTATAGCGGAGGTTAACTTTGGTCAGCACCACCGTAGCGGTCGATTCCGCTATAGAAATGGTGCTATAGCAGTGTATAGGCCGCTATAGCAGAATGAGATGGTATTTAATGCAGAAAATTCCCCTAAACGTTCAGTTTTTATCAAGAACGTTTTGTAGAAGGCAAAGGGCGATTTTGGGTGAACCTTACTCATTTTCACCATTTTTCGTCCTCAAGATAAGGTTTCTACTCCCCTAACTTAATACTATCGATCCTACATTGTAGAATTGCTAGTTGTGGGCATAGGGGAAGGTTTAGATTTACCTAGGAATGGTAGAATACATGGAAAAAAGGATTCTAGGGCATAGAAGTTCTTAGGTTTTGATATTATTGTTGGGTTATGATTAATTAGCCATAATTCTCTAAATATATCCATATAAATGATAGAACTACGTGAATTTATGGTGGGAAAGCCCGGGAATGGGTGGAATGATAATAGTTTGGCCTGGGGATTAGGATTTTGGCATAATCCGGGTAATTAATAGGCCATGTGAATTGATTATAGAACCTTGTAATTATTTTTAGACCAAGAACAAGTACAGGCTTCGAAACACGGGAAGGCTCCGGTCCAGTAGAGATTTTATGTAATTCGAGGTAGGTGATGGTTATTGATTTCCCAATATGCAATATACACTTTATCGCTTAGTATTGTGTGAGTTTGCATGCTTAGGGACTGAGATTATGAATGTATGCTATTCAGTTATCAGTCTTGTGAAATGAACTTCTTTTGTTGCTTGTTGGCTTACACGTATGTCTTTGTTCATTATTTCTTGATTGATTGGATTTTTTGTGACATTCGGTTGGCTCAGGTACCATGCCTGGTACAGGTTACATATTCATTGGCTCGAGTACAACACCTAGTATGGGATACTTATTGATTGGTTTAGGTACTATGCCTAGTACGGGATTGATAATGGTTGGCTCGGGTAGCACGCCTGGTATGGGTTTGATTTACTTGCATTAATTGTGTTCTTTCTATGGTTCCATGAGTGGACTGGGTTGTATTCTTCAATTGTGATTTCTGCATATGGTCCATGAGAGGCCGGGTGATTATATTTAAATGTGAGTCTTAGTGTAGATCGGGATTGCATGTGAAAACATAGGTGGTGCCCTAGGGATCCTTGGTGGGTCTGGTTTGTGTTAAAAGGACATGTTTATTATCATTGGTTTTTCATTGGTTGTTAATTGGTTACATGTGGTCGATAAGTTAAGGGAGAGACTTGTAGTCTAGATATTATTAACTTATTACATGTTTACTTTGCTTTAATCAGCTTTGGTTTACTGTTCATATCTTATTTATTAGAGCTGGCCAATGATCCTACCAGTACATGGTGGTTGTGTACTGATTGTGCACTTACCTTTATTTTTGTGAGTACAGGACATCTTCTGGCGGCTGACACGCAACCTCACCTGTAGTCCCAGTGCATTCAGATCTCAAGGGTGAGCTACTTCGATTGAGCTACTTTGTCTTCTTCATTTAGTTCTAGACTAATTGTTTCGGGCTTAAACTCTTATTTTTCTTTTGGGTTTGCATCCCCTTACTCTAGACAATTGGTAGAATGTTTTGGTACGATGACTTTCAGGTTCTAGGGAGGTTTCTGCAGATTCTTATATTTTTAGTATTTTGAGATTGTGAATGTTAGTTTATTTTATGCAAACTAGTTTTGAGCTGTTAGATTCCACTAAGTGTTGGGTTGTTAACTGGTTTGCTCCTCCGAGGGTTAGGTGGGTGCCACTCATGGTAGGTTGGGTCGTGACAAAGATGGTATCAGAGACCTAGGTTTGTTGATCTCGTCGTACCAAAATGAGTCTAGTAGAGTCTTGCAGAATGGTATGGAGACGTTTGTACTTTTCTTCGATAGGCTATAGGACTTTAGGAAAACTATCTCTTCTTTTTTCTTTCGTGGTATAACTTGATTTCAATCGGTATCTGGTTATACAAATTGGTATCTAACTATTTTCACTCTTTGTCCACAGATGGTTAATAAAAGAAACAATGAAGCGAGAGCAGCGGTCCAAGTAACGGACCCAACTATCAAAGGTAGAGGAAGGGGCTGAGGTAGAGCAACACTCGCCAGGGGTGGAGCTCAAGCAGATGTCGGGGTACGTGAGGCGACCCCTCCCCTACCCCAGGATTTGGTAAGGAAGAAGTTGAGGTTGTCATTAAAGAGGGAGCAGATCAGGAGGAGGAGGCACCAGCTGTAGGTGCAGACCTTCCCCCTATCATGCCCGAAGCATTTCAGCAAGTGTGAAGCTTTCTTAGTGGACTGGTTGGTGCGGGAACCACCCCCATCGGTAATGCAGATCAGGTTCCAAGTACCCAGCCAGCGGTTGTGATGGCTCCTAGGATGGATGCGTCATAGGGTACTAATGAGTTCTTCCATCCAATGCTAGGACCGATAGTGATAGAGAATGAGCATGAGATGCTGCCAAATTTCTAAAACTGAAACCTCCTACGTTTCAGGGTACTGAGAAGGAAGATGCTTATGAATTTATCTTGAACTGTTATGAGAGGCTGCACAAGATGGGCATTGTAAAATAGCATGGGGTTGAGTTTGTCACTTTTCAGCTGCAGGTTAATGCTAAGCAATGGTGGAGGTCTCATTTGGAATGTCTGCCATCAACCTTGCCTCCGCTGACTTAGACGGAGTTCTATGCTCTCTTATCAGAGAAGTATGTGCCTCGTACCTTGAGGGATCATAAGAAGGATGAGTTTCTGGCTCTTGAGTAGAGTAACATGTCAGTTTCAACATGAGACCAAGTTTCATGCCTTGTCTCATTTTACTACTTAGTTGTTGGGCACTAAACAAGAGAGGATTCAATTGTTTGTGAAAGGGTTGAATACTCAATTTCAGGTGTTGTCAGTGCATATGACTTCAGCAGGGAAGATATTCAATGAGGTCACACACTATGTGAAGAAATTATAAGGGGTTAAGCAGGTCGGGCAGGCTAAAGTGTTAGCCAAAAAATCCCAGAATGATGGGAATTTCAGTGGTTCGTACTCCAGGGGCCACAATCAGCAGGTGTATTCTGCTCTTCCAATTTAGTCAACCTTGCCTTCTTTTACAGGTCAACATCCAGGAGCCAGTTAGTTTTCAACTCCTAGAGGCCAGGGGGCTTCTTGCACTTATACCAGCAGGCCTACTCTGGACTGCAGATGTTTTCACTATGGTGATTTGGGTCACTTTAAGAGGGAGTGCCCTCACAGGCATATAGGTAATCAGGCTCAACAGTAGTCTAAGGTTGTGGTCCTAGCGGCTAGAGGTGGTTATGCTAAGGGTCATCCATAAGGTAGGCGAGGTCACTTTTAGAGAGGCTGGGGAGACAGAGGGAATAGAGGCGCAGGCAGGGGAGCAGCGCAGCCAGCCTGGGAAGTTGCTCGGATTGATGACCGGGCCCACTATTACGCTTTTCTAGGGAAATCTGAGGCTGAGGCATCATACACAGTGATCACATGTACCATTCTTATCTGTGATAGGATGGCTTCTGTACTTTTTGACCCAGGTTCTACATACTCTTATGTTTCTATGAATTTTGCCTTGGGTCTGGATTTGATTTGTGATGTCCTTGATTCCCTTATCCATGTTTCTACCCCAGTTGGAGAGTCAGTGATAGTGAGTCATGTTTATCGTACTTGTCCTGTGGTATTTGTGGGGTTGCAGACTTGGGTAGATTCGATTATTCTGGACATGTTAGACTTTAATATTATTTTGGGAATGACCTAGTTGTGTCGTTATCATGTAGTATTGAATTGTAATACTAAGACTGTGACTGTAGAAATTTCGGGTAATGATAGGCTAGAGTGGAAAGGTGTGTAAAAGCCTAAGATGGCTAAAATCATATCATTTGTTTAGGGTAGGAAGCTTGTAAGGAGAGGATGTTTGGCCTTCTTAGCTCATCTCTGAGATAATAGTGTGGAGTCCCCATCGATTGAGTAAGTTCTAGTTGTTTTGGAGTTTTAAGAGGTGTTTCTGACGGACCTACCTAGTATGCCTCTGGATAGAGATATCAATTTCTGTATAGATTTAGAACTGGACACTCGCCCAATTTCCATTCCACCATATCGTATGGATCTGATAGAGTTAAGAGAACTTAATACTCAGCTCCAGGAACTCTTAAATAAGGGTTATATCCATCCCAGTGCTTCACCTTGGGGTGCTCCAGTCTTGTTTGTGAAAAATAAGGATGGTAGCATGCGGATGTGCATAGACTACAGAAAATTGAACAAAGTTACCATCCGAAACAAGTATCCTTTTGCCTGTATAGATGATCTCTTTGACCAGTTGCAGGGTGCGTCCATGTTTTCAAAAATCAACTTAAGGTCAAGGTACCATCAATTAAAGAATAGGCTTGATGACATCCCTAAGACTGCCTTTTGGACTCGGTATGGTCATTAGAGTTCCTAGTGATGTTGTTTGGGTTGACCAATGCGCCGGAAACATTCATGAGTTTGATGAATGGGGTATTCAAATCTTATCTAGATTCATTCATCATTGTGTTTATAGATGACATATTGATCTGTTCCAAGAGTAGGGAAGAGCATGCTGAGCATCTCTGCATTGTGTTGGATATTTTGAGGCACCAGAAGCTATATGCAAAATTTTCTAAGTGTGAATTTTGGTTGACTTCAGTCGCTTTCTTGGGCAAATAGTGTCAGAAAAAGGGGTGATGGTGGATCCTTAGAAGATTAAGGCAGTTAAGAGTTGGGTTCGACCTAGCTATGTGACTGAGGTGAGGAGTTTTGTGGAGCTTGCAGGCTACTACTACAGGTTTGTCAAAGATTTTGCATCTATCGCAACTCACTTAACGAGGTTGACTCAGAAGGAGGTACCGTTTGTGTAGTCTGACAAGTGTGAGGAGAGCTTCCAAAAGCTCAAGACACTTCTTACTACAACTCCCATTCTATCATTGCCGGTTAAAGGTAAGGATTTTATTGTTTATTGTGATGCTTCACATTCAGGTTTGGGTGTTGTGTTAATGCAGGACATGAATGTTATAGCATATGCCTCTAGGAAGTTGAAGGCTCATGAGAAAAATTATCCAACCCATGAGTTGGAGTTGGCAGTGGTGGTTTTTGCACTCAAGATTTGGAGACACTATCTCTATGGTGTCAAGTGTGAAGTGTTCACCAATCATCACAGTCTGCAACTTGTATTCACTCAGAAGGACTTGAATCTGAGGCAGAGGAGGTGGATAGAGTTGTTAAAAGATTGTGATGTGACCATCTAGTATCATCCGGGTAAGGCTAATATGGTGACAGACGCATTGAGCTAGAAAACAGTTAGCATGGACAGTTTGTCTTGTTTGGGGGTGTCCAAATGACCATTTGCAAAAGAGATTAGGGATCTGGAATCTAAGTGCATGCAACTGGGCATCTCAGAACAGGGTGGGGTGTTGTCCAGTATTGAGGTCAAATCCACTTTTGTAGAAGAAATAAAGGCCAAGCAGTTTCAGGATGTACATTTGAACAAGCTTCAGAGTAAGGTAATATCTAGAGATTCCAGGGATGCTACGTTGGACTCTGATGGGGTGATGAACTTCAGGGGAAGGATTCGTGTTCCCCGGGTTGATGAAATAATCCAGAAGGTGTTGGCAGAGTCTCATGGTTCGCAGTATTCAATTCATCCGGGCGTAACCAAGATGTACAGGGATTTGAGGCTACTTTACTAGTGGCCTGGGATGAAGAGGGACATAGATGAGTTCGTGTCCAAGTGTCAAAATTATCAACAAGTCAAGTATGAGCACCGAAAGCTTGTGGGACTACTTCAGAGAATACCTATTCTTGAATGGAAGTTGGAAAGGATAGACATAAATTTTGTGGTGGGGCTTCCGAAGACTTTGGGAAAGTATGACTCGATTTGGGTCATTGTGGATCGGCTGACCAAGTAAGCTCACTTCATTCCGCTTAGGGTGGACTATAATTTGCAGTAGCTGGCTAAGACCTACGTTAAGAAAATTGTGAGACTACATGAGGTACCACTGTCCATCATTTTAGACATGGGTACATAATTTACCTCTTAAGTTCTGGGGTAAGTTACATGAAGAGTTGGGCACTCAACTCACTTTCAGCACAATATTCCATCCTCAGATAGAAGGTCAGTCGGAGAGGAAAATCCAATTGTTGGAAGACATGCTGAGAGTATGTGTGATTGACTTCGGGGGTCATTAGGACTAGTTTCTTCCATTATATGAGTTCTCATAAAACAATAGCTACTACTCCAGTATCGACATGGCACCATTTGAGGCCCTGTATGGGAGGAGATGTAGATCACCCATAGAGTGGTTTGAGGCAGGCAATATGAAGCCTCTGGGCGTAGACTTTGTAAGGGAAGCATAGGAAAAAGTAAGGGGCATTCAGACCAAGTTGCTAGCAGCCCAGACCAAGAATAAAGAGTACGCACACCGCAACGTAAGAGACATAGATTTTCGTCTTGGTGAACAAGTATTATTGAAGGTGTCACCAATGAAGGGGTTATGTGTTTTAGCAAGAAGGGCAATTTCAGCCCTCGGTATATCAGTCCATTCGAGGTTCTAGAAATTGTAGGGATGGTGGCTTACAGGTTAGCACTACTGCCTAGTTTATTTGGTTTACATCCAGTCTTTCATGTATCCATGTTGAAGTGGTACCATGGGGATGGGGAATACATCATTAAATGGGATGAGATATTACCAGACAAGGATCTTCAGTACGAAGAGGAACCGGTTGTGATTTTTGATCGGGATGTCGGAAAGTTGAGGACAAAGGAGATCAAATTTGTGAAAGTTCAATGGAAGCTTTTTCTGTTGAGAAAGCCACTTGGGAAAACAGGAGGGACATGTGGGACAAATACCCTCACTTGTTTGAGGATTCAGGTACTACACTTTTCCCTCTTTGATTTCATCTTTTTGGGTTTTGATCATTCGAGGATGAACGATAGGTAAATTGGTATCGTTTGTAATGACCGAGTTTGTCATTATGGGTAAACTTTTTGTGCCAAGTTTTGAGTTAGAAAATTTCTGGGTTTAGGAGTTGGAAATTCTGGGCTAGGCTAGTCTCGGACGGTTTCTGAGAAAGATATGGTCTAGGGCAATCTGGGTAAGGATTGGGTAATGTGTATTATATTGAGCTATTTTTTTTGTTATCCAACACATAAAGGAGTCCAGAGGACTTTTCGGAAGTGAATTTGGGTGAGTAGAACTCCCGGTATCAAGGTTGACGTGAAGGGGTTGTTCTGGGACATTGGGGATTCAATGTGTGTTGTAAAATGGGAACTTCGGGGGAACTTTATGAGATTTTGTCCCGTTTCAACCACCATAGCAGTTGACACAGCGCGGTAGCGGCCTCCGTTATAGCGAAATTATTTTCACTATTGCGGAGGTTAACTTTGGTCAGCACTGCCATAGTAGTCGGTTCCACTATAGAGATGGTGCTATAGCGGTGTACAAACCTCTATAGCGGACTGAGATGGCATTTAATGCATAAACTTCCCCAAAATTTTCATTTTTCATGAAGAACATTTTGAAGAAGGTCAAGGGCAATTTTGGGCGAACCTTACTCGTTTTTCACCATTTTTCATCCCAAAGGTAAGGTTTTTACTCCCCTAACTTAATAATATCTTTCCTACATTGTAGAATTGCTAGTTGTGAGCATATGGGACGGTTTGGATTGACATAGTAATGATAGAATCCTGAGAAAAAAGGGAATTCTAGGGCGTAAAAATTCTTAGGTCTTGATATTATTGTTGGGTTATGATCAATTAGCCATAATTCCCTAAAGGTATCCATAAAAATGATAGAACTAGGTGAATTTGTGATGGGAAAGCTCGGAAATGGGTGGAATGATCATAGTTTGGCCTGGGGATTGGGATTTTTGCATAATTCGAGTAATTAATAGGCCATATGGACTGATTTTAGTATCTTTTAATTATTTTTAGACCAAGAACAAGCACAGAATTCAAAACACGGGAAGGCTCCAGTCTAATAGAGCTTTTGTGTAATTCGAAGTAGGGGGTGGTTATTGATTTCCCAATATGCAATATGTGTTCATGTACTATCGCTTGGTATTTTGTGAGTTTGGATGCTTAGGGAATGAGATTATGAATTTCTGCTATCCGGTTATCAGTCTTGTGCTTTTATTTTTTTGTTGCTTGTTGGTTTACAAGTATGTCTTTGTTCATTGTTTCTTCATTGATTGGATTTTGTTTGACATTCAGTTAGCTCGGGTACCACGCCTAGTATAAGATACGTATTGGTTGGCTCGAGTACCACGCCTGGCACGAGATACTTATCAGTTGGCTCCAGTACGATGCCTAATAATGGATTCATAATGGTTGGCTCGGGTAGCACACCTAGTACGGGTTTGATTTACTTGCATTGATTGTGTTCTGTTGATGGTTCCATGAGTGGACCGGGTTGTATTCTTGAATTGTGATTTCTGCATATGGTCCATGAGAGGCTGAGTGATTATATTTAAATATGAGGTTGGTCTTAGTATAGACCGGGATTGTATATGAAAACATAGGTGGTGTCCTAGGGATCCTTGGTGTGTCTGGGTTGTGTGAAAAGGACATATGTTTATTGTCACTAGTTTGTCATTGGTTGTTAATTGATTACATGTGGTCGATAAGTTAAGGGAGAGACTGTAGTCTAGTTATATTGTTGACTTATTACATGTTTTCTTCGCTTTACTCAGCTTTGGTTTACTGTTCATATCTTGTTTACTGGAGCTGGCCAATGATCCTACATGTATATGGTGGTTGTGTACTGATTCTGCACTTGCCTTTCTTTTTGTAAGTACAGGACGTATTCTGGTGGTTGACACGCGACCTCATCTGTAGTCCCAACGCATTCAGATCTCAAGGGTGAGCTACTTCGGTCGAGCTACCTTGTCTTCTTCATTTTGTTGTAGCCCAATTATTTCGGGCTTAAAATCTCATTTTGCTTTTGGGATTGTATCCCCGTACTCTAGACGATTGGTAGAATGTTTTGGTACGATGACTTTCAGGTTCTAGGGAGGTTTTCTACAAATTCTTATATTTTTAGTGTTTGAGATTGTGAATGTTAGTTTTTTTTATGCAAACTGGTTTTGAGATGTTAGATTCTACTACGCGTTGGGTTGTTAACTAGTTCGCTCATCCGGGGGTTGGGTGGGTTCCACTCACGGCAATTTGGGTCGTGACACCAATACTTCTATCATTCTGAGATGCCATAGAATCAAGTAACAAAATAAAACTTACTAAAAAAAAACAAATATTCAAAAATTTGAACTAAAGTAACTAAACTTATAAACTAAACTAACTCAATACGCCAAATTGTTCCCTGGCAACGACTCTATTTTTGTTAACGCTCAAACGTACTCTCCAAGATAGAGGTATCGATGATTATTATGCAAGACACATTTATATTCTCGATGGGAGGCGGGGTCAATCCCATAGAGAATAATGTAATCACGATTGAGATAGCAAAAAATTAAAGCAACTTATTCAAGTTCAAGGAGTAAAATAAGTAAAATGATTGGGGGGTTTGTAGTCAAAATCAAGAGCGATGATGCAATTGCGACGTCGACCGACTCTTCCCAACGCAAGGATCGCAAGAGAGATTTGGGAATGGGTATTACTTCAAATCCATACAATCCATTACAAATTTACCAAGTATAAACTAGATTAATCATGGGTCAAATGATACAAGCCTTGGAAGTATCGATAATTTACCAACGTCTCTCGACTATCAACAAATATACCTCAACTAGTTCTATCGAACCCAACCAACCGTTAACAGAGCTCTTTCAATTATGGCAACACTAGAATTACTATTTCTATCGAATTTCTTAAATAAGGGTTAGAACCTCAAGTTAGTGCTAATCAATCTTTCCTCACCTTAATTCACTCTTTCAAGCCAAATCAAAGTAAAAAGGGCAAGTCCAAGGGTTGATCACTCTCTTTAGATTCAATTCAAGTACAAGATTAATTAGAGATTCAAAGACCCAATTCATAAACTAGAAAATATTTAATAAATTGTAAAAGCACAAGATAAGAAATCACACCCAAATATTGTTTATATCTAACCCAATATCTAATAGATTTGGCAATACAAAACAAGAGTTGAAGAAAGGAACTAAAGATTTTACAATAAAATCTTCCAATTTTTACTCCAATGGTGTTGGAGGATGAACTTGCTCTCCAAGCTAGCCCTAAGTTGTTCACTCTAAGACTAAGGATGAATTGGTTGTAGAACAATTGTGAATAATCCAGAATCTCTTTCAAAAGCAGCTGAGAAGAGCTTTTATGTGGATTGGGGTTTCCAAAAATGGAAATTTCTACATCTTCCCCGTAGCTGATGCTTTCTTCTTCGCCTATGCAAAAGGCTCATGGCGTACGCGAATTATCTTCGTCTGGTTGACCTTCACATACACGGTCGCTTCAGTGCATCTGTGGAGCTTCCCTTAGTTGACAATCGCATAATCATGTGGACCACTGCATGCGAGTAGGTATATCTAGCTGCCAGTTATTAGCTTCTTCGAATAGCCCTTTTTTGACTTATTTTCATTCGAATCTTTTCTGAACAATTTTAGAACACAGTAACCTGTAAAATAGAAGTAATCCATGTCAGTTGCACTATTTTTCTCACTTTACGTTAGCAAAACTATAAGATTAAAAGCTAAATAAGTAGGTAGAATACCAACTTATCAGTAACCTCAAAGAATCTCAACTACTAGCCTCTTTTTAGACTCTAAATGATGTGGAGCGATCGTATAGCCTTTAAGGAAATTTCAACTATTCAACCATGAACTTATAGGGTGAAAAACATATCATTGAGAGACTCTATCCCACCTCAAAATTTTGTATCTTAAGAACAACTAAAGAGTTACCTCAAAATATGATTCATGAACCTCTCATGATATCATGAACCAAAGAGTTCCTTGAATGTGACTCGAAAATAGTTCTAACTATTGACTAGGAGGACGTTTTTGATCATTATCTCAAAAAGAAAAGGAAAACTAAATCAAGCAATTCAGAGAGAAGACAATAGACCTAATAACATTAAATATCAAGAGTCAACCAGAGAATTTTACCCTAATGACATAAAAATAAGGTCAAAATCATGCTTATAAATCTTGATAGAGGCTTCATATGTTCCTTTCGAATCACAAAAACATCACACACAACTTTATACATCTTTGCCAGAGATTCTAAATGGAAAAAAACACAATAGAGTTTACTAACACTTTCATAACTCCTATTTCATAAATCCAAAAATAGACCACACACATACACAACTCATAATGATAAATCATCATGAGAAAAGAAAAGAATGAAGAATACGGCTATGAGTTTACCTTCTTCAGAGCAGCAAATCGTGATGAATGAATTAGTGATCGCTTCCAATTTCTAACTTGGTATTAAAAGAATCAAACAAGATTTCTTCAAATTTCTAATGATATGAGGAGAACACCCTCAAAAGTACCACAAAAAATTAAAGAAAGAGCAAAGAGAATTTTTTTTCAATTGTTCCCAAATACTGAGGAGAGATGGGTATTTATAGAAATAATTTAAAGTTTTCAATTCGGGAGAAATCAAGTTGAATTTAGGGGATTTAAAAATTTTCAAAAATTACCTTGGAGGATAAGGAATTCCAGCCACGTATTGTACCAATATGGTATAATTTGGATAGAATTGAGGAAATCTGTCAAATTGAGGGAATAAACATATTGGAGAGAATCTTCTAGAAACCTCTTGGAGGTTTCAATTCATACCATTCCTTGTGATAGGTATATGATATTGTACAAAATTGTAATGGATTGATGTCATTTCTTTTGGTGATTTCTGGTTTTGTTCGTCGCTTGATTCTGGGTGGAGTCATTGGCAAAGTTGGTTAGTTTTTGTGTTCTTTGCATCAAGAGGAGAGAAGGAGTAAATGGGGAGTGTGTGGAGTAGGGTTCGTGTGAGATTATGTGTGTGTGAGTAGAAAGAAAAGAATAGAGAGTGGGAGACACGTGAGTTATGGGGAAAGAAGAAAAATAGGAGTGTGGGCCGAGTTTGAGATGTTGGGCAGGGTGTTATGTCTTCTTGGGCCAATTAATTAGCTGAGAAATGAAGGTTCAAATTGGATTGAAAGCTAGAAACCAAGTTCTTTGGAAATTAATTTAAACTTGGCCAAAATATATGATGAAATTGATACGAATAATCCTTAAATTAATTAATCGAGCTTCTCAATTTAACAACTAAAAATTATTATTTGACATAACACTTAACTAAAGATTAAGTAATTAATTTAACTTCCATTTAATTGATTTGGTAGATTTAGTTGACTCATAGACTAATTTGGGAAAAATTATTTTCAAATATTTATTAAAATTTAAAAATAATATAGATCTATATGTTATGAGTATATATATATATATATATTTATTTTTTTTGAAAAATAGCAAAACTACACTGAAATTGATTTGAAAAAAAACATTTCTGATTTTTTGCAAAATAATTATTTAAAATTATTTAAAAATTAAAGAGGCTCAACAATTAATTCGACTAGGGAGGATCAAAATTGGTTGTCAGGTGTTTTTTCCTCAAGCAAGTAACATTAAACTCAACTATAAAACTATGTCTAAGCAAAAAAAAAGTAGGTTGCCTACAATGATTTTAAGAAGTTGCTACCGACATTCACTTTAAAAACAAGTTTTGGTCCCATTATTTTCACAATTTTTTAAAAAACAATTGTCTTACCTCAAAATGGCATGAATAACAATGTAGACTCAGTATGTGATATTTTACTTTATCAGTTACAATAATATATACAAGAGACATAGTTTAGGGAGTTTGACTTTATTTAACCCTTTTCATCTAAGTACCCTCACAGTAGACCAAAGAAGTATCTAAAAAGTATGACGCATATGTACAAAAATAATGGGACAACCTACCCTTATTTTCTATTGTCTACATCTTGGGAAGACTCTATTGAGATCACATAAGGACATTTCCATGCTTGTAATATAGGCTTTGGGATGGATAGGATACATATTTAGGTAAAGGAGTAACTACTCCTTTCTTGAACACTACAATTTTGACATTTTTTTATCCCTTTTTTACTTTTTAGCTTTTACTCCTCCTCTTCTTTCTCCATTTTTTCTTGCTTTTATTCACTCTTGGTGTCTTTTTTTACATTAGTACCAATAGAAAGAGGTATAATTTTTTTTCAAATTTTCTCCTTTTTCAATTCTTTTTTTTACACCATGTCAATCTCTATTGATACTTTCTACTCTACCCCCAACTTAGGATGAAGCCTCATATCACTTTTTTTTACCCTTCACCCCTAACATAGGCTTTTTACGCCTCATGTTTCACTTTTAGTGTCAAGGAGGAAAATGTTTCAAGAGAAGATAAATTTAAATATGAGATAATAGGTATTCAGTTGCAGCTATCCAAATAAAAGGTTTAAAATCATAAAATAAAAGGTTTAAAATCATAAAATAAAAGGCTAGGAATATCATTAACATTATTTGGAAGATTCATATAGGCTAATAGTGTTCTACCAAAATGGACTATAGTTCATTTCTCATTTAAGTTATCCTTGGAACATACGACATGGCTAACCATGCAAGTTTTAGATTGCATGTATAAATGTAGAAATAACAAAAATAACTAACACACATCGGCACTAGTCTACATTAAGCTATTTAATTTAACTCCCAAACTTGTACACTAAACATTTAGCAGTTTTTTCTAATGTCATAAAAAGAGATATGCATGTGTAATGACCCTTCCGGTTATTTATGCATTTTCACCTTTTTTGTAACTTTAGAGCTTGCCTATAGTGGCCCCAAGTCATTTATGGATTGTGGTGACCGGTAGTTTGGTGCCTGGGCTATTTGTTTGGTCTTTTGGTCGTTCCTTATTTTAGAGCTTTAGGCTTTTAAAATCGTTGACTTCGGTCAACATTCTTGGTGAACGTGCTCGGAATCAAATTCTGACTATTCCGTTAGCTCCGGAGCGTGGACTTTGGTCTAGTAAGACCTTTGGTTGGGATTCGAAAGTTTTTCAGCTTAGAATTCTCTCTCGTTTTGTATTTTCAGGCAAGTTTGACTTGTTTGGTTGACTTTGGTCAACATCTTGGGAAGACGGCCTCGGATGAAAATTCTGTCAGCAATGTCAGCTCCAAAATGTGAAGTTTAGGCTAGAGGGACCATTGGTTCAGGTCTCGGGTGAGCCGGACTCATTTTGGATGCTCGGTTAGCTTTAACTAATGTTGACTTGGGTCAAAAATCCTCTGAAACGACCTCGTATGGGAGTTTTATTGATTTCAGTGAGTCCATAATATCATTTCCACTCTAATAGAATATTTGGTTTTTGAGTATCGGGTTCCAATTGTTCCTGGAATCCCCCGTAGAAGTTTTGGCTGTTGCTGATTTTCTGCAACAGAAATTCTTCAGCGTCAATGGTGTTGACCTGTGATTTTTCCCTTTAGCGCAATCGCGCTAACACGGTGCAATTGTTCTGGTCTGTGGTCCTTACTTCAGCGCAATTGCGCTCCTTTAGTGCCAATGGCGCTGACCTGCATCCAGGCCCTAAAAATCCCTCCTCCTTCATTTTCAACTCTTATTTCTTAATATCCTCAACTCCAAATCAGTTTCCACTCTCTAGAAATTGCTCCAAGATAGTTCTAAGCTTGGGGATTCAGTTAATTGACGAATTTTGTCGCTCCCTCGTCACTTGGTAGGCTTTCCCTTCAAAAAATTTGCTTCTTCTCCATTATTACAAACCTCCATTAATGAGTTGCTAAAAAGCTTGGGTCTCTTGGATTGAAGCTGCCCGCTTGGATTGAATGCTCGTGGGTTTGGCAGTCTCACTTCCTTGGCGAATTTCATCTCATCGTGGTACGTGGTTTCTTGCGTTAATTTTCGATTTATTCTTGAAATTACTTCTTTAATTTCTTACTTGGTCGTTTGTTTTGATGCCCCAATTGCTGTCAATTTTTGCTCAAAATTTGAGCATGTGCTCCCGAGATGGTAAGGAACAGACGAGTATTTTTTGTTTCTAGTTTCGGGTTGTGGGGCCCACGGGCCTGCTTGTGACCTGGATTTCAACCCGGTGATGCTTTTAGCATTATGGGTATCGTTGGTTTCATTTTAATGTATAGATCCTTGTTTTTATAGTGGGGCCGCTTACGAATACTTCTTGGGGAGGATAGGCTTCGTTCTTGTGGATTGGATTGTGCGCGCATGCTCGGCTTTTTCGGTAGGTTACGATTTACTTCCTAGACTGGGTATAGTTAGAATATATATATTTATATGTTATTGAAATGCTAGGTTGGATTATAGGTAGAATTAGGCTTAAATCTCGTGACTTGTATTAAATTGGCCATTCAGATATTAGATTTGGAATATTACTGTCATCCTTAGTCTAAGAGCTTGTAGTATCACTCTGGCTAGCGTAGAATCCTTAGTATGATTTTAGGAGGTTTTAGAGGTAGAGTATATGCCTGTAGTTGTTTTCAGGGTTATCTTTCCGTTATTTCTGGCTTTTACTGGTTGTGTGTAATTTGTGGGCTCGAGGCCATAACTTGGATTTGGGCGGAGTCCCAGGTCAGTTTCCTTGGTTGAAGGGTGCTTTGCCCTGAATAGCCTTGTGGTGTGATATATTCTGTGATTTTGGGACATTGTATGTTCGTATTGTATTTATATTCTTTCGGCACAGAGAGGAAAGGTTTTTGAGGCTTTTGGTTTCAAACTTGAGGATTTTGTGATATTCATGGATTTCAAATTTTCTAGGAGTTTTACTGGGTTTTTAACACTATTTTTTTTGGAACGAAAAGGGATAACACTACTTTCATGCCGGTCCGAGGGGTATTCCTGGATCTTTTCTCCACTATACCCATTTTTATATGCATAGTCCGATGAGGTATTTCTGGGATAATACTATTATGCACTCTTATGTGCCTATTTTTATATGCATAGTACGATGAGGTATTTTCGGACTAAAACAATTATGCACCCTTATATGCCTATTTTTATATGCATAGTCCGATGAGGTTTTTTTGGACGAATACTATTATGCACTCCTATGTGCCTATTCTTATATGCATAGTCTGATGAGGTATTTCTGGGCTTATATCATCATGAACTCATACATCACATCATATTCCATCGCATTGCATTGGTTTGAGTGCACTTGGATTATTGGTTTCCTAGATTGATTATGTTAATTGTTCCTTCTTGTTGGTTTGATTTGTTCCCTTTTTGGTTTTATAACTAAATTTAGGTGGATCCCTGTATTTTTGATTACTTTCCTGTAATGTCTTAGTTATGTATTATCTCTTTGCGTTCGATCGGCCTATGATGCCTACTGAATACCCATTGTCTTGGTGCTCATACTACACTCTGGATCTCTTTCTGGTGCAGATACTAGTGTAAGCTTTCACCATTGATCATGTGAGGACTCGTGTATCTTTTTGATCTTCGAGATTAGGGTGAGTGCCTGACGATCGGGGCTTGACTATATCTCATCTTTTGTACTGTTACTCCTTGTACTTTCGGAGAAAAATTATATTGCATTTTGTTACTTCCAGCACTTGTATTCTATTAGAAGCTTTTGTACTGTCGATACCAAGTCTTGGGGTTAGTGTAATTTCTTTATGTATATATTTCAGGTTATTGCTTCCTCTTTGTCCTATCTTTAATTTCTGCTTCTGCTTATTTCTGCTTATTATGCGTATTGGTTAGGTAGTTGCCCATTACTAACCTTTTTGGTCTATGGGGACTTGTTCGCCTACTGGGGGGTTGTAAGTGCCATCATGACCTGAGAAATTGGGTCGTGAAAGTTGGTATCAGATCTCTAAGTTCACCGATGTCGTGGTACAGAAGCAAATGTCTACGTAGAGTCTCGTGGATCGGTACGATGACATCCGTATCCTATCTGTGGGAGGCTATAGGGCATTATTAGGAAAAGTTCAATCTTCTTGGCTCCTTGTCGTGCATTCCTGGATCTATTGACTTCTAAACTTTGGTTGTTTCATTCCTTCTCAAATGCCTAGGATGAGTTTGACAGTGGGCGATGTTGAGGATTTTGCTGTTGCTCCAGTGCTTCGGCCAGCGCTAGGACGTCAGAGTGAGGGTTTACCGTATCATATAGGGGTTATGGGATCAGCCCAGCGTCCGATTGGATTCATGGTTACCCCAGTTCTTCAGGACACCGTGGCTAAGACTTTGAGTCCTCCAGTGGGTGTTTCAGTACCATGTTCTATGAGCGGTGCTTCAGCTGGTGTTAAGCTTTCAGTTCTTCCATAGGGTTGTATATTGGTATTAGACTATGAGGCAAGATTTCATGAGATGGTTAGGAGTACAGCTAGGGCTGTGCCTATAGAGTTTGACAGAGTTCAAGGCTTTATTGAAGGGCTGATTTCACCACTTTGAATGGCAACTGAGCACTTGGTTATAGTTGGGACTACCTTCCTTCAGGTGGTCGATCATGCTTAGGCTATTGAGGGGTTATGTCACGAGGCATATGGAGGTAGCGGTAAGAGGCGTCGCTATCAAGGCAATTTTTGGGATTTGCATTCAGAGCATGTAGGTCATGGTGGCCAGTCAGGTTTAGCCAAATTCTCTTATCAAGGTGCTTCTGGTAGGGGTTGTTATACTTGTGGTGAGCAGAGACACTTTCCTAAGACTTGTCCGAGATTCAGAGAGTTCCACCCCCTTCGTGTTCCAGCTTCACAAGGTACTCATTTGGGTCCCACAGTTCATAATAGTCATTCGGATTTAGCCAGGTCTTTACAGCGGAGTATGGTCAGTCGGGGTTGTTTTGAGTGTGGTGAGATAGGCCACTTTTCTAGAGAGTTCCCTTCAGTGCAACACCCTAGATGACTTGATCAGATAGTTCAGGACCCTAGGGTTCCAGTACCACTGGCTAGAGACAATGCACAGGGTATTAGAGGTGGTCCCCGGATTGTTAGAGATGGCTTTCAGCCAGGTGGTTCAGATATCCATCTAGAGTTGTCAGGCACCGTGCGTCAGAGCAAGGTTTCCTCATGTTGCTACAGTTGTGGAGTGGTTGGTCAGTATGTTTGAAATTGTCCCCAGCGAGGGACGGTTGAGCCTTCAGCTTTGACTCTCAGTCCACTTTGACTTCTATGCCCAGAGTTATACCCCATTAGTTTGATGCCCCTTTTGGCGGGCCAGAGTTAGAGGTTCCTGATATCGTCACTCCAGGTAATGTTTTGTTGCCTTTGGCTAGTGATAGTACTGTTCACGTTTGATTCTATCCCATCTTTCATATATTTTCTTTTATGCCTACCTGTTGCTTGTTTAGTTGTTTGACTACTTGAGTTGTAGTATTTTTGCATGTATTTTCATGGTAGATTATTCCTTTGTAGTTGATGGGGGAGAGTTATCCTTAATAGGTGTTTACTCGGAGTTGTAGCTCGTGGGTCGTTCTTGTTAGTCTTTTCTGGTGGGTCTTGTTCCCAGCTCGTCTTGGTTCTAGACTTGGTTGGAGTCTTCCTTTCCTAGCGGTCCTAGATTGTTGTTGCCTAGGCTGTTACCTAGCGGTTGCTAGAAATCTTTGTGCTGGTTTAGATTTTCTTTATCGGGTGATTAAGGTCTACCTCTTTGTTTGGTTGGTTTAGGAGGTTGGCAGGTATGTGGATTGTCCCCATAGTCTCCATCAGTTTCTTATCCAGTTGGGTTGTTTTATTGTTTCCCCAGTTCTAAATGGAATGAATTTCAATTCATAGTTCTTTGGTTGGGCTTTGATTGTGGCATCGTGGTTGAGTGGTATTTGTAGTAATTGGTTAAATTGGGCATCCGACCCCTCCTTCTCATGTCTTATTGAGTGATTACAATATAGATATGGGAGCTAAGGGAGTGAGCTCCAGGTGTATCTGAAAGAGGGGTCTGTCAGGCTGGTTGTATATTGGGAAGAGTTTGTGAAGTTCATCGTATGCTAAGGAAGGGTTCGGTTTAGTGAAACAGAAGGGATATGACTCCTTGTTTAGTCATATGTGTTTTGGTAGCTGACTGAGGTAATGACTGAGAATTTCTTTAGGTTTTGTGTTGGTGACTTGATTCGACCCACTACGGGTTGCAATGGCTTTTCCTTCAGTTGGTTTGAGGTTTCAGTAGTAGCTATGGGTTGGGAAACTTACATATTCAAAGCCTGGTTGACTTTAGTTCCTGAGGGTTCATTGGAAGCATACGGGTTCGATAGAGGCAGTGGTCTGTAAATCGGGATTCGGTTTCAGAATCATGGGCTAGCAAACTACTTCGAATGGTTTGTGGTTAGTTTTTCTTGATTGCAGCTTCTCAGTTCAGAAGGCGATTAGTGCGGACAACTTCACTTCTCTAATTCAGTTGCGGAGTTGTAGGTGGCCTTGGACATCCAGTCCTTGGCTAACTAGTGTATTAGGCTGGACATTCTAGGGCTCAACAGTTTTCTAGGCAGTACGTGGTTCATTTTACTTCGGTTGGACAAAATCAATGATGGTGTATTGTATGTGATCAGGTTGTGCGGGTTGAGAATAAAGAGGCTATTTTGAGTTCTAATGATACTTAGACACTGGTGGTCACCATTGATTGCCAAAATTTTTAAAGCTTGCTTAGTTGATTCTTCAAGGGTTGTCTTTTCTACGGGTTCTAGTGTTAGTTAGACTCGAACAGTATGGACTAAAAGTTTGGTATATGGTATGCTTCGAAGCTGGTGGTTTGTGTGCTGATGCGGTAGAGCAATTGATTTGAGCCAAAGATGTGAGTTGATTGGTTATACAACATTTCTATAGCTAGATGGCAACATTCGACTTCAAACACCTTTTCCCCTTGCCTACAGGGTGTTTGACTTGATATTCGTGTCATGGTGGACTCCTTCTTGAGGTGAGATTAGTAAGGCAATTTCAAATCTGAATGGTGTTCGAGTATTCAAAGTAGCAATAGTACATCCTAGAGTTGGATCTTAGATGATGATTTTGGACTTCGTGGTAGGCTTACGACACTCTTTGTAGGGTCTTGGTTTTGATTTGAGTCTGTTGGGCAGGTTGCTCTGGTTCATTCTCTTCCAATTTATTCGGACTTGGCATGATTCAGCAGGGTTCGATTCGTTCTATAGTTTGGAAGTTTCTCCATCAACGCAAGGTGTTCATACATGCATTTCCTAACCCTAGTATGCAAATGTCAGTCGGGTTCAGATGGGTTATTCTGTTGGGTTCAGTTATCGAGTTCGGTGTTCGCAAGGGTATTCATCTGTTGGTTGGTGGTCAATTGGGGTGAAACTACTACAGTTTTGAGTATCTGCTTTAGGTTAGTATTTTGGATGGCAAATGCTAGTAGACTATAAATTGGCTTGGTAAGAGTTTGAGAAAAAAGGGTAGATTCATTCGTGGTAGAGTATAAGTGGGAACTATGGATCTCCAGTGTGTCAGTTTATGCTTCGAGGGTGGTTTGAGTGTTAGAATTATATGAAACTTCTGGTGGGTGCTACAAAAGGGTTCAGTTCAGAATAAAGGGTTTTGCGGATCAGTGGGTGCATGAGTTAGAGTTTTGGTTATTGGTTTTTCTGGCAAACTTGGTTGTGGTTTGAAAGATTTGAGTTTTATTTGTTGGTCGCCTTGCTTTTCTGGTTTTGGTGTTGTGTTAGTACTTACCGGTTGAGATCTCGAGGTTCAGTTTGGGTTGGCAGATCTTTAGAGTTTTGGAGCTTAAGTTTGAAATCTAGCTTGGCTAGTAAGGAGTTAAGGCTTGGTTGCTTTCATTAGTTCTGTTCTGTTGGGTGCCGTCCGGTCGAGGAGGCTACCCGAGTTGTCCGAGAGAGTAGTGCGGGCTTTGTATCCGTTATTCTTAAGTCCCTAGTCTTTCCGTCTTTCCTGGCTTTTGGGGACGAAAGTCTTTTTTGTAGTGGATGATGTAATAATCCTTCTGGTCATTTATGCATTTTTGACTTTCTCGTACCGTTAGAGCTTGCCTGTAGCAGCCCCAAGTCATTTATGGCTTACGGGGACTGGTAGTTTGGTGCCCGGGCCATTTGTTTGGTCTTTTGCTCGTTCCTTATTTTAGAGCTTTAGGCTTTTGAAATCGTTGACTTTGGTCAACATTCTTGGTGAATGTGATCGGAATCAAATTCTGATAGTTCTGTTAGCTCTGGAACATGGTATTCTCTCTCGTTTTGTGTTTTCAGGCCAGTTGGTCTTATTTGGTTTACTTTGGTCAACATTTTGGGAAGACGGCCTCAGATGGAAATTCTGTCAGCGCTATTAGCTCCAAAACTTCGATTTTAGGCTAGGGGGACCATTGGTTTAGGTCGTGGATAAGCCGGGCTCATTTTGGATGCTCGATTTGCTTTAGCTAGTGTTGACTTGGGTCAACAATCCTCCAAAACGACCTCGTATGGGAGTTTTGTCCATTCCGTTGAGTCCAAAACATCGTTTCCACTCTAAAAGCATATTTGGTTTTTTAGTACCAGGTTCTGATTGTGCCCGGAACCTCCCGTAGATGTTTTGGTTGTTGCTGGTTTTCTGCAGCAGAAATTGTTCAGCGCCAATCGCGCCCGGGCAGCGCCAATGGCGTTGACCTGTGATATTTTCCTTGAGCACCAATGCCGCTCGGGCAGCGCCAATGGTGTTGACTTGTGATTTTTCCCTTTAGCGCGATCGCGCTAAAACAGCGGGATTGCGCTGGTCTGTGGTCCTTCCTTTAGCGCGATTGCGCTCCTTTAGCACCAATGGCGCTGACCTGCATCCAGCCCCTATAAATCCTTCCTCCTTCATTTTCAGCTCTTATTTCTTAATTTCCCCAACTCGAAATCAGCTTCCACTCTCTAGAAATTGCTCCAAGATAGTTCTAAGCTTGGGGGATTCATTTAGTTGACGAATTTTGTCGCTCCCTCGTCACTTGGTAAGCTTTCCATTCCCCAAATTTGCTTGTTCTCCATTGTTACAAACCTCCATTGATGAGTTGCTTAAATGCTTAGTTCTCTTAGATTGAAGCTTCCCGCTTGGATTGCAGTGGGTTCGGTAGTCTCACTTCCTTGGCAAATTTTATCTTATCGTGGTACGTGGTTTCTTGCGTTAATTTTTGGTTTATTCTTGAAATTCCTTCTTTAATTTCTTACTTGGTGGGCTGTTTTGATGCCCCAATTTCTGTCCATTTTTGCTCAAATTTTGAGCATGTGCTTTCGGGATAGTAAGGAACACATGAATATTTTTCATTTATGGTTTCAGGTTATGGGTCCCACGGGCCCGCTTGTGACATGGATTTCAACCCGGTTATGCTTTTAGCATTATGGGTATCGTTGGTTTCATTTTAATGTATAGATCATTGTTTTGATAGTGGGGCAGCTTGCGGATACTTCTCGCGGGGGATAGGCTCCGATCTTATGGATTGGATTGTGCGCGCATTCTCGGCTTTTCCGGTAGGTTACGATTTACTTCCTAGACTGGGTATAGTTAGAATATATATATTTTTATGTTATTGAAATGCTAGGTTGGATTATAGGTAGAATTAGGCTTAAATCTCGTGACTTGTATTAAATTGGCCATTCGAATATTAGATTTGGAATATTACTGTCATCCTTAGTCTAAAAGCTTGTAGTATCACTCTGGCTAGCGTAGAATCCTTAGTATGCTTTTAGGAGGTTTTAGAGGTAGAGTATATGCCTGTAGTTGTTTTCAGGGTTATCTTTCCGTTATTTCTGGCTTTTACTGGTTGTGTGTAATTTGTGGGCTCGAGACCATAGCTTGGATTTGGACGGAGTCCCAGGTCAGTTTCCTTGGTTGAAGGGTGCTTTGCCCTGAATTTCCTTTTGGTGTGATATATTCTGTGATTTTGGGACATTGCATGTTCTTATTGTATTTATATTCTTTCGGCACAGAGAAGAAAGGTTTTTGAGGCTTTTGGTTTCAAACTTGAGGATTTTGTGATATTCATGGATTTCAAATTTTCTAGGAGTTTTACTGGATTTTTAACACTATTTTTTTTGGAACGAAAAGGGATAACACTACTTTCATGCCGGTCCGAGAGGTATTCCTGGATCTTTTCTCCACTATACCTATTTTTATATGCATAGTCCGATGATGTATTTTCGGGCAAATACTATTATGCACTCTTATATGCCTATTTTTATATGCATAGTCCTATGAGGTATTTCTGGACTAATACTATTATGCACCCTTATGTGCCTATTTTTATATGCATAGTCTGATGAGGTATTTCTGGACTAATACAATTATGCACTCTTATGTTCCTATTCTTTTATGCATAGTCCGATGAGGTATTTTCAGGCTTATACTATTCATATGTATATGCATAGTCCGATGAGAAATTTTTAGGTTTATACTAGTATGCACCTATACACACATATATTTATGCATAGTTCGATGAGGTATTTTTGGGCTTATATCATCATGCACTCATACATCGCATCATATCCCATCGCATTGCATTGGTTTGGGTGCACTTCGATTGTTGGTTTCCTGGATTGATTCTTTTATTTGCTCCTTCTTGTTGGTGTGATTTGTTCCCTTTTTGGTTTTGTAACTAGATTTAGGTGGATCCCTGTATTTTTGCTTACTTTCCTGTAATGTATTACTTATACATTATCCCTCTGTGCTCGGTCGGCCTATGAGGACTACTGAGTACCCATTTTCTTGGTGCTCATACTACACTCTGGATCTCTTTCTAGTGCAGATACTAGTGTAAGATTTTGTCATTGATCGTGTGAGGACTCGTATAGCTTTTTGATCTTCGAGACTAGGGTGAGCGCCTTACGATCGGGGCTTGACTATATCTCATCTTTTGTACTGTTACTCCTTGTACTTTCGGAGACAAATTTATATTATATTTTGTTACTTCTAGCACTTGTATTCTATTAGAAGATTTTGTACTGTCGATACCAAGTCTTGGGGTTGGTGTAATTTCTTTATGTATATATATCAGGTTATTCCTTCCGCTTTGTCCTATCTTTACTTTCTGCTTCCGCTTATTTGTGCTTATTGTGCGTTTTGGTTAGGTAGTAGCCCATTATTAACTGTTCTGGGTTACGGAGATTGGTTTGCCTACTGGGGAGTTATAGGTGCCATCATGACCTGAGAAATCGGGTCGTGACAGCATGTCAATATATGCAATAGAAATTCATGCACTTAAATTTTTGAGGGGTTCTAAGTTTTCTAAACAAAACAAAATTCATGTCTTAAGCAAACAACTATCACTATATAATTCTAAACCCACTATATCTTACTTAACAAAAACAAGTTGACTTATTTCCTTAAGAAAGTCACCTACCAAACTCTCATCGCGAAAAACCTGACTCTAAACTTATATAAAAAGAAAAGTGTTTCCTAGGTGTAGCATTAAAATAAACTCCCAAAAAGGAACCACAACTAAGAAAAAACTAGAGGGTGACTCAATTATGACTGACAATTAAGTTTTGATACATATAGAATGACAAACTGCATGTCAGACCACAAGCCTTGCATTGTCTCCAATGCAAGAAACTAAGCTGGCAACAAGAGAGGTGAGAAATACTCCCTGTGAATCCATACGTATATTAGCTTCATGTCTCTGGTATGCTGGTCCGTGTACTAATAGCTTGCATTGGTATTTTGGAATCATTAGTAGACAAGACTCTTTTGGCAGTTTTGTTACATCACCTACTATGGATCCCTGTCAGTTTCATTGGGACTTACATCCATTCCAGGGCATGTGTCTTTATAGTTCCTTCAGGATGTCAACCTCTAGAGTGTAGCAGTGATAACGGTGAAGTTAGAGGGAGTACACCAATGGTGAACAAGATTTTTTCTCCATCACAGGAAAAGTATTTTCAATCTTGTTTTGTAACATAAGTTCCATGAGCTTCTCCCCATTGTTAGAAAGAGGAGATGCTGTCCTTTGGATTTAATTTTGATAGATTTCTATTTAGCATCTGAACATTCAGATTCATCTTGTACCCTTGATCTTTTTTGTGGGATGGACCTTTTTCTTTGTTGAGACATTATCCTCTCACCTCTGTTGATAACTTGTTAAGGAAACATCACCTGCAAGCATGTATTTTTAGTACTTAAACATTTTAAAGTATGACATAGAAGTACACGTTTGACACATATCAAAGTTGTGATTTCCTTAAAGAAATGGAGTTCTGTCAAAGTTTTCCTCTTTTAGAAATGTGTCTGAACTTTTCTTTGAAGTAACTTATGCCTCGTGAATGATTCACGATCAAGAATTATTTCATAAAAAAGAGTAATCTAGACATAGTCTCTAAAAAATTCTGTGAGGTGGTTTATGGACTGTAAATGCTTTTACGACTGTGACGTTCATTGTGAAAAAGAAGAATCGTTAATCATTGTCTATTTATAATTTGAAATGATGATCTATGATTCGTCAAGCATTCCATGTGTATGAAACCCATCATCTACCAAAGGGAT
The DNA here is from genome assembly GCA_003996215.1 of Jaltomata sinuosa. Classification (NCBI taxonomy): domain Eukaryota; kingdom Viridiplantae; phylum Streptophyta; class Magnoliopsida; order Solanales; family Solanaceae; genus Jaltomata; species Jaltomata sinuosa. The sequence goes on from QJPP01000200.1 coordinate 1,346,154, forward strand.
ATATCATACTTAGCATTTTGATTTGATTTTAAGTACTATATTTAAAGAGGGTTAGCTTTTACGGCCATCAAGTGAGTATACGAACCATAGACATTAGGTGCAGCAATAGATCTCTACATTTACACTAGAAGTTCCTATGTTATTCGATAAAAATGAACAATACCCGATATCTTATTACTACCCACACCCTAGATTTAGAAATATCTTATGCAAACAAAGGTTTTTTCACCCTCATTTTGTCAGGAAACTATAGAGTTTATGAACACATCAGAGTTTGATCCTTCCCTCGATGCCGATGATGGCCAAAAACCACCATGAAGGTAATTACCACCATGGTATCAAATGATAGCATAAAAAGTACATTGATCTTACCTTGATCCTTTGAGGGGGTGAGCATATTTGGACATGGAGGTGCTTTTGTACGATAGTGAAGAGAAAATAGAGGGAGATTCCTTAAAGTTCAGTGATAGAGAGTATGTAAGAGTTATTTTTTATCTGTGTTTGTGAGTATAGATATAGGATAGGAAAAATGAAGAGACATTTTTATTGTTCTAGAAAGAAGACAGAAATGTGAGAATTTTAAGAGATGGGACTACATTATATGTCAGGATTTTAATACTTGTTTCCTATAATTATAATTCCTCTATAGTCGTAGATAGGAACCAAAGCTCCAAAATATGACTCACAGAAGGTCACATACCTCCACAATGTTCAAGTGAGCTTTATAGTCATGAATTGGTTCATGAAATCACTTGCGGCTAGTAAAAGATCTTACCTGGCACGTGCATTTGCTTACCCAACCTGCGCTCATAATTTGGTCGATAAATATTTCTATAAACTACATTGTTCCTCGTGAAAAACTTTTGAGGGTTGTTTTTTTTCAAACTTTCTTTTTATATCTTCTCTTGTAATATGATTTTTTTCACGTCAATTAAGCTTGCCTCAAAACACAGATTAAACACAAAGGTCTATTCTAAGAAATTAGAAAATAAAACCAAGAAAATAATCAAAGAAAAGAGAAATATATAAAACAAAAAAAAACTTGGGTTGTCTCCCAAGTAGTGCTTGATTTAATATTATAGAATGATGCATGTTATGATCTCATCATGTTTGATCTAAATACACTGACAAGTTGATTTTGTATTTGGTATTCCTTGTATTGATCAAATTTTTATACATCTCTAATAATTCCATCAGCTTTCCTAATAATGCTGAGAAAATTTGTCTACTCTCTGCTTGACGTGGTTTTGGATCAAGACACTTTTTATCCACATTGATTATGTTGATTACTAATATTACTGCATAATCACTTGAAAATTATAGCTCTTTTCTAGTTTTAAAGACCTTCTTTTCACCTCAGACTCAAAATTTGATTTCATGTCTTTCTGTGTCCATGAGATCTCTTCCCGTTGCTAGAAATGGTCTACCAAGAATGACATGGATATCTTCGTCAGTCGCAGATTTAAGGATAACAAAGTTAGCTAAAAAATTTCCCACTTCTACTAGAACATCATCAACTATTATAATAGACTTCTTCATCGATTTATCGGCTATCTACAACCACATGCTCATTTGCCTTGGTTTTCTCAGTCCAGACTCCTTGTAGATGGACAAAGGCATCAAGTTGACTCGAGACTTGTTATCTCACAAGGCATTGGAAAACTCTTGATGGAATGTGGAAAACTCTTGATGGACTGTGGTGCAAGGGATGGTGAAGGATTCTAGATCTTATCTCTTTTTGATTGTACCTGCACAAAAAACATAATTAACCGAGTGAGTAGTCTTTATCTCCTCCTCTGGATGGTCTATGATTTTAGTGTTATTGGTCTTATGACACTTGGCAATTCCAGGAATTTCCTGTATAGTATCCCTAAATGTGACTTTGAGCACCATTTATCGTAGAACCTCCATGTAATTTTTAGCTGCAAATTCTTTATCTTTCTATATAAAACACTATGGAAAAGGAGGGATGTATTTTAAGAGAGGTGGTAGAGGTTTTGGTATCTCTACTACTTCTACCTCCTCTGGAGAACATTCTTTTCTTGCCTATTTTCTAGAACAATAATCATTTCTCTGGTAATTATTTCTTGTTCAACACTTCAAAGTCTGTTACCTCTTCTTGGAGAAACCTGCTGCCCCTTGTAGTGATTGTCATGTAGCGGGAGGTAGATTCACTTCCATTGATCTTAGGGTCATTCGTGTTGCTTGGTAGTTGCTTTTTATGGAGGATTCTGCTCTCTGATGTCTCTTATTTGAATCGTGTAATGACCTATTCCATCATTACACCTAAATAAGTCATAAGTACATGCCTAGAAAGTCCCTAAGGTGTGATTTGAAAATCTCAGGCTAGGGTGAGCTTAGATGAAATTATAGAGTGTTGTGCCTTAGAGGTGATTCATATTTTGTGTGATATTGAGTGGTAGTGTGGTGTCTATTCTTGGGTAGACAATTATGGTAGGGTTCCATAGGAAGCTTCGAGATAAAAATCAGAGTCATAGAACTCCAAATTTGATAATTACCGCATTGAGAAAAATTTATAGTGTCTATAAAATAATTTGTGTTATGAAATAAGGGTTTGGGAGAGAGATAGCAGTGTTCTAAAAATTTCTCTTCACTGCAACAAGAGGATGCTTCATTGCGATGACTCCTTGTGATAAAGAAAGCGTATGTCATGACGAGAAAATGGGACAGTATACCTGCGTTATTTCCCTCATTATTCTATTTAGTTCTAGAGCTTCAAGAAGTGGGTTTTCTAAGAAAACTAGGGCAATCTTCATTGTTTGAGGTAAGTAATCCATAGAACTCCTTGTTTATTGATTATTAATCTTCCTTAGACCTTAGGGGAAGGATTAATGGTGAAATTCTTGCATTTAAACCCTAGAAGTATTAACTTGGGAAGGAACCCTATGGGTAGGTATAAAATCACCTAGAATTGATCCTAGGATGTATATTTTGATCTCATGTCATGAAATTGATTGTATTTAACTTGATTAAAGCTTGTGGGGAACCTTGGGTTTCATAAAGGTGAGACCTTTAGGCATAAAAATAGCAAAAAAGGTGTGAACTTGATTAGAAACCCTTGGTTATTGATTCTATGAATGTAATGGGCCTAATTAGCGATTAATTAACACTTGGGGAAATGCTAGAAACCTTGTTTAATGGGTAAAATTGTTGGGTTTGATTTCTAAGGCCTAAAATAAAGGGTAGATGATTAACTACTCATATATTATTGTTGTTTATAGACTTTGATCAATCCGAGTTGTTAAGGGGAGGCATGACCATTGTGAATTAAGTTGCGGATGGTGATTCTTCACTCGAGGTAGGTTATGGTTTGAATTAGAGTTAAGACTCACTTTGTTTCATGTTATGTGGTAAATCTATGTAACTTGTGGTTGGTCTTTGAACGTGGTTGAATTATATGTGTTTTCCTATTATTCTTGTATGAATAGACAAGATAAATAGGAAATGATAAGTGAGCTGAAATGACTAAGTGTGGTAGTGCGTTGGACACTAAATATATTGAGGGAATTAGGTTTGAGAGCCTAGTTATATAGATATTGATATTTATACAATTGTTATGGATTGGATACCACACTGGCATTATACATGGACACCTAGGGTCTTCTGAAGTCATGGCTAGTGGGAAAAAATAAGATCCATAGCATGTGTGTACACCACTTTACCTTGTTTTGTATTATTTTACTGCTTGCTATAGTGAGTTTGCTGAGAATTGAGGTGATACTAGAGACACAAGTGATATAAGTAAAGATTGATGGTCATAGTTATATGTGAGATCATTATTGATAGTAATTATTCCTTTCCCTTTTATGATGATATTTTAGTGAACTTGAGATTGTTGCTATTTAATTGACTTGAAAAGACTATCTGATGACTTATTATATGCTAAGTGTTGAAGTTTTTCTACTTCTTATATGTCTTTTTACTTTCATGTTATATTATTGGGTCAGCCTATGATACCGGTACATAGTGTGTTGTACTGATACTACCCTGTGCTCTTCTTTGGTTGAGTGCAGACCATTTTCCAGAGGTTGAGACACGACCTCGGTTAGAGTAGAGAGATTGACAATAGATCTAAGTGTAAGCACTACTTCTCAGGTTGCAATGGATCCTCCACAAGTTATTGTCCCTCTTTTTGACAATGGAACTCTCTTATTTTACTGCTTTACTATTTGTTGGATATCTTAGACGATGTTGGTTTAGAGATCTGGATGATGACTTTCAGTTCTTGGGGATGTTTTAGTTGTTGAATTTTGCACTGTTATTATCATATTGTAGGGTTACCATTTATTTACAATTCAAGCTGGTTTACTTAGTTATGCTTCTAAAATGGGTTAAGTCTATGACTAAGGTTTGGGTTGGTTAGTTCTCCCACTAGAGAGTTAGTGTGGGTGCCAATTATGGCCCATCTGAGTCATGACAAATTTGGTATTAGAGCCTCGTGTTTGTTTATCTTGTCATACCATAATGAGTCTAGTAAAGTCTTATGGAATGGTATAGAGACATCTGTACTTCTCTGTAGGAAGCTATATGACTTTAGGAAACCTTAACTTTATTGATTCCTCGTGTTGTAACTTGATTCCAATTGGTATATGGCAAGCGAAATTGGTATCTAACTCTTTCACTCTTATTCTTACAAATGGTGAGAACACGTGCATTTGAGGCTAGAGCAGCAGTACCCAAACTAGTTGTTGAGGCTATAGTTTATAGTAGGAGCAGAGTCAGAGGTAGAGCCAGATAAAGAAGAGAAGGTGTACCCGCCAGGGGTGGAGCTCGAGTTGAAGTTACGGCTCATGAAAGGTCAGCATCTTTTCCTTCGCAAAAAAATATTCCAGAAGTTGTGGTAGATGAAAAGGTTTGAGTTAAGCATAATGAGGTAGCAGAACTAGTCCAGGGGACAGACGCGTACCCAGTTTAGGGAGGTGTAGCGCAGGTCCAATTGTCATCTAAGGTAATCTAGCAGGTTCTAACATTTCATAATGGATTGGCAGGGGATGGGGCCACTCCTGCAGTTCCTATTGTCCATTATCCGATGACCTATCATACTGCAACTATTGTTCCATGATTAGACACTGCTTTTGAGACATGTATATTTCCACGGCTGGTGACAGGCCCTGTGCTGAAAGGTGATTAACATGAACTCTTTTGCAAATTTGTGAAAATGAGGCCCCCAGTATTTCATGTATAGGAATCTGAGGATTCCTATAAGTTCATCATAGACTATCATGAGAGACTGCATAGAATGGGCATTGTTGAGAGGCATGGTGTAGATTTTGTGTCTTTTCAGTTTCAAGGGGATGACAAGATGTGGTGTAGGGCATTCATGGAGTGCATTCCTACTGGAGCGCTCCCTGTGACTTAGAGTCACTTTTATCAGGTCTTTCTAGAGAGGTATGTTCCCTCAACTCTGAGGGACATGAAGAAAAATGAGTTCATAAATATTAAGCAAGGTAGTTCTTTTGTGGCTGCTTATGAGACTCGCTTCCATACCTCGCCTCGTTACTCTTCTCAAATAATTAATACAAAAGAAGAGCATATCTACCATTTTGTGAAGGGTTTGAATACATGGTTGCAGACCTCTACTTTGCAGGTATCATCTTTGGGCAAGTCATTTCAGGAAGTTGTTGAGTTTGTAAAGAATATTGAGGGGGTAAAGCAAAAGAGTTAGGAAAGGATGGCTTCAAAGAAGCCCCTGTCTAGGGGCAGTTACAGTGGAAATTTTTGAAGGGTTAGGCTTTGTGGGGATACCCTGTATGCCCTATTCTCTCATCAATACAGGTTTCTACTGGGGTTCCATTAATGACCAGTCAGCCTTCATCAGATTTCTGTAGGTATCTTACTCAGTCGGCTCTAGGACAGTGACCTACTTTTGACTGTGTCTATTATGAATGTGGTGAGCTTGGTCACTTAAGGAGGAATTGTACTCAACTTCGATAGGTAGCTCAGCAGCAGGCTCCTAGAGCTCTCGTTACAGCTGGTAGAGGTAATGGTGGTAGAGATTGTCTGCAGGGTGGGCGAGTGGTCACACTGCAGGTACAGGTGGCGGTCAGCCCAACTGGGGCAGTAGAAAAGGAGGTAATCAGCCCAACAGGGGCATTGTGCACGCCAGTAATAAGAATCACTTTTATGCTTTCCCAAGTAGACCAGAGGTAGAGGATTCAGATGTGCTGATCACAGTTACTATTCTTGTCTAGGACCGCATGGCTTCAATTTTGTTTTACCCTAGGTCTACTTTTTCTTATGTTTTTGCTGGATTTGCTGAGATTTTTTATATGTCATGTGAATCCCTTTATTTTCCTGTTACTGTATCTACTCCAATTGGGGATTCTGTAGTTGTGTATAGGGTCTTCCAGGCTTGTCCTGTCATATTTGTAGGGCGAGAAACCTTAGTTGATTTAGTGATCCTTGACATGGTGGATTTTGACATCATCTTGGGGATGAGTTAGTTGTCTCCGAATCATGTTATTTTGGACTACCATGCTAAGATAGTGGCTATGGCTATCCTGGGTTGGATAGGTTAGAGTTGAAGGGTAATTATAGTTCGACTCCAATAAAGTTTGTGTCCTTCCTTCTTTCTTAGAGTCTGATGGGGAGGGGATGTTTGGCCTTCCTAGCTCATCTTTGGTACACCAATTCAGAGGTCCCAACTATTGAGTCAGTTCTGGTAGTGTGTGAGTTCTAGGAGGTGTTTCTTATAGATCTGCCTGGCATTCCACCTGATCGAGATATTGATTTTTGCATTGACTTAGATCCAAACATGCATTCTATCTCTATTCCTCCCTATAGGATGCTACCGAAAGAGTTGATAAAACTTAAGGCTCAACTGTAGGAGTTACTTAGTAAAGGTTTCATCCATCCAAGTGCCTCCCCATAGGGTGCTCCAGTGCTATTTGTTAAAAATAAGGATGGAACTCTGCGCATGTGCATAGATTATAGACATCTGAATAAGGTTACTATCCATAACCAGCACCCTCTCCCTCGCATTGATGATATGTTCGATCAGTTACAGGGAGCTTTTGTATTCTCTAAGTTTAACATAAGTTCTGGGTACCATCAACTGAAGATTTGGCCTTCTGATATTCCTAAGACCGCGCTCTGAACTAGGTACGGGCACTACGAGTTTCTTGTGATGTCGTGCGGGCTGACCTATGCCCAAGCTACTTTCATGGGCTTAATGAATGAAATATTCAAGCCCTATCTTGACTCTCTCATCATAGTCTTCATTGATGATATTTTGGTATATTCTAAGAGTGATGAGGAGCATGAGAGTCATCTTAGAATTGTGTTGGGAGTGTTGAAAGAGAAAGAGTTGTATGCGAAATTTTCAAAGTGCGAGTTTTTGTTATCTTTTGTGTCCTTCTTGGGGCATGTGATTTTGAAAGACGGGGTGATGGTAGACCCCCAAAAAATAGAAGCAGTTACGAATTGGGCTAGACTCACTTTGGTGATGGAAGTCCGTAGTTTCATGGGATTGGCTAGCTACTATCGCAGGTTCATTAAGAATTTTGTATCCATTGCTACTCACCTGACTCGCCTAACTCAGAAAGATGTACCATTTTTTTGGTCAGAAGAGTGTGAGGAGAGCTTTCAAAAGCTCAAAACCTTGTTGACCACAACCCCCATCCTTGCCTTGCCGGTTGAAAGTAAAGATTTTATTGTGTATTGTGATGCCTCACGGTTTGTTTTAGGTGCTGTGTTTGTTTTATCCCTTTCGGAATTTTGAGTTTTAAAAGAAAAATGGTTTTTGACACACTATAAAATAATTTCATACATAAAAGACAGCTTCAAAATAATTTTTTTTAAAAACGAACAGAGTCGCCACTTAATTTTTATAAAGAAATTAAGAAAACTTAAAAGAATTTCAAAGACTTAAAAATAGAAATTAATCTTTAAAATTAGAGAAAATGGGCAAGGGTTCAAGTAATGTCTTAAAAAGGGTTTTAACGCACTTAAGAACGTCCATTTTAAATGGTTGACCAAAATGATTTGACTAACTTAAACATGACTAATTTTTGCAAAGAGTTTATTCAGGAGAATACTAAGATTTATTTAAACATTTTGAAAATAGCATACGTTTAAATTTGTTTTTATCAATATTAAAGGAGATAGAAAATTACTTGAAGAGAACTATTTGAATAAAATTCCAACAACTTTTATTTTTTTATCCATATTAAGAGTGTAAAGAATATGAATAGGTTACATGTCTATTATTTAAAATAAAATATTTTTTAAACAAAGAATGATTTTTTTTTTTGAAAAATACAGCTTAATAAAAATAGCTAAAAAAGTTATTTTAAGTAAAGAAAAAATTTCAAGACTTATTTTATTTAGCTTATGCAAGTATTGACTTTTAAAGAAAACAAAGCTCATTTTAAGAGAAAGATACAACTAACCTAGATAAAATAAGATCTCTTAAAATTAAGATGACTAAGTTTGGAAAATTCACTTTAGTTAATTTGAGAAAATCGATGATCAAAAAAACTTTTAAACTTATTTAAAAATTTGATTAACATGTAGAAAATACTTTTTTACGACATTCAAGAATTTTTTAAAGAAAGAACATTTTGAACATTTGAAGGAAAGGGAAAACTAATTTTAGGTGACAAACCTTTATTTCTAAAGGGCTTAACACAACTTTCATTTTTAAACAAATCTATGTGATAACAACTAATGGATCAAAAAATAAATAACGATAAAACAAAAGTAACTATTCGGAGGGGATTTATTTAGATTAATAAAATTAAGGTTAGTTAGTACAAATAATCAAGATAAGTCACAAAATAATTAAATAAGACAAAGGAAAAAGAGGAGATGGACTCCTTGGCCCATTTCAAATCTGTCCAGATTTGGACTTCAACTTTAATGGACTTAGTCCATTTTTCTGCTTTGTATACCAGCTAGGTATATCAGCTCATTTTTCTTGTATATCAGCTTCCTTCTTTGTATATTTCTTATATACTAGTCGTCGAAACTTGTATATTATCTTCCATTTTCACTTTTTCTCTTTCTTGGACCTGTATATCAGCTTCTGCACTTGTATACTACTGTATACTAGTACTTTGTGGACTAAACTCGAGAAATTGGGCTTAGCCCCAATGGAGACACAAGGCGAAGAGTCCAAGTGGACTCGATGAAAGATGTTCATGCATAAAAATGAAAAGTAAAGGATTAGTAACTAAACAAATGGAAAAAAATAGATTAAAATGAGATGCGTCAACAAAAGACATTCTTTATTCATTCTTAAACTAATCGAAGAGTAATTGTTTAAGATTTGTAGAGAAAATTAAATCTTTCAAGATTATGGTAAACTAGACCAGTTCTGGAGAACACTTATAGACAAATTGTCTTAAGAAAGCCAAGTAATTTTGAACAGGCAATAATTCAGGAAGAATTGATTTTAACAAAAAAATAGATTGCAACAGATTAAGAGCAAAGAAAATATTCTAATTTTATTTTTTTGCCAAGAAGCAGCTTCGAGGTTACTTGAAACCAGTTTATGAACATCACATAATATCACGAAGCCTAGCAATTTCTCAGATAGTTCAGACCACTTACAACAAATTTTGAGCAGAGAATGAATCATATAAGAACACTTATAACAGAATCAAATCATCTCATGAAATTGATGGGAGAAGTCCATTTACAACTACACCATTAGCCAAGATCATATTTTACGATTTTACTAGCAATAGGAACCAAACAGATTAATCAATCAAGCATGTTCTAAGAGAAACATTGGACATAATGAAGATGAGCCATGCAAATTATGCTTATTTCAACTTGAACCTCTAATTCTCAGGCAAAGCTACATGATATTACCAAAAGTAATCAAACCCTGACTAAAACAATATATCAAACAACAAGAAAATCATAATTTTAGTCGTATCTTAAGAGCTGTCCTTGAGAATAACTAACAAATTATCTCTAAAACTTTGGTTCTTATAGCTTCACATAGTGTTTATAACCCCTATAAATTCCTAGAAAAACAAGGATTGAACCAACGCCAAAACACATTCAAATGTCAAGAAAAGAAGAAGGGGAGGAAGTAAGCTAACTAAGAACACATCAAGGGTGTGAATCAACAAGGTACTAGAACCTAAATGTCATATCGAGGAATCATGCTCAAAAAAATTTGTCAGAGAAAGGAAATCAAGACAACTTGTATTTTACCTAAAGAAGCTAACTCTTTAATGCTAAACAGTGACTACGAAATGCTTTCGAGAATCACATTTGTCCCTTTTCCTTTCGTTGAACTACCTTTTTGCATTACAAACCAATATAGGTGTTTAAATAACCAAAGAAAAGAAAACAGTTTCAACACCCAATGTCATGACCCAATTTCTCAGGTCCTGATGGCACCTACAATCTCTCAGTAGGCGAACCAATCCCCGTAGCCCGGGATGGTTAGTAATGGACTACTAACTAACCAATACGGACAACAAGCAGAAACAAGCGGAAGCGGAATAAGATAAAGAAAATGCGGAAGCTAAAACCTGAAAAATATAAATAAGAAAGCTACACCAACCCCAAGACTTCGTATCAATAGTACAGAAGCTTCTAATAGAATACAAAAGTTAGAAGTAACAAAAGATAAATACAACTGTCTCCAAATATACAAAGAGTAACAGTACAAAAGATGAGATGCGGTCAAGCCCCGATCGTCAGGCGCTCACCCTAGTCTCAAAGATTCTAAAATTTGCACGAGTCTCCAACGCGATCAATGGCAAAACTCACACTAATATCTGCACTAAAAAGTGCAGAAGTGTAGTATAAGTACCAATCGTTAAGCAACAGGTATCCAGTAGGAATCATCGGCCGACTGAGCGCATATAAAATATAAAAGCAATAATAAGCAGAATACAAGGAAAAATAGTCACATAAAGCAAGGAAGAAGCACAAGTAAACTAACACAAGAGTAATTCAACCAAGAGTACAAGTAAAACATGCTAGCACAGAAGATATACATACACAGATACACAAGTGAAAGAAGAAAGAAGGATGCACCTGGGATCCTTGAAACAACAATATATATAAAGATAATTTAAAGAGATGGGCGGTATACCGGTAACCTCAAAGATAACGGGAAAGAAGGAAAGCAAGACAATAATCGAACTAGAAATCATAAACTAACAAAAACATGCCTAAGACATCAAATACCAAGATAAAAATAGACGAAAACATCTCACAAGTCAAAGCCTAGGATGGAGTAACTAACCCACAAGTATCCAGATCTACTAATCAAGCCAGGATAAAAATAGGGATCAATACCCCACAACCGCTTAGAAAGCTACACAATCAGTATCTCAACAATATAGGACCCACTAGCCCCTCAAATCTCAGTCCCAAAGATGGTGCCTCTACAGGCTAAAACCACTCATCCAATCTTTACCGAAGGTCCATACAAGTTCTACGAAACGAGAGAAGTAATGTAATCTACCACAGTCCCAACGATCGTCCATACAACCGAGGAACACAATCAAGTGAAAACAAACCCCTCAGCCGCTTATACAATTGAAGCGTACAGTAAACACACAGAAAACAAGGGTGGAATCATAATACCAAATGCATGATGATGATATAATGTTAAAGTAACTCGTGTGTTCCCCTTTAGGTACCCCAAAGGCCCATGTAGAGGCAGGACCCATGAAAGGAAACTACCCGTGTACCTCTACTCCACCATACACCACTCTTCCTGGCACGTACGTCTGCCCGTAGCCAGTTGCCCAGGAATGGCAGGGTCCATGAAGGTCTACTAGTCGATCACATACAAATCGTGCCAATCTCAAACAGTAGCTCAAAACTCGGAACCTTGTAGTACCTGCCCGAAATCCAACCGGGTCTAAAATAGTAGTAGTAATCTCAAAAGAACCTCCTCAAGGATGCCCGAAGTATATCAAGGTCAAAAATCAGTAACAAGCCTCAATAACCCTATCAAAGGGGTGCCTAGAGCGTACCTGGGTCTAAATCGGAATCAAGTCTCGAATCCCTAAACAGGGCGCCTGGCGTGTGTCCTGGTCTAAATCTGTAGAGAATCATGTCTATTGCTGTGACCCTACCGAGCCTTGTATCAGTAGAAAAACCAGTGTGAAATCATCCAAATCTCATTTTATCATCATTTATACCAAAAATAAGCCCCCAGGGCCATGCAAGTTTAGAAAAAACTTGTGATAGTCGGCTCAAATCCAAAACATTAGTAAAATATGCAGGGAAAACCTTTTTCATGAATCACATGCTCGTAAAAAAATAAATTTAGTCCCAATTGGCTCACAAACATTCTTATCGTCCATGCACAAGCACAAACAACTCTACAACACAGATAGCCAACCTAAAGTAAGGTCACGATGTTCAAGACTCACGAACATTCCCAAATATCCCACCGTCTATGGTCCATATTCATAAACAAAGGCCACACGAGGCCATAAGGGTGAAATCTAAAGGCTACATGAATACGACAAACATCATATGAAATAAACGGACAGCAAAAGGCGAACAAGGTCTGAGGGTACGAACCTATAACAACCTGCTCAAGGATACTAATTAGTGCAGTGATAGTCTATATACGCAGAGTCTAGATAAAAGAAACCATAACCTACCTGTCGTTCGATGACTAGCTGCGAGAATGACTTCGTCCAAGCTCGAACTGCTTCAGGAAGCTCCATACTACGAAATCACAATCAATACAATAATCTAGGCGTTAAAACAAAATCAGCGATGCCCATAATTCTATGAACATAATCAAGTAAAAATTTAGGTCATAAACGGGCCTATTAGCCCCACAACCCAAACCCGGAAACAAAAAACACCCAAGTGTTCCTTACTATCCCGGAAGCACATGCTCAAAATTTGAGAAAAAACAGACCATAGAAATGGGTGAAAATAGCCCCAAGAACTAATAATTTAAATAGGAGAATTTAAAGAAATCAACGGAAAAGAACAAGAGAATTACTCGATTAAGAGACCAAAGATTTCTCAAGGATAAACAACAAACATTCCTCCAAGCAATGGATGTGATAAGGTGAAGAAATGGTGTAATTTGGAGTAACAATGGTGGAAACATCGCCTAAGGAAGAAGGAAATACAAGCTGGAAAAAGGAGGCCAACAACTATATAAAATGGCCCCCCTGTGCCATGCCTACGCGGCCATGGCGCTACCGACGCAAGCGGCCCATGCATACGCGTAGGCCAGGCGCTGGCCCAGCGCGCACGCGGCCAGGCCACTGCGAATGCGGCAGCGTGCACGCGAACAGGCATCACCTAGGCGAAGGCAAGGAAAGAGGGGCGGCTAGCATGCTTCTTCGCGTACGCAGTCATGCCACGCGTAGGAGAAGTCCATGCGGGTGCCATGACAGCACCAGCTGCCAACAACCAAGCCCCAAGCAAGAATTACTCTGACGAACCCCCGAGAATGCATCCAGGGTCCCGCGAACAAAACTGACCTGAGCTATTCAACTATAAATGGCATTTCGGATCCAATGTAATCAACAGAATTCCATCAGAGGTCGATTTAACAAAAAGTGAGCCCCACGCCCAAAATCAACATTTAGGCCAATATTTCCAAAAGTAAAACCCAAGGGCCGAAATCAAGTCAGGAAGCCTCGGGACCCAAACCAATGGTCCCTCTAGCCTAAACTCGACGTTATAGAGCTAACAACACTGATGGAATTTCCATCCGATGCCGTCTTCTCCAAATGTTGACCAAAGTCAACCAAACAAGCCCAACTGTCCTGAAAACACACAACGAGAGAGATTTCCAAGCTAATATCTCCCGGATCCCGACCAAAGGTCCTCCTAGATCAAAGTCCACGCTCTGAAGCTACGAAACTATTGGAATACGATTTTGAGCATGATAGCTAAGAATGTTGACCAAAGTCAATGATTTCCAAAGTTTAAGCTCTAAACAAGGAACGACTAAAGAGACCAAACAAATGGCCCGTGCACCGAACTACCGGCCCCAACAATTCATAAATTACTTGGGGCCGCTTCAAGCAAGCTCTAACAGTACAAGAAGGGCGATAACACGAGAATGACCAGAATACTCATTACATCATCCACTACTAAAAAGGACTTTTGTCCCCGAAAGTCAAGAAGGAATGGAAAAGCAGAAGCTTAACAACTGCGGATACAAAGCTTGTACTACTCTCTCGGACAACCCGAGTAGCCTACTCGATCGGACGGCACCCAACAAAATGAAACCACAAAAATCAACCAAGCCCAAACTTCTTACTATCCAGGCTAGACTTCAACCTTAACCTCCAAAACTCCAAAGATCTGCCAAACTAAACTGAACCTCAAGAATCTCAATTGGGAGCACCGACATAAAACCAAAACCCAAGAACCAAGGCGGTCAACACACATAACTCGAATCCCCGAAACCACAACCAAGTTTACCAGAAAAGCCATCAACCCAAAACTCTAACGCATGGACCCGCTAATCCGCAAAACCCTTTATTCTGACCCAAATCCTGTTGCACCATAATCATGAAACTTTATATAAGTCAAACACTCAAACCACCCTCAAAATATCAACTGACACCCCGAGGTCCATGGTTCCCGCTTATACTCCACCATGAACAAAGTCACCCTTTTTACTCAACTCTTTCCCAGCCAAGTTATAGTCTACTAACCTTTGCAATTCAAGATAACAACCCATAGCATATCCTCAAAAACTGGAGTTACCTACCCCTGCTGACCATCCACCAACGAACGAATACTTTTTCCAACATCAAACTCAATAACTGAACCTAACTGAGCAACCCATCTGAAGTTTGCACACCAGGGTTAGGAAAAGCATGCACAAACGCGATGTGTTGACGGAGAACCTTCTTACTATAGAACGAACCCAACCTTGCTGAACCGTACCAAGTCTGAATCAATAGAAACCAAATGAACTAGGGCAACCTGCCCCAAAGACCCAAACCAATACCAAGCCCTGCAAGGAGTGTGGTAAGCCTACTACGACGTCTGTAACCAATGATCAAGCCCAAGCTCTAGAAGTACAACTACTGCTCTGATTACTCGAATACCATTTGGATTTAAGATCACCTTACTAGTCTCAACTCAAAAAGAAGTCCACCATGCCGCGAATGTTAAGAGAAACACCCCGTAGGCAAGGAAAGGGTGCTTGAAGTCCAAGGCCGCCATCTACGTATAGAAATTTGTATAACCCATTAATTCATCTCTTTGGCTCGATTCAACCATTCTACTGCATCAGCATACAAAACCACCAACTCTGAGGCATGCAACATACTGAAATTCTAGTCCATACTGGCCGAGTCTAACCAACACGGGAACCCCACATAACAGACCACCCTTGAAGAACCAACAAATCAAGCTTTTAAGCCCTCGGATACAAAGGCGACAAAAAACCTCAAAGTATCATTAGAACCCACAATAGCCTCACTAGTCTCAACCCGCACAATTTGATCACATATAATACACTATCGTTGAATCTCAAACTTGCGCTACTGAGTCTGTCCAACCATAGTAGAAGGAACCTCATACTATATAGAACACCGCTGAAATCTGGAATGTCCAGCCTAGCTGAAAGGTTAGCCAAGGACTAGGTGTCCAAGGTCAACTGTTACTCCATAACTGAAATAAGGGAGCTAAGTTGTCTGAACTCATTACCTTCTAACTGAAGAATATGCAATCAAAAAGAACCAACCACGAACCATCTAGAGTTGTTTTCTAGCCCACGATTCTGAAACCCAATACTAGTTGGCAACCAATACATCTATCGAACCCCTGGGTAGACCCATACACTATTGATGAACATATAGGAACTAGAGTCAGCTAGGTTCTGAACATGCCATTTTCCCAAACCATAACTGCTATTGAAACCTCAAACCAACCAAAGGGAAAAGCCACTGCATATTGGAATTTGGTCAAAGCAAGTCACCACTACCCAAGCTAGAGCAGACTCTCGATCGTTACCTCAGCTAGCTTACTAAAACACATAAGCACGCACTCGGAGTCACCTCCCTCTTTTTTCAACTAAACAAAACATTTCCTCAGCATATACTGAACATTATAAACTCCTTCTCAAATAAAACCTGGATCCATTCCCTTAACTCTCACATATATGCTGTCAACACTCAGTAAGGCAGGAGAAGAATGGGTTCGATTCCTAACTCATCCATAATGTTACGAATACAACTCAACCACAATGCCATACTCAAACTTGATTCTATCAACCGAAATTAGGGAGAGCAAGAAAGGAACTCAACTAGACTAAGAAAAGAAGGAACCAAGAAAACAAACCATACCTGCTAACTTACCAAATCCAACACTAAGGAAGGTCGATTCAGATCACCAGAGAAAAGAAAAACTGACCAACGCTCACCAGCATAACCAATATAATTCGACTTAGGACAGGAGGTCAAACTATGGCACTATAACATGTATCACACCGAACCAATACAAGGACCTCTAGACATGCTAGATAATAGCTAGGCAACAACCATCTAGGACCGCTAGGAAGGAAGACCCAAAGCAAGCCTAGAACCACAACGAATAGGAAACGAGCTTAACCAAACCTACCCACGAGCTATAACCTTGGAAAATACCTCACAAGGACAACTCATCCTATCCACTACTAAAAAGAAGTGATCGACCAAAGAACACACTAATGGAACTAAAAACTCAAACAGTAAAATGACTAAACAAGTAAAACAGGAAGGCACATAAGAAAACACACCAAAAGGGAAGAATCGCAACTCAAGCAACACCAACCAAATGTAAACATAGTCTCACCTGGAGCAGTAACATCGGGAACCTCTACCTCTGGCCAATTAAGAGGGGCATCGGACTGATGGTATCTATTGCTGGACTGGGTAGTCAAAGATAAAGGCTTTGCCATCCCTCGCTGGGGACAAGCTCTATAAATGTGACTAACCTCCCCACATGTATAACAACTAGGCTAGCTGGGATACATGATCGTAGGGAAATTCCTAGCAAAGTGCCCATGCTCACCACATCAAAAACAACCTCTACCAGATGAAGTTCGATGGGAAGAACATACTAAACCTGATTGGCCACCACGACCTACACGCTCTGAATGCAAACCTCGAAGAATCTAACCAGTACCCTGTCTACTCTGCTCAACATACCCTATACAAACATCCTCTTGGAACCCATGGAGCAACTGAACCCAGCCTGCTAGATAAGAAGCAATGGAACCTATCTCTGGTGGAGAACCCGTACCACAGGAACTGTCTTGGCGATGATGTTTCTTAGCACTACCCCCATAAGCCTCAAAGCATAAACCCTCGACAACCCAAGCATGATCAACTACCTGAAGGAAAGTCATCCCAACTGTAACCAAGTGCTCGGTTGCTAAATGGAGCGACGAAATTGAACCCCCAACAAAGCTTTGAATCCTATCCAACTCTGAAGGCACAACCCAACAGTATGTCTAACCATCTCATAAAACCTCGCCTCATACTCCAACACGAATATACTACCTTGCTGAAGAACTAGAGTAGCCAATAATCCTACTGGAGGCTAGGTTGATCCTACATCCCCATCTTATATAATCTACTCTCATACTGAAGTCCTGGCGCTGATGGAAGTATTGAACTAATAGGTACGGGAGCCTTGACATTGCCCGCTGTCAAACTCGTCTTAGGCATCTGAGAAGGAATGAAACAGTCAAAGTTTAGAAGTCAATAGAGCCAGGAATGCATGATAAGGAGACAAGAAGATGGAACTTTTCCTAATAATGCCCTGTAGCCTCCCACAGATAGTATACAGACGTCATTACACCGATTTGCGAGACCCTACATAGACACTTGCTTCTGTACTATGACACTGGTAAACCTAGGCTCTGATACCAATCTGTCATGACTCGATTTCTCAAGTCATGATGACACCTACAACCCTCTAGTAGGCAAACCAATCCCCGTAGTCTGTAACGGTTAGTAATGGGCTATTACCTAACCAATACGCACAACAAGCAGAAATAACCAGAAGCGGAATAAGGTAAAGACAATGAGGAGGCTAAAACCTAAATTAAATATAAACAAAAAAGCTACACCATCCCCAAGACTTGGTATATATAGTACATAAGCTTCTAATAGAATACAAGATCTAGAAGTAACAAAAGATAAATACAACTGTCTCCGAATATATAAAGAGTAACAATACAAAAGATGAGATACGATCAAGCCGCAGTCGTTAGGAGCTCACCCTAGTCTCGAAGATCCCAAAAGCTGCACGAGTCTCTAATGTGATCAACGACAAAAGCTCACACTAATATCTACACCAAAAAATGCAGAAGTGTAGTATGAGTACCAATTGCTAAGCAATGGGTACCCAATAGGCATCATTGGCCGACTGAGCGCATATAAAAAATAAAAGTAATAATAAGCAGAATACAAGGAAAAATAGTCACAAAAAGCAAAGGGGAAGCACATGAAAACTAGCACAAGAGTTATTCAACCAAGAGTACAGGTAAAACATGTTAGCATAGAAGATATACATACACATATACACAGGTGAAAGAAGGAAGAAGGACATAACTGGGATCCTTGCAATAACAGTATATATAAAGAGAATTTAAAAAGATGGTGGTATACCGGTAACCTCAAAGATAATGGGAAAGAAGGAAAGCAAGCCAATAATCGAACTAGAAATCACAAACTAACAGGAACATGCCTAAGACATCAAATACCAAGATAAAAATAGACGAAAATAACTCACAAGTCAAAGCCTAGGATGGAGTAACTAACCCACAAGTATCCAAATGTACTAATCAAGCCAGGATAAAAAAAAGGATCAATACCCCACAATGGCTCAGAAAGCTACCCATTCAGTATCTCAATAATATGGGACCCAATAGCCCCTCAAATCTCAGTCCCAAAGCCAGTGCCTCTACAGGCTAAAATCACTCATCCGATCGGTACCAAAGGTCTATACTAGTTCTATGAAACAAAAGAAGTAATGTAATCCACCTACAGTCCCAAAGGCCGCTCATACAACCGAGGAACACAATCAAGTGAAAACAAACCCCTCAGTCGCCTATACAATTGAAGCGTACAGTAAACACACAGAAAACAAGGGTGGAATCAGAATACCAAATGCATGATAATGATATGATGTGAAAGTAACCAGTATGTTCCCTCTCAGGTACCCCAAAGGCCCATGTAGAGGCAGGACCCATAGAAGGACTCTACTCGTGTACCTCTACTCTGCCATACACCCCTCTTCCTTGCACGCACACCAATTTCCCAGGAATGGCAAGGTCCATGGAGGTCTACTCATCGACCACATATAAACCATGCCAATCTCAAATAATAGCTCAAAACTCAGAACCTCGTAGTACCTGCCTGAATCAAACAAGGTCTAAAACAATAGTAATAATCTCAAAACACCATCCTCAAGGGTGCCCGAAGTATATCTGTCTCTAAAATCAGTAACAAGCCTCAATAACCCTATCAAAGGGGTGCGCAGAGCATAGCTGGGTCCAAATCAGTATCAAGTCACGAATTCCTAAACAAGGTGCCCAATAGGTGTTCGGGTCTAAATCTGTAGAAAATCATGTCTAGTGCTATGGCCATGTTGAGCCTAGTATTAGTAGAAAAACCAGTGTGAAATCATCCAAATCTCATTTTATCATCATTTATACCAAAAATGAGCCCCCAGGGCCATGTAAGTTTAGAAAAAACTAGTGATAGTCGGCCCGAAGCCAAAACAGGAGTAAAATATAGAGTGAGAACCTTTTTCATGAATGACATGCTCGCAAACAAAAATAATTAGCCCCAATTGGCTCACAAACATTTCTATCAGCCCTGTTCAGGCACAAACAACTCTACAACACAGATAGCTAGCCTAAAGTAAGGTCACGATGTTCAGACTCATGGACATTCCTAAATATCCCACCGTCTATAGTCTAGAGTCATAAAAAAAAGGCCGCACGAGGCCACAAGGGTGAAATCTCAAGGCTATACAAATACTACAAAAAACATATGAAATAAATAGATAGAAAATAATGGAAAAGGTCTGAGGGTACCAACCTATAAAAACCCACCTAAGGATACTAATTAGTGCAGTTATAGTCTATATATGCAGAGTCTAGATAGGGAATATCATAACCTACCTGTCGTCCGATGACTAGCTACGGGATTGGCTTCGTCCAACTCGAACTCCTCTGGGAAGCTCAAAATTGTGAAACCACTATCAACACAGTAATCTAAGGGTTAAAATGAAACCAACGATACTTATAATTCCATGAATATAACCGTGTCGAAATTCAGGTCACAAACATGCCCATGGGCCATGTAACCCAAAATTGGAAATGAAAAATACCCAAGTGTTCCTTACTATCCCGGGAGCACATGCTCAAAATTTAAGCAAAAATGGACTATAGAAATGGGTCAAATCATCCCCAAGAACCAATAATTTAAAGAAATCAATGAAAAAGAATAAGATAATTACCCGATTTAGAGACCAATGATTGCTCAAGGATCAACAAAAAACTTTCCTCCAAGCAATGGGTGTGAGAAGGTGAACAAATGGTATAATTTAGAGTAACAATGGTGGAAATATTGCCTAAGGAAGAAGGAAACACGAGTTGGAAAAAGGAGGCCAACAACTATATAAGCTGGCCCGCTTATGCCACGCCTACGCGGCCATGGCACTGCCTAGGCCGGCCCACGTACATGGGCGGCCCATGCGTACGCATAGGCCAGGAGCTGGCCCAATGTGCACGCGGACAGGCAAATGCAAACGCGTTAGCACACATATGGCCGGGCGTTGCCTAGGCAAAGGCAAGAAAAGAGGGGCAGCTGGCATGCATTTTTGCGTATGTAGTCATGCCACCAATAAGGGAAGGCCATGCTAGTGCCATGATAGCACCAGCTACCAACAGCCAAACCCCAACCAAGAATTACTCCGACAGACCCTTGGGAATGCATCTGGGGTCCCGCAAACACAAACGACTTGAGCTATTCAACTAGAAATGACATTCCAGATGTAATGGAATTGATGAAAATCCCATTAGAGTTCTATTTAATGAATAATGGACCCCATGCCCAAAATCAACCTTCAGGCCAACAATTCCAAAAGTGGAACCCGAGGGTCGAAATCAAGTCTAAAAGCCTCGGAACCGAAACCAATGGTACCTCTAGCCTAAACTCAATGTTCTAAAGGCTAACAACGCTGACAGAATTTCCATCCGAGGACGTCTTCTCCAAATATTGACCAAAGTCAACCAAACAATCACAACTAGCCTGAAAACACAGAACGAGAGAGATTTCCAAGCTGAATAGCTTCCGAATTCTGACCAAAGGTTCTCCTAGACCAAAGTCCATGCTTCGAAGCTAATGAAACTATCAAAATTTTATTCTGAGCACGATAGTTAAGAATTATGACCAAAGTCAACAATTTCCAAAGTTTAAGATCTAAAATAAGGAACGGCCAAAAAGACCAAACAAATGGCCCGGGCTCCAAAGTACCAGTCCCAACAAATCATAAATGACTTGGGGCCGCTATAGGCAAGGTGTAATAGTACAAGAAAGGCGATAACACGAGAATGACCGGAAGGGTCATTACACCCAAAGACATGAAACAAAAAAAATGACATGAATGAAAACAACATTTCACAAATAACGCTAGACATAAGACCTCGAAAGGTACAAATAAGTTATCATAAGACTCTCTAGGCATTAAAGAGCCAAGCTAAATCTTTAAGGATTTTTGGACTTGCTCACATGTTGAGATGAACATCACCATACCTTTTCCTTAGAGAAGCAGTAGGGAAAACACAATTTCATGCATCTTAAGACTTGAATCATAACAATAAAGACTTAAACATCAACTGACTTATTTTGACCATTAACAACAAAAGGGATGGAATGAGGAACCTTGGGTCTTTAAGAGAATATGGGAGTAGCCAAACTCATAGATTCAAAGCTTCTCCCTATCACGATTATTACCCAAAGTTCAACCCATCCTCCTCTAAATCACATAGCCACAACAGAGTAATCTACTACTCAAGACAAAACCAACACTCTTAGAGCACCACAGCCATCCATACACAACAGAAACCAAGAAAAATAAAGTGAAAATGGGAGAAAGTTTTTACCTTTTTCTGGGAAACAAAATTTGGAGCAAACAAGTTGATCTTTTGATGACTTTCCGATGAATTCAAGCTTCCTTATTCAAAATGCAACACAAAAGACCTAGAAAATCTTCAATGCAATAGTATTTTCTTTCTTTGTTTTAGTTCAAATTTTAGATTTCCCTTAAATTCAGAGAAAAAGACTCTCCATGATTTTTTCTATCCAAAAATTCAGACCTAATCAGTGAAGAAGGAGGGGTTTATATAGGAGGAAATTAGGGTTTCCAATGGGTGGATTTTGGGGGGAAAACGTTTGGGGATTTGTAGATAAGAATTTTAGGGGTTTTGAAAATCAAAATCAAAAACCCTCCTGATGCTTACACGTTGGTACCTTTGGGTACGAATTCAATTATATACCAATAATATTGAGAGCAATTCACTGCGATTCTCGGGAAGAAGAATGTTGAGATGCCACCTGGAGATTCAGGGTTCTTATAGAACCTGGACAACTCAACATCTCATACCATTAGATAGAGATGAGAGGAAATTAATAAAGGGTAACAATTTTAGGGGATTTAGAGAAGATTGGAGGTTATTTGGAGGAGCTGTGGTTGTCGTTTGGTAGCTGTTGGATGGAGTTGTTTCTGGGTTTCTTTGTTGTTGTCAAAAAAGAAAAAGAAATATAAGGGGTGTTGGTGTTGTGTAGTGGTGGGAACGTAGGAGTAGCATTGTGCGCTCTTTAGGTGCGTTGTGAAGAGCGTGTAGATAGAGGGAGTAAAATATTATTTGTGTGTGAGTGTGTATATGAAAGCTGAAGAAGGGTGAGTTAGGCTAGGTATTTTGGGAAAACGAATTAGGATGAGGAATTGATTGGGCTATCAATGGCTGATAAGGGACAAATTAAAATGATTTAGGAGCTAGCCACATTTCTTTGCAAATATGGCCATATTTGGTTGAAATGATAACCAAATTGATATAAATTATAGCCACATGATTAAGATTGTGGCCAAATAATATTTAAAATAGGACTTGATTGAATTAATTAAAAGAAAGTAGGCCACAATTGAAATAGGGACAAACTAAATACGATTGATTAATTGAGCTTTTATTATTTAAGACAACTAAAAATAATTATTTTATCACATTTAATTATGAGTTTATAAAACACCAATTTCACAATTTATTTCTTGATTAAATTATTTTTGACTAAAACGGACAGTTTTAAAATATTTTAAAATAATTTGGGAGAAATCCTTTGAACATCTATCAAAATTCATAGAAATAATATACATCTATATATTATAAGTATATGTAGATGTATTTTTATTCATGAATATTATAGAATATTCTTCGAGATTAATTTGAAAAATTCTTTTAATTGCAAAATTAATTATTCAAAATTATTTTAAAAATTTAAAAGCTCAATAATTAATTCGATAGTGGAGGAAAAAAATTGGGTGTCAATAACTTCCCCTCCCTTTTGGTAGGGTGAGTTTAATGAACCCTGGGCAAAGGAAATTGGCGATCCCAATTTTGTCCAACCACTAGTTCATCTCTAGAAAGCGATTAGTTTTAGTATGAATTTCAAGGAATTATGGCCGAACCCCAATATCAAGTTTCCTATATATCTCAGGTTACGTGAGAATTCAGGCTACTTGTAGTTCAAGTCGTTTGATTTTATGCACGATTTCAAAGGATTCTGAACTATCCCAGTTTCAGAGTACGGAGACTGGAAAGCTGAGGAATAAGAGGATTGGGGAGAGTTTTGAATGCAACCAAGTTTTAAACATAGAGCCCACCTACATATCCCAGGACTCGGGGAATCAGGTTGCTTGTAGTTTGACTTTGTTAGTAGAAAAGATAGTCTTTAAGTTAAGACAACCTTCAGCTTAAGATGAGTGACAAATAATTGAGTTATAGAAAAGAGGCTTGCAACCTCTCAACCATGAATATGGAACTCTTCACATACATAGGTAAGAATTTACATAGACATAATTTCTGTGCTCTGGGTGTATTGTCACCCAGATTTGAAGAAAATAAAAATTGCTCCCAGAGTGAGTTCAGAAATACTCTAGATGTGAAACTGACGCTAAAAAATAAATGAATTCCCACATGCCTTCTGATTGGGGTGTGATTTGATTGAAGCAGGAGTCGATTCTCAACTCACATCCAGAAAGTTTGAAATTCCTTTCTGAACTATTGATACGCCCAAATTACACCACACTTAATAAGTATAAATGGTCGTTGTTAAATATAGAACCCAACAAAGGTTGGGGTCGAATACCACAGGGAATATGGTGAGAATTAAGTCATTAGTAATTTAAATGACTACTAGTCTATGATTTCTGGAAAACAGGGGGGGAGGTTTATAACTTTCAAACATGATTAGTCTTTAACTAATTCACAAAATAAATGATAAAATTTTGATGAGTACCAATTAATATTAGATGCAAACTAGGGGTGTGTTCGCCATGTCTTTACAACAAATTCGGGTTAACATTGGTAACATATACAACTACTGTGAGTCAATTGCATACAAATGTATGCCTAAACATTTCTCAACCCAATTAGATGATTTTCCCTTCAATTCTTTCGAACTTAAAAAGATAAAAGTAAAGAATTCAATTTTAGCCTCTAGTAGATTAATCTCGCTAGAGTATTACCCACTAGACGGAGGTTAGAAGCTTTGAATCCTCGTTGTTAAACCTTTTTCCCTATTTTTAACCTCTTATTTCAAGCAAGTCAAACCTAGAGATTGTTCTAATATTTGCAACCATTAGAAATCTGTAAAAATTGAAGGATAACAACACAATAGTATATACAACATGAATCCAATACCAAATCAACCCTACTTCGTTAATTCACCATGGATTCCATAACCCTAGTTGCGGGAGATTAGCTACTCATGCTTTTAGAAGAAGAGAAGATAATAACATTCATAATAAAGGAAGGATTCTTACAAATAATATGAAAAATACTTCAATTTTCCAAGAACAATGAGCAAACTAAATCTCCAAACAAGAACAAGAAGTTACATTTGTTCTCTCAAAAAATGTGTAAAAACTACACTGGAAAGAAGTCTATCTAAAAGTACCCTTGGAGTCCTATTTATAGGAAATTCCAAATTAAATCTGCATACGTCAAGGAAAGGAAAGGCGCGTCCTCAAAATGGACACCAAAATATTCCATTTTGGTCAACAACAGATTGTTTCCCTTTCATTGTAACTTCTACAATTTAGCTCTTTTCTGGTTCTGGAAACGATAGGGAGAACGGATCATTGTTTCTGAAAATGGTCCACTTTTGGTAAGTCATCGAGTCTATGATGACTTGCTGGTAAATTTTGGTAAGTCATCGAGCCTGTGACGACTTGCTGGTAAATTTTGGTAAGTCGTCCAGCCTGTGATGACTTGCTGGTAAATTTTGGTAAGTTGTCCAGCCTGTGATTACTTGCTGAGAACCTTGACTAGTTGACTTGATAGTTGGTCACAACGGTCCATTTTTAGTCACAAGGGACCATTTCCCTTTGCATTGTAACTTTCAATATTCAGCAACTTTCTGATTCTAGAAATGGTCCAAGGAACAGACCATTTTGAAAAAGAACGGTCCATTTCCTAGTCCGTTGTAACTCAAATTTTTGCCTCAGCTTCTGTCTTTGGGGTTGAATGCAACGGTTGTAGCAACAGTATATTTAAACTCAAAATTATTAGAAAAATGTCTTGTTTTTGTCCCAACTAAGCCCTCTTGTTGCTTTAAGTCTATCTTTCCTGAAACACTACCAAAACACATAAATTTGTACAATATCTGCTTGAAAACTTGCGTCTATTATTTGGTTAAAGGAGTAAAATATGCCATAAAATATCGACACATCAACACCCTATACTTAGAACGTTCACTTGTCCTCAAGCAACATGACACAAGACCAAAATAGACGACTCAATAAAATAAAAACACATCATGTCTATAGCAATCAACGGTCATTCACCAATTTGATCAACTTCATTCAACCCCTTGTACTACAAAAGTGTTTGAAAAGCTAACTAGTAAGGATCCAAGTATGTCATTACGATGTGATAAAGTACGCTACATACACATAAAATAGTTATCCCAACAATCAGAAGATGATAAAGAATCCATGTCCCCTCACCACAAAGGAGTCCCTCACACAGCTTTGGGACTAAGTAAGATCACTCACACTCACAAATGATTTCATATAGTGCACATGTGATACCATAGGCTTGCCCTTGCTATTCTATTTTAGTTTTTCAGAAAGTCACTCAAGATCACTACATGACTTGTTTTGGCTTGTAATGAGGCTTCGGGTGTAGGTAGTATACATTTGGGAATAGTGACTAAACCCTCCTTGGAACCATCGACCCACTGTTTTCACTCAAGCGCATTCCATCCACTCTATTTACCTTTAATTCCATTATTTCTAGCTACAGGTGTGGACTTCTTAGCTTGATTACTCGTTTTCTTTCTTTTTCACTCCTTTTTTTCATTTATTTTTCTTTCTTTCATTCTTTTTCTTTGGCACACACCTATATTTTTTATTATACTATCAACATCTAATCTTTCAAACAACCCCATTTTTCTTATCATATACATCTACAGTAGCCACACTCAACTTAGGCTAATTGCCTAAGTTGAGGTGCACGATGTCCAAAATAGAGATTCAAAGTTAAAAAGGGAAGGTAAAGGGTTATCGAAGGAACAAGGTCGCTTCGGCTAAAAAAAGGGGATCAAAGGGGTTATTTACATTTGGATGAATTTTTAGGCTAAGTGGACTGCACAAAAAAAGGGCTTGTGATCCTTTTCTAAGTAACTAACTTCTAACTTCACAGAATAGGCCGGGCAAGTTATAGATGCATGCACAGAGTAAGAATTTATCAAGATAAGCTCACACACACTTGGAACCAAGACAGATCACTACCAACCATCAAAACAAAAGTTTGACTTAAGCAAAGTTACTACAATCACATACAATCAATGACATTCAGGGAACCAATATAATTAACCATTTCAAACACAAGTACAAAATCAACTTTTCGGAGGGGGCTCCTTTTTATTACAAACTGAAAAATACCATGTATGCTATAGGCTCAACTTGACATCACAACAGAAACAAAATTTCAATAACCACCTAAGCATGTCAGTTCTACTAGATAGCACACCAGAGGGAAAAGAAATATGGCAACAAAAATCCTCGGTGGTGATAGACTCACAAGTATCCCAACACCCTCAACTCAAAATCATGCTTTGTCCCGAAAGCAATTTATAGAAGAAGAAAAAGAAGAAGAAGAAGAATAAGAAGAAGATGAAGAAGAAGAAGAAAAAGAAGGGTGAGAGATACTCCCTGAGGCCCTCTAAGGCCTATCTAACAACATGTTTTCTATAATTTTCATCAAGGCCCGCACGATCCCACATTTAAGATCAACCATGTTCTTAAGCTTTAAATTTTTGGGTACTCAGACTTCCCCTAATCTGCACAAAGACCAAAAAACAAAAACAAAACAAAAACATAACACTATAAAAATAAGCACAAGAAGCTATACTACAAATTGGGTTGCCTCCCAATAAGCGCTTGGTTTAATGGCGTGGCACGATACCATCAAGTGAAACATTTTTCCTTCCACTTAGAACTTAGGAATTGCACCCCTAATTTATTTTCTAATTTTTTACTATGCTAGAGAGGTGGTGGTATAAATATAAAGGTCCCAAGTAATAGATATCAAATTTCACACTTTTTGGACCTTAAGTGAGGAATGTAATTCTCCGATTTTGGCAAAATAAATTCAAGAATATAGACACATTTTTTCTCTTTCTTACACTCTCCCATAAGTTCATATGGCTCGATTAATAACTCACCATCTAAACATAATATAAAAAAATGATTGGAATGAGGTCCAATGCGTCCTAACTCATGAATTATATTATTATTTACATCCTCATATTCACACACGCTAGAGTCTTTAAAAATAATTGTATCTACTTCCTCACATAACTCTACTGTACTCTTCTCAACAGTGACAACATCAATAAAAGTATGGTCTAGTAGTTGTTCCTCAAATTTTAGCTCCTCCAGTTGGCTTATAAGCATCTTTTCTTTCTCACACAATTCATAACTAAATTATTGAGCATCAAACGCATCAACTTTTTAACTCAACTCTTCTTCTACGTTGAGGATATCCAAGATAAACTTATACTCCTCATGAATGAGCTCCGTATTTCTTTTTATGAGAGTTCTTATCGCACACTTACTTCTCTTGTGGATATTCTCAATTGTGTCTACTAATATTCTGCAAGGACCAATATTATCAGAAGCACAAGAATTACAAGAACACCTATCACTTCACACTTTTTCAGATGTCATCTCAAGAAGAGTGGCAAAATAAAAATAAAAATAAAAAAATATTTGTAAAGAAGAATAATACAATAATAATAATAATAATAATAAAAAATAACGACTACAAAGAGAAATAAATATGACTAAGAGTCAGGTAAATACACTAGACTTAATAGACAACCGTATTCCCCAGCAACGGCGCCAAAATTTGATACGCCCAAATTACACCTCACTTAAGAAGTATAAGCGGTCATTGACAAATATAGAACCCAACAAAGGTTTTGGTATAATCCCATAGGGAATATGGTGAGAATTAAGTCGTTAGTAATTTAAATGACTACTAGTCTATGATTTCCGAAAAATAGGCCCGGGGGGGGGGGAGGTTTATAACTTTCAAACTTCTTAGTCTTTGACTAATTCATGAAACAAATGATAAAATTTTAATGAGTACAAATCAATATTAGTTGCAAACTACGGGTGTGTTCACCATGGCTTTACAATAAATTCGGGTTAACTTTTGGTAACGAATTCACTTCGTACAACTAATGTGAGGCCATTGAATACAAATGTACCCCTAAATGTTTCTCAACCTAATTAGATAATTTTCCCTTCAATTCTTTCGAACTTGAAAAGATAAAGTAAAGAATTCAATTATAGCCTCAAGTAGATTAATATCGCTAGAGCATTACTCATTAGACAGAGGTTAGAAGCTCTGAATCCTCATTGTTAAACCTTTTCCCCAGTTTTTGACCTCTTATTTCAAGCAAGTCAAACCTAGGGCTTGTTCTAATGTTTGCAACCATTAGAGATCTATAAAAATTGAAGGATAATAACACAATAGTATATAAAACATTAATTCAATACCAAATCAACCCTACTTTGATAATTCACCATGGATCCCACAACCCTAGTTGTGGGAGATTAGCTACTCATGCTTTTAGAAGAAGAGAAGATAATAACATTTATAATAAAGAAAAGATTCTTACAAATAATATGAAAAACACTTCAATACTCCAAGAACAATGAGCAAAATAAATCTCCAAAATAAGAACAAGAAGTAACATTTGTTTCTCTCAAAACACATGTAAAAACTATGCTAGAAAGAAGTCCATGTAAAAGTACCCTAGGAGTCCTATTTATAAGCAATTCCAAATTAAATATGGATTGGTACGTGAAAGGAAAGACGCATCCTTAAAATGGATGCCAAAATGGTCCGTTTTGGTCAACAACGGACCATTTCCCTCTTTGTTGTAACTTCTACAATTTAGATCCTTTCTGGTTCTGGACATGGTATGGAGAATGGACCGTTGTTTTTTGTGAAAATGGTCCATTTTTGGTAAGTCGTCAAGCCTGTGATGACTTGCAGGTAAATTTTGGTAAGTTATTGAGCCTGTGTGACTTGCTGGTAAATTTTGGTAAGTCGTCTAGCCTGTGACGACTTGCTGGTAAAATTTTGTAAGTCGTCCAGCCTGTGATGACTTTCTGATAACCTTGACTGGTTGACTTAATGGTTGGTCATACTGGTCCATTTTTAGTCATAACAGACCATTTCCCTTTGTGTTGTAACTTCCGACATTTGGAAACTTTCTAATTCTGGAAATGGTCGAAGAAACAGACTATTTTGAAGAAGAATGACCCGTTTCCTTGTCCGTTGAGACTCAAATTTTTGCCTCAGCTTTTGTCTTTGGGGTTGAATGCAACGGTTGTAGCAATGGTTCATTTCAAGTCACAACGATCAGCAAGATATCTCATTTTTAGCCCAACTAAGCTCTCTTGTTGCTTTAAGTCTATCTTTCCTGAAACACAACCAAAACACATAAATTTGCACAATATCTGCTTGAAAACTTACATCTATTCTTTGGTCAAAGGAGTAAAATATGTCGTAAAAAACTAGCATATCAAATATGTCCCAGTTTAGTGCTAATAAAATGTTCCACATTTTTGCTACATCCTTTTTTGCATCGCTTGCAATTATGGTTTTGTTTTAAGAATTTCATCCTCTCAGATGCTCTTGGAAACATCTTGTAACAAGATGGTTAGTGGTAACATATTTCCATATGAAGATATGGTTTATGTACCTCCCTTTTAAACTATGTCCCAGTTCATTCATATCACGTGATGTCCTTTTTAGCATAGTTCGTACCTGTGGTTTTGCTATATTGAGAATTTTATCCTCTCGGATGCTCTCGACAACATCTCAAAACAAGATTGTTAGTAGTAAGGTAATTCAACAAGGAGGGATACTTTCTTTACCTCATCTTCACATATGTTGAATCCTGGAGGATATGCCATTTTTTCCTGTCTTTTCCTTAGGAAACAATGGTCCCTATAATAATATAAACATGATGTCCTTCTTAGCCATCAAATAATATTGCCTTTGTGATGGTCGAACGTGACGATTCTTCAAATTAGGTAACCTTCTTGACCATCGGATATGATGATCTTTATAACTGCTTGTTATAGTCTCTGATATGATAGACCTCTCAACTATTTGGTGATAATCCTTGCATATGAATCCAGGTAAATCTTGCACATCTTTCATATCGATGTGACTTATAGATATCCCTTAAATTATCAAACCTCAGGTAATCTTGAACATCAACCGACTTTGGATAAAGGCGGCTTACAGATGTCCCTTGAATTGTCAACTTTCGAGTAATATTGCTCATCATCCGACTTTGGATAGAGGTGTCTTACAGATGTCCTTCGAATTGCTAGTATTTAGGTAATCCTACACTTTTATTCAATTTTGGATGTAACGCGACTTACAGATTCCCCTTGAATTGTAAGCCTTTAGGTAGTCTTGTACAATATCTAGTTGATATGCCGCAACTAATAGATAACCCTTGGGCTGTCAATTTTTTGGTAGTCTTGCACTTTTATCCAATTTCGGATATTGTTGTGACTTACGAATTACCCTTGAACTACCAACTCTTAGATGATCTTACACACTATATGGTTTCAGATATCGTTGCATCTTATAGATAACTCTTGGGCTGTAAAATCTTAGGAAATCTTCCACACTATCTGGTTTCAGACATAGCTATGGCTTAATGATACGCCCAAATTACACCTCAATTAAGAAGCATAAGCAGTCATTGTCAAATATAAAACCCAACCAAGGTTGGGGTCGATCCCACAGGGAATCCGGTACAAATTAAGTCGTTAGTAATTTAGATGACTAATAATCAATAGTTTTCGGTAAATGGGGGGGGGGGGTTTCTTCTGATCAATCTTTGATTATTTCTTGAGTATTTCAAATGGTAAAATAACGAATTATAATGAGTAAAAATCAATATGAGAGGTGAACTAGGGATGTGTTCACCATGGTTTCATAAACAACATCGGGTTAGAGTTCAACCAGATTCTTTTTATATGCGTAACGCAAAGTAATCGAAGTCAAACTTACGTCTAAACGTTTCTCAACCAAATAGACGCTTTTATTTTCAATTCTTTCAAACTTGAAAAGATGCAATACAAAACTCAATTTATATCCCAAGTAGATTAACCTCGCTAAAGAGTCAATCATTAGATGAGAGTTGGTAGTCCCGAATCCTTGTTGTTAATCCAATTTTCCCAATTTTAATTGCTTTGTTCAAGCAAATCAAAAATAGGATTGTCTAATGTTTGCAACCATTATAAAACAGTGAAAACACAAGATTAACAACGTACTATACATACATATCGAACCCAATCTCACAAGAACCCTACATCGTTACTACGCCATTGTTCCCACAACCCTAGTTGTGGGAGTTTTAGCTACTCATGAATAAAGAAGAATAAAAAGCAGCAATATTCATAATAGAAGAAAAATCCTTACAAGATATGAAAACCCACTTCAATTCTCCAATAAAACTTGAGTAAAAAAATTCCCAAAAGCAAATACAAAGTAGTAACGCATTGTTTGTGTTTTAGGCGCTACAATTGTTCAAAAGTACACTCAAACAAAGTGCTGAAAAAATACCCTAAGAGTCCTATTTATCGGCAACTCCAAATTAAATCCGTATTTGTCTAGGAAAGGAAAAACGCATCCTCAAAATGGATGCCAAAACGGTCCATTTTGGTCAACAACGAACAGTTTCTTTGAGCGTTGTAACTTCCTGACTTAAACAACTTTCTGGTTCTAGAAAACGGTCTAAGGAATGGTCCATTTTTGTCAACAACAGACTGTTTCCTTGGCTATTGTAACTCATAAGTTATTTTTGTCTTCTGGTAAGTCGTCCATCCTGTGATGACTTGCTGAGAAATATTTTTAAGTCATCCAGCCTATGACGACATGCTGAAAATCTTGACTGGTTGGTCACAACGGTCCATTTTTAGTCACAAAGGTCAGCAAAACGTCTTGTTTTTGGAAAAACTAAGCTCTCTTGGTGCTTTAACTCTATATTTCCTGAAACACAACCAAAACACATAAATTTGCATAATATTTGCTTGAAAACTTACATCTAATCTTTGGTCAAAGAAATAAAATGTGCTATAAAATACCGGCACATCAACACCCTCAACTTAGAACGTTCACTTGTCCTCAAGCAACATGACACAAAACCAAAATAGACGACTCCATAAAAGAAAAACACATCATATCTATAGCAGTCAACAGTCATTCAACAAATGTATCAACTTCATCCAACCCCCTGTACTACAAAAGTGTTTGAAAACCTAACTAGTAAGGATCCAAGTATGTCATTACAATGTGATAGAATATTCTACATACACACAAAGAAGCTATCCCCACAATCGATAGATGATATAGAAATCCTGGTGCCCTCACCACAAAGATGTCCCACACATAAGATTTGGGAATAAGTAAGCCGCTCACACTCACAAATGATTTCAAATAGTGCATATGCGATACCATAGGCTTGCCCTTGCTATTCTATTTTAGTTTTTCAGAAAGCTGCTCAGGATCACTACAGGACTTGTTTTGGCTTATAATGAGGCTTCAGGTGCAGGTAGGATACATTTGGGGAATAGTGACTAGACCCTCCTTATAATCATCGACCTATTATTTCCATTCAACCTTATTCCATCCACTCTTAATCACCTTTGATTTCCTTTTTCTTTCTACAAGTGTGGCCTTTTTAACTTGATAACTCTTTTTTCTTTCTTTTTTCACTTCTTTTTCAGTTTTTTTCTGTCTTTTCATTTGGCACACACCTGCACTTTCTATCCAAACAACAACCAATTAAGCACAACCCCATTTTTCTTATCATGTATCTCTACAGTAGCCACCCTCAACTTCGGCTAATTGCCTAAGTTGAGATGCACGATGCCCAAGGAGGAACCAGGGCCAAAATAGAGATTCAAAGTTAAAAGGGAAAGGTAAGAGGTTATCAAAACAAAAAAGTCAACTTTGGCTCAAACAGGGATCAAATGGGATATTTACATTTGGATAGTCTTTTAGGCTAAGTGGACTCCACACAAAAAAGGGCCTGTGATCCTTTTCTAAGAAACTAACTTCAAACTTAACTAAATAGGCTAGGCAAGTTCTAGATGCATGCACAGAGTAAGAATTTATAACAATAAGCTCACACACACTTGGTACCAAGAAACCATACCACTACTAACTCTTAAAACAATAGCTCAGCTTAAGCACAATTATTACAATCACAACCACACAATGACATTCGGGGTTCCAGAATAGTTAACCACTTCAAACATAAGTACAAATTCAACATTTTTTGGAGGGGGCTCCTTTTAATTTCAACTTAAAAAAATCCATGCTTGCTATAGAAAACACAACACAACACATACAGAACTTAAACAACAACCTAA
Organism: Jaltomata sinuosa; assembly: GCA_003996215.1. Lineage (NCBI taxonomy): Eukaryota > Viridiplantae > Streptophyta > Magnoliopsida > Solanales > Solanaceae > Jaltomata > Jaltomata sinuosa. The sequence continues at coordinate 1,380,348 of QJPP01000200.1, forward strand.
ACATGCCGATTCTACTAGATAGCACATCATAGGGAAAAGAAACACGGCAACAAAAACCCTCGGTGGTGATAGACTCACAGGTATCCCAATACCCTCAACTTGAATTCATGCATTACCCCTAATGTACATATATAGAAACTAAACTGTGAGAGAAAGGAATACCTGTGAAGCCCTTAAGCCTCAGAGTCTGGTACGATGTTGGAGACCGTCGGGGTCTCAAAGGTAGGTGCAATCTCTGGAATAGGTGCAAGCAACATCAGCCAGTTGAGCTCCAAATTTCTCTTTTCTCAGCTCCTCAGCTCTTCGAGACAACTTTTTCACTCTTTCTAACTCCTTTTCATTGTTGGTTCTCTTGTGGTGTTTTCTTTTCCTTGATTTGTTCTCACCGCCTTTTTCTATATATTTCTCTTCCTGCGATTCCAAGATCATCCTAATAACAGCTAGGGTCTCAACAACACCTTTTTCCTCCATATGCACATCCATAGGAGCTTCATCAATAACATTAATAAACGAGACTACCCTCATGTCTCTCGGTGGCTTCACTGATTTACACACATCAAACTTGACTAATTCATTGTTCAGTCTTAATGTCAATTCATTTCTCTCCATGTCGACCAACACTCTTGCAGTGGCAAACAATTGTCGTCCCAAGATTATGGGTACTTCAATGTCCACCTCGCAATCCAAGATTACAAAGTCGACTGGGTATATAAACTTGCCAATCTTTACTAGCACATCATACAATATTCCCACTGGTTGTTTTACTGAACGGTCGGCCATTAATACCCTCATGGTAGTTGGTTTGGGATCTCCCAAGCCCAACTGCATATAGATTGCTAGAGGCATCAAATTGATGCTAGCACCAAGATCACATAAGGCTTTTTCAAAATTAAATTTCCCAATTGTACGAGGAACAATAAAAGCACCTAGATCTTCCTTCTTTTGCACTAACGATCTCGAAAAAAATGACACTGCAGTGGTGGAGGTTATCTTCTAGCTTAAAGCTCACTGATATCTTCTTGGAAATCAAGTCCTTCATGAACTTGGAGTATCCGAGCATTTGCTCAAGAGTGTCTACCAGTGGGATGTTCACTGATATATTCTTGAGCATGGTCATGAACTTGTGGAACTTGCCATCTTCCACTTTTTTCTTCAACCGCTGTGGGAACGGAGGAGGTGGCCTAGGTATCATAGTTGGAAGTTTTTCAACTTCCTTGCCTTTTTCTTCAATCACATGTTCAAAATATTAACAACGTACTATGCATACATATCGAACCCAATCTCGCAAGAACCCTACATCGTTACTATGCCATGGCTCCCACAACCCTAGTTATGGGAGTTTTATCTACTTATGAATAAAGAAGAATAAAAAATCAATGATATTCATAATAGAAGAAAAATCCTTACAAGATATGAAAACCCACTTCAATTCTCTAATAAAACTTGAGTAAAACAATTCGCAAAAGCAAATACAAAGTAGTAACGTATTATTTGTGTTTTAGGCGCTACAATTATTCAAAAGTATGCTCAAACAAAGTGCTGGAAAAATACCCTAATAGTCCTATTTATAGGAAACTACAAATTAAATCTGAATTTTTCTAGTAAAGGAAAAATGTGTTCTCAAAAGAGACACCAAAATTGTCTGTTTTGGTCAACAACAGACCGTTTCTTTGAGAGTTATAACTTCCCAACTTAAACAACTTTCTAGTTCTGGAAAATGGTCCAAGGAATGATCCATTTTGGTCAACAATGGACCATTTCCTTGGCCGTTGTAACTCATAATTTTTTTTTGTCTTCTGGTTAGTCGTCCAACCAGTGACGACTTGCTGAGAAATTTCTTTAAGTCGTCCAGCCTGTGATGACTTGTTGAGAAATCTTTGTAAGTCATCTAGCCTGTGACGACTTGCTGAGAAATCTTTGTAAGTCATCCAACCTATGGCGACTTGATGAGAATCATGACTAGTTGACTTGACGGTTGGTCACAATGGTCCATTTTTAGTCACAACAGTCAGCAAAACATCTCATTTTTGGCCCAGCTAAGCTCTCTTGGTGCTTTAAGTCTATGTTTACTGAAACACAACCAAAACACATAAATTTGCATAATATGTGCTTGAAAACTTACATTTATTCTTTGGTCAAAGGAATAAAATATGTCATAAAATACCGGCACATCACTTACAGACAACCTTTGGATCGTCAACTTCTGGGAAATCAAGTTCATCGTCTAATTTCAGATGGCAACTTATAGACCTCCTTCAGACTATATGCTTTCCTTATCCTAAATGGAAAGAGCCATTTGATTTTCAGGATAACAAAGGCCTTTGCTACATGATCAAATATAAATGCCTCTTCTGAATGCACGAACATCCTCGATGTTAGACTCAATCGTCCTCATGTGATACTGTATATAAAGTGACCTCAATGCCAGACTCTATCATCTCTGCATGATAATAAAGATGCAAATGCATAAATATCCTCAACCTCAGACTCCATTGTCTCTATGTGATATTGGATATATGTATTCCCAATGCCAGACTTTGTCATCTCTGTGTCACATGAATATGCATGTGTAAATATCCTCAATATCAAAATCCATCATCTCCACTCGATATTTGATATAAATGCTCTTGGATCGATCCTACACATCAAGTGCGACTTAGGGATGCCTCTGAATGTCATTCTCTTGAAACTGTCTAGTAGAGAGAAATAATCTTCGCGGTGAGCATAAGCTTTTGGTAATTAATGATGATAGTCCTCTTGACATGGTTCTTACGACATGGTCCTTTCGACATGTTTCTCGCAACATGGTCCTTGTGACATAGTTCTCTCGACATGGTCCTCTCGATATAGTCCTCTCGACATAGTCCTCGTGACATGATCCTTGTGACATGGTACTCTTAACATAGTCCCTGCGACATGGTCCCCTCGACATGGTCTTTGCAATATGGTTCCTATGATATAATGCAATACAATACAATGAAATATGATGCAATGTGATATTGTCACGACCCGATTTCTCGGTCATGATGGCACCTACAACCCCCGATAGGTGAACCAATCCCCGTAGCCCAGAACAGTTAGTAATGGGCTACTATCTAACAAATAAGAGAATAAGACGAATAAAATAGATAACAGGTATATGAATATATACATATGCAGAAACTAAACCAACCCCAAGACCTGGTATCATAGTACAGAGCCAAACTACATACATGGAGTACAAGTAACCAAAACTATATATACAGATGTCTCTGAATGGAAATAGAGTACATGAAGCAAAAGATAAACTAAAGCTAAGCTCCGATCGCCAAGAGCCCACCTTCAGTCTGAAGTAGTCTTCAATAGATCTCCAAGCACGAATCTCAACGATCTACCGGCGATGGCCCACACTAGGATCTGCACCCAAAGATGCAGGGGGTAGGGGTGAGCACCAAATGCGAAGCATAAGGTACCCAGTAGGTATCATAGGCCGACTGGGCACATATAAGATAAAAGCGCAGTAATAGACAGAATAGAAGCAAGTAGTCACAGAATCAACGAAAGGTACACAGGAACTAGCCCAGAGGGAAATCAACAGAACCACAGATGAGGCTAGTAAGCAGAATATACACACCAAAGGCACAGGTGAAAGTAAGAAACAACGCACCTGGAATCCTTGCAACAACAGTGTATAAAATAAGTTTACGGAATGGACGGTATACCGGTAACCTCAAGTGTAAGAAGAAGAGAGGAAGAATAATAATAGGCATGCTCACGACATGAATCAACCCAACTAATCATAACAATCTCAATCCAGAAACTAACAGTCTAGCAGTAACCAATCTCATACTCATCCCTAATAGAGAACAACTCTGTAAGTAAAATAGCAAAAGTCTACCTACAGTCCCCCGGCCGCCCATACAACCGAGAAACACAAACAAGTGAAAACAAACCCTCCGGCATCCCATACTACCGGAGCGTGCAATCAGCAAACAGCAAACAAGGGTGGAGCCTCGAACCATGAATGATATGATGCATGAAGATCTCAAGTGCCATAGTATCTCTGTATGTACCTCCTCCGGCGCCGATCCGGCCCAGCAGGTAGGTTCCATGGAAGGACTCTGCCCGTATACCTCTACTCCCCCGTATACCCCTCTTCCGGCACACGCAGCCCATAGCCCCTGGCCCGGATAGCAAGGTCCATGGAGGTCCTCGACCCCATACAAAAACTCAGTATCAGAACATGTATCAAGATAGAGTCCCAGTCTCGATATCAAGATATAGATCCAGTCTCGAATATGCATGCCCAGACCCTGTCCAGGACTAAAAATAGTATGAAAATATCTCAAAAACCCCTCCAAGGGTGCCCGGGCGGTCTCCGGGTCTAACAGTAAAAAGTCAT